>OY725174.1:7707540-9174233 GCA_963241965.1 Tortrix viridana
CGAGACCATAAGAAATGACATAGATAAGAAATGAGCATTGTTTTACTGTGGTGTAAGGTGTAATCTCACTGTGGTTCAAGCTACGGCTAAAACCTAAATATCCGTTTTATGCCCCCAGGGGTAATACGGTTCTAATTTGTGTGCTTGTAAAGATTTGTGGGCCCTGGTCATTGTCAACATTTCTCATAAATTTTCACAAGTTTAGCATTAGCTAAAAGTTTAAACGATTTACCTAAAGCTGGATCCAGAGCTATGTTCAATCGAACAAAGACGACCGAATACATAAGTGGCATAAATGCTATTAGCTGAAGCAAAAAGTTAGCTAAAACGTCCTAAAAACCAACCAAAGCTTCCAAACTTTTACATGGTAAATTTTTTGAGGAAATTGAGCACAGCGCTGGACTTAGCTTAAGGTCACATCACATAACAAATATTAAATTAACGACGGTGTATGTACTATTTCTACTATCAATATTTTAGTGAATGTGGGTGAGGTACCTCCCTGACCCTGTTGCTGTTAACCTTTTGTCCTTATTAGAAAAAATAATGGGACATCTTATGTCGGTGGCATCGCAGAGCACTTGCTAGGTTCAATAATGTCCTCACACGCGCCCCACCCGAGAGTAATGGCCTAATAACTGTAGTAGGTACTTCAACCAATTAACCATGGATGAAGCAAAGATACTAGGCACACTATCTATAATAGTACATTATGATACGAGTGTGCTAAGTTGGTCATTAAAGTCGAGGCGGGATTACAGCCCGAGCTGTAAGCGAGGGCGTAATGGAGCCGAGAGTTTAATTACCAATGCTCAGGCGTTTCATACGACGTTTTTCAACACAATTGCGAGGAAAAAATAATAAAATCTCATTTTTAAACACTTATCCGTGACACATGGGGGCGGACATTTTGTTTTTTCACGCCCGTAGTTTTGGTGGTTAGATTATGTGCGTGCTGGTGGAAATAGAGGCACTGACGAATCCGCCAAACAGCCAATTATTAAAAATATGATAAACTTAATGTTTATGTAGGTATTTGTAACAAAAACCAATATTAATTTGTTGATAAAATAAATAATTTCACGAAAAAAGATTATTTATTATAGATATTTTAACTAAGACAGGTTAATTCATTCGCAAAAAGATTACTATTTTTCAAGACGTCACAATATCTTTGCCGAGGTTAAAAAAATCCGTAATGTAAAAAACACTAGTGTGGTAATGAATGTAAAGTAAAAAGCACGCGTGTTTAATATGCTGCATTATGACCCTAAAGACGCTGGAATAAGGGCCACTTTGTGTTGAAAAGCTATTTAGCACAGTTTTGTGAAACCATAGATCGCTTTATTGTTACTGCAGTTTTAACGAGATATCAGGCGATATCTGTGTTGTCTTTATGTTACTACATCGATGGTATAACCGGTAGATATCGCATGCTGCATCTACCTCAAATTCCCATTTGTTGCCAGGTGAGATAAAAAAGGTTCTTACTCAGATGATAACTTGAGTTTACTCAAATAATATTACGTGAATAACATCTTATAAAATATTAGGTAAATGGTTTTTCTATAAATATTTTTTGTCATTATTGTTTGTATTAGCTGGGTGCGCACATGTCGTATTTATTTATATAATAATAATCCAGCCTATAAACGTCCCACTGCTGGGCACAGGCCTCCACTCACAATGAGAGGGTTTGGGCTATAGTTCCACGCGGGCCCAGTGCGGATTGGAAACTTCGCACACACCGTCAAATTGCTTTGCAGACTTTACTTAATTAAATAAGGTCAGAGTTCCTTAGCAAGTTCCCTACTGAACGTCGTGCACAGCAATCGATTAAGACTGCACCGAGCACACGCCTATCGGACATGGATGCAGCCCTCGTTACTATCTGTGTTCTTAACTAAATAAATAAATATCAGGGGGCAATCTCACACAAATTGACCTAGTCCCAAACTGAGCTCTAGGCTTGTACTATGGGTACTAGACAACGATAAACATACTTATATAGAGAAATACATACTTAAATACATAGAAAACATCCATGACTCAGAAACAAATACTTGCGCTCATCACACAAATATTTGTCCATACCGGGATTCGAACCCGGGACCGCTAGCTTCGTAGGCAGGTTCACTACCGACTAGGCTAACCGCGTCGTCAAAGTAAAGTTAAGTGTTTTCAATCGAAGAGTATTGATTTGTTGTAAAAATTAAGGCATACTTTATAAGATAACGCAGCTTAAAACAATTATACAAACAGGCCCACCTAAGGGCCATCTACTCTGAAAATTAAATGTGCCTACATTACCAACTTCACAAAAAAAACATGTTTGAAAGAAAAAAAACTGGGAAAGCGAAAAATTGTTGGCCGTATGTTCTAAGCTTTCCTACAAGCTTTAAATTAAGTTTAAACATTCAGTAATACAAACATGGAATAAAAAATAACTGGCGAATAAATAGTAGTAAGTGTACTTTTTTTTATTACGGCTGGCATTTTCCGCTTTCCCCATTATTTTCTTCCAGGCAGGATTTTTAATAGTAAAATTATTTTTAGTAAGAAAACATTCTTTTTTGCCAATTATTCCCTTCTCAACTGATCATTGCTCAATTTTAAATTACAAAGAGTTTTAAAGAGTTCCCCGGAACTCAGACTATCTCCATACCAAATTTCATCGAAATCGGTTCAGCTGTTTAGCCGTGAAAGCGTTACAGACAGACGGACAGAGTTTTCGTATTTATATTAGTATGGATAGTATAGATAATAGTAACGAGGCCGCATCTGATATCCGGCAAATGCTCGGTGCAAAATTATTTTTACGCTATATTCCGCCGGTGAATAATTAGAAGTGTATTAAAATTAATTTCTTATTTCATTTATATGTATTGATATATTTAAAGATTTAAAGCTATCTCATGTCTTATGTACTTTTATTACAATATACTTATATAAAATACAAAATATCTAAATAAATAAAACTACTCTAATACTTTAACTACGTGCATTGTTGCTGAAAATAATATTTTATCATAATAAATAGGGTAACCTATCCTTATACTAAGTAAAATAGACCAGATATAATGATTCACGATCGTTTAGCAAACATACCTCACCGGCGCGCGCCAGCGGATCTCATAGGGCATCGTAAGTAGATGTGGAATCATTTGAATGCTGGCGATTTAAAATGTGATTCGACCCATTTGCCCTCGATGATGATGACGTGCTGGAAATAGCAAATTTGCATTATGAAGATTATTGTTCAAAATTTGCATTCTCAACAGCGCCAATTATTAAAATTTAGTCGCTAAAATATTAATTGTATTATACAGAAATAAATTGTCTTTGAAACCAAACTTTTGCATTATGTTAATGGCGAAACTTGATGACTTCGGAAGCGAGAACGAAAACGCAGTCATATGTTTTTTTTATGCTAGAGGAGGCAAACGAGCAAGCCGATCATCTGATGTAAAGTGATCACAGCCGCCATGAACATCCACAACACCAGGAGAGAAATCGCTTGGTTTAAAACTTACTAATAAAGGGTGCGCAACACAACCCAGTAATTTTATTGAATCTTCGAGAAGTGAATATAAACAGTGGTACTTGTATTAAGACTGCGAATAAGTGGCCGTGCAGCTACTAACCCGAAGAAAGGCAGCATAGTGATCAGCTGAGCGCGACTCGAGGATTCTCGCAGCTCGGGCAGCACGAGCAGGATGTGCCGCAGGTACGCCTGCAGCGCCACGCGCCGGCTCTCCACCAGGTGAGCATCCTGGCAATTCAATTTCAATAGGGATGATGACTCATGCTGAATTTTTCTATGTACTATAGTTATTTCAATTGAAAAGATGAAAATTATCATATATATCACAGTAAATAATAATAATATCAAAGTTATTTAAAATACGAGAGAGATTTTTTAGTCTTATTTTTTTATCAAATTATAAATTTAAAGTTACTATCAGAACCCTTATCTTTAAACTAAAAATAAACTGTACGACAACTATGTGCTTAAACGCAGTTTTACACGATAAAAATTACAAAATTCTGGTTTTGTCCATATATTTAGTACATTTACTAAGGCGTGACGTCATAGTTGAGTGTCAATTTGTATGGGGCGTTTTCAACGCTTAGTAGAGATGTCGGACTTTTAACTCTCCTGACTGTAATGCAGTGCTCTGATTGTAGTTGGTCCCGTAGATACATTTGATCCTTACAAAAAACCGGATTAAGTGGCATATTTAAAAAAATTGTCATCATGCCTGTTTCGTTATGTACCTATAGGGCTATAGGATAAACAATCGTATTATTGGCACCCTACCGATTTTTGGCACCATCAACTTTAAATGAACAAAGGTGATAATTCTACAAATAATAAAATCTGTGTTTTTGGATGCCAATCATTGGGTGTTTTACCCTTTCTTAAGTATATTTCATTATTGCCAAAGACATGCGCAAACATGCAAACGGCCCACCTGATGGAGGCACTTCACTTGGCTATTTATTTGTCAAACATTTTCATTGTAACTCTTTTGTTCGATATGTCAAACGAGAGAGACGTAAGATCAATGTTTGGCAAAAACTGTGAAGTGTAGTGCCACTATAATGATAAGTGGCGTTTTACGAAACACTAAATTCGAAACTTAGGACGCCCCTTTGACTTGTCATTCGTGGCTTAGTCACTAGAAGCCAACAATTCCCGATAACAAGCCCGGAAAATTGAACAGTACCTTAGGGAATGGCCATGAATTATATTAAACAGAGTCGAAGACCGATTTAAAAAATTATTTTTTTTTATTTGAAAGAATATACTTTCAGATTGGTCCCACTTTCATCAGATCTGGGATCCTGGAGAAATCAAGGAAACGCACAACGATTTTAGTATTACCTGTAAGACCTTAAGAATTTGCATTCTAAAAGCATCTTTTGGTGAAGAGGAACTGAATGATGAAGACCAGAGATGACCACCGGAACTCTTTAGTCGTAAGCGATTCACGGACAGCAATGAGATTTCTTTATTAAGAATAAGAAGCTACTTTCACTCATTATAATGCATGTGGTAAAATGCAACTGATGGTGAAGTGGTGGGAGAGTTCCTTAATGATTAACGGCCCTGCTTCTTTGACAGCGAAATTTTGTTAAGAATGATGAGAAATTGGTATTAGGCTATTGTTTCTTAATCTGATGTATAGTATTTTAGTTAATCAATCACATAATAATATTAAGTACATCACCAAAAGTGAAAAAAAATAATTACTCAAGAACACCATCTTCAAAAACCTACTGAAAAGGGTTAAATAATGACTGGCCTCCTAGGTATTGTCTATTCGGTGCCTAATAGGTACATGAAATGGATAGCGTTACGCAGAAAACAGCCATCTGCATTTGAACTTCATATCAATTTGGCTGTTTTCTGCATAACGCTGTCCAAATATATATCAAGTCGGTGGCAAGACTCATGTGGCATTGCTATTGCTATTGTGTACTTGACACCGGCTTGGATATATTTCGTTAGGATTTTTGAAGACAGTTTTTTTTTATTATCTTCCAATTTTTCCTGACACACTCCCGTGTGGGCCGTGTCTCTAGATAATATCCCTTATCAATAAATTTAGTTGACCACTCACTCGTTTTCGCAAGGTTTTCTTTGGCGGAAAATTGTATGTAGCTATATCAGGATGACATTTCTTCAGCTGCATATGCAATTCATGAAACTTAGCATAACGATGATATACATTCCACTCTTCCTGGCCGACTTTGAGGAATATCTGAAAATCAACGCGAATAGTACACTTGCAAACCAGCAGTACCGGGATAAAATGTATCCAATGTTCAATCTAAGATAAGGGGATATAGAAGATAATATAAGTTAAGTTTGTGCGCCATATTTCAAACAAATCCGTGTAGGCGTGATTGAACCACAAATACCCGAACATCCATACAAACTTTCACATTTATAATATTAGTAGGATATGTTCCTTGGTCCATGTTCATGGGATACTTTTGTGTCCTAGCGAGCAAGTATATATAAAAATCGATGTGTATATCTGGGTATGTATTGTATATGTATGATCCCTATGGACTCCAAAACGGCTGGACCGATTTTGATGTAATATTCTGGCAATCTTCAGAATAGCCCAGCGAGTGAGCCTGTGAAGTTTCATTAATGTCATGCATGTTATTCTTGTCACTACTTAAAAAGCCAGATTTGTTTCGTAATTGCTTCATACGATTCTTCCATGGTCTGCCAAAGAGTCCGGAATGGCCGTATGTTCATTAAAATTTAGGTGCGTATATATGCTCAGCTACCCGTGCGAAGCCGGGGCGGGTCGCTAGTGTTTTATAAGATTGAAGTTCTAACCTGATAAACATGATAGGATTGTGTTTTCTTTCCTACTAAGAAAGCGGTCGGGATATAAGCCTTAGCGTTCGTCTCAGGGTACTCTAGTATCTCCATCGTCGACATGCTTTCCATTTCCTGCAGTCGTCTTTGTAAGTGTTGATTGAACTCCATTAGTTCCGCATGCATTTCTGCAACCTAGATTTTAAATAATTATTTGATAGTTTTATCGATTCACATATTAATAGAAGCTGAAAATATACATATCTATTGTCAAAGATCTATTGGCATTAAATTCATTTTTTATTTTACAATGATATTTGATGATAGGACGGTATGATAGAACAGGAAGGTATTTTGCACAACTCTCTCAAACAAACTCCTTGTGTTGTCAAACCAATTTCTGTCAGTGTCCAGAACAGATATATATTGTTTTTATTATTGTAACAAATAAAGTTAATTTTCTAAATAATATAGGGAAAATTCCAATGTCATCGTAACAGCAACTAGCTAAAATATCATCACATCACTGCCAACATAAATATACCTGGACCAATTTTTTTTCATACTGATTAGCTTCTTGTTCTTCCCCGTTGGATTTTAAGGCAACTCCCATTTCCATGGCTGACATGTACTGTCTTAGTTGCTCTTTCAGGCGGTTGTTCTCTCTGAAAAATAAAACAATTTTGTTTGCTTAGGTATAGATAACAACTAATATGTTAATAGGTTTTAAATATAGGTATGTAGATTTACATTAACCACAGAAAAGTTATCTCAGGACCTGTTAGTATTTACTTACTTGCTCAAATCCAGAATTACTTTTTCTAATTTAAGTATTTTTTCTCTAGTAGTGTGCTCAATGTGATTACATTTCAACTGTAAATTTAAATATTCCTTTTCTCTTAATTCTAATATGGAATGAGGTTTGTCCTCAGGCGCACTTTCGTCTTCCGTGAAACACAGTTCCAGACAAGAAGTGCTTCCGTCAATGCTGCCTGCTACTTCTTCACTATCACTCTCTGATATTTTCAAATTGTTTATACTGGACACAGATATATCATCCTTAGCCAAATTGTTTGTGTCTATGCTATTAGAAGACGAAAATATTTCTTTGGCACACTCCGACAGCTTGGAAAGAATTTGTGAAGGACTATCTATACCTTT
Source organism: Tortrix viridana (assembly GCA_963241965.1). Classification (NCBI taxonomy): domain Eukaryota; kingdom Metazoa; phylum Arthropoda; class Insecta; order Lepidoptera; family Tortricidae; genus Tortrix; species Tortrix viridana. The sequence goes on from OY725174.1 coordinate 7,715,045, forward strand.
CACGCTATCAGGAAAAAAATGTCGTATACTACTTTTGTACTCTGAACTGGTAGGTTCACTTGTGGACGCGGGCTGAGGTACCGACTTAGAATCGGGGGAGTTGAGGCAGGTGGCGGGAGCACTGTTCCAGGAAGAATCATCATTATTTTCAGGAGACTGTAGCGGCTTTCTGTCACTGTTGACTTTGCTCTTTAAGTCATGCTTGTCAAAAGATATCACTTGTCGCAGTGGCTTCCTCTTCAAGTTCGCAGAAGGCTTCACAGGAGTGGGTAGGGGTATCACTAATTCTGCTCTATTCATTTGATTTGCTTGCTGTGTTTCATTTAATTCTGCTCTATCAATTGATAGTGCAAACAAAATTGATGATAAACCTACAATTGATACAATGGTTCAATAAATCACAAATTAAAAATACCGAGCAAGAGCATGTCGGGCCATGATCAGTGTAGGGTTCCGTCCCCATTACTACAAATACAATTTGAAAGCACCGAACATTGCTGTGACGAAAAGATAAACTGGATTGACTGGACTGAGGGACAAACAAATCTTTGCCGCTGGAAACTGTTGTCCACATACATCGACACAGTTTACTACCTGCAAATAAGTTTATAATTTGTGATGTAACTTCAAATTTACGGTTTACGAATTCTTCTCTTTACTTGTGTCTTATAAACATTGCTTCTTGCCAAATGTCATGATTCTAGGTCAACGGGAATCAAAATATTTTGATTGCATTGACTTAGAAGTTTGATTTTTTCACAGCTCTGTAGCTACACAGAATATACGTCATTTATTACTTTGTTTGGACTTGTCTCCATAATTAATTAACTTCTTTGGATATTCAGATAGCAGTATAATCATATCTGCTATAGCTCCAAGGGATTGCAGACCTGAGTATTTGGTATTCATTTCAACTTGTTACCTCCACGCGTTCCTGAGAAAAAGGGTCATGACGGTAAGAGAGACAGACAGACAGACAGACAACGAAGTGATCCTATAAGGGTTCTTTTTTCCATTTAAGGTACGGAACCGTACAAAGTATGAAAAAAGATGTTTAAACTTACTTCATAGTTTCAACCACTCGCTAAAAAATTTTTTGGTACCTAGTCGCCAGCGGTATATTGGTTAAATAAATTGGTCAAGCCTAGGGCCAGCTTTTATTCATCAGAAGCAAGGGCGAATTAAGAATTCGGTTCAGGGTGGTCACGGGCTCCCAAAATACCAAAAATGCGTCATTTTAATGGCACTGATCAAAGGGGTAATATTGATAGATAAGGATTTTATTAAACTCGTAACATGGCTCACGGGGTCACGTCACAACCCAATGACCCCCGCGTCTATAATTTTTTCCCATAACGTGTGTAATCCTAATTTCACTTGCCATAAAGTGTGTGGTAATAATAATCGTTTGTCCTAATGATTATCGACCTATCTTCTCTTGACATAAAGTTGTTTTTGTTCCTAACAAATCAGTTGTACTAATGATAGCTTGATCTCATGCTCTCAGTTCCATAAAACCGAGTTGTTGCTAGAATCCTGTTACAATGCTAGCAGGTCGGTCCTGGCGTAAATTGTCGCAATTCAACCTAACACTCCTCCGCGCTACGATCGTCGTCGTACCTAACGTTTAAGATTTTAATAATTGTGACAACCGAAATTATGATTAAAATGAGTTAGGAATGGGAATTAAACATGATGGGTACTATAAACATTATGGCTAACATCCATTATGATAAGTATGGCAAATTACTTAAGGAGAAACGACGTTGTGGCAAAAGAAGAAACCCTCGCCCCTGAATCCGCGCTTGACAAGTCTCCCCTAATTGTGATGCCGGCTGTACACACTCGTCGAGAGCCTCTCGCCGAGTCTCGCCGAAAAAGACCGACTGCGATCGGAGACACGGCGAAACGAGACGTGAAGGAGCGAGACGAGACAAAAGCAGTATGTACATACTCGCTCTCGGCCTGTCTCGGGGTGTCTCCACGAGTGTGTACAGTCGAGCTCATAAATATGTAGGTACTAAAGTGGAAACATATTTATGAACTCGACTGTACGGCCGACATCATGCCTCATGCATGCAACATGCATGGTTCATTCAACGCAACACTTGATATGTTAAACATTTAAAGGGCAGAGTGGTTGAAACACTCTGAAACTGACTTTAGCATTACCTGACGCCATAGCAGGTAACTGATACGCTAATTCATTGTTTCTGACTAGTGCTCCTTCTTCATAATACTCCATTAGTAGCCCGTGAGCCACCCAGCTTTGAAGATATCTATAAATTTTATTGTAATAATAGATGTTTCATTAATTAATCACTATGTTAAACATTTATTAAAGATATTCTTAAAGAAAGTATTAAGTAGTCTTTAATAAATAAAGACAATTAGAAATACAAAATCTTGCTACAATTAATTTACAATAAAACCAACCTTTCTAAAGATCTTTCATTTAAAGCCGCTCTGATGAAAGCCCTGAAGTATCCAAGTGGAGTATTAATGTTAGAAAGTATCTTAAATCTTTCTTTCTCATGTTTTGTAAGGTGAAGACAAGTGTAGCTCCATAATGAGTTCCCTGTAATAAATTGCCAGCATTTTTAGGGCTTACTTCAATAATAAAGTTAAATAAAAAAGAATAAAGAAATCACAGCTGTGCAATTGCCACAAAAATAGTTTTGCTTGGAACTTTTGGACATATGGAACTGTAAAGCAAATGAAATGTCATGACTAAAATACTTACCAATATTAACAATATTAAACGTAAAGTTCAGCCCAGCAGTCACCAAACTCTGTATAGCAGAATTGGATAAATTGGTCCTTATACCATGGCTAAGAACTTTTTCCCATTTTTCACAGAGTTGAACTATTCTGTAAAAATACAGCAATAACAATTCACTAACCGCCTGTTTCGCAATTGTCAAGTATAGCATATCTGACAGATAAATTTAGGCCTTTCCCTTTGTTACACTTAAAAATAGACAAAGAGAGGGCTAACTTTAACTGGCAGATAAATATACTTGATGATTATGAAACAGGCCCTACTCTAAAAAATAACAACAAACTTACTGTGAGGAAATTATAAATGAAAAAGTGAGTTTGTTTGCTTGTTTGTTACACTAAAACACTGAACCGATTTTGATGAAATTTGGTATGGTATGGAGATAGTTTGAGTCCCGGGGAAGGACATAGGATTATCGCAGAAAATTGAACAGTTCCCGAGGGCGCAGCGATAAACGACTTCTACACGGACGAAGTTGTTGACAAAAGCAAGTATCTTCATAAATTAACATGCGAGAGGTTTTTTAATTAATTACCTTATATCATCCTCTGTAGCAAGTTCTGACTTTCCTCCAAAACGATTTTGGCAATTCTGTATACATGACAGAAGCTCTTGAGATACCAGTTTGCCACTTTCCACCCGTTTTTTCAATTCTTCCCTGCCATCCATAGCATTTGCTATGGTACTTAGTAGTTTGGTATTCTGAAAAATAAATCTTTAGAAGTAAGCTCACGTCAGAGCACTGATGGTTTACTCAGTTTTACCGAGTTTTAACCCCGTTGATTGCCTGGCTGGTATAATAACAATGAATTTTAATACCTATTCTATTTTATTTTAGTAATCAAAATAAATAATTGAGTAAAACTATTAATTACTTGTAGCTTCCAACTTCACCATTAGCAGAATTGTTCCACTGGACAGTAGCTACATAGGTAACAAAGAATTGAAAGTGAACATGAAGTCTAATAAACCAACTAAGACAATCATGCATCTTAACTTTAATTGTTCAATTATAGTCAGGCACTATTTCGAAGCCACGTTACGAGGTTTCATCACACGATTTAGAAAATCTAAAGCATTTAACAATAATAATAATAATAATAAACAAACAATTGTAATGGTTACATCTTGGTCTTATTAGAATATAAACTGTTCACGAAATGTTTTATGTAAATTGCAAATAGATTAGACCGATTCCAGGTCGCCCAAAGATGCATGGCAAATAAGATATGATTTATATTATAGGTACCGTTACAAGAGTAATTAAATTAAAAGGACACCACTAACCATAATTCTTAAATATTGTTAATTACAAGAAGCAGAATAACACCAAATGTTTATTTCGTTATGTAAACTGTTATATTTGACGCCCCTATCCGAATCAAGTTTCCGTTCCTGTAGCATTTGAAAGAAATCAATATTAAATTTTAATTATTAACATAATCATTATTTATAATATAATAATAAAACCACAGTGCGGATAAGTTCGTCTGTCTAATATTTGTGTCGTTTTCGTTTTCAAGCAAAAGGTTGGTATCCTTGTCGTTGCCAATAAGGCCCGGTATTCACGAGAGTTTAAAAAGCGTCGGGTTTAAACTAATGACCAGGCGATATGGTCCTTGACCTTAGCCTGTCCAAATGGACAAAATGGGAGAAAAAAAAAAAGCGTCGCGTTTAAACTCGGCGTTGAACTTTATTGACAACCGATCTAGTGGTACCTTTTACTTGAAAACGATACATAAACATTTACTTTTATGGACCCGCTTCACGATCGGCCATGATGGGCGAGCATAAGGGACAAAGTTATGCGTTAGAGCGAGCAAGAAGTCTTGTTTCTCTCTCTAACGCATAACTTCGTCGATCGTGAAGGGACCGTTAAATAGCATCCTTTTTAAAAGCATGGTAAGAAGCAGATTAAGCAGATGAAGCATGGTAAGAATGGTTCCGGCGTAAGACCAGTTAGTTAGGTCTTACTGTGAAATACGAAGTTCGAAGTTACGTTCTTCGTTTGCACCATTTGCTACTACGAACACCTTCGGGCCCGACTGCCGATCCGAAGTTCGTTGTTTGACGTTTGTTATTACGAATGAGTGACCATGAAAATCGAACTTCGGCGTTGGTTTCGGATTTTGACGTAAGGTTCTTCGTAGTGAAACGTCAGTATCTCACGACAACTAATGAGTTATCGTTTGACCTCTACCCCTTCTATACGGTCGGGCGGTTGGGCCAACCGAGTAGGACGCAGCTATCTGTCAGAATGAGATAGTAATATTTACATCTCGTTCCTACAAATAGCTGCATCCCTCTCGGTTGGCCCAACCACCCGACCGTATAGAAGGGGTATTCGTTTGACGTAGTATCTCTTAGTAGTCTGTGGTTTGACCATTGTGGCCATTGTGCTCTTGTCAACCGGTCGCTCGGGTCGCTAACTGACAGTAAGTAATCAAATTATCAAAGTAATTCAAGAAATTATTGTATTCGACTGCGTAAGTAATATTTTTATATATATATATATATAATATATTTATTATTGTTGTGAATATAATTTCCTAAGCTTATTTTATCGAGATTTGTGTTAACGTAAAACATTGGAACATTTAAAAATAGATATGGCTCGATTTTTGCTCCTCGACGAAGCCCTGCGGGAGGAATTGCGCGAGCGATGGGCTTGGCGGCGCGAGACTCGGGAGGCACTTTGGAGGCGCGCCCTCCCTGACGGGGAATTCGTTAACACCTTTCGGGTAACTCGAGAGGTGTTCGAAGCCCTCTGTTTGGAGGTTGTGCCTCTGTTGCCTCCTAAACGCAACAGCCGTGGTACGACCCTACCATAAAGGTATAATAAATTATTATATCTATCAAAATTTCCGGTACTTTTCAGTGTTACGCTGTCTTAGTCGGAAACCGGTCAACTTTTAGTGTTATTATAGTAGTAGGTAATGAGAGCCAGTCTCGCTAATTCGTATAGAAAATGAACCTACCAAGTGGGTCCTTGTCAATGAATGTTATACCTAAGATAATGTTGTTTACAATATTTTGTTCAAAGAAGCAGAACAATCAGTTGAAATGCACCACTTAATTATAATTTATTACAGATTCTTACCACCCTGAAATTTTACGGTAGGGGAGATTACCAGGGTGAGGTTGGTAGAGATGATGCTGCGCCGATGTCACAGCAAGCAGTCTCGTATTGCCTGCGTGACGTCACAGCAGCTCTCAATAATCCTGCCCTAGTACGTAGACATGTTTGGTTCCCACAAACTCGTTGTGAGCGTAGTGGTATTAAAACTGGGTAATTATAATGATTATATTTTTTTAAATTCTCAATCACTGTAATGTAATCCTAAAATCATATTCCTTAACAAAATAAATCAGCTTTACCGTTGTTTTGGAATACATACCTACTATGACGCGTATGCTGAGCTTCTTTCTTTCTTTCTTTTTTTTTTCTTTTAACCTTAATTGGTTTTTGTTGCACTTTAACATCTATATTATATTATAATGAAAGTATAACAGATCGCTGTCTGTATATATTTGATATATATATTTGAGATTTATATTTGAGGTCTTCATTAATGCAATAGAACCGAAAACAATGATTTTTAGAATTTTTTAATTATATGAATAATTTTTGACTGTTTATTAAATATTTTGTGCGTGCTTATCTCAGAAACTAATTAATATTAATTGATTTGGATGAAATTTGCCACACAGATAGTTTTACCTGGATTTACACATGGGATACTTTTTATCCCCGAAAATTTTATAGTTCGCGAAAGATACCTATACGATAAACGACTTCGACATGGATGGAGTCGTGGGCAAAAAGGAAACACTAAGCCCGTCCGTATGTCATGGACCTCTAGCTCGTAAATAGAATCAGAATTGAAATTTGGATATTTTATTTATATTATATCTGCATTATTTTCACCCCAACCAACAATTATGACATTTTATGCCAAAAATGTAACGCATTGTTTATTTTTCAGATTTTATAATAAATTCCTTATACCTGGTGTTTGTGGGGCCATTGATTGCACTCATGTAAAAATCCTAAGGCTGAAAGAAATTGAGGAGAGATATTTCAATCTGAAGCATTTCCACTCCTTCAATGTTCAAATTGTAAATGATTTGCTCAAGTTATCACAGTCTGTTTAGGATTCCATAGTCAAACTACAGGTAGCACTTTAGCACTTAAAGTTGGAGGTTGACGACATGGGGAATCAGATAATGAAAGCGATTCAAACCATACCTCTACAGACAGTGATTCTAGTAGCGATATATTACTATATATTGCGTGAGATTTAAAGTTCAAAATTTCAGTTCAAAACATTTATATTAAATCATATTGTAACTCATTGCTTCAGTTTATTTTGTCATACGCAATTATACCTACCAATTATTATTCAATTTAGGTACACACTTGTAAAATAACAGTTCTGTAACGTCACATGTATCCCCTCCCGCACCGCTCCACTACCGCAGGAACCTCCAACTTTAAGCGCTAAACCTATAGGACCCCTTATAGTTTCGCCATGCCCATCTGTCTGTCTGTCTGCCTGTCTGCAACGGAATCCTGCACTGAGTATGGTCCGACATGTTTATTTGTTATACAATAATAAGATGTTTATTAGCTCGACGGCTCAGGTTTCTGAATTTAAAAAAATGGAACTGTATTACCTACTTTGGTTCACTTGGTTCTTGACGTTCTTTCTTCAGCTTCGACGCGTTCTGATGACCCTGCTCTCGTGCTGCGCTATATAAAAAAATACCTCTACTTTTCTTGAATATCTAACTGCCGCACTCAGAGACGTCAATTAAGTTTTAATTTTCATTAAAGTGTCTGAGTCTAACGGCCGCACTTAGCACGCGTCTTATTCTATTGCTATAGCAAATAAAGTGACAGCAGCTACTTTAATGAAACTTAAAACTTAATTGACGTCTCTGAGTGCGGCAGTAAGTTCCTAATCTTTCTTAAGATCTAGCTTTAAAACATTAAAATAGATTACATGTGCTACGCGCCGGCATATGGCCTTTATGCCTCCTCTATCGCTTTAGTTTTAAATCCTGTGCTGATAGTGTTTAAGTGATGTTGTGAATGAAATAAAAAATAAAATAACCTTCTTTCAGATATGTGATGTAGACAATAATGTTCTAAACGTAGATGCTTCATACGGTGGAGCGTCTCACGACTCTTTTGTGTGGCAGAATAGTGACATCAGGGAGCATTTTGATAACCTCTGTGGCACGGGTGAGACTGCTTACCTGCTGGGTAAGTAATATAAATATCATTCAAAAAATTTACAGATCACGGCTTGTTAAACACTATTAAAACGCAATACTTCGACAATATGTACATTTTGATCACTGTTTTTCATAATTTTAGGGTTCCATACCAAAGTGGTAAAAAATAATTCTTAGGATGAGATTGGTGTCTGTCTGTCTGTTTTTCTCAGCAACTAGTAAATATATTGGGTGTATAATACTGCTAATACAAGATGCTTGAATTAGTAACCCTCGGTGCGCGAGTCGAGCTTGCACTTGACCGGTTTTTATACCTCTATAGGAGGTACCTATCCCTTTCACTCGTCAATTGTGATGAAATTGTGGGAAAGGGATATGGAGATTACGTAACTTCCAACTTCGATAAATTAATCTCTTAAACTATCCTAGTTATTTTCCTGGTTATTGTACAAGCAAAATGTATTTTTTTCTTGGCGTTTCAGGACAAAATTACATTTACCGGTTTTTAAACGCTATGTATGTTAGTCTTTAATATTCATTCGTTCTTTCGTTTCACGTTGCTCGATTCGAAGATGGTCTATGGCTCCGAAACGAAAAGCAAGAGTCCGAAGTTGCTACATGGTAGCAATCACCTTTGGCTTTCGTTCGATCTACGTTGCGGGCTTCGTTGCGAGCTTCGTTTTTCACAGTAAGGCCCCTGGCGTCAAAAGTGCAGTTTTATTATTTTGGTCCATTTGTGTTATTTATGTACTGTGCTTTTGTTAGATGTATGTAAATAAACGTTTTTTCTTTCTTTCAGATTATTTCTTACACATAAGCTAAATTTCATCCAAAATTCCAAACAAAATCGACGGTTCAACGGGTTTAACGCAAATATCTGATGTTGAAAGTAATCATCTGACAAATTTCATCTCATGCAAGGATTTGCGGAGAGAACTCAACGAAACAATATTATTGATTCTCTAAGTATTGATTGCAATCATTGAAATATAACGGTTATTCAATGAACAAGTGAATACATTAATTGAGGTTAGAATAAAATGGATTTACAACCTTATTTTATTTATATAGTTCAATATTACTAACATGTGATTGAATCTGCCTGGATACGGGACTAGGCATACGACGAGTATAGAATGGCAAAAAAGTCGAGCCAAAAAATGAGGGTACCAAGGACCTTTACTCAAACTGGACTGAGTACTGCTAGAAAAAAGTGTGACCGACAGAGAAACCCAAAGTAGGGGATTTTATCTCTTTCTATTAGGGTGACCAACTTTATCTGCGGACAAAAATATTTTTTCCTAATCTACACAAACAAATAATGAAACAAAATGGGTACTTAAAAACGAAATATTAATTACTAGCTTCTGCCCGCTACTTAGTCTGCATTGACTGTCCCACAGGAACATTGTGGATGAAAGATAACCTGTGTTAAGTTAGGTAATATTATAAGCCATTCAAATTTTCATTCAAGTCCGTCCAGGTATTAAGCGTGAAGGAATAACAAACATTCATCCATCTACACAAATGTTTGCGTTTATAATATTAGGAGGATTACAATATATTTATATACAACAAATGAGCGTTGGAGCAAACCAGTGCCAAAATCTAGGGCCTACCACCGAACCATTATTTATGCTCCTACACAAAACGATTTAATTTTTCTGTAAGTTGTGACCTTTGCCTTTGTAAATATATCGAGATTTCTTCAAATGACAAAAAATGTCAGTCAATCCCTACTCCCCCATTTTACGGCACATTATGGATGTGGTTTCAGTGCAATATTTTACGTGACATGGAGCGCGCAATAGCAAAATATTTTAATACTGTGAAATACATTATTGAGGAAATTTTCAAGGGCGGAGGCTATGAGATAATTTACTGTGTTCCAAATGCTGTCTTTATTTTTGTATGTCTATTGGTCACCACACCAGCCGTGTATTCAAGCTATCTGCTGCGTAGGTTCAATATTTAAAACCAATAATTATTTCCAAAAACTAAGTCATCCTGGGCTAGAGCTATTAACATGCTACACCAGCTAAATTGCATTCGTAAACCAAATACATGGAAAAAATATTATTTATTTAGTTTCTGAAAAACCGACAGGATTTTCATGGCCACCCTAGTGCTTTCGGGATGGGTATTTTCTTTTAGTCGTAAAATATAAATAATTTCCCATTACCTTTGAAAGGATATCCCGCTATGTAAATAGCTTTCGCTCCTACAGGCTTTAACTGAGCACGATTTAACCATTTTAAATTGTTTTCGTGCGAAAAGACATTTGAAATATGATTAAAACTCGATGACGCATCATGTAAACAACAGGGTTACCAGTCAATATTTAAAATTTCCTACCGTAAATCCACACACACGGATGTACGCACACGGACGTTTTCGTCGATCTATATTATTATATATGCATTAACACTTAAGTTCATTTTAATATGTAACAGATTTTTATCGATTTTTAACCTTGGGTTATAGACTTGTAAAATGAGATTTTATTCAGACCTACCAAATTTCACAATGCACAATAAAAAAATTAAATTAAAAAAAGAACGAAACATTTACATTATAATTAGAAACTAAACGATCTTCACTAAAAGAATAGTGCTAGCTTGATAAGTGAATATTTGTTTAGTTTTGTATATTATACCATTACGGTAATATTTTCTTGCAATGGCAAGTGTGCAAGTGAGATACAATCCCCCAATTGGTACTTCTCAGAGCCACGAGGTCCCTAGTTACCTATCGTCAGATAATTTGTAACTATATTACTGGTCAATAAGGTATAATTTTGAATAGCTATTTAATAGTTAGTACTTAATCCAGCTTGAGTATAAGATCCTTGGAGGGTACTTTTCGGAATTAAATTTGGTAACATGATCCAAGGTTTACTCTAACCTGGTGCTGGTTGCCATTTGAAAATATTGTAGTTCCAGCTTGTCTTTTTGAGTTGACTTTTTTGCCAGACTATCCAAGTGTGCGAGCCTCTGGCACGAATGGTATAGGTACGGATACGGAACTAGGCACACGAAAGGATAGAATACTTAAGTACAAAGCACTTATAACTACCCCGTTTACATTCAGCCCATTTAGGCCCCTGCCTAAACCCCACAGGCCCACTTCCTTACCCAAATCATTATAATCTGTGGCCCAAATAGGCTGAGTGTAAACGGGGTATTACCCAATGCGGAAAGCGGAAATCTCTTTCTATAACCATGCATTAAAAACATCTCATTTGCTTAGATCATTTACAGGTTTTTGGGTAAAAATTGGATCAGATGTGTGACGCGCCTTAGTTTTATTACTAAACATTTTTTATGTTGCAAGTATAAGTTTCAGGCCTGATTGCGCATATAAATACCAACTTTTTTATTTTCATGTTGGTAGTTCTGATATAATTTCATTCATTCGGTCACACTATCACCGCACCATAAGCTATGTCTACACCAGTGCGGTTTCACGTTCATCTTGCGTTTGCCTCTGACGCATGTCTCTACAACTATAGCGCATGTAATAACGCATTCGCTCAGACTGGTTTGACAGCAGCGCTTGCCCGTAGCGCACGTTGATCCGTCACTGTTGGGTTGACGTGCAACATTTTGTGCCTTTTAGCAAAACGATCCAGATTCTCCATCTTTCGTTTTTTCCTTGCACTTAACACTAAATATGCCGCACTGATAGCTACTTGTTCCACGTCCATCTTGACGGCTAATCGAGGCTCGTGTGTTTGCTGTATGCGTCAAGCGCACAGGTGTAGACAATAAGCTGTAGCGTCTTAAGGCTATCAATATTGCATGCGCTTGACAAATTTCGAATTGAAAGTTGACCATGAAAGCGCACTTGCTCAAACAGGTTTGACAGCAGCGCATGCCCGTAGCGCACGCTGATCCGTCACCGTTGGTTTGACGTGCAACATTTTGCAAATAAAATTATATAAAGATAAAGTCAAAACATTGGATTTTATTGAAGATTCAGTGTCACCCTCGTATTGCTTGCGCTTGACGCATTACGAATTGAAAGTAGAAAGCGCGCTGGTGTAACATAGCTAATTACCTTTTTTATGGGGCATCCACACGATACAATTTTACGACCAATTTGACTAGATTAGCAATAGTATTTATTATTATTAATTGCTTATTATACTCATTAGCTGTATGTAGTTATTTAAATAGGTTAGTTTTGTATGTTTTATGTCAAGTGTAGATGTGTTTTATTTAATAGCCGAATAAATGATTCTATTCTATTCTATAACTGTGTAGTGTGTATAGAATATGAAATTTAAGGTCATCCGTTTGACTCGAAATAAAACTAAATTGGCGATCTTCAATGTACACGTGTGGACGTACAATCAGATTGTAGCCAATTCAATTGGCCAATCAAATTGTATCGTGTGGATGCCCCTTTAATTTCCTAGAAATGAAATGACATGCTTTGCTATAAAATGGCGTCTTGTCTCGTCTTGTCCGTTTGACTGAATCCTTGTTACGTTGCTTATTTTACACGCATTTCAGAATAAGATTTCATAAAAATCTTATTTCAGTTAGTAGTTTTTGTGCAAATTAAGTTTAGTTTATACTATACTGAATAAACGTGAAACCTCACTATGAGTAATTACGATGACGAACAATGTGAAGATGGAGAATTAGCGCGCAGCCCCGTGCAGGATGACGAAGATATGGATTTCAGGTTAGCAATTATTATTGATAGGTTACAACGAATACACGGCAAGTATTTACTAGATTAAAACTTGAAAAAAGATATAATCGATCGCGTTGATCGTGTATTTGCTTATCATGACTCACTTTGTCTGTCCAAATAACATTTTTCCTCTACTATTTATTTAGTTACTATTAGCGACCCGCCCTCGCTTCGCTCCGGATACTATTATATACATAAACCTTCCGTGAAAAATTTTCTAACTGAAAGTGAAAACCGCATTAAAATCCTTTATGTAGTTTGAAAGATTTGACTTGATTTGAAGCGACTTTGTTTTATACTATGTAGTGAAGTGCTTTTTTTTTAATACTGTACTGATATTCTTAGAATTCAGTGTTTAACACTGAAACAAACCTGTCTTTGTTGTGTCAAATCAGACTGGAGATAAATTTTATTAACATTTCTTTGAACAGCACTGATGCTGATATTCCTAACACACCACCTCAAAAAGTTAGTAAGCATATAATTCCTAAGGCAAATCTACTTGGGTTGCATCAATGCTACATTGCAGCATGCTAGTGTGTAAAATAAGGACTGCCCACCTTCAAAAGAAATTTTTTTTTGCAGTTATATTTACCTTTTAAGAGATTTTATTGTTATTGGTATTTAAAAAATTTCCCTACTAAGAGACTCAAAATTTCCAAGAAAAGTTATTTCTGTGGTATATATTATAGCTGTGTGTGGACTCTGTTAACTAGTACAGAAATTATACCTAAAATATATGATAATATATTGTAAGATGCCTTGCAATAATATATATTAATATACCAAAATATATATTATAGCTCCGTGTGTGATGCGCTTTAAACACTTATGTGGCACTTTCAATAACTTTGGATTTGTATCCATGATTGGAATAAGCAAATGGTGAAGTGTTTACTGTCATTGTGGTATACAATTTTTTATCCTTGTGTGATTGATCACCCAGCTTTAATCAGTGTAAGTGTAAATACAATTTTAGATTTGTAGATAAGTGACATTGGTGTTAGGATTATTTGTATTAATTGGGGTTATGAACAATTTGTATTGATCTTTTTAGTTTGTCTGATGATGATCGGGATAATGCTGATTCTTTAGTAATAAAGCCCCCACAGGCTGTGATTCGTCCATCCCATCGAGAGAGACGTGGTCATAAAAGGTCTGTCAAAGATAGGTACAAAGAAACACCAAGGAAGGACAAAAAACATCTGTACAGGTAAACATTTTCAACTGGATTTTTGGCATATCTTTTACTAAATATAAATAGGCATAACTTTTTGGGTTCATTTTGTACAAAATATTATCAAATAATTGTTAGTGTCAACAAGGTAATGAAAGGAAAAAAACGTAAAACTATTGCCTATTCAAAATAATAATAATTCTAATAGTTAACTATATTTATCTTATCTGTAATCTATGAATAACCTAAAAAGTTAAGTATTGTTCTGATAATTTTTTTTTTTCAAACAGAGACCGTGAGAAATCAGATAAACCTAACAGAGAAGTGACCAAAGCTGTTGACCGTGATGATATGTCCAAAGAATATCATAGGGAAAAATACTACAGAGAAAAGGAGTCTTACAGAGAAAAAGAATTGAGAGAAAAAGAAATAGTTCGTGAAAGAGAAATAAGGGAAAAGGATGTTTATAGAGAAAAAGATCCTTACAGAGAGAAAGAAATTTATAGGGAAAAAGAACCATACAGGGAAAAAGAAGCATATAGAGAGAAGGAAACTTATAGAGATAAAGAACAGTACAGAGAAAAAGAAGCATACAGGGAGAAAGAAATGTACAGAGAAAAAGAGGCTTATAGGGAGAAAGAACCATACAGAGAGAAAGAGTCCTTCAAGGAAAGAGAACATTACAGGGAAAGAGAAATGTATAGAGATCCTTCTTTTCGGGAGACACCAAGGCCAAGGGAACTGTATAGAGAGAAAGACATTCAAAGAGATAGAGATGGTTATGTGAATCGTGAGAGGCAGTATAAGGTTTCAGATTCAGATCGTAAACGTCAAGATCCTGATAAAATTGAATCCAGATTAAGGTTGCTAGCAGAGGAGGGCCATGCAAACCATAACAGTGAAAAAGAAAATAGAACTTCTGGTGATAAAGCTTTAGAAGATTTAAGAAGTAGACTATTAAGCAAAAGGATATCCAAAGAGATGCTGAGTCAAGACCAAAAGAGGCAAAATGATTACACAGAGAAAGAGTCTAGGCCTGAACGACAATCTCTAGATAAACACCAACAAGAAAGGAGAAACAAGCTATTAGAAGCTGGTAAGTTTTGATTAACATACAAATACAACTACAACTGGGTTAACCCACACATATTTTGTGAATAAACTATTTTTATTTCATTAATTATCGCAGGGTGGCCACTTTCTGGAAAAGTGGGAAAAGTCAGGGAAATTCGCTGGTCAGGGAAATTTTGAATAGGTCAGCAAAAAAATACATTACCTACTTTAGTTGCATAACTTTTTTAAGGCATTTTGTCAGACTTTACACGTGCAGTCTGTGGGTCAGCTGTACTCAGAGATCTGTCAACGCCATACGCGTCCAGTATAATAATGGGTTTAGGATGTTGTTGGGACTGCCTCGATTCTGCAGTGCATCAGGCATGTTTGCCGAGGCTCGTGTCGATGGCTTTCAGGCCATAATGCGCAAAAGAGTTGCCTCCCTGATGCATCGAATACGTGGCAGTTCCAGCAGCCTCCTGAACAAGATACTTGACAGGTTGCACTGTCCCATAGTTCGCCACTGGAACTCAGTCCATGTGGAGTCCAGAGGGGACATTTTACCCTAATTGTGCATATATTTTTTTTTTTACTAACATAGTTTTAAGATTTTTATTATTAATCATGTATGAACTGTAAGGTTCGAAATAAATAAATAACATAAATAAAATAACTATAACTTTCATTGCGTCTATGAAAAACTCACTAAGTACAAAAAAAATTACTGTTCACAGCACTGTGGTTCCTTCCATATGACAAAAATCAAAAATCGGTGTTAATATAATAACAACCATAAAATTAGTCATTGTTGTAACATCTACTAATTCCAAACTATGAAAAACTATTAATTAATTGGAATTTACTAAATAAAAAATAAAAAATATAGGTGAATTTTAATATAAAATATATATTACGAGTCTTCATTAAAATGTAAAAACCCTCGAAGGGCATCAAAATCCTGTTACCAACTGATTTCGGTTCTATAGAAAAATGTATAGAGAACATAAATGCATAGAGAAATGTATGGTTGAACCTTCAGATGTATGTGAGTAGTACTTATTAATTCTGTAAATATGAGGGGTTAAATAAGCATTTAAGTTGTATTATATAGGAGTAGCAACCCACAATTGCTTCCTTTCGGTTTATACTCCATACTCAATAATAGATGTACAACACATCAACACATGTACATGAATGATCCAGAATGTATTATGGATTACAACTTTTCGCAAGAAATTCTCTAAACTATTATGAAAACCGCATCAAAATCTGTTGCATTATTTACAAGAAGTATACTGGGTGTTTTTTTATTCGTCTACAAAATTTTGGGGCATAAATCAGTAAGTCATACTGATCAACTTTCACAATGGGACCAACCCCAAAATCGCGAAAAAAAAAATTACCATCCCATACACTTTGGCTAGTCAGCTGACGATGTTTTGTAACAGCTGCCAAACACGGATATCGAGTGTTACCCGACTGCGCGAATCAAAAAGAAGGGTAATGAGGTTAACAGTCTTATGTACGTATGTATGTAAGTATGTATATGTATGTATGTGACCGAAAATCGGATGTTCCACTCTAGCTCCTAAAGTATTAGACCGATTTTTTTAATTCAATTAAGTGAATGATTGTGTTGGACTATTATCGAAATCGGTTTGTTTACACTATTAACACATTGGATTGGAACAGACTACACTACACCTGACACAAATACAAAATAAAAGAATCGAAAATAAAGGATTGTACATATAAGCAATCTCATCCCTTGTATTAGTGATTACTCATTGAGCATTTCAACTGGCAGTATCAAATCGGCTGCTTGACTTGAGCATTGTGTTCAATTAGGTAGATTTTATTTTTATTTTATTTTATTTTATTTATTGGGGAAAAAAAACAGATATAAGATAACAAACATGGTGAAAAAAAAAAATATCTTAAAATAAGTATAGTCTACATCCTGGAACAAATCCCACTGAGAGTTATATTTTAGATTAGACGGTGACATTGGTGCTACCTGTGGGTATATAACTAGTCCATTAACATCCAGTAAATTAGATCAAACTAACGTAACAATTATAGCGGGACAGATTCAAATACAGTTGTTATTTTTATTGTTTAAGAACGGGAAATGGAAAAAAGGAAACATGAGTCACGTAATGAATTAGAAGCCAGGCGTGAGGAGCGCCGCAGACGTGGCAAAAAACGTTCAGCATCATCAGAAGAACAATCTACCAAAAAGAACAAATCTAATCACTCTCCTCATTATGGTGATTCTGTAGTTACTGTGTCTGATGCAAGTGACGTAGAAATGAAGAGTGATGCAGATTCAAATTCAGAACCTGAAGAAGGTAAGGTGTTTTCTATAGTTAATGTTTTAAATGAAGTAGATGAAAATCTTTGTAAAATCTCATCTGTTTTTATTTATTTGATGTCTGATGGTGAATTTTTTTGTAATGAGTAATCTGGACCCGACTATCTGCCTAAACTATCAGCTAACTACTCTTGATGCAGTGCACATACTAGATAGCTGATAAGTTTTCTTTTTTTTCGGGCTTCCCCTGTGTGGGGAGAGCTACCGGCATTTTGATGACGGCATGACATATAGCCATGCTCAGATTTAATCTGTTGTTTTGAGTATGAACTAACCCATTTTTTTAATTATTTAATGTGTGTTATTCAATTCCTCATTTTAAAAAATAATTTGCAGGTGAACATTCAAATAGTGAAACTGAGGACGTCAGTTCTAGTACAGATTCTGATTCTAACGCTGACTCTAAATCGGAAGGTGAAGAAAATTTAGATGATAGGAAACTGGAGAAAGAGGAGGAGGAGGATAAAATTGAAAATCCTAAACAAAAGTCCCAATCCAAATCACCTGTTCGCAAATCAAATCATGGTACACCGTCGTCAAATGAATCAAGAAGGTATGACTAAGATAATATTGTCATATTTGTCATACATAGTTTTGAGTTTGTCCAGAAACTCCACAAACATTAAATTTGAAATGTTTTATGACATAGCTCTAACTAAGAAAGAATTTCCCAAAAGATGCGCGGCAAAACCTAGTATAATAAACACTTCTCATAAAAAATACTAGTTATTGGTCCCAAGTGATTATCACCTTTAATACCTTGAAATAAAGTTCATGGTGCCAATTAATGTTGCCAAATAAGAATGTGCCCAACATACGGCCCCCAACCATACTCTTATTTTTATTTAGTATATCAGAAATAAAACCAAATGCTGATTTAATTTGATTATTGCAGGTCCCGTACTAGGTCTAAAAGTAGAAGTAGGTCACACTCTTTTTCTCCTCCTCCCCCTGGAGAAAATGGCAAAACTGTTGAAGAACAGCAACCTAAGGAAGACGATGAGCAAGCTCGTTTGAGGGAAGAAGTTATTAATGCTTTGCCACCATATTTCCCTGCATTACAGGTAAATAATTAAACTCTTGCAACAGTGCTGTGTATTTTTGGTCCTTAAGTATCTGCTTGACGCTGACTGGAAGTGTATAACCCGATTTTTCTAACTGCGCCTGTCAACGTCAAAATTTGGCCCTGGGTCGGTAAGCAGACGGATGAATTTAATACTAAAAACCAACAGATTTTGACAGCTCCAAGCGCACAGTTAAAAAAGTCGGGTTATAAGCTTTAATTAAATGCTTCGACAAATTTTCCTAGCTGGTCAAGGCATAACAGTGCTTCATCTACACTGGTCTGACCTGTTTTTTTCATGAATTATGTATGTTTGAAAATTCTCCAAAATCCATTCTCTACTCGCGGACCGATATACCCTCGTGGCTACATTTGTACTTTACAAAGTACATAACAATTAAGTAATATAGAGCCTTATTATAATTGAATAACATTGTAATTATAACTTAATTTCTTAGATGTATGTAGGCCGAGGTTACACATACAGAAGCATAATGAAAACAACTTCTGTTGCCATAGCAATATGTTGGTATGGCAAAGTCAAGTAACGTGACACAGACAAATAATAGGGTTTTTTTTGCACGAGAATGCGGTTTTTTTTAGAAATATTTGCTTTAAATTTATTAAAATGTATAATAGTATTCCTATATTTCGACAGTTCTCTTTTATTACTTTTCATACATGTTGTATAGACTGCAAAAGTGCAAATACACTTCTTTTGCAGTGCAGTTTGTTTTTACAGTATAGGGTTGCTAAAGTATCTTATTCACAGTGTTCCCTAGCTTTATAACGGTAAAAGTGGCGCACCAAAAGGACTTCGTGGAGCGTTTTAATTTATTTGTGTATAGAAATATTGACAGCACAAAAATATTAATTAAATGTTTATTAATTATGAATATTTACAGGGTTGTCGATCAGTTGAGGAGTTTCAATGTCTGAATAGAATAGAGGAAGGCACATATGGAGTTGTTTACAGAGCTCGCGACAAAACAAGTGATGAAATCGTTGCTTTAAAACGACTAAAAATGGAAAAGGAAAAAGAAGGATTCCCCATAACTTCTCTGAGGGAGATCAACACTTTGCTCAAGGTAGGATCACAATTTCATTAAACTTATTTAGAGTAAGCTCACTTGAGCCATCTCAATGCATCACTGCTGGCTGTTAGAAGGTATCTTGTCAAACCTTGTTTCAAATTGAAGCAGCTTGTTTGAGCCGCAAGCTGTGAAGCACTCGATGGCTCACGTAATAAATGCAATTGATTAATGCCTTGTATTTTATTCCTACAGGCCCGGCACCTCTTACCTGCAAGAGGGTTGTGCTAGAGGTGTGACCCAATTGCAAGGGTTAACAACTTCGATACACGGGCGGGCCTAAGTATCTTATAAGGAATTTATTCCAGGGGACTTCAACCCTGCAATGGTTTCTTCTTTAAATAATGTACGAATACAATGTTCAGTGACGAGTATTTATCAAATAAAGCTTTACTATATTTTTTGACCTGCAAAGGTTATTTGAGATGGCGATACAGTATCTATGGTGTAGATATCTTAATTGAAGTGCTTAGGAGGATATCATCAATCATCACATCGATATCAGGTAACATTAGAACTGATAAGTTTTGAAGCTAACAGAAGAGTGATTGATCTTGAAGTAAATTTAATTTGATTTATCAATTGCCCATTTTACCAAGCTAAAAGTTATAAGTCTAAAATGGCAGATACATTTTTAGTGACCAGTTTTGTCCTTTTAGACTTTCAGTAATGATAAGAATTTTATCTTGTAGCTTTGTGAATTGAGCTGAGTAATGTCAACAATGTATGTACGAGAGTATTTTTTTTTATATTTAAATTTTTAATAAAAATGTATTTTTTAACTAAAGAAAGATACAGACTATTAAAAAAAAAATAACCAAAATATTTTAGATTGAGATAGTAACTATAGTTGATGAAAAATATTGACATTGCTTGATTTTACAGCTACTTGATAGTGAATGTTTTATTAGTTAATACTGTTCAATGCTACCTACTGTCTAAAATTTAGTATTACTTTGTGATAGGGTCTTTGTGTTTTGTTTACGCGACTAACGAATTAGGCTGTTAGTAGACAAAATGAATTATTCTATAAACCAAGAAACTGACTTGGGTATCGACGCGCAGCCCTTGCTCAGCCAAATTGAAACGAAAACGGGTAGATTGGAAAGAAGCATTCTTTTGTGACGTAAAGACTCACTAACAAGAGATTTTTGAATTTCAATCCATAAGTGCTAAAGGGAGAAAAAACGCGGACGAAGTCACGGGAAACGTCTAGTCAAATAATAAAATCATACTAAACTATGAAATCTATTTTGAGTTATTGATAAAAAATCAATTAAACTGCAGGTATCTCAATAACCTAACCTCAAAAAGTATAACCCGACTGGCGACTAGTATGACGCATCCTTATAATTTTATATAGCTTATGACACTTGCACGTTTTTGACGAATCATATGATAATCGGTCCAATAGTTTAGGAGCTAGAGTGGAACATCCGATTTTCGGTCACATACATACATACATATACAGTTAGGTGCAAAAGTGAGTCAATATTAGCATCTTAGTAGAACGCGAAAAAGTTGATGACAATCAAAGGTATTTTTAAATGCTTAATACAGAATAGTACTCCTTGAAATTTGCTACAAATCCGCCTATCAAATAGTTTACCTGTCATTTACAGTTTTTCAGTCATTTTAACGCAAAAACGGTTAAATTTAGCTTTTTTTATTTTTCTAATAATTTTAATTCTCTCTATGGCATCCTCAAATATGCACCTGACAAAATTAAGGAAATCCTGCCTCTTTAAAATGACTAGGAAATTATTTAAATCAGCCTTATTTTTGGAGGTAGTTATCGGCGACAATGTTCGGTGCATAGGTTCACTTTTGCACCGAGGCAAATAGCCGAACAAACTGGTAGTTAGTTCACTATTGCAGCGGACTAAAATTCTGCAATAACTTCAAAACTACGTCCCTGATTCAAGCAATTGATACCTCATTTTAAAGAGGATGGAATTCCCTATTTTAAATAGTTTCCTTATTTGGGTTTGCCATAGAGAAAACAAAAATTATTAGTAAAATAAATAAAGTAAAATTTTACAGTTTTTGGTTCAAAATTACTAATAAACTATAAATGACAAGTAGATCATTTGTTAGGCAGTTTTGTAGCTAATTTCAAGGAGTACTATTCTCTATTAAGTATGTAAAAATACCTTTGATTGTCATCAAGTTATTAACATTCTACTAAGGTGCTATAATATTGACTCACTTTTGCACCTAACTATACATACTTACATACATACATATACTGTTAACCACATTACCCTTCCTTTTGCTTCGTGCAGTCCCGCAAAAGAACTCGGAATCAGCTATGCATGTCGAGCTAATTTAAGGGGGGTTCCTGTAATTGTAAATGGAAACAATTAGTATGCGAAGTTGTTGTAGCGGTTTGAGTCGGACTAAAAACAAATTGGTCGGCAGTATCTCGTAAATTATTTGACTCTTGTAAGTCATATTATTATTCAAAGTAATTTCAGTATAATATGAGCCAGTATTCATAACTTATTAGTATATATTTTTTTAATCGTGCCATGTTGTATCCTGACATACACAATCTAACCGAAAATGGCCACTTGGCCTATATTTGAAAACTCGTCAACAATTTCGAGAAACTGTTCTAATTTTTTTCCAGCAATAACCTATTTAATGGTGTATGTAAAAACCTTATTAAAAAACACCTTTAATCCACCCATTTACTTAATTTTTACTCGACTGCCCAGAAAGGAGGGTAATGATTTTGACCTGTACATAGGTCATACTGAAAGTTTCTACTGGTCGTACTGAAATAAGACTAGATAAGATGTTTATGATTAATTTATTGTTTTTCAAAGTATATTTCCTCACTATTTACACATTTTTTCATTCGTTGGAACCATTGTGTGAAGCAGTGGGTTCAATCTTCGGTAGAGACCTCTTCAACGGCTTCTTGGAATGCATTCACTGCCGCTTCCGGGCTTGAGAATCGTAAACCTCTAAGTTTATCTTTTATTCTTGGGAATAAAAAGAAGTCGCAAGGTGCTGTGAGGTCCGGATTGTACGGCGGATACGTCATCAGTTCCACATTTGAAGCTTTCAAATACGCATTCGTTCACTTAGCGGAATGTGCGGACGCGTTATCGTGGTGAAGGATGACATGACTCCGAGGACGCTTTTCACGAACTTTTTCTAAAACACTGGGCAAGCAATTGTTTACATACCAATCTGCAGTGGCTGTTCTTTGGTTTTCAAGCGACACTGATACATAATGTCCAGTTTTTCCGAAGAAAGACGATCACCATTTGTTGGCCAGTGCTCAGACTCTTCTTAACTTTTGTTGGCAACTCTTCAAAAGGAAAGACCCATTTTGCTGACTGGCTTTTTCTTTCCGGTTCGAAACAATACACCCAGGTTTCGTCACCTGTTACAGTATTATAGACAGCCAATGACTCTCCTACATTAAACTTATGTATCATTTTTCGGCACCACTCTACACGCAGTCGTTTCTGGCCCTCCGTTAAATCATGCGGTATCCATCGAGTGCAAAGCTTCCGAAACTTCAGTTGCTCATGCAAAATGTTTTGCACTTGACTCATTCCTATGCCTTTGACAGTACGAATTTGCTGACAGGTAATTTTTTTGTCTGTCTCAATTAGTTGTCGTACGGTATCGACATTAGTTTCAGTAACCGCAGTCACCGGCCGGACCTTCACGTACATCGTCATGGAGATGATCTCGTCCACGTCTAAATTCTCCGAACTACGAATACACAGAGCTACGAGATGGGGCTTCATCATTAAACGCTAGTTGAAGTCGCTGATTGAGCGAAAATTTTCACGAGTTAGATTCATTATAATAGCGACACACAATTGTCTGAACCCCGCCAAATTGAAAAAACAAACTACAGTCTCGTAAATTGAAAAGTAATATGTTCATAGAGAGTTCCATTTTCAAATTCTGTTATTGCTTTTTTAATTTATTTATTGTAAGTGGCCAGTTCCAGAAACTTTCAGTATGTCACACGTATGTGCACTATATATTATTGGTTCTTTGTTATGTGGTAGAAGCTGAACCGGTGGACCGCTTTTGATAAACGAGGTGTCGTCTGGGTGGCTAGCACAAGTTGTCCGCGACTCGTTCGTCGCTCGGATATTTCTTTCTAACTGGTCTGTAACGACAGAGACGCATTGAGCGACAAGCGAGAAAATACAAAATGTGCTAGCTGCACAGATTCGGCTTAGTTTTGCGAGTGTCTCTGGGTGGGGAAAAAAATAAAATTAGTCCATCAGCAACACGGTTAACAGACTTGACTTAACAGACACTTGTGAATCTTGTCACCTTACAATAAGGCTCACTAGGTATCGTCTTGGGTCGTCCCATTCGTTTTTTGTAAAGTTCTTAATTCGTCTCATTCTGCTTTCGTCACCCATTCTTCATTCGTCACTTTCGGTTGGTAGTCTTTGTCATCTTTGGTCATATTTGTTGTTTGTCTTTTTCTTATTCCGGCTCTTTCGGTGTTCATCGTCATCTTCTTTGGGCTTATTCGATGTTAGTCTATATCTTATTTAGTCTCATTCGTTATTCGTCGATTTTTTTCGAAACGTTCGTTGTTGGTCCCACCCATTAGCAATAAGTCACTTTCGTTTTTAGCTATTCACTATTCGTCTTGTTCCTTTTTCGTCTCAATGGCCATTTTACTTTATATCCTTATTAGAACATCATTTTAGGATTTTTTTGTCAAATAATAATAATATCGAACGGGATAAATAGTGAATGTGTCCAATAAAGAATGAGATCAATTTCAAAAGAGGCCAAATTAGAAAAATATGAACATAGAATAAGACCAAAGAAGATAGGACGAATAACGAATGAGACTAAAAAAGAGATAGACTAACATCGAACATGCCCAAAGAAGATGATAACGAACATTGAAAGAGCCGGAATAAGAAAAGGACAAACAACGAATATGACCAAAGATGAGAAAGACTACCAACGAAAGTGACGAATGAAGATTGGATGACGAAGCAGAATGAGACGAATTAAGAACTTGACAAAAAACGAATGGGACGACCCAAGACGATACCGTTAACAGTGAAGCTTTCTACATGAAAGCTGGTATTTCACCAACTATTTATATAAGTTTCAGCTTCTTGGATAGTCAACCTCTAAAGGACTGAAAAAGTGGGTAAAAGTTTGTATGGGAAATCGGTAACTTTTAAATAAAAGAAACAAAAACTACTGAGCAGATATTTTAATGCGATTTTCATCTTAAGTTGGTTTAAGGTTAATAAAAATTGCAACGAGCGAAGGCACTGACGGGCCTCTAGTTTAAAATAAACCTACTTATCTTGACAATGAAGTCATAATTTCAATGAGCTATTTTGTTGTACATTTGCTTTCATTTTAAATTAAGGATTTAGTTGCTGAGAATACATTTGATTACAAAGACAGTAGTAGTAGACATTTAAAAATAAATACACTATGGCGTGGTACTGTTCCCGACAGAGTATTGACCTTTGTTAGGGTTCCGTGACAAAATGGTAAAAAAAGAAAAGAACCCTTACGGTGAGTTTTCGGTACCTGTCTATTGATATTTGGAATAATTCTATAACTTGCTTCGCATATTTTTGATCAGTTCGCAATGTACTTTTCAATTTATAATCGAAAATTAACGAAAACTTACCGTTCCCCCTTTTGTTTTCGAAGTTTATGAGCCGAAAAATCTAAAAATATATATATTACGCGAAAAATAGAATAAAGTTGTTTGTCGATTTTTGAGAAATTAACAAAAACTATATTGTTATTGTCTTAAACTTTCGCGATATTCACACATACTGCTAGTTAAACGGGACTAACTCGCGAAAAATATTTTTTTTTTTATTATTACCTCGACGTTTCGATAGCGTTGCAAATATCTGATCACGATAGTTACAACGCTATCGAAACGTCGAGGTAATAATAAAAATGTTTATTTTACGCGAGTAAGTCCCGTTTAACTACCAGAACTAAATATATTGGTGTTAAAATTTTGGCAAGAATTTGGATCTTATTGCGTACCATATAAAGTTCATAAAACTAAGTATTGCCTCGAGTCTGGTTCTAGTTTTCTATTTTAAAAACGGAACCCTCCAAGCCCGACTTGCACTTGACCGTTTTTAAACTGATAATTAGCTTTTCTAAACCTCCATAAATATTTCGTCGAACCAAACATTATGTATAAAAAACGTTTAATGAATGACCTTTAGTCGGTGAAATGCAATTTATTTCCTACTGAATGTAACATAAATATCAAACCGCTTAGTGCCTTCTGTTTAATTGTTTGGTTGACTAAATTGTCGTTATAAGTCAAAATGTGGTTCATATAGCAATTTTGCAAGGATATTTTAGAACATTTGGGTCAATCAACTTTTTGATGTACCTCGTTGCCATGGTTACGTCTCCTGGGTCACTCTTTAAAAGTATAAATTTAAAGGATATAAATCTACATTACATTACTTTTTGTGGCAATTATAAGCCCATTCTTTTGTGGGCTTTCTTCTAAGCACTATCACTGTTGTCTCCTGGCTTACGGTACAGAATAACAACAACAAAAAGTTGATCAACCCATTTAAAAATGCTTTCATTTTTAAATGTTCTAAATTTCAAACTTACCTTTTTTTTATAATAGTTGAGATGTTGTATATTTTATCTATTTTATAAGAGCCACTGACTGTCTATCGCTATCACACTCGCTCATCTGTAAGGCTATTGCATACGGTGAATTTTACCGTTTACCTTACGTTAGAAGAATGTGTGGAATTGACATTAGCGGCAGCTTACGTCATTCCTATACATTTTGAAAGTATTCGATCATCGTTATAGTTAGCGTTATATATCTTGTCTTGGGCTGCTGATATCAGATAGAATGCTTCGTATTTCTTAGAAATGCGAAGGAAGCTTATTTATGACTAATAAAATAATTATTTAGACATACTGTAAGAATAGTGTTTGTTTTGTACTTCTATGATTGAATTAAAGGCTAATAGCAGATATATTTTACATTTCTGATGAAATCCACAATAGATTGTTTCTGGCAAGATGTTGGCAATTAAAATTGTATTCGACTTTCGATTGTCTTGTCGACTCGATCTGTCCTTGCGTGGGCAAGGCTGAACTCTACTGACAATAACTGCAAATCGTATCAGGGTAATTTGCAAAAATATTGTACATAGTTAACCGACGTTACGAGCTCAATTAAGGAAACAAACTAATTTCATTTTTGTGTAACGAAAATTAACCGTATGAATATATGACTAATTATCGTTACACAAAAATGAAATTCGTTTGTTCCTTAATTGAGCTCGCTTAACTATGTACAAAATTTTTGCAAATCACCCACCACTTGCAGTTTTTCAAGTACATGTAGTGTGCCCACAAGGCTGCAACATATTAATCTACCTTTTGTATGTGTCTTTTCATCTAGACCAATTAAAACTACGTTTAGAGATTTTCAACTTTTGGAAATATTCTGCCAAAGTTGTCACACTACTAGTGGTAATGTGTACACTGTGTACATGATCTGTACATGATCTTCATTCACAACACACAGTTAACTCCAATAATGCATTTTTGTAATATGACCAGAATTAGGATGTGGGATGACACTATTGTTAGAGTTTGACTATGTAGGAACTATTCTGCCCATAGCCCGGGTAATTGTCTTGTCGTGTCAGGTAGGTAATAAAATTGTTATTGTGTTCAACCTATAACTAGCGAATTCACGTAGTTTAATAACCTCCCTGTAAATACTTGGCCTGTTAAGTCCTGATCAATTCCTTCTTGTAGATAGTATTATATAATTACACTAAATTGAATATGCCAGTTCATTACTCAGACTGGCAATGGGAATACCGTATCCCACATTTATTTTTCTGGTTTACAGGAACATATCAGACTTTTGTAAATACATTTTGTACAAGACGTTCAATACGGTTGCAAATCTATATAAAGAACTTATTAAGCCACGCTTGTTCTTCGCGGCCTGGTAAAGGGTTAATTTGACAATCTTAACTGACATAATGCAGCACTGAATTTAACCATTTGGCAGTAATACTCGTATTATATGTATATATGAGTGTTAGAGCTGTCTCGTCAGTTTAGGAAGGGTACGTATTATAATGTATAAAATGAAAATCTATAACTTTACAATATATACGTTCAAAATATATAAAATCAAAAAATATAATAGCTAAAAGAAATAATAATCACAATTCATAAAGTACGTTTTTCATAATGGTCGAAATACAATCAAAATGGCTAAGTTCACAATATATATGTTCAGAATATAGACAATCAGAATATATAATAATTGAAAGAAATAACAATTAAAATTCTTAAAGTACGTTTTCCATAATGGTCAAAATACATAAAATCTAAATTCCTATGTTCACAATTTATATTTTTGAGAGAGAGGGTCGGATGCTTTCGGTTGATGATGACCACTTCCTGATATGACCACCTTCCGATATGTCCGTTCCTGATATGACCACTTCCCGATATGACCACTTCTTCATATATCAGTTCCCAGTATGTCCGTTCCAAAAATGACCACTTCCCGACATGACCACTGCTTGATATATGAGTTCCCAGTAAGTATGTCCGTTCCCGATTATGTCTCAGATCGCAAATTTTCCCAATACGTAGGTAGGTTAGGTTAGGTTCGTTTTTATGTCAGGCGCGGAGGGCCAAAACAACCCAGAAATAGGAGTTGCGCACGGCGGAGCTCCATCGACTCGGTCAAGTTATATTTCGGTCAATTTCCTAATGCCTTCTTTCCCTATGTATATACATATTTAGCTACTATTATATTTTGGCTTCCAAAAATCTAACTTGACCTAGTCGACGGAGCTCCGCCGTGCGGAATTGTCAGGTCATATAAAGTTATGAAAAATATTAAATTATTTAAATCCAATTTACAATAAAGAACAGGTAAATTTTATAGCTATCCCAAGTAAGTATCGTAAACTTTTTAAATATCGATATACTGTGACAACATTTGTACATTTTATCAAACTGGTTCGCCTAAATAAACATTTTCTACTAAATGCTTTGTTCAGTAGCTCCTATTATTCCTAAATTGAAGGGGTACTGCGCGAAGTCAAAAGGAGAGTTTTGAGTTTAGCCTATGTACGTGTGTTTGTAAGAAAAAATAATACTACCTTAACCGTTAATGCTACAGAATTTTTTTCTAAAGAGACTATACTTAACATTTGGACACTGAACCAGCGGCATTTACCTAATTAATAATTTATTTATTTTTTGTTTATTTAATTAGACACACCAACAGTAACACAAACAATTACATTGACCGTATAAAATAATAATTAAAAAGCCCTGATTGTGCACCAATTACAGGAGGTGTGCAACAGCATTAGCACAGTCTGGGACCATTAAAACAAAAACGAGACATAAAAAAACGACTAATTGAAAACTTCACAATTTAAATAAACATTCAAAATCGGAACATGCAACTCGGAACTAATAAACTGCGTTTTACAGCATTGACAGAATCATAGTATATATCAAGCTGGTGAATTTTCGCCAAAGAGTAATGCAGTGTTTGATGCCGAAAAATTGGCAGACACTTTTCCAAGTTGGTTCTCGCGTGGGTGGGACGGAAATATGTCAGACGACTCGGTCGTGCGTTTGGTTTAGGAACTGCAAAATTAAGAAAGTGCAGCAAGGATGGCTGGAAGGGAATAATAAAAAGAATAATCCATCCTAACATTATACATGCGAAGGTAACTCTGTTTGTTTGTTCCGTTTTTACGGTTCAACAACTCATTCGATCGATGTGTAATTTGGTGCAGAGATACCTAGTTTGTCACCGGGATACGGACGGAACCCTAAAAAATGAGAAATATGACATTATTGGACTAAGGAGAGCGCGATTCGCAAGAGTGCAGCCAGCAGTGAATAGACACAAGCTGATTGGATGGATAGATAGATGAATGACATTATTCAGTGCCATTATTTACATTATCTATTGGGCAAAGCCAGACGGCGATGTTGAAAACCGAGGACGGCAGAGTAATTTCATCCAAACCGGAGATATTGAGAGAGGTCGAGAAGTTCTATGGACAGTTATACACGTCTAACCCGGCAACCCGTTACCGATCTAGCTGATGACCCGAGAGCTAGATTGAACCTGCACTTTACCGAAGACATCCCGGACGTCAGCCTGTGCGAGATTAGAATGGCTCTCAAACAGTTCAAGAACGGCAAAGCCCCAGGTGATGACGAAATTACGGCTGAACTTCTGAAGGCGGGTGGTAAACCTGTCCTTAGGGCCCTTCAGACCCTGTTTAATTCCGTCATTCACGAAGGGAAAACGCCGCAGGCATGGAACAAAAGTGGTGGTGCTCTTCTTCTGAAAATACTCTGCTGAAGAATTATAGACTCATCTCACTTCTGAGTCATGTTTACAAGCTGTTCTCGAGAGTCATTCCGTCTAGCGCGCAGGTCTGATGACTACCAGCCTCCCGAACAAGCCGGCTTCCGTAAAGGCTTTAGTACCGTAAATCATATACATGTGCTGCGGCAGGTTATACAGAAGACCGAAGAGTATAACCTCCCCCTTTGCTAAGCATTTGTGGACTACGAGAAAGCCTTCGATTCGATCGAGACATGGGCTGTGCTGCAGTCTCTCCAACGGTGCCAAATTGACCGAAGTATTAAAAGTTTCTACGAAAATACCACCATGTCAGTCCGTCTTCAGGACCGGGACTCTGAGCGTATTCCGCTGCAGCGGTGAGTCAGACAAGGAGATGTAATCTCTCCGAAGCTGTTCACCGCTGCGCTGGAAGATGTGTTCAAGTTTCTGGATTGGGGAGGACGTGGCATCAATATAAACGGCGAGTACATCACCTTCGGTTTGGGGTAATTCCTACGAGCGTTTCAACCGCCGTCATTACCATTTTCAATATATTTACGAAATTAATGACACCTACAGCAATTTCTGATACTAATAGAAACAACCCCCGGTTCTGCTTCTGTTTACATCAGAAGTTGCTGGTAGGTGTCATTGATTTCGTCAACATATTGGAAATGGTAATGACGGCGGTTAAAACGGTTGTAGGAATTACCCTTTGCCGATGATATAGTAGTTATGGCTGAGACCATGGAAGACCTAAACGCAATGCTCGATGACCTCAGCAGAGCCTCTGAACAAGTTGGTCTGAGGATGAACATGGACAAGACAAAGATCATGTCGAACGCCCATGTAATACCAACTCCCGTGGTATTCAGAGGCTCAGCACTCTTAAGTTGTTGACGATTATGTTTACCTGGGACTTGGGACATACTGTCCAGTTAGGTAGGTCCAACTTCGAGAAAGAGGTCAATCGTCGAATCAGACTCGGTTGGGCAGTATTCGGGAAACTACGCGATATCTTCTCTTCAATATACCGCAATGTCTCAAGTCGAAAGTCTTCGACCATTGTGTGTTGCCATTGATGACTTACGGAACTGAGGCGTGGGCGCTGGCGATGGGCGTCATAAGAAAGCTCAAGGTCTCTAAAAGGGCTATGGAGGGCTCGATCGAATAAGGAATGAGATCCGCACGAGAACCAAAGTCACCGACATAGCTCTAAGAATTGCTAAAGTGACAGTGGGCGGGGCACATCGCGCTCGCAGAACAGATGGCCGTTGGGGTCGAAGAGTTCTCGGGTGGTGTCTGCGTACCGGAAGACGCAGCGTGGCAGACCTCCAACAAGATGGACCGACGACGTGGTTAAGATTGCGGGAAACCGATGGGTGCAAGCGGCGCAGAACCGTTCCTTGTGACAAACTTTGGGGGAGGCCTATGTCCAGCAGTGGACGTCTTTCAGCTGAAATTATGATGATGATGATTGACATTATATGAGTTTGACTAAAATAAGAATACCTCATTTCTGCAATAGAATCCAGCTTGGTACTCATAACAGACAACGAAGTACATATAAATACCTATTTAATGTCCACTCCCTTAGTTGCAGTTTCTGACGTTCCTAGAAATTAAAATCAAGTTCCTTGATCGATTCACGTATTTACTCATCACACATACATGTTTATGGTTCATGACTAGGTGGTAAATAATGGGTTTTTAACACCACGAACAACAATTCCAAGTAATCTCTAAAATTAATGGTATCTACTGTTTTTTTCGCTCTTGTTACAATATAATTTGTCAAAAACGTGCGAGTGTTATTCATTAGGCTATATAAAAATTGTAAGGGTGCACCAGTGCGCTTTCATGTTCATTTGCGTCTTCCTCGGACGCATGCCTCTGCAACCATAGCGCATGTAATAACACATGCGGTCAAACTGGTGAGACAGCAGCGCATTCCGTTACCGTTGGGTTGACGGGCAACATTTTGTGCCTTTTAGCAAATAAAATGGCGGAAGATAAAGTTAAAACATTGGACTTTATTGAAGATTATCGAACATATCAAGTTTTGCGGGACCACAAGCCCAAAGATTACACAAATAAAATAAAACGAAACGACGGGTTGATTTCTCTGAGCCAAAAACATAATTACGTATGTCGTAAAAACGGTCCAGATTCTCCTTTTTTTTCGTTTTTTCCTTGTATAAGTGCAATTTAGTGTTAAGACACTAAATATGCCGCACTGATAGCTACTAGTTCCGCGTCCATCTTGACGGCTAATCGAGGCACGTGTGTACGCTGCATGCAACAAGCGCACAGGTGTAGACGACAAGTTGCATGTGTCTTAAAGGCAATCAATATTGCATGAGCTTGACGCAATACGAATTGAAAGTTGAAGCCGCAAGATGAACATGAAAGCGCACTGGTGTGGACATAGCTAAAGAGACATGAACCTAAATATTTGGTTAAATCTGAATTAGTTGCTATGGTAATTCCATTATTATTCATATAGCATTGTTATTATATTACCATCACTCTTTTCGGGTATCAGTAATGGCCGTTTGGTGAACAATTGACATTATATACACTGATACGGCTTACTCGGGCGTTTTTCAAAAAAAGTGTACATGGTTAAGGAAAACTTAAGAAATGTTTACTTTTTCCGGTTCGTCACGAAAATTAACGATACTTAATGTATGACTAATTTTCGTGACGCACTGGAAAAAGTTAAAATTTCTTAATTTTTCCTTAACGATGTACACTTTTTTTGAAAAACGCCCACTCACGTATTTAAGTCATGTAACGGCCCGACATGTTTCGGGTTAGCAGACACTCGTTAGCAGTCCATCAGGGGAGTGTTAGTATAAATTTTTATATTGTTTAACAATTGACATCCTCGTTTTTGTAATATGTTGTCAGAACTGTTTAAATGATAATAACAGAGGGCTTATATTTTCTAATCATTAAAAATATATATTAAGCCACTCGAAATAATAAAAAATGGCTCTGCAGTAGAGTAACTTGTTAGCAGAAAAATAAAATAGCTATACAAAAAAACAGTAGCCCCGTGTTCACTTTTATTATCTGCGTTTTAAATTTGTAAAAGATAAGTACCTACGCAACGGTATAATATCAACTCGTTACATACTTTGTGCCTGGTTTCCCGTGTTTGGATGATGTCTTTGATTGTGCGGCTATATTTTTTTTTCCAGTAAATGTAAGGGAAGATAGGAAGGCAGGTTATTGGGGGACTGAACGTTGACAGTAAACAGAAAACGTTAAATAGTTATATGTCGCTATTTACTTACATTTCGAGTAATTGAGTCATTTTCAAATTTTGCGCAGAACACTCTGTTACTATTTGTATGGAGCTACCACTCTGTTACTGTGCATTATTACAAATATTACATAAATACTAAGCATCTTTTTTCGATCCCGATAATATATAAGCTGACTGGAAATTATTCATTATTTCACTCAAATAACCGCAGAAAATGGATACTTAATGTAAACGGAAACAACTTTTTTTAGGTTGGGACAAGATTACCTGCACAAAATTTGAAAATGACCCAATTGCCCTTTATTTTTACAGTCTGGATTTTGCTATGTATATTTCCACAATGATATTTCATACTGTCAGGATAATTATTTTGTAGATATCAAAGAAAACAATAGTTTTAAGATAATATAATTTATATTAGTATTACGTTTGGTGTTATGTTATCAATTTTAAGGGTATTCTGTAAGATATCTTGTATCGCCATTTCATGTAACTTTTAGTCAATATTATGGTTAATATTCTACGTCATAGATTAAGGGGAATTCCTTATTATGTGCTATGCTGGGATGTTTTTTTATGTAAATTTATGAAAACCATCCCTCTATCTCAAAAACCTTTTAGGTGTACAATTTAACAGAATTGCACATTTTTCCTTTGAAAAAGTTGTAAATTTTGTAGACGTGTACACTTTTAAAGCTTTGTGGGATAGGCCCCTGGTCGCCGTTCGTTTAAAAAATACATATTTGCTGCATATGTTTTCTGGAATAGTTAGGATAATACTGTATTAATTACTGGCTATCATATGCATTTTAAGAGTAATGAGTCCTATTTTAACTCGATATTTCGGAAAAGGTGCTTTTTGATGAAGATGAGAAACTTTGCCGAAACACCAACATTTACTCCAACTCAGTTATGTTATCAGAAAATCTTATTATAGTGAGAGTTGAAGACAGTTTCAGTCTGGACCCATTACACTTATAATTTGTCTTGCGTAGTAATTCAAATTTTATGAATCTGATTTTGTGTTAAGGTGGACATTCACGGTCAGTTAAACTGATCAGTTAACTGACGTACATCCAGAAGCTGACCTTGAGTTCGTATAATTTCAACTTAAGATTTCACATTCACGTTCAGTTTTTGGATGTACGTCAGTTCAACTGATCAGTTTAACTGACCGTGAATGTCCACCATTATTTGGTACATTTACTATATAATACATATTGAAAATAATATTGAATTCGGATGACTGTTTCTTTATAACGTAACTGTTTCGCGCAACCCAGCTTAATTATTTTGTTTTAGTACGTATAACGTCCTCATTTATATTTTATGATTTTGGAGAATTTTTGAAAATACTTAAATGCCCAATTTATTCTCGCGATTTAAAAAAAATGACCGGGGCTTTGGGTGCATGAATTTATGCAATAAAACTTACCAAGCAATTTATTTCTCAATCGAGAGTGGTGAGTAAATTGGACACATTTTTGAGCGAAACAGTAGATAAAATAGGTAATCAAAATATTGATGTGATGTTTTTTTATATATATGAAAATCATAAATATGAATGGTACTGATTCAATTATTATTGATTATTTCGTTAAAACCGTATTAAAATGTTAGAGGTAAATGTGATAATGATAATTGGTTAGGGTAATATTTTATTATTGTCTCCGTGCTATACCGGGTTTTGTAAATCAAGTGTCGATTGACGTTTGCGTTCTAAAGACTGTCATCAAAATTATGTATTAAGCAGTTGTCCTATAATCCTACACAAAGACGCTGCGCAAATGATTCGCTGCCTCGCGCGGCGAATCTCGCCGAAGGGACTACGGCCTATAGTATTTTCAAACCACGACGGTGCGCCCGACTACTTAATTTTACGTACATTGTCGCAATCGTGCGACGTGAATTTGAGTGGCGGTGCGCGCTATCGTGGGCTGAAATCACTATTGTGAAAGTTATTTCGCAAATTTGAAGTATATATTATAGACAGCTATGTTTTACCAAGATATCTGGGTACGATTTTTTTATTTTGCTGAAGTGGTATTCCAATGTTTTAATTATCAGAATTCTGTAAGAAAATACACATTATACCTCATTTGTACTTATTTTGAAGGGTGACTATTTATATGTATTGCTGTGTAAGTACATATTATTATATTTCAATGTTCAATGCTGGTCACCGATTTGGTAGTGTAAAGAAAATAAAAAGTGTTTACATTGCTGGGGTACTTTCCAGTGTATTTTGGTTTGCAGCAGCTATTAAACTGCTTTCTTGAGGGCGACAACTATATTGAGCTGGCAAAACGCATTTTTTCGTTGCTTTTTCTGATTATTTTAGAAAAATCAAGAGAATTACTAAAAAATCATTTTCTGCCTATGGTGGTCGAGGTTCAAACAACATCAACAGTCGTACATTAAACTGCAATAAGTGCATAAAGGTTTAAGGTACGTTTTTGTTTCTGATCCTGTCAACATAGTTTGTTCGCATTTTTACTAAACTTAAACAGGAAGAACTTAACGTTCACGTTTTTTTTTCACACTATCATAATGAAGTATTCATTCACGTTTTATATCCATTGAAATGTAATTCGTAAATTTTCGAACTCTTTGATGTTTCTTATATCACTATGTATACTCTGTAATGCGAATGAATAATGAAACTGTTTTGTTAGGTTAGTACTTGGTTTTTCATTATTGTTTGATATGATATCAGTATTTTTTACTCTGATTCTTTACTGGATGTCGTGCAGCTGCTGTATCGTCAATTCAAGAGGGGCTTACAGTAACTGGGAGGTAGGTGGGTGATTATCAAAAAAAAATGTCCGTAGTTAAGGCCTTAATTAAGAAACGTTAATTTTCTTCCATTGTGTGACGAAAGTTAACCGTACAATCAATCAATTAATCAATCATATGGCTAACAATGATTCTCTTATTATGTCAGCATTGTATTATGTTGGCGTTCGTATTAAATAAATAAGTAAATATGCTTAACTTTCGTCACACAATGGAAGAAAATTAACGTTTCTTAATTAAGGCCTTAACTACGTACAATTTAATCACCCAGGTATCTATTCGAGTTTACGAATAATCTCCCGAGAAACAATTCGCAGAAGTTCGTTCCGTCGCTTGTTTTAACATTTCACCGGCTGTCGTAGTAACGACTTTACCTTTGTAATTGAAGGTTTAATTATTCTGAAAGGAACAGCTTTAAGCAATATTTGTGTTGGGCGAATCGAATTTTTTGCAAAACCAAGAGTGCCAGTTGGAGGCCAGTCTTTGAATTTTAATGGTACGTCTGGTATAAGTACAATCGGTAAGGTGAACCTGAACCAGGTATTATTTGTATGTCTTGCTATCGTAACCAGTGTAAAAGTGAACCATTGAGTGTTTATGGATTTTCTGATTTTTGACAGAATTCTGATGATTAAAAAATATCTGAGACATGTATTTTTGTTACATAGGTTGGACGTATGCTATTTTTAACACGGCAGGAAAATTTCGTAACCAGAGTGGCTTGGGAAGTAATTTACAAGTTCACTCCGTGTAAACTAACGAGAGGCACGTTCCGTTTGATTGTTCCAGGGCCAGCATCCGAATATAGTCACCGTGCGGGAGATCGTGGTCGGCTCCAACATGGATAAGATATTCATCGTCATGGACTACGTGGAGCACGACCTGAAGAGCCTCATGGAAACCATGAGAGGCAAGAAACAGGTGTTTCTACCAGGTAAATAAGCCTTTTCTAAATAATATAGTCCGTGGAAAATATTACCGTATGCCTTCACCATTAACAACACCAGTTAATTTTCTCGGGCCTTGTCTGAATTATATAAATAAATAAATAAATAAATATCAGGGACAATCTCACACAAATTTACCTAATCCCAAACTAAGCTCTAGGCTTGTACTATGGGTACTAAGCAACGATATACATACTTATATAGAGACATTTTCAAACAACAACAATTTTCTAACATTTTCAGGTGAAGTAAAATGTCTGATGACCCAATTGCTGAAAGCTGTTCACCATCTTCATGATAACTGGATATTGCACAGGGATCTAAAGACCAGCAATCTTCTACTTTCTCATAAAGGAATTTTAAAGGTAGGTAGTTGAACGTTTTTATTTTGCTTCAATTTTATAACAAGTTTACAGTTTCGCAGTGTGGTATAAGTTTATGTTAATGTTGGTTATAGGTGGGAGATTTCGGTCTAGCCAGAGAGTACGGGTCTCCGCTGCGACAGTACACCCCAATCGTCGTGACGCTCTGGTATCGAGCGCCGGAGTTGCTGCTTTGCGGCAAAGAATATTCCACGCCCATCGACATGTGGAGTGTTGGTTGCATTTTCGCCGAGTTCGTCACAATGAACCCGTTATTTCCGGGAAAATCAGAGGTGGACCAGTTGAATCGAATATTTAAGGTTTGTAAATATCCTTACTTGTTTTTGGTTACAGTCAGACAAAATGAACAGTTAAATACAGTTTTGAATTCTGTAGTAGCTTGGCAGGCAAAACAAACATATCAACAGTTGGTGTAGTGTCGCTTTCATAGTTTTGCCTGCCAAGCAAGAATTTTGGGTAAAATACCCAATAATTTGCATCCAAAGTACCCGTTATTGGCACCTAGTGAATTTAGAATTATCGCCTGCTTGCCACTACTTGGTATTGTGCCAACCGGTTTCCCCTATATTGTAAAAGTATTTGATCAATCTCCAAGTATAATAATTCTAGCACGACTTTAAAAACTTTCTCGTTAACAGGACTTGGGGACTCCATCAGACCTGGTGTGGCCAGGCTACAGCGAGCTGCCGGCGGTGCAGAAGATGACGTTCGCGGAGCACCCGGCGGGCGGGTTGCGCCAGCGCGTCGGCGCCGACCTGCTGTCCGAGGCCGGCCTGGCGCTACTGCAGGCCTTCCTCACCTACAACCCCGTCAGGAGAATCGCGGCGGATGCCGCTTTGGAACATGCTTACTTTAAAGTAAGTTATAATTTGCGTTTTTATGCTGCTTGGTTCACATTGGGGCTTAGCGAGAAGAGGCAACAAAACACCGTTGGGTTTGAAAGATCGGTTTTGGCGTTTTTAGGAGTATTTTCTTAATGTGTGAAAGTTTTAATAAGAGTGCGGCCATAACGTGCGGATACTAGTTATTTCTGACAAAAGGCTATAGGATAATTTGTAAGATATTAAAAGTATGTATTTGAGTTTGCAATATTTATTGTTCAGGAGCAGCCGGTGGCGATCGAGCCGGCGATGTTCCCGACGTGGCCCGCCAAGTCGGAGGGCGGGCGGCGCAGCACGCACAGCCCGCGGCCGCCGGCGGGCGGCGCGGCGTACGCGCGCGCGCACGACGACGACTCGCTCGGCTTCCGCGTGCAGCCCGCGCGCTCGCTCAACGTCGCGCCCGGCTTCTCGCTCAAGTTCTAGCGCCGCACCCACGACAAAACTCGGTGACCCAAACCTCACTGATTTTGTTGCTAAAGAACAATACACGGGACATCGAACGTTACTTTACTGCTGTATTATACAATAAAATAATGTCGCTTCAGTGTTAAGTCGACCTCGGAACTGAATTATTCATATAGCCACAAGGCTCATAGCTCATAGCTCGTTAAAGTAGGGAGTGCGTATGTCATACGAATATTCGGCAATATCACGAACCAATTAAATAATTGAATTATGAATAAATAACGAGGGCTTTATAAATAACGAGGCCCGACTGCAACAAGCAATATTTATATAAACAGCTCATTGTCTTACAATTTAAGTGCAAACCGGTCTATAGATTCCCGTTTAGCACAAAATTGTATAACCTCATTAGAAATAGTGCATATTTTTAAATTGTTATCACCATCAATGCTGGTTCAACTTTGTGAAATAACAGTAAAAGAAAGGAGATTGATTTCTCATCTCGGCAGAAAAAATATCTTGATCTAATTTTATCGTTTTGCAGGACGTACAATAATACATGAATATTGCGCCTCCGAAAACTTCATGAAACTTCGGAAACTTCGCGAACGAAATTCTGCTTTAAGTGTAGACAAGTAAATCTCAAATTAAGGCGATATATTTTATCACAAAGCATATCGAAGCGCATTGTTCGTATTGGCGTACTTTGAATTGTTAGGTTATAAATAAAATGGATGCCTCTTTATAAAATAATTTATAAGTATACACAATGCAAGTTAATTTTATACAGGATTCAAACGTTGACATAAATTAATCGTTGTTGTTTAGTTCGTCCATATTATTACTATCCTAACAAAACGGCTTAAGAATCGATAGTGTCTAACCAAGTTGTTAGTTAGACACTATTGATTCTTAACCGTCGAAAAGGTTAATCGGTCGGGTACATAATAAATGTTTATGTTAATGTCTAGCATTTTTGTGCAAATGCGGATTAAATCAATATTTTAATATCTAATGTACTTTATATATTACATAATTATAAAAGTAGTTTGTATGCTCACAAATTTATCGTTACCCACTTAGTGTGTCAACAAATTGTAAATAGATGGATATTTTTGCCAACACATGTAAATGTTGTATAAATGTGGCCAGCGTAGACTCGAGGGGAAAACAAATCTTGTCAGTCTATTGCTTTTACAATGGGCTATTTCCGTGTAGTTCAAGAATTGTGTAAATATGTACAACTTTCTTTTTTTTAAACTGTTAATGGTATACCTATTAATGATGGTAATACGATATTAGACTAGTATTTAGGATAATTAGTGTTATAAATTAAATATGGTACAATAAAACATGTTTTGACAACACGTTTTTAGTATTATTTACAGCCTGCATTCTTTACACTACAAAATCCAAACAATAACAATAAATGACTAATAAAGTGCTTTTTCACTGACAATGCGAGGCGAGTCGAGGCGGGGATGGGACAGGGTTGGGCAGGGTGAGTCACTATTGTCACTGTGCTAATGGTGATTATTTTAAAATCGTGTCACTTTTCTCACTATTTTCGAAATTTGGTCACTATTGTCACTATCAGACAGGGATCGAATGGATTTTATAAGGATTTTACTTATAATCCGTTCGATTTTTTTAAATAAAGCGCTATTTATAAGGGTTACCCTTACCATGGGTTTGGATTAGGTATTTCGAATGAATTGACTACTTATCCATATCTGTTTCGCATAAAAGTTATGTTCGATTTTGTTTTCAAACGCGATTTTATTAATATGTTCCCATCTCTTTTTCTCCCGTGTGTGGATCGCGAAAGTTTTTAAAGTAAAGCGCTTAAACAAAAAGGTTACCCTTATTATATTTGGATGTAAAAAGAGGAATGCAGTATCATAGTACGCCTATCCTCCATGAGCCTAAGGGTGTTTATGGAGATTTTTTTAGTTCCTTTTGAACGGCGGGTTTTGAAGTATTTAGACTCGACCGTTTGGACAGCTTCCACGAACCCGTCATTGTACTCGTCCACGTCTACGCAGTCTCAGTTCGAGCTGAAATCGTTCGGGGGTTTGGATATGGATGGGTGATGGTCGGAGCGTAGATTTCATGAACCGTGACCTCTAGGCGTATATTATGATTCAATGTGCCTCTTACCATCCGGTGATCACTTCCGAACGTAATCGCGTTGATCATACAGACTTCATCGAATATTTGCCTCTTCGTCGTCATGATGAAATCTATCTCATTCTTGGTTCCATAACCAATATAGTAGCAATGTAACTGATTCTCGCCACCGACTTCGATATATTTCAGGTGCGTATATAGGAATAAAAGGAAATTTTTGCGTTTGTGTTAAGCGTTTTATATGTAGTGTAAATACCTTACCCCTTTTAAAATACAAATACGTAATTGTGTAAATACCGCCTCCAGTTCAAATGCGACAAACGAAAAATCTAATGCAAATTGTGCTTACGTGCTAACTACGTGATCACAATGCGGAATCTAATGATTGGAACTAGAGGCACGAGGAACTAAAATAGAAGGTGCTTCAGCGTCCAGCGTCGTCCATCCCCTTGGGCAGCGCCAGCAGCGAGTTGATAATGTCCGCGTTGCGTTTCCAGGCGCGGTACTTGGTGTTGATCAGCGCGTCGGTCTCGATCACGAGCCGCCCCGCCCCGCCGCGGTACGCGTTCACCATCGAGTGGATATGCCGGATGTACTGAAACAACTGCTAATACAAAACGATTTCCACTTTCACTAATAAAAACTTTGTGTCGCTGAGTTGAACCGAACATTTAAGTTCGAGCAAAAGGATTGGTAGTAAGTATTGGTAGTTATCGGGCGAAAAATAATATGAGAAGTAAAAAAGATAAAAACGCACTAGGTATTGGATGACAACACAAGACATAAAATCATACTAACTAGGTATGTAAGACCTGTAAAAATGTCCGTTTCTCTGAACTGAATATTTCCTTTCCGTGCGGCCACACCTTTTTTACTTTTATGCATAATATATGATACCCCACTTGTTGTAGGTAGTTCCACGTGAAAATTAACAAGGAGTTGTATGCAGGCCGTCACACATAGTCATGCGCGGCGTGATTTTCACGTTATAGGTACATATTTGTTTAATTTACAGGGTATTTGTGACCATGGATGTAGAAAAAATTATAGATTGTGTTAGAGAACGTCCAGTTCTAGGTCATAAAAGCTACAAAAATGTGTTAACTTAGATTGAGATTGCCACCGCTGACCTACCTACCGAAAATCAGCTAAGATAACTTAATTAGAAAATTTGCTAATATGTGTGTTTTTTTTTGGAGATAGTTGTTTGTGCTTGTAGAATGGCGTCGGAATCCTACATTGATCCACACGCAAAATAAGCGCTAGACGTCGAGTTGCGAAACCTGTCCGCCTTTATAATTAAAAAGAGGGTATTTCTTTGAACTGGTACATTGAACATGGTCCGACATGTTCTTGCCCGTTTTTCTTGAACTGAACTAAACTACAATGATAGTTCTAAATTCAAAATAAATGCGCGCACTCAGATCCGCACTGTAGAGTAAAATGACCGCTGGCTTGGCGAGTCGGTGAGTTCTGTCTGTCTGACCGCCAAGCGAGCATCGCTGAGCTAGTATCGCTGGGTGAGTTTTATCTTTGAAGCTCTCGTCGCTGTGCGGCGAGCGAATTCTCGTCGGCAGTGTGAACAGCCAGCGAGCAACTAATTAATATATGTGTCTCTTTCATTAACACGAGATCTAGTATATCTTTTGTTCGATTCTTAAGCGAGAAAATAGTCGACAGCTAATCGCTTCCTCATCGGCGGTGGGACAAGTGCCTAACCTAACCTAAAACTAAAACCGGACTGGCGACTAACTAGTATGTATGTATGTAAACTCTTTATTGCACAAAAACAGGTGGACAAATTAATATGTACGCAGAAAAGAAATTAAAATAATGTACAAAGGCGAAGGTGTATGATGACATTGATGACGCACCCTTATCATTTTTATACACATACGTATGTGCGTAGCCGCACATTCACACGTTTTTGTCGAATCATATTCATATGACACGCCATTTATAAAAATCGGCCTAATAGTTTAGGAGCTAGAGTGGAACATCCGATTTTTGGTCACATGCATACATTCATAGGTACACAGACTGTTGAAATTAATACCCCTCTTTTGGCTTCGGTCAGTCGGGTAAAAACTAGGAATCTATTGGAACTACGAGTGTTGCAATTCATGTTGAGTGGGTTCCTTTTGGTGTCATAGTGCAGCACCATCAATAACTATCCTACCTTTTAACTTTGTATGCGTAGTTAATCAAGATGGTATATTTCACAGGGTAACACAGCGACGGCCAAAAAACACTTAGTTAGTGCCTCGTTTTCACTGTTCGGTAAATTGTGAGTCAACGCGATTCCCCGGACGAGATATTCAGTAAATAAGTATAACAAGTAGATACTTCAAAAGATAATAATTATACTTAATACCTCTTCATCTGCAAATATTGGCTCCATTGTGAAAGCTTCATAATCAGAACGGATATTGTTTTCAGACAGCCCAGAAACCAGCACCAATGTCGCCAAAACAGTCGAGACTTGCCAGGTCGCAGCTGCCATTCTGTCACAACACAAAGTCGGTAACGTTAAAAGTTTAGAAATCTAATCATACGTAATATTTCCCTTTCTCAACATTTTCGAGAAGACTACGTTATTACGTACGGGCACTTAAATATACGGTACGTTCACCGTACTGACATAGGGGGGGACAGGAAACGGTCTTGTTATTGGCATTTTTATCATATTAAGTCGAAAACTACACACAAACAAAAATAACTGTTTAGGAAATGCAAATATGAATTTCTTTATGTGGGTGGGCCCATTTCCAATCCCAGTATTAAACATAACTTTGTTAATTTTTAATCGCTTTATTTAAAACTATTCTAAATTTAAATCGTTAGCAATATTTACTAAAATAAGTAGGTAGGTATGCTGCTAGTCTAACTGCCGCACTCAGAGACGTCAATAGTAGATTGTACAACAAGAGCATAAAATGAGCCATTTTACCCGAGTTTTACACTCTGCTTTTCACTTCGATTGCAAGGAAATAAAACAAGGAAATAAATTAAGCATATACAAGCTAGTTTCCAGTTTTGTTTGAAGAATAATTAGCTTCCCGCCACACAATTTTTCTTTTTTTTTTAATTTTCAACTATGTGACGTTCGACTATGGTCTTAGCCGTAATGCCAAGTTATTATAAATATTTGTGTTATATTTTTTTACGTTAAATGCACGCCCGTATTAATCGTAAATTTTTATTTAGATAGTAATACGTATGTCGTAATTAAATTAAGATATAACCTAACTGCCGCACTCAGAGACGTCAATTAATTTTTAAGTTTCATTAAAGTTGCTGCGTCTTATTCTATTGCTATAGCAAAGAAAGTGACAGCAGCTACTTTAATGAAACTTAAAACTTAATTTACGTCTCTGAGTGCGGCAGTAAATCTCATAAAATATATATCAATTAAATGAAGGTGTATTGTGTAGTGACTGTAAGGCCTAATTGCCTTAGTCTTAAAAGAATAATACTTTATGCACACGAGCATAAAAACCCATTTTATGCAGCCTTCTCTCGATATAAAGAACAACTTTACGAGCATGAGAAGTGAAAATTAATTTTTAAGTTTCATTAAAGTAGCTGCATCTTATTCTATATACTATAAGTAGCAAAGAAAGTGACAGTAGCAACTTTAATCAAACTTAAAAGTTAATCTGAGTGCGGCCGAAAGAGCGGGCCGTGACTGACGGACTCACAGATAAGGATCCTTTTTTACCCATTTTGGTACGGAATCATATGTAAATAAAGTTTAAGTAGAAGAAACCACTTCGT
This sequence comes from Tortrix viridana, assembly GCA_963241965.1. Lineage (NCBI taxonomy): Eukaryota > Metazoa > Arthropoda > Insecta > Lepidoptera > Tortricidae > Tortrix > Tortrix viridana. The sequence goes on from OY725174.1 coordinate 7,759,510, forward strand.
GTCATGAAAATCTCCAATGAGTTATGAACCTATGATATATTTTATAGTACCTAATAGAGTTTTTATTAGCACTTTCCAATATTCTGACGCACATCTTATTGCGGATTTTACTCAACCCAACTTTCACGAGAAATAGAACCGATAAGTGACGTCGGCGTACGGGTACTTGACTATTTATCAATGGGATGGATACCACGGGTGAACACACATCCTATCTCGATGGCATATTGTTAATGACAAATAAACTCACGACTAATCCTTAGGCGGGTGATTAGAACCGCGCGGAACTTTTATCTTTGCCATGCAGCGGATTACGATTTCCATCCATGAATAACCACTTGAAATAGTAGTATAAGTATAGCTTACTAACTCCTTATTAATTTTAAAGTTTAACCAAATTTCTAACTGCCTACTTACACTGACTGATGCGTACAATTAACCCGTCAGGCGCGTGATGACCACCGAGTTCATCTAATCAGATCCACAAGTATTAGTTTCAGAGTTTCCTCTTAGGTACAGTCGCAACACGGGATTGTTGAGCCACTATAGAACCCTCTCACAGAATGTCGACGGTAAATTTTGACGTAATTTCTTTTGAGTGACTAGACGTTGTCATTATGACAGGGTTCTATGGTGGCTCAACAATCCCGTGGTGTGACTGTACGTATAGATAAGCAGTAGGTACCAGAGACAGCGGGTGTCCCCTTGTTTTGCAGACACTAATTTCATCAAATGTGTCGTTTCACCGAATTTCATTTAATCGAAAGCTAATTTCTGTTGCAACCTTATTGTTTTCAGGTTATCTTAAGCATAAGTTACATAAGTTAGGTTAGGTTTGAACTATGACCACCAAAAAATATATATCTCCTCCACGTGGAAATGCCTATCGATGAAATGAAAATTCGGTGAAGTAAAACATTCTATGAAATGAGTGTCGGTGATTCAAGGGTAAACAAGGGTAGATGGGACATTGGCAAGCAAAATAGTGATGTGTAACTTGTTACCTAGAGGTAACAAGTCGTTCAGGCAGTCTAGTACGGGAACCCCACTGAACGAGATGTTAGTTTGTTTTCGTAAGTATTTTGTGTATTTATTTAATAATTCTATTTTATTCAATAGACGATTCTAGAACGCATTTATTATAAACGCCATCTTTTGTCCAGTAGGTACTCCAGTAGACGTACGACTAATAAAATAGGGTGTTGAAACATTAAAAGTAATCGTTTTATTTAATCGATAAATTTTATAAAGTAAAAAAAAAAGTTGTAACACGCATCGTATAAATACTCTTAATAATAAATAAAAGATATAGCCTGGCAAAAAGTTGAGCAAAAAATGAGGGCGCTGTTCGGAAAGAAACTGGCAACATGATCGAAGGTTTACTCTAACCTGTGCTGGTTGCAATTTGAAAATATTGTAATTTCAACTGTCACCACACGCTTGACTTTTTTGCCAGGCATACTTATTACTTTAGTAAAATATCATGTAGATATTGGTTCCGTAGAAAAAAGTTTGAAAAAAATTTACTGTTTTGTTTTGAACGAAAAAATCTTCTAGAAAACATTAAAGTTGACAACTTCGTCAAAGAAACATCGATAGTATTCATACCTTGATATCGAATTGGTTACAACCCTTATCACAGGTTGGTAACACTGGTTTACAAATTTTAACTTTTTTTAATATACTTTTGATGAAACACCTATTTTCTTATTTTACTACATCCCTCGCTCCACCCTCGCTCCGCTCAGATCTCCACTTCACAAGCTTCGCACTGGATTTATTATGCCCGCCCTCGAAATACTCGTAAGTATATAATTTTTCACCCTTAGTCACACAACAAAATGTACTTTTTATGACCTTATTCTCTTATATTTGAATTTACGGCCGCACTCAGGTACGTCAAGTAACTTTTAAATTTTATTAAAGTGGCTGCTGTCACTTTCTTTGCATTGCTATACGATAGCAATAGAAACGTAGACGCAGCAACTTTAATCAAACTTAAAAATTAATTGACGTCTCGAGTGCGGCAGTAAACGTATTGATTGACTTTAAGTAAATCGCTTGACGGGTTAAAGTGGTCTCGTGGTCACAACACAATATAAATATGTATGTAAATATACCAAAGTATCCGCTAGGCTGAAAATATTAGGGACTTACCCTGTTACTTTAATTACGGAGACACGTACTATAGTAATTAAAACTGAAAAGTTATTGTACTTAGTTATTTTTCGTAGGTGTAAGTCCAATAATAGCACCAGGTTGTCGATTCTGTTACTGACGATGGTGGAATGCGAGCTGTCAAGTGCCGATGGGAAACTTATGGTGGGTGGGTTCAGGGGGGCGGGGGTGTCTCGGGGCCTGCGGCGCCCACGAACCGGTGCGCGGGACAGCTCGCGGCCGCAGCGACCCTCTCCCCAACAGTGCGTAAGTCCTGTAGGCGGCACGTGCATGAGAAAAATTACTTTTACTTAACCGAGTAACTTACTTATTTCCTATCATTTAAAAATTAAGGAAAAGTTTTGAGGTAATGAATCTGTGTTTCTGAAAGCACTTAGTTTTGACTTGTCGTTTTACGTAAAACATTCAACAACATTTTTACAAACACCGTTACACGGTAATGTTGTTGTATAACGGAATATTTTCCCCTTAATTCTAACTTCAATCACTTGAGTAATTAAACCTCGCATTTTTGCTAAAACATTTTTAAACAACTTCCAATTTCTATCCAATTTCCTGTACGATTGACATTTTTATATGGACAATTTGAATTACCGGGCATCTAATGTTAATTTAAATTAATGGATAAGAGAATTAGTAAGATAATATTAGGCTGGGCGTATGCTGAGACGCAGGCGACGCTGCGCAGGGTAGGGCAGATTTTGTAATGCATGAACTTCCTTGAAGCTGCGTACGCTGCGGCGAAGGCACGTTCAACGCAGACATCTGTCTGTCCTGCTTTCCGCCTGGTTGTATAAAGGGGACAGATTTCTGCTCTGCCCTGCGCTGCGTTGAACTGCGTCGCCTGTGTCGGCATACGCCCAGCCTTTTGGTACGCTACAGAATAGGAGTGTAGGTACCCTAGTCGACAATGAAATGCTATATTTTAATGCTGGGGCCACACTAACGGGAAACGCCGATAAAAATCAACGTCTATCGCCCTTATATGTACTACGCATAAGGCGCTGAACGTTGATTTTTAACGGCGTTTCTCGTTAGTGTGGCCCCAGCATAAGAAACATTATTGATAGTTTACTTGTGTGTAAGTACGCGTTGATTACGCCTACATGAATCCATTTTGTGCTTCACTTTTTATGGGTTGGCGGTTGAGAACTATAATTCTGAACCTATTCGATACTAAAGGACCCCTCACAGAAAGTATGGAAAAGAGATCGGTGAATTAAAAAAAATGTTTCTTCGACGAAGTTGTCAACTTTTTCAGCGCCAAAAAACCGACAGGTGGGCGTGACAAGGAGCATGACGAGCGGCATGACGAGTAATGTTGCCACACTACGTCTCTACCTCCTTTCCTCGCTACTTCCCATGCCGCTCGACGAGCGTGTGGGAGGGGGTTAAGATACTTCAATAGGTATCGACTCTTTGTTGTTGTTCGCGTCCATTCGCGGCCAAGTCCTTATAGGCATTATAACGGAACGTGCGACTTCAAAAAGAGAGATTACAACTAGGCGCAAATAAACCAAATGTGCGTAAGGTATTAAGCTTACAAAATAGATTTAATTGCTTTTGCGACATATACTGATATTTAAAAAAAAGCCGGTCAAGTGCGAGTCGGACTCGCGCACCGAGGGTTCCGCACAAACTTGTAGGCATGTAAATAGTTCGTAAATCACGGGAATACAATATAAACAAAGTCCAGTATAAACTGACACGCAATAAGTATCCACTTTAGTACTTAGTGAGTGTCAGCTTATACTGGGCTCAATTTTTATGTGATGTAACTACAAATTAACGGTTTTCGGATTTTTTCCTTTACTTGTGCTATAAGACATAGCTTCTTGCAAAATTTCATGATTCTAAGTCAACGGGAAGTACCCTATAGGTTTTGTTTCCCTTGAAATTCCCTTCAATATGCGGCATAAACGGCCGTATCTTTTGATTGCGTTGACTTAGATGTTTGATTTTTTCACTGATCCAAGGGACTGCAGACTTATGTATTTGATATTAATGTCAACCTAATACCTCCACGCGTTCCTGAGAAAAAGGGTATTGACAGACACACAGACAGACAGACTGACAGACAGACGGACAACAAAGTGATCCTATAAGGGTTCCGTTTTTTTCTTTGAAGTACGGAACCCTAAAAACACCATCTTTAAAATATGTATCGCAGAATCCTCTTTCCCTAGGGACTACTTAAAATTTTAGATCTGAAATTATAGACATAGATAGATCTGTATCTGTACTTGAATCGTTTTGCTTTGTCACGTCGTAGCAGGCAGAGGTAGTGAAGGCAAATAGAAAATTAGACAAACGTAAACGCATGCACTTTATTAATTTCGTGTTTAATGAACTACAGAAAAAATAGCCACTCTTAAGATAAAACAAGATAAGTTAAATTATAATTGGATCAAGGATTACACACGTTGAAGTCGCCTGGGAGGCCTGTGTACAAGTGTAGGGTAGGTAAGTTGTTAGAGGTCTTCGGGTGTGGGAAGCCGGCCCTCCATCCAGCAGCGCAGCTCGTGCAGCTGCGCTTGCACCGCCGCGCGTGCCGTGCCGCCCGCGCATGCGTACTGCTCCACGCTTCTTTCGTACGAGAACAGACGGCTTAGCTCCTCCGTATCGAACTCGCTGCTGTTGGCAACGGATTAGCAATACATTTATTTGTGTTTTTTTGAAGATTTAACTACTTACACAAGTAACAATTCAGTAACTTTCATGCGGATTCTAGTCACGTTTGTCACGAGAGAATTATAAAACCACAGAACAGATTCCATGTAACCCATTCAGCGCCAGCAGTGCTACGCCGCTACACTCGTAGCGCGTAGCCGTGTAATCCCCGTATGTAGCGAAAACTCTCTACGAACAGAGAACGACAATACGTGTCGTGAGTGGCGCTGACACTGTTCCCATATATTACAAGTGACGATACGTTGAAACAACGTACCATTTATGTAAGCAATGTACCTATAACGAATTAAAAGCTAACCTTATAAGGACGTATTGTTCGTGTGGCAGGGTCTGCAAGTCGCAGCCGAGCTCGGCGGCGCGGCGCAGCGCGGCGCCCACCAGCCGGTGCGCCTCGCGGAAGGGCACCCCGCGCCGCACCAGCGACAGCGCCACGTCCGTCGCCAGCATGTTTGGCTCGAGCTTGCTGCGCGCTACTTCCACGTTCACCTATGGGCGATTAGGCCTATTTAGATAAATTAGCTATGCCACAGACGGAAGAGAAAAATAACTGTGTCAGAACAAAAGCTTTTTGAATAGAAGTTTAAACTGAACGTCGACTGAACTGAATCGAACTGAGGTGAATTTCAGGGCGTTTCAACCGCCGTCATTAGTGTCATCAAATATATTGACGAAATGAATGACACTACAGCAACTTCTGATGCTGATAGAAACTACATCCCCGGTTCTGCTTCTGTTTACATCAGGAGTTGCTGGTAGGTGTCATTGATTTCGTCAATATATTTGGTGACACTAATGACAGCGGTTGAAACGCCCCTGAAATTCACCCACTGAATAATTTTTCAATTTAAAGTTTGTACTGATTAATGCCTGGGCCACACCGGATGCGTTGCGTAGACGTGCACGTGCGCGTTCGCGTTCCACTGCGTTGTATAGTATGAATCCTCACATGAGGATGCAGCTATACAATGCAGTGGAACGCGAACGCGCACGTGCACGTCTACGCAACGCATCCGGTGTGGCCCAGGCTTAACTCCTACCTTCATAGTGTTTACAGTCCCAGTAATGACTTTGAGACAGTCGAGTATTCTATCGCTCGACCTGAACAATATTTCTTTATCATATTGCAAGTCCTTATTGTACGTGCTCGGTAGCCCTTTGAGGGTGCAGCTGAAGCCGAAGCTGTCTCCGAGCAGCAGGCCCGCCGCTGCTCTCACGAGTTCCAAGCCGTCCGGGTTCCGCTTCTGGGGCATCAGGCTGGAGCCAGTGGAAAATCGATCGGAGATACGAACAAAACCGTATTCTTGCGAACTGTAGATGATTAGGTCTTCGGACAATCTGCTGAGGTGTAAGCCGCATAGGGACGCCCAGTTCAAAAATTCCACTGAAATATGAAATCGCGCACTCTGTTTTTATATAACGCAAAGCAATCATGAATTCAATACTAATGTTCTGTAGGTTACCTATGTGGTCCCGAGAAGACACGCCGAACATGGAATTGGGCGTGATGTCCTGGAATCCCAGCTGATGCGCCAGGCGCACGCGGTCGATGGGCAGCGCGCAGCCGGCCAGCGCGCCGCTACCCAGCGGGCAGCGCGACAGCCGCGGCTTCTGCTCCGACAGCCTCACGTAGTCATCACGGAGCAGCCACGCGTAACTGTCAATCGTAACGAGGCATTCGAGGTCTTGTGAACTTTACTCATATAGTCAATCATATAGTCGTCCCTATCCTAATTAACCTTGTTATAGGCGCGCTGGACTGACGTTAGTCGGACTTCTATAAATGATGTCATACGTCAAGCAACATGTTCTCCCTGCAGAGCTAGAAAAATGAATTATACTAACAAGGATAAACTGTCCCTCAGTCGAGCGTCCCTGTAAATCAGTGTCCAAGAGGCACTGGGTTGTGAGATTAAGCTTGAAATTTTATCTTTATTGCACAAAAGAATTAACTTACAAAAGGCGAACTTATTGCCGTAAGGCATTTTCTACTAGCTAACCCTTGAGCAAAGCAAGAGATTCAAGTGGCGGTGCAACATATAGATATACATATATATTATTAAAATTAAGCTTAAATCATAATCGTGGTTTGTACAATCTTTAAAAACAACAGGGAAATTTTAAATAACTACAAGTAGTTAAGTAATTAAATAAAATGATGTGCTATATATCGACATTACGAGTATCATATCCAAAACGGAGTCGCTACACAATTCAATTGAAGAAGTCATTGTTTGTAGTTAAATTACCTCAAAAGAAAGTGACTCCAGCGTATGGGTTGCGCTCGTTGTAAATGCGTATATCCCGGTATGATAATTTCCATCTCATCGCTTGCACGCTTCATGAGAACCTAAAGAATTTAATAATGTTAATGTTTACGTAAATAAATAAGTACATAACTAATTAGTAGGGGCCGTATTAATAAACTCATTCCAACTGTGATCCCGTCTCAAGATACGTCAAAATAAACGTCATTCCACAGAAAACTGTCGTTTTTGACGCATCTTGTGGGAGGCATCTCAGCCAAGATCAGTTTATTAATACGGCCCTAGGAAGGGCTTCCACCTGACTAAAAGATCCCAAATTGAGTTTTAAAACGTCAGATTCATAAAGAACTATTAATTTATGTCTTAAACCGGGATTTACTTTCTTCTTCCTGGTCTTAACTTTAGACAGGAAGGTAGGTACCTCGATAAGTTGCTTGAGCGCATCGTCGAGTGCGTGGAAGAAGGTCTGCATCCATAAACGCGTATCGGTTGCGGACTGGTCGTTGCGGCTGCGGCCCGTGTGCAGGCGCAGCGCCGGCTCGCCCACGCGCCTGCGCAGCCGCGCCTCCACCGCTGAGTGGATGTCCTCCTCGCTGTCCGCCAACTGACCAAGCCGCTGCATCTCCTCTTCTATGTCCTTTTCAACCTGTGATTAAACAATAACAGGTAGTTGAGAAACACTACAATTCGGGAGGAGTAACTAGGATTATTATTGAAAGGAGTTCCTTATCACACGTTACGCTCCAGACTTCCAAACGCTTGGCGAATGAGAGTTAGGCCGAAAAAAGCGTCCGACACGACACTTTTGCCGAGAATACTAGAAGTATTTAATCTTTACTGATATTACTGATATTATATATCGTAAATATGTTTTTTTGTTTGTATGTAAGAGGTAATCTCCGGAAATATACATCCGATTTCAAAAATGTTTTCACCAACATTTAAAATGGACTTTCAGTGTGGACATAGGCTATATTTTAACTTAAGAAAGTACTGACTCTCCGTAGACGAAGTCGCGGGCGGAAAGCTAGTACATAATAAAAGGGTGAACACTATTAAATTGCCGCCTACATTTTTACTTTGCTAGCGTGTTGCATCGAACCTTTTTTGAATATTCTTTTGAAATTTTAAATTTAGAAGGCTCGTGAAATATTAGACAATCATAAAACGTTCATTTGTTTTTTATCATTAACATTTAAAAAAATTCGCGAATTAATTTTGCAAGAATTTGGTAAAAATCCTCATTACATAAATAGTTTTATGTAATTTTTATCAAAGCACTACTTATTACTGAATTTTTCTATAATTTAAGGGTATATATAACCGGAGCCATGTATTTTGCTGATTTAGTAGCTTTCCGTGTAAATATTTTGTTAGATTTTACCTTCTACTCTGCTTAGGCACAAAAATTACAATTACGATTTTTAATTAAAAAAAGGCATTTATTTGACTGTATATTTATATACCTATTTCCGGGTGGAAAGTTTGGTTTTGTGTGTGGATTCATGAATATAGGTGTCTTTAGAATATGTTATAAAAATGGAGTAAAAAAAAACAGGCTATTAAAAATTAATGTTTTAAAAACCGTAAAAAGAGTTGAGATTAGTTTATTAATACGGCCCTTAGAATATGTTATAAAAATGGAGTAAAAAAAATCAGGCTATTTAAAATTAATGTTTTAAAAACCGTAAAATGACTGGATTAATCGAATTTAACAGGAAAGCTATCACGATTAAGAATACTTCATTGGTTTTTGACAAATACAAAAATACGGAGACGCTCGTCAAACTTATAACACCCGGCCCTCTTGCGTCGGGGGTTAAAAATTACAACTAGGTACCTACAAGCGAATCGAAATTTTTCGACCGCGTGTGATATAAGACTTGCACGAGGAGGTAAAAAATAAAAAGAAACCCAGTTTCTAAGGTGTTCTTAGCCACGTAGGTAATTACGCCAGCCAAGCATAATCACGAGTAGGTATTATTCGGTTCGGTTTTATGCGGGATAATAAGGCTAAGCTAGCAGAACACAACCGAGTTATGGGTGAATTTCAGGGCGTTTCAACCGCCGTCATTAGTCTCCCAAATATAATGACGAAATCAATGACACCTACCAGCAACTCCTGATGAAAACAGAAGCAGAACCGGGGATGTAGTTTCTATCAGCATCAGAAGTTGCTGTAGTGTCATTGATTTGGTCAGTATATTTGGTGACACTAATGACGGCGGTTGAAACGCTCTGAAATTCACCCTTATAGCCGAGGTGACGGTGTCGTAGGTGTGTTACTTGAGCGAGCCCCGCTTGTATGTCGGTGTGGTCGGCCTCCGAGAGCTGCCCGCTGCGGTGCAGCTCGCGCGCCCAGGCGCCGCTGCCGCGCAGGTCCTCGCGGTACATCCGCACGTCCACCGACAGAGAGTCGTTCATCCGCCGCAGCACCGAAGCTGAAGTCTCCGAAAAGCAACCGCCCCATAGTTGGTATCTGTCAGGCTGTTATGGAAACATTTGCTATATGGTATCACCTAAAAATTATATTTATTGAATAATAAAAACGCACATGTGCACAAGTAAATATCTCGGATACTCCATGAGATTTGCAACTGATATTATTTATGGCGATAGAAATAAATACTAGCAATCATTCTCAACAAAAATTAAGTGCAAAACCGTTAAGACTAAAAATAAAAAAAATAAAAACGTAAAAACGTTTTTTTGTAAATTTCTTTGACTCTATCAACTATTGACGATCGGTTAATTGATCAAAAAACGCACAATTATATGCATTATCACATGATAAATAAATGACAATTAAGAAATCCACAATAAAAGAAAATAAGGAATTTTTCCGTTTCAATGCCTACCGGAAATGGCCAACTTGAATTTTTTTTTCTGTAAATCTATAAAGAATTGACAGGGGGTCACTTCTGGACTTTTAATTAGAATATTGAACTACGTCGATCTGCAGAGTCAGCCAAAAATGTCCGGTCCCAAGGGTTCCTGGAACACTGTGAGACGGCGCGCTCGCTGTGGGTGGGTCCGCTCCGTCAGACACGCACACTACCGCAATGTGCATGTACCTACACGTTCAATACTAATAAAGCTCACTCGCCTTCGTGAATTGCTAGCTAGAGCTATACTCGTAGGTATGTATGCATTTAAATTTTCAGGGGATTCTGAACTGGGTAAATTTTTCAATAATTTATAGCCAGCATTAAATGGAAAACTTGTTCTGGCATAATAAGTTCGAAAACTACCTATAGCTATTGTACCGGCTATAAATTGCAGAAAAATTTAGCCCGTTTAGAAGCTCCTACTCCTAACAATTTAGTGCCATGCAGGGACTCCCGTAAGTAGCACGAGAAACTTAAGGGGGAGACAGGTGGACGGGTCACCTACCAAATATAGAAAAATGACCATGATAAAAGGCTCACTTTTTTCACCTCCCCTGGTGAGCTTGACAAAAGTTAAGTAGAAGAGGCAAAACTTAAATTTAAATAAAAAAAGCCGGTCAAGTGCGAGTCGGACTCGCGCACCGAAGGTTCCGCACAAACTTGTAGGTTCATGTAAATTACATAATGTAAATTACATGATTCTAAGTCAATGGATTGTACCCTATAGGTTTTGATTTCCTTGAGATTCCCTTGAATATAAACGGCATAAACGGCCGTATCTTTTGATTGCGTTGACTTAGTTGTTTTCATTTTTTCACTGATCCAAGGGATTTCAGACTTAAGTATTTGATATTAATTTCAACTTGATACCTCCACGCTTTCCTGGGAAAAAGGATCTTGAAAGACACTCATACAGACAGACAGACGGACAGCAAAGTGATCCTATAAGAGTTCCTTTTTTTCCTTTTGAAGTACGAAACCCTAAAAATAAAAAACTACAATAGTTACTTTTTAATGTTTCTGCACCTCATAACACAACTGTTCAAGATTGTTTTGCGATACAAAAGAATGTAAAAAGTAATAAATTCCGAATACCACAACTCAAAAACTTAGTGCCGGTGTACATTTAAAACAATCAGAAATATCTCTGAAATGGTGAGACTTTTATTAAGGTCATTTTTCTATATTGGTAGGTGACCCATCCACCTGTCTCCCCCTTAAGTTTGTCGTGCTAGTTACGGGGCACCCTGTACAAATATTATCAAATAATTTTATAAAAGGTGTCTTAAGATTTAGCAATTGCAATATTTAGTTAGTTTTTATGTACCTAGTTACTTATATTTTATTACACACCTACGGTACGTAGGTAACGTATCGTGTTATTTTCCTTTGATAGTGACGACACTGACTAATGATACAATATAATACAATAACGCTTTATTGAACACCACATACAGCAAGGACAGAAAATACAACAAGAAAGAGAAGTGTTACATAATGTTAATAATAGTCTTGATCTAGATACTACATACTGAAAACAAATTATAATACACTAGCGGTCCGCCCTGGCTTTGCCCAGGTGCAATTAAAAAAAAAACCGGCATACGAACCTTGCCCTGACAATTACAAACACAACGAAAAAATTAGCCAAATCAGCCGAACCGTTCTCAAGTTATGCGCGTACAAACATTCGGCAATTGATTTTTATTTATATAGATTAGTACTTACGTGAGACATGATAGGTAGTAAGATGCTATGAAGACTGCATGTAAAGTAATTTTAATGAAAAAAAAGGAATTATCTGCCTACACATACGTAAAATAAAAGCAGAGCCCGAAGAGGGTTCATGAGGGTTATCATTAGGTTGCTCTCTTGTACGCTTAGCGTTATCATTTCAGCGTATTTTCGATGCATGATCTCTTTATAAAACGTCTAAGGTTATTGTCACATTCAATGTTTATAGAATACATATAAATAAATTAAATTTAACTGTAAAACCTAATTTAATAACAATTGGATTCTGGCTTATGGAGTATGCTTTACCTTAATAAAAAACCGTTCAAGTGCTAGTCGGACTCGCGCACCGAGAGTTCCGTATTTAAGCACGTACCTACTTCAAAAATATACTTTTTTATGTACTTTAATTGTATGTAATAAGGCCCATTTTGACTTGCCTAAATTTTAGTACAGATCTTTAAAGTTTTTTGTCAATTTCTCGAAAACTATAAGTTTTAAATACCTGGATTTATTTTTCGTGTAAAATTTAAGTAATTATCTATAACTTAGAAATTTTTCAGATTTTTCGGTTTATAAACTTCGGAGATAAGGGGATCGGTAATTTTTTGAACATTTTTGGTTGTGAATTAAAAAGTAAGTCACAGAAAATTATAAAAAAAATGTTTTGAAATGTGCAGATTGAGTCATTTCATATGGCACCCCACTTGCTATAATCAAATCACTTTCATTTATCAACCCCCCATTCTAGACCCCTTTTCAATTATTTACAAAATTAATTTCATATTATTTTATTAAAATCAGATGCGGGCAAGCAAGTTATACAGCAATGCCAAATCTCGAGTTCATAGCTTGTGTAGTTGCCGAGAAAAACTGCTGTGATACACAAACGGACAGACAACGAAGTCTCACTACAAGGGTTCCTTTTTTACCATTTTGGTACGGAGCCCTACTAAGGTTAAATTTGAATGCAGCTATACGAATATATTTAGTAAAATACAACTACTTGCTGTCAAAACAAACGTATCTATCCGACACTTGATAGGGGACTTCCGAGTCTTATGTTTTTTGTTTCTTCCACAGAATAATACCCCTTCTATACGGTCGGGTGGTTGGGCCAACCGAGAGGGATGCAGCTATTTGTAGGAACGAGATGTAAATATTACTATCTCATTCTGACAGATAGCTGCGTCCTTCTCGGTTGGCCCAACCGCCCGACCGTATAGAAGGGGTATAAGTACATTAACAGCACAGAATAAGTACATAATAGAAACCGGACTATAAGAAAGAGCAAAACCTATTTGACCTGTTTTTACTTATGGTATTCATAACGAGTTAGAAAGAGATGTCCTTATAGGTATTCTTTCGTTTTACGCAATGAATTCAAGCAATCCCACACGGACTTTGGAAATGGATTATTACAAAGATTTACTTAGATGCTTGAAAGAATTGAATCGTTTGTTTACTTTGGTTGACAATGACAGTTATAGAAGTGACAGTTTTTTTTTCTTTTTCATTAAGTACGAAGGCAACAAGCTTGTCGGTCATTAAAGTGTACAAATGTCAACTTAATAACTAAAAAAAATATTTCTAAAATATTAGAGGAAATAAAAATAAAAGAGCCGCAGTTCCTTGATCTTTAGGATGACGACTATCGAAAAAAAATATAATTTACATCTCTTCCAAAAACTTTACCTACCCAATTGTGACTTAATGGAGAACAATACAGGAAAAGGTAAGAAATAAAGAAAGGCGCTTCACTTTGATTCGGACTTGGGATCCATCCTCGCATTCCAGTGAAGACTACTGAAGATATTTACCACAAAACACAATAACAGAAGAGAGAAGAATGAACAAACATTTTATTAATGATTTCCATAATCCATATGAAAACGATTTATTGAACCGTACGCTGAATGGGATTTGATCTTTTGGCCTACCCAGAATGTGTGAATTGAAAAAAAGCCCGACGTCAGATGTCAAAATTTTGTCAAAACATTGAACTGACTGAGCTAGACTGAGCCCGGTAAGCCAATGGTAAGCAAACGGACATGCGGTTTTTCTATTGATCTGAATTAAGTACTAGGATTTACTACTTTTAAGGCTTCGTCAAACAGCCAGTGCGGCATGGCGCGACGGCAGCGCCGCGTGCTCCTGGCGCGGCGCGGCAGTCACACTGCAGGAAAACGCGTTGCGCGCGACGTGTTCTCTCGCAATCTCGATTCAAGTTTACACATTTTTGAACCTTTTATGGCTTTTTTTCTCTAACACAAGCTATACATTTTTCTACATCCATGGTCACAAATACACTGTTTTGTATACAAATATAACGTGAAAAGCGCGCCGCACCAAGCGCGGCATGACTATGTGTGACAGCCTGCATGCATACAAGTCCCTGTTATTTCCACGCTAAGAATGCGCCACGCTTCTGTCGCGCCGCGTCAAGCCGGCTGTTTGACGAAGCTTTTAACGATCTCTATAATATTACTCAAAGCAAGCAACGTCTGTTGTAGGTGCTGCAAAATGGAAGACAAGGTGGAACCGGCTGTCTTTCCACAGTATACACTTTTAGATATCAAAGTAGATCCTGGCCTTAAGGATGATGACGGTATTGAATTTCCTAGACCGTTTACGAAAAATCAAATGCGGAAATGGTTGAAGAAAGTTAAATGGGAAAATCATAAACTTGAAAAACGAGCAAAAGAAAAGGCTCGGGCCAAGCAACGGCGGCAGGAAGCACGCGCTGCCAACATCGACTTGGGGCCCAGCAGGAAGTCGCTGAAGAAGATGAAGCTCGAGAAATGCAAACAGAGCACTGGAATTATTATTGACCTTAGTTTTGACACCCTAATGATAGAGAAAGATCGGTATAAAGTAATTAAACAAATTTTAAGATGTTACTCAGTGAATCGGAGATCAAAGTCACCATTACAGTTCCATATCACTGGTTTTAGTGAAAGGGCTAAAAGTGATATGTCCAGGCATAATGGTTATGAAAACTGGGATGTAAGTTAAGTATGTCACTAATTATTTGCATGTAGGGCTAATTAAAAGGGGATGTACCTTATGGTGGCTAGTATGAATATACCTAGTTGAGATTATAGTTGCCATCTTATTTGTGTTAAACAAGACATGTACAACATAACTACCAGCTGACATATTATATTTTTCCTTGTGATTTGTATGTTCACATGTTCTTATATGAAATCAGAACATCTGATTTTTATAGGAAGTATTAACCCTTCATCTATAACTATTGCAGATTCAGTACCACACAGAAAGTTATCTAAACATTTTTCCAAAAGAGAGTTTATTCTATTTAACTAGTGAATCAGATAATGTGATTGAAAAGTTTGAAGAAAATACCAATTACATAATTGGCGGTCTTGTGGATCACAATAAGCATAAGGTAATTAAGCAGAATCATAACTACATGAGTCAATAGTTGGCTGCTTAAATACAAAAGCGTCACAAATCAAAATTAATTTTTGTTGCATTTAATTTCAGAACACTATTTACTTTAAATTTAAAATCAAACTATGTATGTTTTTGATTGTGAAGGTTTTGTATTTAAGCAGCGAGTTGGGTCATACACAGTCACAGTAACAAAAATTGTCTCTCCTGTTCCACAAAGTTAAGGACTTTGAAACCAAATTTTTCAGGTTAGGATATATCCGCGTAATGGGGGTCTGGTGTAGTTTTGACCTGTATCGAAATTATATGAGTTAAAAACTCCCACGAATAACAATATGGAAAGGTCCAGAAGGAAAAAGGAAAAGAGGTTGACCATTGGCACACTGGACAGGCATTATTGCGAAGACAGCTGGAAAAAATTGCGTTTGGAGGGCCCAAGACAAAATATTATGGAAGTCTCTGGAAGAGGCCTTTACCTCATAGAGGGTTCTGGTGTGAAACTTTAATATAGTTATCACCGTCTAACTACTACTACATGTTAATTACTTAGACTAATACTAGTATGTAAGTTCTTTCTCTTTTAAATCCAGAAATAAAAGGCTTTTTTATTTTATTTTTATTTATTTATGAGTTAAAAACTCCCAAGTCGTTAACTTTTAGGAACAGAAGGGACAATGTTGAACCTAAAATCTGTGTACGGCCCAGTTGTGTAATTCTTAAATTGCTATTTCTTATCATGTTATGACCTTATATATCTTTATTCTATTTAAATACCTACTTAGAGTATTTTTTTTTGTTTTAGGCTGTTTATTACCCATATTTTAAGATTAAATATATTTATAAATAGTGAAATTTTCTTTATTTCAGGGCTTATGTTATAAAATTGCACAGGAGCAAGGCATCAGACATGGACAGTTACCATTAGATAAATATGTTAACATGAAGACCAGGAAAGTTCTGACTATTGATCATGGTAAGAAGCAACATTATGCTCTGCAAGTTTTTATCATCAATAAATGATCGTTATGATGCCTATGTACATTCTTTAATTTTGTTTTGCAGTTTTTGAGATTATTGTGAAGGTCAGCGAAGGAGCGCCATGGCAAGAAACATTATTGCAGGTCCTGCCTCTGCGTAAAGGAGCTCATATTTGTGATAATTCACTTTCAAATACGGATGATTCTGAGGGATAAATTCATAGTGCACAGGTTTAATTTTACTAACAGATTTATTATGACAGTGTTGTTGTACATTACATTGTAATTTAGGTTGTTAAGTTAAATAAAAAATATCACATTATTACTAAAATATTCATATTAATAATTAAAAATAAATTAAAGCTCTATCATGAGGTTTAACATGCTGTAGGTACGTAATTTAGTAAAAAAGCAGGAAAAGTCAACAATGAGTTAATCATCAGCAATACAGTATAGATGTAATGAATATTCAAATGACATCATATTTGGTCAGTAAAGTTCATATTTGTGTCACTTTCTCAGTCAGCTTCTGTATATATCTGAAAATATACATGTCATTTGATTATGCACTACATCTGTATAAGAGTAACATATAAATAGGTAATTAAATTGCGCTAGACATTATTAAAAATTAAATAAATAAAAATAAATAAATTAGTTAAAATTAATTGCATTTTGATAATGATGCATTCATCATCAAATTGCAATACAAATGCAAAATGCAATGCATTCATCATCAAACTATGTTCATTATTTCTGGTAAACACTTTCATTCTTATCTTATAATAAATTACTAACAACAATTTCCCTTAAATACAATTGGAAATATTTCCCTGACCCTAATTGGAACGTCATGAGTGGTTCTGGGTGCAAGCATCGAGTATTTAGGCATGCCACTACTCGTGTTGAGATTTATGGTGTTAAATTATTTATAATTTACTGTATAACTACGTCACGATGAATCGGTTTATCAGTTATAAATACAGTTGTTAAATGAATGCTGCACTGGTTTGTTTATTGCAACCCATTGGGGGGGTTGAGTGTTGGTACTCTTTGCAGTGAACACCATTAATTGATAAGATTGTGCCTCTGTAGAAACTGGTGAATGAGTGGTGCTATTATTTCGGGATTATTTAAATGAACGTGATGTGTCCCAGGAACAAACTGACATTCAAAGTTTTTGTTGTTTTTCTCAAGCATTTCGCGCATTTCTACAGAATGTGCATCAGTGGCGTAAGGCGAGTCGATTGCCTTGACATACAATGTTGGGCATTGTAATCTCTTTGCTACACCCTCGACGAACTTTTTATCTTCTGGAGTAAATAGAATATGTTTTAGTCTTGCATCTCTAGAAAAGAAGTACTTGTTGGGATCCAATTTCGATGCTTTCAACCCTCGCTTCATAAGGAATTGGGTACTCTCGAGAGATACTGATTTCTTTGTGCCCATGTGCCATATTTTTGCAATCTCGTCTAGAGTGTAACTGGGTGGCTCGGTTCCCAAACGATCTTGATCCTGTTCTAGTTTGCTCAGGTATGTAGGATACCTCTCGATCACTGCGTCTAAGTCGTAGTCGTCCGCTATCAGACTGTCGATGGCGATGTAGAAGTCTACCTCACTCGGGAACACGCTTGCGAATCTCAAGCTAGCGATGGATCCCATTGAATGTGCCAAAAGAGAAACCTTATCCCATTTAAAATATTTTTTTAAAAAGTAGATTAATCTTGGCAACTCCCAGGGGTAGTACTGCATACCTGAAAAAAAAACGAATAAGTTTTGTCAAAATGCGTTTATATTATAAACCAGTGAGATATCCGAAGTGCTTTTGGAATAGATAAGAGTGAACTTATAATTTTCTTTGAATATTTCGGACGATTTCATTTTGGGTGAGCTTTGCATCATCTTAACGTTTAGTCGTTTTGGTATTAAGTAAGTATTAGTAATACCAACCTGGAGGGATTTGAGAAGATAAACCGTGGCCAGGGAAGTCGATGGCGAGGATAGGGCGCCCCACGTTCAGGAGGGGGATCAGGGGGTCCCAGGTGCCGGCGTTGTCCTGCCAGCCGTGGAGGGCCAGTATCGGCCGGCTGCTGCCATCGCCCCCCCACAGTTTACCGGCTATGTGACCGCATCGCACGGGGATTTTGATTTCTTCAAATGAATCCTGAAATAAGATAATTACAATATAAGCATAGGTACGTTGGATTCAATGTTTCTTAAATATTTATTTAAACTTAGTTGTGCAATAAATAGGTGCATCAAAATAATGCACAATGTTATGATACTCTGACCAGAGATAAGGTTGAGTACGAACATAAAGGAAGTAAGGTAAAAGCACCTACTATGGACAGTGCTCCTTATGAACAATCCAATAAATATAAGCTTCCAAGATGTATATGTTATTTTTAAAATTAGTAGTGTTAGCATTAAAATTAGATTACATTAAAATTAGAATGAAATTTTCGGTATTGCCAAATTTTCTATACAAAAAAGTTATTGTTCGTCACTGCAGCCTTGTCCATAATAGGTAAATGCGAAAATAATCCAAAATGCAACGTTAAATTTGGGATGTACTTATTAGTCTTATTACTATTATTGTGGGTTGGATTCTTCTCTCGTAACTAAAACCTTGAAGAATATAATGATAAGGTTGTAGTTTTTCTGAACTAAAACAATTCAATCAATCCTTAATGGTACATCAAACAAAAACGAGTTGCGATGATATCACCAATCACCACCATAGGTCTCTTTCGTGCACAAGTAGGTATATTATACAGATGATTCAAACAGCGATGATGTGATGACGGCATCGTCGTTCAACATTACGGGCACACCCATTGGGAATCGACTCCTGTCTGCTACGCTGGCTTACTGAGCGCTACGGGGCGCCTATCTACGACAGACCGACTTGGCAGATGCGAGGCGCTCCGCGTTCTTAGCGCGTGCCTGGTTGAATCGGTTCGACGTAGGGGTATGCCCAGTTAGAGAAAACATCACAGCTATAGATAGAGTAAGTACATATATCACCAATATCATGGAACAATATACGTATTGGATTAGAGATAACGCGTAATCAGATATTTTTGAGCACTTTAAGTGCCTGCTGCAACTCTAAAGCAAAGTTCGATTTTTGTACCTATTAATTTTATTGAACATTCTTAACAAGGAGTATTTTTAATATAAAGAGTGATTTATTACATTCATTTTTATCTGTGAATATTGCCTAAGAAAATGTAAATAAATATTTAATAAAGTAAATTATAAAATAATAGATAGGTATCTTACCTTGTTGGTATGGAGTTTCCGAAGATGAATGCTCCCGAAAGATGTCGCAGGCTTTATGTTCTTGATGTTAGGGATCAAAACTGTCTTAAAAAATAATTGGGTGGCCATTTTAACCGGAAGATGAAACGTTCTGATTTTGAATGTAATTGAAATGTTGTTTAACGATAAATTAATCGCGTTTTCTCCTTCACGGTACGTTAATACATTTTCCCGTTAGGTTATGTTTAACACACGTCGCGTGCTTATCGAGCGAAACATACTAATAAGCAATAAAGTATATGTAATTTATATGTGATACACTTTCGCGCTTAAATAGATTCGTTCAGAAATACTAGGTTGCGCAATGTATAACTGTTTTACACGAAAATCGTTGGTTGACTGACTGACTGAATGAGTCATGACGCATGCGCACCTGGGTGTAGCAGTAGAGAAACAAACTGTGGAACTAACGCAGCGCTGGTAATGAATAAACGTAGTCAAGGTCTCGGGACTATTACGGTAGCAGGAAAGATAAACTTATTATAGTTTTAAACATGACCTACCTATAGGTACCTTGGGTTTTCTTTCATGTTGCAGTTATTTATTACAATTATGAAACCATGTTTATTGCGTAGCGGATTAATTTATATGTAATTACAAGAATACATACACATATTACCCGATTTTATTAAGAAAGTAGGTAGTTACTCGTAATTACTGAGGTAGGTAAGTAGATACCTACTTATATTCGGCAGTTTAGGTAGGTACTATCCTCTGTTTTATATTTTACAATATAAAAAGAAATTAATACTTACTCAAATAAATTACATAAAACCTAACCAGAGATGCCTACCTATCCTTTAAATAAATAACGGGTAAAATGAATTAGAGAACAAACAAACGGAAGCAACAAGAAATTTCTTACATTCTTTATTTTATTTAAATCTATGTAGAATATAACATAACATACACTTAGCAAGTACATTGTTAAAGACATTATTTATTAAAAGCGATTATCTACTGATTTTATAGACTTTCCCCATTACTAATAAACGTTGAGTAACGGCTGAGTAGTTATACAATGCTTTGTCCTTATCTGTCGATTCGACAGATAACGACAAAGCATTGTATAACTACTCAGCCGTTACTCAACGTTTATTAGTAAGGGGGTTAATCATTACCTACTTATAAAAACTAGACCTACTCGTAGAGAAGGTTGGGGAACAGGAACTCAAAATATAGCTTATGTACTTTGGGATTTCCGGATTTGCTAATTTTTTAATTGCCAAAAGCTAAATTTTTACTTGCCATAGCTAAATAAGTCTATTAAGTCTATCAATCCTCTAAATCTAGATTTATTAGAGAACATTTGATTTATTATCTTTTTTTGCTAGTGTCCCTAAGCTATACTTCCGAGCTTTCATTGATTAGTTCATGGTATCGTGTTTTTCTAGGAACTTATTTATCAAAGGTGCTAGTTGCATGGGGTCATTCAAATGAACGTGATGGGTACCAGGTACTACGTAGTTTTCAAAAGCCAGATTACGTTTGATTATGGAATTTCGCAAAGAGGCCATGTAGCTTCTAGTGGGGTCATGGGATTCTCTTCCTTTAATGAACAAGGTTGGGCACACTAGTCGCTTGGACAAGGCTTCTACAAACGCTTTGCTTTCTGGAATTAATGCCATACTTTTCAGTCTATCGTCTCTAGAAAAGTAGTACTTTCCCGGCTCTGACTGGGACTGTACAGCTCCTCTTTTCAACAAATGTGGAACGTTTTCCAGAGATATGGAGTTGTTGCTTTGTGAATGCCATATCTGACACATTTCATCGAGTGTGTAATAACGCTGTTTTAAAGAAGTTCTATTATCCCTTGCGTGAAACTTTCGTTGTGTATCGAGAAACTCTGCCATATTGGGTATTGTTTCGTAATAGTCGTGAAAGTCCAGAGTCTCTATCCCAATGTAAAGGTCTACGTCTTCGGGGAACACAGTAGCGTAACGGAAGCACGAGACCGACGCGAGCGAGTGCGCCAACAACGATACTTTGTTCCATTTGAAATGGTCCTTCAAATATGCTATTAATTGTACCCATTGCCATACATCGTATGGAATTCCTGAAACAAATATTGAAGTAAGTGCACCTGTAACTACACTACCAGGCTGTTACTACTTACCTTAGTAAACGGGAAAACGTAGCTCAAGTAGGTATTGTAGGTTGTAAAATACCTGGTGGATTTCTGGACGAAAATCCGTGTCCAGGTAAATCGATAGCTAAAACGGGTCGCATTGTTTTCATCAGAGGAATCAACGTGTCCCAAGAGCCAGCGTTGTCTTGCCAGCCGTGGAGCGCCAGAATGGGGCGCTGGCTCGCGCCGCCCCACAACTTGGCCGATACGTGACCCCATCGCACAGGAATTTGGATTTCTTCTGCTGATAGCTATAAGTAAATTACGCTAACTTAACGCACAATTGGGACATACTATAAGTAGTACCTATCTATTATTACAATGTATTATGTACAGTCAAGGGCATTAATATCTATACAGCCATCGCGTTAAATATATGTATACATGGACCTTATTGCCAGTGGCATAAAAGTGTATACATATTTTTGAGATTTTGGGAACGTATATATATTTATGCCCTTGACTGTACCTACCTAATTTCAAAATCAATTCGAAGAATATAAAACCCTCGTTTTAGGTTGTTTTTATAGAAAATACATCAACGAGTTTGAACATTGTAGGTAAAATAACTAGGAAAGAAAAAGTAAAGTTATAATTGTCAATTATTACAGTACCTATTGATAGTCAGTTAAAGGGTTTTCAAATATTTAGTATATACTTAAGAGTACACATCACTGAGTCGACCCGGCTATAAATAAAAGTAAAAAAAAATACGCTCCTACTTACTTGATACGTGTGAAGTGGTTTGTAATGCACGTCTGCAAATTGACTAAAAGTAATTTTGCGGATTTTGGTAAAGATGATTCTCGTAATTCGAGGGTCAATGGTGTTCATTGCTAAAAATGATAATCAAGGAATTTAACGAATACTTAACGGAAATCAAATCAAATCAAATCAAAATAATGAAAGATATAAGGAAATAATGTATCCAAATTGAATATTAATTCTACCTACTTGGGCAGGTACTTGTAAATTGTTACGTGCTAACTCGCGTGTATCACAAAGCTATATGAGAGTTAGTTACATGTTAGCGTGGTTTGAGTACCTAAGTGTTATTTTTTAATAATTGAACCGGTCAAGAACGCGTCGCACCCCGCTCATTAGGGCCCGTGGGCTTTTTAACGAACCTAAAATACATATAAAACATCCATAACTCAGGAACAAATTACTCGCGCTCATCTCACAAATATTTGCCCATACCGGAATTTGAACCCGGGACCGGTTGCTTTGTAGGCAGGGTTACTACCAACTAGGCTAACCGTGTCGTCAGATCATTATTTCACCAACTTAATTAAAACACATTAAAACCCATGTGATCAATTAATTATTTTTTTACCATTTCAATTAGGTAAGGTTTGGGCATGTGCACCAAAATTACCGTTTAATAATCACACATGGGGCGGATTCGAGTGTTCCATACACAAGTTTGCGATAAATTTTCGTTTATAACTGGAACTATTGTTAAGCCTGCCCGCACATTAGGCCACTAGTGGCTGCCACTAGCTGCGGACGAGTTTTTTCATACATTTTGTATAGCATCGGCGCACACCGGGCGTTCGAGTGGCCGCGTCTGAGCCACAAGCTGCGGTAGTAGCCCGCGCTCGCTACTAGTGGCCGCGTTTAGTGGCTCGCCCCGCGCGCACGCACACTCGGCCACAGTCGCCGGCTTCTTCAATAAACAATAGACAATAGTGGCAGCCACTAGTGGCCGCCACTCAGCCACCGGTGGCCGCGATTGGTGGCTGCGTCTAGTGGCTGAGTGGCGGCCACTAGTGGCTCAATGTGCGGGCAGGCTAAGGCTTCATCAATTTGTAAATTTGTAAACAAAATACCACGTGAAAATCACTCGGCACCGCGCTCAGCGCGTTCCCAGCTGCAGCGCGGCGTGACTATGTGTGACGGCCTGCATACAACTCCTAGTTAATTTCAACGCTAAATAAGAACGCGCTACTACCAGTTAAATTTCAAGGGTTTTTAGACATCGTAGGATCTTTGGTGAGAACCTCAAAATTTTTCAAGTTGGCCAATCATATATTCTGTTTTACAGCATTTTAAATCACGAGCGTCATAAAAATTACACAGTTGAAGATTAGCTACTGTACTTATTAGGTAGAATAGTGACTAGGTACCTACTTACTAGGTAGTTACATTTTCAAGGCTTCAAGCCATCGATTTCGTTCGATAATGTTTTTTTCACGATAAGCCACTATAGAACCCTGTCGCAGAACGCAAATGATTATTTTTGGCGTAATTTTCTTCTCGTGTCATTGTGATAGGGTTCTATGGTGGCTTAACAATTTAAATTGTGAACTATAAGAGTGTATGCAAATGCATCCCCAAAGTTGCGTATTGTACCTTTTTATATAGATACCTACCCACGTACACGCATTTGTCAAAACCTACTGAATTAGAGTTTACTATCCATCTTTGACTTATGCGGGGATTATTAACATGACACATAGGATGTTTGTGTGTTGTGATGTTCGGTGTTTTTACCGTCAAGTGCACAAGTGATCGCTCGTTTTTTTACCGAGGGAGGGAGTGGGGATTTTACTATCGGTAAAAACGCGTGCAGGGCACAAGCGGCCATACAGTCACTTGGTCCGCTAGATCGGAGCAGCAAAAATCGAGCCTCTGAATCGAAAAAACGCGGACAGTGCACAAACGGCCATACAGTTACTTGGTCCGCTAGATCGGAGCAGCAAAAATCGAGCCTCTGAATCGAAAAAACGCGGACAGTGCACAAACGGCCATACAGTTACTTGGTCCGCTAGATCGGAGCAGCAAAAATCGAGCCTCTGAATCGAAAAAACGCGGACAGTGCACAAACGGCCATACAGTTACTTGGTCCGCTAGATCGGAGCAGCAAAAATCGAGCCTCTGAATCGAAAAAACGCGGACAGTGCACAAACGGCCATACAGTCACTTGGTCCGCTAGATCGGAGCAGCAAAAATCGAGCCTCTGAATCGAAAAAACGCGGACAGTGCACAAACGGCCATACAGTTACTTGGTCCGCTAGATCGGAGCAGCAAAAATCGAGCCTCTGAATCGAAAAAACGCGGACAGTGCACAAACGGCCATACAGTTACTTGGTCCGCTAGATCGGAGCAGCAAAAATCGAGCCTCTGAATCGAAAAAACGCGGACAGTGCACAAACGGCCATACAGTTACTTGGTCCGCTAGATCGGAGCAGCAAAAATCGAGCCTCTGAATCGAAAAAACGCGGACAGTGCACAAACGGCCATACAGTTACTTGGTCCGCTAGATCGGAGCAGCAAAAATCGAGCCTCTGAATCGAAAAAACGCGGACAGTGCACAAACGGCCATACAGTTACTTGGTCCGCTAGATCGGAGCAGCAAAAATCGAGCCTCTGAATCGAAAAAACGCGGACAGTGCACAAACGGCCATACAGTTACTTGGTCCGCTAGATCGGAGCAGCAAAAATCGAGCCTCTGAATCGAAAAAACGCGGACAGTGCACAAACGGCCATACAGTTACTTGGTCCGCTAGATCGGAGCAGCAAAAATCGAGCCTCTGAATCGAAAAAACGCGGACAGTGCTCAGTGCACAAACAGCCATAGGTACTTAAAACTGCGATCATCTTGGCGGGAGTCTTGCATGAAATGAAGTTATTTAAAGCAAACCACGAGACATTGTTCGTTGATCATAGTGAAGAATTCGGTGGATGCGGGCCGCTCAGGGGCGGGTCGTTGATTCGATCCTCGGGCATGGGGTCTTTGGATTATAATATGATGAAATAATTAAAAGGCAGGTAGGTATCTATAGATATTGATTTACTTCAGGTAAGCAGTTTATGGTGGTTTAGTTATAAAACTACGAGAATGTAGCTTACAAAAGTTATAAAAAATGTGTAGGTAATTACATTTCTAATTAAGTAACTAAATTTACCTAGATTTTCAAAAGGTTTAATTATTCTAAAAAATATCACAATAATATTTATTATAGTACCTTATTCATAATATATAATAGACACAGTATTCAATTCATCAATAAGTAAATTTATCCACACTTCGGATAAAGTACCTACCTATTTGAACCTTAATCTAAATACTTCATCGTCAACGAGAGAAAACATTACCTAGGAACATTTAGTCAAAACTAAAGCAACTGGTTAAAGTTTATTCCACAAGACTCTCCTAAGTCTTTTGTTTTCTTACGTCAAAGATACATTTAAGATTTAAGTAGGTATTTTTTATAAAAAAACAGTCTCTTGCTTATCCATCTAAGTTGACTTGGTTCTTCTTGAGCATCTCATGCACATAAAGTCGGCGCTAGTAACGGTTCAAGAACACCTTGCTTCATAGCGTTGAAGAGTGGTCGTTGGAGGCAGGAGCACTGTCCGCGCCAGTCGTCAAGGTCCATGGCCCAGAGCGCGGCACCCCGCAGCCCCGCGCGCATCCCCAAGGATGCCATGAGGTGCACTTCCTCGGGCCGCAAGTACGAAGCCCACTGGGACCCGTACACGGCGTAAGTGCCCTTGCGACTGCGAGTCTCATGCCAGTCTTCGGGTTTGAAGGCACAGCGCTGTTGAACAAGAACGTACTAAATAAATCGTTACCCAGAAACTAAGTAAGTAATATAGATAGGTAACAACAGCGCTATCACGGCGAAATGCTGGTACACATGAGTATGTACCTTGTACTTAGATAATAATATTTCGCGAGATAAGATAATTCTGATTAAGAATACGACTTCATTTGTATTAGTGCGTAGGTACCATATGTTCAATTATGAATGACTGTAAACCATATGCTGCAAACTATTCGTGAAAATCTATAACGGTTGGAAAGGTATATGACAAACCTCGTGATATGCTAAAAATCCGGGGACTCCGGTGTAGGGTCCAGGAGCGCCGGGGCCGAATACGGGAGCTCCGAGCTCCGTGTTGGCAGCTGTCCTCAGTGAATACGTCCTGGCGTACGCTGGTACCCCCAAAACCAATTGACGGGATGGCACAACGCTAGACCAATAGTCTATTGTCGTATTCTGAAAACATAAACGTAGATAAGTCTCATGCATGACTGGAATTGGTGAGATAGCGTACCTACTAAAGATTTTCACTTAGGTAGGTACTGTTTTGTTCTTTTATTGAATTACAATAACGGACTCACAGTAAAGATCTAATGCTAATATTAGTTATTTATTTTTATAGTGACTTACTTATTTAGAATTTATTGTACTATATACAAAGTAAGTGTAAATAACCGACGTAATTAATTAAAAAAAGGCATTCTCTTTAGTAGTCAATCACTAGACCAAAGAGAGACAAGAGACAAATGATTAACGGCCGCCCTCAGAGACGTTATTTAACTTTTAAGTTTGATTACATCACATCTCATTATCTAAAATTACACTTTAATTTTTAGCCACGTATAGGCGGACTAAACTGATACATTTAATCCCTAGTGACTAAAGTGACACTTTACTCCTTGCTTTACTCCCTAGGGATTAAAGTACTTTTTAGGGTTCCGTACCAAAATGGTAAAAAAGGAACCCTTATGGTGAGACTTCGTTGTCCGTCTGTCTGTATGTCACAGCAGTTTTTCTCAATAACTACACAAGCTATCAACTTGAAATTTGGCATAGTGGTATAACTTGCTTGCCCGCATCTGTTTTTAGTAAAAAAAATATGAAATTAATTCTACAAATAATGGAAAAGGGGTCTAGAATGGGGGGTTAAAAAATGAAAGTGATTTGATTATAGCAAATGGGCTCAATCTGCACATTTCAAAACTATTTTTTTTATAATTTTCCGTGACGTACTTTTTATTTATAACCAGTGATCGGAATAGGTATAGTATATTTACCTAAACTTGACGCTTGTTCATTCATGCGTGAGTGAGATGGGGACACACTATTGAATGAACATGCATCAAGTTTAGGTAAATATACTCTACCTATTCCGATCACTGTTTATAACCAAAAATGTTAAAAAAATGACCGTTCAACCCCCCTCCCCCCCCTTATCTCCGAAGTTTATGAACCGAAAAATCTGAAAAATTCTTAACTTATAGATAATTACTTATATTTTACGGCAAATATAAAACGAACTGTTCAAAATTTATAATTTTCGAGTAATTGACAAAAAAGTTTGAAGATCTGTTCTAATATTTAGGCAAGTCAAAATTGACCTCATTGCATACGAATTAAAGTACATAAAATGGTATATTTTTGAAGTACGGACTTAAGCGCTATTAAGTTGTAATGTTATACGTGTCTGTCTTAAAAATATTAGGTATTTTCATTTAAGTTTTGTTTCTCGCAATCGAAGTGAAAACTAGAGACTAAAACGCCATAACGACACGCGAACTTCAACTTTGCTCGGGTGGATAAATTTCTCGTGTCATAATGGCTTACTTTAGTTGAACAATCTACTACTAATAGGTACTCACGAAGTTATTGTCCCAAAGTTCAGTTGGCTCCATTGGCATGATATATGCTGTTCGTCCCGTGGTGGTGGCATAATAATCATTTGCAGCGATTGCAATCCAATCGACGGCGTCCTTCAGAACCGCGTGGTCGTATGATTTGGCGGCGATTTCAGGTGACGCCGCCGCCATGAGTGAAAACTCCTTGCCATTCGACCGGAGCTTCTTTGACAACTCCACCAGTAACGCGCTGAAGTTATCCCTGTCTGCCGACTGCTTGTAAGTTGAGCAGTGAACCTATGGAGTAGAGATAGTATGACGTATATACCGTATACAATATAAGTATGGTTGGTACCTACCTAAGTCTATAATGTTATAAACCTTTTAAGTCTATTATTTATTTATTTATTAATAAGGCACAGTAACAAATTACAAACTTAAACTAAAATAAACTTAATATATTTTTAACCCACGAAGCCTCGCTCACTAAACTATCGTGCAATGTAAAATGAAGTGGTTGTGGCGTGGGCGCATCGTCGTGAAATAAATGTATCGCGAGAATATAAATTGGGTAATATACATATACGTATACCTACCAACATAGAGACAATTTACCTGATTGCAGCTGGGGTACTGCCAGGCTAGCTGCAAGCCATCAAAGTTCCATTTCCTAAGGAATCTGTTGGCTGATCTTACGAACTTCTTTCTATTATCCGAGGTGGATACCATTTCATGCCATTTTTTGTCTTCGGAGTCTTCTAGGCCACCAACTCCTAAGATTACTTTCACTCCGGTTTGACGAAGTTCAATAATTTTTCCATAGAAATCTATACGAAATGATGATTATGGTTACCATAATATATTGTTATGCTTGATAAATAAAAATAAATGAGTGTTGATTGTTACCATTTTCGATGTCAAGTTCGGGATTTCCAGGAATTAACTTGAAAGACCTCTGTTCTAGATGCGCCCAAGCGTAAATGACATGGGTACATGTCGATGTGTCTAATTGCTCAGGGCCAAAACTGCCATTTTCACGCCTGTGGTAAATGTTTTAATTTAAACACATTAATAATTAATTATATATATAAAACATTATTCTTACTGCCGAATTAACGATGGTTTAAGTACCTGTAATACGCCCAATTTGTGAAATAGCAACCTATAACAGGAATTTCTACTTTTTCGATTATAGTATTTTCTTCCCCACTCAATCTGAGGTTGGCTTTGGACTTACATTTAGATTTTGAGGGTAAGTCGCAATGATTCTGAAATGGGAAATATTGAAATTAATCGTTTATATAATTATCGCTGGCCACCTATGACTCAAAATATTCTTAAAATAATATCTGATGTTCACCCCATTCCAATGTAATTGCGCGGGACAGTTGAGTTGCATGTAGGCTCCGTTGATACACAAGTAGTATTTGCTACAATCAGAGTCATCTCCTCTGAACGTCATTCCCGAACAGGACTTTCCGTCTAGATAACCCTGTGAAAATGATTACACAATAAGCAGATGCCAATTAATATTTTCAGTAGGTACCAAAAAGTTAACATAAGTAGCGATGGGCAATTTCTGAAACATTTCAAAAGTTTCCTTAACGGCGAAACATTACATGTTTTGAAGTGAAAGTTACACTTTAGAAACTTACGAGCCGCCCATCCCTAGACATAAGTAGTACATGAGGTAATTGAGTGTGTTAAGTAAAACTCGATTCTACAAATAACTTACGCTAGATATACTGTCAGAGTCAATTTCAGGCAGAGACGGCATCTGCTCTACTTCAGATTCGCTCGATGAGTCAGGTTCGCCTTCCGTTGTAACTGCAGTTGGTACTGTAGCTCCAGATACTGTAAAAATGAGAAATTAGATTAAGTAGTTGTACGGAATCTAATTAATTACATAATTAGCAAGTGTAGCAGTTACAAAAACAGAGCCATACGGATCTACTTGTACAATAGGTATCGATTCGTATTCCCTTATCAAATTATGATTGGGATAGACCATATTCAACTACAATATACGTGTTTTTGTGATCCAAGGGTATCAGTCTGTAAGTGCTGAAAAACTTCCGTCAGTGACACTAAACGAAAACAAATATTATTTGAATAGTGACATTATGGCGATTAAGCCGATTAAAAATAATTAACTTTTTAATGTTGAATTTTTTTGCATAGTGTCACCACGAACGGAATGAACGTGCGGTTTATGTAGTTGTATTTATGGTTTAAGATTGACCTTCTTCAAGAGCGCAAGGCGGTGGCGCCTCCTTATTCCTCAAGACGTGGTTAAGGTTGGTGAGCAACGGGCTCTTGCCGCAGCCACAGTACTGGCCGGTGAAGTCGTCCAGGTCCATGGCCCACACCATGCTGCCTCCCAGCCCCATCGCGCGCACGTACTCCGCCTTGTGACGCGCCATGAAGTCGTCGTCGAAGGAAACCCACTGATCGCCCCGGGTGGCATATGGGCCCATGCGGCCGCCTGGGTCTCGGAACACTTGCCAGCCGTGCACTCTGATGCGCTCGCATATCTGGTGGAATCGAAGTTTGGTTAACCTGGTTTTAGGCAGGAGCTTTTTCTATTTAGAATGGCCTAGTTGTTCGAAGTGTCGACTTGTGATTGCATGGTGGCATGCCCAGTAGACACCGTGTACCAATGAGTTTTCATACTTTAGTAAAATAAACAACGAGTAATGTTTACCTACTGTAGTAACGATGGGCTTACAAGATACTTCTAAAATAACACCTCACGGAACTAACCAGCTATGTTATTCTGTTAACACATCGTCGTTCAGTTCCAATCAGTCGATGAATAGCCGGCGAATTTACGTCGTCCGTCAAGGTGGGTAAATGACATTCAACTGCCTGCACATTCATTTAGTCGCTGGTTTCACAGCTGTCAAACCATGCAGCGACTAAATGAATGTGCAGGCAGTTGAATGTCATTTACCCACCTTGACGGACGACGTAAATTCGCCGGCTATTCATCGACTGAGTAGAACTGAATGACGAAGCGTTAACAGAATAACATAGCATCAGGCGCTGATATCTCTATAATGTTTCACCTCATAGAAAGCTAAGAAGCCTCTGGCCCTGGTTTCGTCTCCAGGATCGCCGCCGGCGTCGGCGGGCGCGTTCAGTCCGTTCCCGGCGTGCTCCAGGAGCGAGAATGACTGCCCGTACATCGGCACGCCCAACACCAGCTTGCGACGAGACGCACCTTTCTGAATCCAGTAGTTTACGGTGAAGTTCTGTAACATGTAAAGATCACAAACTAGTGTTACTTGGTTTTAAATATTATAAAAAAAGAGAATTTAATAGAGAATACGCGAGCTTATAATTTCGCAAAGTGGATATTAAACTTACAGCATTGAAAGTCCTGTCATCGTCGTCCTCTCTGTCGTACATTGGCGCGATGTGTCCGGTCTTCTTGTCCCACTGCCCGTGGTAGTCGTACGTCATTAGAGCTATCCAGTCCAAGTTCTTCGACAGTATCGGGACGTCGTACGCTGTTTTAAAAAGTAAAGTAAAATATTAATGTCACTCTTATTCTGAGAGACGTTTTTACCTAATGGTTAAAATAACTAACCGTAATCGATGACCCGCTTGCTGCCAGACACAGCCACGGAGAGAAGAAGGCCTCGTTCGTTGAAGGCTACACGTAATTCCTTCACTAGGTTGGCAAAGCCTTGTTTGTCCGAACTTGGACCCTTCTCGCAGTTCACCTAGAAATTGTTCCCTTAGTATTTTTTATACGGTATTAAAAATATTCAGGCGCGTTAGGCGTCGATTAGAAAGTAGGTTTTGCGTCAGTCAATTCAATCAGTCATGTCATGACTGATGGGATGGTGCATGACGCAAAAATCAAAATATCTGGATTATGATCATCAGTCATCGCATTAGACGGTAATCCGTCAGTTACAGCAGTGACTGTGGCAAAACTGACAGCAAAGCCTACCGCCTAATGGTCGCTTTACGTCGGCATCACCTACCGAATTTAAAATGTTGTGCTGTGTCATTAATCGTCGTGGTTTACTTACTTGCCAACACTTCGGATATTCCCAATCTAGATCCAGTCCGTCGAAGCCAAACTCATCGATAAAGTCCATCGCATGGATAATGAACTTCTTTCTCGCCGACAAGTTGTTGACGAGCCGCGAGTACTTATCGCCAGCGGAGTCGTTCCAGCCTCCTAAACCTATGACCACCTTCACGCCTTGGCTTTTAAGGGCCACTACTTTTTCGTAAAATTCTGAAAATGCCATGAATAACAGGTTATAGGATCAAGATATATGCGTATCCGTTTAGAGAAAATATAATGAAATATAAGAAATAAACTTACTATTCTCAACATCTAGCCATGTGTCATGTGGTTTGATAACCAGGGTATCATCATCAAGAACAGCAAACGCGTATACCACATGTGTGCAAAGTGATGGGTCAATTTCACTTGGAGTAAACTTTCCTGAACCAGGTCTGAAATATAAAGTATTAATCTGAACAATATGTGTTTGATTATGCTTTACAAAAAGAACGCCTGGGCTGTTATTTCCACGCAGTTTTAGTACGTTAATTCCGTACACATATTCAAATTGCTCTATAGGTGTGTGTGGTTTCCTCACAATATTTCTCTTCGCCGCAAAGCATTTTATGCATTTTAAATTTAGTTTTAAAGAAAGGTTCCAATATACTCAGAAGTACGTGTGCAGTCTACGGCATTTTTAAATGTTGAGCACATTTATGTTGAGGACATTTATTAAGAGTTGATTAACCCTGTGGCAGAAAACCATTAATAATTTAAATGCGTTGCAATTTATTTCACATGTGCCTTGGCGCTGTCATTGTGACAGGGTACAATAGTGGCTCAATGTTTAGGGCGTTTGGCGTAACCGCTTAAAAACTTAACAAAATATAATACAATTAATTACCTGTACCAAGCCCAATTAGTATAGTAACATACAACTTTGAATCTTTCTTCAACAGTTGGAATGATCATGGGTTTCTTGGTCGTCTGTACTATAGAGCTCATTTGTGAGGTTGTTTTCATTGGTCGTGCGGTCGTTGCCGGTTTATATCCAGGCCTGACTTCTATATCTTCTAGATCATCAATGTCTATTACCGGATGAGGCGTCGGCTTCGGTGTGATGATTTCTAGTTCTACTTTACTGTTAAGGAGACCCTTCTTTATCGTTTTCAGCAAAGGGTGTTTGCCTTGTCCGCATCTGGAATTCAACATCGATTTTTAGATTAGACACAAAAAACCCTCCGATTACCGATTAACAAATTTTCACTTATGGTACTTAATAATTTTAATTACTTACCTGTTTCTGAAGTCATCTAGATCTAGAGCCCAAACCATACCGCCTCCAAGATTCAAAGATTTAATGAATTCTGTTTTCTTCTTTACAATTTCTATATCGTCATAGGATACCCACTGATTGCCTTTGTAAGCAAACGGACCCATTCTTCCGTAGATATCCTTTTCGACCTGCCATCCACTGTTTCTAATACGGTCACATATCTGGAATATAAGGTCACGTAAATAACATCTATATTCTGGTTATTAGATTAACGTTTGATATCCAACGAACCTCATAATACGCCAAAAAGCCTTTAGCTCTGGTGTATTCTCCTGGTTCGCCTCCAGCAAGAGCCGGTATATTTAATCCGGTAGCGTCGCCTTTCCCAAGAAGTTCTGGGTCGGTATCCCATTTAGTCCCGGTGGTGAAGGTTTGTCCATACATCGGAATGCCCATCACGAGTTTTGTCGACGGAGCACCTTTAGCCATCCAGTAGTGAATGGTGTAATTCTATAAATAACAAGAATTAATAATCGTTAGAATGCCATTTACTACGCTAAAACAATTTCATTCAGAAATAATGATGTCTTCTATGGTTTGGGTACATTGAAGTCTTGTTAGTTTTTTTAGGGAAAAGTATACTTACAGCGTTGAAGTAAGTAGTGTCATCATCCGGGTGATAGTACAGAGGAGCAACATGGCCAGTCTTCTTGTCCCATTGCCCGTGGTAGTCGTAAGTCATGACGGCGATCCAGTCCATGTGTCGGGCGAGCACCGGCACGTCGTAACCCTTGTCGATAACCTTCTTGTTCGGAGATACTGCGGAAGATAGCAGCAAACCCTTTGGCCTGAGCACTGCTGATAGCTCTCGAACTAGGTCTGAGAACCCTTCTTTGTCTGAATCGGGGCCCTTAGAGCAATCCACCTGGATATTAATTTCAATGTATAAGTAGATTGTACTTTGCATGCAATTCATCAATACCAATACAATAATGTATTATTGTAGGTACAGACCTGCCAGCACTTAGGGTATTCCCAGTCCAGGTCGAGTCCATCGAAGTCATATTTCTCAATGAACTGCACGGCGTGTGTGACGAAGCGCGCCCGCGCAGCAGGGCTGTTGACGAGCTTGGAGTACTTGTCTCCCGCTGAATCGTTCCACCCACCCAACGCTATGGATACTTTTATACCGTATCGCTTGAATTCAACCACGCGTTCGTATAAACCTGCAACATGAAGCATGTAATTTGATTATTCGAACAAAACTGTTATCTCTATTCGTACG
This sequence comes from Tortrix viridana, assembly GCA_963241965.1. Taxonomy (NCBI): domain Eukaryota; kingdom Metazoa; phylum Arthropoda; class Insecta; order Lepidoptera; family Tortricidae; genus Tortrix; species Tortrix viridana. The sequence goes on from OY725174.1 coordinate 7,794,087, forward strand.
GTAATTTGTATCATTCATATCACTAGAAAACGTTTTACTTCTAATGTTTTACTCACGCATTAATTACGAAAATTTTACATGAGTGTACAGTCGCCATCATATATATTGCAGCAAACAAGGTGCTCACAAATATCTGAACACGACTCTATTGTCAAGGCGTTAGAGTGCATGTTTAGATATTTTTGACCACTCTGATATGTACAGATATATTTGATGGCGAACTGTACAATGGTACAAATGAACTTACGGTTGTCATAGTCCGCCCAGGAATCGTGGGCCGTGATGAGGCCGTCGTCGCCGAGCACCGCGAACCCGTACACGATGTGCGTGCACAGCGACGGGTCGACGTCGTCCGGGCCGTACTTGCCCAGGCCGGGCCGGTACCACGCCCAGTTCGTGTAATAGCACACCAGTTTGTATTTAGCTGGAACCACTCGTGACTGGTTAAATATCATCAAACCATATGTATATGGGTCAATTTCAACATTTGTGATTTTCGTCTCATTTCGGTGTAATTTTTAAGTTTTGTATATTTCTGAACGTTTTTCATTTTAAATTACGCATTGAAATATATTCTAGACGTAATGTTTAGGGGCACGCAATATCATGAATAGTTTATAAGATATACGAGATAGAATATTTTATGACACACCGGAATGATTAATATACACCGAAATGATAAAATGTACCCACCGAAGTGATAAATACCCACTGGAATGATAGAAAAAGACCCACAGAAATGAGATCTTATCCACCGGAATGAAAAAGATAATAATCCAAGTGAAGCTACTTTTGTATCATTCCGGTGTTGCTTATCATTCCAGTGGGTTATTCATACACCGGAAACATCGGAATGAGAACATGGGAATGAGAAAAACTGAACAAAAATATTATTAAAAAAAAACGGAGTCCTCTTTTCTTAAACTAACGTTACTCCAGAAGGAAGAAACATGACGTACGTGTTGTATATTAATCTTAAATAAAACAAATAAAAAACACCAAAAATAAATCGAACGTCGGAATGAGTTTTTTTTTGTCCCCACCCCACCGAAACCAAATACTCACCATTATATCTGATCGACATAAATGCGCACAGCACAACTGCTCGTACCAAACTCTTGCGTGTGACTAACTCTAGGAGTGCACGGGAGATGGGTTGCGTATATATTGAAGCTTAGCAGATATAACGCACAGAATATTTGTCGGTGGTAATGAGAACGTTTCTCCGGACAAACGTATTTACTCGTACCAGACGGTATGTGTAATAGATAAAAAAAAAGTAAGGGCTTCTTTTTGTACATTGACTATATAGTATTTAAACTAAGGTAAACGTTTTTCATAATCATAAATAGTATTCAATTTATTCCATGTTTTGCAATCAAAACGGGGTTGCGGACAGCCCACCGTGATGAGAAATGAGGTCTTAATATATATTTTTTAATTATTATTTATATTTATATTTTAATTCTAATTATTGCCCGAACTAGGCTACTGCGTGAAGTTTTCAGAAAAAAATAGCAGTTTAATATTTAAACTTTGCTGACCCACGTTTTCAGTTCCGCCACCTTAAATTATTGCTTGGGAAATTGACCCATATATGCATTCATATGGTTTTAATCAGTCAATCTTAAAGTCCAACATGGCTAGATAATGGTTAAACTTAGTAGAGAATATTGGACATTCTCCATACTGGGATTTTTATTTGATGATAATTTTGTTGTTAAAGAGCCTATACTTTTTAGCCCCGGATCTAGAGGGGACAAACTGGCTAGGGGGCGCCAAATTCATAAATTAAATTCAAAAATAGTACCTAGATACATTTGAAGTGCGGAAAGTATGTCATTTTACACGAGTCCTGAGGATCGGGTCAAGACTCGGGACGAGTGAAAATGTCAGTTCCGCACTTGCATTGCATCAAAATCAAGGTACCTATTTGTGAAAAATTCATCTTTCCGCACGATGTAACAGCTACAAAATGTACTTTTTGTAGTAAAAAGTAATTTTTGAGCAGGTGTATTAAAAACCTTGTTTCTTAACGCTGGAAGGAGAGAAGGCCGCTATCAAGTTTCTGCCGATTCGGAAAAATCGTAAATACTGAGCTAATACTTTTCGCTCCTAGGCCTTTAACCAGTATAATAATATTATTCTTGATGACTTTTTAAATTTTACAGACTGTTATTTTTACTTTAAATCATTATTACTCACTGTGCTGCAGGGAAGGTCCTGGGACCGTGAGGGGTGGTTTTGTTTCCGGCTTAGTAAGATGCGGAACCTCGTGCTCTGCGCTGGGCCTGGAAGGCGTCTCCAATGGTGGTCTCGCTGTGGTCATGGTGCTTTTGCTTTTACATTTCGCGTTCTCTGGCCAATCGCAAATGTTTTTCTCCTTAAAAAATTACACGGGAAATTTAGCAGAGCATTTGGTTTAGCCGTTAAGGAGATCATTTAATTAAATCGATGGTTTACCTCGTTCCAGTGGAGTCCTGCGCTACAAGGAAACTCTTCGAATTTACCAAAGAGGCAGTGTCGATACCGAGTGCAATCTCCTTCAAGCTGGGCGTATTCGCCATTTTCGCAAATATCTGTAAACAGTTATAAATCACAAGAAATTCAAGAAAACTCCAATTATAAACATACATAGTTATATTTGTTCCACTTACCTGTTTGAGGAAGGAGAGAGCATGCGACATGCGAGAAAAGGTTAGAGTAAAAAAATTATATTTACAAGAATTTTATTAAAACTTAGATAAAACTCTGTACATAAAATAGACAAGTCACAGTAAAACACTTAACCGGTATTTTTATTAACAATAGTTACGGCCGCACTCAGAGACTTCAATTAATTTAGTTTGATTAAAGTTGCTGCTGTCACTTTCTTTGCTATAGTTGCAATAGAATAAGACAACACGTCACTTTGAGAATCATTAAATTTAATTGACGTCTCTGAGCGCGGCCCTTAGACACGATCTAAGATAATTAAAACCTGACAAGTACAGTCAGTGAAAGGGAGTTATATATCACTGTCTCTCACTGCTTGAAACTTGGCAGGTATTATCACTTCATATCACGGCTTCAGAGGACAATTTTTCCTTAAGCTTATTAAAAGAGTATAACACTCATAATATACTTTACACGTGTATTAACATAGACATACACGTAGCATACTTATAGAATAAAACGATAAGTGGTAGATCAATCCGACAAATCCAGAGCTGGACATCAGGTACTAACTTGACTGGTCGACCAGCTGCATGCTGGTGGGGGCGGAGGGGCGCGGGGCGAGGCGGCGGTCGCTGCAGGAGTCCTTGCGCGGAAAGTCGCAGCGCGCATGCGCCGCGCTCCACACCAGCCCCGGCGCGCAGCGCTGCTCCACCAGCTCGCCGTTCACGCACACGTAGAACTTCTCGCACTGCGCGTGCGCGTGGTACGACCCCGTCTGACAACGCTGCACCCAACACAAAGTCATATTATCGTATCATCGTCGTCATAAACATTATCAACATTCACACAACATCATTTCTTTAAGAGCGCACCTTGACTATAAAGAACCTTGTTCCTCATAATTAAACTAAAAAAAAAACGAAGAATAATACAGATATATCATTATCATACCGCAGGTGGCATGGTGAGATTTTCAGTTGGTTGTGTCGTTGGTTTTTTCGAGGTAGGCCGCGTCTGTTGAGGCCTCTTCGTTGTTGGAGTCTCGTATGCAGGAGACTTGGTCGCACCAGGCTTTTCTGTAATAACAATCAATAACATATCATTAATAAGGGCGGATCTCAAAGATTATTAGGATCCAGCTCAAATAAGCACTGCTCATTGCACATCGCTTCACAAAGAAGTATACGAGCACCCCTCGTCATATCTCGTTATCTATAGAGGATAATTTTTATTGGAGATCGAAATCAGCTGGATCGTGCATTTAAGTCAAGGCTTCCCTATCTTTTCTGGGTAGCGCCTTCCTTTTGTAATAAGTTATTACTAATAACCTAGTAACATTTCTGTTTAAAGAGCCCTGTTATAATGACAGCGTCAAGTCACGATAAATAAATAAGTTACATCAAAAATAATCATTGTCTCTCTGCCACAGAGTTCTATATATTGACACAACAATTAAAATATGAAAATACCTTGAGTAAAGATATTCTTTAACCTTGCCCAAGTACCTAGCACGCAAGCTGTATAAAAGCTTATACAGCCATTATAACTCTAGTTTTAGCTGCATAAGGGCGGTATAAGCTCTTATACAGCTTGCGTGCTGCTTGGGTGGTCATTTGTGTGTGAAGTATGGCGTAGGTACCTTCGCACATGGCGAACTCGACCCAGTCGCACCGTTTGGACCGCTTGTCCCAGTGCAGGCCCGGCGGGCACAGCTGCTTGCGCCAGCGGCCGCCCACGCACAGCAGATACGAATCGCAACTGCTGGACGGGGCTAGCGATTCGCTAGAACTGCATTCGCTGTCTTCCGATGCGCTGTTGCTGGGCTGAGCTGAAGTGGAAGTGATGCCATTTAGATAAGACATTTAAACTGAAACTGTTGAAGACTGAGTAAAGACTGGAGTGAAGCTAGAGTTGAATTAAGTTACCCTTTAATAGGAATATGAACAGAATCTGTTTAGAGAAGGTACCTATGTCACGAAAAATAGCTACTAAAATAGAATTATAAATTAAAAATAGAATTAATCTTTATTCCAACTTACATGTAGTCGTCGTGGGTGGCCTAGCAGGCTTGGTGGTGGTTCGCACTGGCATGCCGGTTGTCGTGCTCGAAGAACCTAGACATAAATTAATTCTTTATTTCCTTTGTAACTGATTGCTCGGATTCATAGGGGCTTGGATTTCCTTGCGTTTCAACCGCACGTCATCGCCGTTTTCAATATACCTGTTAATAGAATCTACGCCCGGTTCTGCTTCTGTTTACATCAGTACTTGCTGGCAGGTGTCATTGATTTCGTCAATATATTGAAAACGGTGATGACGCGCGGTTGAAACGCAAGGAAATCCACCCAGCAGCGGGCTTAACATGCAAGCACGAGATCAAATTTGACAGGTGCTAGGGAAATTAATTCATCTATTCCATATTCTAACGTAAGATTTACTAGGAGTAAGAGAGTACTAGGAGAGGGTCACCAGAGTCCAAATTGTTACCGGTCACACACCGGAACGAATGTAGCGATGGGGAAGGCTCAAATAGTTTGCATGCTTTGATGTGCTGCTACAAAGTAGCCGCCGGCACATGTACAAAGTGGTGTCGGCGACTTCAAAGGCTTGTACACCCACAGTATGCGCTGGTAAGTCACGGTAAGAGTTGTGTTTAAGATTAATGTAAATAAAATGTTTATTTATTTTTTATTGTTTTTATTTGATTTAATTATAAATATATATGTGTTTTTTTTTATTTTCTCTTGTTTGATTATTAGTCACTATTTAAAAAATTATTATCCAGATAATATTATATGGTTTCCATAGCAGTGTGCAGGTGTACTGAACACTATTTGAACGAACGAACTATATGTCCAGCGGTAGATTCTACTCCACTAATACGATGATGAAGAATTATGATCAATTATATGTATAGCTTACTTTGGCACTTTGCGTAGTTGGGCCAGTCGCAGTGGCTCTGCTGGGGGCTCCAGTGAAGACCCGGCGCGCAGCGCTGCTTGCGCCACACGGAGCCGTCGCATTGCAGGTACGCGTTGCAGTCCCCAGCCACCGGGCTGTATGTCTTGCCGTTACATGGCCGGCCTTCCATATAATCTGCAGTAATGACACGCGCTCAATAAATGTGCGAAATCTTACTCATTAAATTTACTTATTCGGCAACAGTAAGTAGGTAGGTTACTTAGTTAGGTAGTTTTGGCTCATTAAAAATTAAAAGACCGGAATATAACTAACAATAACTACAATTAAAATCAGAACCTGCGACTTTATTTGGTTATTAAATAAGTTCATCACTTTTAGATTTTTTGCCACGGGAATTTAATTATGAGCTCATTCTAAATTTGTAAATAAACTTACCAGAGCCAGCAGGTGGTGAAGTGGTTGGTCTGCGTGTTGTTGTGGTTTTAGTGGTTGTGGGGGTGGGGGTGGTGGTTCTCCTGGTGGTGGTCGGCTTTTGCGGCGGCCGAGACGTCATCGGCGCCAGCGTGGTCGTGGCTGTACTCGCCTCACTGCTCGATGATGCTATTAAATAGTAAGACAAACCCTCCTATAAGTTCCTGCTTGGTAATTCTCTTCAACAACTCGCATTTCAATTCGTCGACGATTTAGAAACTAATTTTTGTTTCACAGGTTACGTCGACGACGACGCAGCTGTGCCAAAGCCTAAAGCGTTAGGCTACCTTACTCTACCTTACTATAATCCATCTGTGCGCAAGGACAACTTAAGGTTTTTTTACGTAACTTTGAGGTGGGCCTATAATTATCCCCTGACGTATGACGTAGGTAAACTTGCAATCAGATCACGTACTATACATGACTACTACTGCGCGGGACAACTTTAGTTTGGACTTCGGAGAAGAACGCTCCTGATGAATTATGTTCCAGCTTCAACGGACCTGTGCACTTGGCGAAGCTGGGCCAGTCGCAGCGGTTGGCAGAGGTGGACCAGTGCAGACCGGGCGCGCAGCTCTGCTTGCGCCACGTCCCTCGCTCGCACTGCAGGTAGCTCCCGCAGTCCCCGGCCGCCTCGCGGTACTCTCCAGCCACGCACGCGCCTCCTTCCCCTGGACACACATCTTGAAATGAGCGCTGATCAGATACGGTTGATGTCTGTTCATTGATGATCTTGTTGAAGAAAATTTGGGCTCTGGCCACAATTTCGTCAACGTAGAACTACTTTATTACCCTCGGAAATCTAATTGTCTGCACCGGAGAAAAGTGTCGTATGTTTTATTATTGAACATGGACTTATCTGTATGACAAATATCATACATGAGCATGCGTGACGGCGTGATTCATTCATTCTTCTTTACGAAATATTTTTTTATCATACCTAATCAAAGGTCCACACTATGCCCTAACTTACCAGAATCCACAGGTCGTGCAGTAGTAGTGGTTTGTCTCGTGGTAGTGGTTCTAGTGGTGGTTGTAGTGGGTTTCATGGTGGTGGTGGTGGTGGTGGTGGTGGTGGTGGTGGCGGGCTGCGGCCACCAGGTCTGCGGGCTGGAGGACGTGGTGGGCGCCGGGGTCCAGGTATTCTGCCACGTGGTGGACTGTGTGGTGTGGTCATGCCCAGGGTGGACGTGATCTCCGCCGGGAACACCGGCTGATCCTAAAAATATGTGTTCAGTAAGTTTACGAAAATACAAATTCGTTTATATTGTTTGACCGTTTTCTTTTGTAAGGTGAACCGAAATTTGGTGGGAAGAATAAGCCTCCTGAATTGCTTTTCATAATTAGTTTCGAAAACCTTCTTATACATAATCGCACAATACGAGTATATAAATAAAGTATGCTTGAAGTAAAAGTAAGTAAGTATGCTATAATGTATCTTTCATTGTGACATTTGGATATGACAGAAAGTAACAAAGCATACTTTTACTGAAATAAAATAGGTTTGTTGTTTGTTTATGAATAAGGGGGTAAAACTACGCTATAAATAAATAGTTATGTAGTTAAATTCTTAATTAATCGAATAAACTTTAATACACATCTTCAGTAAAGTTTTTCCATTACAAATCACTATAATGTTTAATTTATTAACCGACTTCAAAAAAGGGGGAGTTTCTTCGTCGGGATCTTTTTATTTAGTTATAGCCAAATCAAAATCTTAGGTGATGCGGTCATCCGTATATACACGACGAATATATATATTTTTTTAACTTTTAACACTATTAAGGCAATCTTTATAGGATGTAAATCCGGTACCATCAGACGAGACGGTGGTAGTGGTAGGCGGCGGCGGCGTGACGGGCTGCGGCGGGCGCTCGCAGGCGCCCTGGGGCTGCGGCGTGGCCCGGCCGAGCGCGCGGCCCGCGGCGCGCAGCAGCGGCCACGGCTCTCCGCAGCAGCGGTTGTTGAAGTCGTCCAGGTCGATAGCCCACGCCGTGACGCCGCCCAGGCCCTGGCGCATCGCCCATTCCACCTGAAGAAGACAAAGAGAAAGAAGAAGAAGAGATTGACAAATATCCTTAATAATGTGCTATTGTACTTTCTACACAAGTGGTGGAAGCGGGTGGTAACGTGAATTTGTCTTCATTGCCGATTTTGGGTAGGTTTGTAACTTGTCAGTCTTATCACCAGACTTGTGCTCCTTTGCCTTGTCCGTGCCATACAAAACTTGTTTATGATCAATCTAGCTTTGGTCCGCGACTCCCCGCAGAAGTCGTGTATGCTATACCCTCGGGATCTGTCCAATCATTCCGGATAAATAGCAATACTAATAAAAAATAGTTGCTAAGTATATTCAACATTTATTAAACGCTGTCTATAATTAATTAGAAGCCTGTTTATCTATATTAATTATAACCAAACAAACAAATCATTAATTTTGAAGCGTTTGCGTCGTAACCGTGTAGTGATTGAGTTGAAATGGGGACGAAAGAGTTGACCTTACTCTGAATAAAGCTTTTTGTATCTAAACGTGCTAGTAATTAAAACCTTATTAAGTAATTAACCATTGTTATTACTGTTTGTGACAATTGACTTTAATTCGCCAATTATTTGATTTGCTATTAAAAAATGAACCTAATGCAAAGCAAGCTCTAGCAAGGAATAAAATAACTGAATAGGTAAATACTCATTGTTTTATAATGATAAATTGTTCACTCTGTTAAAATAACGACTGTACGGTCAAAATTAAAGTACAAAATAGATTTAACGTACAAACTAAACTAAGTACCTACTAACCTTTTCGGTAATCGACTTTTGATCGTCGTATCCCACCCACTGATTATCCAAGTACGCATATGGACCCGCCTTGTCTTGTCGGCCAGTTTTCCAACGCAAATTCTTAACTACAAAAGAAAGATAATGTTATATAATTTTTCAATTTAGAACAACAAAAATCGTTAAATATAAAGCGGCTTTCGTCGTGACGCGACTTACCTCTGTAGCAGATCTCGTAGTAAGCCAGCATGCCAGGTTGTTTGGTGAACTCGCCAGGCTCGCCAGGCCCGGAGGCGACTGCCCCCAGCCCGCTGGAAGCCTCGGCTTCAGCCAGTCTGTACGACTGCCCGTAGAAAGACAAACCCAACAGCAACTTTTTCGGTTCTACACCGCCACTAATAAGAGCTTTCACTGCATATTCCTGCAAAATTGGTTACTTATTGTAAACAAAAAGGTAGGTTAAAAATAACCCACTTAAAAAGGAGGCGTATGTGTTTGAAGCCTTTGTGTGTCTGTATTTGACATCGCCTAGGACATTAACCAATTTTAATGAGGTATTTTTTGTATGAAAATTTGAATTCTGGAGACAGGGTGATTCTTAAGCTAAATGAAATCAGTTGAACCAATCAAGAGTTATAAAATTTACGTCAAGTTTCATTAACTAAGCTTTCGGTTAAAGCCGAAACATCGTCACCGTCATCACCACATAGAACCGTATCTAGTCCAATGACGTCCACACTAAGAAAACGCCTTATTTCAAATTTATGCAATTTTGTTCTTAACCGTCAATTATATACTATGAAATCCTTGAACATTTTGTAATTTTTATTTAAATTCATTTATTTAAAGATATTACGTGTATAAAAAATTGTTTAAAGAAGTTAAATCAAATGAGGCTAGACTTCAATTTATTTTTTAATTTTGCGACTTTGGCTTCAAGTAAAATACGTACGATAGAATAGTAAGGTATTGAGTCTTTTGGTGAAGGCACTAGCGGCGTGTGATGCGCGGTGGTGCTTTCCCACCCGCCGTGGTAGTCGTACGTCATGGCGCTGAGGAAATCAGCTGCTCTGGATATGGCGGGCAGGTCGTACGCCGATTCTATGACCTCTTTGTAGCCTGAAATCGCAACTCCTAACTCCATGCCGGCACCGTGAAGAGCTTTGGACACTTCCTGAAAGTTTATTGTTAATTTTGATTAGTCCAGGTAGTCCAGTCCTATTAAAAATTACTGATTTATGCTCAAAGCACTTTAATTTACCTGTATTAATAATGCATAATTAGCCTTATCGGATTTAGCTCCTTTCTTGCAGTTACTCTGCCAGCAAACTGGGTAATTCCAGTCCAAATGTAGACCTCGGAAGTTGTGCTTGCGTAAAAAGGAGACCAATTTCTCGGTGAACTTAGATCGAGCGGCGCTAGACGACACTAAGCGCGAATACTTGTCGCCGGCGGAGTCTGTCCAGCCTCCAAGTCCCAAGAGAACCTTCACATCCTTCAAAGATGTTACACGTTCGTACAAATCTAAAAAAAATATATACTGAAACTTCTGTCCATAGTAAGTATATATAAGTAAGTTTTAATCAAACACAATCCTTCATTTTCTTCAAACCAGGGCCCTATTTAATAAACATTACAATGCGATAATTTTGTAAAAAACTGACATATTTGTTAAATTTTACTAGTACAATTTAACAAATATGTCAGTTTTTTACAAAATTATCGCATTGTAATGTTTATTCAATAGGGCCCAGGCTCCGCGTATGCGTCAGTGAAATATTTTTTTGGGAAAATCAATAAACACGGTGTATACAAATTTGCATATTGTTCACGGACACTTACTATTGGTAATATCAGTCCATGGGTCAAACTCTTTAGCGACGAGGTCATCAGGCGACAACGATCCGTATGCGTAGATGACATGAGTGCAAAGTCTGGTGTCGATTTGCTCCGGAACGAATTTCCCATCGCCACGCCGGTAGAAAGCCCAACTTGTCATATAGCAAACTACTCGTTTGGTGTTTTCGGTACCTACAAACAAAGTGACGTCAATACTAATACACAATGTATATAATTTTAATTTATTCTTAACCTTTATTCATATTTATAATTATTTAAATAAATAAAAGTATATTTAAGTAATACTATGTTACTAACACGTTATGGACTTTGTCCGAAATAAATTATTTCTGTTTTATTTTTTAAATTTCAATTTAAGAAGAAATAAAAGCTTTGCGATTTTACAGATATGTATGTTACCTTTATTGCCTTTGTGGTTAGAAATAGCTCGAAGTTTATGTTCTAAATTATTATTTTCAAATGGAACGTATTTATTTTCCCAAGTTCCTGTATTGGTTAAATATCGCGAGTCGGCTTCATTGTAATTCCAAGCGCGAGGACTAGCAACATTGCTGTCATCGGGATATCGTTTGCAATATCTCCATGTTCTGTTATAATGACCAATCTTCTGACGTGCAATATCTTCATGTCAAAACAAGTAGAAGTAGGATTTTCATACAAAGAGGAAAGAAAGAGTAAAAAATGAGTAAGAAGAGCAAAAAGAAACGAGGTAAAGAATAGCTAAGTGAGGCTTCATAGTAAATCGATTTATTCAACTTACTCTTTTTGACGTTTTCCGCCATCGAGAGAAACTGAATTGGCTCTCTATTTATCATCATGTCGTGATTTACTTGGTCACTCCACTGTAACAAAGCAGGTAGGTATAATTCAATATTTAATTAAGTACCTAACCTACTACTTTATTCCTACTCGTACTTACAAATATTCTATTATGAATGGACTTACTTCGAAATCGTTATCGTAGGCATGAGACAATAATCGAGCGGCCTCCTCTACGCTTATTCTCAGACTTTGTCCTGGAAGACATTTGGCAACGTCCTGGTGACTGCAAGTAAACGTAAACATTTTATACTAAGGACGCGATTTAAAATACTTTCACTAAATTGATATAAATTGCAAACCCGCAGAATCCAGTGGACGGATCGTAAAGCCGTTCATCCTCGCACATGATCCTGAAATTAATGCTACCCGTACAGAAGTGGAAATGAGCGCATGAATCCTCATCTGATGCCAAGTATGGGCTCATTGACTCACAGGACCCAATTTTTAAGGATGATTGATCAGTTTGCACCGATTCGCCTGAAACAGAATGTAGGGGAAAATGGGTAATTCTTCGATCGTTTCAACCGCTCTCATTCCCCTGATCGCATTAATGTCCAATTTCATGTAGATTAGGATAGAATTTTCAGTTATATTGTAGAAATCAGGACACTGTTTAAGATAACCGAAATTAGCATCCAAAGCTACAGAAATTACGACATTAATGCAACCAGACGAATGAGGGCGGTTGAACCGCTCGAAAAAGTGACATCTATATTAATAAAGTGTAAAAATCTACTTATCCCAAATATCAGATCACAAAAACCGTAGGTATTATATATAGTTACCGCTTAGCATGGTAGTGATGGTGGTGAGTATAGGGAAAGGCGAACCGCAAAGGCCTCGGAAGTCATCCATATCAATAGCCCACGCAGCGGCTCCAGCCAAACCCATGCTAATGACGAATTTCATCTGAAACCATCGAAATTAGTTATAAATATATATTCCCATATTGCCTCCATGGAAATTGTAAATCCCTGGAAGAAGTTCTAAAGAAAATGGGAGTTTAATGTCTGAATTACCTTATCGGCAACAGTGGTTTGAGAATCATAGGTAACCCACTGGTTATCGAAGACTGCAAAAGCATTTCCAGCTGAATCGGTCCCAGTTAAACCTTTCCCTTCACGTTCAGCCATACATATCTATAAATTTTAAGTATTTTAATATTTATGCTCAATATACATTGTAAGTAAGCAGAAGACAGCCAGTCATAAATACTTACCTCAAAGTATGCAAGTAATCCTTTGGTCTGTGTGTAAGGGCCTTCATCCCCCCATCCACTGGTAGGGGCTCCCGGAGCAGGCAGGGTCGATGGAGCCAATGTGTAGCTTCGGCCGAACACTGGTACACCAAGCACTAATTTTTCCGGGGCCATGCCATGACGAAGAATATATTTAACCATGAATTCCTAGAAGGAAAGTGCACAATATTTGAGTGAAGAGTAATTTTCAAATCAGTGTTAAGTATTTCGATCATCTTTGTGAAGTTAATTACAATATTATCATATCGTTGGTCACGAGACGCCGCTCCAGGGTCGTGATGCAAGGCACTGTGATGTACTGCTTTAGCCGGAGGATCGTCCCGCTTCCCGTGAGTCATGTCCCACGCTTGCAAGACAACGTAGTCTGTTACCTCGCTTACAGCGCTTAAATCGTATCCGTCTTCGATTTGATACCTGGCAGAAATATAAATTGGATTAAATAATAAATATTTTTTTTTTTAACCATTGCTGTGGTTATTTGTTATACCTGAACGGAGGCAGAACTGTTGAAAGCAGAAGTCCGTAAGGTGACATTCTCTCGCGAAGCTCATAAAGAAGGGATGTAAACATATCTTTCTCCTCTTCGTCTTTCTCGCCTGAAACATAATGGTAATGTTTTTAAAACAACACTTTAAAATCTATTTAAACAACGTAAGTTAAAAAAATTACGCTCATTCAAAGAAAAAATAATGATCTCTTACGTTTACGTAATCATTACTCAGGAGATCACTATGTAACGTACGTAACTAAACTTACCTTATCTTTCTCACTTTTCTTGAAAATTAACGTAAACATACAAGAGATACAAGTTAACAATGACTAAATGTAGATTATATATGTCGAAATTGATTAAAATTGTTCACTAAAATCATTAAATAAAGTATAAAATACAGTTAGTACAAAATAAAAATAAAAACTTACATCTACAAATATCACTCGAATCAAATTAACAAATAAGATAAAATAAGTTAATCCATAAAAAGTCATAAACATTAAATTAATTCAGGAACTTTTAATCAAATTCCAATATATCCGATCAAATCTAAAATCTAAACATAAAAACTCATCTACGTATCTCATATAAATGAAGCTGGGATTTTATAATATATTTTTTTTATATCACAAAAGCACGATCGGCGTCAACAGAGTTGCCCCACATGATAATTCCGTGTCTCAGAACAGACATAAGATAACCATAACCATAAGATAACCATGGTATGTTAATAAAGTACGGTTACAGCTTATTATTAGGCTGGCCGTAAAACACATATTGATGCAGCTCACCTGGGTATACCCAATGAAGATCAAGACCGTCGAAGTCGTGCTCTCTCAAAAAGCTTACAGCGCTATCTATAAAAGCACTCCGTCTGGTCGGCTCTTGAACCATTTCGCTGAATAGGCGATCGGTACCATCTCCCCCAACACTGAGCATCACCCGAAGGCCTGTCTTTCTTCGCTTTAAACCTGTTGCAATTCGGTAGCCACCTACAATAAAAAAAATATTTTTAGTCAAGTACTTTAACGTTGTAGAACTCTTGTGGAACCCTTATTACCTTTGATGACATCGTAGTCTTCATTAGCTGGCATTAAGGCATACGTGTGCGGATGCATAAGTGCGAAGGCGTAGTGCAGATGAGTGCAGGAGCGAGGCACCAAGCCCGCCGTGAACGCCAGGGGAGGCGCGCGATACGCTGCCCAGGACTCCATGTAACACAAGACCAGCCTCTTGGTTGCAGGACCACTAGACATTTGCTGCATCTCTGTCATAAAAAAAAAATTTAACGTGCTCATGACATGTGAATCTTAGACTCGTGCGTTGAACATGTGTAAAATATACCTTGAAGATTAGCATTTCCTAATTGCAACTTGTTCAAGTAATTAGCCGCGCCATAATACTTCCTAAGGTCGCCGACTTCTTCGTCCATCGGGATTTCTTCGACGTCCTGCATATAAAATATATTATCATTAAAAAAAAAACAAATACTGGCGAGAACCTTGGCCAACGAATTGTCATGAAATCGATCTATCTATCTGGGTCTCATATCTGGGAAAATACGTTTTCCCCGTATTTTCCCGCAAAAGGATTTGCCCGCGCAATATGGTTCGTAATTTCGATGCGGCCGCGCCGTCTGATTATACTAATGGTAAGAACGTTGGCCTTCTTTTTTGGGTAAATCATTTGTTTTTTTTTTTTGGTTTTTCGACCGGAGCGTCGACGCTCGGTCTCCCAGGTAGGTACTATTAGTACTTAATTTAGGAAACTTTTCCTTTTAAATATTTTCAAATTTGGAATTATAGTCCGCCCATCCATATTAGAACTTAACATTAAAACTGGGCAGCGACCTTGGACACTTGGGTTCCGGCATAAACCTTACTTTTCTTTCTTGAGTATGTTTTTTTAGTTATTTGCTGTCTAGATCACGTCATTATTGGCTAAGGTACGTACTTCCATATATTGGCGAAGTGATTCCTCGTTCATCACGGCAATCGGCCTCTTTTCCACCGCGTCACGTAGCGGCAGTCTCTCGTCGCTTTCATCTCGAAGACTTCTGTATTTTTAAACAGTTACAATTAAATCATTTAAGAAAAAGAATAATTGAAGTAACGATATACCTACACCAAAATGCAAAGAAATAATACCAATAGTTAATTGTTAACACTGACATCAGGGATCTATTGAACCCGAGATACGCTTTATAAATCTTCGAAGGGTGCAATTACATTCATGGAATAGAAAAAAACACGAAAAAACAGTTTTCTCTGTACTGTGATTACATTAATAAAATAAAAATAAAAAACCGGACTGCGTAAAAAGTGAAATAAATAATAATAATAATAATAACAATTAAATAAAATACAAAAAATTACTTAATTTTACTATGATTGATAACGGGTAACAAAATTACTTAGTACTTATACTTGTAAAAATTGTTTTTTCCAGCCTGCGATACCCTGTCTGTATGAATCAAAGTAAAATTTTCTATTTTAGTTTTTATTATTTTATAATTTTTTCATTTAACACTTTTATTGATTTATAAATTAACTTTTTTTATTTTACACTTTTTAGTTAGGATTATTATAAGTACTGAAAATTTAATTAATCAGAATGGTTCCTAACCAACCGTAAATCATTATAGATCCTAAACGATCATGCAAAATTAAAAATGGAAAGAGAAACCTAAAGATAATTTTCAAAGACCTGTTCAATGATACCCCACTTGACATTGTTAGTCGACTTTAATTTTTTTTCTTTTTCACAATACGGCGTCTGGTTGTCGCCATGTTGAATTTTGATTACTGTCATGTCTTTAGTGACACTCGTGGGATTAAGAAAAATCAATTGACGCAAGAATCATCAAAATCGGCCCACGCGTTTGCTCTCTAGAGCGCCACAAAGGAACAAACATACATACATACATACACACATAGGCTGATACACACAGATTACCCTTCTTTGCGTCGCACAGTCGGGTAAAAAAAATACATCCGAGAACACTACATTTTAACACAATTGCGACGAAATAATATAAATCAACTCCAAAGTGTTCCAAATTACACAATGTCCGTTTCTGTTTTGTTTTTGACATTTTATTTTTATTTAATATAGGTAGCTATTACATTTCTTTTCGCTAGATTATGCAGGCTAATTAAAAATATGAGATTGAATGAAAGAACCCTTTCCAACTTCGTTCCATTTTCAACTATAAGTGCACGCTTAACCACACCATTGACGGATATATCCGCACCGCACCACTGGTCCAACGCCAACGACGGAAATATCCATCATGGTTGATAGTATAAAATAGATTTAAGTTTGACATTAGCTCTGATTTATAGTTGACATTAATAAATAATAAAAACTTTATTAATAAAACTTACCTAATGATATTGTTTACATATAGCTTATGTTTATACAGAACTAATACTGAACCAGGATGATCCTGTTTTTCAGGCAATTATAGGCGAGTGATGGAAGACTTGTATTTTGACATGGCATTAGGTTCCTGAAATGTGTTTAAATAAAAAAGACATTGCAGTTTTTGAGACAATCGGTACCTGAGTGGGATGCTCTCAACAGATGCTCGAATGGGGGCCGGCAGCGGGTCATGTTCGGGTATGGTCTCCACGGCACTCCGCAGAAAGGCGGTGGAGTCCGACCGAGGAGAAGCTACTGTGTGCGCGCACAATATCCATGACAGTGCACACTGTAAACAAGAAAATAACTTCATTATGCTTAATGTAGGTATTTATTGCAAATAATAAATAAGGCGTCTGTCCTGTTTAGCAACTTTTTATTCACGCCGATTAATCCAAGATGGGTTCTGAATAAATAATCAGTTTGCCGAACAAACCCGCAGGCTGATGACCCCGTAAAAAATCTTAACATTGGTTGACAAAGAAAATAGTTATCAATTACTTAGACCGTTGGAATCATTGAAGGCTCGCGAATACGACCGTTAGCTACACATGGCACAATGGCATATTGTACTCGCAAAAAATTCGATATCCGTCTTTGTGGCGCTTGGAACTACAAGCTTTTTAAATTGCAAGCACTGGCTAACGTTACCAAATTTTCCATTCTACTTATTTACTTCCATCAAATTTTTTTGCGACGAGACTATAAGTTCGAATATCAAATGTAATTTAGACTTATGGAGAGCATTTATTATGGACCTATGATCAAAAATATGAAATCATGTAAGTATATAACTATCCTGAATTATCGGCCTTAGGCTTGACAGCCACTGTAGTCACTCGAGCTGGCATGAATGGAACGAACGAAATTAATTTCATATATGATTGTGTGAGTACCGTCCCTTTAAACGTTGTTCGAAATTTAAACCGAAATCCTGTATCTATTTTACATATGTAAACTCTCATTAATTTGGAATTGGAAAGATGTAAACTTTGAAAATTGGAAACATGTAAACATGTAAACTTTGGAAATTGGAAACATGTAAACTCTCATTCATTTGGAACTGGCAAGAATGGATCGACCATTCTTGCCAGTTCTTGTGAATCGACCAGTATGTCAAAAATTAGGGTAGGCAGCTGATGGTCCGACGCCAACTTCATGCGTAATAAATATGAATATATTTGAGAATAAGTAAATGTTCAATGAACTTATGTATGGCTAACTCTGTTAGCTAAAAGATGATGATTTATTGATACTTGTTCGTTTTTTCGTCCCAATTGTCGCTAAACGACGAGATTTCCGAATACTTGGAGTTCCTGTATTTCCCGGTAGCGCTCCCTATAGGTTTATAGGTGACATTTCTTTACGAATGTGTTTGGCAATGACCGCGGCGCATGCGGCGCGCGGGCGTGGGCGCCGCGGTCGCTGACCGATCAATAACTCAAGTATCGCACTCGATCTAAGCGAACCATTTACATAACTTGTCAAACCCAACATAATACAAACTGGTCCAAGAAAACATAATGATTTTTTCTTTTCAACGATATACATAAACAAGGCAAGAGTCATTGACCATTTTTATGGAGCTAGAAGATGGAAATAAAAACTTTGTGTTGTCATTAACATTTGGACGCTGTTCATTAAATAAATCTATCTAAGAGTATATTGTTGACTACTCCTGCCGGTTTGTTTGATGTGATCAAATAAATCAGTGCTAAACGAGCTTTTTTAAGGACATTGACACGTCTCGGCGAAAAACAACACCATTTGCATACAGCAGAGGCAGGTAGCGGCGCCCGCGCAGCCGCTGCGGCTGGACCAGGGGTCATCGTCATCTCTCCCCGACCAATCCAAGGTAGGTATATTCGCATCACATTCCGACATCGATTAGGATTCCAACTCTTATTTTTAAATCTTAATTTAGAACTCGTTTTGGGCGGCATCTAGTGGCCATAATTTTGGATGTTAAATGGTACCTTCAACAACGAAAGCGTGTCTTGTTACCGGTTGCGGTGTTCAGGTTTTATTGGAACTTTAGGGTATTTAATATTAATTTTATTATCCTAACATGAGCGAGACTTGATGTTAAGAAAAGTGTCAAGAGCAGTCAGGACGACGCGGAAGGAAGGTCGAAGGATGACGGGGCCGGCAGCGCGCGCGCAGGCTGCGCGTGCTTTGCATAGCCCGCTGCATTTTACTACAAACTACTCCAACATGACCTTCTGATAACCTTGATTTTTGATAAGGTAAAAAGAACCTTTTTTTTTCTAGATTTAGTTTATTGATTGGGATATCATTACATAGTATAAAACAAAGTCGCTTCCCGCCCGTATGTACGCTTAGATCTTTCAAGCTACGCAACGGACTTTAATGCGGCTTTCACCATCAGTAAGATATTTTTTCACGGAAGGTTTAAGGAATAGTACCCAGAGCGAAGCGAGGACCGGTCGCAAGTAAAAATTATAAAGCAGATAAATAGTTGCCAGAGAATAACCATTATCGCCTGCATTGAACACTTTAGTGGATCATGAAGATAAGTCTTAAAGAAATCAATTACCTTGTGGAGCTCGTGGTAAAGTGTTAATTGGAGTAGACTATAATTAAAGCATTTCTAAAAATATCATAGCATAGGGACTGTCAAGTATTCCGCAATAAATAGGTCCGCTAGAGATCCAGTTTGCTCCCGCGCCGGTTTATAGGGCAGCGGGCGGCACGCAGTCCCACTGCCCTACAATATATCGCGGGTGAATCAACGGCGCACTGCCTCGCACTCGACGGACTAGGTCTGGCGCGCATATGTAATGAGCCAAAGTAAATACCGATGCATTTGACTGGAGCGAAATTTTGGGTCGCCTTTTTAGTACACACTTTAGATTTAATTCGAAGCGGTTTCACTTAAGGTATATAATATGGGCATCGTCTGCGACAATTAAAAAACAATTAAAATTACATAAGTATTAGGGCTGGGACAGGTTATCAATATTTTCGCGGTCGCTCGATCAGAAAACGATTTAATCATGACAAGCGTTAAGATTTCCAAATTACACTTGATTTGAAAATTAATATAAAAAACTTACCCAAATTACAGTGTTCCACCCCATTACGGGGAGTTTCCTTGGACAGAAGCTCTGATTTAACCTGAAAATATTTTAGGTATAAGTAATATTATTTTTGTACGGAAAAAATATATTTTTTTAAATTTTGTATAATAATTACCGAAATGTAGGTTTAGGTTGTTTTATAAGGTTCCGCGGGAGATGGCCTGCGTATGCGTCGCGTGGCGAGCGACTGAGCGGGCGGCGCGCGCGTCTCTTAGTGTTAAATACTCGGTGTCATCGCGCTTTACATCTCACACCTACACTCTCTATATATACGTACCATAACCATCCTAACATTGATATTTTTTAACATAAATGCCCAAACTTTGAGCCGAGGCATAGGTAAGTTGATAAAGATGACTGGGTACTTTCTAAGTAAACCTTGCCGAGATTTGGTGATGTGATGAGTTAAGAAAAATGAAAAAGTTAACCCCTAAAACTATGTCCAGTTTAAGGAAGTCCTTTAGATCCGTCCATCCCACAAAGCAAATGTATTTTTTGGATTCTATTGCTGATAATATTATGTCAAATTCTACAAGTGCAAGACCGATTTTAAAAATCGAGGGGGTCCCATTGTTACCAAGTCAGAATCTAATGATGTAATCCATGAGGAATCGAGGGAACTCTTCAAAAGTTATAGGCACACATACAGCTATCTTGGTATTTCCTGTAAAACCTTAAGAATTTGCATTCTAAAAGCACCTCTTGGTGAAGAGGAACTGATGCTGAAGACCAGAGATGACCACCGGAACGGAACTCCTTAGTCGTAAAGTGATTGACGCCAGCAACGAGATTTCTTTTTTAAGAATATGAAGCTACTTTTACATCATTACTAGTTTTTCCCCGCGACTCCGTCCGCGTAGTAGTCATTTTACGCTTATCCCTCGGGAACTATCAAATTTTCTGGGTTAAAAAGTATTTTTCATGTTAATCCAGGCACTATCTGTGCGCCAAATTTCATAAAAATTGGTCGGCTTGGATATACATATTTCAACCATTAGGTACTAAATAGGCAATTTCTAGGACTTCTCTTAGGAGGCCGGTCTTTAATTAATGCTTTTCAGTGGATTTTTGAAGACTGTTTTATTTTTTACTTGTTTTTGCTACCATTGTTTTTATGCTGAATCAAAATGGCTTTGAATTCACGACCTCTTTTATTTTTACCAATTTAAGGGGGAACTTACTAAATACTTGCTCTACAGTATGCGAGAAGCTGAAATATTGGTGTATACTACTCTGTCAAGAAAGTACCGGGAAAAGATCAATAATACACAAACTGTTTGTTAATCATCCAAATTTATTTTATCACCTTCAAAGTATGCTCCTTCAGAAACGATACACTTACGCCAACGAATAATCCAATCATCAAAACATTTTTTAAACGCTGTTTCCGGAATTGAATTCAGTTCTCGGCGCGAATTCTCCTTTATGTCTTCTACCGATTGAAAACGGGTGCCACGAAGTGGTAATTTGAGTTTAGGAAAAAGAAAGAAGTCGGCAGGAGCCATATCTGGTGAATATGGTGGTTGCTCGATGGTATTTGTTGAGTGTTTGGTCAAAAATTCTTTCACAATGATGGCCTTGTGCGAAGGCGCATTATCGTGGTGCAAAATCCAAGAATTTTCATTCCACAAATCTGGCCTTTTTCGTCGAATTTGCTCTCTTAAATGCCGCATAACGCTCAAATAATATTCTTTATTTACCGTTTGACCTTCCGGCAAGAATTCCGAGTGCACAACACCGCGATAGTCAAAGAAAACAGTCAACATGACTTTGACTTTTGATCGACTTTGGCGTGGTTTCTTCGGTTTCGGTTCAGTTGGAAGGCGCCACTCCGAAGCTTGTTGACTAGTTTGCATGTCAAACTCGTAAACCCACGTCTCGTCACCAGTAACAATGCGTTTCATGAATGTTGGGTCGGAATTGACTCGTTCTAGCATGTCCTCAGCGACTCTCATGCGATTGAGTTTTTGGAGAAAATTCAGGTCTTTTGGGACTAGCCGAGCGGTAACATGTTTCATACCCAAATGATTAGTTAAAATAGTACGGATCGACTCGTGAGATACAGAAAGTTCGGCGGCTATCTCTCTCAAAGTTGAATGAGGATTTTCAGTCACTATTTCCTTCACTTTTGCGATGTTAACTTCAGTTGCAGACGTTGATGGCCTACCAGAGCGAGGCAAATCTTCCATCACATCTCGACCGCTTTTGAACGCTTTGTACCACTCATAAACACGTGTTTTTGATAAAGTCGAATCACCGTAAGCCTTCTGTAACATTTTCAGTGACTCCGAACACGAAATTCCATTGGCGATGCAAAATTTAAGACAAACTCTTTGTTCAATGTTTTTGTCCATTATGAAATTCGCAATACACACTAGATATGATATAACTAAAAACAGCACTGTATTTAATATAAATAACAGATGCAACTCAAACTCCGCGCCAAAATAGAAAACAGTTGTGCCAATCTAACAACAACAAAAAAAACAAAAATTTGAATTTGGAACCATAAACAAATCATCCATTCCCGATACTTTGTTGACTGAATGTATATTTGGTAAAGTTCAATTTTCATTGAAATTACATTATCTTGCCACTTTTAGTAGTACTTAATGAAATAATTACAACTAGTTACTCACTTATATCTTCATCATATGTATATTTTTTAAATTAAAACGGCCCTTGTGATCTTACAAACAATTTCAAAATATTGAACTGGCAATCGACACCAAATTGTACATTTTTAAGTAGCAGCCTGTATCTACGTTGTTAACCAGTTTTGATATTGAATAATTTTGGGTTGCTGCTTTAGCGAGCACAAGCATATGGGGTTGTTTGAGGACATCGACCTGAGACTTTGGGATGACATTTAAGCCACCACTTACAATACAATACTGATCACCATCTCGCGATTGTTGCGGATCGAATGTTGGTAGAGTACTTATCTCATTACTATGATCTAACTAACAAGCAGCATACATCCAGCTGAACGCCATAGTAGTACTAACTAAGTGTTTTAAGCAGAGTTATTTATTTATATCAGACAAGCTTGTGCCCGTTTCTCCATCCGCCTAGACGTTTATTATATCGTTATTCCAACAGGACCTGTGTCATTTCTAGTGATAAAATTTTGCCAATGTGACACTCGTAAGTAGGTACCTAATTTTATATATATTTAATAATCCTCCTTTTGTTGCTTCGCCGTAGTTAGGTAAAAAAGGAGATTTTCCACAAGTACAGGACGTACGGGGCTTTTAAAAATTATATATTTTATTTTGCATTTTGAAAAATAACCGCAGCTGACTTTTTGACAAATAAAATAGGTACCTACCTATAATCTACTTCATCTATGGAAAGGTAGTCCACTAAACCAAAGGCTAATTATAGATAATTTACAGCAATTTTATTGTGTCTAATAAATTATCGCCATAACGGAGTAATCATCCGCAGGCTATATTTTTTCCCCTGGGTTCTTTGACTTGAATTCAAGCACTAATATTATTAGTATAGACTAATAATATTAGTATACTATACTATAAGGTATAAACCTTAGAGTTGATATCCTTATTCACGTAAAAGACCCAAGGAGCTTATGATATAATATAAGTTATCAGTAACGATTATAACACGATTTACTCTTTTTATCTTTTTTCAGGCGAGAATGTAAAAAACTCGAAAATCTAAAATTATTTAAAACACTGGATGATATCTCCCTCGGCTCAGATAGCTCATGGCTGTCAATCAAATTATTTTACTGCCTTAAGTTTATATTTATTCATTGACATTTATTAAGAAGTTGAATGATTTTTTTTACCCATCCGTGGGCAAAGTTTGTCGAACTCACTCATTTATTTCCATAAACTTAATAGCATTCTTATAAAGATTTATTCGTACGATGTTAATCTTTAAACCGTCCTTATCTATTTTAGTTAATTTATATTAGATCTATACAAATAAATATCTTTTGACGCATTAACTCATTAAGTTGATTACTTACTCAGAAATTATGCTTTAGTCCATCGTATAGATAGGTTAATCGAAAAAACTTTTGAAATTAGGTACCTATTTTAAATCTGCTGAAAATCTTCGCGAAACATTGGCGGTCACCACTAACTCACGCTCACCAAGTCTTCAGAAAGAACGACATTGGACTACGACAAACCACTTACGCACTGTCCACTGTAGGGGCACACTTCGTAAGAAGTCAGGGGTGCTCGACTGTTGGTCTTTTATCAAACAAAATCAACAGTAACTATGCGTTTTAATTACCAGTTTTTACTATTTACTTTCTTTTATTTACATGTCAAATTCTTTAGGTACGAAATTTTCAGCAAAAACTACGTCAGCAAGTTTAAAGGTCGACAGAATGCAATAAATATGAACATATTTATTTCTTAATAACTTGGATATACCTTTTTACCGCAATGAATATGCCTAAATGAGTGTGGCAGATACAAATGTCATTTGTTTCTGTACTAGTGAAGTAACATTAAGTGACACTTATTAAAGTCCACAACCTTCTAGGGTACCTACCACCCAAATCTGACTGCACAAAAAAAAAAACAAAATTAAAATGATTGAAAAACCCACGTTGTAATAGAATAAGGATAAAATAAAATGTCAAAACCCCCCCGACTAAAAGGAAGTAACAAAAAAATCTGTGGGGGAGATGCCATTCCCTGCCCTGGAATTAACTAAAAATACTGCAAGTTCAGAGTATTAAATCACGTTGGGTTCGTAATTATTGTAGTATTTAATTGATATTCTCCTTTTCTTAATCCAGGGCAGGGAATGGCAGCCCCCCTACAGATTTTTTTTGTTACTTCCTTTTAGTCGGGGGGGTTTTGACATTTTATTTTATCCTTTTTAGGGTTCCGTACCTCAAAGAAAAAAACGGAACCCTTAGGGCCTGCGCAAACCGGCGGAGCGCAGCGCAGATCACTTTAAATTAATCAACGTATATTCTTTCCTACTTTAATCTTTAAGGTATAAATTTGAATGCTCTGAGACCGACCTCGGAGCATCACGGGGGATTTCTACTCTGCGGCTGCGGCTCTAAATTTATACCTTATAGTAATTAAAATAGAAAAGAATATACATTGATAAATTTAAAGTGATCTGCGCTGCGCTCCGCCGGTTTGCGCAGGCCCTTATAGGATCACTTTGTTGTCCGTCTGTCTGTCTGTCTGTGTGTCTGTCAAGACCCTTTTTCTCAAGAACGCGTGGAGGTATCAAGTTGAAATTAATATCAAATACATAAATCTGCAGTCCCTTGGGTCAGTGAAAAAATCAAACATCTAAGTCAACGCAATCAAAAGATACGGCCGTTTATGCCGCATATTGAAGGGAATCTCAAGGGAATCAAAACCTATAGGGTACTTCCCGTTGACTTAGAATCATGAAATGTTGCAAGAAGCTATGTCTTATAGCACAAGTAAAGGAAAAAATCCGAAAACCGTTAATTTGTAGTTACATCACATAAAAAAATATTCCAGTATAAGCAGACACTCACTAAGTACTAAAGTGCACACTTATTGCGTGTCAGTTTATACTGGACTTTGTTTATATTGTATTCCCGTGATTTACAAAATATTTACATACCTACAAGTTTATGCGGAACCCTCGGTGCGCGAGTCCGACTCGCACTTGACCGGCTTTTTTTCTATTACAACGTTTACATCCGTAGTGGGTATTTTCAAAAAAATTAATTTTGTTCCTTTAAACTTTTTAGAGATTTCTTTTTTATTATTATTATTCTAATAATTATAACATATTACTCATTACTTACTTATTTTTTTTATTAAATATCAGGGGACAATCTCACACAAATTGACCTAGTCCCAAACTAAGCTCTAGGCTTGTACTATGGGTACTAAACAATGATAAACATACTTATTATTTTGTTTAGGAACTGTTATTAACATAGTGTAACTCTAAGAACACAATCTGTACCTACATCTGTCGGTTATTTTGTAAGCAATTCAAAAATCTTCGTAATCTGATACGGAGTAGCTCCGGGCTTGTGCGGTCAACTCAATAGTACCTTGTCAATTTAATCGCTGTGACATTAATATATGGCAGATTAAACATGACATTTAATAGACAAGATACTAAAATGTACGAGTAGGGCGATATTTATCCCAAAATAGATAATTCCGCGTAGCAATGTTTCCAGTCGCATTTGCCCCATTCGTGATTTCACCCAATAGCATTTTATTATTATTTATTAAACCCAATCGCATTTTTCTCCATTCTTATTTTTCCCAGTCACAAATTTTACCATTGTAATCAGGTCGAAATAGATAGCTGTAAGCACCCAGAAATAGGAGCTCCGCTCTTATAAGGGTTCCGATTTTCAGTATTTAGTACGGATTCCTAAAAACACATATTATATTATATTAAGAACTTAACCAACTCATATTTTTCAACACACGCACACAAATCAATAATGAAATGAAAACGTTTATATAATTTAAAAGGTTGGCGACGTCTGTCGCGCTTGGGTTGCCTCGCTGCTGCGGCGCCGCCGACGTCGTAAGTGAGTGAGGGCACGGCCTGCGCCGGCGCACTGGGCGCTTCCACGGACATTACTATGCATGCGGCGTTCCTTCCTTTCTTCCCGCCTCCGACACTGGCATTGTTCCTCGCCGCTACCGCACGCCTCGACGAATAACTGTACACTGATTAAGTGAACCCTGAAATTGGCATTGCCCTTGTTTCGCGCAGACCTGGCCTGGGCAAGTGACCGGCTCTATTTAATATAACAAGACGATAAGCGAAGCGCTGTGTAAACTGGTTTGCCGGTCCTCAAATACTATATAGGTACCCAGAAACATTATCGTTTATTTGGTGTCAATAGCCTACGCTATATAAAGACAAAGATGAAATATCGCTTTTCTAACGTGATTTGTAAACAGAGTAGCTATACATTTTTGACTATGGTATTGTGTTAATCAATATGACAACGCCCGCACGCCAAATTCGAGGTCATATTATGATAAAACCTGGTAAAAACCGTGCTTATTATTACACTTGCAGCCACAGGAGTAACCCAGTCCTAGGAATAGCCATTTCAGAAGAAAATCTTTAGGACGTTAGAAGGATGTTATTGTGATGAGGACAAGATGATGTAATAAAAGGTTTTTAAGGACCACCACTATTTCCAACCCACTCAAAGTAGAGTTATTTAAAATCAAAGTGATTTATAATGTATATCCAATTAGCAACAAAGATAGCGCAGCGGTGACCGCAGCATTTGGTTCAATGTTAAGGCCATAGCTGGGGTAATTTGCCCTTTGAAGATGGCCTAGAGGAAACCGGTCGCGGTCTGTTTACTAGGTAGATGTTTTGAACGGAACAAGTGTTGAGCGTATTTGTAGAGCTCAGGAGCGGCCGGGAGCATCCCGCGAGCGGAGTTCAAGGCGGGACGTTGGCATTTATTGGGCTATCCATCAGCCCCGTTGTCGGACGCCCACATCGCCTCTTTGGATTCACATTTTGACGTGTAATTAAATACAAAGGTCCATTGTAATTCGATAATAGCGATGACAAGAAGTTTTTTTGCGAAAGTAAAAACCGCCGCCCAGGGCCGGGATGCTGAGCGGTGTCGACATGCGATTCATAAACAGGGCGAATCACCTCACAACTTACGATAACTGCAAACGCGCTATTACCGGTAATTACTCACTATTAAGAAAATTTAATAATAATGTAGCTCGAGAAAATATTTTCATTACTCAAAGTCAACATGTGCAACTGACAAATGTCTACAAATCTAGGTTACTTTAGTACTTAACTACAAGATTCATCAAACATTTATTTATTAGTGTCGAATTGTTTGCTTTTAATAAACACTTGAAATGAGAGTCGGTCGTGCTGATAACAGAATCTGTTAACAGATCCATTGCCAGATCAATAGTTCAGTCGTACTTTTCAGTGCGTCTACGGTAGACGTCTACAGTGCGCTTGTGATAAACAGTGTATGAGCAATGGCTTTGCCGTGCCGCCAGTTGTTTGCGAGCCGGCGAGTGGTGACCGAGGCGGCGGTGGCGGACGGCGGCGTGCTGGTCGACGAGGAGGGCCTCATCGAACAACTCCTCACGCGGGACCAAGTCGACCAACTAATAGCAGATAGCGACGGGAAGATAAAGGTAACCCGGTGGCCTAGCCCAGATTACCTTCGTTTAAAACGTACGAAGGTCGAACCAGACAGCTTGAAACTTCGTATCTGTGCAAGTATGTACCTTAGCGTTATAGAACGTATTAAGTACTAATTTAAAAATGATGATGATAAAAATTTTGGTTTTAATATGCTACGCACAGTGATACAAAAACAGGTGTCCTAGGATTTAACATTAAAAAAAGTTGTAAGTGATACGAACTCGCTATACAACCTTGACTTGTAAATGTTACGAATCTCAAACAGTTTTGCCGCCATGACTAATTAGGCTCAATTAGCAAGTTGTTTGTTCTAAGGCTAAAAGAAACTACTTAAGATAAACAAATGATACTTTATTTTACGCAAGCGTGAGGCTGGGCGTATGCTGAGACGCAGGCGACGACGCAGCGCAGGGCAGAGCAGTAATGAGGTGCAGAGCAGGATAGACAGATGTCTACGATGCACGTGCCTGCGCCGCAACGTATGCAGCTTCAAGGAAGTTCATGCATTACAAAATCTGCTCTGCCCTGCTGCGCTGCGTCGTCGCCTGCGTCTCAGCTTACGCCCAGCCTGAGCCAATGCTATGAGCTGTAACCGGCAGCGCGCTGCCTAATTGTTGCGTTGCTTTATGTACGTACTTTGCTGTTTAATACAATTAATGTAGTTACTGTGTAAAACATGCCGATATTTGTATCTACCAAACCGTTTTTGCAACTTTACCAAATTATTATTAACCACCAACTTTGCGTAGTAGCAAAATTCATTATAATAAAAAATATCTACACCGAGGCCGGGAAAATATAAGTAGACCCTAGAGTGAGATCTAAGGTCGAAGTTCACCAACAGTTAAACATGCGATTAGAGGTTTGACGGCTGTCAAAATGTATCGACTAACAGCCGATTAGGATTTAACAGTCCGTTAAATTGGTTGGTGAACTCCGACATAAATGGTACTAATATAGTATTTAATTTGACATGAAGTTATTATTGACCTTATAATATAGACATGTCATGTCACAACACACTATTGGTGTATGTAAACAGTGAGCGTACTTCCGTTTCGTAAAGCCTGTCAAACCCACCTCACATTCACACTTCACCCTTTTACCTTACCTTTCTAGGTAATCGATGGCGGTGACCTGGCGCTGCTGGCGGGCGTGGTGGACTCCCACGTGCACGTCAACGAGCCGGGGCGCACGGCCTGGGAGGGGTTCCGCACCGCCACCGACGCCGCGGCCGCCGGCGGCATCACCACCATAGTGGACATGCCGCTGTAAGTGTATTACATCGACGAGGTTAGCTGGCCTGCTGGCAGGCTGATGGACTCACTGAGCACTTAGAGTCGGGGCGCATGGCGTGGGAGGGCCTCCACATCACCCAGCCATATGCCACTAAGCATACGTAAGTCTCGCAAAAACTCAAGAATGGCTCGACCGATTTTGATGAAATTGGTGTGCGTTTGAATGGATCCCTGAATGGTTTAGATTCACAATTGGACCCAGTAGGTGGTGCTGCGAAGCCAACGTTCGGGCTGGACGCCTGTCGGGTCAAATATAAAACGAAATATCATTTCGATTATTGATTTAGTTTTATATCGACACAATTTCAACGGGACACAATAACAACGAGAAACGAAATTAAATTAACATTTTTTTTACGATTTCAGTAATTCTATTCCACCAACGACAACACTGGAGAATCTAGAAACGAAAGCCGCCTCCGCTAAAGGCAACGTTTACGTCGACGTGGGGTTTTGGGGCGGCGTGGTACCAGGCAACCAGGCAAGTATATTCTGCTTCTGTTTAATATCGTCCGATATTTTTATAGAAATGTTTAGAACAGCATGTACTTGTTGCAAAAACACATGTGTTTTTGTTCGTGGGAATCCTAATAATGCTATCACAAGATCCATAAAAAATCACGAAATAAAAGCAACAATTAAGTAGAAAATGGACCAAGTACCTACATATGCCGGCTTTGTCAAACCTGAAAAACAAACATTTACCTATGGCACCCTTGCCAACTGATAGATCCACAATGTAGATATTTGCAATTTTAAGACTAATAAGAAAATGCGTTGCTACGAGTATATAACCCTGAGGGCTAAGAAGGTGATAGAACGCCTCTAAGCTCTACATAGAAGGGTATAACATTTATAATTCATGGTAACTTTCTAATTTAGTGTAAATACATTGTTATGGCCTGCCGACTCTTAAGCAGAGGGTTGTGGGTTCGAACCCGGGCTCGCACCTCTAAGTTTTTCGGAATTTATGTGTGAAATATAATTTGTAAATTTATTTGCTTTTCGGTGAAGGAAAACATCGTGAGGAAACTTGCACACACCTGCAAAGCAATTTGACGGTGTGTGCGAAGTTCCCAATCCGCACTGGGCCCGCGTGGGAACTATAGCCCAAACCTTCTCATTGTGAGTGGAGGCCTGTGCCCAGCAGTGGGACGTGTAGCCTGTAGCTCTCAGCTGAAATATTATTATTACATTGGTATGATAAGCGTATATTGTGTACAGGAGTCCCTGCAAGCGCTGGTGGAGGCCGGCGTGGTGGGGTTCAAGTGCTTCCTGTGTCCCAGCGGCGTGGACGAGTTCCCTAACGTGGACGCTGCAGACCTGGAAAAAGCTTTCGCAGCTCTCGAAGGAACGGGATCGTTACTTGCGGTAGTTAAACCTGATTAAACTTTATATATAGGTACGGTCTTAATAAAAAAAACAGGTCAAGTGCGAGTCTGACTCACGCACCGAGGGTTTCTTATTTAATATGGTTCCCAATTTTGAGTGTTTAGTAATATAGATAGATTTAAGTAGCTATTCGTCGACGCGGTTAGCCTAGTTGGTAGTGACCCTGCCTACGAAGCTAGCGGTCCCGGGTTCGAATCCCGGTATGGACAAATATTTGTGTGAAGAGCGCGAGTATTTGTTCCTGAGTCATGGATGTTTTCTATGTATTTAAGTATGTATTTCTCTATATAAGTATGTTTATCGTTGTCTAGTACCCATAGTACAAACCTAGAGCTTAGTTTGGGACTAGGTCAATTTGTGTGAGATTGTCCCGTGATATTTATTTATTATTAATTTTCCGACGCAACGAGTCGTGGCCATTAGTAAAATAAATAGTAAATAGTAAAAATTACCTACTGGACCTTCCATTTTAGGTTGCCTAAGTTTTAACAGTCATTTTCAAAGAACTTTTTCAAAAACTATTTTCATAACATTTTTTATTGTTTTTATAAAATATAGGTAAACGTCTATAAGTCTGAATTATTTCAGATTTTTCGGACCGTAAGCTTCAGAGATAAGAGGGGGGGAAAGGTCATTTTTCGTACATTTTTGGTCATAAATCAAAAACTAAAGGACCTAAAAATTTGAATTGAAAAAAAAATACTTTTGAAATATGCAAATCAAGCCCTTTGATATGACACCCCATTTGCTAACCCCCATTTGCTAACCCCCCTTTGTAAACCCCTTTTCAGACCCAATTTCCAATTACTAAGTATAAAGCTTTTTTGTAAATTCTAATGAGGAGTTGTGCGGACCACTACATACTACATCTGTTCTAAATTTCAGCCAGATAACTTCAGCCATTCCTGAGAAAAAGGGTCTTGACTTGACAGACCGACGGACAGACCGACGGACAGACCGACAGAGGGACAGACGGACAGATGGACAGACGGACAACAAAGGCATCTTATAAGGGTTCCGTTTTCCATTATTTGGTACGGAACCCTAAAAATACAGGATGGGTACAGTCAAGGAATTGTTATTCTGTACCACCGCAGAGCCCTGTCGAAGTGACAAGACACTACACTCAAACATGAGTGTTTGGCATTTAATACGTTAGGTACCTAAATGCGACAGAGTTCTACAGTGGTAAGTAGTGTCAGAGAGATATTTTAAGTTAACGATTTCTCCAACGAATCAATCGGGAACATTCGAGATACCTAAACCCGACAAAAATACCGTCTATGGTTATTAATACAGAAACTGACCGATATTAAATTGTCAGATTTCAATGATTTTCGACAGGTTTGCATTTTTGTCTTGATATTTTGTTGACTTGAAGGTTTTCTAAAGCATTAGATTTCAACGCGTCCGAACTTAACACAATATTTATGTACCTACTAGAAAGAAAGAAAATATCAGTAAGTACTTGTAATAAAATGCAAAATACATAAAAATTGTTTCTTAACACCGGCTATTTTTCAATACAAACTGGAGTACCTGGTGTACCTAATTATTTACATTGTAGATATGTATTTTAGCCACAATAGTTAAAAGCTCGAGCTGACGTGCTCTATTTAATTATTAACACATTCATGTTTTTACTTGTCTGCAGTTCCACGCCGAGATGGAAGATGACAAAGATAAATGTGGCAATAAAAAGAAAAAGATGGGTACGTATAAAGAAGCAACCACACGGCTGCTCTAAATACGATGTCGACGGCACGGAATCGCAGTGTGAGAGAGAGAGAGAGAGATCCGGTAAGGACGGTATACGTTCGAAATGTGGCGTATACGTCACGTCACTGCGTCACCGTATTTTAAACAGCGGTGTGGTCGCTCCTTAAATTGTTTTTTTTAGGGTTCCGTACCAAATAATGGAAAACGGAACCCTTATAAAATTACTTTGTTGTCCGTCTTTTCGTCTGTCCGTCTGTCCGTCTGTTCGTCTGTCCCTCGGTCCATCAGTTCCGTCTGTCCGTCGGTTTGTCAAGACCCTTTCTCTCAGGAATAGCTGAAGTAATTTGACTGAAATTTGGAACAGATGTAGGTAGTATTTAGTGGTCTGCACAAGGTATCTAAAGCTATTATAGCAAATAGGGTATATGAAAGGGCTTGAAAAATTTACGAAATATGACCTGTCACCCCCCTCCCTTATCTCTGAAGTTTAGGGGCCAAAAATCTGAAGTACCTACCTAATTCAGATGTATAGATGTTTATCAATATTTTATAAAAACAATAAAAAAGTTATGAAATCAATAGTTTTTGAGATATGTATTAACAATTTGAAAATTACTGTTAAAATTTAGGCAACCTAAAATGGACCTTAACACGTAGTAAATAAAACTTAGCTATTTATTTTATTAATGTCCCCGACTCGTTACGTCGAAATATTAATACCTACTTATATGTATATTACTAAATACTCAAAATTGGGAAACAGTTTTGATGCAAACCTTATTAAAATTGATTTGATTTGATTAAATACGGAACCCTCGGTGCGCGAGTTCGACTCGCACTTGATCGTTTTTTTTTCAATAAATTGCAAGTATAATTAAACTGATGGATGGTGTGGTGCAACGTCCTGCAGATCCCGAGGAATACACAACGTATCTCGAGTCGCGACCTCCTTCAATGGAGCTGAACGCCATTTCACTAATAACGAGTTTACTGGCAAAAACAAAGTAAGTACATTCTGAACAATTCGGTATGTAAGTACTATAACTTGAGATAATCGCTTTAACAAGTTATATCAAAACAAATTAGTTTCCCGTTCTTACTTAATTAATTTTACTAACACCTACAATGTACCAATTAGTTACAAAGTCATCATTAACATGCAAAATTAAAGCACGTCCCACACGGAGCTATATATGTATAATGGTATATTAACATACATCTAACGATATATTTTCCTATATTTTCTGTAGAGTCCACATACGCCGCTATAATATATATTATAGCTGCGTGTGTGGACTCTGTCAACTAGTACGGAAAATATATCGTAATATAACGTAATAATATCGTACTATACCGTGCTATAATATATACCTCCGCTAGCTGCTAGCTCCGTCTGTGACGCGCCTAAGAAATGTAATTGTACTTTTATCCTCAAAGGTAGATAACAACATTTTTACAGCCACAGAATGCTCTCTGTCTTGAAGGGCCCCTTTTATTTCATAGCGACTTAAGATCCGATATTTTAAATCCCCAGATTTAATTATCTGACAGTTAAAGTCAAAGCTTAAACTTCTGTTATCCCTTTCCTTTTTCTTTGTTAGGTATATGATGGAAAACGACAGAGCTACGAGAGGACGACATGACAGATAGTGTTATCCGGAGATTGAAAATAATGGGGGCGCCACATGTCAAAGTCGTTTTAATGACAACTAAAATGTTCCCGGTAAAATAAGTACCGGTTTACATGCCACACTGTTGTGAACAAAGTTACAATTCAGCTTCCATTGTTCCAGTGTGCGGGTGCATATAGTGCACGTGTCGTCGGCCGGCGTGGTGCCCCTGCTGGAGGCGGCGCGGGCGGCGCGGCGCGCGGCGGGGCTCGCGGCCTGGCGCGCCGGCGTCACGGCCGAGACCTGCCACCACTACCTCACGCTCAGCGCAGACCAGATACCCCGGGGACGCAGCGAGTACAAATGCGCGCCTCCTATAAGGGACCTGGAGAACAAGGTATAGTCAGGGTAAAAAAAGATTCGTCACTTTTCAACTCTATTTCGATACCGTTAAGGTCCAAAAGTGACGAACCTTTTTTTACCCCGACTTTTCGTTGCATGTGAAAAGGGAGAGCTTGTAAAGGAGCATGAAATAGATGCAAGTGTGAGAGTGACAGACGTGTAGCACCTACAATTCAAAGGTACCTGTGTCAATCGGGTTAGCTGCATATCTGGAATGGGATTTCAAAATAACAAAAGAATTTACAAATGATTTGATGAACAGAAATAAATTATTAAGTACGAGTAAATAGCAAAAATGTTATAACCTACGTTGCAAATTGAGGTATTATCCAATTGCATATCGATGCAGTCATATTTTACAGATTATCTAAACTTTGTTACAGGAGAAATTGTGGGAATATCTGTTAGAGGATAAGCTGGACTTGGTCGTGTCGGACCACTCGCCGTGCACCCCCGATCTGAAGACTTCAAATAATTTAGAAGCGTGGGGAGGCATCTCCTCAGTGCAGTTTGGTGTGTAGGAAATAGCTGTAAACCTATATTATGCTAACAATTTTTTTATTGCAAAGGCCACGGTGCAGTCCTTTTCTATATATATTTTTGGGACTGTTGGTCTAGGCGGTGTTTTTAACCGACTTCAAAAAAGGAAGAGGTTCTATGTTCGGCTGTATTATGTTCACCGATTTCTCCGACAATTGTGGACCGATTTTGAAAATTATTTTTTTGTTTGAAAGGGTATACTCCCGAGGTGGTCTTTTTGTCACCAAATCAGAGTCTGATAATGGGATCCATGAGGAATTGAGGAAACTCCTTAAAAGTTATAGGCACACATACAGCGATTTTGGTATT
This sequence comes from Tortrix viridana, assembly GCA_963241965.1. NCBI lineage: Eukaryota > Metazoa > Arthropoda > Insecta > Lepidoptera > Tortricidae > Tortrix > Tortrix viridana. The sequence goes on from OY725174.1 coordinate 7,829,300, forward strand.
TCATCTCACCTTAAGAATTTGCGTTCTAAAAGCACCTCTTGGTGAAGAGGAACTGATGATGAAGACCAGAGATGACCACCGGAACTCTTTAGTTAGTTAGAGATTTCTTTATTAGGGATATAAAGCTACTTTTATACTCAGTATAATGCATGTGGTGAAGTGCAAATGATATTGAAGTACCTTGAGAACTCCTCAATGATTAACGGCTCTGCATCTTGGACAACGACATTTTGGCAAGGGTGATGAGAAATTGGCATTAGGTTATTGTTTCTTAATGTGATGTTTATGTGCTTTAGTTTATCTCATAATAATATTAGGTGCATTACTAAAAACGACAAAAAAATGTAACAAAAAATAAAATCGTCTTCAAAAACCCACTGAAAAGGGTTAAATAAAGACCAGCCTCCTAGGAATTGCCTATTCAGTACCTAATTAGGTACATGAAATATATTGATGTCGGTGGCAAGAATCATGTGTCATAGCTATTTGTATATACCTACGTGACACCGGCTTGGATATATTTCATGTACCTACCTATTAGACACTGTGTAAATAGGCAATTCCTATGACTCCTAGGAATCCGGTCTTTATTTAACCCTATTCAGTGGGTTTTTGGGTTTTATTTGTTATAATAAAATCAAAATTTTGAAGATAGTTTTATTTTTTGTTATTGATATAAAATTTCGTTTAAGAAAAAATGTCGAAGTAACAGCAGTATTTTAGGGAAACATTAATTTTTACACACTACGCTTTTGTTATAGGTTTGTCACTCTTCTGGACTGCGGCCAGCTCTCGAAAGTTGGGCCTTCCAAACATCAGCAAGTACCTGAGCGCGGGGCCGGCGCGGCTGTGCGGCCTGCAGGATCGGAAAGGGGCTCTGAAGCCAGGCCTGGACGCAGACCTCGTCTTCTTCGACCCAGAAGCCACGTTCACCGTCACAGCCGAGTCAGTGCGGCATAAAAACAAGGTACCCTTGCCTATAATATATATTTGAGTAGGTACCAAGCCCTGCGAAAGCGCATTATTTAATTGTTTTCTTGTAAATACCAAAAGGGAATCTTATGTTAGTTTTGGTATGGATTTTAATAAAAATCCAGGTATAGTTATCATTAATTATATCTTATTGCTGGTGACTGTACGTTCGTTTGCTGAACTTGAGACGCATGTAAAAAAAGAAAATGATTATTTCCATTATTTAATTTGACGGGTTATTTTCTAATACGTTGGGCTCTCCTTATTGACATATATTTTATGTAAACACAACCACTTGGAATATATGATTCCAAACTATGCAAATGAACATATGAAATTCATTAATTTTCTTTTTTTTAATTGCTTCAGTTGACACCCTACATCGGCAGGGAACTGAAAGGAGTCGTGAAAGAGACTTACCTGCGCGGGCGCCTCATTTACGGCGCTGGAGAGATCGCGGGCGAACCGTGCGGGAAACTATTGTTGAACAACTTTTAATTTATCTCGTATATTAAAATCTTAACTTAAAAGCGTTATTCATTGGTGTACCTACCTTCTTTAATAGATATCAAAAGCCAGGGCGATAATTTCTTCTGCCTCTTAGACAGCTGATCTAGAACTTGTGTTGCTGATCTAACTTCGTATCGTACGATTGTACGAGATATACTTAAAAGGGTAGTAAAATAGTGCATTTTATTTTAAACTAAATTAAGTAGAGTCAATATACGTATATCTTTGGTTGTACGTATATATGTTATACGTAGGTACCTACTCTTACTGTAGTATTTTCGATTCATTGCGAAAATGTACATAAAAACTTGAGTGAAGACCTTTCTGTCGTTGGGTTATTTAATTCGTTTATAGGGTTCCGTACTCAAAGGGTGTCAACGGAACCCTATTACTAAGTCTGTGCGTCCGTTCTATTCTCTCTGTCTATTTTGTTCTATCGTAAAAACAGCAATCCATACAAGCATAAAGTTTAGTGTGATTATAGTACAAACTCTAAACAAAAACAACAAATAATAAAAACCGGCCAAGTGCCAGTTGAGCGGTACGGATCCCTCGGCGCGCGAGTCCGATTCGCACTTGACCGGTATTTTATATCATTGTAATCAGCAACATGTTAGCAAACTCTGCCGCAGCTTTACGCACACCCGTCGGATGATTAACCGTCCCAAAAGATACTTTACACAAAATATAGATACTTAAGCCGTAGCTCTAGTCACACAATAAAGTTTAAACGTACGAGGTGCAGACGATGGGCTTAACACGGTTGTGTCAATACTTCAATAACTATAAGAAAGAAAATAACACTAAGTACGAGTCGGGCGCGTTTTAATTTGGGGTTCGGTAGATTGCACAAAGTATAGTGTTTTTAATGCACGAAGGCGCGCCCCACCAGTCAAATTGGCGTTGCGTGTCGCAGATCGAAAACACTATACTTAACAAGAAGTTGTTTTACTCTACTATCAAGATGAGTTCGAGGGGTACAGATATTGTCTATAACATTTTTTCCTTACTTTATGTCACGGAGCAGACAAACAAGCACACAGATCACCTGATGGGAATTATTTATAATCTGAATATAAATATTATTAATCTGAATCCTAACACTGCAAATGCGTTGCCAAGCATAAGGACCAAAATGCAATGCCTTTATGTTCATTTGAAATGTTGTCTTATCCTAACATTATATTATCTGATCAAATACTTATATTAAACATTTAAGTATGTACCTAAACAAACTACATACACAATAGGAAACCACAAGCGTGTAAGATTATCTTTATAGTTTATGACTGCAAACGCGTTGAAACCACTGGCTTATTTGCAATGTGTAAAATAGACTTGATATACATACATATATGGGTACGGCAAAACTACGAGAGTTTATCGTTTGACCGTGGATCCCTAATTATGTAATTGAGATGAGATTCTGCATCGAGATAATGTCGTTTTATGTAGGTCTTAAAAATCACCATGGATTATTTATCAGCACTTGATGCGATGCGATATTTATCTTGTGATAACAATGTGTTTAGCTGGTGTTTTTCAACACAGCTTAGCTAAAAAGATTCTAAACGAAAGATAAAACAATTAGAAATTCGTTTATTTTACTGTGTTTCACATCCATTGCTTCTGTTTAATTTTCAGCCTTTTCCCGTTAATACCCGTAAAGATGCTCGAACTTGGTCCGGGCCGGACAACGGATTTGGTTCGCTCCAAACCAGAACCGGCCAACTGTAGAGCAGACTTCGGACCATATCGGTTGGTCCGAAGACTGCTATACAGACGGCCAGATCTGGTTCGGAGCAAACCAAATCTGTTGTCCGGCCCGGACCAAGTTCGAGCATCTATTATGGGTATAAGACTGATTAAAATTACGCACAAGGATGCAGCCGATGACTATCCCTACAAATTCCTAGATATTATAAATGCGAAAGTAACTGTCTGTCTGTCTGTTACCACTTCACGCTTAAACCGCTGAACGGATTTAGATGAAATTTGGTATGGAGATAGTTTGAGTCCCGGGGAAGGACATAGGATACTTTTTTTCCGGAAAAAATGGATAGTTCCCGAGGGAGCGATAAACGACTTCTATGTGGACCAACTCGCAGGCAAAAGCTTGTATAACATAATACAATGAACTTGGCAGATTCTGCAGCGGAAACCTATAAAATGTCGAACTCATTGACACTGTCGTGTTCAGGGTCTATTCCATCAGAGTTTATTAATTATTTACACAATGCGAGCTAAAACAATAAGATAATGTATCTTATTGTTTTGTTTTACTTTTTGCAACAAGTATAAAAATTATCGCTGGATGTCTCACTTAACCCCGTTATTATTTATTATTTTTGAAATAATTGCGTATGGCATTCATCCTGCATGGCAGAGTTGGGCAAAAATTATCTATTTACGAAAAACCGAAAAGATAACTAAATCATCTTAATTTTATTTGAAGTAACTAAATAATCCGTCATTTGTTATTTTGAATTTATCTAGATCAGTTTCATTTTTATCTAGATAAATTAGTTGGGATTTAAAATAAAAGATGAACGTCAGTAGTACAGTCATGTAGAACTAGAAGTGAAGTTTATGTTGCAACAATTATTTTCTGATTATGTGAGCAATGTCAGTGTGACGGTTTGACCCGACGTGACATTCTGTATACATTTATTATTATAAGCTTACTTCAATAACAAACGAGGTCGGTTATCTTCATCTAGATAATTTATCTAAATAAAAAAGTTGTCAACGCACTATTTGTGATTGAATTTATCTTCGAATAAATTTATTTGAAATGATTTTATTTGAAATAATTATCTAGATAAGAAATTATCTAAATAACGCCCAACTCTGCTGCATGGATCAAACGTCAATGTCCAGGTGTTTCAGCCAGTTTACTGCGGCGGGCGTAAATAAAAATTAAATAATAAATAATTATATCTAAGATTAATTAAGTGAGAATTCCGCAAAATTCGGAGTTCAGCCGCGTTGATGTCTTTTGTATGAAAAGTTCTTAAGGTCAAACCATGACAAAAGAAAAAAAACGGAAAACTTTTTGTATAAAAAAAAACATTCCTTTTGAAAGGTTTTTTGGATAGTGTAAAATGTGATGCATCCCAATGGGGAATATATGTATGATTTTTTTTGCTTTAATTAAAAGTAATTCTTGTTCATGTAACAAACAGTAGAGAAATAGTACATTATGATACAAGTGTGCCAAGTTGGTAATTAAAGTCGAGGCGGGATTTTAGCCTGAGCTGTAAGCGAGGGCGTAAGTTAGCCGAGAGTTTAATGACCAATGCTCACGCGTTTCATACGACGTTTTTCAACACAATTGCGAGGAAAAAATAATATAATCTCATATAAACACTTAGGTATCCGCGGAACATGGCGGCGGACATTTTGTTCGTTTCGTGCGCCGTAGTTTTGATGTTCAGATTAGCGCGCTATGGTGGAAATAGTGGCACTGACAAATCCGCAAAACAGCCAGTTATTAGAAATACGATAAACTTAATGTTCATATATTTATAACATATTTCTATATTATTAGATAGATGAATGCTACTTTTTGTACTCTGACTTGTATACTTATTACCGAAACATTAAATACAAGTATATTCTATCAAGCATATTTTGCTTGCTCACGGTTATTGCACTTTTCAATACTTACCGTAAATTAACCATTTACGGTAAGTATTGAAAAGTGCAATAACCGTGAGCAAGCAACCTGTAGATCTGACTTGTGAAGCATAACGACAGTCGACTGTAGGTATGATGTTTTCAGTGTTCCACAAATCGTAGAGTAGCAGCAACGTCTGCATACGAAACAGCAATGGACAATTTTATTTATTTACTAGCACGAACCGCGTTGCTAAGTAAGGTTTTATGAAGATCAAGTGGTTCTGCTATATTTTTGTTGTATTTTTTGCTAACGAATTGTTTGTATTTTGTGTAGGTGTAATAATATGTCGCGATGTAAGTTTGACGCCAAGAATTCAGGAGAGGCAGCTGTTCCTGAGCCGGCGCGTGGTGACGGAGCAGGCCGAGTTCAACGGCGGGGTGCTGGTCAACGAGACGGGGTTCATCGAGGGGGTGCTGACCAGAGCGTCCGTCGACTCGCTCCTCGCTCAAGGCGGCAGGAAATTTAAGGTATCTATATAATTTATCACTAGCCGCTATGCATGGCTATTGTCCTGTTTATAAACTAAATAAAATCTTCTAATGAACTCTTATAAAAATATTTGGCATTTACAAAAAATTGTTTACTTTACCAATGGATTATGTACATAGGTACTGTAGGTAGAGCAATTTGTTTTCGAAATCCTAGATGTTATTTTCTATTAAATCATCATGTCAGCCGAAAGAAGATTCTGCTGGCCCTAGGCCTCCGATCGACTACTACTTTCCCGCAGATCGGTTACCTATTACTAACTGGAACCGTCCACAGCAGGTTATAGGCCTTGCCCAAGAATCTCCCGGTGTTTGGTCCCGTGCTACCCGCACCCAGCTGTTTTCTTTACAAACTCATTTAAGGCTTCTAAATTTTATTTACTTGCATAATGGAGTTTTGGATTTAAAAACTTACCTAATTAATAACTTTAAAATACATTCAAACTGTATTATTAATTATGTTAGGTCAGGTTCATTAGCCATGCATTATAAATATTTAAATTTGACCATTATAATAACAAGTTTTCATTTCATTTTATTTTTTTGAAATACACTGTTAAGCACACAAATATTGGACCGGTCTGCTTGGAAATATTAAATTAAAGCTGTTAACAATAAACTTGAATACATATTATTCAATTTATTGTTTAATTATGCTAACTCACATAGTTCTTACATCCTTGGCTGTACCAGCTGTACTATGAATACATACTGATTACAAATGATTAGATGCAATTTACTATTCACTAAGTACAAGTTGTTTATGAGTAAATTCTCCTCGGTAAATTAACACGTATTTACGTACCGCTTTTAAAAAACATATCTTTCTTATTAATTAAGTAAGTAAGTCTTAATAGATGTTTGTGGAGACCATTTTATCATTCCCCAGATTCTAAAGACAAACGTATTCAATCAGTACGTACTTACCTGTCTTGACTTTTATGATGGCGGAGGTGTCGCTGAGTGACTATAAATTTATGAGTCAGCTCTACCATGAACTATGAGTGTCTATCATAGTTCATGGTAGAGCTGATTCATAAATTTAAAGTCGTTCAGTGACAGCCTATGGCAAGGACCATGTTGGGATTTACTCTGAAGGGTCTGTTAGGATCGGATAATTATGTTACGAGGTAATCCGATAGAGAAGCAAAATAGACGTCACCCATCGAATTAGCAAGCTAAAGTGGCAGCGAGCCAAACATATATAATCCGCAAAACTGAAAACCGTTGAAGATATCGTGGTCTTGAGTGGAGACCGTGGATCGGTAAACAATGTGTAGGGCGCTCTCAGACTAGGTGGAACTCCGATCTTCACAGGGAGGCCAATAAGAACTGGATGACGCGATGGAAGCTAATCATGGTAGGCGGCGTACAATGGTAGAGGTCTATATCCAGCAGCGGACCAGCACAGGCTGATGATAAACACATATTTTGTGATTTCTTTAACAGAATGAATACCTACCTATTATGGTTTAACAAATTGGACGGAGTAGGTTTAGTAATAAGGTCCAATAGGCACCTTTTGGGTATCGAACCCTGAGAAAATATCCCTTTTGTAAACTTTACAATACAAAACAATAACTCTTTATTGAACACCACATACAGCAAGGACAGGAAATACATACAACTTTGTGTGTTGCTACAGATTATAGACGGAGGCGACCTGGCTCTGATGGCAGGCGTGGTGGACTCACACGTGCACGTCAACGAGCCCGGCAGGACGTCGTGGGAGGGGTACGTCACCGCCACGCAGGCCGCCGCCGCCGGAGGGGTCACCACCATCATCGACATGCCTCTGTAAGACAACAAACAATTAACTACGATTTACACCGACCGGGTGTCAGTGTTCGAAGTGTGTAAATTTTATACAAATGTGAATTTTGACGCTTTAATTTACTTTAGCAAAATCTGTTTCGACGCGGCCCGACACGCGCCGGCCCGTGTATTGTACCTGTAATATGGATACAAAATTTACTTAAACTCGAATCTTGACGGGTTAGGAATAAGTAACTAATACGAAACCGAAACGGCCGGGTACGGAGGTTCTTTTCCTTGCTTTAGCTAACTGATTTGCTTGCGTTTCCACCTTCCAATCGAAATCTGATACAAAACAAGAAACGGTTGCTTTTATATTAAACTAGCGTAGGGGCGTAGCTACCACCGTATCAGCTGTATACTATCAAAGATACGGGGCCCCCTGGCTACATTCGTGAACGGCCGAACATGTGTAAGCAAAAAGCCGCAGTCTCGAGGCGCCTCTAGGGAAGGTACGCCACTGATGTTGTTAATTGTTTTCATAATTTCAGAAATTCCATACCACCGACCACAACGCTTAAAAATTTGAAAATCAAGAGTGCTATGGCAAGGGAAGAGATTTATGTTGATGTTGGATTTTGGGGAGGAGTGGTGCCGGGAAATGAGGTAAATATAAACATTAAGTTGGGGATCGGGTGTGCGCCTCTCATCGGACCCCATTACCTATCTACATCGGCTCGAGAGTTTTAATGAAACTTATGCGGCTCGTTTTTCGGAACCCATTTTCAAAATAAAATAATTCGTAATGAAATGCTGTCAAAGGAGAACCTTATATTATAAGTTAGATCAAATTTCGATCAGGAATGTCAAAAATTGTATGAAGTTACTAAAATTTGATCTGACATATTTACTAACGGGCCTTTATAAAACCGGGTCTTAATGAACGCCACAGGACCGGTAGAGACAGCGGTCCGACCTCTCATGACAACGACAACTTGGCTAAATGATCAAAATATACTACGGAAAAACTTATTATGGATGCCAAAATAATGTACAAAGTGATAAACTTCGGAGAAAAGGGGGGAACGGTCATTTTTTGATCATTTTTGGTTACCTATAAATCAAAAAATAATAATCAAATCACTTTCATTTGTCAACCCCCCATTCTAGACCTCTTTTCAATTATTAATTGCATATTTTTTAACTAAAAACAGATGCGGGCAAGCAAGTTATACAATTATGCCAAATTTCAACTTGATAGCAAGTAAGGTAGTTGCTGAGAAAAACTGCTGTGACATACAGACATACAGCGGGTTATTTATTTACCATTTTGGTACGGAACCCTAAAAAGGACGGCAGAAATAGGACCAAGATACAAAGCTTCTATGCTAGATATTTCACCGGTTGGCTTAATCACACACCCAAACACAACAATAAGAACACTGCTGCTTAGTGCAGGTTAATGGGTGAGATGGTATTTTAGTGGACGGACTCCGCATATGCGGATCTTATGGTGGTGCGCAATGGAACTGCCCCTCACTCGGCCCATCCACCGGCCTGAAACTTTGAGCGACCGGGAGCGGGATTGCGTGTAATGAAATTATACCCCTTCTATACGGTCGGGCGGTTGGGCCAACCGAGAGGGATGCAGCTATTTGTAGGAACGAGATGTAAATATTACTATCTCATTCTGACAGATAGCTGCGTCCTTCTCGGTTGGCCCAACCAGCCGACCGTATAGAAGGGGTTTTAGCCTCTGCGGTGAGCATCTCGACCGTGAATGAAGAGAGAAATCACTCGCCGCCGCGCCGCTACCGCTCAAAGACGCGAGGTAGCTGGTAGAAGCGGTCTTATTCCTAGATGACTTCTTTCATTTTTCTTACAACATTTTGCTAGATGAAATAAAATTAGAAAGTAAGAAATTATTTAAAATTATGTAAATTGACAACATGGCTTCAAGAAAAATGATTTTAAATGATTTTGATTTTTTTTTTGATAATTTTTTATTTTTATTTTTATTTGACATACTTAATAAAAACTTAGTTATATTTAGGCAACAGAAATAAAATTTTGACTTGTAATTAAATTAAACATTACATGTAAAAATTTGCACACCCGCATGCGCGGGTTGAATACCTTGTAACCGTATTGTAGCAAATAAATATATTTTGATTTCTTGATTTGATTTTTAAAAATAAATATTAAAAAAAAACGAAACGTACTGACATAGTTTTTGTTCCAGCTGACCACAAATTAAAAATTGGTCGAATTCGGTTAACGTTTAGGGGAAGGAAAACGTTATCGCCGTATGTATGGAAAGTCTTAATAGACAATAGACATTCTACTTCCTTGAGCACACGAAGTTAGAGACTAACTGCCGCACTCAGAGACGTCAATTAAGTTTTAAGTTTCATTAAAGTTGCTGCGTCTTATTCTATTGTTTATATAGCAAAGAAAGTGACAGCAGCTACTTTAATGGAACTTAAAACTTAATTGACGTCTCTGAGTGCGGCAGTTATTGTTGCCGGTTATAAATTGTCCTAAAAGTATTCCGTTTGAAGCAGCTTTATAAAATGTTTCAATTTTCTCAACGTTTAATTTAAGATAGAGCTGCACGACCTGATCAGGGCGGGCGTGGTGGGCTTCAAATGCTTCCTGGTAGACAGCGGGGTCTCCGAGTTCCCGAACATCACTCCCGATGAACTGGGCAGCGTGTTCAGCGTCCTCAATGGCACCGGCACCGTGTTGGCGGTAAGCGAAGATAATCTAAAGAAAAGTACGTATTTTAAATAACGCAGTGTTTTGCATAATTGTCTGTTTGCTTTGTTCATAGTTCCATGCCGAAGTACAACTTAATAAGGCTCCTCAATGTGCGAACTCCAAATGTGGTATGTTTCAAATCTTAACTGCGCGTTTTTATTTTATCCATAGGAAAAATTAAATATTGTGTTTAAATTATAGATCCTGAATTGTACGACACCTACCTCGCGTCGAGGCCCGACCAAATGGAGCTCGACGCGGTTTCACTGATAGCCAGCTTCGTACCAAACACAGAGTAATTTTTTTTATAAAACTCCTTTAAGTGTTTTGAGGTATTGACACGTAACAAAGGGGAATATGCATGATTTTTTATCGCATTTCTTAACAAAATAATATTTTGTTTTGATATTATCAAAATACCGTAAAAGAGATAGCAAAAAGTGAAATTAAAATTAAAACCGGCCATAAAGTACGGATAATAATAATAATTTAAAAACTTAGGGCTCCAAGATACAGGCGCCGCCCAAGTCCGGAGTCCAAGGGACATTTTCTGTATGTATTCTTGTGCTTGGTCTATCAATAAACTTTCTTTATCTTTATCTTTATTAATTAGACAGAGAGATCCGATATGAACTGTGACGTGAGCGTGCACTACGGACATATAAACTTCATGTTAAATTCAGTTTTGCTAGAGCTGAGCTCCCCTCAGGAGCTCGCCCTCCCTCCGGTGAAGTAGTCAAAGCCGTCAGAGGCTAAATACGTAGGTCCGTCCAAAAAAAAAAAAAAGTTTTGCTAGAAAGACACAGAAACAAATATTTATTGGCTCAAGATTGGCTATTTTTATAGTTATTCGGAAAATATTTTTTTTCTACTGTTTCTTACATGAATGACTTTTTATTAAAGCTAAAAAAATTCATGCATATTCCCCATTTCCTAAACTCATGAGCTGCGAAAGTTAATTTTTTTTTAACTTTTGCTTTCTACTACGAAGATACTTACCTTACTTTGATCATGAAAGGGTAAATCTCCGGGCGTTTCAACCGCCGTCATTAGTGTTTTCAAGATATTGACGAAATCAATGACATCACCAGCAACTTCTGATGTAAACAGAAGCAGAACCGGGGGTGTAGTTTCTATGAGCATCAGAAGTTTCTGTAGTGTCATATTTTCGTCAATATATTGAAAACACGCGGGAAACCGCTGGATGACAGCAGCAGAGGACCGGTCGTTGTGGAAAACCTTGGGGAAGGCCTTTGTCCAGCAGTGGACGTCTTGCGGCAGATGATGATGATGATGATGATTGAAAACACTATGACGACGGTTGAAACGCCTGGAAATTTACCCGAAATCTATTGAAAAATTGATTGTTGATTGTTTTTTTCCTTTTGTTCAAACACTAATTTTATTAACCTTGGATTTCTTCAAGTCTTGACCTTGGATTTCTTCAAGTCTTGAAAATATGTAATTGCGCAACAAAAACTAACCGGTAGATAATTTTTTTGCAGGCGTTTAAGTATCATTCCTTAATTCAATGTCTTACAGATTTGTATCCTTAATTGCTTCCTGGGTTTGAGCCCCTGGTAAGAGCAAATAGCACGAATGTCTTGCACCTATTTTAAGTATTTATTTATCTATTAAGGTATTTATTTATTACTAGCTTTTCCCGCGACTCCGTCCGCTTAGAAGTCGTTTATCATTGCTCCCTCGGGAACTGTCCTTTGTCCTTGGCTATTCCAGACTATAAATTTATCTCTGTGACAAATTTCATCCAGATCCGTTCATGCAAACTTTCGCATTTATAATAGAAGTAAGATTTGTTGCCTAATTCCCATAGATAGAGCTTAGTTTTGGTCTAGAGGTCAATTTGTATGAGATTTTCCTCTGATATTTATTTATTTTGTCTTCGACATCTACCGTGTGAATTGCCAATAAGTCAAATTGTGCAGCTTTAGCAGTCACATAAGTTCAAGTAAACTCTCAGGCTGAGAGTTTTCTCAGCCCATCTTTCTTATGACAATTTGTTAGGTAGTGTAGTAGGTACGTTCTGTTAGTTGTGTTTAGAGTCGCTGGAACCAATTTAAAAGTGACACATGAGGTTTTTAAATTTGCAATGGCAGCGTTCACGTTCACGTGGTTCACGTGTCTGCCGCGGAGGTGATCCCGATTCTGGAGGCGGCGCGGGCCGAGCGCGCGCAGAGCGGGCACCGCGGCTGGCGCAGCGGAGTCACAGCAGAGACCTGTCACCACTACCTGACGCTCAGCTCCAACCAGATCCCGCCCGGACACACCGAGTTCAAGTGCTCGCCGCCCATCAGGAATAACTCTAATAAGGTCAGTCTGGTACAGTACCCAAACTGGACCGATGATGGCCTCGGCCGGCACAGCTGATAGCCCGGACCATTTTCAAGTAACTACAAACAGTATCTCCCATTGGCCAGTACGATATACTTAAAGCACATCATCCTGACTGACAACAACAAAAATAGTAAGCAGGTTGCCACTTAAAAATACGACCAATGACATCAGTAATGTGTAGGTTTTACTGTAAATCTCATGTTCATCATTTTCCTTCTCAGCAAAAGTTATGGGAATACATCAGAGACGGAAGACTGGATTTAGTTGCGTCCGATCACTCGCCGAGTGTTGCCGAACTAAAAGGTTCAGACTTTATGAAGGCCTGGGGTGGGATCTCATCATTGCAATTTGGTACGTATCGGATAATCACTGCAAATTATACTCAGTAGCTTATTTACTACGCATACAAAAACCGTTTTAGATAGGTACCTACTTATTTAGACACACAATTTAATCTTATTGTATAAACAGATAGCAAGGATCCGTGCTTAAGCATACGAGGGGTTAAATTGATGTTTATGTACTTTAGTTTATCACATAATAATATTAAGTGCATCACTAAAAAGCGAAAAAAAAATTAACAAAAAAATAAAATCGCAAAATATTATGAGAAGTTCCCTCAATTCCTCACGGATCTCCTCATCAGATACCGACTTGGTGACAACGGGGCCACCTCAAGAGTATACCCTATCAGGGTATAACATTTTTTTTTAAATCGGTCCACAATTGACGGAGTAATCGCGTAACAAACATAAAAAAAGCAACAAACAGTCGAATTGAGAACTTCCTCCTTTTTTGAAGTCGGTTAAAAATTAGATTTTATAAAGAACGGCCGCTTTACTTAACGCAACTTTTAGAAATAAAATAACACGTAGGTAGAGTTACAAAGATATTTATTTAAACAATTTTGGACCATATTTCATATCATATTTCACTGATATTATAAATCGACACCCCAACCGAATAAAGACGTATTTGTAAAATTAATATTCGGTCTTTATTAATATAACGTCTTTATTCGGTTGGGGTGTCGAAATGTGAATGTGTGTATTAGTGTTTGGCTGATTGTGTGTGCATTACGCCTAAACGGCTAAAATTTTAATTAAATTATATCCTGTATATATCCTGGTTTGTCACATAGGAATAGATACTCTTTACCACGGGAAAATTTATAGTTTCAGAGGCAAAAGCTATAAACGACTTGTAAACGTCCGGGAAAAAGCTAGTATATTATTTATATTGTAACTTCCAAATTCCAGATCTGTCGTTGTTCTGGACGGAGGCGAGCGCGCGCGGGCTGGCGCTGGCGGCAGCGAGCCGCTTCCTGTCCGCGGGCCCGGCGCGGCTGTGCGGCCTGCAGCAGCGCAAGGGCGCGCTCAGGCCGGGCCTCGACGCAGACCTCATCTTCTTCGACCCTAACGCCGCGTTCCTCGTCACGCCCGACATCATCCGATACAAAAATAAAGTACTTAATTTCACGCAACGCCTGCCTTTGACAGCGTGACATTGAAACATCTATTGTTTAATTTCACGTAACGATTGCCTTTTTGTTTCAGATAAGTCCGTACATGAACAGAGTCTTAAGGGGCAAGGTGATCCAAACGTACGTGCGGGGACAGCTTGTGTTTGCAGATGACGAGCTAATAGGAGAGCCAAAAGGACGGCTATTACTAAATGACTGATAATTGCAGCTTAAAAGAAATGATCATTAAATTGTAAATAAATAACTTTATACATACATTTAGTATTTATTAATTATTGAACCATAATAACAAGATTTACCAAGCAGCCATAATGCGTTTAGGAGGGGTCGAGCCGAATCTCACCCAATCTCACGTGGTCTCGGCAAATTTTTGAAGGGTTGTTTCTCTTTTTTTACAACATATGGTTTATCTCCGAAGTTTATGAACCGGAAAATCTGTAAAATTCCTACTTATAGATAATTACCTATATTTTACGGAAAAAATAAAACGAAAGATGGAGGAAAATGTAGACAAGTCAAAATGGACCTTATTGCATACAATTAAAGTATCATAAAAAGGTATATTTTTGAATACGGACTTAAATACGGAACCCTCGGTGCGCGAGTCCGACTCGCACTTGACCGTTTTTTTTTTTTTTGAAGGGACCTACGTAGTTAACCTCTGACGCCTTTGACTACGAGTGACTATGAATTTCTCTGATTGATCTGACAGAACGCACCTCTTTCCATACATTATCTGTGGACGAGCACACACACTCTGGATTCAGATTATGAATTCAGATTCTTAAACTTCAGACTGTGTAAGGCCGGCCTTACGGCCGTGTCAAGGATACAGCGAACTTTTGTATAGAAATCGATTAAAATTCAGTTACGCCCCTAGCGACGCTCGGTCTTCCAGGTACTTTTTTTTATAACAAACAATGTTTTACGTTTAGGGTTTACGCTTTTTTAGGTCCGTGGGTTTACAATATATCGTAATATACCGACCTATAATATATATTATAGCTCCGTGTGTGACGCGCTTTATGGCACAAATGCTTTTGTCGTTCATACATTCATTCAATATAACTGCTCCAGAAACGTTCAAATTTGTACTCTAATATTAGCTCAGTAATAGAAATACATTTATTTGGTTTTCAAGTCAAATTATAAAGTGTACTGTGATTTTTTATGACTTTGTACTCAAATAAATCTTTATAAATTTGATGTGAGCCGTTAAAAGGTATGGTATTGTTGACAGAAGCTTGACAGTATATTGGTGTCATATTGGTCTAACCTAAAATTGTAAGAACAGAATTTGCTTATGATTCCATGTAAAAAAAACATTGTTTTTGTGTTATGTATTGTAGATGCCGAGTGTTGTAGGCATAGTTGACGCGCCTCATCCCGTTACTAACAATATTAAGATGCAACTGGAGTGTTTAGAATTGGCCGGGTGCACCCTGGACCGGCACATAAATGCTGACAATTCGCGCCCTTCGTTTTTAGAGGTATCTATGTTTTACACATTGGTAAATCTCGAAAGAAACTGTCCTAAAAGTAATTACTATTTTATGTAATCTGGGAAAACCAAGATTATTTAAAAAATACATTTATTAAATCATTTTTGTTTATATACTTATTCATCTTTTCTTGATTATTACATCTAGATTACTGGAATAGCCGCACAAAGAGTTCCAACATGCAGTGGTTTGAATGCTGGGGACTACAGAAATCTTGCTGCATTATTGAATCATCCAAACTTATCCCAATTGAAGACGCTAAACAAAGTTCCACTCCCTCCAGAAATCATGGAGCACTTCGCACGTATCCTTTTTAAACAGTAGAACAATCATTTACTATTACTACTTATTACTATACTCTTATCCTCAAACATAAATTGCAAAAAATATATAATTTTACTCTTAGAATATTTTTCTTAATTTTAATATCAGATATGCAATGTCATTGTTTAATGGGAGTCTTTCCAGAAATAAGTAGAGTGTGGCTCACAATAGACAGCAATATTTATGTGTGGGCTTTTGAACATGGCAGTGATGTGGCCTACTTCGACGGGCTCGGAGAAACAATAGTCAGTGTGGGACTAGTCAAACCAAAGCCTGGGGTATTCCAGAGCTTTGTCAAGTACCTTCTTGTACTTACTACAACTGTTGAAATAGTAGTTTTAGGTAAGAAATACTGAGTTCTAAGTAGTAACTGATTCTAGTTGCTAAGTAATTAATTTTCATTACAATAAGGGAATCATGCAACACATTATTATTACAGGTGTAACATTTTCTTCAAGTAAAAGTGAAGGGACTGCATTTGAGGAGATGCATTTGGTTCCTGAGCCTGTATTTGTACTCCCCACGGATGGTGTCTCAATGATGTCTATAAAATCATCTGAAAATGGACGAATTTTCACAGGTGGAAAAGATGGGTGCCTTTATGAAATTACATACCAGGTAAGTAATTGAAGATGCTAAGCTAGCTCAATCCAAGTGGTTATTGTATGAATTGCTAAGCTATTTTATATTTCAGGCCCAATTAGGATGGTTTGGTAAACATTGCAACAAGATAAACCATTCAACTAGTGCCTTATCATTTTTGGTGCCATCATTCCTAAATGCCGCTTTATATGATGAAGATCCAATAGTCAAAATTGAAATAGACAACTCCCGCCATATTTTATACACACTGAGTGAAAAAGGGTGCATAGAGGTGTTTGACCTGGGCAAAAATGGAGACACACTTAGCCGGGTTGTAAGATTAACTCAAGGCAAAATAGTATCTTCTGCTGTTGATATAGTAAAGTAAGTAAATTGTCATAATTTTTTTTTTCATTCATTTAAATACGACAATGTGGTTAGGATTGCGGGAAACCGATGGATGCAAGTAGCGCAGGACAGGCCCTTGTGGCAAACCTTGTTCGGAGGCCAATGTCCAGCAGTGGACGGCTTCCAGCTGAAATGATGATGATGATGATGATTCATTTAAGTTAATTAATCAAATTGTTTTAAAGCATTCATTTAAATTATTTAATATTTTCAGAACTCTCGAACCAACAAATTTCAAGCCTGTCATAGCTATATCGGCTGTAGAGAGTTCTGAGTCAGAACATTTTAATCTAGTAGCTGTGACACAAGCTGGGGCGAGACTGTATTTTAGCTCAGAAGGTGGAGAGTGAGTATTTTTATTAATTTTATTAAATGTCATGTAATCTGGAACTCAATATCACTAAGAATTGTCTGGTAATGTGACATATATTATGTTTTGTTTAATATCAGCTCGAGTCAAGGAGGGCCGTCCAAACGGCCGCATTACCTCGCGCTGCTGCACGTGCGATTACCGCCCGGCTTCACTCCAAATGCCTCAGTTCTCAAACCCAAACAAGTGCATAGTGCCGTTTACGAGAATGGTAAGATTTATTGGAAATCAAATAGCAAATCTCTGAATCTTATCCTAATTAAAATCTTAACGGACCATTGCTCGCATTTTTTTATAGTAACTGTCTAATTGATAGCTGTGCGTGCCGTGTTTAACCGTCAACATTTTGACATTTTGTCCATCTTTTATTACATCCTGTTTGGTAATTTGTTGAATAGGTACTCTGTTGATGGTGTGCTCGGCGGGGGGCGGGGAGGCGGAGACGCTGTGGTGCCTGTCGCGCGCCATCCCCGGCGCGGGCTTCAGCGAGGCGCACACGCTGCTGGCGCTGGACGGGCCCGCGTGGGCGCTGACGCCGCTGCCCTCACAACAGCTGGCGCATCTTTCACCCGCCTTGCTCACCAAGAAAGGTAGATGTTATGAATCTTATCTTTTGACCTACCACCAAACAACAGTGTTCGTACTGTTGTGTTCCGGTGTGGGGATAATACAGAGACATTATATCTTAGCCCTCCTGGTTGACAATGTCTATGGGTTTGTGTTACTTTCTAGATTTATTCGTTGATTGATATTGAGGTATTGATTGAGATGTGTAATTTATCAGATGCATGGGCGGTGTCTCGGTGGGCCGTGGTGACGGGCGCGGGCGCGGCGCTGGTGGCGGTGGGGGCGGCTCCGGACTTGCTGCGGACCCTTCTGCGGGACTGTCGGGGTCCTGATGCACAAGCTGTTAAGGATTTCTTCCAAGTAAATTAAAACAATAAATTAAACTTAATATTTATAGTGTATTACTCTAGTACTTATTAGTTTTTTACTCTTCAGTTACATGGTGTCGATCAAGCCTGCGCATGCGCGCTGTACCTAGCTTGCGAAGAGAACACCAGTGGAGACCTTTCAATAAGCGAGTGGGCGACTCGCGCATTCTTCCTTTATGGCGGCCAAGCGACGCCTACTGCTATGTATCAGCAGAATTCCCAAATGGCTTCAACTATAGGTCAGTAAAAAAAAGTAACATGAGAAAATGTTTTTTCTACTCGCGTACTACAAACCGCTAATATATACATCGTTAACAGTATCAGAATGCCACCCATAGGGTACGTTCCACTAAACGCCCGCAACGCCATCGACCACGACCGCTGAAATTGCCGTTCCACTGACGTAAAATCGCCGCGGGCGTTGTAGGCGAATGTTATAGGTGAACGCACATGTTGAGCGCTGTGTGCTCACTCTGACCAACCAATATTTTGTGGGCGCGATGTGGTCGCGAACAGTGACGTCATCTATGACCTCGAGCGATCGTTCGCGACGACCACGGGCCTTAGGTGGAACGATACAGAGGGTATTACGATCGTTGCGGGCGTTTAGTGGAACGTAACCATAGTGTAACCAAAACGTGAAAACTGTTCTGTAATGAGCGTTGCCATAGTAATAACTGTTCTTTTATAACCATTATAGCATAGTTATTACATTTTTATTCATCGACTTGTTACCATGGTTACGCTATGGATATCAGCAATCATCGACTTGTTATTTGGTTACCATGGTTACGCTCAATATGGATAATATGGATATCAACAATGGCGGCGTTTCGTTTGCCATTAAATTTTATACTTACTTGCTGTTACTTTATTAATTGTTATATTTTCAGCTTCACCGAAGTTTTCACCTCGCCAAATGTCCACACCTATGACAATAAGAGGCCAGCAAGGACTTGTTCATACCGGAAATTTAAACCAGTCTTATCAACAAAATCAAATGAATCAATCGTACCTGAGATCACCCAATCAGATGCACCAGCCCCAGTATCCGCAGAGCATGATGAGCCCTTCCTTCAACCAGTCGTTCGGCGCGACCGCTCAGCAACTGAGGGACCCGAACTACCCGATACAAGTTGAATTCAGCGCTAAACACAACGGGATGTATATTTACGTTGGCAAGATACTTTCGCCCATTTGGAATCTGAAGTGTGTTTCGAAATCACAAACTCCTGATAATAAAGAATTTGTAAGTAAAGTGCCTACCAATCATGTGATTATGTATGTACATGGTTTTAGAACTTTGTTGTAATTGATGTTATTTATTATGGACTCATTGACTATTTAATTGCGATAGATATCCTTGAACCCCACACACTTGTTTGTCGATCAGTCGCACTTGCCGATAAGCGAGAAAATGCTAATTGTACACGGCATATATGACTCCGGCTACATAAATAGTTAAAAAATAAATCCGAGATTGTATGAGGTGTTATCGCAGATGTCGAGCCGCGTGACGGGCGAGGACTGCGCGCACACCGTGCAGAAGCTGCAGCGCGTGGCGGCGTTCCTGCAGCGCGCCGCGCCCGCGCAGCCCTCCGACGAGACCTCCTCGCTGCACGCCTTGAAGCTCTTCGTCAGTAAGTGGCTGCGCTGATAAAGGACCACAAAAAGAGAGCTTTAAAAACCTGACTGTCTGACAAGTATACTCATACGACATGTATACAGCTTGAAAGCACAGTCCACGAAGTCCCACCCCACTACTTAATTTTACTTATATTGATGTAACCATACAACGTCAATTTCGTGGATGTTTTTAAACTAATTTTTTTTTATATAAAAATAAAGACCAAGTGGTCTGTGATCCCATCCGATCCTCCCACAAACCATTAAATTCTTTGTACCCTACATTCTCCGGACGTGACCGATGTCTACTCTGACGTTAGCAAAATACATAGCATGCTTGCAAGTGGCCATGTGAAAGCCATATTAAAATAAAAATCGCGCAAGTGCGAGTAGAACTCGCGCACTGAGGGTTCCGAACACATTTGGCTGGTTTTTAGTATTTGTTGTTATTCTATAGGGTTTGTTCTATAATCATACCAAATTTGACGCTTGTATGTTTTACCGCTTTTACGATACAACAAAAATAAAAATACGTTAATAAAAAAAACGTTTCTTGTATGGGGACCCCCTTTATTATTTCACTTTATTATAATTTATATTTGTTAGTAAATCTGCCGTAATAACACTTATTCTGAAAAAAAAAAACAACCCGCTATGTATTACGGTTAAAAAAATACAGCTCTTTATAGTTAGGACAGACAACATACAGACAGGCAGACAGACGGACGGATGGCGTAGGCATATTAATAGGGTCTCGTTCGGGTACGGAACCCTAAAAAAACAAAGTTGTTTATCAAACCTAGAAGCCGTTTAGATGCTCGAGGTACCTAATAAAGAAATACCTCGTAAATATATGCGCGGAAAAACTCAATTCCCTCTTGCAGTCGGGTGTAAACTGATTCTCAAAAAAATTGACTAATAAAAGTATAATTAGTAATATGATGTCGTACAATGTATATGATTTTTGATAAATAAGAATTGTATTGCAGATATGGCGGTAGAAATGCTAAGTCTGTGGAAAGTTCTGTGCGAGCACCAATTCCACGTGATCGCGGCGAGTCTCCCTCCCGAGCAGCAGAGTGCGCTGCAGGCTGCCAGCTTCAGGTGCGTATTCGTCAAATTGTGATTCAGCTCACAAATCTAAGATTATCTTTTTAGGCATAAATTACGTCACACGAATTTCATGCTCCAGCGATAATCGCTGGAGCTATCGTGTTCTTGAGTGGAGACCACGAATCGGCAAACGTAGTGTAGGACGCCCTCAGGTTAGGTGGAGCGACGATCTTCGCAAGGTGGCTGGCAAGGGCTGGATGAGAGTGGCCACGAATCATGCTCGTTGGCGTGCAATGGGAGAGGCCTATGTCCGGCAGTGGACTAATATAGGCTGATGATGATGATGAATTTCATGATCTTTTGTCACACGACGTCACACTTCGCTTTAAGCCGTAGTTTTGCGAAATTCTTTTAGCGTATATTACCACCCATATTCAGCCAGTAACTTGATGATTGGTTGAGCAGGGAGCTACTGGTGGGCGGGCAGGAAGTGGCCTGCCTGCTGCTGGGCTCGCTGGTGGCGGGCTACCTGCGGGACAGCGCGTCCGTCGACAGCATCTCGCACAAGCTGCGCCAGCTCTGCCCCACGCTCTACCGCCAGGAGGACGCCACCTGCTCTAAGGTGACAACTCGCTTGCTACATTCACACTCGTCGGGGCTAGGTGAGGCGACATCCTTCTCGAACAAATTACTTAGAAAAGGACGGCCTCCTTTCGGCCCGGGACCGCCTCGCCCAATCTTGGCGCGAGTGACGAGCTGGCAGTTGATCGGAATATGAACAGTATATAACTTACCTAAACTTTCTTATGTGGAAGTAGCACAGAGTAGCTAAATCACAGAAATTCGGGTACCTTCAATTTTTTCTCAACGATTTTGCTTTATGATATCCTCTCATTACCTACTCGTAGAATTTTAGCTTATCACCGGTCAAATAGGATATGTGGGGTAATTTTGTCCTTTATTTATTATACTTTTTGTTTTAGGCTAATGAACTACTAATATTTGCAAAACAGCAAAAGAATCCCACGGAAAGGGAAGAAATGCTTCAACACGCATTGAAGCTTTGTAAGGTGCGATGCATTTTTATAACTTAAATGGAATGCCTATGTTGTTGCAAAGAAATGTTTGTAATATTAATTTAATTAATATTTTCAGGATGTAGCACCGAACGTAAATTTACCGCTAGTGTGTTCAAAGTTAGTGTCGGCCGGATTTTATTCAGGTGTCGTGGATCTCTGCGTGGTGTGCGCCAGCAAACTGGACCCGCAAGACAAGGCGGTGCACTTCTACAAGAGCGACCAGCCCGCGCAAGACAGGGAAGGTCAGCTCGTATATTATAGAAGGTAAATAGATGAAGAATCGCTCCGTGTTGTATTTATTTCACTACCATACCACTGAAATGCCTTAAAGCTAGGGCATTAAAACGAAATGGTTGCAATTTCCGATATATTTATTGTTTTTTCTTTTTCAGGATGGAGGTATATCGTGAAGTTTGCAATGCCTTAGAAAGATTGTACGAGAGAAGCTCTGACAAGAACGCGAACGATACTTCACTATTGAGCACGTCGCGAGGGCACTCGCCCAACGATAACACGCTCACCTTGTCGGCTGCGGATGCCAACTATCAAGTAAGTGGCACCTAGGCAACTGCTTTATTTCACTTAAATCTTATTAAGATTGTTAATGTTTCATTACTTTCAGGGAAGAAAGCTGGTTTGGGATTGTCTGTCTCGTAATGACGAGTTGTTACATGTGGCCGTGTACGAGTGGCTTGTCAGTAAAAACTTAGGATCAGGTAAGAAGCATAGTTTACGTTTGTAGTCATTTGATAGTTTATAGGAGGTGCAACTTATGAAAACGGATTGGGTCTCAAAATGGCTACACATACATTTATTTAGTATATTTATAATGTGAGAGTAATTCTAGAGGGCTCTTTATAACTGGTCCATCTATTATTGCCTACTTTCTAGCCTCTGGCAACATAAGGTGCTCAAAAATATCTGAACTCGGCAATCGCCAAAGACGTAGGAACGTGTTGATATATTTTTGTAGCACCTCGTATACTCGAATATATATTATATATTGTATGGGTCGTGTATCGGGGCAGAGCTGCTGTCGCTGGGCACGGCGCCGCCCGAGTCGCTGCGGCGCTACCTGGGCGCGGCGGCGCGCGGCGCGGCGCCCCCGGCCGCGCTGCACCTGCTGGACCTGCTGTGGAAGGTGCTCGAGAAGGCCGGCGACCACCTCGCCGCCGCCGAAGTGCTCGAGGGACTCGCCACCAGCCCTGGGTACGATTATATACATCCTATACCCGAGTATACCGGCTTTTCACCGGCTCGTTTTCAGTCTTAAGTCCTGACTATTAATAGGGATGCATCTTGGGCAATAAAAAATAATTCTATTTAGTCCGTCAGTCGAGCTCCATTTTGTGTATCGACTTGTCAAATTTAAAATGGCATTACAAAAAAAACAAGCTTTTTTTTTAATTGTGTAAATGTCATTACGTTTGCAAGTGGCCAGTACTCGCGTAACAAAAAGGTTTTATGCTAACTCAATCCCAAGTACTCAATTCCCGATCATTCCGGTGTGGCCTAGTACAGCCAACCCTACTGTTCGTTTGCGACACTTCGTGTTATAGTTTTTCTTTTATATTTTGTTCACATTTCGATTTCTATGACCGTCTCCATATTTGTTACATACGCTGTGTAACATTTCTGCGAGTCTAGTTAAAGTTTTAAGAGTCGTTAATTTCATAATGACATGTAACGTTCGTGGTCGTATGGCAGGTCGGGGGCGACGCTGGCGCAGCGCATGGCGTGGCTGTCGTGCGGCGTGGTGTGCGTGCGCGGCGCGGGCGCGGGCGGCGGCGAGCTGCTCCGGCGCCTCGAGGAGGCGGCCGAGGTGGCGCGCGTGCAGGCCGCCGTGGCCGCCGCCGCCGCCGCGCTGCCGCGCCCGCTGCGCCCCGCGCCGCCGCTGCTGCAGCGCCTGCACGACCAGCTGCTCGACATCACGCAGGTACACACCCCCCCGCTCCCTGCAGGAGGCGGGCAGGTGGCGCGCGCGCAGGCTGCATTTTTTATTTTATTTTGATTCAGGAATCATTTCCGCTATTAATATACTTATAATGTCTAAAAGTTGTCATTAAAGATAATAAAAGCGTAAATATTGACGCTTGGTCACTCATTCCGCAGCTGTACGAAGAGTACGCGGATCGCTACAACCTGTGGGAGTGCAAGCTGGCCATCGTGCAGTGCTCGGGGCACAACGACGACCTGCTGGTGGAGAACATCTGGAGCAACATCCTGGCCGAGGCGGAGGCGGCGGCGCGCGCGCTGCCCGCGCCCGACGACTGCCTGGCCAGCGTGCTCAGCAAGGTCGCCACGCTCGGCCGCGAGTACCTCGACACCGGACACTGCTTCCCGCTCTGTGAGTCCTACACGTTTACAGCCCCGCCCTACACGTCTGCAAGACTTCCCGTCCGAGAGAAAACGACAATTGAAAACGAGTTTGAAAATAGACAGATATGTAGGGGTAGAACAATAGCCCGATATCTGTAGTTATGTATTCATGATATTGAAGAAATTTACTCTTTTTTTTCAGATTTCATTGTACGTTCGTTAGAAATATTGGCATGCAAACTTCAGGCAGACCAAGCCATGGTGTTTAGAACAATTTTGAACATTGGAGTGTCAATGGAGCAAGTTCTGGATATTTATATAAAGTGAGATTAATTAATTTATTTTTTCTTGGAAACTTTACCCTGACTTTTTCCCTACACACGTAATTTTAATATTAAGGTTAGGGTATTATATATTCTGTTGGCAAAGCAAATAAATAAAATAGTTGATTTGACACTAGATTTGACGTTAGTGAAATGAGACTGGCGGGTGTTGTGTCGGCAGGCTGGTGAGCGTGAACGAGCGCGTGTGGCTGGGGCTGGGCGACGAGACGCACGTGTGCGGCGCGGCGGCGCGCCTGCTGGAGGCGGCGCGCGGCGACCTGGCGCCGCTGGCCGCGCCGCTGCGGCGCCGCGCGCGCGCGCGCTGCAAGGACCTGCACGAGGCCGCGGTCTCCTCGTTACAGGTACGAACCACGGCTACTCTCCACTCATACCATTTTGACTCTGACGCACGACCACGGGTACCACGTACCCTTGAAGCGCTTCATTTCGGTGAGGAGAAGGAAGATTTGGATTGAATTGAAATTTGTATGGCAAAATTTTAATTCTCTCCTAGCCCATCGAGTGGATAATTATGGTCTGGATTAGCGAAGATATGCACGACGCGACGAGTGAAATATTTGTTGCTGTAATACGGAACCGTATTGCTGATGTATAGAATGTTTACTAACTTTGCAAAGGAAACGATTCTCGCGAGCGCTTGATTGGTATTGCGCGCGCTTGCGATTTCTCTTAACATTAATCGATTAATGGTAATTCTTGGTGGAAATTGGCTGGCGAATTTTTAATTATTTCTCGCCAAGTTACTTGTAGACGCTATAGATTATCAACGATCTTTGATTTTATCAAAATCTTCAAAGCCGCTGCAAATAACGTGATCACGATCAAGTATTTCTGTATGCATAGGATATAATCAATATAGATATTTTGTTCCCAGGCCCGCCCAAACACGCAACACCTCATCGATAGACTTACCAATGCGCAGGGGCATTTGGATCGAATGGATTGAACCGACGACCGGTGATAATTTAGGTATTCCAATTTTAGGATTTTAGGTTATCATTTAATTATACGTAAATATTCAGTTTCAGACATTTGACATTTAATACAGACCATGCCATCTCTATCAATTCAAAATATTTATTAAGGCTCGTTTTGTTAATTAAAAAAAATAGTGATTGACATTTACTTTATTTTCATACTTTACATTTTCGTTCATTGTTATAAAGCTACTATATTATACATTATAAAATTTTATAAATATTGTTTTAAACTTATTCATAACATTTCACATTTCCGAAGTACAATTTCCTATTATTATTCTAATGGCAGTGATGAAATTATCGCTTTACTTCCAACATTAAAATTATTAAATGAACGACTGGATTTTCCAGTCGTGTTACTACCGTAAAATGTATCATGTCAATAAGTTAGTATATTTGAATCATGTGCATGTTAAATAAGAAAAATGTGATGTGGTTCTGTCTGGTAGAACACTTTGCAGATGATTTCTATTTTTTGTAAAATAAAAGATATGCATTACAATGAGCGTTTCATACAAACTACAGCCCCTCACATAAAGGCAACATGCTGAATGAGATCTAAAATTTTGTAGATTTTAAGCTCATTAGAAGGTCACTTATATCTCACAGTCCAGATTCCCTGGGACTAGAATAGGTTTGGAAGGTCGTTAAGACGGCAGACGTTCGCGGCGACTCCTTTAAATAATGGAATGAGTGTTAGTAAGTACGACAGTGATACGCAAGTTAAGGCGAATCGTCGAAAGGGTTAGTGTTTACCTGGCGGGTGTCGTCGCCCGGGTAGGAGCTGACGCCGCCGCCCGCCGGGACCATGCTGCTGTACTGCTGTTGCGCTTGTTGCTGCTTTGAGCTCTCTCTCTTAATGGAACTCTTCCTGGCGGTAGCGTAGGTGGGCCTGGGCACGTCTCTGATCCGGGTGCCGGCGCGGTACGAGCCGAACTCGTCCGGCGGCGGTGGCAGCGAGAAGCCGTCGGAAGTCTGAGTTATCACTGACGCCTCGTCGCTCATCTCTTTGGCCGGTTTGTGTCGCATTTTTCTAGGCATCGTGTGGAATGTGCTCGTCTGAAATAGATGTTAAGAAATAAGTTAAACAAATTGTTTAACTTATTATAATTCTAGTGCTAGGTGCAACATTTATCGCTATGCCCTTACCCTTATTGGATCGTAAGTTAATTCAGGGGGTATTTGTGTGGCTAGATGGTCGCAGAGACTGTCCATCTCCCTTCTCCTGTGAATGTTTTGCATGGAGTGCACTCTGCAGCTGGGGCTGTGCCGCAGCAGGTCGCTTTGCTTGTGGCTGGCGTCGCGGTCGGAGAAGTCGTGCAGGTAGCGCGCGGATTGGAAGGAGCTAGTTCTCCTCACGTCGAAGTTATTTGACGGGTACCTCGCCATGGCTCGTCGGAATGATTCGGTGCGTCGAATGTTGAACTCACTGTCATCGCTGTCGTTACAGTTGCTTTCTGGAAAAATAGAGTACCTACACTCTATACAGATATGTATAGTGCAACGTGCTTCGAAATCAGATGGTCCCCGGTTAATAATGTCAGAACAGTCGAACCGCACTGTTTTTATCGTAATACTGACAGTAGAACAGTATGAGTCCACTTTTAAGGTTTCGTCAAAAAGCCAGCGCGGCGCGGCGCGACGGCAGTCACATTGCAGGAAAACGACGCGTTGCGTGCGACGTGATCTCTCGCAATCCAAGTTAACACATTTTGTAGCTTTTATGGCCCAAATCATATGGAACTGGACGTTCTCTAACAAATCTATAATTTTTTCTACTTCCATGGTCTCAAATACACTGTAAATTTGTGAACAAATACAACGTGAAAATCACGCCGCGATTGCGCCAAGTGCGGCGTGACTATGTGAGACGGCCTGCATACAACTTGTTATTTTCCACGCTAAAAACGCGCCACGCTACTGTCGCGCCGCTCTAAGCCGGCTGTTTGACGAAGCCTTAAACGCCCCAGTCTGCAAGACACCCCAAATACCTACGGTATCGAACATGGTTCTTCTAAATTGGCTGTCGTTTAGCGAAAACAACCGTTTGAGATTTTATAGACTAGATGCCACAGGTGAAATTTTCTCGTTTGTCGCTCAGTGCGTTTCTTTCGCAGACTAGGCAGAGAAGGGTACGTATGTACACAAGCGACAAACTTGTATTAAACGCCGTGTCGTCGAGTAGTGTCGTATGTGCGTGTACCTGCAGCGTTGTAGGCACGCAGCGGCGGCGCGGCGCGCAGCTCGAGGCGCGAGCCGGAGTCGCGCGCGCACAGCACCAGCCCGCACGCCGCCAGCGCCACCAACAGCACGCCGCCGCACAGCGACATAGCCAACGTCTTAATGTCCACTACTACGTTTATGGGTTCGCCATCTAAATTAAAAAAAAAGGTAAAGCAGCAGCAGTCAGATTGGAGTCGTGTAACTTATGCATGATTCCCACCGAACGGGCCGCGCCGCAGCGCAACGTATCGTAGCGAATACGCGCGCACGCAGCGGCTGCCGATCCACCCAACAGCTAAAATCCGCTGAAACCCGGGCGCATCCGGCGGCACGCTCCTGAACATAGAGCGACTAGTACAGGAGCCGAGCGGGACCGACCGGACGCTACGGCAGTCGGGCGCAGCCGTCCGCGTATGTGTAAAAACAATCAAGAAGTTAGAAATCGTACGAACCTGCCAGTTCATCTACTATGCTTTCCTTTTGTATTTCCACCAATTTACTGTTGCCTTTCTCATTTGATGCTATTATTTCGAATTTGTATTTTTCTTGCGTAAGCTCTTTTATCATGAATTTGGGTTCTAAATTGGTTATTGACACTAAAACCTCATTTGTGTCTGCTGATTTTGCGATGAATGTGAATTTCTGTAAGAACAATTATATTCGCATGTTTTAATTTGGCAATACTCGGAAACTATACGTATATAAAAAAAACTGAGTTAGGGCTACCTGTGGCAAACCTCCATCGTGTCCCTTGTCACAAGTAACGGTGATGTCTTCGTTGGCTCTGACCGCTTTGCAGTTGACGGGCGGGCGCGGTACAGTCTGGTCGGTTATCAGGAAAGTGCAAGGCGTCGCTGGTAAGTCGTTTCCGGTCACATTATTTATCCCCCAACAGAAAATCGTACCTATTACACAACACACTCCGATCACAAACTTATTACTTAGTATAGTTTGGTAATGAAATAATAGGCGAGTAACCATTATGAATTTCTGTTTATCAGTGTAACGTATCTCTAACGTCATCGAAGTTATCAAACTGTAAGCCTATAATAGTGAAAAGAAAGAAATAAAATAAACTGAAAGTCTTACTATATGCTGTATCGTTGGGTCGCGTGTAGAGGAACGTGGCGGCATCGGTCTCGGTAGCATTCAGTGGGATTTGGTTGTTGAAAATAGCGGGCTTCGCTTCTTCATTCATCACAACCCAGCCGTACTTGGACGGCGCGGGGTTGGCTTTCACGTTGCAAGTCACGTTTATAGGCTCGTTTGCCCCTAAACCGTACTCTGCTATGCTTTCATCTTCGCAATAAGCGGGATCTGTTGAATGAAATACATATAAGTTGACTGTAAATGACTTCATCGTTTCCACGATAT
The DNA here is from genome assembly GCA_963241965.1 of Tortrix viridana. Taxonomy (NCBI): domain Eukaryota; kingdom Metazoa; phylum Arthropoda; class Insecta; order Lepidoptera; family Tortricidae; genus Tortrix; species Tortrix viridana. The sequence continues at coordinate 7,858,424 of OY725174.1, forward strand.
CAGCCGAAACCCTTCCACTGCCGGAAATAGGGCCTTCCCCAAAGATATCCACCGTAGTCGGTCCTGTGCTACTCACATTTTAGAAGCGACTTCCTATGTATCATTCATTAAGGACCTATTAGAATATTACTTAGGTTATAGGTTGTAGCGGGCTAGTTTTCCGCAACTCGACGACTTAGCGCCTATTTTGTGTGAAAGCTTTAATGGCACTACTCTTGCCAACCCAGTTCTACCAGGAAGACTCGCAGACCCTCGATGTTGCCGACGACCTCTGGCAGAAACCTCGGTGTTCCGAGGTGTCGCGCCCGGTATATTGCCACTTCAGGATACTCCATGATGACGTGGGCTGCGGTTTCTTCTGCTTTCATACAGGCTCGCACAGGGAGCTGTCTGTAACACCTGTACCATACCTATGTTTGTTAAATAGGGCAAGACCGGTTATTGTCTTGTGTTGTGTCGTCCCTAGCTGTCGTAGCTTCCGTGACAATCCGGGGTTGATCATCGGGAGGGCTTCTTTGGTCTGCATGCTGGTGTTACGGTTGCTCCAGTGTTGTTGATGCTCTACCTCGGTCATTTGTCGCAGTCTGTTCCGTAGCCACGGCAAAACGGCAGAGGTAGGATAGGCTCAGGACCTTCCGTCGTTACAAGTAACAAGGGTATATGTAGGTACATTTTTGTATAATTAACAAGAAATAAGGGTTCCTTATTTACCATTTTGGTACGGAATCCTAAAGACTGCCGCACCGGGAGTTAAAACGTGTATCCAGATCATTTCCCTCGCCAACTATCCAATTACAACGGCAGCGTCTAGCTTTGGGATCCTGTTTCTTCCCGAGTAGGTAGGTACTTTGTATTTATTTTACACAAATGTATGAATGTTCATCCAGTTATTTGACCTACTTATTTGTGAAACGACCTATACTTGCTTTGGCATTACACTTATAGAGGCACCCTGTTTAATCCATTTTTGGCATTTTTGTATGTCTCATAATGTGTGTCAAATAAACTCTTTCTTTCATTTTAAACTGGGGTTTTAGGTTGAAAATTCAATGGTTTTAATCGAAAGTGGGAGGTCATAAGTAGATCGGGATTTTTTAACTATACATACAAGTAACGTCGAGGAAGATGGGCTGGCTGTAGTTGAGGTCCACGGAGTTCTCAGCGGCGCAGATGTACTCCCCCGCCTCTTTCTCCGTCACGCGGCTCAGTTGCAAGATCTGGCGGAAGTTGGAGTCGTCGTTTCCTTCACTGTCAACGTGCAGCAATATATCTTCCTGTAACAATGATGCATGTTTGCCCAAAACACTTACAATGCGAACATGTTTTATTGATTTTGAACCTCACCGACAAGCCTCTTCGGTCGTCACTTATTGCAACATATAATTAGTTCAGTTCATCTGATGTTGATCACGCGCAAACTATAGTCATGGTGAGGGGTTTAAACTGCAAAATAAACTCGACAAAATGATAATAAGTAGGTACCTCGTGAAACCAGTTGAACTTATGAGCCGGCGGATTGGCCACGGCAGTGCAGTTCAAGGTAACGTTGGATCCCTTGATGATGTGCAGGATACAGTTATCTAGCTCGCTGTCAACGTCGATCTCAACTATCGGCGGATCTGTAAAGTGATAGGTAGGTATTTAATAAATTATGATGGCTCATTTAACATTGCTCAGTCTCAAATGGGTGTGACTAGCGTAGAGTTAATAGTACTTAGTACGATGGAAAATGCGATCACGAACGCCAGACTTGAGAACAAATCGCACCTTTAGAATGAAAGTGACCTAATACAAAATGTTAAGTTTTCTACTTGGAGTCATAACATTATTATTATAGAGACCTAATTTAAAATCTAAACATTTTGGAATTAGGTCACTTTCATTCTAAAGGTGCGAAATATTGAAGGATCCGTACTAACAGACGACTGTGAGCGGGAGCGGCTGCGCGCACGTGTACTGGTCGGCGGGCGCGTCGCGGCTGCGCGCGGGCACGCAGCAGGTCACGGCCGCCTCGTCCCAGCGCCGGTCCACGGTCAGCTCCACCGCGCTCACCACCAGCCGCTGGGACGACTCGTTCTGGACAACCACATACATTAGTTTAACAAAAAGGGTAATGGAAAATTATTAGAACGCTGTTCGGAGTGGTATTTAATAAGTAAAACATTAACCAACTTTTACCCAACTACAGCTGTTTAATGTGTCGGTTGCCACATGAGAATATTGTTTTTCCACCTGTTGTCACTACGACTAACCCTTTTTTGCCAAGATACTAAGAATATGTATTGGCTTCTAGCAATAATCAATCATGGTGGAGAGCTGACCTACTCATGCTTTAACTGGCTCTTATCATTGAGAATTTTAATGAATTAATTATAATTTTGCGTCAAAATAAGGGCTTCGAGTACCTACTGGGATTTATGTTTATTATGCATAATACAAACCTTTCGGAAGACACCCTCTAAAATTCTAAATTTGGTACCTAGTCAAAATCGTGGTAACTATTTATTTATAATTATTTAAGCGCGCCTATCGGCATTTTTAGTACTATTAAGTACCTAGTACCTATTATACATTCTACGAGACCGTATAGCATTTGAGTAGGTAGGTACATGAAAAAATATGTTACAAAGATAGATTTTAGGTACGTACAGTGACATTCTGCTCCAAGTTGTCGAGCTGAGCGTCCCCGATGCGCCACAACACGGGCGGCGGCGGGCGCGCGCCCAGCACGCGGCACTGCAGCGCCAGCGCGTCGTCGGCGCGCACGCGCCCGCCCTGTGCGCCCAGGCTGCGCACTGATATCAGCGAGGGAGGTACTGGGAACAAAAACATAATCCTTACTAATAGTTGTTTGGTTTGGGTGTTTGTTTGTTTGTTTGTTCCTTCTTTCTTCATGGTTCAATGCGTCAACCGATCGAAGTGAAATTTTGTAAAGAACCGACTACCGGAGACGGACAAAGGATACTTTTTATCCCGGAAACTGGACAGTTTTCCTCCCCCCTGCCGACTGCACTTTTTTCGTTAGAATAGGACTCGATCGTCTATTAAAAATTCTTCGTCGTTCTTGGGCTTTAATCCTATTGTGCGGAAGTATCGTTGGCCGAGTGGATGTATCGTTTTGTGGGATCGGGACTTGTCTCAGGTGACACTAACTTAACACCTTTGCGCCAAGCAGCACAATGTGCGTTTCGTGTGTTAATGTAGAAAGTTCTTCTTCTTAAGATTGTAAATGACCGTTTACCCTCTCAAGGTGTCGTAAAAAAGGTCTTCTAAACTCACGGTGCATGTCGATGACGACGTCGACGGCGAGCGGCGGCACAGCGTCGGTGTTGTTGGCCAGGCAGGTGAGCACGCGGCCGTGGTCCTCGCGGCGCAGCGGCGCCGGCGCCACGTCGGCGCGCACGCGCTGCTCCGACAGCACGGTCGCCGCGCTCGGCAGCCGCCGGCCCTCGGACCACCACGATACCGACGGTTGCGGCTTACCTGACACAAATCCCTTTAATTTTAACTGCTTTTATGGACCTTAATGTATGATGAAATGGTATAACCACTTACAGAAAGAGTCAGGTCGAAACTGCATGAATATACTGACGACGCGGTTAGCCTAGTTGGTAGTGACTCTGACTAAGAAGTTAGCGGTCCTGGGTTCGAATCCCGGTATGGGCAAATATTTGTGTGATGAGCATGAGTATTTGTTTCCGAGTCTGTATGTTTTCTATGTACTTAAGTAGGTATTTATTTCTTTATATAAGTAGGTATACTCAATACTCTGAAATCATTTATTGCTTTCCATAATGTGTATACAGATGGTACTTAAACTAACTTAATAGTTGTAGGATCATTATGGACCCTGCAGGGCACAACAATATTTAGACGTGAGGGCAACTTTTAACATATTTAGTTATTATTTCCTTATTACATACTTATATTATTGTTATTTACGGCACATTTCAATTATTACTTATTACTATTATTTTATAGTTATACATTTAAAGGCATAATCTATTACTAAGTTTCTTATATTACTTACAAACCTATATATATATATATATATATATATATATATATATATATATATATTTATATATAAATATTATAATAATTTATATTTATAGCACATTTCAATTACATTGTGTTATTAGGTATTTTTATTATTTTGACATACATTCAGGTAGTCATAATCTAATAAATTTCAAGTTTTTTTTTTTTTTTTTTATTTAATTATTATAACACATCGTCTAAGTATTCAGCGATAGAATAATAGCATTTTTCTATCATTAACTGTTTAACCTTATTTATAAAACTTTTTTCATTATTTTCATTTTGTATTACTTTCGGTAATTTGTTATAAATTTTAATAGACATGACATGTGTGATATCAGAATGGATTTTCAGTCTGGAAGAAGGCAAAATCAATTTATTTTTGTGTCTTAAGGAAAATGTTAATGGCAGGTCTTTTCTTTTTCTGAAGAAGTTTGGGTATTTCCGAACAAATTTACAAATTTCTATTAAGTAAATACATGGTAGGGTGGGTATTTTTAATTTTTTTTAATGGGGTTTACAGCTGTCCGTGTTATTTATATTTACTAGTATGCGGATAAGCTTTTTCTGCTGAGTGAAGAGAGACTGCGCGTCTGTGCTGTTGCCCCACAGAATGACGCCGTAGGACAGCCAAGCGTGCGCATACGCATAGTAGGCACCGAGTGCAGTCTGTAAATCTGTGTTTTTTTTTGTTTCGTATAGAGCATAAACAAACTTTGATAATTTAGTTTTTATTTTACGTATGTGTGATTTCCAATTGATGTGCTTGTCTATAATTAATCCGAGCAATGAGAAATCTGACACTGTTTCTAATTTTATGTTGTTATAGCAGAAATTCATACTTAAAGGAGCTTTTTGGTACGGATGGAAACACATTAATTTTGTTTTGGCATAATTTAATTCTAAATTGTGTTCGTATAACCAGTTTGAAGTTTTATCTAATATTGTTTTTAATATGTTTATCGTTGTTTAGTACCCATAGTACAAGCCACTAGGTCAATTTGTGTGAGATTGTCCCCTGATACTTACTTAAATTAAAGTTTTGTTTGTTTACATAACTGTATAGGTACATTATAAAGTTAAAACACACACTGTAGTGTGACTGAAAAATCAGTTTACGAAGTTTGACACTAGTTGTTTTGTAACCTCCGACGCAAACAAGCGTTATAAGGTTGACGTGCGTGTCTGTGTCTGGCATAGTTGCTCCTAAACGAATGGACCGATTTGGACGGTTTTTTAAAAATATAAAGCTAGTTTGTCGGTGTTTAGCTGTTTGATAAAAATCAGTTGAGCCGTGTAAGAGTTATCAGCTCTGCAAGTAAGGGTCGCAATCATGCCGGGGTTTTATCTACTTCATAGGTAGCTATTAATTGTTTCCTTTCGATACCTATCTATAGAACATTAATAACACTGACTTCAAACCATAGATTTCTCTGAGATCTATTTCTAACCCTCCTCGACCAACCTCCGTAAGCAATGCAGTTGAGATGCACGGTGTCGCCGATGTAATAGGGCCCGATGTTGGTGCTGGTGCTGGCGCCGGCGGCGGCCGCGGCGGCGCGCTCGAGCGGCGCGTCGGCGCGCACCACCCACAGCCGGTCGGGGGGCTCTGCGAAATATATAAATACAACTAAGTTAAGCAGTTCTGGGTCGTGGGTTCGAACCCGGGCTCGCACCTCTAAGTTTTTCGGAATTTATGTGCGAAATATAATTTGTAAAATTTACCATGAGCTTTTCGGTGACGGAAAACATCGTGAGGAAACCTGCACACACCTGCAAAGCAATTTGACGGTGTGTGCGAAGTTCCCAATCCGCACTGGGCCCGCGTGGGAACCATAGCCCAAACCCTCTCGTTGTGAGTGGGAGGCCTGTGCCCAGCAGTGGGACGTATATAGGCTGGATTATTATATTATTATAAGCAGTTCTATGGTTGGCTTCCTACCGATTATTGGCACTATGAACTTTATTTCAAGTTAATAAAGGTAATTCAACAATCAGTAGGTGTCAATAACTGGTATTTTACGAGATGCCAAGAACCGGGGGTTTTACAATATAAATCCTACTAATAGGCACGTAAACGAACGTTGATGATGGTGTTTAGATGGTCGAATGATTGTGGCTCAATTACACATAAGGGCCGGGTTAATAAACTGATCTCGTGTGAGATGCCCGTCACAAGATGCGTAAAAAATTACAGTTTTCTATGGATTGACGTTTAGGTACTTTAATGTGTCTGGAGACGGGCGCCACTCGCAGTAGATATCAATACGGCCCTAAGTACTTAACGGTTGAACAGATTTGGATAAAACTGCCACATTTTGACCGACGGTGCCTTTTTGACGACGCGATTAGCCTAGTTGGCAGTGACCCTGCCTACGAAGCTAGCGGTCCCGGGTTCGAATCCCGGTATGGGCAAAATATTTGTGTGATGAGCGCGAATATTTGTTCCTGAGTCATGGATGTTTTGTATATATTTAAGTATGTATTTATCTATAGTATAGGTATGTATATCGTTGCCTAGTACCCATAGTACAAGCCTAGAGCTTAGTTTGGGACTAGGTCAATTTGTGTGAGAATGTCCCCTGATATTTATTTATTTATTCATAGTGCCTTGTCTCCGCGAAAGAAAATCGTTTAATAATTGTTTGTACTTACTTAGATTAAAAATAACTTAACTGTTGTCAAGTTACCATTGAATTGCGCTGTTATTTATATTTATTTAAGCGCAATAGCGAATATGCATGATTTTTTTTTTGCTTTAATAAAAAGTCATTCATGTAATAAATAGTAGAGAAAAAATATTTTTCGAATAACTAAAAAAAACCCAAGATAAAGATCTGTTTCTATCTTTTTCTAGCATAACATAATTTAAGATTAAGTTTATATGGCCGTTAGTGCACGCTATAATTAGTAGTTTTAAAAAGCTTTTATATTATTTTTAATTTTAATTTCAGTTTTTGCCATCTCTTTTACGGGATTTTCATATTTTGTTAAGAAATGTGATAGAAAAAATTATTCATGCATATTCCCTATTCTCAAATCTGTTACACTGACCACTTTTTAGGGTTCCGTGCCAAAATGGTAAAAAAGCAACCCTTATGGTGAGACTTCGTTGTCTGTCTGTCTGTATGTCACAGCAGTTTTTCTCAGCAACTACACAAGCTATCAACTTGAAATTTAGCATAATTGTATAACTTCCTTGCCCGCATCTATTTTTAGTAAAAAAATGAAATTGATTTTATAAAATTGAAAAGGCGTATAATTTTCCGTGACTTAGTTACTTTTTCATTTATAGACAAAAATGTCCAAAAAATGATATATATTATATATATATATATATATATATATATATATATATATATATACATAAATAAAATTCTCACTCCGCAAGATCATTAAACAACTCTCCACTTAGGTACAATTTGTTTCTGCCCTGTATCATAATACCTATTGCAGGAAGATATCAATAATAAAATGTATGTCAATGTTTCCCGAAGGTCAATTTTACTTGCCCCAGCCGTCTGTCGCTGTATATTATTCATGATGGGCTTTAGAAGGGAGCTAATTTGCTTGTGAAATGAGGAGACACGTCATATGGTAGGCATGGGCGATTGTTAATATGCTAACATTAATATGCGACCATTTGTGTAATTGTTGGGCAAACGGACGGAATTGTTCCGGCGCTGTCAGCTTCCTCATTAAACTAGAGCCAATTAATTCGCCCCGAGCGCTATTTCTCTGCATAGGTAAGTAAACAAGCAGCGGTCGGACAGTTCGTTTGCACGTAAAGTGAGGCTTTTTGTTGTTATTTCAATCGGAGTCCGTTAATTAAGACAGAAATAACGTGAAATGTTTTGTTGACTACAAAGGTGCATACTCTGCACATTTGTAGTAAACTACGAATTATGGAAATATAAATAAAACTGAAATGACATTTAAAAAAGTACAGTCCTTTTGAAGGCTGTTGCTTTTGGGTAAAACTGATACGTAAGGTCTCAAGTTATTATAAGAAACAAGCTTCAGAAAATTCGACTGCTTGGGTTTTTAAATTGAAATATTTTTTTTAGTAGATAACGAAAAAACGTCAAGCTATTTAGCCGACCGGTCACATAAAAAAACAAACATACAACCGAAAATACCCTCCATCAAGGGGTAGTCGGGTAAAAAGGATTTGTTAGATGTATTTTTCGATATTATTATTTTCTTGTATAAAAATTTCCGACCTCATTCTTTCCCGACAGACATTTACTGTTATATTTATTTTCTTGTATAAACATTTCCGAATGCTTTTCGTCCCTAAGCACATATTTACTGATATATTTATTTTCTTGTATAAACATTTCCGAACGCCTTCTTTCCCTATAGGTACATAATTATACAAATTTACTGTAATACTACTCTGTCAAGAAAGTACCGGGAAAAGATCAATAATACACAAACTGTTTGTTAATCATCCAAATTTATTTTATCACCTTCAAAGTATGCTCCTTCAGAAACGATACACTTACGCCAACGAATAATCCAATCATCAAAACATTTTTTAAACGCTGTTTCCGGAATTGAATTCAGTTCTCGGCGCGAATTCTCCTTTATGTCTTCTACCGATTGAAAACGGGTGCCACGAAGTGGTAATTTGAGTTTAGGAAAAAGAAAGAAGTCGGCAGGAGCCATATCTGGTGTATATGGTGGTTGCTCGATGGTATTTGTTGAGTGTTTGGTCAAAAATTCTTTCACAATGATGGCCTTGTGCGAAGGCGCATTATCGTGGTGCAAAATCCAAGAATTTTCATTCCACAAATCTGGCCTTTTTCGTCGAATTTGCTCTCTTAAATGCCGCATAACGCTCAAATAATATTCTTTATTTACCGTTTGACCTTCCGGCAAGAATTCCGAGTGCACAACACCGCGATAGTCAAAGAAAACAGTCAACATGACTTTGACTTTTGATCGACTTTGGCGTGGTTTCTTCGGTTTCGGTTCAGTTGGAAGGCGCCACTCCGAAGCTTGTTGACTAGTTTGCATGTCAAACTCGTAAACCCACGTCTCGTCACCAGTAACAATGCGTTTCATGAATGTTGGGTCGGAATTGACTCGTTCTAGCATGTCCTCAGCGACTCTCATGCGATTGAGTTTTTGGAGAAAATTCAGGTCTTTTGGGACTAGCCGAGCGGTAACATGTTTCATACCCAAATGATTAGTTAAAATAGTACGGATCGACTCGTGAGATACAGAAAGTTCGGCGGCTATCTCTCTCAAAGTTGAATGAGGATTTTCAGTCACTATTTCCTTCACTTTTGCGATGTTAACTTCAGTTGCAGACGTTGATGGCCTACCAGAGCGAGGCAAATCTTCCATCACATCTCGACCGCTTTTGAACGCTTTGTACCACTCATAAACACGTGTTTTTGATAAAGTCGAATCACCGTAAGCCTTCTGTAACATTTTCAGTGACTCCGAACACGAAATTCCATTGGCGATGCAAAATTTAAGACAAACTCTTTGTTCAATGTTTTTGTCCATTATGAAATTCGCAATACACACTAGATATGATATAACTAAAAACAGCACTGTATTTAATATAAATAACAGATGCAACTCAAACTCCGCGCCAAAATAGAAAACAGTTGTGCCAATCTAACAACAACAAAAAAAACAAAAATTTTAATTTGGAACCATAAACAAATCATCCATTCCCGATACTTTGTTGACTGAATGTATTTTGGCTTGTTAGTACATTAATTTATTAGTAGCATTTTTTCCCATTCCAAAAATCTAATTTGACAGTGTCGACGGAGCTCCTATTTCTGGGTTGTTTTGGCCTCTCGGGCCTGATATAAAATCGAACCTAACCTACGTATTACTACTCTTATTACGATGTAATTACTATTGGGAAAATTTACGATTGAGAAAAAATTGGGAAAAATTCGCTTCTATGAAAAACCTACTAATTTCTGATTGGATACGTGGTCGACTGGTAGAGAATGCCATTAGGCATTAATTCCGCCATTTGTACTTGTTTTTGTGCAATAAAGATTAAATAAATAAAATAAATAAATAAAAAATGTCCTCTGTGAAAATGATCTAACAAAACAAATATAACAGTAAATAGGTATATAAGGAAAGAAGGCGTTCGGAAATTTATAAACAAGAAAATAAATTATATCATTGCTGTAAATATGTCTATAGGGAAAGAGGGCGTTCGGGAATTTTTATACAAGAAAATAAATATAACAGTAAATATGTCTGTAGGGAAAGGAGGCGATCGGAAAATTTTATACAAGATAATAAAAATATCAAAAAATACGTCTAACAAAGCGTAAAAAGAGATGAAGGCACAGGAATTGTTCAAGCGTACTGATAACGTTTAGGAACACGTAAGTGATCCGCGAGGGGCTGTGCTCGAAGTCGGCGTGGCACTTGTAGACGCCGGCGTCGCCGAGGCGCACGCGCCGCATGCGCAGCCGCGCGGCGTCGTCCTCCAGCGCCAGCTGCAGCCGGCCCGCGGGTGCCGCCTCGCCTTCCTCGCGCAGGTCTCGGCTGCAGGCACAAGCAGTCACTAAACAATGAACTCGAAAATCCTTTAAGTCATATGGGAGCGGAGAATTCCTGCAAACGAACAAGAACCTCAGAAAATTAATGCGTACAAACTTAAAAATTGATTTTTTATCCAGTAGCCACCCGGAATATGAGTCCTTTTGTAGGTACTTCTAATCAAAATCTTACCAAGATTACAACTGTCTAGGTAGTTGTAAAGTTGTTGGTACGATTTTGATAAAATATTTAAATACTCGGCTCTAAGTATATTGGCAAAAACGTTAGAGCGTGACGAGCGAATTTAGATTTTTGAGGTGATTGCTTATCTGCTTTGATACATTAGTTGGAAACTGCACCTTACTATCTACGGCTCTTGTTAAATTAACATTGCCTGGGTCTTGTGTACTTAGTAAGTGTTATGATACTTGAAAATAAGCAATTACACAAGATACATACAGATCAGATCAGATCAGATCAGATTACATAGATAGGTATACAATAATGTAGGTATTATTACAACTGACAACAAAGGTAGGTATAGCCGTAACGTAACTAGATCCACTTCTCCCTCAGTCGCATTGCAAAGCCACTAAGGCAATCGCTTGATGCGTTTTAAACCATCAACCATCAAATATCGGTCAGTAGGTACCTATATCGGTGCAGTATAGTTAAGGTACAGTCGAACTCATTGTACATTTTAGTACCTTGTCGCAGTATTGACATACTAAATTCAAGCTATTGACACTTATAATACGTAACTGCGACATGGTACTAAAATGTAAAGCTACTTATGAGTTTGACTGTACTTATCTGAACTTATCCCAACGACAAGATAAAAAATATATAATATATAATATCCTTTTTCAAAAGTCTAAAACACGATTAGGTACCAGACCTTAAGGAAAGGCCGCCTTGGTAACGGTGATCACTTAGGTACTAATCAGGAGTGATACGCTTGCTCCCCTGCCATCTTTTCCCAAAAAAAGCAGAGTGCTCACCTGAAGAAGGCCGTGTCGGAGCCGTTCCTATACCAGCGCAGCACGCTGAGCGCGTCGCCCTGGCTCGCGGGCGTCACGTTGCACGGCAGCTCGGCGGTCTGGTTCACCAGCACTGAAACCCTCGCTTACTAAACAACCTGACCATAACCATTAGGTACTTCCTGGCTAATAATATTAATCATTTTATAACGCGGTTTTTTGCACAAAGTTTGCCATACAATCAGAAATCTAGTGATTTGGGTTTAAGTACCGACTTCTCATCTTGGTAAATGGTAATTTTATGATAGCGAAATAAAGATGTATCCTATCTAATGCACCTTTAGTCGAGCGAAACATACGGCCGCACTCAGAGACGTCAATTAAGTTTTAAGTTTCATTAAAGTAGCTGCTGTCACTTTCTTTGCTATAGCAATGGAATAAGACACAGCAACTTTAATGATTTAATTAAACTTAAAAATTAATTGACGTCTCTGAGTGCGGCAGATAGTATTTTACTTAATGGCCGAGACCAATAACCTAGGAGGCGGACACTATTATATAATATACCGTCGTACTTACTATGTAAATCTAAGGTTTTAGGACAGTCTTCAGAAAATATTTTATTGTAGGGAATACTTAACATAAATTGGTAAAAATAAATGAAGACACTGATATACCCTACGAACCTAGTGATCTCGGGTTCGATTCCCGGTATGGGCAAATATTTATTGTGACACGAGCGCGAATATTTTTTTCATAGTGCTCGATGTTTTGTATGTAAATACCTACCTATAAATAAGCATTTATTTCTCTATATAAGTATATTTCTCGTTGTTTAGTACCCATACTATTAGTACAAGCCTAGCTAGAGCTTAAAAAACATCTAAAGTAAGTTTGGCCGGATAACGTATATTATCAGGACCAACTTTGAAATTAAGTTGCAGTGCAACCCATACATAATGTACCTATTAGGTATGCCTAATATCGTAAATAAATAGGTAAATAAGTACCTGTTTCAGACACTTCCCAGGCACTCACACTTGTCCGGCACACTAAAGTGAACGTTAACAGCAATACAACGTTCATTTTAATATTTGCACTTCCGAATCGTTTAAAATGCACTTCAGGAATTCGTCACATGCGAAATATCGTAAATGCAGGACATGGCCCGTTTGGGTCGAGGAGCGGACACGCGCATCAATTCGCGAGGCGGGCAGCAATAAGCGGCGGCGGCGCTCGGCGCGGGGAGGGCCGGCCGGCCGGCGCGCTGCCGGCCGCGGCCCCGGCGGCTTCCGGAGCACCGGGTGACGTCACGGGCGCTCAAACACCGCCGGCCCGCTGCCTTAGTTTACCTACCTCACCATTTTTAATTGGGGAGGTTATACTGGGTGTTTTTTTATTCGTCTTAAACATTTTGGGGGTTAAATCAATAAGTCATACTGACCAACTTTCACTATGGGACCAACCCCGAAATCGCGAAAAAAAATTTGACCCTCCCATACAAAACATCGTCAGCTGACTAGCCAAAATGTATGGTATGGTCAATTTTTTTTCGCGATTTCGGGGTTGCTCCCATAGTGAAAGTTGATCAGGATGACTTACTGATTTAATCCCCAAAATTTTTAAGACGAATAAAAAAACACCCGGTATATTACAACAATTGGGTTGCAGTTGCAGATCATTGAGCAAAAGTTGGTTACCTAGTTACAACTCTATAGTTAAAAATAACCAGTCGATGCTTCCCAGCTTAGTGTCAACTATCTAAACGGTTGAAGTGTCCAACCAAAGAAAATGGAAAAATATTTTGCTGTTAAGTACGAATATGAAAAAAACCGATCAAGTGCGAGTCGGAGTTGCGCATTGCGCACCAAAACTATTTCCTAATTTTGAGTGTTTAGTAATATTTTCCGGATGAGAGGACCATGTTGATGGGTGAGAAAGGAACCACTTTGTCAGTCGGCTACAATCTAATTTAATTACAATAAGGCAGAATAAGTAATAATATAATAAGTACGGCAGTAGTCCTTAATAAAATAACTAGTAAAAATAAGTTTTATTTACTACGTTTTAAGGTAAATTTTTTTAAGGTTAATTTCAGGGGCCGGCCGCGCCGCCGCTGGAGCGACGACATCGTACAGGTGGCTGGAGGAACTTGGACGAGGTTGGCCAAATGGGCCTACCACACACACAAGGTTCACCACAGTTTTGCCTGTGCAGGCCGGTTTGTACACGGAACACGGAGCGTGTAGTTGGTAAAACTGTAAGACACGAAGTGTTTAGTTTTTTCGTGCGAGAAGCTTGCGCAGGTAAAACTGTGGTGAAGCTTGTGCGTGTGGTAGCCCCAAAAGACAAACAAACTTGGAAAGATATGGAGGAGGCCTTTGCCCAAAAATGGGCTAGCCAAGATTAACAAATAAATATTCCAGTATCTGATGCATTAAATCGTAATTATAATTTAATTGAATTAATTTATACAATGTAATTAAATGAATATTAATAATGTAATGTAATAATAAGTTTTGGAAATTAAAAGGCTAAATAAAAAAATAAAAAAAGGTTCATTTTAGGTTCCTTAAATTTGAACAGTTATTTTCAAAGTATTTTGTTAATATCTCGAAAACTGTTGATTTTCATACCATCGATTTATTTTTCCTAAAAAATATAGATTAATGTCTATAAGTCTGAATTATTTCAGATTTTATGGCCTGTAGTTACGCTTCAGAGATAAGGGGGAGAATGGTAATTTTTTTTTCATTTTTGGTCATAAATCCAAAACTGAATGACGATTTTACGTATACTTACCTCCGCGTTTAAGGGGATTTAAGTATATTTTACTTATTAATAAGTAAGTGCATATATTCAAAATTACAAACATTTATTCAACTGTAACAATATTAAATATATTAATGCTACAATAATCACAATCCGACAAATCCTTGATATGTATGAGGACAGGAGAAACAATACAAAGTTTGAGGTAGTTTTACATTTAGCAACACTTTTCACAGTCTAACTGAAAACACTTATAATACTTAACATATCATATAGTTACTAAAGTTACTTAAACAAAAATAATTACTGCTTTAGCTGTTTGATGGATTGAGCAAATAAAACAGCTAATACTACAACAGCTATGCTACCGACAGTTCCTACAATCAACTTCTTATTCTTAACATTGCTGGATTCTTTAGTTAAACTCTGAAACAAGAGGATTTAATTACAAAATGATATCAAAAATAAAATATATTATTACTGTGCTAAAGTTCCCAGAATAAATTTTAGTCTGAAATTCTAAATGTGGCTCATTCTTCGAGCGTTTCAACCGCCTTCATTCCTGTGGCCGCATTAATGTCGAAATTCCTGTAGCTTTGGAAGCATTTTCAGTAAAATTTTGTAGAAGTCAGGGCACTCTACAAGATAACCGAAAATAGCATCTAAAGCTACAGGAATTTCGACATTATGTAGCCGCAGGAATTAGAGCAGTTGAAACGCTCGAAGAATGAGCCATTTGAAAGACTTACTAAAACTAATATTACTTCAGGATTTTTGAATTTCGTAACAGGTAAATAAGTTAAAAAAAAAAAACCTGAATAATAATTTACTAATAATAATTTAGAACAATGGTGCTTGTGTGAGATTGAATGTCAGTTACATTTATCATCTATTCACACACTCACACATACATAATATATGCAAATGCTAGGTCAATGGGATTTAACTATACTGGCCCAAATGACATATTGGAGTATTTATTAAAATTAGTGTACATAAATGATGCATTTAAGTATCATTTAAATAATGTTTAACTTACAATTTTGTTAGGAAAATGTATGCACCTTAAATTAAATGGTGGGATTGATTGTTATGTTACCTACTTAGGAATAACAAATTATCCAAGTTTCAATCTGTAAAATTTAGGACTTGTATATTCATTTACCTTGAATTGTGTGTGGAGAGCAATGTCCATTGAGTTTAAAATTGTTGTCATCTCACGTAATGTAGCTAGAGCAATATGGGAAGCATACTTGTCCTTATAGAGGAGGCAGTCTGATATTCTCTTTGTCTTCTTAATAGTAAGTGTATTGGCTAACATGCTCAGGTAAATTCTGTACAAATGCTGAGAGCTCTCTTCAAGTACATCAACTATTTCTAATGGACCTAAATGTGATTGAGACCCAGACCTGCAAGGGAAACTCAAGTCAAATAATGTAGTTGTAAAAGTATTTTATATTAAATATTTCAAGTAGAGAAAAAGCCGTGGTAGCCTAATGGTATGACCTGCCGACTCTTAAGCAGAGGGTCGTGGGTTTGAACCCGGGCTCGCACCTCTAAGTTTTTCGGAATTTATGTGCGAAATATAATTGTAAATTTACCATGAGCTTTTCGGTGAAGGAAAACATCGTGAGGAAACCTGCACACACCTACAAAGCAATTTGACGGTGTGTGCGAAGTTCCCAATCCGCACTGGGCCCGCATGGGAACTATAGCCCAAACCCTCTCATTGTGAGTAGAGGCCTGTGCCCAGCAGTGGGACTTATGTAGGCTGGATTATTATTATTATATTTCAAGTTGAGTATATCTAATACTTACACTTGAAGTTCTTGGTACAGAGGAAGATTCTTCACTTCTTCTAAGATTTTTCTTCTTATGTTATCATTGTCTATTCCGAATTTAATTAAATCTTCCTCACTCAATTCAATCAATGTTGACTGCCCAATATTCTGAGCCCTGTTAATACAAAATAAACTTTGAGAATAAGGAACAGGCAAGGTGATCAAAAACATACTTTCATGAGACTAGTTGTTTATGGACCAAGTTAACCACCTTCATGTTTCGGTATACATGATATAAGCTATGATGGTGATGAATTTGTAAGTCAATCTCAGGCAGCCACCATCCCAGATCTTGCCAGGCAATCCCCAGTGTCAAGCCTTCATCCCGCATCTAAATAATGATTAAAGTCATCTCCGAAAAGTCTAATGCGTCTAAAAAAGTAGGTGGTCCGGTTTTAATGTGGCTAGAAGTTGGCCGCCTTACATTTGTCATACATAAATTGGACAGCCTAGGAAATAGCGCTAAAGAAAACCTACGCGGTAAATGTCGCGGACAGAAGCAAGTAACATTTAAAGAATATAATTATAAAATTATTATAAGGGAGCTTACTTAAAAATATCAAGATATTTCTCGCCGCCCAAACCTATTATCATCGCGCTTACGGCAACATCGAACTCATTTGGATCTATCTTACTGCTGATAGGTATTTGTACAACATCTGAATCAGCACTTGCCATTATATATTTTTTAATAATATCTTAAAGTCCGGATACGCTATTGTAGTTTATTTGTGTTTTTTCTGATCGGAACGATCGAATCAATGATCCCAACTGACATTGACGTGTTTACTGTCAAACTGTCAAGTTCAATTATCAGACGTCAAAACAATCACAATAGGTACTCTCAAGTGGCAACTCTCATATTTATACCCCTTCTATACGGTCGGGCGGTTGGGCCAACCGAGAAGGACGCAGCTATCTGTCAGAATGAGATAGTAATATTTACATCTCGTTCCTACAAATAGCTGCATCCCTCTCGGTTGACCCAACCGCCCGACCGTATAGAAGGGGTATTAGCATGAGACAATTTCAAAGAATAAGAACAACATAGAAGCCGGACTATAAGATGAACTTTGAACCAGCCGTCATTCTCAAACTTTTTATTAGATACGTATTTCATACGAGGAAATGAAACAAACTTCTTCTTTACCTGTCGTCATCAAAAGGTTTTAATTTTTTATTTATTTATTTATTTCGGATAACACAAGATCCATATTACACAAACAGTTAAATAATCAAAATATAAAATAGTAAAAATAAAATAAAGTTAAATTGAAAATTCTTAAAAATGTCAATATATCCTTCCTGGCACTGCCACTGCCACATGTCTGTCACAGCAGTGCCGGATAAAAGGACAGTCAAGTCTAGCGGCGATCATTTTCAGGATGTTGTTGGAGCTGCCCCGTACTCTGCGCACCAGAGACGCGCCCCGCCTGCGCATCGTAGTGTGGAAGCAAGCGGTGCGCGCCTCCGCGAACATACCCGAGGCGCTGCAGTACCGGGGCAGTCCCATAATTACTCTGAACGCATTATTGTACAGGACACGGAGGTCGCTGTAACTTCGCTTTGTATAGTCAGCCCACAGGCTGCAGGTGTAGAGTGATGTACAGTACGCTCTAAAGAGTGTAACTTTAACCTCCAGTGAACATCGCACAAACCTGCGGGCTATCATATTGGCTCTTATTGACAGCGCCCTCCGCTCCCGCTCAACATCTGCATTGTCCTTAAGGTCGGCAGTGACGATGTGCCCCAGGTACTTGAATTGACTTACTAACTCTAGAGGCACTCCATTTAACCGTACCGGAGGTACCTTCTGAGGACACTTTTTACCTGCCTTAAAGAACATGCATTGACTTTTCTTTATATTGTACTTTAATCCGTGACTACTTGCATATTCTTCACATATCCGTATTAGCTCCCTCAGGCCGCAAACCGACGCACTCAGCAACACCATGTCGTCTGCGTAACTTAAATTGTTGACACAAACGCCATCTATGTGGCAGCCGACATGCTGGCTGCTAAGCGCGACTATCAGCTCGTTCATATATACGTTGAACAGGGTTGGAGATGTTAACCCACCCTGCCTGACTCCGCATTCAAGCCTATACGGATCCGACATTGCCCCCGCCCACCGTACACTATTGGATTGATGCGCGTACCAGTACTGGAACATGCTGATGATTTCCCGGGGCAATTCCGTGCTCCTCAGCTTATTCCACAGCACGTCGTACTGGACAAGGTCAAATGCCTTAGACAGGTCGAGGAAGCAAGCATATACTGGTGTCTTTTTAGCTGTGTAGTATTTGACGGTCTGCTTAAGACACAGTATTGCACTTTCAGTGGACAGCTGAGGACGAAATCCGAACTGGTTATCATTTAGTGTCACATGTCTATTTAACTGTATGTTAAGCAGCCCGTCAAAAACCTTGGCTATAACAGTGGCAAGAGATATGGGCCTGTAGTTACTTTTATCGGCAGGGTCACCCGTTTTATTCTTCACTACAGGCACTACCACTGTTTTCATAAACTCTGCTGGTAAATAGGAATGACTCACACACAGCGAGAAGAACATAGCCAATATCCTAGTGATATGTGGCCCAGCGTGCAGAAGGTGCTCAGTGCTGAGGCCGTCATGTCCTGGAGACTTACCTCTAGCTATAGACCTTATGACTTTAGCGACGTCTTTTGCGAGAAAAGAAGTCTTAATTATTCCACTATTCTCATCAGCACTAAGCACCCTACTTGCCCGACCTAACGGCGGACTCACAGTAAAATGGTTCTTAAAGCTATTCGCAATATCCCTAGGGACGATCACGCCATCGACGCTCACCGGGAGGCCAGGTCGTACATTTACTTTACTAGTATCCTGCCAGAAACCACGAAAATTACCTTTGGAATGTTTTTCTGCAAGCGAGTCCATTATTATTTGGTCTTGGTGGTCTTGACACCATTTTAGTCTAGACTTGAAAACTCGCCTACTTTCGTACATTTCCTGATAAATTGGGCCAGACTTCGGCCTACCGCACATTATCCATTCCTTGAATCTGGACCTGGCCATCGTGTGAGCCCCGCTGACATGCTTGTTCCACCCCACTACGTGCAGGCCACCCCTACCCTTCTTCTTGCTTTCCCGACCCGCCACTGCTGCTTCACGGAGGGCAGTCACAATGTCGGAGTAAAGCTTATCCAATATACACTTGTGGCCACAGTCACTACATATATATTCAGCACACTCTACAAACTCAGAAGGAAAGTCAATCAATTTTAACCGCTTATTACACTCCTTGGTATACTTTGTCACTTGTTCCTCACCCCTTACACCCCACAGAACATCTTTATTTACATTGTTAATTTTAGGCACCACCTTGGGTGTAAGCAATTTTAAATTACAGTCTATAATAAGCGGGAAGTGGTCAGACCACAAGGTGTCACGCACCACCCTTACATTTGTAACAGACTGCTTTGCCGAATGAGTAGCAATACAGTGATCCAGCCAACTACTCGTCCCGTGCACATCACTTATATAGGTAAAAGTGCCAGAGTCCAACCCTAGCATATCTATATCTACACATGACCATAGCTGGTCATTACAAATATTCACAAGTTCACCGTAAAACAACTCACCCGGGTCCGCATTAAAGTCGCCTAGTATAAATACAGCATCAATTCCATATTCGTCAATAATCGCGCTCACAGTACTTAAACAATCTGTAAATTCCTGTAGATTATCGACGGAGTTTGTTGGTAAATAAACGCTCATTACTATCACTGGTCGGTCATCAGTTGTTATTTTTACACCACAAACACGAGCACTATCACACTGCAACACTGACACTTGCTGGAACGCACTATAACGCCATAGCACAGCAGTTCCTCCATATGGACGCCCTCTAAGTATGCCCGCAGACGTATCGACTGCAGACGTGGCCGTATAGCCAAAATCACTATTGACCGTGCTGACATAGGGTATGTCGTGCGGCAACAACCAAGTCTCCTGGAGACATACGACGTCGCACGTACGGCATAGTTCTCTGACATCGTCTATGGAGCGCTTAACATTCCTACAGTTGAAAGTAGCCAATCGGTAAGACTTATTTTCCATTCTTAATATTGGTATGGCCGTCGGTGCCAGTATGCTGTGCACCATTTGTAGTCCTGTACTTAAAATTCATAAAACGGCGGAATATGACACCTGCGGGCCACAGGTTTTCATCCATGTATTTTGATAGATTGACCTCTGATATTAAAAACTTGTAGGCTTTGTGTCCTCGCTCAACTTTCATATTTATTTTCTCTAGAGACACCGTTTCCTGTGTCTTATTATAAATATGTTTTATTATATCGCTTTCAGTTGTCGAAATATGCACGTTCGTAATAAACATAGGAAGTTTCCTGTCTGCCGCCCTGAAGGTACAATCTATGTCTCTGGCTACACCCGCTTTGCCCAAGAAACAATATTTCGCTGGTTTCTTACGATACTGTACTTTCTGCCATCCTTTGTTGTCCGGTTTAGTTTGATTCGCCTCACTATTATTAGTCTTATCAGTGCATGTCAGCTGATCAGGTATCTGTGTAGTCGGACTCGTTGTTTTTGACGTCAACACAGAATTAGAACCGGTCTTATTGCTATCCTCCTTACACGCAGGCCGCACTCCTCCCCCGCCCGCACTCGTCTGGGCACCGTCCACCGACCGTTGCCCCTCGTTTAAACCGCGTTCGGATTGTTTAACTTCGTCTACCCTCATTTCCCTATATTGCGATAGGGGTGAGCTTATGTGCGATGATTCATTTACGTTCTTTGCCACCGAATCGTCACATGGAATATTATAATCATGTGACAATCCATGTGACAATTAATAAAAATGAAATTTGAACGGACTACTATCAGTCGGTATTGCGAATATTATTTTATACTTTATTTCAGGATGACTTCTTCATTTTAGCTTTGTTAGTTTTGACAATAATGTGAAAATATATCGATATTTTAAAAACTTAGTGAGTAGGCAGGGAAAATTGGATACCGAAGAAATACAGCAAACTGTGGCAAAGGCATAGACAGTCACGTGAGTGATCTTGTAACCCTTTTTTGGTTGATTGCTATTCCCAAAATTGTAAATAAAACATTATTTAATTATTGAACATTATTCTTTATTTGAAATATCATTGACCTGCTGTGAACAAAAAACTTAAAATATAACTGTAATTGCTAAAGTTTACCTTAACATATAACAGGTTTCCTTCTCCTTTTCTTTCATATGACAATAAGCTTCTGTCAAAACTTGCATTTTGGGACACGCTTTTATTGCCAACTGTACTTTTTTGCAGTGTCAGCGTTTTTTTCCAAATTTGAGTTAAATAGTTACATATTGATTATTGAGTCAGTTCTTTAGTACCTATTCATAAAATGTTGACAGAAAAAGGGGCGCTGTTTGACTTTCGAGTATGTTAGATGGGGATGAGACGTTGTGGGGGCGAAGGTGAAAGTCGAAATCAAAATCAAAGCCAAAACAAAATTAAAATCAAATTAAGCAAGTCTGAAAATTACGAGATAATTAAGGCACTTGCATGTATTGCACAAATACTACTTAATTGTTGGATTATCTATGGCCCACACTATGAGAATAACTATATAATGTATGGGCTGCTTTAATTATTGTTATTACTTATTGGCATTGTTCTACTTTTTGTCTACGACCCGTTTTTCTTCTGATAATCTCGTTTTGAATAGCTGTATATTTGTAATGTCCGACTCCGACTGCTTGCTTAATATTTGACCGTTTATTGTGTGCAATTAATTGTATGCCAAATTAGTAAAGCAATAAAGGAAATAGTAACACCCAGAAAGTTTGATTCCGCTCCCTTGCTGCAAACAGGTCACAACCACTGCGATCTACGGTCTCCAACAAGTTATGGGCCCAGCGAATTTGCCAAGCCGAAGGTATCCAGATAGTAGTAGTACGTGCCTGGCCCCTTTGTTCTGGGTGGCGCGGGTGTTATTGAAAAGCTGGATGGCAACAATTACCATACATGGAAATTTTCCCTCAAAAAAAATTTCATCGCGGAAGGATTATGGGATGTTATTGACAGAAAAACAAACAATCACCTCACCGACCGGTGCTGATTCTGCGCGTGTCCAACGCGCGCTGGCTTGCGTCTATGGCATGCATTATCCGAGCTTTTTACTATTCGGATAATTCGGATAACTGATAATACAATATCCAGATATCCGGATAATACGGATATTTTTATGCTCAGTGTAGGGTTCCGTCGCCATCATTAAAAATAAAAACCGGCCATGTGCGAGTCTGACTCGCACACAAAGGGTTCCGTACCGTCGTACAAGATTTAATACTATATACTTTTTAAATACTTTCGTAAAAGATACAACATGTAAAGTGGGTAATTGTCTAAATTCATTACATCCCTTTAATTTTTAATTTAATTTAATTTTTATTATTTGTTGTCATAGTGGCAATAGAGATAAAACCCTGTGAAAAGTTCAACAGTCTATAATAATATTACGGTTCATGAGATACAGCCCGCGGAGTAACAAAATTTAATAAAATCACGCTTTTTGTATGGGAGCCCGCTTTAATTTTTAATTTTAATTTATTTCTATTATTTTTTGTTATAGCGGCAATTAAAATAAATACTTAATTAACTTAATTAAAATTTCAACTGTCTACCTGTTACGGTTCATAAGATACAGCCGGATTTAACAAAAAAATCACGTTTCTTGTATGGGGCCCCTTTTTAACTTTTAATTTTATTTTATTTTTATTAGTTGTTGCTATAGCGGCATCAGACATACACATACTGTGAAAACTTCAGCTGTCTACCTACTTCGGTTCAGCGGAGGCTCAGTAATAGGGTCCCGTTTGGCACCCTTCGGGTACGGAACTTTAAAAAGTAACTAGGTACCTAGGAAAATAACTACCTAGGATAACTATGAATAATGCTAACTTTCTTCTTAAAGTTACCTACCTAGGTATAAATATTTTAGTCAATTGTGTAACTCAAGAGCCGATAGTCTTAAGTCGTGATAGTGTTCCTCTTAGGTTCGTTTTGCGCTTTCATTCTAGATATCTTCCAGATTTTTAGTATTTGTAGTTTTGGCTGTCGGGGGTGTGGACACGTAACTCTAGCGGAAATGACACTTTTACTGCTCAATATTTACTAAATGGTCCGGTATTTATTTAAATAAGTAGTTAAAATAAAACTTCTATTGTTCTTGTATAAAAATAATGTATTATTCTAAATAGGTACCTACAGTACAATTTTCATATATAACTAAATCACTTCTTTCTTCGTTTCTTGTGCGCGCATGATGCACATGTGTTAAGTACATTACAAATGTTGATGTAACATACTATTTTGTCCAACTTTTGTACATAGGTAAATCAACTTTGTAAAAAATAAAAAATGTACGTTCGCGCGGGCGTATTGCATTGCATCGCGTTTTCAGGCCCGCGCGCAGAAGAATTGCAGGGCGCTGGGAAGCACTCGCGATTCTCGCGCAACACCGATCTACATTTGTAACCCTAGGGCCACACTAATGGGAAACGATAATATATATGCGCATCATGCGCGAATCAAAACTGCAATCCCATGTAGTAGGTACTTGGGCGTCATGCGCGCGCGAGAGCTAGCAATCCCGTGAAGCACATGTGCATCATGCGTGCCGAAAGGGTTAAGCAAAGTAAATAAATTATGTAAGTCAATGAAAAATCACGCAGCATACATTCATTACACGAGTTCGCTGTAACGGTTGAGCTGAGCCTACTTCGAAAGTCGAAGTTCGAAATTATGTTAGCTCCATCCCTTCCCAACTAGCAAAAAACAAAGAAGTCGCGGACATCTTGTGCATGCCGTCCTGATCTATTGAGTCATTGAGTCGACAGTTTGGACAGATAAACTTATTCATACATCTAGTAGCTATTGTTATTTATAGTACTGGTTTATTGAAGGTTTCTATTGGGCACGGGTCCAGGATAAACAGCACGGGAGCAACTTTTATTCAAAACTTCCTCGAACTATTTTTATTGTAAGGGTAAAATCAATGCACCGCACCCATTTCCCAAATCCACGCCCGAGTTATATACTAATGCGAGTACGGTATTTGTTCATTTAATTAAATCTTAAGAATCTTATCTACTTACATCAATAAATTCTATTCAGTGAACTGACCAAAAATGTTCCCTTAATAGTTTGGGAACTACTAACTCTTAAACTGTATTTTCTATTCCTTGTACATTTCCTATTTTCAACGGAGCAGCCTATATATTGAAACAAATATCAAAAAAGAACTAAACTAAGCCATTTTTTCTAAATTGCCTCGTCATATCGGCATTATCAGCAGCATTACCACTAGATTTTCTTGTTAATCTGTCATAAAATGCGTACAGTTGACAGTGAACACT
Source organism: Tortrix viridana (assembly GCA_963241965.1). Lineage (NCBI taxonomy): Eukaryota > Metazoa > Arthropoda > Insecta > Lepidoptera > Tortricidae > Tortrix > Tortrix viridana. The sequence continues at coordinate 7,883,009 of OY725174.1, forward strand.
TAGCAACTACTGATTGATAGCACGTAGAACAATAATAACAACACAACCATATTACACTGGCGTTGAGTTCAATCGGTAATGCAATATTGCATTGTAACCCAACGCGACGTGGAATGAACAAATGAACTACTAGGTACGTACCTATACCTACGCGACATGTTTTAAGAGGGTGATCCATTTGCGAGCCGGCGCGCCAACGGTAGCTCGCAGACTCTCGTAGTGATCCATTGGCTAGAGGTCTTAAAAACCGGCGGATTGGCTCACTGGCTCTTTGATGACGGTAGCACATCTCCGCCGCGAATCCGCGAAACTGTGGCGGAATCGTGATATTTAATACGAAATTGAACTTTATTTCGTTGCCAGAGTTTCGCTACTACAGTTCCGCGGCGGAGGTGTGCTACCGGCGTCAGTATGCTTGAAATCCTAGTCCGCAGTAGTATGAAATGAGAGTCGACTGTTTTGCTCGCCAATGGATCACTCGGAGAGTCGGCGAGGTAACGAGCCAACGATTTAAACGCATCACACACGGAGCCATAATAATATATATTATTATGGCTCCGTCTGTGATGCGCCCTATATCGTTGGCTCGCCGGCTCGCAAATGGATCACCCCCTTATCTCACGAATGCGGGTGAGCCATAGTTGTGTGTGTAGAGATCCACACGGACGTTATCTCTGTGTGCGTAAGCTCGGGAGCGCTCCAGTCAGTGTCTGCCGAGTGGTCGGTCGGGTTAGTTTAGTACCTAGTGCTGATTAGTTCACGCTAAAAATAATTGCCGAGTACGAGTACCATCAGCATGGCAAGTACGAGTAAAAGGAGAAAGGTTGTTCGCAGTGAGGTAGGCACATGTTTGGAGGAGTTTTGTTCGGTGTATATTTTTGTTGTGTGTATTAATGTATTGAGTTATCTATCTATAGTACCTGGAAGACTGAGCATCGCTCACGTCGAAACCGAATTTTCATCGATTTCTGTACAAAAACAAAAAAAAACAATAACAAAAGATTTACCCAAAAAAAATAGCAAAACATAGCTGGGGTTCGAACCCACAGTCTTGGCGTAGTAGACCAACGCTTTAACCATTAGGCTATTCAAACGGCGGCGGCTGCGGCGAAATTACGAACCAATTATGGTTCGTAATAGCGCGGGCAAATCTTTTTGCGTGATAATACGGAGAAAACAGATACAGATATGAGATCTAGCTAGATCGATTTTTCGCCCCCGTAATTTTTCATATTTCATTGACAACTATGACGTGACATTTTTTAATTCGCTTGAGCCGAGAAGTACCTAGGCGTCAAAAATAACAACGCTACGCCTAAAGGTGGATTCACAATTGTCAATTCACAATTTATTATTAAACTACCTACTAGCTAAAACCCGGCTTCGATCGGGTAAAAAGTAAAGGTAAAGTAAAAGTAATCACATTGAGCACTTTTTCACTATAAGGCATCATTGTTGTCATTTTCTGGGTTTTGTAGGATATAAATTTCGAAAACAATGTCTATTTTGAAAATCAAGATTTTTTTTATTAAGTAAATGGAATATCTTATTCCATTGAAATATTATACAGTCTTAAGACTAATAGGTATCCTAAACTCCTAATAAGACCAAGCTAAGAATGTCATTAACACTTTTCCTATTGTCTCTGTTAAGGAGAAGACACTTTATTGTGTTTTTTATGTATTCACTGCACTAATATTACACTATCATTTCACTAAACTAACTCGAAAGGCTTTGTCCTTTTAAGTCTTCGCTGCAAGTCCGTGTTGTCGAGGGGCTGGATGGCCTCTACATTCACACGATGATGAAGCCTGCGTTCATGGGCCTCGGCGTATCTTTTCATAATATTACTAACAGATAGATACCACTTCGAGGTCCCGGTGAAGGTCGTCATTTCTTATGTACCAGGGTGGGTTTACAATACCTTTTAAGTACTTTATTCTGAAAGCGTTGTATCATTTGCATGTTGCTCTATTGAAAATCAAGATGGCGGAAAAAACCTCTGGGTTTTTTGGGGACATAGATGTCGAAAATAATAATAAATTTGAAATTCAAAATCGCCATCTGATGCGTTTTCAAAAATTCATCAAAGGTATCATTTTCTGGTGATTTGAGAGTGCAGATTCTAAAACTGACGTCTATTTCGGTTTTCGAAATGAGGACATGCCTTTTTTTAAAAGTCGTCAGGGTTTTTTTCCGGAATTTTGAGGGTAGGTTCTTACACTTACAGGTATCCAGTAGTCATTTCCGCCAGCTTGATTTTCAAAAAAGACATCGTGTTCGAAATTGCCTCCTCGAAAACCTAGAAAATAATACCCATGAAGTGAAAAAGTGCTTAACTAATGTGATCCTTTACTTTTTACCCGAGCGAAGTCAGGTTTTCAGCTAGTAGTTTAATAACAACACGTTTAACGTGTTTCTGATAATGTATTATTTATTTTTAGGGTCGTCAAATGATTGCAAGTGTTTATCATTTTCTCAAAAATGAATATGAATTCACGGAACTCCATCGAGAACCAAATTGTGATTTATCACATTTGCGTAACATCACAAAGCGTACCGCAGAAGCGACGGGTGTTAGTGAACGAACAGTGCAAAATATATTAAAAGAAGAAAGAGAAATGTTAAAAAAAGAACGAGATGTCGCTAGCACATCTTTAAAATTTACTTCGCCGATGAAAAAACGAAGAAAGAGAAAAAATAAAGTAGACATTGATGGGCTTACAGCTGATGTTGTTCGTAGCACAATACAAGATTTTCATATCGTACACAAACAAATTCCGACATTGGCAAAATTAAGGACAGTCTTAAATGAAAGAATTGGTTTCAATGGATGTCTAGCAACGCTGCGTAAGTTATTAAAAAAATTGGGCTACACGTGGCGCAAAGCCGATAACAATAGAAAAGTTTTAGTCGTCCGGCCATAGCGTCATTAGGAAAGAATGTCAAAATATTTCATATATTCAGTATACATAGTATATGAAATATTTTGACACTGATTTTGAGTAAGTACTTTGTGGTTTGCAAGAATGTAAGTACGAGTAATTTACTGTGCGATGTGTAATTTGTATTGAAAATGAAAATAAATGTTTTTTAACCAATAGTATTTCTTTTATTTTACAATGTCGTATCTAAACATACCACAAATTTAATCTGTGACTAATATTATTTTGTTATTTTAACTTAAGCTTGCTAACGCTACCTGTAGTACCTACGCACACAATAGCGCATGTCTATACGCATTACAACTACAAGTATGGCTCACCCGCGCTCGTGAGATAAAACAACTATGTATGTACAGTCACCACATGGGATTGTTGAGCCACCATAGAACCCTGTCATAATGACAACGTCAAGTCACTCAAAAGAAATTACGTCAAAATTTTCCGTCGACTTTCTGTGAGAGGGTTCTATAGTGGCTCAACAATCCCGTGTGGTGACTGTACAATCTAACCTCGGAACGTGTAATTGTTAGAAAGAGAAGATAAAGGATGCTGGTGCAGGATAGAAGCGGCCTCATTTCGTATTCTCTAGGTAGGCAGAATAAACCTTGTAATATTTTATGAGCGAGTGACAAATACTTTTCGGTCACATATATTATTTTAAACATTTTTAGTAATGTCTAATAATTTTGGAATAACTATGAACTGAATGTTTGTAAGCTTATTTAAATTTTATTAACCGGTTTACAAAAATTGAATTCACGTTATGTTTAGGTGCTACACCATTATTCCCTAGTCACCGATTTATTTTTTAAATATGAAAATATATCTAAAATATGTATATCGTTAGATGCCTTGCTATAATATATATTTGGCATATTACCGTTATATCACATATTCTGCAAAAAAATCAACGGGCTATCTTTTACGGTTCGAAAACAAAAAATACGTGTTCTATTTTTAATGCTCTTTCTCATCACGTATACAATGGTGAAAAAATTAAATGTGGTCAAATACCTGAGTTACTTACTTGTTTATTACAGTGCAAAATAGCCGTATTTGTTAAAAAAAACCTAGTAAAACCTGGAAATCACTGGCCAGGGCTTAGATTGTCTACGATGGCTTTCAGGGCCTGCCAGGTTTCCCGGGCGGTGGAGACGATCTGCGATCCCGGCAGCAAGAAGCCGTAAGGGCCGAAGGAGTCGCGCAAGTCTACGTGGTACGAGAACTTGATGCCAGCGCGCGCCTTGGCCCAGTCGTGGGACATCCCGGACGCCGGCTGCCGGATCTCGGCGGCTGTCCCCACCTGAAACAGTGGAGAAGACAACTGAGCCCATTGTCTGCTTGTCTGTTCCAGAAAAAAAAATCAGACCATATACCATTGTAAATTTTTAAGTACTCGTTCATAAAGAGAATCATATTCCTGAAGTTTATCTTAAAATACTTAATAATATCAGGGGGACGATCTCACTCGAATATTTGTCTTTACCGGGAATCGAAGCCGGGACTGCTTAATAGCTTAACTAAACAGGCATGGGTCACTGCCAACTAGGCTAATCGCTTCATCAAATTTCTCGCTTATTCCAAATTTCTATAGAAATTAAATAAAAAATAAACCAGTACGTAACTTATTTATATATCAATTGAGAGTAGGCGCGAACTGAAAATTTCTGCAAATTATGCAATTTCATAATTACCTGGTACTTAGTACCGTACATGTCGGCGAGCGCGGCCGTGGCCAGCTTGCCCATCTCCACCAGCACGCCGTCGTCGGCGAACGGCGCGTGCGCATGCGAGCTGGGCACCAGCCACGCCTGCGAGTACGCGTGCAGCGCGATGTATACCTGCAACACCAAACGGTGTGTAAAGCCACGACGTAGCCAGCTGCTGGCACAACATTTTTTATGACAAGTGACTTTAAAGGACATTTGCAATCTCAAGACACAAAAAAACGATTGCAACCTTAACCTGCAAAAGCGTTGACAACCCTGCATGAGGACTAAGGTCGGTTGCACACGGCGACTTTTTGTAGTGATTCAAACGCGCGACTACATCGCGACACTATATATAGGCTCACCAGTGGTCAGTTAACAGAGATTATGTTTGTAACTACCTACTTAAAAATTTGTTTTGTCTGTTTTGCGTGCAGTGACTTATTTTTTCCTTCATAATTTTGCGACGTTTTGCCCGTCGATGTCTTTTGGTTCCAAAACCTTTAAAATCAAACAAATTTCAAAGACACGAATATAAGTAACTTAAAAAAAAAAATTACTATTGAAATTGGGTGAGGAACCTTATTCCTCAAGATGGTTTTTGAATAGCCATACATTGTAATAATGACCATTATTATAATTATAATGCCTGGTTCCTATATATTTAAACCGCGGATCTATAGATCAGGTTACTTCAAATTCAAATTTGACACATGTATGTGGCAAAATTTTAACTCGAGGTATCCAGTCAAAAAAATACCTACGCTTTTCTTTTCTTGTGTCATACCGGCTAATATTTAGTGCCTTGTTGAACAATCTACTATTAACATTCATGTGATGAATATAACATTTATTTTAGATGTTTTACAACTGCCACTGTTTGCCATCGGTCCTGTTGATGAACCACGCCGCCGGAACACGCCCATAATTATAAAAATGAATAAATATAAATATCAGGGGACAATCACACACAAATTGACCTACTCCCAAACTAAGCTCTAGTAGGCTTGTACTATGGGTACCAGGCAACGATATACATACTTATATAGAGAAATACATTTTTAAAATATATAGAAACATCCATGACTCAGGAACGAATACTCGCTCATCACACAAAATATTTGCCCATATCGGGATTCAAAGTTTCAAACCCGGGACCGCTAGCTTCGTAGGCAGGGTCACTACCAACTAAGCTAACTGCGTCGTCAAATTATAGTAGATGTAAATGTCTTCTTCAACACTTGACCTTAATTCAATTATAACAGTTTTAAATTAATAAATAATCATTCATGTGACGTCATAAAAGAAAATTTGTTCACATTACCGGTTGGAACGCAAATAACGCATAGGGATAATGACCCTATAGCGTGTTTGAACTCGGATCTCACATTTTTTCAATTTATCAAAGCAGTAAAGGTGCTAATGTGTTCAGGGTTCATCAGGGCATGTGTCTCTTGGGATTCTGTAATTATGGGAAAGTCCATTACCTCTGAATGGTTACACTGATTTCAATAATTAAAGAACTGTATGTCTTTCGCCAAACCCGGTTACGTATTTATATGTTAAGTACCTACTACATAAAATTACACTGTTAAGGCCATATAGGACACTTTTATTTTAAACCTTAAGCGTTAAGTCTTACGTTAGAATATGGGATAGATGTATTCATTTCCCTAGCACCTATCAAATTTTATCTCTTGCATGCATGCTAGGGAGCCTGAGCGGGCCGCTAGTATCCGCACTTTATTTTTTAAACTTATTTATTTTTTGTTAGATTGCCATTGCTTTCTGGTTTATTTCTATTTCTATTTAATGTCTAAAACGGTACCTTTTAGTCTCTAGTGATACAATAGCGCAAATCTTATTTTTAAATATTGGTTTTGATCCGATTTATCCATAAGATGTGACTTGTTAGAACGAACCTAGATTTCTCTAAAAAAAACGATCAAAAGCGAGTATAAGTCACGCTCCAAGATCCCATACAAACTCACATCGTACATTTTCGAAGAGTTTTGCTTCGATAAAAGTAAAATCGGCTGAAGAACAATCTTAACTTGCAGATGAAATTAGTTCTCCCATTCATCGCTCTACATCTCCGTCGGTGCTCTAACTATGAATGGCAATCGCAAAAAATTATGAAACTATAAATTAACGATTTTTCGTATGTTTTGTGTTTTGTGCTGTGTGTTTTGTGCTGTGTTGCTTCTGCCAAATTTCATACTTCTAGGAACGGAAAACAAAACAAGTTTGCGAGTATCGTAACCGCGTCACAATAGCCGTAACGTAGATTTTGGAAGGTACTATTTGATATCAATTTCAACTTGATGCCGACGGCGGTCCGGTCCTAAAAAGGGTCTTGACAAACGGACACAGACTGATAGAACAACTAAATCCGGGTTCCGTTTTTCTCGTGTGTGTTGTGTGGTGCTGTGTCTGAATATTCGAGATAATATTTTCAAAACGACTTAAGTATCTTTAGACTAAAGTTCAATGTTTACAGAAAATAGTAGTTCATAGATGAGTAAGTAAATTAACTAATGGGGGCAAACATGACGCTCCGCAGATTTGTCAAGTATTCCACTTTCGCGGACGTCATTATTAATTTATTTGAAGTCTTATTTCATTACGCTCGTCCATCGGCGGCACCTTAGTATTTTGCGACAATAATACCGCACTATGCCTATACTATTATAGCTCATTTACTAGTGGAACTACCTACTTACAACCCAATAAGAAAATCGTAAGCCAATGAAAGACTTCGCTTTCGCGACGTGGTGACTGTTCCCATGATTTGCGCTACATTTTGTGTCGTGTTGTACGAGTTTACTACATTTCTAAATTACCGTCATTAATTTCAGACGGTTTGAACTGTCGATTTTTAAAGTCTAAATAAGCATACCTAACTGAGCCATCCCTGTTTGAAAGTGTGATAGAAAATGTTTTGAAAGCGACAATGATAGCGAAAACCGTGTTCCATCATATTTCCAGCGATCAAGATGCGGTCGCAGGCTCCGCTTTTATAGCTTTGAGCGAATGATAAATTGTGCTTTTAGTAGGTTTCTATAAGAGAAACACGCATCCCATTTTAAGTGTCTGTTCCAAAAGTTTCAGAACCACGGCAAGAACAATCTTTTAACACCATAAATATGAAAAACGAAAACAGTGAAAAGAAATGATGTTTTGTGTGAAAGCGAATTGTCCCGTAGTAACTCGTTGCGTTGGCTTGACTCCGAACACCGACCGTGGTAATTGGTCATCTGGAACCAATTGCTAGTTATAGCAAGTCAACACCAAAACACAAACTAGGTGGTAGGTAGGTACACGTGCTGCTATCCGCAGCAAAAGGAATGTAAATATATGTATTTATAGACTAAACATTAATATAAGGCGACGATGTCTAGCCTAGAAAAGGCTTTCTCGCCGGGTGAGGCTGACTTTTATATTTGCTCTTAAATATCTACCTATGGTATATGGTAACGATCACGGTTTTCTTACAATGGATCAACTCATTTGAACTCTTAGTACGTACCTAAGTCTTTTTTTATTCGTTCGAAGCAAGAACTTTCATGCTACCTATTTTCTTTTTCGTTTTTTTTTTCTAATTTTTAGTCTTTGTATCTATATGCCGATACGTTTATGTACCTATCTAATACGAATGTGACCACGAAGAACAAGATTAAGTGCTGGTTGTAAGGTGTTTAACATCTCACGACAAATAATAAAGACAACAAACAGGTTAAGGTTGTGCAGCTAGGCAAACCTTAGTTTAAATATAGCACAGCATACTTTCGCGATCTTATCGTTTTGCGACCGCTTCTAGTAAATTTAAGGTATTCTCTCTTGGCATAAAATCCAGTATGTTTAATTTGTGCAACATTTACCTACCGACTGTTTCACATTTGTCAAGTAAAGCATATCTATCAAATAAATTTAGCCCTTTCCCTTACTTACACTTGAAAATGGAAAAGGAGAGGGCTATCTTTAATTGACAGATAAATTTAATTGTCGATTGTGAAACAGGCCCTTAATACGAGTATAGAGTCCGAAAATTGGCAAGCTAGATACTGAAGTACCAACCTATAAAACAATGCATTAAAACAGTCAGAGATCTGCAAGTCGCTGATCTGATATTTTGCCATAGTATACCTTAATTTGTCCCCTGTGTTCAGCCAGGAACTCGGAGACGGCCCTGGTCTCGGGCTCGCTGAAAGGGTGCGGGCCGGCGTAGTGGTCGGCGCAAGGGTCGCGCGAGGAGTCCTGCTCGCCCCAGTGGTAGTCCCAGTTGCGGTCGGCGTCCACGCCCACGCACTCGGTGCGGCCCCAGTTCCACGGGAACCTAGGGAAGCCATCTTTGAAGTAATATCTGGACGCAACTGTGTCAATATTCACGACACGCAGTCACCGAGCTACCACAGTTTCGAGCTGTACAACGCTAAAAAACGTATCAAAATATTTTTTTGAAGAAAAGGTACTTAAATTTAGAGCACTTCTGTCACGTTATCATATAGAGGTACATATATAAGTAACAGGAAACATAGCCGTTCTTTTGTGTAAAAAAGTTAAGATACAAACAAAAAGATAAGGCAATGTGACCGGTTTTACTGTTACCTAAATGGTGCCGTCGACGCCTGCTTTTCTCAAGTGAAAATCGCAAAGGTACGTACGTGATTTTAGATCGTAGTTATGACACTGGAGTATAAAGTAGACAATATATTTTACAGTTTATGAGATCGAGTTATGATATATTTGTCAAAGTACATGGAGGAAAAAATCTAGCTTCCTTTAACAGATTATTGTAAATTCGACTTGATTTTATTGTATTATATGTGACAACTATACTACTTATACACATTAATATAAAATTATACTTCTGTACAACATCATTTCTAGTACCTATTACCCATCTTACCTTCATCTTCCTACGATACTTCCACTTGGTCTGTGGATACTTCGTAGGAAACAAATTTTGTGTACTATACAAAACCTGTTGTAAGCAAAATGCATATTTTACTCTGTAACTATTAGATATGGTAACCAAATCGATATCAGAGTTTTCGTGTACTAGAATATTCTAGTATTAACAAAAATATGATTTGTTGTCATAAAAAAATCTGTTAACCATAGCTGAAATCTGTTTTCCTACACCAGAATCATAACTACTATACAATCTGGTAATATTGTAAAATATTTTTTCTCCGTGTGTGGCTTAAATGGCTTAGTGACAAAGTTGACGTATTTATTGTAACACTTCAGCATGTGATAAGTACTAGGTGACACTTGTAAAGTTGTACTGACCAGCCAAGGTAGTAGTCCTCGGAGGAGTCCTGCAGCCGCGAGCGCGTCTTGCGCCAGAGCCGGTCGTGCGTGTGCGAGTGCTCGTAGCCGTCGGGGTTCAGCACCGGCATTATGTAGAAGTCGGCTTGTTTTAACACCTCGTATTCCGCTCCTAATACGGTTTCACATATTTCGCTACATTCATCTCAAAACTTATTGTATTCCGCTGTCAAATGGTTTCCTTACTCAGCAACGTCTTATATTCGGGCAAAAAACAAATGAATAAGCTTTGATTTGCCATGGCTAATAGTTGACGCACTATCTCTAAACTGCGCTACTCTCAAGCCCCAACAGAAGTTGTTAGCGTAGGTAAGTTAATGAGAGTGACTAAATGCCGCACTCAGAGATGTCAATTGATTTTTAAGTTTGATTAAAGTTGCTTAGTCTTATTCTATTGCTATAGCAAAGAAAGTGACAGCGGCAACTTTAATCAAGCTTAAAAATTAATTGACGTCTCTGAGTGCGGCCGAAAGTCATTAAGCCGTAGAAACACTAGTGCTTAAACAAGTTATTTCATGAGACAATATCAACTTTACTGTCGTAGCAATCATTAACTGCTATGACTATGACCATCGCTAAAAATTACTTTCATCATCAACTAGCTTTTCCCCGCGACTCCATCCGCGTAGTAGTCATATTTCGCTTATCCCTCGGGAACTAAAATATTTTCCGGGATAAAAAGTATATTTTGTGTAAATCCAGGTAATAAACTATCTGTGTGCTAAATTTCATAAAAATCGGTCAAGCCGTTCTTGAGTTATAAATGGTGTAACTAACCCGACTTTGTCAATACTCTTGAGGACGATAATAATGTATGCTCATACAAATCATACCTAATCCTTTTTCTCCTTCGACAAGGGTATGCAGGATCCAGGTGGCGACAGCGGGCGCGATCCACTCGCGCGCATGCGCACCCCCCTCCACCCACACCGCCGGTTTCATGCGGGAGCGCAGCTGCCATTTCTTCTTCCGATCTTTGAAGTTAGTTCCCTTGGTTTGTGTATCGTTCGAAGGGAGCGAAATCTAGATGTATATACAATTACTTAAATTTAGATGAAACATGGAATTGACTGTACATTTATTAAACTTTTCGTAAAACTTACCCTAATAGCGACTAATGGAAGTCCCTCGGAGGAGCGGCCCAGAGGCACCAGCTCCACGAGGTCGGAGTGCAGGTGCTGCACGTACTCCAGGTAGCGCAGGATGTCCGCGTACCGGTGGTAGCGGCGCCAGGTCATGGGGTGTCCTCGGAGTTGCTCCAATTCCAACCTCTGCTTCTTAGATAGCCGCGGGTTTTCATATGTGATAGCTTTCTGGGACATGAATAATAATTATGATAATATTGACAATCCTAAGTATTAATGTAACTCAACTTAAGTAGTGTCTAATGTGCCATTATCATTAAAGTTACTTTACATACATGCCTAAAAGATAAAAAAGGTTTACATTAAGAATCGGAAATGGTTTTTATGAGTAATACTATACATAAAATTAAATGAGCATAACATACCTATATTATTTTCGTGATTGTAAGTCTCAGAGATTGATTAATTTTTCATTGCTATTTAAAAAAGGGATGACATGGGAATAACGAGGAATAGGAAAGCAGAACCGTGCACAGGCATTTTGGATACGCTGCATTACTCTCTTTGTTCTTGCTAGCAAGATCCATCAAACGCTATAATCAGCGTAACTTAATTTAGAAAGAATGAGCAATGCCTTGTATTTGACGTAATGACGTATTTGACGTAACTAATAATAGCCAACGGTCACTTCATTGAACTAGTTGCTTGCACCTGTGACATTCAACCATAGCAACAAACCTGTAAATCCCAAATGACAACATCAAACTCAATCTTCGAGGATTTCATGTGGTCCTTGACGTCGACTAGCAGGTCGGGCGGCACCAGCAGGTCGGTGGAGCCGTTGAGCGAGGGCGGCGTCCACCACATCATGCCGGAGCCTTGGCCCTCCTCCTGAAGGTCCAGCATCTCGCGCACTTTCCACTGTGCGTCTGGGTACGCCCTCAGCAATTGAAAACCTTTGTAGTTCTTCTTTAACGACTTTTTCGATGGTTTTTTCTCTAAAAAAGTTAAATGACATCTAAATAACTACATTTATAATTCGATGAAATTAGCTTAAAATTTGGCAAAATTAAAGGAGAACTTTTATCTATCAGGATATGTAGGTTATAAAGCAAAGTTAAATTTTATCTACTCTCTCTTATTTGAATTTAGTTTTCTTCTACTACCTTTTATTCCAATATTGGTGTTAAACACTAGCAAAATAGTTAAATACTTAAGCTGCATGAAAATTGCATACTTAGTTAGCTTATCTTAAGTGGTCTTATCCAGGAATTTTAACGCAGTATAGTGTGGTTATTAAGATTGCGATCGTCTACAAAGGGGATAATTAGGATTGCCCAGTATATGTATACACGCAATGCTGCCAATGTTCCACATGAAAGTGAGATGGACAGCGTCGATATGTTATTACTTTGTTTCTCAGTAGTTTCTTACTTTCATTGACAATGTAAGCGCCGTCGTCTTCTTCAGAGTCCAGCAACACCTGGAACCAGGTGCTGGTGGAGGTGGTGGGGGGAGCGCCGGTAGTAGTGGTAACATCTTTCTTCTGTTTCGGCGCGCTATACCATCCCTCTCCAAACCAAGACGATTTTGGATTCCAAATCCACTTGTATAAACTAGAAAGAATACCTATATAAAAAAATATATATTAAGGCATTATCATCTTTTCGGCCGAAAAACGTGTACCTACTGCTAGACATCTTCGCCACAACTGGATTTGCGCAGCTCACAATAAGGTAGAAAATCCATCGGACTCCGTGACCCTTACCAGACCTCCTTCATGGCTAAATTCATGGATGACAGAAAATATCTTAAGGTAGGTAGGTGTCCACAATTCAGACTGTTTTGTAATGTACTGCTGTTGTATTTTTGTTAGTATGTCAGTTTGTAACATTTCAGGTTGTTTAGTATACCTATTATGTATTATTCGAGGTAATTCGGGTATTTTGGGTATCAAGTTTTTTGGCTGTTGTTTCAGTTATATGTATATGAATGACCATATTGATCATTTACTTTGCTTTTTACAAGAAAAATCTTAAACAAAGCTTAAGATTCGGAAGGAAAAATCATAGAAGCAACAATTAAATAAACGAATCAATTAAATACAACAATTAAATACCTGAAAGAGCTAATATACGTACGTAATGCTACAGAGTTATCGTATAAACAGGATGGTTCTGTGAACATTGTAAAAGTAGAAACCGGGCATGTCAGTGGGGCAGGCGGTGCTCTCGTCGGTACAGTGCGCGACAACACGGGCGATTTTACGTGCGTCAACCCTTTCTGTCGCTCCTTGTCTAAAGAGTTAGTTTAGATAAGGAGGCATAGATCGGTACTGCGGGAAAATGTGCACTATGTTACGTGTGCCGCAGGTCTGCGCTCGGCGCCTGCGTTGCGGCTGCGCTGCGCAGATCATTTTCCGCATTACTCGCTGATTGCGCACGCGATAGCAACCGGAAAACCGTTCAGACTAATTCACAAACGTCTTCTTTCAAATAATTAACACTTTTCTCTTAGCTTACATTACTTAATTACTAAATATAAGAAGAAATAGAAATAATTAAGAAAATAAATATATGGAATCTGATTTAAAAAAAAACTTTTTTTTAATATTAAAATTTTACTGAACAGATAATTTAATACTTTTGGCATTTTAATAGATTTTTTTTTCCTAGAAACTTTATTGCAAATTCAGGATGCGTTGAGTCTTTTGTATAAAAAATACTTAAACATAGGTCAATCAATACGCCTCAAACGCACTCACACTCAAACTCTGCACATATTTTATTTTTTTATATTTAAAAAAGTAATAATTTTAATTAAGTTTGCGAATCGGCCACCCGCAACCTATCTAAATGCTTTAAGGTATGTATGTATATTCATTCCGCGTCTGCTCTAGTTTAAGTTAGTTCTCTAATTAAGGAATTACTTATTTAAAATTTCCTGCAGAATATTTTGTAGTTAAATAGCTACTTTTTGTTGGCGGCAGTTGTCTGTCTAACTTTTTCGTTTCATATTCATTCATATCATTAGATTTACGTTGAGCAGATTTTTTATGTTTAAGTTATTTATTATAAAAGAGCACCTCATAGCTCGTCATCTGGCTAGGTGCTTACCGAAATGTCATTATGAATTTTCGTAGAACCTACCTCCAAACCAACCTTGTTTTCCCGGTTTTTTCGGAGTTTTATTCACATTCCCGTTTGTAAAAAATGAGGATAACCATCCCGCATTCTTAGGAGGACAGGAAGTTTTTTTGTTCGGTACTGATTTTGTTGGCTTCGCAGTTCTTCGCGCAGGACGAGTGGCCGGCCGAGGCTTCGCAGTCGCCGGCCTGCCGGTGCGGGGCGGAGGGCGCCGGGTGCTGGGTACTCGACTGGCACTTGCCGTTGAGCCCGCTATCCACTGGTAATGCCCAGCCCCCTGGTCAGGCTTTTTGCTAACTTTAACTGATGGACGTTTAGTCACTATAAAGTTTGTGTGACTCTGAATGTTAATTGTTGTACTCTTCATTATTTTATTTTTATTATTCTCACTAATAGAGTTTTTCGCAGATACATTAACTTTTAGAAGATTATCTTTAAGTCTCACTTTAGTCGTAACAGGGGTGCGAGGCCGTGGTAACGGAGTTGTTTTTTGGAAATATTCTTCGGATTCATCCCACAGGACAAACGGGTCTATAGACTCCGAGTCGGAGACGTCGGCGGAGTACGGCGTAGGGCGGCGAGCGGCGAACGCGCATGCCAGCAGCGCAAGCAGCGCCAGGCGACGCGCCATGTGGCGAGCGTGTGCGCATGGCGAGGTGCGCGCGCACTGTACTAGCGCGGCGCCCGTGACTGCGCGACCACCTTCCCTGCCACCACCATTAAAGCGACATGTCGCTTTCAACTCGCCTGCCAACACTAGGTCAAACCGCCCGTTCAAGACATTTTCACCTAGGTACATATATACATTTTTCCGTCTTTGATATTTCCACTCTCAAACGGCTGTAAATTCACAGTCATTTCTAAGTGAGTTTAGAACTAAGAACATTAAATTTTGTGAATTAAAATCGGCACTAACAGAAAAAGCGAAATGTAGCACATATTTCATGGTCCATTTCTCGCGCCTCGGTAAAGGGGTGTTACTCAGATGCGTTCCAACAATAACACACTTATTACATCGTAACCTATCATTATTACTTAGCTTACTGATATGTAAGTATCTATGCATTATTTTCTCCAAGAATAGTTATTAGATAGTAGTTATGTGCTTTCTATTACCCACCGGAAATTGTCGCTGGTGTCTTATCATTTAGCAAAGCAACTCGGGTTACACGTGGGTTACTGATTTCCATTAGTTTCAGAGTGGGGCTGCTAGTTGAGGTAAAAAGGCTTCATTTGCACAGTCCGAAACAGTTTTTGTTTTATGTCGCGTAGTGTTTGACTTAGGAGTATGATAATTATACCAAAAAATACCTCGTCCACCCCCCATCATATCTCCAAAGTTTAAAATAATTTAAACTGAAAGATTATTGTCTACCACTATAATATTTTTAAAGAAACTTAATATTTTTTGGAAGGTTCAGTGGCGGAAGTGTATTTGCTGCACGTGTCTTTGCTGAGCGGACGCCATCTTGGGCTTCTCTGTTGAGAAGTGAAGCGTGTCGGAGAGGAGCGCGGTGGAGTGGTCGAAGCTTGTGGCGATTGACACTCTCGCCACAGAGCTCCCATTTATCAGGACAAGATCCGAACAATATTACAAAAACCGAACACTGTATCTCAAACACTGATATTGGCAAAATTGGACAGTTTGGACAGATGCCATTTTTTTAAATTAAATATTTTTTGACATTTTACCTAAGTAGGTAAAACGTTTTTGTTTAACTTATTCTTTAATTTAGTTCTAGTCCAAATAGAACAAACATTAAGGGGGGTATTTCTAAGTAGGTCTATGCATGAGATATTTATTTTTCTTTTTTTAAGTCGGTTTTGGCCACCCAATACATGTACACAAAGCAATTTTAATAATCAAGCATTTTAAAACAAATATTAAGTAAGTACCTATGTACTTATGTTTCCAAATTTTGATATTTTTTATGAATAACGTTGGTGAAACGAAAAGTGAAATCGGTTCAATTAACTAAACAAGAGATAATTAACGGCCGCACTCAAGAGACGTTAATTAACTTTTAAAGATTAAAGTTGCTGCTGTCACTTTCTTTGCTATAGCAATAGAATAAGACGCAGCAACTTTAATCAAACTTAAAAATTAATTAACGTCTCTGAGTGCGGCAGTAAACAATGGCATATTCATGCATGTTACGTACGAGTACATGTTACCTACCTATGCTATGACCGATATGGAATATAACTTTGCACTTAAACGCGCCTAACTTCCGACCAATCGTTTGCGCCATTCAAGCCTATCACGCATGTATGAAAGAGATGAAGCGAAGCGGAGTGTGTTAAGGAATGAGCGAGAAGTAGGTTAAACTGGTTGGTATTGTGCTGCCCTGCAGAATTTAAAACGATGTAAGTGCGCCACGGCTACCATACCTTGATCTCATACAGATTGCCAGTTGTTCAGAGTTGGAGATCAATCTAAAGTGGCCGATTTACACTTACTGCGTTTTAAATTCTGCAGGGCAGTGTGATGTTGATAAAGCGTGCGAAGAGATCTCGAGCCGGCCTGTCGTCGTGCAGAGCTCGACAGCGCCGGTGCGTCCGCCGGCACTTGATTAAACACGTGGTGGACGAAAAGAACCTACAAATTAAGTAAGTCACCTACTTTATTCAAAGCATGAATAAAACAATCCCAATTTCAGCTATATATATACGTTTTGTTGCGCATTTTGTTGATGGAATGTTATACAATGCGGTTTGTCACTAGACACTAAGCTAAGGATCAAATCATAGCAATCATGTTTTTATGACAGAATTCCGCTAAATATGTATAGGTAATATTGGGTATATCAGTAAATTTGGAAACAACTAGGTACTTAAAAAATGGAATATTATTTTATTTAAATCAGTCCTAACTTTCCGTAGTAATTGACATACTCATGTGCTCTACAATTTTCAAATATTTTGTTTGGTTTTTCTAGGACCCATACTTTAACTAGGAACCCTTACAGTAAATCGTAACAACTTTGCCCGACTTTTGTGCAGTTTTGGAAGTGAAATTCTAGTATAAATTAAAAGATGCTATTCAACTAAGCAATAATAATATGTCGCGCCGTTTCTCGCTACGAACGCTGTTAACTATGTACACATAACAGACCAAGACCGAGTGCGACAAGTCATATGATACGATGCGATGCCTAAAACTTTTTCCACAGGTCAATGATCTGGGGCTGTCAAATGGGATCTGTGTACGTATTCTGAAGCTCGTTCCCAATATTCAAACAGCGGATAGATTTGATTTCGTTAGGTTAAAATTTAACATAAATTCTTGCCACATTATCCAAAATATGTAAATGTTTAACTATGTGTATTAATATTCAGAACGGATATTTGTGAATATCATTTCTCTCTTCGACCCTGATTTCGCCTGGCAATCATAACTAAACCCCGAGTTCTTAGGGGCATTATGCCGCGTCTGGTACCCACGAAATTGGTTTCCACCTAGGTTGAAACATGCATGTATGCACAGGCACGAACATGCACTTTATTAAACACACGGGTCAAGTTAGGCTCGTGAATCATTGTTCACCGACGAGCTAGAGAGCGAGTTAAGTATTAAGGTCATGTATTGTTGTCAAATAATTACTTGCTAACGGCCGCACTCAGAGACGTCAATTAAGTTTTAAGTTTCATTAAAGTAGCTGCTGTCACCTTCTTTGCTATAGCAATAGAATATGACGCAGCAACTTTAATGAAACTTAAAAAATAATTGACGTTTCTGAGTGCGGCAGTAAGCCTGACAGTTTCCCTTTAAGATTTTTATTCATAATTATCGAGTAAAATGCAAAATACAGATGGACAGGAGAAGCGACGCGTGTCGAACGACAACTACTGGTCTTGAGCAACAGTTTGGTTGTTCTAATCATTTTTAGATTTATAGGGTAAGCGTACCAGTGAATGAACCCTAAGTAACGGAAATTTTCGACTGAAAAAATATTTCAATGAAATTGAGATAGTTACCATCAAATATACTGTCGTTATAATTATAAGTCAATCAAGTATTCTAATTTGCTTTTATAACATTTGTTTTATAATGATATTGCAAAATTTAAAGTTATAGCAATCTTAAGCCGAAAACACTCCAAAACACCAGTGAATGAACACGATTTCCTAGTAAATAAACAAATGAAACCAGTGAACGAACAATGTTGTGTTGTTTATTAGTATATTTAAAAAAAATGTTTTAATAGTTTTTGATGCTGAGATTAAATTGAGACCTTGAGTTATTTGGTTAATGATCATCGATCATTAACTGGCTCTTGAATTGTTTGCGAAACCAATTAATAAACTAGTCATCTTGAAAGTAGTTCATTTACTGGAATATATAAACCGGACAACTTGACGGACAATCAAATTAACAGCTATGTTTCTGAAAAATAAACTTTAATACAACAACTAAAACGCACAATATTGCATAATCAGTAATTCAAACGCTTCTAGTGAATGAACTTCGGGGTTCATTAATTGGTTTTAGCGGATTCTGTGATCTAGTTATAGAGCATTTGCTTAAAAATGGCAATATGAAAGAAAAACATAAACACACACTACGAATCGCAGTTGCTTGGAACAACGTATCACATCAAATACAAGGTACTTAACTTGCCAGTCTGCTAAATACTGCCTCATAAAACGAAAATGAATCTGCGATACATCAACTTTATATATTTGCCATTTTGTAACTAAGTTAATGCACCTGAGTTTACCATGATGTTACTAGTAATGTTCTCCATCTAAAAAAATACTTTGGTACAAATTTACAGAATTCTTATTTTGTGAAAACATGTTTGTACTTTGTTCATTCACTGGCACTGTTGATACGCTGGTACGGTTTACCCTATACGTCTGTGCGGGCAAACTCGGTAATATATAATATTTGTGATATATACGGGTTACTTAGTTAAAGTAAACATTTAACACAGTTGTACAGAATAGTATATTTGTTGTTTGTGTTCGTTGGTTAATCTATTCCAAGCCAATAGCATAACGATATAAGTTTTATTTAATTTGTAATGTCTTGGGAAGTAACTGTATTTTGTTTTGTTATTTTACCAAGTACAGCCAAGGTCATAAAGGTGTACATTTTAGTACCTTGTCTATTTAATGTCATGTTTAAGAGGATTGTGAACCAACTGCAAAATCTAGCCTTTTTAGACAAACAGCGATAACGTTTTCCACCCCCTAAACTTTAACCAAATCCGACCTATTTTTGATATGTCGTCAGTCGTAACAAAAACTATGTCCGTACGATTCGTTTTTTTTAAATATTGATTAGTTATAAAGAGATTATGGCCGAAATTACTTTTGTATGAAAACAATAAAACGAGAATAAATCGAATTTTATTAATAATATTGAAAAAAACGAAACGTACGGACATAGTTTTTGTTTTGACTGACACCGTATCCAAAATTGGTCGAAATCGGTTAACATTTAGGGGGTGGAAAACGTTATCGCCGTTTGTATGGAAAGCCGTCACTTCACAATCCTCTTAAATTGCCATATAAGAATGTCACAGCGATTAAAGTGACAGGGTACTAAACGTGTACACAATATATTTATGACCTTGACTGTACAATATAAAAAGTATTTGCGTACATGTATACGTGTAGGTAAGTAGGTAATAATCTACTCATAACAAGAAAAATAGTTGAGAATAACCATTGGGACCACAAATGTATTTATAGATAACAAGCTTTAGTCAATCAAGTTATCGTAATCAAATACTAGGAAACCTAAAGAGCGAAATTACGTAAATTTATTTTGTATGTATGAATTACTGACAGATAAGACATAGACACTAACGGATGACAGACTACCCCCCCCAATCGAAACCCGCAATCGTAGTACGTACACGTGATAAAATTTTCCCGAAATATCCTTTTACAATTAGGACTCGTGCTTGTACGAGTAGGTACTCCAGATAGTACCTATACGGTGATATGAATTTATATTTAATAACTATACTAATAAAAAATAGATAACTGCGGTAAACGAAACAGAGCAATTGACCGAGATAATATATCATAGATACGAAATGCCAAAAAAGGTCAGCAAACAATTAAATAAATTGTATATTTATACAGCTGAGAAATTTTTTCAGAAAGTTGTAAGTTCTCTACAGTTGTAGGTTTTTGGGACCCTTAATTCAAATATTAAGATCTTTGAAATAACGCGTTAAATTATATTTTATTTTTAGGAAATGCCGTACGAGGAGCTGAGTTGCGAGGTGGGTCCCCCGTGTAGCCTGGTGCTCGCCGATGGCTCGGTCTTCCACGGCAGGAGCTTCGGGGCGCAGCTGCCCGCCGAGGGGGAAGTTGGTAAGTACGTCTGTCCAAGCGCAGTACTTCATCGGTACACTAGGAACTATTACAAAGTTTGTAGCGACTAGCGACATCTAGCTACAACACGTAGCAAGTAGAAGACAACTATGACAACTACGTACGGGCAGCGCCTCCAGCGACAAAAAACGTAACTAATGTTCTACATCGCGCTACCGAAGTTTCCCCAGTCGAGTTGCATTATAGAACTTCCAACTTCATCCGAATGGACTTCGGTCCCCAGGCACAACATCCGCCTGGAGAGAGATCTCTCTATTGTCCTCTCTTCTACAGATTTTTTTTTTACACAACTGAAGTGTACTCTATAACTAGATTTTATTTTGTGGTGCAATGAAGATCTTAGGGCCGTATTAATAAACTCATCTCGACTGTGATCCCCGTCTCAAGACACGTCAAAGTAAACGTTAATCCATATAAAAGTGTCCTTTTTGACGCTCTTGTGACGGGCACCTTAGCCAAGCGCAGTTTATTAATACGGCCCTAAGATCTCCATTGCACCATAAAACAAAATCTAGTTATAAAGTACATTTCAGTTGTGTCAAAAAGTATGAATTGACTATTTTGTGCAAGTGACCTGTGATATTAGCCGACTAACAACCCGCAAGTATTTTTTCATACCTGAATAGGCAGGTAGTAACCTGTGTTGGTAGAACCGATTTAATATTGTTTCGTAACAACAAAAAATTGCATATTGTTGTTTCCAGGTACACCTAAACCAAGGATTCTGAACCTTTTTAAAATCGCGGACCGCTTAAATAACTTCAACACAATCCAAGGGCCCCCTGGCGTTGCATTTTTTCAATATATATATATTGTAACATTGCGCCCGTTGATGTCTTTTGCTCTAAAAACCTTATGCTTGCTGTAAAATACTTTTCACTTCTCATGCTCTAAAAGTTCGTCTTTATGTCGTGCGTAGGTGACATAAAGTCGCTTCTTATGCTCTAGTGCATAAAGTAAAATCTTCGTTGAAGACCTAGAGAATCGGTCAACAGCCACACGAACAACTTTAACTTCATAGAATAACTTCTTTATTTTATTTCGTTTCGTTAGTATTCTAAGACCAAGGCAAGGATACCAACAGCCAAAGAACACAATAAAGCTTCATGAAATAAACTTATAATTTTTATTTCGTCGCATTTTTTTTTTATCATGTTGCTGTTTCATTTCCTCGCAATCGAAATGAAAAGTAGAGTGTTCAACTCGTCCATAAAACCCATTTAACACTCGACTTTATATCCATCCTCGCTCGCAAGCTCACTTGGATTGGATGGATAAACGTCTCGCGTAAAATGGTGCGTTTTATGCACTTGTTGTACAATCTACTATTATTGTACAGTCGACTACAAACTGATATATCCACTTTTTCACCTTATTGCATTGTAATAAGGTCCAAAAGTAGATGTGCGTCAGTTTGTAGTCGATTGTATACGTATACATGAAAATAACAAACAAAAAAATAAACAAAAACACAAAAGGTACGTACTTACAAGGAATCTCTTCCAGTCTACATTGAGCGATTGTAAAATATTGATGATCTTAATGGTCGAAAAAGTATTACGATTAAGTTAAATATCGTATTTGATTCAACATCGTATTCTTATTCCATAAAACGTTTTAATAAACGACCCTAACTTAAATTCCTTGCGTTACTGGTATCTTAGGTTGAGATGATATACACAAAATTAAAAAGTTATAATTTTCGTAAATATAGCTTAAGTTTTATTATTTGTTAATGTACTCGTATCTAACTATAGTGTTGAGCAATCCACGACGTCCCGCCTAACTACCTACTTAATTTTTCACACATCGATTTGACTGTCGGGGCGCGCTGTCGTGGATTGAAAACACTGTGTATAAGTCGCCAATCAAAATACTCTATTACGATACGATCGAGTATTTCTTATTATAATAGTACATATAAAATAATAATAATTTATTTATTTACCGACCAATCAATTAATAGATGAATGAGACAAAGTGTTTTAAAGCGAGGAGATTTGTAATTTTTGTATGATCTGTTATGTAGTGTTCCAGACGGGGATGGTGGGATACCCGGAGTCCCTGACGGACCCCTCGTACCACGCGCAGCTGCTGGTGCTCACGTACCCGCTCGTGGGCAACTACGGCGTGCCCGACGAGGCCGCGCGCGACGAGCACGGCTTGCCGAGGTCAGCGCTTTTCCTCCGCAACCTTTTAAGCCAAATCTTCCATTAAGTACACTTTAGCGACACGATTTATGAGTAGAACACGTTACTGCCTAATCAGGGTCCTAATATGAGCCATCGGAATACAATATTGTACTACGCCACTTATTATCGAACATATTTATCCAACGATACCTGGCACGCAATATAGGCGTCTCCATATTACAGAAAAAATACAAACTATTTTCCATTGCAACATAAGACAGATCAAAAATACCTAATAAGTGGCGCCCCAATTTAAGGGTTTTCATTGTTCTCGTCAGGTAATTAATAGTTGTTCTGTTTCTTTTCAGGTGGTTCGAGTCGAGTCGTATTTGGGCAGCGGGTTTAATTGTAGGTGAAATAAGTCAACATGCAAGCCACTGGCGTGCCAAGAAGTCGCTCGGTTCGTGGTTGTCTTCGAACGGGGTGCCCGGCCTCTGCGACATAGACACGAGAGCGCTGACCATTCGCCTGCGGGATGGCGTTACTCTGGGCCGGATCGTTCAGGGCGCTCCTCCGGCGGGACCGCTACCTCCGCTTTCTGACCCGAATGCTAGAAACTTAGTCGCTGAAGTTTCTGTTAAGGTTAGCGCAAGTTTATTTACTAGTTACAATTACTAAGATAATATTTAACCTAACAAAGTGGGTGAATTTCAGGGCGTTTCAACCGCCGTCATTAGTGTCACCAAATTTATTGACGAAATCAATGGCACCTACCAGCAACTCCTGATGTAAACAGAAGCAGAACCGGGGATGTATTTTCTATCAGCATCAGAAGTTGCTGTAGTGTCACTGATTTTGTCAATATATTCGGTGACACTAATGACGGCGGTTGAAACGCCCATATTCTCACAAGTACAGAATATTCAATATTGTTTTTTTTAGGAAACAAAAATATTCAATCCCTACGGAGAAATTTCCATAATGGCTGTGGATTGCGGGCTAAAATATAATCAATTACGATGTCTGATAAAAAGAAACGCCAAAGTTACTGTTGTACCATGGAACCACAAGCTAGACCCGACGGGCTACGATGGGTTGTTCATAAGCAATGGTCCGGGTGATCCAGAGATATGTAAACAAGTGGTGGAAAACATTCGTGGCGTCATTAACTCGGCTAACCCAAAACCAGTGTTTGGAATTTGCCTCGGTCATCAATTGTTGTCTACGGCTGTTGGGTGTAACACGTACAAAATGAGGTAACTTACATTAAATACTTTCTCACCTTGAATTCGAAATGTCCAAGTTCCGCTTTCCCTGCTCTCCTGAGATGAGGGACAGTATAGAATAGAATAACGTTTATTTCCAGACCATACGATCCATAGTTTTACAGTAAATGGAAATAAGATTAAAATTATTATAAAAATGTAATTATATTAGAAAATTAGAAATTGAAATTACAATTGCAAGTCAAGTCATCACATTAATTAATTAATTAAATAAACAACAATAAACATACACACACTTATATTAAACTATGAGTGCTATTGTGAACCTGGAGACGGTTCCAATAGACCATAATAGGAGAGTCCCACCTGCCTGCGACCGCGTCCAGGAGGGGGCTGTATAAAGTCAAAGCTTTTGAAAGTCCCCTTTATCTGTTTTACCGTTTTTTTTAAGTAAAACTTCTTAGGCGGCCATTCCATAAGTGGACGAGAATTGAAAATAAAATTTTAAGGGCATGTCACGTTTCAGCACATTTCGTTACATGAGTGAGAAGAAAGGTATTACGTAGAGAGAAAGAGAGCTTATAGATTCCGACGCCACGGAAGTGTTTAAGGCTATGGCCGCACTGTCAGGCGGCTTACTTAGTGCCTGGAGCCGAGCGTGTCGAGCAAGCCGCCTGACAGTGCGGACGCAGCCTACACGTTTGTTTACTTCGAGACACGCTAGGCGACTGGCGAAGGCGTCAAGCACGCAGTGCGGTCGGTTGTGAACATTCTAGAACTTTTGTTTCACTTCGCTACTCGCCAGGCTCGCTAGGCTCTAGGCGCTAAGCAAGCCGCCTGACAGTATGGCTGTAACCTAAGAAGTTTCACTTCTAGATTCTGATCAGTGTCACAGAAAAAGGCAGCAAATTCAAAAAATATTCAGCATGTAACACAAAATACCTGGTGCTGGTTGTGACATGACTCGTTGGTCAGACTCTATCACGTCAAAATCATAAATATGCGTGTCACTTTTAATCGCTGAGACATTCATATATGGCAGTTTAAACATGACATTAAATAGACAAGGTTCTAACATGTACTCGTATTTATGACCTTGACTGTACCTACGCGCATTTTTACTTCATAGCTTATCGGTTGCACTTTATTAACTTGTAGCGAATCCTGAGCTTGAATTAGCACATTTTATTGACATTTATTTAAATTATTTACAGCTACGGGAATCGTGGACATAACTTACCCTGTACTCATAGCGAAACAAGAAGATGCTTCATGACTTCTCAAAATCATGGTTTTGCTGTAGATGGTAGTACGTTACCACAAGGTTGGAAAATTCTTTTTACCAACGAAAATGACAAGACAAATGAAGGTATAGTACATGAGTCAAAACCTTTCTTCAGTGTTCAATTTCACCCTGAACATACCGCAGGCCCTACCGATCTAGAATGCCTTTTTGACGTATTCGTACAAGCCGTTAAAGCCTACAAAACCAACGAGCCATGTTGCATTAACAAGATAATAACAGACAAACTAACATTTCATCCCACCATAAATGAAAGGCCAAAAAAAGTACTGATTCTTGGCTCAGGCGGTTTGTCTATTGGTCAGGCTGGTGAGTTTGATTATTCTGGATCCCAAGGAGTTAAAGCGATGAAAGAGGAAAAAATTCAAACCGTGTTGATAAATCCAAATATTGCTACAGTTCAAACATCCAAAGGCTTAGCCGACAAAGTATATTTTCTACCAATCACTCCGGAATATGTGGAGCAAGTTATCAAAGCTGAGCGACCAACAGGAGTTTTGCTCACATTCGGGGGCCAAACTGCTTTGAACTGCGGTGTCGAACTGCAGAAATCAAAAGTGTTTGAAAAATATAATGTTAAAGTTTTAGGAACGCCAATTCAATCAATAATAGATACAGAAGATAGAAAAATATTTGCTGAAAAAATAAATGCTATCGGAGAAAAGGTAGCTCCAAGCGCAGCTGTATTTTCCGTTGACGAAGCGGTTACTGCAGCTCTTCAAATCGGATTTCCTGTAATGGCACGAGCGGCTTTTTCACTAGGTGGTCTAGGCTCAGGTTTTGCTAATAATGAAGAGGAACTAAGAACCTTGGCACACCAAGCCTTTTCACACTCTGACCAGCTTATTATTGATAAATCACTCAAAGGATGGAAAGAAGTTGAATATGAAGTCGTAAGAGACGCTTATGATAATTGCATAACAGTTTGCAATATGGAAAACGTTGATCCACTTGGAATACACACGGGAGAATCGATCGTTGTAGCACCGAGTCAAACTTTATCCAACAGAGAATATTACATGTTGAGAAATACCGCTTTAAAAGTTATAAGACATTTCGGCATTGTAGGTGAATGTAACATTCAATACGCCCTTAATCCCTTCTCTGAGGAGTTCTACATAATAGAAGTGAATGCTAGATTATCAAGGAGCTCGGCTCTAGCTAGTAAAGCTACCGGGTATCCATTAGCATATGTGGCAGCCAAATTGGCTCTAAGTATACCCCTTCCCGAAATAAAAAACTCGGTAACCGGAGTAACAACAGCCTGTTTTGAACCAAGTTTAGATTACTGTGTAGTTAAAATACCTCGATGGGATTTGGCTAAATTTAATAGAGTAAGCACAAAAATTGGAAGCTCTATGAAAAGTGTAGGAGAAGTTATGTCAATTGGAAGAAATTTTGAAGAGGCATTTCAGAAAGCATTGCGAATGGTGGATGAAAACGTGAATGGTTTTGATCCTAATATAAAAAAAGTAAACGAGAATGAACTCAGGGAACCAACTGACAAAAGGATGTTTGTTTTAGCTGCTGCCCTTAAAAATAATTATACTGTAGAAAAACTTTACGAATTGACTCAAATTGATAGATGGTTTTTAGAAAAGTTTAAAAATATTATCAACTATTACAACGTTTTAGAAAATGTAAGTCATAGTTCAATAACATTAGACATTTTGAAGCACGCTAAACAAATTGGATTTTCTGATAAACAAATAGCTAATGCTATAAAAAGTACAGAATTAGCTGTTAGAAAACTGAGAGAAGAGTTTAAAATCACACCTTGTGTCAAAAAGATCGATACAGTAGCTGCCGAGTGGCCAGCTTCAACAAACTATTTGTACCTTACATATAATGGAATTAAGCACGACTTGGAATTCCCGGGTGGCTTTATTATGGTTTTAGGATCAGGTGTGTATCGGATCGGAAGTTCTGTTGAATTTGATTGGTGTGCTGTAGGCTGTCTTAGAGAACTGCGGAATCAAGGTAAAAAGACAATAATGGTAAATTATAACCCCGAAACCGTGAGTACCGACTACGACATGAGCGACCGACTGTATTTCGAAGAGATATCTTTTGAAGTTGTAATGGACATTTATAACATGGAGAACCCTGATGGGGTTGTGCTGTCAATGGGAGGGCAATTACCAAATAATATCGCAATGGACCTACATAGGCAACAAGCAAGGATATTGGGGACGTCTCCGGATATGATAGACAATGCTGAAAACAGATTTAAATTTTCTCGCATGCTGGATCGAAAAAATATATTACAACCACGTTGGAAAGAACTTACCGATCTAGAATCTGCATCCTCTTTTTGTGATGAAGTTGGCTATCCGTGCTTAGTCAGACCTTCGTATGTGCTAAGTGGAGCCGCTATGAATGTGGCACTTTCTAGTCAAGATTTAGAAGCTTATCTTAAATCAGCCAGTGAAGTGAGTAAAGAACACCCAGTCGTGATATCAAAATTCATAATGGATGCAAAGGAAATCGATGTCGATGCCGTTGCAGCTGATGGCGTTATTATCTGTATGGCTGTCTCCGAGCACGTAGAAAACGCAGGAGTTCACTCTGGTGACGCCACTTTAGTAACTCCACCACAAGATATAAACAAAGAAACACTGGAAAAAATTAAAGGAATTGCAGAAATTATCGCCGAAACACTTGATGTTAGCGGTCCATTCAATATGCAACTAATAGCAAAAGATAATAAACTACAAGTTATAGAGTGTAATGTTCGTGTCTCTAGATCATTCCCATTTGTATCTAAAACATTGGATCATGATTTTGTAGCAACGGCTACGAAAGTTGTACTAGGCTTACCAGTAGAGCCTGTTGACATCATGCGTGGCTGTGGAAAAGTTGGAGTAAAAGTACCACAATTCTCATTCTCTCGCCTTGCTGGTGCGGACGTCACTTTAGGAGTAGAAATGGCGTCGACCGGCGAAGTTGCATGTTTTGGCGAAAACCGCTATGAAGCATATCTGAAATCTTTGATGAGTACAGGCTTCAGAATACCCAAGAAAGCAATTTTGTTATCAGTTGGAACTTTCAAGGTTAGTCGTTATAAAATCTCTTAAGTTTGTTGCTAAAGTAAAATGGCTCAAAAAGTATATATATATATAGGTGAATTTGGGTAATTCCGTCTGCGGGGAAATTCCGTAAACAGGCGTTTGTGCCAATTTAAAATGGCTTCACGCCGCCATCTCTTTTAAAAACATATAACTAAAAGTTCCCCTGCTTTATCAACAGAATTAACAACGGTGTGCCGTTCTCAACTAACTGTAAAATCTAATTTCAATTAAATAGATTTGTGAAAATTCCATCAATATCCGTTCAGTAGTTTTCACGTGATGTGCGGTCAAACAGACAAACTAACAAACAAAAATTAAAAAAAAATGGTTTAAGGTCGGAGTTCACCAACATTTAAACAGGCGATTAGAGGTCTGACGGCTGTCAAAATGTATTGACTAACAGCCGATAAGGATTTAACAGTCCGTTAAATTGGTTGGTGAACTCCGACCTTAGTATGTTACTTATTATAAGTCACCCAGATTGTTTTTTTTTAATCTTCAATGTAAGTACAGACATTTAAAAGAAAGAAAAAAAGAAAACATTTATTCACATCAACGAACACAGTAAGCCATTAAAATAACATAAAGGTACACAGCAAAGTTGTCGCGAAACAGTCCCAACTCAGCTTGTGCTTGGTCTTTAACGATTTTATTATATGTATAGATTTTAATATTTAATCGAGTTCTTTTTTAATTTTAGCATAAGATGGAGTTATTACCAAGCGTCCGCGCCTTACACAAAATGGGGTACAAACTTTATGCCAGTATGGGAACTGGTGATTTTTACACTGAACATGGAGTTGAGGTATGTTTATCATCAAATTAATGAATGGCAACACTATAGATTAGAAACCGACTGTTACAGTCAGTAGATACCTAATTACCTTTAACTGTATGTTTTAATCCAGGTACTCGTAATTAAGTCTTTATACTTTTAGGTTGAAAGCGTACAGTGGACATTTGATCACATCGGAGATCCAGAAGACGATCGGTCCGATGGAGAACTGATGCATCTGGCTGATTTCATGGCTCGACGTCAGTTGGATCTCGTAATCAACCTGCCGATGAGAGGAGGTGCGCGTCGCGTGTCCTCCTTTACTACTCACGGCTACCGCACGCGACGATTGGCTGTCGACTACGCTGTACCTTTGGTTACTGACGTTAAATGCGCAAAGCTCTTAGTACAGGTAATAAATAAATATTGTACACTTTGAGTAACTGCCGCACTCAGAGACGTCAATTAATTTTTAAGTTTTATTAAAGTTGTCGCGTCTTATTCTACTGCTATAGCAAAGAAAGTGATAGCAGCAACTTTAATGAAACTTAAAAGTTAATTGACGTCTCCGAGTGCGGCCGTAAGTCTTACTTTAGTAAGAGGTAGTTATAAATAAACCTGAACTCGTCAGGCTTAGCCTAGGTTAAAACCCCGCAATAATAAACCTTAGAATCTGGAGCTTAAATCTGAAATCTTAGAATAGTTAACTTTTGTTCACTTATCTAGAACGATGATGATGACGACACAACACATGAGACAAATGTGAATGCGGCTTAAGCCGACGGTATAGCGTTCTCTATAAAACCACGTCATCTTTTTTACATATTTAGACAATGTCTTAATAACGCGATTTACCGCCATACGTCTAGCGGTAGCTAAGTTAATAAGGGTAAACCCTTACTTGCTTTATATTAATTTAATTTAATTAATCGAATTATTTGAATTAATTTGTTTGGATGCGTTGCTAAAACGCTCTAAGTTTTAGTACCAGTTTCACCAATCGATGTTAAATGTTAATCGACTGTTAGTTCATACATTTTGACAGTTGAATGTATGACCTAACAGTCGATTAACTTTAACATCGTATGGTGAAATTGGTACTTAGTCGTTTTTAATACACTTACTGATGTATTAATTACTAGCTTTTGCCGCGTAGAAGTTGTTTATCGCTGCTCCCTCGGGAACTGACCAATTTTCCGAAATAAAAAGTAGCATATGTCTTTCCTCGAAACTAAGGCTATCTTCGTACCACAATTCATCAAAATCGGTTTAGCCGTGAAATCATTACAGACAGACAGACAGAGTTACTTTCGCATTTATAATATTAGTATTATGTAACGAATAGACTGAAATACTGTGTATTTTTAGGCAATGACGAGGTGCGGTGGCATACCAACTATGAAAACTCATACAGATTGCATGACGTCACGTAACATTATCAAATTACCCGGCTTTATTGATGTACACGTACATGCCCGTGAACCCGGAGCCACGTACAAAGAAGATTTCGCCTCATGCACCGCTGCTGCGCTTGCTGGAGGAATTACAATGATTTGTGCTATGCCCAACACGAACCCGCCCGTTATTGATCGCGTATCTTACGACTATGCGTCTGCGTTAACACGAGTGAGTGCTCGTTGTGACTACGCTCTCTTTATGGGCGCTTCAACCTCTAACTGTGAAACTGCTGCAGAAATGGCTCCTCACGCGGCAGCTTTAAAAATGTACCTCAATCAAACGTTTACAACTTTAAAGTTGGATGACATGACTGTATGGCAACGTCACCTTCAAAATTGGCCCAAGAAAATGCCTGTTTGTGCACATGCGGAAAGAGAGAAGACTGGAGCAATTATTTTAATGGCATCATTGCTTGATCGACCAATCCATATTTGTCACGTAGCGCGAAAGGAAGAAATTTCAATTATAAGAGCTGCTAAGGAAAGAGGTCTGAAAGTAACCTGTGAAGTTTGTCCTCATCACTTGTTTTTAAGCACAGACGATATTGATCATATAGGAAAAGGTCGCGCAGAAGTAAGACCGGTTCTTTGTAGTCCAGAAGACCAAGCAGAGTTGTGGAAAAACATGGACGTAATTGATGTTTTTGCTACTGACCATGCTCCCCACGCCGTTGCAGAGAAGGACGCGGAAAAGGCTTTACCTGGTTATCCAGGTTTAGAAACAATTTTGCCACTTCTGTTAGATGCGGTCCATAAAGGTCGTTTGACTATCGAGGACATAATTAATAAGTTTCACAGAAATCCCAGAAAGATATTTAATTTGCCGGAACAACCTAATACATACGTTGAAGTTGATATGGATTATGAATGGACGATTCCTGATAGTATGGAATTCACGAAATCGAAATGGACTCCATTTGCGGGCATGAAAGTATGTGGATCAATCCATCGCGTCACCTTGCGAGGTGAAATTGCTTACGTAGAAGGTCAAGTGCTTATACCTCCTGGTTTTGGTCAAAATGTTCGCGACTGGCCTGCACCTAAAAAACAGTCATTCCCTACATATGCGATTGAAAAACCTGATAAGGACATAAGCAGACCCAATTCTGCGTTGGATTTCCATACCACTGCAGAGTTAAGTCGATTGAGTGACTTGGACATTGATCAAATTGAAACAAAGACAGATGGAAAATTAAATGTGCATTTTAACGAAGTGACTGGATTGAGAAGCGTTTCACCTCTACCTGGTCAACCTACTATTAGACAACGGTGTGATAGTTCATCCTATTATAACCCGCCACAGGTATCTGTTTCCCAACGACAAAGAAGTGACCTTTTTGGCAAAAATATTCTAACCGTTGACTCATTTAACAAGGAAACTCTCAATGACATTTTCAACCTCGCGCAATTTATGAAAACTAGCGTGAGTAAGGGTCGCTTCTTGGATGATATCTTGCGAGGAAAAGTTATGTCATCAGTATTTTATGAAGTGAGCACCCGCACTAGTTGTAGTTTTGCTGCCGCTATGCAGAGATTAGGGGGGTCTGTCATCCATACTGATGCTACTAGCTCTTCAGCTAAAAAAGGAGAGACATTAGAAGACAGTGTTGCAGTTCTGGCCAGTTATTCAGACGTGGTAGTACTTCGCCATCCGGAACCTGGAGCGGTCGCTGTAAGTAATCTTACAACACAGGAAAGAAAACAAAGAAATTATCAATTGTATTTTCTTGTATTTAATTGCTAAATCAATTGTATTTAATTGCTAAAATTCGTACTCAATTTCAATTTTATTTACAGCGTGCTTCACGACATTGCCGAAAACCCATTATTAATGCTGGGGATGGTGTGGGTGAGCATCCAACACAAGCTTTGCTCGACGTGTTCACTATTAGGGAAGAGATCGGTACAGTCAATGGCCTTACAATAACAATGGTTGGAGATCTTAAAAATGGTCGCACCGTCCATTCACTAGCTCGGCTTCTTACGCTCTACCAAGTCACATTACAATATGTGAGTCCACCAGGGTTAAGAATGCCGAAGCATATAACCGATTACGTGTCATCAAAAGGAATAACTCAAAAAGTTTTCGAACGATTAGAGGACGTTTTGGCTGACACCCATGTTTTGTACATGACCAGAATCCAACGTGAGAGATTTGATAGCCAAGAGGAATATGAAAAGGTAAATATACTTAAGTAGTTAAAACATTTTAAGCTAAATAACTCGTCCCATTAGTTTGACATTAATATGCGCTGACGTTTACATACACATTAGTACCCATGGAATCTTTTACTGAAGATTTTGATGGAGAACGTAATGCACGGATCGTTCTTATTGCAGGCAAGGGGGCTGCTGGTGGTGACGCCGCAGCTGATGACGCGCGCGCGCCGCCGCATGGTAGTAATGCACCCGCTGCCGCGGCTCGACGAGATCTCCGCGGACTTCGACTCCGACCCCCGCGCCGCCTACTTCCGGCAGGCCGAGTACGGCATGTACGTCAGGATGGCCTTGTTGTCCATGGTCGCTGGAGTTAACCCGCTCGTGTGATTTAGTTTGTAGGTACCTGGTCTAGTAAAAGATATAGTTTTTATTTGCTGGTCATCATCTGATTTTTACTGTTCATAATCATGTGATATGTAAGTATGATTGTGCATAGGGATAAACTTTCAAAGTTGGATTCCTAACGCATTTGTCTGTTTCTGAAATTGTAAAATCTGACCATTTTTATGGTTTTAAAATCCAACATTTAATAAACACAGTCTCTCCGTACGTATAATTATGTAGGTGTTCATTGCGTATGGCAATCATCCTGCATGGATCAAACGTCAATGTCAATGTGCCTACATATAAAACGCAGCCAGCCTAAGGTAATGAGACATAGGTATAGAGTTTCTATTTCGAATAAATTACCACACACAATCAGCGAAAAATCGATGTTAATGGGATAGGTAAATATGATTGATACCTATGATAGAATGGCACCAGTATCATTTTATATGAAAGATATATAACATGTTTATCGGTCGAGTTTCTTCGCATATACCTAGAGCGAATATCAATCAATGGTCTCTTCGTTAAGGATTATAACTAAAATTAAAATAAAGAGTAAACAAACAGTAAATATGTTTTATTACTTTCAACTGGACAAACCGTTAATATAAGTTAGTCTATTTTTTACATTTATTTTTATTTGTAATGAGTACCTAGTAGTATTTAATTATAGACAACAGTAAAAAATTACAATAAAAAATTAAATTACAATAAAAAATAACATTAATTAAAATACATCAGTTCCAGTACAGCCTACCTAAAATATAAGGATGTAAAGGGAGGAGAGGTGACAGCGTGACATACTTGTGGTGTATTTATAAGTATCACGTGTTCTATAGAGCACGCTTGGCATCATTTGTTTATAGGCTGTTGTCTCACGTAAACCACTGTATGGGAACCGCAGCCCGATAACAAACAGGAGTCGCGTCACTCCTAGTGAGGAAAAACGAGTACCGATATGCATCTGGCAATCCTTGCTCTATATCTTTAGTAAAACGTACATATCTCTTATGACTCGGAACCCTAATAAACGAACACAGTACTTACAAAAGTACAAACGATGTAAATTAGGCTACTTTATTCTACACAACTTTCGCTCATTGAGTGACATAACAATTAAATAGAGATTCTAAATCATAATAAACTTCAGTATTTTAAATTTTTTACATTCTTACTTGAAATGTCACCATAATATCAAATTTCATTGTATGTATATAATTACAACTTGGATTCTTCGCGATCATGAACGTCTTTTAAATTGACAGGTTTACTTATGGGTGCAGGTTCGATGTCAACAAAGGTAAACGCGGGGATGCCCGGGCTGTCGGTCGGAGAGTCGTGGCCCATCATGTTCTCGAACCGAGGACGCCGCTTGTGAATCTCTTTCAAATGGACATTGCGATTCAGGTGGCTTTCTGTTCTTGGCGTTAGTTTATAACCTACTTGGTTAACCAGTTTTCTTTGACAGTCTGCCAATTTATCCCGAATAATATCTAAATATTCATTTGCAGAAATGACGCCCATAGGTTCGTCCATCAAAAGCACGCAAAGCCTCTGCGCCTGCTCTAGGTATATGAGAGCTTGTCTGATGTCCTCGAATTTCTCGCTAGAACGAGCCATTGCTATAAAATGAGGGATAAAAAACTCAAAAATCAGACGTTTTCTTTCGGCCTCCATTTTCTTTGGCAATATTATCTGAAAATCAAGAATTATTTTAGTTACATGGAATCAGTTAATTAAATGACAAATTAAGATTTACACCAAGGGAGCTACGTACGTTTTTGTTAATTTGAATCTCGTGTTTTTCTTGCTTCGCGTCCGCCTTTTGTTTTTTGTTATACAATTGTCCTCGGCGTTTTTCTTGCAGTTGACGCTGTCTCTCTTTCTTCCATAAATAAGTTTTGTCATGGGGTTTTTCAATTCCTCTATTACTCCATTCGTCATCACTATCAGTGCTTACTTTTCGATTTGAAATCGCAGCAGTGAGATTGGGATTAAGTATTCGTAAAGGATTGCGACACGTCAGGATTTCATACAGTTTCATGCAATTAAATGTTGGATAGAAGTCCTTTTTCGTGTATTTAAGCTTTTCTAACGCGTGAAGAACATGCATAACAGGGGATTCCAAAATATCGGCTAATCGCCTTTGTAGTTCACGCAACAAAGGATTAGGGATGCTCTTGAAGTCATTGCAGTTGTCTATAAAGTAATTCGGGAATCTTGCTTGCGCAAAATTTACATAAAAACTTTCTAAAAATGTTTTTAAACTTTCACCTAATCGATCTTCCGGCCATTTGGCGTTGTTTTCCTCGCATTGCCAAAACAGATGATTTTTTATATGACTAGCATCTATGCCGATCTTAGATGACTCGTTTTCCATAAAAGTCTTGTACAAAGTTAAGGTGAATAAGTAACACCTTATTTGGGCATGCGCTAAACAGCTTTCTAAATAGCGCTCAGCGGCAGGAAATGTTATTCGCCACTGCGTCTTTTGTTCCGGATTTAATCCTCGTTTGGGTCTAAATCCGATTGGTACGAGCAAGCAACCAAAGCCAATAGCTTTGTTAACAACATATTTAGTTGGCCACTGATAGCTAAAGTTGGTTCTTGGATTGGTAATGATTCGCCTTTCACGAATTATCCATCGGTTGGCGGCATTTGGCCAAGCAGCAATAAGAGCAGGAAAAACTTCGAATGACATTTTTGAACCGTTTCTCAAAGCTTCACAGTATATACTTGCTCCTTGCGTCAATGCATTGTTCACGGAGTCAGGAGTAAGGCCCAAGCCAGATCCCAGTTTTAACATGAAATTGTCCACAAAATTAGCCATGAAGCTCGTTGAAGTTAAATATTGATAAGATTCATACAAATTTTTTGACATTGATGATTTTGATGCTGAATCATCCATATCTTCCTCTTCATCTTCATCATCACTCCAATTGTTAAGGGAACGGACTTTCACTGTTATCCAACATTCATCTGGTACAACGCCCGAGCTAAGTGCAAAGTTAGACTGTCTACTAAGTACCACTTTTTTTGGGGTTGTTGATTCTGTTATTGTCGCATAACCATAATCGGATTCTGTTTCACTTGAGTCATTTAGACGGCTGCTGGATGTCGATCTGTATCCAGATGTTTCTGTATCCTCCGCAATAATGTTATCAATGGCAATCTTGCGGTTGTCCAATTTGAGCTCCAGGGTGGGTCCACTCAGTTTTCTTGTCATTTTTAAAATAGATTTTCTGGGTCTATCTTGAGACTCTTTTGTATCAACTTTCTCAGCATTCAGATTATTGTTTTCCACGTCATTTTCTTCTAACAGCGGCGGAGTAGTTTTTCTGAGAGCTTTTATATTTGAAATATCTCCACGTACATTTGTTTGTCTTATTGGGCCACTTCGCCTCCTTCCTGTATCGTTTACAATATTTTCGTTAATGTTTATGTTAAGTAAAACAGAATTATTTTCCTTTTTTGACTCAATTATTTTATTTTTTAGTTTCTGAAGCAACTCTTCTCCTTTACCAGCTGATGGTGGATCATCTGAGCCATTTGATTCTTTCTCCGAATCTGTATATAAACTGTCATCTGAACTCATAAACGAGTCTCTAGGTTCAGGTTCCTTCATGAGGGTACTTTCTAATACTTCAAGCTGCTTAAGCTTAACGAATCCTGCAATAAAAAAAAACATTACTAATACCTACCTATTTTATTTTGCAAACAGTATGGACCACTTGCAGCAAAACGATAAATTGAGATTTAGCCCTAAATCTAAATTTAAGACTGACAGTTCCATACGTCCTGACACAACTAAACTGTACTTAATACTAAATCTAGATTTTACTTTTTCCTGCAAGAGACCCTAAGTAATAACTAATACTGGAACTAAACCGTATATACTCATCACGGTACTAGTTCATTATAATGTAACAAGGTTTAAAAGTGCTCAACTTTTTTTTCAGGGTATAGGTACTATAGCTAACTCTAAAGTGGATAACTGTAAATCGTAATTTTTTTAGTGAAACTTTTTATATTGACAAAAAAGCACTACTGGCCTTTTATGCAGTTTCTTTATGTAGCCTGGCCCTTGCCAGGAACACGATGTATTTAATGAACATCATTTCTATAATCTTGGAATGAATACCTGGTTCTCTGCAATCCTCTATGCGTAACTTGTAGAAGGGTGCATCGAGGACCGCGCTGTAGTCGGAGGTGTCTCCCGGCTCGCTGGCCTCGATGTTGTCGTAGATGACGTAGAGTCGCGGCGCCACAAGCGGCTCCAGCTGACCGCGGCTCTTTCGGAAACATACGTGCTCCTGGACGCACTCCTGCAGCCGATCCGCGAAGAACACGTGTTTGTGGTGCCGCACCATTGCCTCGTCGATATAGTGCTCTCGCTCACTCAGCGGATTATGTTTAATCTGATGCATCTCCCTAAAATAGAAAAATGCTTATAGAACTATTCAAATACTTACGTTTTTTACTCAAAAGAATATTTGGGTAATTCCGCGGAGCATTCGAACCGCCGCGCTGCTATGACACGAAAAAATGACGACGTACAAATAGCACATATTTTCACCCTAAGACCACTCTAACGGGAAACGCCGATAATTATCAAGATGATAAACCTCTATGCGTACCAGCATAAGGCGATAGACGTTGATAATTAACGACGTTTCCCGTTAGTGTCGCCCGTAAGTTGAAATTATACGAACTGACCGTGTGTGTCCAGCCTTACGAGTAGGTACATTACATGAGCAGTCATTTGCTTTGCATTAAGCGATATAGCAGTTTTTAATTTTATCCTAATATGACAAAATCACAAAATGGATTAGGATAACAAATTCCGCTATTTGGGTATTTTTTTTAATAATTAAAGTATTGATAATGTAATCGACTTTTATTGATTCGTGTTAATCTATAGCCATTTATCGGTTATATATAGATTGAAACTTAACAAAATAACCCATCGCTCAAATCAGTGCTAAATGTTCGGGACTCAATGTACGCGAGTACTATTAGGTTATTCTGTACTCAATCAAATTTCATTTGTTTTTTGAAAAGGATGATTAGTCATAATAATATGTCCCGTTCCACACCTAGGACTTAACTATTTTGATCGTTGAGAAGGTCGCGGGGACATAGGATGATTATTAGGTACCTATTTGTGAATCTAGTCCAAAGTGTCACGGTCAAGTTTGGTGGCATATTTTCATGAATTGTGGATCATATTGGAAACAAAAAGCATGTTGAGGTGGTGTTTATACTAGCTTTTCCCCGCGACTCCGTCCGCATAGTAGTCATTTTTCACTTATCCCTCGGAAACTATAAAATTTTCCGGGATAAAAAGTATTTTTTATGTTAATCCAGGTAATAAACTATCTGTGTGCCAAATCTCATAAAAATCAGTCCAACCGTTCTTGAGTTATAAATGGTGTAACTAACCCGACTGTTTTATATATTTAGATTATGGGGTCACACGATCTGAATGATATGCCCGATGGAGATCTTGAACGTAAATGGTGAACTTAATGCCCTTTCCAAAGAAAAATTGCATTGACTTACCTATAGGTAATCTCGCGATATTCCCCCCACTTAATATGAACATTTTAAATTACTTCCTTTTCCTTTTTAAAATTAGCCAAGAGTGCCAATCAACAATACAACCAAGTCCGAAGGCATACGTTAGGCAGTCGTTATAGCATACAACCCCGACTAGTACTCTTATTTCTGTCATAATTCATAATAATTGAGGCGAGTTCTGTTCAACTACCAGGACGTGAATATCATTGAACTAGTCCATGTAAATTACGATAGTAAGTAATTGTAATTGTACGGTAGATTACAATTAAATAAAATCACGGCTATTGATAACGCAATCTGAAAGTTCGCGGTCGTTATCATTTATAATTTGTAGCAAAGTTTTCCTTTAATCATTTCCGTCCATTGTTTAATATCCGTCGGAATGATCTAAGTCCTCATAGATATGTCAATCAAGTTAAGTACAAACAAGATATTGAGAAATCATGAAAGAGACAGCGAAATTCACTTCATGGGCCAAATTACTCTGGCCCACTGATGCTAGTTCGTACTAGTAATGTGGTACTAAATTAGTGACTCATTTAATAACGTAATTAACCTAGGTGGATAACTATGACGATCTAATATTAGGCCTCATTCGCACGAGCGTTTTTTCACCGGGCGTTAAAAAACGTTTAAATGACACAAATTGATACCTACCCATGTATTTATTTACACGAAGGCGTTTTTAAAGCGCGGCGTTTTTTCGACGTCGAAAAACGACGTTGAGCGTTGGACGTTAAATTGAATTGAGCGTAAAATAGCGCCCACGTCGGGTTTTAAGTGTATGAACAAAGATTACAATATGATCTTATATTTATGATCATTGAGTAAGTAAACGTAAGTATATTCGAATTGATTGATTTTATGTTATTATGCTACTTACATAAGGGGCTGTTCATTTATTACGTAAGACAATTTTAACCAATTTCTGACCCCTCCCTACGTAGGCGTAAGAAAAAATAAGACTTGGATGAACCTTCTCCCCCCTTTTTAATCTTACGTAAGATCAGTAAAGAAAAAAAATATATATATAAAAACACTTTAATTTTTGTGATCTTATGTAAGAACTACCTCCCCTCCTACCCCCATGTAAGAAAAAAAAAATTAATAAAAAAATAAAACCGTCTTCAAAAACCAACTAAAAAGGATTAAATAAAGACCGGCTTCCTAGGAGTCCTAGGAATAGGATATTTAGTGCCTAATAGGTACATATATTGCGCAAAATATTGGAATTATGTTGTGATTAAGCATTTTATCATGGATTTACGACATCATCAAAGATAATCCAGGGAATGACTGAAAAAGTTTTGGGGTTCATTAGATACTTATAGAATATATAGATAGAACGCGAAAGTATCATGTTTGTTTGTTTATCCTTCCTTCACAATCGATCGATACGTAGACGAAAAGTGATATATACGTGTAGGTAGGTAAGGTTACGAGGTGTAAAAAATAACCACTTGGGAAATGCCAAATCTACATTCGTCCGTCTCGCAGGAAAAGCTGTTGTGTAATATAGGTACCTACTTTTAACAATATCTTTCGTATCGTTCGGATAGTGCAATATTTATCATTGTCAACTTATGATCAATACTTATAGAAAATGTCAATAAAATTAAATATTATGATAAATAGCAAGAGCAGCATTATTTTTTTTCATTGTAAGTATGTAATACAGGTACCTAGGCCACGATACGCCGGTGTTTTTAGCTTGTTACCCGACTGCCAAGAAGGGTTATGTTTTTCGCGTGTATCTAAGTATGTAACTTTGTATTTCTAAAGACGGATTTCTAAAGCTATTTTTTTCATTAATTTATTATTATTTGATAGTTAATTAATGTGTCTCTAGTCTAGTTCTCTAGTATCTACCAATACTCAATCCAGTGAGTGGGAAATATACTCGTACTTAGGCACTTTACTGGTATTTTTGTTGGGCACGGAACCATAATACCTACATTGTCATTTATTTATATACGTGCATTATCAAATGACCTCATTAAATTTGATATGCAGGATTGAAAGCAGGTCAAATCATTCCTAAAATGGAAGGTATGCCGTTCAACAGCGGTTCGTACAGGTAACTATTAAGATCGTTTTTCGTTTAACCTTTGTACATATTAAGATCGTATTTTAGATGAAAGGATATTTTTTTTGATATTCTAGATTTTACCTTTCAAAGTGTTCAAAGAACTGCACAGACAGAAGAATGTTGTTTAACAAGAATGCCTCCGAGTCGTTTTGCAGCTGGTAGCGCATAATTTCGAGCGCTTCGTCGTCGTAGGAGCGCAAGTGCGCGAGCGCCGGCGCGGGCCGCGGGCCCGGCGCGGGGCCGGGCGGCGCCACCGGCGGCAGCACCGCCTCCTTCGTCCCCAGCCGCCTGTTCGCGGGGTTCGCGTTCTTTTTCCTCCGTTCTTCCCGAATTTGCTCCTTCCATTTTTCTCGTTCGAAAAACTTGTCGGGCTCCTTTTGGGATTTTTTCGACTTTGAATTACCCATTACACTACAATCCTCGAGAGAGCTTTAGTAACAATTATTTTGAAGCACAAGCAAAGATCAACACAGTTTTAGTAAACACATTGTTATTGTTCAGATATATTTAATCGTCCGTAAATTAAATTTACCCTTGTTGGGTCCTATGGGATTTCGATGTGTCAGCGGGTGATCGTTTCCGAGTCTGAATAGGCACTGAAAAATCAATTATTGTTACAATTATTATACTGATTATTCTTATCTGCCTGACAAATAGCTCGCAATTGTTGATTATCACGGTCATGAATGTGCACCGATTTATGCGCAGCGCTGGCGACGCGGGACTGCAGCGGCGGCCTACGTGCGCACGCGCCTCCTGAACACTATTCAGCACACATACATTATACTTATTCACCAAGCACATACGTAATTTCACATTAATAAACCGTGACGTAAAAACTCATAGAAAAAGCTAATCGGCGGCATTCCATACAAACAAGATTGTTATATAAAAGCACATACGTAATTCGTTCGTTATCAATAAATCAATACCTAATCAGTTTCGATGTACGAAACAAAGTTCGACCAACTGATAACTCTTTAAAATCTTACCCACCACCATTTTTTCTGTATTTCGACCAAGAAAAGCACTTTTTTAAACGAGACCTTGTTCATGATAATATAATGAAAAATGTGGTATACTCGAATTACTCGCACGCGAGGCAGGCTGGCTGGCGGCAGGCCGGCGGTTGTAGCTTGGCACCCTGGACCGCAGCGGGACCACCTTGCTCGTGTAATGTTTTTTGTTATTCCGTGTTTTTTTTTTCGTAAACCGCAGACGGACTGCTGGAGAGACGCACAACAAAGTCCCCTTATGAGAGTTCCGAAATCCGGGAGCTGTTGACGCCGTGTGACGTGATTGCGACTGAGACAGGCGCCGATCGCCGAGTATGCCAAAATGGTCTAGTTTAAGTGGTTACACATGATACATTTTTACTTCGCTTTGGTACGGACATATCCCAAAATCCCATTTGAGAAAAGGACTCCTTTAAATTTTCGAAATTTCCCATACATTGCAATCTGATTTTCTTGAGCTAATTAATGAGAATTAGCAGTTGTAAATACAACTGCATTTTAAATAAAAAATTAACCCTTACTAGTAATTGACTATCAGATTTGTTATTTAATACATGTAGGTCTGTCAAGACCCAAGTATTCTTAAAAGGAGGACAAATGCATCCCTCTTTTAACCAATTTAAAAAAAAGAGGTAGTTTTCAATTCGGTTGAATGTTTTTTTGTTTTTTTTTTTTTAAGTTTACCGAGGTGGATCAACATGTAAAAACACTCACGAGAAAATCATGTGAAATTACACGCGGGATTATGCGCGCGAAGTTAGTAATCATTACCCGTAGGTATAGGTCGCTTCAAACTTTATGACCCGTCAGAGCGGCTAGCACGTACACTACATAAATACGAAAAACAATGTTCCGAATGTCGGAATCACGAATTTTAAAATACCGACTTATATACTGAATTCCGAATGTTTTAAAATTCGTAATATAACATTTTTCATAAATCCGATTTTTATGAATACGAAATTTAAAAATGTCTAACTGAATTACAATTATAATGATCTAAATTCCGAATTTCAATACACCGAACAATAAGAATTTCGACTGGATAATAGTCCGATCAAACATACGAATTCCGATTACTAAAATACCGATTTTCAAAATTCCGAAAAAAAAAGTGTTCGGTTCTGGCGCTTCGCCGGCCGCTGCCGCGGCACGCTCGTTTCGCTCGTCGTCTTACCTACAACGACCTGCCTTAAAGTCTCTCTGAAACTAGGTACTTTGAACTTTCCGAATTAACGATGAAATCTCCGCAAATTTATAATCGGAGTACTGTTTTTCGGGCCAATTTCACTTCGTGATTTTCATTCTTCGGAAGTCGGTTACAAATAAAGAAAGAAAAGAAAGAAAGAAAGAAAAACATTTATTCGTGACCAATATCAGCAAAGGACAAAAAAAAAAATACACACAGTAAGAATGTAGTCACGAAATGGTCCCAACTCAGCGTAATGCCGGCATTAAAGTCGGCGCTGGTCTTCCGTTGGAACCATCAGGTGAAAC
The DNA here is from genome assembly GCA_963241965.1 of Tortrix viridana. Lineage (NCBI taxonomy): Eukaryota > Metazoa > Arthropoda > Insecta > Lepidoptera > Tortricidae > Tortrix > Tortrix viridana. The sequence goes on from OY725174.1 coordinate 7,926,278, forward strand.
CACGGAAGGTTACACACACATAATTTTGACAGATACATAAAACATAAATTACAAAACAAGAAGGAGGAAAACGAAACAATAAGAAAGGGAAACGAACATAAAAAAATTAAAAATTAAAAATCACACGCTATCTTTCATGCCCCGCCTTATTTGGCAGTATGGGCAAGAGTCCCTTAGCCTCCCTAAGCAAGAAAAAACAAGCAAAAACAGACGTCACAACTTGATCATAACCTATCTTATCTAATGTTTTGGTGCAAAAATACACAGAAAAAATAGTTAACAATACATATTACAGTAGATTATACTAACATAACAATACCTAATTTAGTGAGTTACCTGAATATAAGGTCGAACAAGAAATTAACCTAGGTAATAAATTCAGTGTATGAATCGAAAGAATTAAAAACTACGTGGTTATGCTACGGTAAGTTGGTTTGCCTATATGTATAAGTACAAGTACAAGATCCCGGCTTGATGTTGATTTGCAAACCCCGGAAAATATTTTAACACATGCAGCGTGCGAGACAGAAACTATCATTTTAATTTACTTCTCCTACAGAATTTACACATATTATTTGTAGAAAATGTACGTAATATTATTAATGATTTTATATAGAAAAACAACTACAAATTAAGGCGAAGTGAAATGCAATCCAATGCAAAACACTCACATGCTTCCATTGGTGGATATAACAAGAGGTGGATACAACAAATTACTAATGAATATACACGGCAATGCAGGCAGATGGGACATAGACCATAGGTATGTACTATTTTTAAGCTCACAATAGAGTGCCGTACTGCACATTGAATCTATATAATAGGTATGTAAATAAATAAAGAAAGAATACCAATAGACACAAAAGAAACATTTATGACAGTTATATAGCGCTCGTATCATGCACTAACGTTTCCTGAATCACTTGGTGCCCCTGCAGAAAGATCTTCAGCTTATTCCTAAAGGCATTTATACTTTGCAGGTTCCTTAAAGGCGGTGGAATATTATTCCAGCATTTAGTTGCTGCGTAACGAAAACTTCCTCGGAAAGCTGCAGAGGCATGTCGCTGTGTTAAAAGTTGCAACTTGCACTGGCGAGCCCCACCTGACCTGCAACGAGACGCCCACACCAGTTTCCCGAAAAGATATGTTGGAGCTTCATTCTTTAAGACACCAAACAGCAAGCATGCCAGGTGGAGCTTACGACGGTGCTGCATCTTTAGCATTGAGTGTTTGTTGAGAAACGGGCTCACATGGGCCCTCAACGGAATTTGAAAACAAAAACGAGCACAGGCATTTTGGACTCGTTGTAACAGTTTTTTAGTTTTTACTAAAAGACGTGGACCAAACACTGCATCCATGTAGTTTAGCTTGGACAACACTAGTGATTCCACCAACTGCACACGTAAATCCTCACTGATGTATGGCCTAATTTTATAAAGCACTTTTAATTTATAAAAGCAGCCTCTAATTGCACTTGCTATGTGTTTTTCAAATCGCAGATCAGCATCCATAAAAAGGCCTAAGTTACGGGCCTCATATACACGCTCAATAGGTTCGCCAGATAGCATGACATTCACAGTAGGACTGAGACTAGCCAGTTGGTGCTTGCTGCCGAAAATAAGGTATTTAGTTTTGGTTGGATTAAGCAGGAGACAATTTTTTGTGGCCCAAGTGAGAGATCCTCATTGAGCTTCCTTGTTGCACAATCAACTTCGGATGGTTTACAAGTGATGTAAATCTGTATGTCATCGGCATAAATATGATATCTACAGTGAGTGATATGGGATCTAATATCAGCAGAGTATAAGATAAATAAAATCGGGCCCAAAATGGACCCCTGGGGCACGCCCCTAGTGACAGCTACTTTGTCTGAGCACTGCGATGAACCATCATTCTGAAACAACTTTACGAACTGGTAGCGATTACTAAGGTAACTTTCAAACCAGTGCAAAGCCTCACTATCAAAACCATAATAGCTTAACTTTGAAAGCAGCAAATTAAGATTTAAAGAGTCAAATGCCCTAGAAAAGTCAAGCAGTACCAATAAAGTGCACTTCCCCTCATCTTGGGCGCAGAGTATATTGTCAGTGACATCAAGGAGGGCAGTTGCTGTACTTCGACCTTTTCTAAAACCCGATTGGTTTTCAGGTAAAATTTTATTTTTCTCGAGATAGTCCGTTAATTGCGTACATACTGCTCTTTCCAAAACCTTCGATATACATGGCAAAACACTGATTGGCCTGAGGTCCTGAAGCTCAGTTGGGTTTGACTTTTTAGGCAAAGGGCGTACAATTGCCAGCTTCCAACGGTCAGGAAAAGTAGATGTTCTGATGGAGGTATTTACAAGATCCTTGATTATATCCAAAGTGTAAGGAAGAGTCATCATTAGCATTTTTAAATTAATTGCATCACAGCCCTCAGCATTAGATTTTAGACTTTTAACAATTTTAATAATGTGATCCGAGCTGACTGGTTCTATATGAAAGACTGCATTACTAAACCGGTTAAATTCAAAGTAAGTCATTTGGGAAATAGTAATATCTAAAGAAGGCGGTAAAGTTAAAAAATGAGTATTTATAATATTCGGATTATTAAGGTTAGAAGGTAATTCTGCATCATTTTTAGGTAATAAGGTCGATTTAAGATTTTTCCATAGAAGTTTAGGATTACTTATTTTATTATTTATATTTTGTTTGAAGTATGCAATTTTTTCGAAATGAAGTGCTTGTCGTACTGTAGATTTTAAGGTCTTGTAGTATTCCTTTTTAGAATCTGTACCTGTCTTATGAAAATCAGCTGCAGCATTATCGCGTAAACGCATCATAAGCTTTACCGTATCCGTAATCCAAGGGTAGGAGTGAACCCTGATTACCGAAGACTTGAAAGGGGCATGCAGATCGAAAATTGTTTCCATGCACTGGTTAAATACGCTAACCATATCATTTACGTCACTTGTGCTACTTATTAAATCCCATCTCACACCCTGCAGATCCGCGTCGAACCTGTTCAAACAAATGCTATTTAAAGGCCTGTAAGTTATTAAGAGGGGCTTAGGTTTGTCTCGCTTGATGCTGAATTCACAAGTTACCAGGACATGGCCATACAAAGAACCCACATGATCCACACAAATTGTTTTGGCTCTTAAGTCCGTGCACACTACATCGAGGAGCGTCTGGCTAGTTTCTGTAAAGTGCGTAGGCGCGGTTACTATTTGAGATAGGCTAAAACTTGTTAAAAACATGTTAAATTTTGATATTTTTGTTTCATCCTTGCCAAGTAGGTTTATATTGAAATCACCCATTAATATTATATTATCATGACTATGAAGAGAAGCCACAGAATCTGTGATAGCATTAAAGAAGAGATCGATGTCCATCCACGGTGGTCGATATGCCGTCCCGATCGCTAGCTTCTTTCCGTTGAGGGTCAAAGTGACCCACATTTGCTCAACCGACCTGTGTTGAGGGTCCACGGGGTGGGGCCACGATCGGACGCTCACATTTTGCTTAGAGTAGAAGCCGACTCCTCCACCTCGGGTACGCACCCCCTGTGGCCTTGGAATGTGACGCAATCGGTACCCAGGAATTACAGGCGCCCGCCCTTCCTCTCCCGCCCTCAGCCAGGTCTCGTTAATTGCGAGTACATCAACGTCATGCCGGGTACACGAGGCAATAAGATTATCATGGTTTGTGCCCAGGGAACCTGCATTAAACAAACCTATCTTTAATTGCTTGTTAACCATGATAAATCTAGAAGAACATTGTAGAAAAATATGTCAGACTGCAATGAAACGAGCGCAATAAAACTTGTAAAAAGTAAAGAAATATGACAAATGTAAAAAATTATGAGCATCAAGAAATATGTAAGTGTTACTTTATAATGTGAGGTAAGAAAGCGGGAGTAAATTGTAGTTAAAATATTGCCGTGAATTTTTTTAGGTACATAACACAAACACAGATAGTTGAAAAACAGTGTACAACACATAGACTCAAACACTGCCTGCTCCAAAAACACGCCTGAGGTCCGCGTCAGAGCGGATACAGAAACTCTGTTTGCCATCAGACTGCCTGGCGTAGACTCGGCCCCTCCTGGTCCACGAGAATTTCCACTCCTGCTTCCGACACTCTTCACGGACACGGTGGAACAGCAGGCGGTTGACCCGCGTGAGCCGCTCGTTGATGTAGATGCGACGCGACGGGCCGGCCAGGCCGACGTCGGCCGAGGTGAAACCACGGCGCACCCGCGCCGCGCGCAGCAACTCGTCCCGCAGCTGCCGACGAGCCAGGCGCACGATGACGCGCCGTGGGCGGCCCTCCGGTACCCCGACCTCCACAGCTCCAGTACCACCCGACCCAATAGCACCTACACGCTCGGCGAACACGACGTCCCGGGGGTCCAAAGTTACTCCCAGTTTGGCAGCGAGGACAGTCACTGTGTGAGTGACGTTCTCACCCTTTGCCTCCGGGAGATGACCTATGTCCAGGTCTGACAGCAAAGAGTCCTGGTCCCTGTCATTTAGGTCTGACTGGAGGTGTGCCACAGTCTTCTGCAGCTCTTCCACCACGCTACTCTGAGAGATAGTCTCGGCCTCTCTCCTCTCGACCGCCTCCAGCCTGCGCTCAAAACTGTCAATGCGCTCGACCATACGCTTCAAGGACGTACGCATCTCCTCGCGGAACTCACGCTGCTCAGTTATATAAAGTGAGAGCTCTCGGCGCATTGCGCTCACTTCGGTTTCACCCGGGGGGGGCATAGCGTAAGAGGGGGACAGGGTAAGTAACTCGCCCTGGGTTCCGCAAGCTCCTTTGACTGGGGTGTTGCTGTTATCTGTCCTGCGCTCCTTCTTTTTACACTCTGGACAAACCCAGCCCTCAGGAACAGCTGCACTCGGAGGTATAACAACGCAGGCCTTGTGGTACTGACAAGGGCATAAGGTACAGGAGACGGCCTCTTTTTTTAATAACAGCTTGTTGCAAGCAGTGCATTTACCCATATTTGCACAAAGTAATTTGTCAACTAACCAAATATGAAGTACCGAAGTTAAACGCTAGATGGCGCAGAGAGCCAGAGTTCAAGCCGTTTGTATTATTTCGAATAGTTATGTCTTTAATTTTATCTTAATATATATTCTCCAGAGCTTTAAATCATAGAGTACTAATTAATGTTCTGTTAAATAAACAAAATTAAAACCGATCCAGTCTTTAAATGTGAAAGTAAGTAACCTACCCACACACGGAAAATATCAATAAAGTATCGCTATGATAAGACCGGTTTCAACTACACTAAACAAACACAAGCGCGCTGCACATCAGTTTGCAAACACTCCCACAACTATATTCACTGCAGAAGCACAACGTAACAAAACGTTTTCGAGGAAACAATTAGTTTAACGATTTTTAAAAGGCGAACTAGCGCGACCGTGTACTTGGTGTGTTACCGTCCGTGACGTCACGGACGTTTGTCCGAAATAATATCGAAACTTTGAAAAAAAATTAGTAATCGAAATTATAAGTCTTAGGAATTATGAAATTCGGAGTTTTGAAAATCGGAATTAGCAAATTCGGAATAAAATATATCGGAGTATTTGGGTGTTCCCGGCTAGCACATCTTATATTTTCTCACTTGTCGCTCAGTGTGTCTCTATCATTACAGACTATTTAGAGAGGGAGATCCGAACGACAAACAAGTTGCAGACCACTTGTGCTAGCCATCCTGAGCGGCTGGCACATCTTGTATTTTGACTTGTTTGTCACTCGGATCTCCTTTTCTAACTAGTATATAACGATAAAGACGTACGTCGCGTGGCAGTAGCCAATATTTTAGGTGTCATCGTGACAATACAGTTCCCGGCAAACATCTTGAGAAACGACCTAGACTTTTCAGAGTAAATTCGTCTCTATTTATATGCGCGAACCTTGCCACTACAAGACTCTATGCTCAACAAGTTTGCCGGGAACAATAGTAGTCGACACAACCAGTTTACGCAGATGCGTTACTTTAGGTTCGTGCTTAGGATACAGTCATATCGTTACGAAGCCACCGAAAATACGATGACGAAATAACACGGCTAGCCATGTCTTATAGGCTGTAGAGTAGACTTGCATGCTTATCGTGTGTCTGTATATTAGCGTTCGTGGCCCTCTAAATGACATATTATTAGAGTAGGTACAGTCAAGGTCATAAATATGTATACACTTTAGTACCTTGTCTATTTAATGTCATGTTTAAACTGCCATATATGAATGACACAGCGATTAAAGTGACAAGGTACTAAAGTGTATACATATTTATGACCTTGACTGTACAGTGAATTAAAATGCCAATAAATTAAATTCTATACCTAGACACCACTACAGCACTGATTAACGTCGACTTATTTGATTGCCATAAACTTTGGTAGTCTCTACAGTTGTTAATAGTCCTAGAATAAAGTTTGGTTTGCAGGGCTACCGGAATAGAAAAAGATACAAAAGATTGTAGCGTACCATATCTAGGATCCAAATTTTAGGCAATCAAATTGAAACAACAAAATAATCGCATAGCTTTTATTACAAAGGTCATTCGACTAATATTAAATAAACGGACTATCTACATTAGCTTTATACGTTCATGCCTACAATTCTTCTACTTTATCGCAAATACTACTAACACTATTCAACAAAAATTGACATCAAAAATATATCACATTATATCTCTCAGGCCCTGTATTACGGTCGCTTATATCGCGGTGAATAAATGTGGATAAAGCGTCCGTCACTCTCGCACTTATGTACCTACTGTTCAGCAAGTGACAGATGTTTTATCAACGTTTATCTACATAAATAAACACGACCATAATAGGCCCAGAGGGCTTGATGTATTCGTATAACTTAACATAACATATATTATAGGACTGTTATCAAATTAAGATCATCATTTGTAAATATTCAAAGTGACTAAAAATAGATTTCTAACCAATTTATAAATACACCTACTCAACTGGTTTAAACGCGGCATCTAACTTAATACTATTTTTGGACACATGCAAACGATCTCGACTACTTATTTATTTATATAAACAGGGCGGATTTGAACATCTGCAATAATCTTTTGACATATCAAACAGTGTTACTAACTCATTCAAACGCATCATTTTGTCCCCCAATCTGTCTTTCACATCTTCGGACTATACCTATGTATATTAATTTATATGCTTTTTTTTACGATTATTTTGGAGCAGATAGAGGATCAATAAACCAGGTGGTGGTAAGTTGGCACTTGGGGCCCATTCACATTGCAATCTCGTATGATATGGTTGCAACTATGCTAGTCATCTCTGTCTGTCTTACCCATCACGTCGTGACACAACAGTGCTCACAATGCTGTGAAATTGTGGTCGTGAGTACGGCAACCGCTACCATGGTCGCAGTCGGAGTTTTTTAATTAGCTTCTTAAAACACGCGCGGTGTTTGCAAATGGTCAAATCATCGACTATGATATATGGCAGATGTTTAAATGCCGCTAGTGACAGTATATTCAGGATCACGGCACGTGCCGCAAAGCGTCGGCGGGCGGCGCGCTGGTGGCCGACTCTTCCATGTGCTCCACGATGCTGACGCCGTCGCTGGCCTGCGCGGGTGTACGCCGACTCCTCGTTCGCTTCATTTCGCCCATCTTCTTGTCCAATAATCGTCTGCAAATCAAATAATACTCTATATATTTTATGTTATTATTATTAAACTAGAGTAATATGACGCGAAATGTTAAGCTAATGGAGCGCTGGCAGATTTTATTTATTGGTATTAAAAAACCCTACTGAATATTTTAATATTGTCGTCTATGTGTGTTAAAAACCAATTATATATATTTGTTAAATCCACCATTATTAGATTTTTTATTAAAGTTCCCAGTGACTCAATCGCGGCGCTAAGACGAATTTAACAACTCCTCGTTTGTCAAAATCAACATACATACATACAAACATACATGTATATATACAGGTCAGAAACATTATGCTCCATCTTCGACAGTCGGGTAAATAGTCCATATCTACAACATACTCTGAAATCTGAATAAATCTGGATCTGTTTTGCTTTGAAATAATTATGTCGAAAATATGTCATTAAGACCGAACTTCCTTTCTAAAGAACAAAATAGTTTTCGTCATTGAGTCCCGGTAATTCTGAAGAAGATGTCACTATGACCGAACGGTCTTTGAATTAAACAAATTATTTTTCTTCGATTTTTGGCAACGTGAAAGAAAGTGAAAGATATTTTACTTTGTACATTTGTAGGCAATTTTCAAGAAGCTTATAGACACTTGAGATCGCAACGCAAACAATGCACATTGAAGCGAAGAAAAGTGGCCTTGCATGGCGTCGCTTATGTTTTTTGTCCCTTTCTTCATCGGCCATAGTGTCAAGTTGATTGTTCAATCAGTGTTGCTATAATATTAAAATAAATAAAAATAAATAATAAGATAAATAAAGGGAAATAAAGTGTGTGAAGGATGTGTGAAGGGCTGATCTTTTGTTTGGTTTTTACGGTTCCGTACCTCAAAGAAAAAAACGGAACCCTTATAGGATAACTTTGTTGTCCGTCTGTCTGTCTGTCTGTCTGTGTGTCTGTCAAGACCCTTTTTCTCAGGAACGCGTGGAGGTATCAAGTTGAAATTAATATCAAATACATAAGTCTGCAGTCCCTTGGATCAGGGAAAAAATCAAACATCTAAGTCAACGCAATCAAAAGATACGGCCGTTTATGCCGCATATTGAAGGGAATATAGGGTACTTTCCGTTGACTTAGAATCATGAAGTTTTGCAAGAAGCTATGTGTTATAGCACAAGTAAAGGAAAAAATCCGAAAACCGTTAATTTGTAGTTACATCACATAAAAAAACAGCCCAGTATAAGCTGACACTCACTAAGTACTAAAGTGCATACTTATTGCGTGTCAGTTTATACTGGACTTAGTTTATATTGTATTCCCGTGATTTACGAACTATTTAGGGGCCGTTCAAATATTACGTAAGCAGATTTATTACAATTATTTACCCCCACATCCCCCTTGTCAGCAAAAGTAAGCAAAGCTCTTACCCCCTCCCCCCATGCTTACGTAAACATTTTTCAATTATAAATGTATTTTTTTATATATTATAATTATAATGCACTAAACGTATGCATTATTTGCAGGAATCCCCGAAAATGCGTTTCGTTTTCAAGCATAGACAATGTGAGGGTTGCCATTCGTGTAAAAAAGTAAATAACTACCGATGACGTAATCATCATCTAGACTCCCCTACCCCCCATGTCATCCAAAATAAGCAAAACAAAGACCCCCCCCCCCCCCCCCCCATAGTGCTTACGTAATACTTGAACGGCCCCTTACATGCCTACAAGTTTGTGCGGAACCCTCGGTGCGCGAGTCCGACTCGCACTTGACCGGCTTTTTTATATTGACTTCAAAGAAGTAGGTATACTACTCTGTCAAGAAAGTACCGGGAAAAGATCAATAATACACAAACTGTTTGTTAATCATCCAAATTTATTTTATCACCTTCAAAGTATGCTCCTTCAGAAACGATACACTTACGCCAACGAATAATCCAATCATCAAAACATTTTTTAAACGCTGTTTCCGGAATTGAATTCAGTTCTCGGCGCGAATTCTCCTTTATGTCTTCTACCGATTGAAAACGGGTGCCACGAAGTGGTAATTTGAGTTTAGGAAAAAGAAAGAAGTCGGCAGGAGCCATATCTGGTGAATATGGTGGTTGCTCGATGGTATTTGTTGAGTGTTTGGTCAAAAATTCTTTCACAATGATGGCCTTGTGCGAAGGCGCATTATCGTGGTGCAAAATCCAAGAATTTTCATTCCACAAATCTGGCCTTTTTCGTCGAATTTGCTCTCTTAAATGCCGCATAACGCTCAAATAATATTCTTTATTTACCGTTTGACCTTCCGGCAAGAATTCCGAGTGCACAACACCGCGATAGTCAAAGAAAACAGTCAACATGACTTTGACTTTTGATCGACTTTGGCGTGGTTTCTTCGGTTTCGGTTCAGTTGGAAGGCGCCACTCCGAAGCTTGTTGACTAGTTTGCATGTCAAACTCGTAAACCCACGTCTCGTCACCAGTAACAATGCGTTTCATGAATGTTGGGTCGGAATTGACTCGTTCTAGCATGTCCTCAGCGACTCTCATGCGATTGAGTTTTTGGAGAAAATTCAGGTCTTTTGGGACTAGCCGAGCGGTAACATGTTTCATACCCAAATGATTAGTTAAAATAGTACGGATCGACTCGTGAGATACAGAAAGTTCGGCGGCTATCTCTCTCAAAGTTGAATGAGGATTTTCAGTCACTATTTCCTTCACTTTTGCGATGTTAACTTCAGTTGCAGACGTTGATGGCCTACCAGAGCGAGGCAAATCTTCCATCACATCTCGACCGCTTTTGAACGCTTTGTACCACTCATAAACACGTGTTTTTGATAAAGTCGAATCACCGTAAGCCTTCTGTAACATTTTCAGTGACTCCGAACACGAAATTCCATTGGCGATGCAAAATTTAAGACAAACTCTTTGTTCAATGTTTTTGTCCATTATGAAATTCGCAATACACACTAGATATGATATAACTAAAAACAGCACTGTATTTAATATAAATAACAGATGCAACTCAAACTCCGCGCCAAAATAGAAAACAGTTGTGCCAATCTAACAACAACAAAAAAAACAAAAATTTGAATTTGGAACCATAAACAAATCATCCATTCCCGATACTTTGTTGACTGAATGTATAATTTGTCAAAACTCATAAAACAAGAGTAGAATTTGAGTAGAAAGAAGCTTCTTGGGCTCATCTTTCCAGCACACATTCTTATTGTCACCTTTTGTATTAATCATGGCAATTTCAGATAGTGTGAGAAGGGTAGAAAACATGACTAGGGGTAATTAAACTCGTCTTCATAAAAAAGTTCTAGGTGCAATCTCCAGTGTCTTGTTAGTGTCTTATGCTTCTTGGCAATTTTTTTTCATTTAAGTATACTGCTACTTCGTCGCCTTACTTTCTCAACCTCGTATCTGCTTTTTTTTTCTTGCGGTTGGTAAACTGATTACATCATAAATTATAATTAATGAAATGAAATTACCGACTGCAAGAAAAAAATGCAGATACGAGGTTGAGAAAGTAAGACGACGATTTGGAAATATATATCAGGTTCTCAATGAGTCTGACTGAAGCAAAAGATGATGAGTACTTCTTGATGAACACTTCTCTAGTAAATTTTTGATTTTGAGAAATTTTAAAGTAGAATTCTACTAAAATACGTAAAATAATCCAATGAAAGTTCTTCGTTTCGTTAATTCGTCTGATGTGCATCGTTTGGTTTGGTTTCTTGTTTCCTTAATGGACTTTGCTTTGCAAGATATTTGGACTCGTGTTTTGCCTAGTGATTTGGATATTGTATAGCTAATGGATTTTGCTTTGTGTATCCTGGACTCATGTTTGCCTTGTGATTAGGATTTTTGACTTGACTGATGAACTTGCTTTAGTGCATCTTGGACTCGTGTTCTGCCTAGTGATTTTTATTTTGATTCATTATGGACTTGGGTTTGTGTATTCAGATCGAATGATTTAACCTCCTAAGATCCCTTGTACAATATAATGTACATAATACGGCCATTCTAATAAAGATCCATTGCAAAGGAGATAGAGTGGAATTTATTTTGTTTTTATGACTGACAATTAAATTAGAAAATAGACTCTGTCCTATTCAGAATAGGTTCATATTCCATTGGCAAATTTAATTGTATGGTGAGCCTTAGGAAGTTAAATACGGAACCCTCCGTGCGCGAGTCTGTCTTGCACTTGACGGGTTTTTAATATGAGCTTACTGCTGTCGGCAGTCGATGAGGACGCCGAGAACGAAGACGATGGCGATGGCGACGAGCACCACGAGCGCCACGCCGATGATGGTGGCCACCGTCAGCGCAGGCAGCCCCTCCTGCAGCGCCGCCACCGATACGCCCGGCTCTGACGTCGGCGAGACCTCGTCTGCGACACGCAATGCCTGCTTTTAACCAGCGGCCCTAATGCTGGCCATACACACTAGGGTATGCCTGCGCAGTTTTGCCTGTACAGTTGAACTGCACAGGTAAACCGAAGCGTTGTATGTGACACAACTGTGCAGGTTTCTACGCCTCATTAAGCAGGTTATACACACTAGGGTATGCTGCGCAGTTTTGCCTGTACAGTTGAACTGCACAGGTAAACCGGAGCGTGTATGTGACACAAGTTGCCTGTACAGGCGTGGAAACCTGCACAGTTGTGTCACATACACGCTCCGGTTTACCTGTGCCGTTTAACTGTAAGGGCAAAACTGCGCAGGCATACCCTAGTGTGTATGGCCAGCTTTACATACACGCTCTGGTTTACCTGTGCAGTTCAACTGTACAGGCAAAACTGCGCAGGCATACCCTATATGTATGGCCGGCTTAACACGACTGTTACAAGTTTAAGTAGGCGCTCAGTGCATTATGATTATTTATGACACAAGTTAGAAAGCACCGTAAGTACTTAGGGATAAAATGCTTATTAGACCTTTCTAAAAGTCATCTTAATTCAACAAGCTAGCGTCCTAAATTCAGTAGCAAGGTTTCTAACTGAATCAAGTAACGACTGAATTAAAATGACTAAATTTAGACAGGTGTAATAATAAGCCTTTGTTATTCTTATGTCAGTCATGTTAGGGCTGCGAAGTGACTACGAGTGAATTGGTATCCACATTACGCCTAACTGCCGCACTCAGGGACGTCAATTAAGTTTTAAGTTACATTAAAGTAGCGGCTGTCACTTTCTTGCTATAGCAATAGAATAAGACGCAGCAACTTTAATGACACTTAAAAAATAATTGACGTCTCTGAGTGCGGCCGTAAGTGCCTTTTGTGCCTAATGCTGGCCATACACACTAGGGTAGGTATGCCTGCGTAGTTTTGCCTGTACAGTTGAACTGCACAGGTAAACCGGAGCGTGTATGTGACACAAGTCGCCTGTACAGGCGTGGAAACATGCACAGTTGTGTCACATACACGCTCCGGTATGCCTGCGCAGTTCAACTGTACAGGCAAAATTGCGCAGGCATACCCTAGTGTGTATGGCCAGCTTAAGGTAGCCGACGCCGGGCCGAAGTGTACGGCCATGTACGTTAGAGCTTTCACACGTACCGGCGAAATTTGCCCGGCATTGCTGTACATTCGCCGCCGGCTACCCGGCAACCGGCACGTGTTGTCACCGAATTGTCACCGTCGTGGTTGCGTAATACAGGCCTTTACTATGGATTAGTGCACTTATCTAGATGAACATAAAGCAAGACAGGAAATGCTTCAAATTTTGCAATTGGGAGTACAGGTAGGAGTGATTGAAAATAATAATTCGGAATAGCTTATACCTACTCGTAGCCCAAGAACCGAGTGCGTGATTACTACATCCATTGTGTTTTTAATCAAAATGCATTTTTCATGTACCTATTTATAATAATTAATATATACTTATTAATTGTTTTTGCCCGGTTGCCAATTAAATTGCCATTTAGTAGCAGTTTCCATTTCAAGTAATTAATTTACAGTGCATTTAGTGTTTAGCGTGCGTACCGAATTGTAAAATTATTACAAGTAAATTAAAAATATTATCATTATTATTCTTACCTCCATCTAGCCAATTTGTACTCTTGCTTTCCATTTTATTCTAAATTTAATAGACTTCTTTGTTTTCTCTATGGCTTGAACGTAGGCACAAATTCTGAAATAGAAGAAATAATTGTCTAAAATATACCTACTTAATTTAAAATAGAACGATTTCTTAGGTAAGGATGAACCACAATCATTACTCAAACAAACGTATCTAACAACAGAGTTGTTCATAGGTGCATGGTGCAAAAGATAAATGAATAATATGTAAACATGCGATACCTAGTTGGTCAATTAAATGACGAACCAACAAAATGAAAACCACTAATCTCACGTCCCGCGTAGGGAATAGTTGGAATACCTACCATCTGTAACACGATACGACGAAGACGATAAGTAGGTCTACACATACCTACTTATCGTCTTTACCTAGGTACAAACAAAGAGTTACATGGTAGGCAGATGTATGACCCTACATCATCGAGTAAGTACCTACCTAACCTGACCTACCTAAGCTTGTCATGATTTAGGTACCAACGATAACCTTTAACGACGCGCCGGTTAGCTTAGTTGATACTTGATAAATAGTGACCGCCTATGAACTAACGGTCCCAATTTCGATTCCCGGTATGGGTAAATATTTGTGTGAGTATGAGTTAAATATGTACGGTGAAGTTGAAAAATCCCGTTGAGCGACAAAAAGTAAGTAAGTAACGCTAATTTTAGTTGCACAAAGGAAAACTCCTTTGAAAAAATTAATTAGGTACATGTACCTACGTGAGTTATCATGTCCAACTTTTTGAACTCCACCCTTATACATATAAATATTTAGGTATTAATACTTCCTTTGCTGCGTCTTAATATAAGTTACAACATAATTATAATTAGATCGAAAACTTCCAAATGATATTGGTGCGCGTAATGAAACATTAAAAACATTTCCGCGAAACTGTTTGTGACGTCAAAACGATTAAGATTATCAAAAGATCGTATCTCCGTGTCCAACTCCGCCATCGCTGATGGCAACGACGATTACCACCTTCAAACACAGTACAAATACAGTAGCACCAAGAATTATCAGAATAATTTGTTTAACTTATCAACGTCTCATATTGTTATAGGTACCTAATAAGATGTTACGTGGTCATTATTTCTTCTTCATTATTTTAATTAAGTACATTTTTGTGTTATAGTTTTAGGTATTGTTGATACTGCTATGTTATTCTGTTGACACAGCTGTGAAACCATCGACTAAATGAATGTGCAGGCAGTTCAATGTCATTTACCCACCTTGACGGATGACGTAAATTCGCCGGCTATTCATCGAATGAGTAGAACTGAACGACGATGTGTTAACAGAATAACATAGCAGATAATAAAAACCACGAAAACCAGAGCTCCTTATTCCCACTTATTTTAAGCAACATCTTTGATTAGAGAACTAAGCAACTTGTAGACTCTTCGAGCACAAGTGGATGTCGGCGAACCAAGAGAACTTCTCAATGATTATTGCCATCCTTACAATATGCAGTACTAGCGTGTGCCCGCGATTCCATCCGCCCGAGACTATATCCATACCAAATTTCATCAATATCGGTTCAGCGGTTTAAGCGTGAAGAGGTAACAGACAGACAGAGTTACTTTCGTATTTATAATATTAGTAGGGATAGTAGGAGTAGGATCAAGAATACCCTACCCAGTATATTTATTCATAATACTAAACGACTAAAGTAATTGTACGCTAGAGTCGACTTGCCTTTAGTAATGACAACCCTGGCGTCAAAAATCATTTTTAACACACTTTTATTAATAAGCCAGTCAAGAACAACATAGAACATTGCAAACGCGGCGCGCATGTATCTACGAATTTTTATATGTTGTTAGGTTAGGTTTATACCCAAGGTTGCCACCCTGAAAACCCTGTGCTACTCCCATGGTACTCGAAATTATGGCACTTGTTTCAGTTTTTTCGAAAAAGGGGAGTATAAAAAAATAGCACACCTTTCACTTTTGTGACAAATTCGATACATTTCTTGGTATCAAAACGGATAATTCCATACATCTTATTGGGGACATATCAGGAATTTTTATTTTACTTGTTCAGAATGGTGGTCCCAACCAACGTGCAATTTTTTTCCCAAATCTGAAGAAATAGTGAAAGGTGTGCAATTTTTTTGAAATTCCCCAAAAACTACCTTATCTATGTTTTATACTTTTAAAGCTAACTAAATTTGCTACAATTTTAACCTGAACTTGAGTACTCTAGTAGGTCCACTTGTTGCGGAGGTATGTACAGCTAGTCAAAGATGGGCAATTTTCTTCAAAAGTTAAAAATTTTCGGTTGTCATGTTGCAAGACACGTAGCTGCTGAACAAATGCTCCTAGAGAAAAATTATGATAGAAGAATTTGAAGAGAATAATTTAATTCCGTAGTGCCTTTAGGCATCATATTTTCCTCAAAAATAAAAAAGAGTAAAATATCGGTTTTTGGCTTAATGATAAAAACATAGTACTGAATAATATCTAAACGTAGACTACGAATAAGGCATAGAGTTAGCCGAAAATAAATCCGTGTCTTATCCTCAATATCTAGGTCAAGTCCAATATGAATCCGGCAACTGACAATGACGTAGGTACGTGCTAGTTGGTGTACGTGTTGTGAACCTTAAACGAATGAATAACATTGCTTAGACTAAGTAGTACGGTGTCTCTTCCCTTAACGCTCCTATCTGAGATATATTATAACTCAATCAGTCATCCCGCAAAATATTCATTTATTTAACGTTTAACTTATATTGTGCCCCTAGCATGCCTGCAAGATATAAAATTTGACAGGTGCTAGGGAAATGAATACATCTATTCCATATTCTAACGTAAGACTTAACGCTTAAGATTTAAAATAAGTGTCCCGTCTTGATAAAATCGCTATAAAAATGTGAAAATCGCAATAGTCACTTAGTAATAAAAGGTTAAAGTCAGGACGAGACACTTTTATTTTAAACCTTCCGTGAATAATTATCTAACTGATGGTGAAAACCGCATCAAAATCCGTTGCGTAGTTTTGCTTAGGTATGCTTAGATATTTAAAACTACGTCAAACAGACCCGGAGGGCGACTTCATTTTATACTATGTATTGATTTGTTAGCAAATCCACCGCTATAACAGCACGTACGCACGTACCGTAACAGACACTGACACATACAGGTCTTTAAAGTTAGGACGGATGGACGGATAGGGTAGGCTTAGTAATAGCGTCCCGTTTGGCAATCTTTAGGTACGGCACCCTAAAAATCATAATATTTTACGCAAAGCTTGAGCAAAGCTATTGATTTAAGTAACTTGTCTAGCCCAACTGGAATATTAACTATGGGCCTTTGTGAATATTTGGCTAACACTGGCGAACATGAGTAACCATTTTGCGTCATCTGGCATTAGTGCAGTTTTCATTATTTTTAGGGTTCCGTACCTCAAAGAAAAAAACAGAACCCTTATAGGATCACTTTGTTGTCCGTCTGTCTGTGTGTCTGTCAAGACCCTTTTTCTCAGAAACGCGTGGAGGTATACAGTTGAAATTAATATCAAATACTTAAGTCTGCAATCCCTTGGATCAGTGAAAAAATCAAACATCTATGTCAACGCAATCAAAAGATATGGCCGTTTATGTCGCATATTGAAGGGAATCTCAAGGGAATCAAAACCTATAGGGTACTTCCCGTTGACTTAGAATCATGAAATTTGGCAAGAAGCAATGTCTTATAGCACAAATAAGGAAAAAATCCGAAAACCGTTAATTTGTAGTTACATCCCAAAAAAAAAAAGTATGAAAGTGCATACTTGTTGCGTGTCAGTTTATACTGGGTTAGTTTATATTGTATTCTCGTGATTTACGAACTGTTTACATGCCTTCAAATTTATGCGGAACCCTCGGTGTGCGAGTCCGACTCGCACTTGACCGGTTTTTTTTTTATTCATGTTTTGTTATTTCTGTTCTGTACTTTTGTTAGATGTATGTAAATAAACGTTTTTCTTTCTTCTTTCTTGCTTTCTGACCAAGTTCTGCGTTAGAGCGCGGTACAATGTTACGTATATGGTTACGTTCCGACTGTATAATGTATAATGATAATGTGTGTCTCGCAATCACTCCTCATCTCCGAATGTGTGAAGCGTCCATAGTAAAAGATAAAAAAGATAAAAGATATTTATTCAGTAAGTAGGCCGCACGGGCACTTTTACACGTCAAAATCTACCAGCGCTTCCCAAGAGGAGACCACTGCTGAGAAGAAGCGCCGCAAGAAACTCAACAGTTAGTCATTTTTTAAATGAAAATATAACAATGTCACTACTTATTCTAGCATTATATAAAACTGTAAAAATAATATTAAATATCTGCGTAGTTTTGCAGGAAAACATGTCAGAATGACTACGAGAAAATTTATATATATATCACACAAAACAGTTTTGACATGTCTTCCTACATAAACCGTGTCCCCTAGACAAGATACAGCGTTTACATGATTTTTATGAGGTATGTACGAGTAGTAGGTAAGCTATTGAACATTAAACATTAGTTAATTTTCTGGTTTAGGCCAAGCATTTTTGTCCGTTAGATAGTCCTCGACCCTATAGTACGCCTTTGACATCAACGACTTTTTCAAGTAATTTTTAAGTGCTGGAAGGGGTAACTCTAAAACTACGTCAGGTAATTTATTATAAAAATGAATGCATTGACCTACAAATGATTTATATACTTTACGGACACAAAACTTTTTTATGGCAATTTTATTTTTATTCCTAGTATTTATATTATGTATATCAGAATTTTTAACGAAAGAGTCTAAGTTCTTAATAACATACATAATATTTTCATAAATATATTGGGATGCTACTGTTAAAATATTAATTTGTTTAAAGAGTTCTCTTAATTAATCACGGGAATTTAAGTTATATATAGAGCGAATGGCCCTTTTTTGTAACACAAATATAGTTTGTATGTCAGTAAACATCCATATCCGCATAGGTATACGTATAACATAACATAACTAAATACAGGTAGTATATAATCGTTATAATGACGGTAATCTCAAATTACTGAATTCCATTGTAATGCGACAGCCAACGGTGCTTCCGTGGTCGCTATTGTCTTGCGGGCACCGTCGCGCGGCCGTCGACTTGAAAGTACACAGATAGATCGATGTTATACTTAGATCGTTGTGAAATCTCATACCTACTTTACCTTAAAGGCCTACTTTAAAGGCCGGCAACGTACCGACAACTCTTCTTGAGTTGTCGGTATTCATGGGCGGTGGTGATTACTTCCCATCAGGTAACCCGCATGCTCGTTTGCCTCCCTCTTATAAAAAAAAAAAAAAAAAACAATATTATTAAAAATAATCACGCACGCACATCTAATTAAAAACAATCATTTTATTACCTCATTCATTTAATCATTTGGAGTTCACGGAATATGCTGTCGGGTTTTGTTACACGTAGGTACACAGTAGGTACAGACAAGGTTATAAACATAGATACGTTCAGAGTGACAAAAATATGTAGCCATGACCTTATTACGGCGACATAAGATCGTGATTACATATTTTTGAGGCTTTGGATTTAGATTTGAGATTCTATTCAGCGCGTTGAAATATTAAAATAGTATGACTCTTCTAAAGTTTCGATTTACCTACAGTGAAGGGTAGGTATGTAACGTACGTGATTTTTACTAATAAATATATAAGCAACTGATTCTTGTAAGAACGCGTTCTTGGATTAATAAACCCATTTTTTTATAATCACACACTTAAAGTATTTATTGTAAATTATGAATATTATGATTATATACAAATATGTACTTTTTTTTAATGGCATCGGTATCAATATGTACTTTAATCTTAGAAATGAATAACCTGATAAAGACCATTGACATTGCATGGCAGCATATTTTTATTAATAGGTACTTATTGTTTTACGGCTTACATTTATGTAAGAGGATTGTGAGGTGACGGCTTTCCATAGGTACAAACGGCGATAATGTTTTCCACCCCCTAAATGTTAACCGATTTCGACCAATATTTGATACGGTGTCAGTCGGAAAAAAAACTATAGGTACGGACATAGTTTTTGTTCCGTTTCGTTTTTTTTTTTCAATATTATTAATAAATTTTGATTTATGCCCGTTTTATTGTTTTCATACAAAAGTAATTTCGGCCATAATCTCTTTATAACTAAACAATATTTAAAAAAACGAAACGTACGGACATAGTTTTTGTTCCGACTGACCACATATCAAAAATTGGTCGAATTCGGTCAACGTTTAGAGGGTGGAAAACATTATCGCCGTTTGTATGAAAAGGCTAGATTTTGCAGTTGGTTCACAGTCCTCTTAAGTAAAAAGTAATTAAAGCAATGAGGTGGATAACAAGTAGGTAGCACTGATTACCGAGATTAGAGAAGAAGGGCAAGTTCTAGTTAAGATAGCAAGCCATCATCCAGACATATTCCCTGCATGCTGCTATTGTCTCGTTATCTTACAATTACGAGTAGGTATGAAGTACCTTTACCTGGAGGGTAAAGTATGATTATAATCATTGACTTATTATTAGTGAGAGATTAAAAGTGACACATATTTAAGTACTTAAACAATTTGTACATAAAATAACTTTTACTTATCGGTATCACCTTTATTATGAAATGACTGCCGACAAAGTCTGCAACTACGCAAATCTTTAGTGCAACAGTAAATTGATTAGAAGCAGTAAGAGTTGTTACTTACATTAAACAGTCTGGTAGACGAAGAGCGCACTAAGCTATACTTTCACTTTTAGAACTTTTTATTTCGACACGAATTATTCTCTAATTATAAACGTTAAGTAATTTGGCACGGTTGATTGTAAAAATATGCGAATGTATTACATGGCAATGTAACTTGTGTGTTGAGGCGTTGGGCGCCGGGGCGTCGACGCATGCGCAGCGCTGCGAGGCGCGTCTCTCACTGTCGGTGGGTCCCGAGATCACCGCGGCATGCGCCTGACCCGACAGCCTTACAACTTTACAACTACAGAGTAGTTGCACAGCGTAAGCAGTTTGGGAAGGTCTTATTGAGCATAGCGTCAATAATTTCGTGAGTCATCTGGGTAGGTTCGAATTGACTCTGTTCAGGGATACTTGATGGATTCCTTAAAGCGTGTGCTAGACGGTTTGAAACCGTGGTTTCAAACCGTCTAGCACACGCTTATGTGAACCAACTGCAAAATCTAGCCTTTTCATACAAACGGCTGTAACGTTTTCCACCCCCTAAATGTTAACCGATTTCGACAAATTTTTGATACGGTGTCAGTCGGAACAAAAACTATGTCCGTACGTGTCGTTTTTTTTAATATTGATTAGTTATAAAGAGATTATGGCCGAAATTACTTTTGTATGAAAACAATAAAACGGGAATAACTCGAAAAACGAAATGTACGGACATAGTTTTTGTTCCGACTGACACCGTATCAAAAATTGGTCGAAATCGGTTAACATTTAAGGGGTGGAAAACGTTATCGCCGTTTGTATGGAAAGCCGTCACCTCACAATCCTCTTAATATTTCTAACTCTATTTATTTATTTATTTATTTGGTCTACCAACAGCTGTTACAATGTTACATTTTATATAGACGAAAAAGGTTATCATACATTAGTATGCCCATTAGGGCTGATTGCACAGCCACTTACTGGTAAACACCACATGCATATGTATACTATAGGTAAGCTACTAAAAATAAAACCGTCTTCAAAAACCTACTAAAAAGCGTTAAATAAAAACCAGCCTCATAGGAGTCCTAGAAATTGCCTATTTAGTGCCGAATAGGTACATAGAATATATCCAAGCCGGTGTCAAGTAGGTATACACAGTAGCGATGACACCATGATTCTTGCCACCGACTTCGATATATTCTATGTACCTATTCGGCACTAAATAGGCAATTCCTAGGACTCCTATGAGGCTGGTTTTTATTTAACGCTTTTTAGTAGGTTTTTGAAGACGGTTTTATTTTTTTGTAAAAAATTTTTTTTTCGCTTTTTAGTGATGCACCTAATATTATTATGTGATAAACTAAAGCACATAAACATCACATTAAGAAACAATAGCCTAATACCAATCTCTCATCACCCTTAACAAAATGTCGCTGCCCAAGATGCAGGGCCGTTAATCATTGAGGAGTTCTCCCGGTACTTCACCATCAGTTGCACTTCACCATATGTGTTATAATGAGTATAAAACTAGCTTCATAGTCTTAATAAAGAAATCTCATTGCTGGCGTCAATCACTAACGACTAAGCCAGTTCCGCTGGTCACCTCTGGTCTTCTTCATCAGTTCCTCTTCGCCAAGAGGTGCTTTGGTAATGCAATTTCTTAAGGTCTTGCAGGTAATACCAAAATCGCTGTATGTGTGCCTATAACTTTTGAGGAGTTCCCTCAATTTCTCATGGATCCCATCATCAGATTCTGATTTCGTGACAATGGGACCACCTCGGAAGTATACCCTTTCAAACAAAAAAATAATTTTCAAAATCGGTCCACAATTGATGGAGTAATCGCGTAAAAAACATACAAAAAAAAAAAAAAAAAGCAACATACAGACGAATTGAGAACCTCCTCCTTTTTTGAAGTCGGTTAAAAATAAGAGATCAAGTACATTTCTGCGTTGAGACAATGATAATATTTTAAAGTAATGAAGATGCTTGTTGTACGATGAAATTTTATTTGCAACTCCATAGGAACGTGCCAGGTGCCATGTGAAACGTTTTTGTATCCTCTCTATCCTTAGATTGTGTGTTGCAAAATGAGGCCTCCACACCACACTGCAATATTCCAAGATACTACGAACTAGTGTATAATAAAGAATTTTTTTAGTTTTAAGTTTACGGAAAGTCTTACTATTTCTTATTACAAATCCCAGCATTTTTTAAGCCCTTTTTATTATGTGATCCATATGTGGGACAAAAGTTAATTTTTTACTCTAACCCATCTCACGAATATTAAAAATGCGAAAGTTTGTAAGGGTGGTTGGGGATGTTTGTCTATAAATCACGCATTAGAGGCTGAAGGGATTTGGAATGAAATTCCTGGTCCTGGATTAGAAAAAAGAGGATATTATTTGTCCCGAAAAAAATACAGATGCCTAGGGAATAACGATAACAAAGTTTGGGGCAAAAGTTAGTATTACATTATCCTATTATACTTCTTTTGTTGTATATTATGTATAAGGTTTATGAATATAATAGTACACGGAGCGAAGCGAGGGCGGGTCGCTTGTTTGGCCTAAAAATGTGGTCTTTCCATTACGGTGAGTCACCGCCAGCTCCAAATTATACCACCGGTGAATCACGTGTCCTCTTTCAATGTAAAGAAGGCGATTTCGTACGGGTACGTTTTTCTAACTTGACCTCCAAGATTCGTCAAGGGTAGCTTCTGCATCTGCACCCGGACGGTAAACCGCGTACGGGTATTTTATCACTAAGATCTCTTAGTGACACTAGGGGTCTAAGAAAGCTGGTGGTTGGTACGGTGTAGAGTTTGTCAATGAAACCTAGGCGGTTACGTTACAAATAGAATAATTATAGTTAATCGTGGAACGTAACACGCCCATGGCGAGATAACCATTATCATGGCGAGATAATATTACGGCCATAAACGTGCTCAAACTGATGAAATAATGCAAGAACTACCTACATCTTCAGTCGCAAGAACAGCCGGTAATTTGTTTTAACACAAAAACAATCATTTTAACCAATCTATTCGCTATACGTCTTTATAACCAAAAAAAGGTCCTCGAACCGGACTAGGTACCTAATCTTAGCTTCAAACGCGCAAAAAATAGCTGCTACGTCAACGAATTTAACTTCCTTATAAAAAGTCCTAAACCAAGCTATATAGCTGTATAGATATAGATATACAGACTTATATACAGACAGACATTATGAACATATCTATGGATTATTCGGGTCTAATCCAAACAGTTAAATTTCCTCGGACCAAGTTTACAAAGTGAACGTAAACGCGATTGCTCTGAGGAGGCTTGCGTAACCCAAAACAGCACAGCTCTTTTCATAATGTTGCACTTGGTGGCGACGGCCCAACTAACGTTTGTTGATCAATCATGTGTTCAATTAATAATGTTTTTCTACTCGCGCACTATACCGCTAATACACCTAACCGCTAATATATCGTTAACCAGTATCAGAATGCCACCCAAAGTGTAACCAAAGCGTGAAAACTGTTCTATAATGAATGAGCGTTGCCATAGTAATAACTGTTTTTTATAACCATTATAGCATTGCTATTATATTACCGTGGTTACGATCATTCCGGATACCAGTCTTGGCGTTTAACACAGAACACTTGAGTTCTTAATTTGTATATTAAATGTTTTAATAACAGTTAAAATGACGTAGATTAAAAACAAAATTAGTTTCGAGACTAATAATTTCTTTAAATTACATTTTTATTGAATCGCTAAGAAAATATGTTTATTTTTACACTACTACTAAATCAAGCTTTCGAAAATAACACGGAAAAACCTAGCTATAGTTAATTTTTGTAATTTAAACGATTTTTAATTCAACAAAAACTTAATAAAGTAACACTGAAAATTGTGACGTCACATTTTACTATTTTCATACTAAGTTCATACTACCGGATCGTTTTGACGTTTCAATAAAAGTTGCTGATTTGACCAGTCAGTCAAATAGCCAATTGTCAAAATGACTTTTAACTTTTGTTGACTGACATAAGATTCTGTTTCGAACTAGCGAAAATTCGACGTAGGCCTCAGGGGCGATTTCCAAAAAAAGTACGAATAGTTAAGGACTAAAATTTAACAACGGTAAAATATGTATAGCCATCCCCAACTTCGTTTGGAAATTAAAAGATTGGTGTATTTGTTCTCGAATATTAAATACACCCCTCATTTAGACCTAGGGAGGATCCCATTATCTATTTTCTTATAATTTATAAACTAGGTATATCGATACGTACAAAGTAAAATTCTATGTAAAGATAATTAAGAGAACGATTTTCACAAGTTTACCTCGCAAAATAAATAATGCATGAAATGGACGATGGCATAGGTATTAAAGAAACATTTCAATACAAATTTCACATATGAGTCATCGAGGAGCAGAACTGGTGTTACTTACGATAAAAGAATGCCGGTGAAACTCAAGGGTTTGGTTTATAAGACGATCATGAGGCAATGAAACGTGGGCCGCCACCAAAAAGAACGTGCATACTATCCAAGTTGCCGAAATGAATATGTTGAGGTGGATGTGCGGCGGTACCAGACTCGATAAAATCCGTAACGAATATGTGCGAGGAAGCCTGGGCGTTCGCGACATTGCCGATAAAATGCAGGAGAGTAGGCTGCGATGGTATGGCCCACGTACAGAGGAGGCCGCCTGACTACGTAGGAAACTTGGCACTACATCTGTCCATCTCTGGTCGTAGATCCAGAGGAAGATCAATAACAAGATGGAAATATGTAGTGCTGAAGGACCGAAGTTAAATAAAGAAAGCTGACCCCACCACCATGTGGGATTAATAATAACTGGGTAGAGAGAGACACTGAGGAGCAGAATAGCTCTGTTCATCAGTTATTATGAGATCTAAGTATATTTATTTCGTACCGTACTTTGTTATTGTATGTTATTGTATATTATCGTCGCGAGTAAAACAATACACGTTTGACGCAGGTTGTTGACTGTTCTACATAATTATATATCTTATCTCTTAGCCTAGTCAGTACGTTGGACATTTTCCTGCCACGTCACGTGGATGCTGTAAAATTCGATTTTACAAATTGTCGGTAGTTTAAAAAAAATCTGGTACAATAATTTACCAAAATAATGGCTAAATTATATGGTTTGGTCCCAAAGGCTCTAGAAGAACTTCAAGCAAAAACTCACAATGCACATAATCGTTGTTGAATTGTTCGCTAACGTGTAGATGTAGGATCAATAGCATTATGTGACGCTGCACGTTACGGTACCGGAACAGCTATAACTAGTTGATGTTGACCGTCGCTTATGGTAAGTAAGTCGTCGGCCGGGCCTGCGTTGCCTTTGCCCCGCTTTCCCGTCTCCGGCCGATGGTGAAAGCCATATCGACGTTGCTGTGCCTAAAACTCTCAGAATATCAAAGTTAACCTAAACCACTAATATTTTCTTGCTTGCTTCTTCTTCTTTCGAGTCGAGGTTCCTCAGATGCATGACGCCCAGTAAAGAAAGCTTGCTGAAATTCGTATTTGCTTCAGATAATGTCAAATCCCGTTTTTGGTTTGATCCTATCTGTAACGTGAAGAGAGGACATTGATATAGAGGACATAATAATATAACCTTCCTTAAATCTGAGAATTGGTTTGGATGTGTTACTAACTGAAAATGTTGACCAACTCGTTTAATGTTCAATTTATTTTAATCTGATCCTTTTTTAGGGTTCCGTACCCGAAGGGTGCCTAACGGGGCCCTATTACTAAGCCTACGCTGTCCGTCCGTCCGTCCGTCTGTCCTAACTTAAAAGAGCTGTATCATTCGAACCGTAAAAGATAGCACGTTGATTTTTTTTGCAGAATATGTGATATAATGGCGGATTCCCTAACAAGCAATAAAAAAGTCAAAAAGTTAAATAATAAGGGAAGTCCCAATACAAGAAACGTTTTTTTTTTTCAATGTTATTTTGTATTTATTTGTTTTACCATAAAAACGGTACCTGTCCCAAAATTTACGCAAGATTTGAATTGGCCTCCTTTTGTACGGAAAAGTACTGGTAAATAAAGAAAATACAGTAAAAACAAAAAAAAATGTGTTTCTATTTCATACAAATCTTGCGTTTGAGACACCCTTTAAAAACCGGCCAAATGTGTACGGAAGCATTACGCGAGTCCGACATGCACTGCCCGGTTTTTATTTGTAACAATAACAATCTTTCTTCATCAATTTTATTTTAACTCAAAGGAAACATGCCATGACAAAACCCAGTAACTAGTTACTGAACCTAACTATCTGACAAATGCATTTTTGTGGCATTACTCATCTGAGTCGGGTGTTTTTATTTAAGTAACCAAACAATTCTATTCATTCTTTGTCGCAGTGTTTCCAATAAAAATAAGTAAACATGAAACGTAAGTTATCACCTCATCAAATGGCTCTGTTATGAATATAACTCGGATTATTTGAGCAGTATGAGTGTGTTTGTGTAATGGCAGTTACCTACACGACGTACGTGACGTCCGGACACGTCGCGGGCTCGTGCCAGGCACGGCGAGCCGTTACACCGATCGACGTTAATCGACCAATCAAAAACTGACGCGGATCACATCGCAATGTTGGTAGTCGTTAAATATTTTTCAACACACTTGCTCGTAAAGTGGCCCCTTATTCTAGCGTATTTAGGGTCATAATGCAGCATATTAAACATACGTACTGTTAAATTTACATTACCACACTACCTCACACTACCTAGTGTTTTTTAAATTACAGTTTATTATTAAATCTCAGCAAAGAGTTGTGACGTCTTAAAAATAGTAAACTTTTTGCAAATGAACTAACTATCTTAGTTAAAATATATATACCGTACAAATAATCCTTTTTCCATGAAATTATTTATTTTATCAACAAATTAATATTAGTTTTTCTTACATTAATTAATAATATATTATGTATATATAAATATATTATTAATATTTTTAACGATTAACACCAGCGCGCACATAATCTAACCACCAAATCCACGGCGCGCGAAAAAACAAAATGTCCACCGCCATGTTTCACGGATAAGTGTTTATCCGTGATTATTACTGATTAAACTCGTGAGCATTAGTCAAACTCTCGGCTCACTAACGCCCTCGCTTACCTTCCGACTAGTTAGGCGTACGGGTTCGACTCGTAATATTTAGGTACAGTCAAAGTCATAAATATACATATATATGCCAAGATGCCATAAATAACTACACACCTCTATGCTACTAACAATAAGGTCGTGTATTCATATATTTGAAAGCGATGACTGTATAGATATTTATGCCTTTGGCTGTAGGTACTAGTATTGTATAGTAGTAAAAATCAATTTGTGTAAGATTATTCCTGCATATCTATTTTTTTATTGTGAAAAAATAATATTTGGGTACAAAAGGTAAACACACTGCCTAATGACATTCGCCACCAGTTGTTCTTTCCTGTAATTCATGCCACACACCCTTAACAGATAAGCTATTCACGCATTTGTCAAATAAAAACAAAGATGTATATAGGAAAATATATGTATTAATGTAAATTGACATGGAATTAATTGTTAGTTCAAGGTAAATAATACTTTTAAATTAATGCGAAATAAATGTAACGTGTGATTACTATCGATAACCCTTAAGATATTTGTAAGAAATGTAAGCGTCGACACCGTGAAGGATCCCCAGCACTACGCCTACGTACTGAAAGAAAACAAAAATAAAACATATAAAGTCTTCAAACACATAAAATCTCTCTTTTATAGGGTTCCGTATCCAAAGGGTGCCAAACGGGATCCTATTCGTCCATCCGTTTACCCGTAACTGTAAATAACTGTATTTTTGAATTGTAATACAACTCGTTTTTTTTTTGTAAAATATGTGTTAGTATAACGGCGGATTTCCCTGCAAAAAAAAAGTAAAATACTAAGGGGGGCCCGGTACATGAAACGTCTTTTTAAGGGTTTTTTGTATTTGTTCTATTATAAAAACGGTATTACATGTACACGCGTAAACAACAATTAATAAAACTAGCCAAGTATAAGTTGGGCGGTATGGAACCATCCTCGGTGCGTGAATCGGACCACGTTAGACTTGGCCAGTTTTTTAAAACGACGTCTAAAAATTTGGTTTTATTAATATAATATATTTAAAAGCACTCCCTATAAGCAAGCTCAAAAGCCACTACGTCATTGCAAAAAAAAGCATTGTGATGGTCCATGATCACAAGTATCACAACTTACTGCAAGTACAGTAGAGTTCATAAATATGTGTACACGGTTACTACCTTGTCATTTTAGTCGCTGTGACCAACATATATGGCAGTTTAAACATGACATTTAAAGAGATAAGATCTGAAATGAACACATATTAAAAAGATAAAAAAAAAAAGATAAAAGATATTTATTCAGTAAGTAGGCCGCACGGGCACTTTTACACGTCAAAATCTACCAGCGCTTCCCAAGAGGAGACCACTGCTGAGAAGAAACGCCGCAAGAAACTCAACAGTTAGTCATTTTTTAAATGAAAATATAACAATGTCACTACTTATTCTAACATTATATAAAACTGTAAAAATAATATTAAATATCTGCGTAGTTTTGCAGGAAAACATGTCAGAATGACTACGAGAAAATTTATATATATATCACACAAAACAGTTTTGACATGTCTTCCTACATAAACCGTGTCCCCTAGACAAGATACAGCGTTTACATGATTTTTATGAGGTATGTACGAGTAGTAGGTAAGCTATTGAACATTAAACATTAGTTAATTTTCTGGTTTAGGCCAAGCATTTTTGTCCGTTAGATAGTCCTCGACCCTATAGTACGCCTTTGACATCAACGACTTTTTCAAGTAATTTTTAAGTGCTGGAAGGGGTAACTCTAAAACTACGTCGGGTAATTTATTATAAAAATGAATGCATTGACCTACAAATGATTTATATACTTTACGGACACGAAACTTTTTTATGGCAATTTTATTTTTATTCCTAGTATTTATGTTATGTATATCAGAATTTTTAACGAAAGAGTCTAGGTTCTTAATAACATACATAATATTTTCATAAATATATTGGGATGCTACTGTTAAAATATTAATTTGTTTAAAAAGTTCTCTTAATGAATCACGGGAATTTAAGTTATATATAGAGCGAATGGCCCTTTTTTGTAACACCAAAAATTTTTGTTTTGTATTCATGAACTAGACTGTACAATGCCGAACGAGACTGTACAGTACAAACTGCAGTCACGGCGATCAACAGCACTTACATAGTCCGCAGTCATGGCAGGGGTAATCCATCATTTTACCGAAGATCGTTTCATCGATTATTGTTTCCTATAACACTATTCGTAGGATTTTATTATCACTTAGGAATCATTCATCGAACGTCGATAGATCGCTCATACATTTGCTCGAATTACCGTTTACACAAGAATCAACTCATCGAATTTTACTTTATTATTTTATTTGTCTATCGACATAGTCGTTTATCGAATCACCTATACTATAATTTTAGACTAACGAAAGTTTCAGTTCCCAAAATTCTTATTCCATAGAAAATCGTTTCACTGGTGTTACTATACTTGATAATTCGTTTCAACGACAGAGCATTTTCATAAGTCATGTTTTCTCGATTCTCATTTTGCCGAATTATCACCGCCAAAGCCGAATAATGTTTTTACTTAGATTTTACTGTGTGATACTGAATTATCATAATATTTACTTGTTAAAAGGTGCTATTAAAGATTACGTACTAAAAAGTGTGTCAAGAAAGTAGGTCAGATTAGGTTATTAGGTTAGGGTAGTAGGAAGGGGGCGGTCGTGGGGGGCGTAGCCCCCCATGAGGGGGGCTCGGGGGGCCAAGCCCCCCGCAGTAAAAAAATAAATAATAGTAACAATTGTACTATTGGTGGGTTAGGTTAGGGTTATCTTGTGACCTTTAGAGCGGAAATAGGCACCCTAGGTGGTGTGGTATTATGCTATACCCATCAAAATTGGGTTGGTTAGGTTAGGGTTCACGTCATGCAGCCCTCAGAACGCAAGACTAATAGTTAGGTACAAAATGCATCGTTCGATGAAACGTTTCTTCGATGAAACATTGTTCGTGGCAATAATAATATATGGGACGTACCATCTGTGAATCATGTTTCGATAAATTAATACTACAACTAACTAATTATTATGTGAAAGGTAAAATCGATGAATAGTTAAGCTACGATTTGAGACAAATTCGAAACGATTCAAGATGAATAGTTGTTCGATTATTTAAAAAACAATGAATTGATGTTTATGTGATTAGAAAAAAAAATGAAATGACATTCGTGAAATAGTTTTCGGTGATATGAAATTAGATGAAAGAAATTTCGATAAAATGAATGACACCCCATGGCAGGTCATGGTAACTGTTATACCACGTGCGACTTCGATAATAGGTAAGCCTCAGCGAACAAGCGGCACGTTACTTACATCCGCCGACCGCAGATGTGCCTGGGTTAGTGGAGAGTAGAGGAGCACGTGCTTACTACGGCAAACTGCGGGTCCAGCCTAGTATTATGGTCACGATTATCGTAATGGATAAATGTGGATAAAGCCTCCGTCATCCTCAAACTTACATACCGGTCAGAAAGTGACAGATGTTTTATTCACGTTAATCCTCATCGATAAACACGTAAGGAGTGCAGTAGGTGCAGCTGCAGCTGCAGCTACGAGGAACAAGGGCACTCACATAGACCGCGGTCATGGCCGGGTACGCGGAGTACATGCTGACCAAGGCGTACTGCGGGTACAGGTACAGGTTCACCGCCACGCCCATGCATGACGACGCCGACAGGTACAGGAAGCAGGCCACGGCGTTGAACAAGCATTCCTGGGAACAGAAGGTACAATTAGTTATATTTTAGCAAGTAAGTAATATATTTGTATAGTAGAGATCTTTTTCCTATGCCTAATCTTATCTCGAAGACAAAACTATTGTGTTCATGTCCACCCAAATGTGCTTTATTTATGCCTATAAGTTATATTAAGTCACTAAGTATTACTTAGAAAAAAATCTAGGTTGCAGTTAGCCCCTTCTATTTCAATGCACTTTTGGCACGTGAACATACAATAAATGTGATAGTATGAATGTTTACATATTTTATGTTTCATTTTTGTTGTTGCTTTGACGCCTGGCCTGAACGCCTCATACGGAGTCGCGCCAAAAGCTAAGCAAAATTTTGTGCAATTTGTCGGGTCTGAAAAACATCTGAAACGGACTGAAACGATATTTCAGCCTGCTGAAAACGCTTTCAAAGCACTAAAAATCACGATTGAAGTTAAACACCGGTTGAGGGTGGCCTGAAACGGACTGAAAACATGTTTCAGGCACCTGAAAACAACGACAACTTAGTCAAAATGTTGATAATCTTATATGTGATAGAGCTGCCGCTGAAACGAACTGAAACGATATTTCAGCCTGCTGAAAACGCTTCCAAAGCACCATAAATCGCGATCGACATAACCTTACGGATTTTTTCGTTATGTTGATTTTGAAAATACGAACGTTGCGACTTATACTTAACACTAATAATGTCTATGTATACTGGGGTTTAAGAATTCACAAACGCATAGATAGAGTAGAAATATAAATTAATTTAAAATGTGTCTAATGTTGAAGCGTAATAGATCCTGTGCGTCAGCGACAACACAACTGTAAAACAGATGACGCTTGTGATTAGGAAATACATCAGCGGTGTATCATTATTTCCGGTAAAATTACCTAATTAGTTGGTGTTTTATAATTTCGAATGAACTAGGAAGTACACTAACGTAGCTTCCAGTATGATCATACCTACGGGTTGTCCCAAAAGTATACCTACATTTAAAATTAAGCTTTAATATCGATGTTCACACATGACAGTTGTTTTTATATTTTTAACCGACTTCAAAAAAAGAAGGAGGTTATCAATTCGATTGTACATTTTTTATCAAAATTGTCCCTTTTTTTCTGGAACACTGGTATATAAGAAATTGCCGCGAGTTACAAGTTACCTTGGCCAATATTTGTGCAAATAACAATAAATGCGACTCGAAAAACAGAATATTTTTCCAAATAAAAGTGTTACACATGATGACTGCATTTGTAAAAGATTAGGTAAGTATTCCATCCGATTCAGTTTCCTAAGATTTTCCAAAAAGACACCGAAACAATGATGACCACGAATAGAACAGTTAGGGCAATCTAAGGACTTAATAAATGACCTTAAGTTATGTACTGTAGTCAGCTGCAGAGAAAACCCGCTCTTGAACCGGCTTGACGTGTATATTAAATATAAGCTCTAATACTGACAAACACAGATTGCTTGATGAGGTGCTGTGAGTTGGAAGACAGCACGTAGGTGGCGATGAGCAGCGCGGTGGTGAGCAGGCAGGCAGAGGCGGTGGTGAGGAACCCGTGGAAGGCCGGGCCGATGGTGCCCGCCGCCGGCAGCCCGTAGCGCACCAGCAGGCTCTGGCACAGCCCGCCGAGCATCTGCCACCAGCAATGTTGCTTATCAACACCGTTTTCACTCAACAGTACGCGTTTGATATTGAACATTCATGCGAGCTACAAACGGATTAGTGCTGATAAATTCTTGCAAATAGGTAAATACTAAGGAATAAATTGTACGAAAACACTTCTTGGTTTTTAATCAGGGCTCCAGATAATGATGATTGTACAGATATACACGCGGACGCAACTACATACCTAGTCCCAAACTAAGTTTAGGCTGGTACTGGTTATGGGTTACTGCCTACATAGCAATGATAAGCACTTATTTAGACACATTCACACTGAACTACATAGAAAACATACAAGACTCAACAATTATAAATTTCCTGGATTTTATGGATTTCCTGGACTGACACTTCCATACATTTTGAGTTTTGACACAAATCTAGATTTATATTTTTACTGCAAGCGGCTAAACACGTTGCAAGTGTCTAAATTGTACTTAGGTCTGGAAGGATATCCAAGGTCTCTGGCTTTTGCTTTTTATTGAGTAATATTGTGAAATAAAGACACAGCGTGACAAAGCACTGTTTTATATGTCACTGCCATTTGTGAACCTTACCGCTTGAGCTAGCTTGATGAGGCCATGCTGCGAGGTGAGGTAGCCGAGGTCGAGGCACTCGCAGCAGCGGCAGCAGCAGCACTTGAGTCCGCGCCCGCCGCCGCCGCCGCCGCCGCCCGGCGCCACGCGCACTATCGTCGGACCACGAGTCATCACACTATCACAACAACAGAAACGAAAAGAAAATTCGTTTTCGAAGAGTCTAAATATTTCGTTGTATTATATCGGATTAACGGATTTTTTTTCTCTGATCCTCTTCGCTATGTCCAGACACGATCTATGGCTCACCCGACAGGAAGCACAAGCGAGTTCAAACACATCGCCAGTCGGGTCAGTGTTATTAACAACACGGTATTTTTAGAAGTTTGCGCACGCGCAAGTTTAGCGAACTTTCGCCCTGTTGGCCTAATTCAGAGTAAAAAGCACTATAAATACATTTTCTTTTATATTATTTAAAGTCCGTTCTTTTGACAAAGAACCGTTCGCGGGAAATATCGGGACTTGTTTGAGATTGTCGCGTGCGTTAAGCCGGGGGAGCGTGCCGGCAAGTATAAATAACCCGACATACTCCCGCGCGTCTCCAAATGTTTAGAACGTACTGAAAGGGCGGCGCCTATTTTTGGTTTGTGGCAAAGCCATTGAACTACCGTTTTTTCAATCAAAAACAAATGACAGAAATAAAACAAAGTATCTTCTAAGAAATTACAAATATATTATACATTTATCAAAATACAACATTAATAGCAATTCGTTTAAAAGTATAAAATTTACTGGATATTTTATATACATTCAAAAGTTTATGAACACTATTTATCAGGAAATCACACTTATGGAAGTATAGAAATTCATATGCAATAAATATTTTGAAGAAAAAATTTCACAATAATGAAGAATAAGAATTACTTAAGACAGAATCAGTCAGCAACGCGACATGGACTAATGGGTTGATAAGTGGCATTACTGCTATAGTTCATTTATTTTAGGATGAGAACAATAGAAGCAGTGGTTGTCAACTCTAATACACGCTGACAAAATTAATTAGAATATATTTTCTCAATATATTGTATCTGTGCATGCGTCATTAATATTTGATTGTTGGACAATACATTGGGTTTCGATATTATTTCAAAATTTAATTATAAATATATTTAAATACGTATATATAGTCGTTTCTAACTGCTATACTTAATTGATTTACCTAATTTAAGACTGGTGTTATTAGTGATCAATTTAAAATTCACTAGGTTCGATATATTTGACAGGTGACAGGATAGTATTTGATTTAGTCGAGTTATATGCTTAGACGTTTCGTCATGTTTGTAACCCCTGCTTCTTTAGGTCTTTTATAGACCACGTTTCCGATTGAAGTAAATTTAATCAAAACAAATAAAAAACGCAATGTAAATATTAACGAATATGACTAAAAGTACTACTGCAATAAATTATTACGTACATTTAATATTTACTGTGAAATAATAGTAGTAAAAAATACGTTTTAAAGCAATGTTTTTATATAACCATATGTTGCGTGTAACGTGCCCAATAAAAAACCTTTATTTCGTTCTATATCATGCTAAAATAAATGAACTATAAAATAAAACATATTTTCATTAGGCACAATGTTGTACAGCGAAGAATAAATTACAATGTGGGTATTTATTTCAATGTTCTTAATCTTATGACTAGGCCTAAATTACGACTCCAGCCTGGCAGGAATACGATTGGTATTCGGGCGTTACAACCGATCTAATATTGGTGACAGATATATTGACGATTTTATCTACGACCCCACTTTAATTCATGAAAACACACGATCTATCAAATACATCCGGTTATATTTTTCCACCAAAATTAAACCCGCCAAATGTTCTCGAAAACATCTAATTTAGTTTTATAAAGAATT
Organism: Tortrix viridana; assembly: GCA_963241965.1. Taxonomy (NCBI): domain Eukaryota; kingdom Metazoa; phylum Arthropoda; class Insecta; order Lepidoptera; family Tortricidae; genus Tortrix; species Tortrix viridana. The sequence continues at coordinate 7,961,706 of OY725174.1, forward strand.
AAACCGATGGGTAAAATGCGTGTACGAGTACCTACACCTACTTTAAAAAATACATAAACGATTGGTGGGTGTACCGACCACAAAGAACAACACTGTAAAGCTAGATTATGGCCACTTTCCTTACTACCCTAAAAATCAACAAACAGTTCGTAAATCGTAAAAGGCATCAAACAACCATAAGCTTTCCAAAACGATTCTATTCAAATTATCATAAAATAATATCTTATTGTTTAACATGGCCTGAATTACAGTCACAAACAGCAAGCACATTTACAATGACAAGAGCCAAGAATCACAGCTCGGCCAATGTCGTAGATACCTAAGGCTGCATAATGCCTATTAGCAATTAATGACTGTCGTTTGAAAGGAGATTTAATCTGAATTCTTGTATTTTCCTCGCTCTCATAACATGACCCTTGACCTACGTCAAGGGTGTACCTACGTACGTGATTATTAAGGGCGTTAACGTGGAGTAGTTAGTGATAATTGTCTCCATTGTCCATAGGTATCTGCTTTCTTGTCGCGTTTATCGTGTGCAGCAATCTGATGATAACTGTATTGTATGTTAATGCCACTGACGGAAACAAACGTGGTTGCACAATGTACGAGTGGTTCTTGCACAATATATGTGCAAACTTTTTTTAAATATATTATTATTGTTTGTTCGTTCTCTGTACAACCCACCCTCCATCCGTTTCCGATTCACACTTGAACATCGTACCATGCAGGTAAATAGATTATTTGCAAATACATATTCCAATGTCCTAATACGATTTCTAACAATACGCGAAATTCATAATCGGGAGATTCTCAAGTGTGTGTCAACCTCAAAATAAAATTACTTAAATCTATTTTAAATACATTTTCCTTAAATACATATATTCTCAGAATACGCTTGTCAAGATAAATACAATTCGTAATGGCAAAAATATTCAGCGGTGTGACACACTCACGGCTGACTAGTACACCTAAGTTACATGCACAGTATTGCACAGTCAACCGATTTGATTTCTAGGCTACCTGAACCACATCTTACATTAACGTGTTCTTTTAAACTACTTGTTGCGAAAAAATCAAATTGGTTGACTTTACCTTAACAAAGCTTATTAATAAAAAAACTTAAAAAGGCCTCATTTTACGAGAATTAAAAATGTAAACATTTCATTTATTTATATGTTTTACAACATTTCTAGAGAAACTTCGTTGTAGAATGTAGAAAAAACATAGTGTTGTGCTCCGGCGTCGCGGTACCACGACACGTAACAGTTTTTCTGAACTGTTTCTATCATATAATAGGTACAGTCGAGGGCAGAAATATGTATACACTTTTGGACCTTATTACAATGGAACAAGGTGAAAAAGTGTAAACATCTTTCCGTCCTCGACTGTACAGAGAATTAATTATAAGTAAGTACAAGTGCAATAAGGAAATTCTTCTCCTTTACTTAGATCCCGCGGTACGACCGATTCGCCAAAAATGTGCTTATCAAATACAGTGCCGCCAACACTAGCCCCATAATCTGAAAAGAAAAACTTTATATTTACAAATCGGCTGCGTAAATTATAATTGATTTACTGTGTCCATTATTAAGTCAACTTGTTCATGTGCAATAAAGAATTTTCATACACCCGGTTTCGTATAACTGGTGCATTGGGAAACAATATCAATTTCTTTCGGCAGCAAATGATATAACTAGTGAATAGGTACATCAGCGCCGGCCCTGGGGTGGAGCGAGAGGAGCAATCGCTTTAGGCACCAGACGGCAAGACAAGGGGCGCCAAAATGACAAAGATTTAACAATCTGGAATACAGTTTATGTGATGTAAAGCCTCGACAAAAGGGCGCTGACTGACAATCTCGCAATATCACGCACGCACTGACCAATTATTTCTATACATTAACAATAAAGTAAAAAAAAAGTCAAGAATATGTTGGCCCACGCTTAGTAAGATTATATTGTAATTTTGGGAATGCTAATATTTAAGATATTTTTCAGGTTCGTAATAATTATTTTTTGGCTGTGGGAAAATATAATGTCTCCTTTGCTTTATATGTATTGTATGACTTACCGATGCCGCCAAATACGGCTCAAAATCACTCCTCCTGTACGACTCGCGCTTATGGTTCACCTCAATTAGTAGCGTAAGGCCTGCAGCTAAGTACAGAATAAAAGCCAAGCCATGGAATATCACCTCCTGAAAATTAAAAACAAAAGACGAAGTTAATGTATGCTAAATATTTTGAAAATAATGATGACTGTTATAAATTCACCTTCTATTTTTAAACGCACAATAGTTAAAGTATACTTTATTGTAACATTAGGATCCACAAGATTACTATACTTACGTAAACTGTCTTTGATATGAGAGAAGCGGTTGACAGCGAGACCAGGCAAGCTGTGAGAAGACAGAAGGTGCCTATCAGGAAGGACACGGCTATCAGGAAGAAGAACAGCTCGGGAGAGTGGAATGCGTAGCCACGGTCGAAGTAGTAGGCCACCACTCCTACGCATGCAGCACCCAGCAACTGAAAAAAAAAAACCGGTCAAGTGGGAGTTGGACTCGCGCACCGAAGGGTTCCTTATTTAAGTCCGGACTTCAAAAATATACCTTTTTATGTACTTTAATTCGTATGCAATAAGGTCTATTTTGAGTTACCTAAATTTAACACAAATTTTCCAAGTTTTTTAGTTATTTCTTAAAAACTGTAAATTTTGAACACTTAATTTTATTTTTTCTTTACTTTCTTTACTTTCATTTAATTTTAATTAGCTATACCTACGCAGGAATTTTTCAGATTTTTTTGTTCATAAACTTTGGAGATAAGGGGGGTGGAACGGTAATTATATAACTGTCATAACTAACGGATAGGGGAAATAACAAGAGGTTTCACGACTCACTCGAAAACTTTCATTTTGCTGTAAGTATAAACTTGATCTACATACTTGAAATTGATGTATTCGATGAAACAGAGTAATTTAATTTATGACAGTGTTTTATTATTCAGAAATATAGCGCTGATGACGAAGTTTAAATATGACTACATAAAGATGACGTCACGTTACTAAACGTTTAGGAATGTCAATGCCCATCAAGGCGTACACAATCTGTTTTTCCAAATTTACCACAAAATGCAAATTAAGGTTGAGCCGTGTTCAGAGTCATTATTTAATGAGTATTATGCCACAACGTCATCGCTTAAAATACCAAATTAATGAAATATGTATCTTCGAATACGTAAAATGGGGTTATTTTGATTAATTTCAAAAATAAACTTCCTATATCTCCTGTATTTATTCACATAATAAAATTGTACAAAATGTTATATTGCCGACTACTGATTTGGAGTAACTTAAAGCAGTTAGGGTACGTGTATTATTTGTATTTAAATAAAATCAACTCACTTTCAGACATGTGCTTTTTATTAGAGAGCTCGGTTCATAGATCCCATGATAGATCGCTCATTAGTGATGTGCTTAATAAATAGTGATGTTTTTACACATACTACATCTTCCCATTTGGGATTTAAAGAAATAATAAAACACAATTATCATATAGATATTAATCACAAACATAATCATTTAAATAAGTAGGAGGACGTACATGTCTTTGGGGTCTTATTTGCACTCTGTCATCGCCCTGTTCCTGATCTCTACTGTCTTCTTCATTCAAACTTTCATTTACATTTATATCCTCTTTAATTTCTCCATCTGATAAATAAAAATTACACTCTTCAACAACATCTTTGTGAAATGAAGGCTTTACATGCAATGTATTCCTTCTAAATAGATGCCCATTTTCATTTTTTTAAACTAGAGATCTGGGAGATTTATGTATGTCTATAACTTTTCCTGGCATACATAAATTATCCTTTAAATAAACTATGTCCTGGCCAGAATAAAAACTATGATTATTAACTTTAGCAGTTTTATCAAAATTTCTTTTGTTATCATTATTTCTCTTGTTTTGGGCTCCATTAAAATTTACAACTACTTCTGGTTTTAAAAGTACATCATGGATTGGAATTTTAGTTCTAGTTAATCTACTGAACAGCAACTGCGATGGAGTAGATGACAAACCCAAAACTGGAGTGTTTCTATATTCTAACAAAATCTCTGTTATATCAGTACCACTTTCCTACCGACTGCGCCATGTATTATTTGTATTTAAATAAAATCAACTCACTTTCAGACATGTGCTTTTTATTAGAGAGCTCGGTTCATAGATCCCATGATAGATCGCTCATTAGTGATGTGCTTAATAAATAGTGATGTTTTTACACATACTACAGTACGGGTGAACTACTACGATAGATGGCTCAGGAGACAAAAAAACATAATAAATAACCTTCTTATCCCTGTGTTTATAATAGAATATCAAAGTCACCCCTGAAGCATGTTAAAAATGAGGGGTTTTTATTGAAGTTTTTATATCCTATTTTTCTGAAAATATTTAAACTACTTATAGTTTGCGCCCGCATACGAAACAAATAAAAGTTATGTCGCGAACTAGCTCATTGATAACTGACACATAGCACAGAATCAATGATTTAAAAAAAATACCAAAGTCGCCTCGTTGTTTGAAAGTTTTACCAGTACCTACCTAATAGCGTAAAACTTTAAATTATTTTTTTCAGGCGTACCTAACCTAATTCTCATTAAATAATCCCTTATCGCCATTAAATTAGCCATATCATTTTTCTTAAATTAATGAAATTTATAATGAGTACATACATACATATATTTAATTTTAATACTTATAGACGTTTTCAAGCTACTGAAACACGAAGCAATCATATTTTTTCCATAATGCAAATTGCAATTTTAACATAGACTTACGAGAAAATTAGTGATGTGATGATTGAGTGAAAGTACCTACCGCAACTAATCATGAAACATGGAAATAGCAAATTTTAATAAAAAAAACTATATTTCTGTGATTTTATTAAGTTGACCGTGGACCTCTAAACGACACGACACTGTATACAGTAGTATGTTCATCGTTGTGAGTAGGTACCCATAGTATGTACATAGGTACATACTTAGTTTTGGACTACGACAATGTGTGTGTGATTGTCCCCTGATATTTATTTATTATTTAAGTATTTAAAAAATTGACGTTTTAGGAAAAAGAAAGCGGTCAATTTGTATAATCTTACATAGACCTCGTTTGTAAGAATTACTTGGAAATTCAATTTTAATAACATGATTACAGCAACTTGAGACATATAAACTCACCAAATTTTCTAACTTTAGTAGAAATGTATTTAGTGTTTTATTTAAAATGGCCTCTTCACTTAACTTGTATACAGTCGAGGACAGAAAGATGTTTACACTTTTGGACCTTATTACAATGGAATAAGGTGAAAAAGTGTAAACATCTTTCTGTCCTCGACTGTTCCAACATTTATCGCTTCATTCGTTCGTCGGCTCGTCGCTTTTAATAACAAAAGCTGACGCACGGTTGACATCATGCTACCGCATTTTAAGGAAAATTGGTAGTACGAAGTTACCTTATATATTTAGCCTTCGACTGATTTTTAAATACTTAATATTATTGCAGCCGCTTATTAAAGACATCGTAAAGACATTGTAATTTGCTTAAACGAAATAACGTATGCTTTAGATTTTACAACGAAGAAAAAAAAAAAAAAAAAAAAAAAAGAAGCCGAATCCTATTCTATCTAAGTGCTAACGGGCTGTCCACGTCTATTCGATTTTTGATTTAAAACTATACAGGATGAGTCGTGGTAAAGTGCACATATTCAAATGAGGGACATTAAATTAAGTTTTATCGACAAAAAATATGCTTTTTTAACTTACTCATGCGGCATTTTTTTACTAACACATTTAACAAGGCGTTTGCAATCATGACAATAAAACTATCTAGGAATTTTTCGATCTATTTATATAATAATAGATTGATTTACTTCGGCATTCCCGGTGTTTAGAAAAACCTTGCATGGTTTAAGTTACATCTGATGTTATGATTTGATGATGTTATTTAATGTGTATGTCAAATAAATAAATAAATATGACGATTAAACAATGTCCCAAGTCAATAACTGGCTAAGGATCTGGCTATCGACACTGCGAGGACTGTGTGTTGATGCTCCTATTAACGATGCGTCCTTGCTGGGGCTTGCACAACGTTCGCTGGTATTTACGTAGCAGAAATTGGGTCATTCTGGACCAGAATATCTGATGAGATAATACCTACTTGTGTTTACGAAAAAACAACTGGAAAGTTCAATAAAATGAATGATCAGTGATTTTCGAGACGTTCCCGTTCATTCTAAAAGTTGCCTCTAGCACACAAACACTTGGTATCTTAACGTTTTTAAAATAGGACAAGTACAGTCATGGTCATAAATATGTATACTCGTTTAGTACCTTGTCACTTTAACTGTGACAATCATATATATAGGTATGGCAGTTTAAACACTTTAAACATGGCATTAATTAGACAAGGTACCTACTAAAATGTCCACATATTTATGACCTTAATGCGTGTACGCAAAAAATCTGGTCATATTTGCTTTAAAAACATTTGAACATTTTATCATACTACTAGCTTTCCGCCCTCGCTTTGCTTCCGAAAAATAAGTTAAAATATAGCTTTTGCCCTCAACTCCGTCCGCGTAGATATCGTTTGTCGCTGCTCCCTCGGGAATTCCAATTTTCTGGAATAAAAAGTATCGAATATCTTTCCCCGGGACAAACTATCGCCATATTAAAGGTACATATAATTGGTTCCCCATACAAACTTCCACTCCCCTTTTCATCTCCTTAAGGGATGATTTCCGGGATAACAAGTATCAAAAAAAAAAAAACTATCTCCATACCAAATTTCATCAACTGCGACGGTGTGTATTTGTGTCTGTATTTCGATCCAACCAGATCTACGGAATTTTGTTACTATTAATCATAGGCTATCATATCATAATAATCATGGGTTATCAATCATGTTGAGAATCATAAGCTACGTTTTGTACTGGAAATTTTGACCATTCCTATAGCGATCTTAAAATGTATGATTGCTAAACTTTTATTAGAGTAGTGAGTGGAAGTGTGAAACTTGAAATAGTTTGAGTTACGTTGCGTATGAGCTGTAGGTACTCGGCAGTGGGTCGGTGGAGATTGCCACTTTTCTCTGTTCTCTGCCAATTTTTTCACCTTCTGATACGACACGACATTGACCTATACGACATTAGGATGTACTTATATGTACGTATTCGATCGTACTGATTATATATGTGTATGTGAGAGTAGCATGGAGGCACCCACCAGCTCGGCGACCTTGAGCAGGCCGGGCAGCGTGCGCACGTAGCCGGTGTTGACGAACAGCGCCGACCCGCTGGTGGTGGTGGTGGTGCGCGTGATCGTCACGGAGTGCGACATGCTGCAACACGACGCGACACCCTCAATCACAATACTGACCTTACACAGACAAGGAGTGTATTGAGCTAGAGTCACTAGCAATAATATATTATGCAATATTAAGGTGTCGGTTGGTAGCCGACTGCACGCAGCAGCAGCAGACAGCACGTGCAGATACGTCGTCTGCTGCTGCTGCGTGCAGTCGGCTTCCAACCGACACCTATAGAAATACATAGAAACCAGTAGTGCCGCGGCGACACGTGCTGTCTGCTGCTGCTGCGTGCAGTCGGCTACCAACCGACACCTTTAGGCTGACTCAAAAATATGCTACACATCTCTTTTACTAAAGGCATAAGAGCGATGTTTTTGAGCACAATGTTGGCTAATATTATTGCTGGTGACTGTACCACCGTAGAATTATGTCGCAATGAGAGGCATGTTGAGTTGTAGCATTCAATACGTCACTTCATTGTGACAGTTTTCTACTATGATACGGGAATACATTGCAGACAGTGGCCATCTATACCAAATTGTTAATGGGGCAATTTTTTTGCAACTGTTCGTCAAGTGCCAACTCGAGCCATCCCAAATCCTCAAAGAACAAACAGACAGAAGCTCAGAAATATCTAAACACGCTCTATCGTCTATCAAAATAGAGTTAAGATCAAATATATCTGATAACCAGATTATACATAATATAGTACTTGATGGCGACTGTAATGATAATGTTTTATTAAGAGTGGTATGACACTTGTACTATGCATAATTAAACAAAAGGTTGAATGATCGCAATAATAACTTATACCTACTTCCAAGTTACGTTGTTAATGATCATTGATTAATTGCAACAATTATACAATCAACATCATAATGTAGATACATACACACTTTTGTACCTAGTCGCTATACAGCCACGTTAGCAATGTCAAACACGGTTGTCAAATATGTTAATGCGATAAAGTACAAAAGTGAGAAAGATCTACTTTTGACGTTGACTTACTTACGCTAAGCGCACATTAATGCCATGCATCTTTTTATGTGCTCTGCTGCTGCATTCATGAATGAACGAAAAATACCTACAAGGGCATTAATTCCACTTTATCTATCTAGTATTTATAAAACAAGATGACATAAAGCCCCCTAACGAAAAAATATATGAATATACATATGGTACTACCCTATTTAACATTGTCCAGACGATATAGACAGCCGAATTAAAATTAAATGTCACGGCATTTATTTAATTGGTCACCATAACTTTTTAACCAAAATTAAAGTGTCATTCTATGTGCTTTTCTACACACTTTAAAAACAATGCATAGGTACCAATTTCTCATCATAGGGGTGACCATAGCAAAGTTTCAAAAGTGGTATGATTGATTGGTATATTGGTTGATATCATCACTTAGTTACACGAGGAAAATGACCTCCAAGCTTAAATTAAACTCCGTCAAAGGAGCTGATGGCGTCACCTACAGCGTGGCCACGACTTGCGCGGCGGCGGCGGTCGGCGACGAGCGGCGAGTGGCAACAATCAAAATGCATTGAGATGTAAAAACATGCCGTAGTCACCATCGCGCAAATGGGTTATACACAGATTTAGGTTCAACATTGTCCCTTCTGTTCCTAATAGTTCACGACTTGGTAGTTTGTAACTCATAGGTATAATGTCGACACAGGCCAAAACTACAACGGGCTTCCATTTCGCGGATATATCTTTAACCAAAAAATTCGGTTTCAAAGTCCTTGATTTTCTGCAACAGGAGACAATTTTTGTTTCTGAGGTATTGTATGACCCAAATTCGTGGCCAGGCAGGATGTTTGATGGCAAGGAGACATATTACTACATATAAAATCTGGACTGAAGTGTACAGTGGAAGAATAAGGGATAATAGTTATACTCGTAACCTGAATAGCCTTTCTCCTCGTTATTAATTATAATGGCTTTCACACAAAATGATAAATTCGTATTCCAAAAACCACCTGCGCGTTTTTGTGGCTGCATCTATTGATAAACAGAAGAATGCGGACGAGCCCACGTGGCTTGTGGCATGCACATACAAACTACCCACGCGTGAAACATGCGGTAACCAGGTACCAGCGAGAGGTAGAGCCGTGGAAGCCACGTCACTTCTCTCATCATTCCCAAAATGGACGTTTAGGTCAACGTGTCGGCGGACCATGACGCCGAAGTGGGCCGAGGCCGCTTGCTTTGCGAATAAATAAATAAGTAACTTACGCACATGCACTAAAATACTAACTATATGTGTTATTTAGAATATAATAGAATAGAAAATATTTATTCAACGCTCACACATGATCAAAATATAATATAACATAAAAAAGCGTTGAAATGGGCCCCTAGCCGCACTGAGCATTGTGCCACGGCAAGCCAGTATTTCAGTCACTTTCAATGAAAGTTATTCAGCTTCTACACGTTAGGCGCGCCGTAGACGGCGCTATAATAATATATAGCACGGCACCAGGGCTAGAGTACATCACGCCATACAACAGAGTACCTCTCGCCCATTTTTGTTATGCGTGGTTTGAAGCTACACGGCGTTTAAGGTCATGTAAATTTGGTTTAAAACCACGGTCTACACGGTTTTATACCGTTGTTTGAAACCGTGTAGCCCACGCATTACTTACGTCCTTCTTTGTTTCCCTACCACAACTGTTAAGCTGGACTTTCGAGCAGAGCGGCTCTATCGCAACGGCTGCAGCGTCAGACAGAGCCTTAATAATCCACTTACATTTATGACCGCGATGGTAAAATAAAATAAAAATAAAACTATTTAAATTCCGTAAAAATCAGGCAAAAATATTAATTACTTCACACTGTATAACTTATATTAATGTTATTTCGTATAAATATGAAATCCATTTATTTTCCTTATGCAACACAATTATTTCTGAGAAGTCATTAAATAAAATTTGTGTTAGATGAAGGAAAAAAATGCTAACAGTTCTGTTTTGATATAGTCATGTTTCCGTTACTTATCTTATTATATTAAAATAAATAAATTTTATTTCATTTTATTTTAAAAAAAATGTTGGATTTCAAAATAAAGTTATTTAAAATAATAATTTTTGTTACAATTTGCCTCAATAAAGCTTACTTTATTATTTTCCTGGAGTAGATTGCACAAAGAGTAAAACAATCACCTTCATTCAAAAACATTTATTTCCTGTTACATATATTTTTTGATGTTGGTTGCGGTCATTAAAGTTAGTGTGCATAAGTTTTCACCACAAAAATGGTGACAGGATTTTGCTGGGTGCATTTTTTTTTCGGTACCTTCCGGTACGATATTTTGGGGATTCAAAAATATAGTATCTTAAAATTACATGCAAAGACCGCATAAAAAATTAGCTTGATATTGAGTTTTTTCCAAAAAAATCCTAAGTGTCTCGGGCTATATATAATCTGTGTGAAAATATTACGATATATTTCCTTTAGTAAATTTTGAGTGACCACTGACCACACACACAGCTATATAATATATATTTATGTTACGCATACAAATAGCATAGTATATTATTGTATATTACAACTCCGTCTGTGACGCGCTTAAGTCTCGTTATGCGCCACAAACGTTACATCTACACATTAGTGAGTTTATAAAGAGCTTAGTTATTTACGAGCAAACAATCATAATTTTTATGACTCCAGAAATATTTTGGCGTACGTACTGTTCGGCTGACCTAACGCGAAGGTCGTGTGCAAGGGCTAAGGTTAACAAAACGTTCTCAGAATACGAGTATATGTATAATGCGTGTGCTACACGGTTTGAAATCATGGTTTAAAACAAGTGGTTTGAAACCGTGTAGACAGTGGTTTTAAACTAAATTTCACATGACCTTAAACGCCCTTGGCAGATATCAAACATGGGCTTGTTTGAAACCGTGTAGCAGCTCGCTTCTACCAAGGTCACTTGGTTTAAAACCGTGATTTCAAACTGGGTAGCACGCGCTTAATACCCCTTCTATACGGTCGGGCGGTTGGGCCAACCGAGAAGGACGCAGCTATCTGTCAGAATGAGATAGTAATATTTACATCTCGTTCCTACAAATAGCTGCATCCCTCTCGGTTGGCCCAACCACCCGACCGTATAGAAGGGGTATAAAGCGTGTGCTAGACGGTTTCAAACCAAGTGACCTCGGTAGTTTGAAACCACTGTCTACATGGTTTCAAACTACCGAGGTCTCTGGTTTGAAACCGTGGTTTCAAACCGTCTAGCACACGCTTAAGCGTAACCACCCTGCAAAGGGCAAGCAGGTATAAAAATGTTAAATACAATCGGATTTTTTTGCGCCGCTCCTTCGTTATTTTATGTGTAGGTACCTGTTTACACCTTTCTTACTTACTTATAATTACTTACTTATAAAATGTATTTTAAAAATGTAAAGAAAATGATCTATAGGTACATACGAGTATTTAATATTCAATATAAACATAATGTTTTTTATACTTGCGTTTTTGTACTTTAACACTGACAAAAATCAAGTCCAGTAGATACTACTGCCGACGCAGAAAAATAAGTAAATATTATTGGTAACTTACATTGTATATTGTAGGTTTATGAGCCTGTAGGTGCACGATTAATAAATAAGAAACCGCGAAGTGTTTCCGAGGAGTGCGTTGGCACGAAGTAAAGACGCGGGCGCGACTGGCCGAGCTGACTCACTGTTTGCTTCGCGCCTGCGCCTCGCGGACGACGTGACTCCGCCGAGAAACCACATCCATACGGCGAATAATTACTACAACCAATTTTCCTGAACCAACCAACCAACCAACACATGAAAAACAACTTGTCTTTCTACATTCGTCGAAAGCTTTACATTATTTTCTACTTTTAGCCATGCGGACTGATTGTCAACTAGTTTTCCGCCCGCGACTTCGTCTGCGGAGAGTCAGTAATTTCGTTAAAAAGTAGGTAGGTACAAATATAGGTTTCATGACGTATCATAAAATATCTCGTATTTTATATTTAGTAGTCTAGAAACCAATTTTCATATATCTAATTTCAAAAATAACCAAACTCTCTTATTAATTGCCACCACCAATTTCACCCCCTTAGGAGTACTGTTTCCAAAATCACCGGAAGTAGTACTCTTGGTTTGTAAGCAGTAGCCAAAAACCAATTTCCTTAACTTCAAAAATGACTTCACTCCCATACAAGCTTTCACCTCCCATTTCACCCACTTAGGGATAGTTTTTGGGAAATCACCAAACGTTTTATTTTTTATTTATTAACAATGCCCTTTATACCAATTTCCACGTTCCGTACTGCAAGAATGACCCCATACAATTTTTAACCCCCCATTTCAGCCCCTTAGGGATAGCTTATCCAAAATCGCCGAAAGTGGTTTTTTTTATTTGTTAACAGTAGCCTATATACCAATTCCACGTTTCTATCATTAATAATAAAAAATGGACGACTTTCATCGTCGAATTTGATGAAATAAACGCATTCGATTTTGAATCCAGTGACTGGCTTTTATGTGATGCGCGCACAAACAAACTGACAAATACACAAAAATTAAAAAAAAATTACGTTCTATTACTTATTTCTCGCGTACCCCAGCATTTTTTTTTCAAAATTATTTAATGTACAGACACGGATATAATGTTCCTAAGTATATACCTAAGCTTCATTTAAACAATGTAATCAAATAAAATTTTGATTTTAAACCTACTTGTAGTTATCGGATTGACTTGAAATTTTGTATACTTATGTAATTCCAATGACAACAGAATAATATGGTACCATCGAGCTGGTATGATGATGGAGACGGAAGGTGGCTACAGGAACTCCTCCATGGCTAACAGTAGATCCGTCGAGTTTGGACTCGTTTTACTTGACTTTTTATGACGAGTTTATAATCAATGTTACAAGTAGGTACAGTTGGCAACATAAGTGTGTTAATACAAATGATTTTTTTAAGTTAGGTTAATTAATCCTAAAAATGCTTTACACTTATAAATTAAAAATAATGTCTTCAAATTATAAGTATCTGTCTAATACAAAATTTCTTGCAGACTACTTTTTATGCACATTCATTACCTGCTTATCAAGACAAATCTAACGAGCCCAAACACGGCGGGGATACTTATCTTGTTTCGTTGCGGAGGTCCTATGGCCAAATTCCATTCCAATGCTTTTGTTGCAATGTAGGTATAGGAAGTAGGTATGCTTGAAAGCAAAAAACAAAGACTCGTTATTAAACGATAAATATTTATTATTAAATGAAAATAATTAAACTTATAACTAGTGCGCATAAAAAACTCTGGCTCAACAATTTAATAAGTAATCTTTCAATTACGAAGAATAACGTTTGTATTTACAGTTTTGAAACCGAAACTTGCTAACCTGTGTAAATTAATCGTGAGACGGTGAATTATTTAATGATATCGAAATACATCCTGAGCGTTGCTTCAAAAGTTAAGACTTAAGAGGATGTGAGTTGACGGCTTCCCATACAAACGGCAATAACGTTTTCCACCCCTAAATGTTAACCGATTTCGACCAATTTTTTATATGTGGTCAGTCGGAACAAAAACTGTAATTTCAGCCATAATCTCTTTATAATTATTAAACATTCTAAAAGCGAATCGTACGGACATAATTTTTGTTCCGACTGACCACATATCAAAAATTGGTCGAATTTGGTTAACATTTAGGGGTGGAAAACGTTGTCGCCGTTTGTATGAAAACTCTTAAACGCGTAGACATATCATTACTATACAATTAGTATAGGCCAAGACAAGTTGTCTGATTTAAATTTCTTAAAACAAATGCAGCTGACATAGGTTTGCGAATAGACGATTTTCGTCAACGAAAAGTTGAAATCGAAAGCAATTTGTTTAACCATACTGTGGGGCTAAACAAGATGCATAACGTTAACTTAACGATTTTTGAAGTGAAAAATATAGGATTGATGTATGCTGACGATCTATCGCGTCGGCCGCTCACGTCAACCACTCCATACAATTTGTCAGTCGTTTAGGCCCCCCCAGATGCCGCTTTATGTGCTCTTTAAACCTACCAAGTTCCAGTCAGTGAAAGGGACAGAGATACATGACTATTATAGCACTATCCCTTTCACTGACTGGAAGTTGACAGGTTTTAAGAGCTCGTAATAAGTACCTCCATAGTAACTTCCTACTAGCGTCATAGTAACTTCACAGCGGGCTTAGCATGCAAGCACGAGATATAATTTGACAGGTGCTATTGAAATTAATACATCTATTCCATATTCTAACGTAAGACTTAACGCTTAAGGTGTAAAATAAAAGTGTCTTTTATTACCTTTTACTACTAAGCGATTTTATCCGGTATTGATAGAGTAATTAAATAAATCGTTCAAATCTATTAAGAGCCTGTGCACACCCACAGGTTTTGACCGGGGGTCTAAGGGCTAAAAACGCTGGTGTGCACAGGCTCTAAGCTAAGCATGATATTTAATTACTCTAGCAACTTCTTATTAGTGATGTCACTTTATTCTTGTGATGCCTGTTAGGCTCGCTGAGCTCTTGCTTGCATAATAAAATATCACTATTTCACCATCTAACAATTTATTGGGGTAGGTTAGGTTAGGTTTGGTTAGCACGTACAGAAGATTAAATATTTGTTAAATCGCCTTGTATTTCTGTGGTTAGGCTTAAAATAGTTAACTATCAAGAAAAGTGTGAGTGATTCTTGGAACGTTTCAACCGCTCTCATCCCCTGGTCGCATGAATGTCGTAATTCCTGTAGCTTTGGATGCTATTTTTGATTATCTTGAACAGTGTCCTGACAAAATAATTGAGAATGCTACTTATCCTAAATCTACAGGAAATTCGACATTAATGCGAACAGGGGAATAAGAGCGGTTGAAACGCTCTCGAAGAAATACTTTGTAAGGTTTTAATAATAATAATTTAGTTACAGGTCTCGGACATTAAGTTTTCTTTGTGTTCCTATTTATTTGGTTTTAAAACAATTATACGAGTCTGGGGTTTAGGATGCCGCCAATTGAAGGAAAAACCAATTTTCATCTTTATATATTACAAAGATTGATAACACACAATTGTATGATTATTTGAAATAAACAAAATTTTCACACGATACTGCACAAACAGCATCACTGTTAACTGACCGCTAGTGAGCCTTATTGTAAGGTGACAAGGTTCACAAGCGGTCAGTTCTGATGGTACTTACAATAAAACATCTGTGAGGCCTGCATCCACTTACATCATTCACATCAAGTTGCACTCGTAACACCAAATGCCCGAACATTTAACGTGCTGTAAGTGTTCAAAATACTGGAGTGACGTGTATACAAAATACTCCTTTATACAAATTGAACTCGAAAGTTTTTGTATTATTTTGTTGGGATTGGAAGTTAATATAAATAATACTTACAACAGAACTTTGCTCAAACGAATATTATTTATGTTATAAGACTAGGACTAACAAATCGATAACAACCCCATAAAATAATAAATCATATAACATAAGGTACATACAGTTAAGTAAAGATTAATTAATTCAATTAAAATATTGAATTTGGGTCATGAGTCATGACAACACAAACATTAAATAAATATTCCGCACCTGAATCAAGCGTTTGTTAAAAGATATAAAATGTGTAAAACTGTTGCAGACTTTTTTGGATCTTACTTATTTATCTTGATTTTACTTATCTAAAAAATGACGTGCCGTTCCCGATAGCTCCTGTGTGGCAGTGCGGCCGCCGGGCCCGCCGGGGGACCCGGGCGCTCCCCGCAGCCCCGGCCGCACTGCTCCAGCTTGGTTGTCGTTTCGTTATCCAAACATTATTATACTTATACGCTAGTTCAAAATCAATCGATTTATATACAAGTTTCATTATTGCGATACGTTGAAATTATTAATGTCAAATAATCAGTATCAATAAGTTATTTAGTTTAAATAAGTATAAAAATATTTATGTTTGTGGTTCTAATATATATCGGTTGCGGAGGTCTCGCTGTGTGAGGCTCGCACAATGGAAAGTAAGTATTGTATGTAAAATCGATGGGTGTAAAAAACGCACCATTGAACACAACATTTACGCAGATTATCTACGCTTACTACATAAAATATATGGCCATTGTCGATTCATATTTTGTATCATTACATTATAATGTTATTTAAAATGCTTTCGTGAAAAATGATTAAGATTAAAGCGGCTAGGCTGGCGTGCTCACGCAGTGGTGTGCCTGTACGAGTACAATCAGCAGGTTATTTCTAGGACGCCGTAACGAGCACTGACGACGTCGGCGACTATTACTACCAGCTCGGGAGCAATTACAACAGTCAGATTCTAATTGTACGGAATCTTCGCAGTTTCCAATCCGCGTCTTGAGCACTATTTACTAGTTTTATCGCCGATAATACTTTGTTATTTTTAATGTAAAAACAATATACAAGGTCGTAGTATGAATCATGAGAAACCAATAAGAGTTGAGATTTATACATGGACGTGACGTCAGGTTGAGACAGCCGTGCAAAAGGTAGTTTGATTGAATGTGTACAGTTAATGTGAGGTTACGACGGGAGGAAGGGCTCACGCCGCGCCCGCACTGGGGGCGCTCCGGTGCTCCTGGAACAGCAGGAACGAGCTGGCAGCGTACGCGACCGTGTTGAGCATACCGAGCACCTGTGCAACAAACTTA
This sequence comes from Tortrix viridana, assembly GCA_963241965.1. NCBI lineage: Eukaryota > Metazoa > Arthropoda > Insecta > Lepidoptera > Tortricidae > Tortrix > Tortrix viridana. The sequence goes on from OY725174.1 coordinate 7,978,767, forward strand.
TTATTAAATTTACTTTAAACAATTAGTAAACCTTGGGTACAAGCCAGCCTCCTCCTTATATGATTGGATATATTATCAATCGCATATTTCAGCTAGGACAACCGGTAGGTTAGGAAATCGCATAGCGTGGGTACAGGACGGTGGAAGTTTATTTGGACCAGTCACCTCGCCGCGCCGCGCCGCCGCGACACCCACCGCATGCCTGGAAGGCGGTAGATACTTATATGGAAAATCTATTACAGATTCATAATAAGTATTTACATAATCGGTTCATCGATATTATAAATTCGATAAGACAATTTAATTGATCTCTCTATCCTATTATCTGTCCTATTAAAAATACTGTTATACATTGAAATTAAAAACGATATAATACACATTTCAGTGCCTTACACCCTAATTTCTTATTTATACAAATTTAACTCAAAAGCGAGTTTTTGAAGCTGATTAAGAAAATGTATTATAATAACACTTAAAGAATAACATGAATACGGAAACAGTCGTGTCAAAACTCACACCAAATTATGAATTTCAGTTAGGTAATGTGAGAGAAATCCCAATTTGGAAGTGTTAGCAATATATACTCACGGCAGCTGCGATGTTTTGGCCATAGTAGTAGGTGTGCCCCGCCTGCGCGAACAGCACGATGAAGGCGATGAAGTAAAACACAGTCTCGATACTTGTGCTGATTAACTCCTGAAAAACAACAAGGACAACATTAAACATTGTATGCCTTTTAAACTTATGCAAAGCAGCACTGACAAGGTACATATGTAATGTTTCAGCTGAAAGACGTCCACTGCTGGATATATGGTTTTGTGCCGACTGAAATACTTATACGAAATGGAAATAAATTTGTAGACGTAAATTATCGCCATTTCAGAGTTCAGTAGCAAAAAGGAAAAAAGGAGTCAATTTATATGTCCATCTGACATAGCGGCAAGTTTTAAAGAAAGTAATACCGCCCTACCCTTTATCTACAAAGTTTACAAAATGAAAATTTCGTAATAATTCAAACTGAAACGTGTAGATATTAATCTATATTTCACAAAAAAAAAAAACTTTCGAAAATAAGTAATATTTCTCGAAATATTAAACAATGTTTTCGTTTTTTGCTCAAGTCGAAAAATACTTAATTTTGGAGGAAATAAGTCCTATTTTGACCGAGGTAAAATAAAAATAAATACAGAACTTCCATTTAGCCGGTTACGTTTATTTTTTTGGATGTTTTGAAAGATACTTCCTGATTAGTTGTAATATTTTTTGCTGTCTGACCTTTAAAATTTATACCTACTTGAAAATTGAATAACTCACCGAGAGCACCCAATTGATGGGGATCCTTAGCGCCTCCCTGACGCTGAGGAAGTACACGACGCTCCACATTACGGTGGTGATGAAGCTGGTGACCGCCACGAACGTGAACCAGCCCGAGCTGGAGGCCAGCGCCATGCACAGGATGCCCACCACCTGGAATACGCAGACAATCATTCATGAATAACATGAACTTTTACGTACATACTTATTCGCTAATTGTTTTGTGCAATAAAGAGTTTACAAACATACATACTTTTCGTCATTATTATACTTCCACGTTCCCAAAATTTTGTTGACTTTTGACCATGACATTTGGATAAAACTCGAAACTAGTTTCTAGATTAACATGATTTAGGTAAAAAAGCTATTAAAAACTTTAGGTGGCATATACTTACTTACAAGTATACTTGTTTTAATTGACCATACATAAAACATAATATTTCATTAATTGGTAGATTTAATCTACGCATTCAAATATTAATGAATAAAAATCATATAATATTACGAATAAGTTTAGTCGTTATTCTTTTGCGTTATTCTCTATACTCTAGGAACTAGAGTATAGAGAGTACCTAGAGTCTAGGTACAGTCGAGGACAGAAAGATGTATACACTTTTGGACCTTATTATAATGGAATAAGATGAAAAAGTGTAAAAATATTTCTGTCCTCGACTGCACAACTATACTACAACTAACTATAGCTACAATTACTAAACATATATGCAGATACTTATAATATAATATGCATATGAGTGCATTACGTCACCGCGAGTACGATGAATGAGAACATCCACTCGGTTAAGAAATTACGTCATTGTTAAAAAACAAAAGGTGCACAAATGCTTAGCTATCTATTTGAAACATAATAATGTGGATACATTTGAAACATACGATTTGCCTTGTTTGGATGCCTCCCTCCAACCAACATCCTTACTCGTATGTCACTAGTATATAAATTACGGTCGTAACGTAAAGAACTAATTTTGTATACTTACAAAAAATAAATGTTAACAAAGTATTGGAATTTACTTTATTTAAAATGTACATTACCGAGGTTATCTTATTATGACGATGGACAAAGGACAAGGAAACTTAATAGAGGTGCATCAATTAAAAGGAAAAAAATGAGCACCCATACACCTGGGCCCGTATTATGGTCGCGTTTATCGCGTGACAAAACGTGGATAAAGCATCTGTCACTTTCTGACACGTATATAAGCGCGAAAGTGACGGATGCTTTATCCACGCTTTGTCACGCGATAAAGACGGCCATATTAGACCCGCTGGTGCCGGTAAAATAAGGTTCAGTTGGAGAAGTGAAACTTTTTTATTATGCTCAAAAATGTTCAGAATAAATATTTAAAACAGGAATAAGTCCATGCAACAATAAACATAACTTGTAGTAGGTAGGTAAACCTTTATGAAATTACTCATTTTATTAGTCTTACGAGGTTACATTTGTTATAACAGCCGGAAAAACATAGTGGTACATGGTCAACAATACACCATACGGTAGTGTCCAGCTATGTACCTAATTCTCTTGACACGCGCACTCGCGCCAACCAGTGAAGTAAATAATGGGAGTTGTCCGCGTTGTTTGAGAGACTACGGGTTAATATCGTAGAGCTCTTCGATAAATACACGGCGGTTGCGGTAAAGAAAAACACTACAGATACCACTAGGGCAACGGTGCTGAGTAAATGTGAAGGCATTAACGTCCGAGTCCGCAGCTCGTCGGCTACGCGGCGCACCCGCCCGACCGGTTTCATATCGCTATTGCTATGGGCACTGCCCGGAATCGTTCAACTGTCGCAACAACCAGCTCGGCTTACAGGTGTCATTTTACCACTTGCGATGATGATATATGCATACTTTTAGTTGGAAATGCTTTCAGTTTCATCGACGTTACATAAAGAAAATTGATAAAAATATATGAGAAGAAGTTCTATTTTTGCAGTTAACAACACTGGAAATATTATAGTCTAGTCACGGTGCGAAGCGAAGGCAGTTAATGGTTAGGGTACATTGTAGACTATTGTAGTACTGTTAATTCAATCCACGAAGTTCCGCCCTACTACTACTTACGAATACGGCCGGCCCCCTCAGTTGGTATGACGGGGCCGTTTTCGTAGATTAGGTAAAAAGACTGTCACATATGATTACAAAAATACATATTTTACCGATAGCTACTTCGTGTTCTTATTTCAGTTTACACTCCATCGTATTATGTCTAGGGATTTATGTCGCGTATATTTCAGATTTTTCAGAGCTTTTTGATGGATATATATAATATTCGTGGTAAGACTGGCAGCGATTTATATCTATTATCTGTGAATGTAAATATATTTATATTCATATTCATAAACGAGTAGGTAGTCGTATTGTTTTGTTGACTTACCGACACGTTTAAGAAGACTGTGAATTGACCCAACTACCAAAATAACCTCATAACATAACATCAAGCTTATGGCCAAAACTCTTGTAAGTAATTGTTTTAAAAAAGTATTAATTGTTTCAATGTACCTTATAATAGCTCTTTACAAGAGATTTTGACTATTACAGCTTTAATTTATGGTATGCAGGGCTAGCAAGGTTGACACATAGGTACTTCCGGCGCCGTAAATCTTCAACAAGATAATATCTATAAACCTAAAACCAGACTACGAAATAAATAATTGCTATAAGCCGCGCCAATAAAGAATAGATTACAAAATGGTGGCTTGTTCTATGAATGACATATGGTATCGTCAGCAAAACAGTTTTTGTGTATTTAGTAGCTTGGATTTATCCATATAAGAAAAGCAGGTAGATTTCTTTAATTAATAGAAATAAGGCAGTGGATTGCTCAAAAATCAGGTAGATCTCCTGCTTTATCAGTAGATCTAGCATCACTGTTAGAGTGTTTTTTTTTTGCAAATCATACCGGTGTTGTGTAAATATAGTAGCACTATTGTGTGAGCGAGATGACGCGAGAGTGGCCGCCATTTTAGAATGTATTATTATTGTCATGCTGTTTTAATTTGTCACAAAGTAATCTACATTTTTCACTGATAAATCATACCCTTTTCGAAATATATAACTCAACAGATATGTAATTTTTAGGGTTCTGTACCAAAATGGTAAAAAAGGAACCCTTATGGTGAAACTTCGTTGTCTGTCTGTTTGTATTCACAGCAGTTTTTCTCAGCAACTACACAAGCTATCAACTTGAAATTTGGCATAGTTGTATAACTTGCTTGCCCGCATCTGATTTTAGTAAAAAATATGAAATTAATTTAAAAAATAATAAAAAGGGGTCTAAAATGGGGGGTTGAAAAATGAAAGTGATTTGATTATAGCAAGTGTGATGTTATATGAAAGAGCTCAATTTGCACATTTGCAAACTATTTCTTTTTATAACCTTCCGTGACGTACTTTTTGATGTATAACCAAAAATGTTCAAAAAAATTACCGTTCCCCCCCCCTTATCTCCAAAGTTTATTAATGTAATAATTATAATTAAATAGAAAACGTGTGTAAAAATGTATCAAAGTTGAAATAAACAGTGACGTTAGAAAATCAGTGACTTTTGCTTAAAATAACTAGTGCGTGCCTAAAACTAATACTAAACACATTTTGTCAATTGCAATGTTGGATTTTATATGACGTCACATAGCCTATGACACGCGGAACACTGAAGAAGCCAACGACACCTCACTTGTAAAAATATAATAGGTAGTATAGGAATATAGGAACTACGAGGGAACAGATGAATTGGTACGGTCGACCTTACAATAAATAAGCTGTACATTTTAGTACCTTATTGCGGCTATTGTTACACTAAATTCAAAGTATTCCTTCTTTAATACGTTACTAAGACAAGGTACTACAATGTACAGCTTTTTATAAGGTCGACTGTACTAACATAATTATACTAACTAACAAAATTAGACTACTAATATTATAAGTATTATAACCCTCATTTTTGGTTCGCCGTAATTTGTTAAAAACTGTAATTTTAACTCGCACTTGTCATTGTCTTTAACAACAGGAGAAGTGCTAATCTTGGTAGACCAGCTTAGTTGATCCAGTACCAGCTGTCATGATGACTTTATGAGTTTATGAACCATAAGGAAAACGACGAACAGCCGTTAGGTAATTTTAAGAATTTTTTTGTGAAACCAAGCACATTTCTACACGTGTCAAACATCGTTATTTTTATAGTGTTTACAATCCACGAAGACCCGCCCCACTACTTAATTTTACATACGTTCACGCAATCCCGCAACGCCAATTTGAGTAGCAAGGCGCGCTGTTCGTGGATTGAAAGCACTATACTCGTAGACGTGGTTAAATCGAACTCGGTACGTCGTGGGTACTTTCATAATAGCCGCTGACATATTAATGTGCAACAAAGATGGCGTTCAGAATCTGGTTCTCGGCACTTTCCCGCGTGCATGGGTGTTTGACTGCGCGTGCGCAGTTCACGGGGCACCCTGCACGCTCGCCTACAACAATGGGCTACGTACGATACGCTCAAACGAGATATCGCGCTATACGTGATACGACTTTTAATCAGTATTAGTCAAGGATAACCTTAAGGAAGCCAGAATTCTTGAATAGGCATGATGTCAATTTCTTTTTAAAATATATATATCAGGGGACAATCTCAATCTCACACAAATATACCAATCAATCCGGTATTTTCTAAGGATAAAATGTATGTATGGGGCCAACTACAATCGAGTACTGTAATGCAACAGTCGGAAATGAGAGATATATATTTGTATATATATTTGTAACAGTCTATGTATGTGTAATCGTAAATCGGATGTTCCACTCTAGCTCCTAAACTATTGGCCCGATTTTAATAAATAGGGTGTTAAATGATTTGTCAAAAAACGTACCTACGAGTGTCGTAGGCTGTATAAAAGTTATAAGGGTGCGTCATACTATTCGCCAGTCGGGTTTAAGTTTTTGAGGTTAGGTTAGGTTATTTGTTCAGCGCCTAAAAAACCTCTGAGGAAAAACTTCAACGGGCTCCGAGCGCGTACTTTGTCACTCCATGAGGAACTTCATCACCAGAAGATTTCAAGTATTAAAAAACTCCCGACAAAATCGGAAGCTCATAACTTTTAAACGGCTTAACGGGTTTTCATCAAACCAAGCTAAAAACACACTCGATCAAGTCACCTTTCTAACAAAAGAAACTAAATCAAAATCGGTTCATCCGTTTCTTTAGGAGCTACGATCCCTTTATAAGAAACCGGTATGTTTTCGGTGCGAATACCGGTTATTTTCTTAACCGGTACTCTGGAGCTCTAGTCCTGCAGTGCTGTCCACGACGACATCGCACAGAGCATAAATATATTTGGTAAGCGTTCCGTCAACTTTTCAACTTAAGCTTATACCTATTCAACTAAAAGGTTGATTAAAGCCCGAAAGATAGCGTGATCAATAGAGATGAGATAAAAGTTAATTTAGTAGGTATTGATTGTGTTCGATTCGCACAGGCCGCGGATATTTAACGGAAGTACCCGCCCAGTGGGCCAACACAAATTCATAATGCAACGCAACGGCTGCGAAGTGCAAAGTGAAATTGAGTAGCATTCGGGTCACTAGGTAGCATCGGACTTCACGACCAAACTAGCAGTACATTGACCCGGCAATCGTTTTCTCTCTAATTTCAAACATATTATAGGTATATCTTGACGTATTTCTTACTTATTTAGTGCTTGTTCGTAGAAAACAGAGGGCCCTAGATGAACCTTAGAATAATGCTGATGTTCCTTATTTCAATATTTACCTAACCGTCGAACGGTGGAACTCCTTGTTGGTTCCAATCAGGATAATGCCTCAGTGACCATGTTTGATTGACCATTCCCGAGCGCACGTGTCGGGTCAACGAACGTCCGCCGCCCCTCCTTCCCGGATACCGTTTAGGTCAGGGACATCCGTAACGGGATGGAGCAATTATAAAAATAGCAAGTAAGTACTTTCTTAATAGTTAGTAATTAAGTAACTACACATTGATTAAAATATAAATTTATTTTAAATTAGTTAATTTGTGTGAGATTGTCCCATGATATTTATTTAATTATGTATTACTTACTATCTGTTAGAAGCTTAATTCCTTGGCCCTGTCGTGGGTGTGGTAAGTGGTGTCAAGTTTCAACGTAAACCCAAACTTAACCATCTTCTATTAAAAATGCAACATGATAATGTTGAATTTTTTATATTATTAGGCAGTTCTTTTAGGGTTCCGTACTTAAGATGAACAAAAACGGAACCCTTATAAGATCACTTTGTTGTCCGTCTGTGTGTCTGTCAAGACCCTTTTTCTCAGAAACGCGTGGAGGTATCAAGTTAAAATTGATATCAAATTCTTATGTGCTCCAAGACATTGCTTCTTGCTAACTTTCATGATTGTAAGTCAACGGGAAGTACCCTATATACCTATAGGTTTTGATTCCCTTGAATATGCGGCATAAACGGCCGTATCTTTTGATTGTGTTAGCTTAGAAGTTTAATTTTTTCACAGCTCCAAGGGAAAACTCGAAAAAAAGAGGGAAAAACCTTCAAGACTCGATTCCCGTGATTTACGAACTATTTGCATACCTACAAGTTTTTACGGGACCCTCGGTGCGCAAGTCCAACTTGCAATTGACCGGCTTTTTTGTTATTCAGTAAATCGTACTAGCTTTTAACCGTTACAGCGTCCACGAAGAATTTATTTTTCATGATTCACAATATTTCAATCCGTTGATCCTTTCTTACATGAAAGAAGGACAACCAAGCTAGGTAGGTACCACCACGCTTTCGTATTTCGACGCACTTTCACCTGCGGAGAATACTCGTACTGCCTACTACGTCGTCTCGTCATTCATTCATTTCATTATATCATTGGGGTAACGGGTAACGTTGGTACCTATACAAATGCCAAAATGCACAATGGGTTTAAATACTTTAAGGGATACGCTATGGTCAAAATTTCCTTTTGTCGAACCGTTTTCAAGACAGAATTCATTCTGGTCTAGACGTCATTTTTTCTGGAAGTTTTTTAAGACACAATATGCTACGGTCAAAATGCACAAAATTCAAATGTAGATGATACAAGTTACAACACATGCTTTTCTCGGTCCCTATACGAGTATTTCCACCTCAGAATTAGTTGTAGTCAAAATTAAAAAAACGCGATTTTGAGAAGTTTAATTAAATTATTTTTATTTTATTTAAATTTTTGATGTACTCGTACATGTTAACCCATTGAACATCTGGCACTACATTTTGGGATATTGACTATTTATCTTTTCTTCATTTATTCACTCATTCATAATTAGGCCATCTGTCATGTTCTTTCAAACATGTTGACATTTATATGTATAATTTTTGACCGTTGTACATTTTAACAATGGGACATTTCAACCCATTGTACATTTAGACATTTGTACCAAATTTACCGTTACCCTGAAAGGTGTGTTAAAGATTCCCTTGTAACAGCAAAAAACACAACGGTGAATTTATTCTGGATTCTCGGTGTGTCGTTAGGTAGGTACCTAAAGGAATTGCAAAAATTTGGCCGCAGGTTGCAATGGCCAGCGGGTTATGGAAATCCTGGAAGAACGTTTTTCACGCAAAAAGATTTCCCGCGCAATGTGGTTCGTAATATCGATGCGATCGTCGCCGTCTCAATAGACTGATGGTTAGAGTGTTTGACTACTACGCAAAGACTGCGGGTTCGAACTCCAGCTAGGGATCGTTTTTAGGGTTCCGTACCCGAAGGGTGCCAAACGGGACCCTATTACTAAGCCTCCGCTGTCCGTCCGTCCGTCCGTCTGTCTGTCGTCTGTCTGTGTATCTCATAAACCGAAATAGGTAGACAGCTGAAATTTTCACAGAATGTGTATGTCTATTGCCGCTATAGCTACAAATAATAAAAATAAAAATAAATTAAAAAGTTAAGAGGGGCCCCATACAAGAAACGTGATTTTTTGTTAAATCCGGCTGTATATCTCATGAACCGTAACAGGTAGACAGTTGAAATTTTCAGTGTTTATTTTAATTGCCGCTATAACATAAAATAATAAAAAAATAAAATAAAATTTAAAATTAAAGGGGTTCCCATACAAAAAACTCGGCCTCCCAGGTGGTACTTATATTAGGATATTATTGTTCCCTATACTATGATTTAATCATCTGAAATACCAAAGTAAATAGTGTAAGTTGCAAATTTAGCTCCTTCGTTAGTCTTTATTCTATCTGCGGCAATTTTTTTCACATTGTCAATATAAGGCTGGAATTACACTTGTAAGTTAAATCATTAACTTACGATAAATTTGCAAATTTAAACACTGTTTGTGAGTAACTTATTGTAATTTGTCTTTGTGAGTAACTTATTGTAAGTTACTTACGTAAGTAAAACACAGGCTGTTTGTGCTCTGCACGCGTTTACCGATTGTAAAATCTAGGCTAAAATGTAGGCAACCTAAAATGGACCTTAAACATGTAGTAAATAAAACTTATTTTAACTATTAGTTTTATGACAGGCCCCGTCTCGTTGTTGGGAAATAGTTTTGATGCTAACCATATTAAATACAGAACCCTTGGTGCGCGAGTCCGACTCGCACATGACCTTTTTTTCTGTTCTGTGGCCTACGTTCACCAGGAGAGCATTTCTTTTTTTTTGGCCACAACTTCTAAAATCAGTTGAAAATGAAAATATGCTTGTATATGATTTTTTTTGGTGTAGTTTGGTAGAATATATCATAAATATTGAAAATATGTACAGGTCATTACTTTTTTGTAGGTTTTAGAATGAGAAAAGTAAGAAAAACTAGGGGAAGGTAAAATTTTGGTTCCAATTTTGTTACTTTTTATTTAAAACATAACATAATAAATAGTGGGTTTAACGGTTCAGTTATGGTTTTTTATTCAACTATATGATAAAAATTATTCAATAAATTTAAAAACCATACAAAAAGAAGTAAATATTCTTGTTTATTTTCAATATTGTATTTTTTTTGTTACTGTTTCCAAAAAAAATGTTTAAAGTTTAAATTAAATGAGTAAAAAACCAGAAATTCATGATTTCTGATATAGTATATTAAAATTAGGTACTAAATTTATTTTTGATAGCCGTTTTATTAATCTAAATCTATTAAAACAAACAAAATAACAAAAATAAGACGGTATAAATCTTGGGACAGTAACAAAAACGACACTGGTAACAAAATAAAAAATGTAAGGCTAAGTTCATATCACTAAACACAAAATCAGCACACTAAACTTGTCCATTTTCTTGAAAAGCCGTTAGGTTAAAATAAGACACTGAAGTAGATAACTATTTAAATTATTTATTTATTATTTTGGTGACAAGAAATCAAACATAAGTCATTTAACTTACAGAACACTTGTGGCTTTTTTAAGTCTTTCTTGCCCTGTACGACAATAAAAACACGCCTTTATATTTTTTCCTCCTTTGTTACCCACTTTTCCTCCCATACGAAACCACGCCAAAGTAACAAAAAAAGAAGTAACAAAATACTACTTCAACTACTTTGAAAAATTGTGGACGGCTGAAATTTAACTAAATATCCGTTTATTTTACACCAATTTCTAATTAATAGTAAATACTGTGCCCTAAATTAAAGAAAATTATGATTTTTTATGTACTTATCTAGAAACAATGGTATCAAAAACGGAACTAGCCTTTCGCACAGCAGGTATCAACGTGATTTACGGCCTATGAATTTCGACACGACTGGCGTCAAACAAAATGGAGGCGTTTAAACACATGCTAAAGTATAGCCAGATGCAAAATCAATTAATTTTGGTAGATTTAGAATCATTTAGTTGCTTAAAATGGGTAACAAAAAAAGAAATTGGTTTTGGAACTTTTTCTGGGCCAAGATTTAAAAATTATTTTCTACTATATGCTTGCCGCAAATGAAATAAATACATTGTAAAATGAAACTTCATACGACGAGGCAGAGATTAAAATCAAAAGCTTCATATAGGTTCTTTGACCGTGATGAAAATAATTAAGTTTCAATCAGCGGATACTCGAATGGGACACATAGGTTTTCATACATTTGAAATCTTAATGTTTTGATTTTAATTTTATATTAAATTAAGTATGAGTTTTTATTGAGTTGTTTTAATTTCCTCTATTAGCCAATAAAATGAAGTTTATTTCAAAAATTCTATCTAATTGCTTTTAACAGACTAAATATTTTTTTTCTAAATTCAAACTTGTGGGACACTGCGCAATGTGCTGTGGCCAAAAAAAAAAGAAATGCTCAGGAGCACTATTATTTATTAATTATTTCGTTACAAATTTTCTCATAAAAGCATTCAAAAAAAAATCATCATACTGTAATTGCCCAGAAGGTTACAAATCGCGGACGATAGTGCACAGGCGCACATACGCACGTTTAGTAATAAACAGGCTTATGTCGAAACAAGGCAGTTTGATTTTAAATCTTCAATTCTTCTAATTACGGTTGAAAATGGAATACAGGTTTATTTCGACTTGAGCCGTTTTATTACTAAGCGTGCAATTGTTTTGCATTGCCGCTATCTCGGAACAGAAAAAATGGTCCAGAATAGCGAAATATGAAATACGGTCGGTAAAAACGCGAGTAGTGCACAAACGGCAATACAATTACTTGGTCCGCTAGATCGGAGCAGAAAAAAATCGAGCCTCGGATCGGAAACTGCGGGCAGTGCACAAACAACCTTACAAGTGTAATTCCAGCCTAAGTAGGTAAATCAGAAAGACCTTGCGTTCCTATGCCGTGATGACGCAATCGCCAGATACTGCGAGTACCGCCGTCGACTTGCATAATTTGCTCTAACTAAACAATCTTCAATGCGGCCATTCATCGACGGTGACCGCGCGCGAACAATGCTCCTGCCGCACTTTTTGGAGCTGCGATAATACTATCAGCATTCGTGACGTTAAGCTTCCTAACCAACAGTACAATGCTCTATTGACCGTGATAATGCCCACTTGCCACGCTGTACAAGATTAAAGTTTAAAAAACACCGAAAGAAACTACGGACAGCGAAAGTTTATCTACTTATTTCGTTGGCCCCGATTCGACTATTTCATATAGCCAAAGTGTTTACTAACAATGAGCACCTTTATGCCCGAGAAAACAAAAAGAACAGTCGGTCACATCGTGTCGGGTGCCGGCTGAACAACAGTCCTCTACCTATACTCGTAGAGCGACTAACAATAAATCAATACGCGTGTCATTCAACACGACCTTCGATTGCCTCTATTTGAAACTGGTAATTTAACTATACTCGTGTCGTATCAAAACTCTACAGTTTACCTTTAGTCTACCTTAAGTTAGGCAGCCCGTACACAGTCAATCTCGATCGTGATCTGTGATCAAATTCAATGATCGCGATCCAGATTCATAATGTACGAAGTATATTGACGGATTGATGCATCGGATCACAAAATATCTAGATATTTTGAAATCAAGATCAAGATCCGCTGATCGTGATCAAGATTGACCGTGTAAACGCAGGATCGCATCAGTCTCGCTGTGCGCTTCTTCGAAAATGAACGCCGATGATGATGAGATGACACGCGCTCTCCGTCGTCGCTGATTGAATCGGCGAATTCACCTTCGGTTCCTCGATTGGAAGTGAACCCAGCACCTTTTTCTAAACCTTTCTTTCAAAGTTAAGGCCAAAACAAGGGATAGGTACTAGAGCTTTAACTTTATGTAAATCCATGACAACAGGTATCAACGCGGCGGTTACGATACACGACTGATGAAAATTAAGATTGAATGTGTAAAGTTGTGGCGCGATCCTGTAAAAGGCTAACCTACACCTTCCTAAATTTAGTCTATAACGAGAGGGACGCTGGATGAAATGGAGATATCTCCATACTTATCTAACTTATTGCGGCGTCCCTCTCGTTAGTGGCTAATTTAGGAAGGTGTAATAAGCGGTGATCGGTGATCGCGATCAGAGCTATATGATCGCAATCGAGATTGACTGTGTACGAGCGGCCTAACTCGTATTATTTACTGATTTCTGACACATGTCTAAAAATAGCATGTAATAAAACACTTTCCTTTAAATAAGCTTGTCCGAATAGATCGGAATTGATCGGATGATTGATGTGGACAGAGTAGGATAAACGCTACCTAAACCGCTTGTCGGGCTAGACCTTAAAATCGCTTCCCTAGGGCGCCGGGGCGCTATCTATGGCATAGCGCAGTGAATGGAGGTTGCGGTCCCGTGCGCGCAGGCATAACGGGATTAACGGCTCATCTCCACCAGCAGATAACAATCACTATGAACGATCTAAATTCCACGGAAAGCTTAACATTAGCTAGGTACTAATTTAATTTAACCTCTAGACTCTTTAGTTGAAAGGCGTTACTCTAGTCTAGTGGAAACATCTTTACCCCGCAAAGTCCCATCATCACTACAGCGGGCGTAATATGGCCGTGTTTATCGCGTGACAAAGCGTGGATAAAGCATCCGTCACTCTCGCGCTTATATACGTGTCAGAAAGTGACGGATGCTTTATCCACGTTTTGTCACGCGATAAACGCGACCATATTAGGCCCGCTGGTCAACTAATGTTTAAAAAAATATAATGAAGCTACTGCCGCACTCAGAGACGTCAATTATTTTTAAGTGTCATAAAGTTGCTGCGTCTTATTCTATTGCTATAGCAAAGAAAGTGACAGCAGCTACTTTAATGAAACTTAAAACTTAATTGACGTCTCTGAGTGCGGCAGTTACTCAACAAACTAACAAATTTAATTGTAGCTACAGCTTTTTTGTGTTCACAAGGCTAACTAACTAAACCTATCCTTTGTAGTGTAGATTACTTACGGTAAGTCTAAGCGTGTTGAACGATATTTCAAAAAGTGTTAAAGTGGACATTCACGGTCAGTTAAACTGATCAGTTAACTGACGTACATCCAGAAGCTGACCTTGAGTTCGTATAATTTCAACTTAAGATTTCACATTCACGGTCAGTTTTTGGATGTACGTCAGTTCAACTGATCAGTTTAACTGACCGTGAATGTACACCTTTAGGTAGGTAGGTATGTACGTAGGTAGGTTAGTTATATCATCATAACATAACAAGGTTTTGTTAGCCGATGTTTATCTTTCTATTTTCAGTCGAATGGATTTCATGATCCGTTTACTCGATCTCACGGAGCTAAACGAACGACGAGTGCGACTTTTAACAAGAAAAACAAAAGAACAAGCGAGTCTCCCCAAAATAACTAAGTAGGTATAGTGTAACCGTGTAGCGGGAGATAAATATAACGGCAGTGGGTACTTGCGCCTCGCGTGACATAATCTGAGATAATAGGTAGGTACTAGCTGCGTCCAAAGAGAATAATCACTACGGCTGCGTCTCAGTCGGTGATTTCAGTGAAGTGTCGTCTAAATGCGATAAGTAATAGGTATAGTTTTGAATATCACGTTGCACTACAAACGAGTCGTGGGACAGACAATTAAAACATTCATAATTTTAAGGTTAAGTAGTTATTACTTAATTTAAGCTTTTTTGTTTATTTCGAACCCATGTCTTTTGGGATTACCTTCTCACAATAGTTGCTTTGGCAGTACTTTTTGAAGGAAATATACTACTTTTAATATACTACTTTTTTATATTTTTCATACTAAAAACTGCGACTGCGAGTACTTAATCCGACTTTTGGAAATAGTGGCATAAGGCATATTTAAGAATTAAGAACACGAAAAACTAAAGAAAGGCAATTTTATATGTGAATATTTAAAATTCCTCCCAAGCAACCTCTTGGTAGGTACCTATATCGTACACCTATGTGCTAATCGGAAAGTCCTTGGGCTCATGCCCGTTATACTACTTACAGCTCGCACGCGAATTGAGACGGAATATACAAAGTCCACAGAGTACAGTACAGAGTTACAATGACGGTAAAAAAGCCATGTCGCAAGCCATGGATAATTCTACTAAAATAAGTTGTGAGCAAGAAAATTTCGTCAGTTTAAGTTTGAACATAGTCACGTCAACGCACCATGCGTGCTAACTTTGACGTTGCGTAGCTAACAGAAGACCGGGGTCGAGGACGATTCTCGTATTGTTTAAAAGCATTATTGTATAAAATGCCTTCTTCAAGGCTTATTACACCTTCCTAAATTTATAAGTCACTAACGAGAGGGACGCCGCAATACGTTAAATACGTATGGCGATATCTCCATCTCATTCAATGTATTGCGACATCCCTCTCGTTAGTGACTAAATTTAGGAAGGTGTGATAAGCCTTTTAGTTTGATACTTTATGAAACCTTGGTACTCATTTACGTACCTATAGAATATTGAGCGGGTGAAATGAATGATGAGAAAATGACAGGTTGTCGCACCGCACCAGGTCGGTGCGGCTCTCAGGCCTGCCCGCGGGCTCACCCATCGGGCGCCGCGCGCCGGCGACGTCACATGTCGACGACAGAACTACTTTCATTTCGGTGCCGAGACAGCTTTCACCTAACAACGAGTCGCATATAAATTATATAAAAACGTTACCAACATATTAACTAACAAGCATAGAATCAATAATTCAGAGCTTTTATTTTATTTTTTTTCATACGTAAATCAAGTACCTAATCCAAAGAAATGTTTAATTATTTTCGCAAGATTAAATTTAAAAAAAAACACCGTAAAAAGAAACCATTTCATTTCATTCCCCCTGTTTATAAAACCCTATCCTAATGTTTCATCGCAATCTGATTGAAATGGAAATCTACACTGAGAAAAATGTTCATCAATAATTTAGGTGAATTCACGTAAAGTAGAGAGCATACTGATATCACCAAAAAGTACGATGAAACTACTATCCTCGGCTGCTCACGATATAATATGATGAACTGTTACTACGCTTTTAGTAGGAAGCAGACACAATTTCACGGTGAAAGTCATCGAACCGTTGTGGGAAGGCCTCATGTGACCATGTAACAGTCATCATATTTTAGTATGCTTTCCTCATAGTTTTACTTGATTTCCTCTTACTTCAAATATGTCCTTTTATTTCTTCCTACTGTTTTTAAATGCCGTCATCGTATTTTTGTATGAATTCTTACTTTTATATAACGTTTTGTCGTTTAATTTCAGTAATATCCTATTATTTACTCCTACTACTTATAAAGGCTTTCCTGATATTTTTGTATGCTTGCCTAGTACTGTTTATGTGCTTTCCTCATATTTTCGTCATTTTCCTATAACTTCTTCCTACTATTTATCTATGCTTTCCTCATATTCCAGTACCTTTTCCCGTTACCGTGTTATTTTCCTATTAGCTCTTCATACTATTTATCTACGCTTTCCTTATATTTTTGTATTCTTTCTTGTCTTTTAAAAGCGCCCAGTGCGTCCAGTGGCCTCCTCGTCACTGTGATTGTGTTTTTAAAGTATTAAACTATTTTATTAAAATCGAATATCGAACACCACTTACATTCTATGTAATGAAGCTTGGTATTTATTACATTTCCTCATTTTAACTTAACGGGAAAAAGTTTCCGTTAAGTTAAAATAGGGAAAAGTAATGAATACAAAGCTTCGTTAGATAGAATTTAGGTTGTATTCGATATTCGCTTCTAATAAAATAGTTTAGTTCAATAGAAAACATACCTAATTACAGTAACGAGGATGCGACTGGATGTACTGCGCCCTTATAGAATAATAGGTAAGGATAGATAAATTGTGGGAAAAAATAACAAAAAAAGAATAGAAAAGTATAAGGAAAGCGTAGATAAATAGTAGGAAGAGCATACAAAACACATACATGTAAAAGAGTACTTTTGGTGAATATTATAATATTCACCATAAATTACTAACAGAAATCAGGAATAATCAAAAAGATCACAATAAACCAGATCTGAATTGAGGAGACAGTTGTAAAAGGAAAAATAAAATTGTTAACAAAAAGTTTTATTAACGAAAATTAATCATAATTTAAACTAAATATAGGCATACCTATATAACAAGTATATTATTTTACACAAGCGACGTGGCACTGGAAACTCATGCTCGCGCCACGTCGCCTGTGTAGTCAAGTCAAGGACAAAAACATAAATACGATACGCACAAACTCTCAAAAATACGTCTCACACGCTTACGCTTACGCCTGATATAAGGTCGTCTATACATATACCTATTTTGAGACTGGGCGAATCTATGTTTTTATCCTTGACTGTACAATTTAGTAGGATAATGCGTTAAAAAGTGACATTTTGGCTGCAAAGGAGATTTCGTGAGCTTCATGTACAGCCCTTCATATTTTTTACGCCGCTCCTCTATGGTAACGTTGACATCGGCTTCGGTATTGACAGTCGATACAAAGCTATCCAGAATTTCTGCCCGCGACGCATGCCATTCCTTCTTTGACCGACGAGCGGGAGGAATATTAAACAGGCATCCAATAAGGAGAATAGCTGCTATGACTGAAGTCTCCGGGATCACTTCTGAAAAGGAAGATTTTTTTTTAAATTGAAACACTTTATTAAATTGAAAGTAACCGAAACTGAAGTCTGACAACAAAATAAAACAAAACCCTATCCTATGTTCGTAGTCGAGTAAAAAAAGGTGATGTAAGCTCACCATTAGAAATCGCCAGTGTATCTGCTATATGCTTATGCAGAAATTTGCCTTTAGTAGAAATCTGCCTGTTTCTGGCACTCTGTATTATCATGCCGGTAGAAGCTTCTAAGGCTCTACGTCCCCCAGCTTTATCCGGATAGAGTGCGTCGTAATCAGTAGCCGCCAGCCGTTAGGTGACTGTAGGATGGGGTATTTTTTCAAATACATCTGCAGGGTCCAGCTGCGCGACTTGAGAGCTGCTCCAAGGCCGACAACACCTTATCCATATCCCCTGTACAAATTAATAAGATTGTTTTATTCGGATTTTGATATAGGTACGTTTGCCATATACAAACAAGAACATACCATTATGCATATGTAATATATATTTAATTTAATAATAAAAATAGTTTTCGAGTTCTAAAAGTTCTATTCCAACAAAATTACCTTCTTCAAGTGCCCCCAAGTCAATCCCAGGCAGAGGTGGGTCACCCGACTTTGAGGTCGATGTGGAGCCGGAGTGGGACTTGGGCTTCGCCAATAGGTTTAAAGATATTCGATACGCTCGCCGAGCCCTTCTGGCGTTCACTAGCCAGCCGGAGGTATTACACTTCGACTGGTAAGCTTTGGAGGCCGAGTTCAAGATTTTAGCGGCCCTCGACAGATGTTTCCAATATGACTCACACCTAAAACAAAAATGTATTTAGTAGGTATAACATTTAAGTTGGGTATAGATTTTGTTGATTAAAACTTTTAAGAGAAAGAAAAATAGAACACGTAGAAAGATGTTCGTACTAACTCAAAAAGTACAAAAACTCGCTCTATGTATTTACTGAGGACCAATTAAGGAATAACTGTGCCAAGTTTCAGCCATGTACCAAAAAGTACAAGGTTCCCATCCCATCAGAACAACCCGCAATAGAACCAATCTTCACCGTTTTAGCCAATTTTGTGGCACAATTTCTCAAAAACTATAACTTGTATAAAAATGCATGTTCTAGACACGCGGGAGCGTGTCCAGCCAAGTTAAAAAAAAGGAACTGGAACTTCAAAAAGTTATTTGAAGAAGATTATATCCATGCAAACAAGTACCTAGGTATACTGCGCGCCACGTAACATGAACCTACGGCATAGTATAAATAGAACAGTAATTGCAATTGTTCCTATAATACGTACCTATACCTACATAATTATTATACATAAAAATGTCAAAACTGCACTGAGCTCTTAGTCTCACTCAAAGAAAGCCGCACGGCGGCCGCCAATAGTACCTAGTCAAAGGAATCCGCCGGAGACGAATTACTTTTCTATTTATACTATGGCTACGGGAAAGTCGACTATGACCCACCCCGAAATTGACTTCTGAGCAGGTTCATTCCATGTTACATGGCGCGCACTAAGTATACCTACCACCAGACACCTGTAACCCCTCGTACCTATGCGGTGTCAAAAATTGCTAGGTAATTAAACAGTGACCTCGGCACGGATCCGTGCTAGCATACGAGGGGGTAACCATGCTCATCAAACCAAAAATCAAAACCACAAACAAACAAAAAACACAACGGCAATTAGGTTAGCAATACGAATAGCATAGGTAGGTAGTTCAACTTACCGGCAAACTTCTCGACATAATTGTCGAAATTCCATTTGTGCAGTAGATCTGCCGTCTGCCATCACTTATCAATCTAATATCACACACAATGTAGGTATACCTGTAACGTGCACTCGCGTTGAGCAATAAATGACAACTGACAACTGGCGCGGCGCGGGCGCTTTGTTGCGAATGATGTGGATTCGCCGAACTTGAGACGTTCATCTAAATTTATGATTGCGTAATAATTCGTTGTACGTTTCAATGTATTTTTGTGTAATAGCTTTGTATATTATAAGAATGTTATGATATTTCAGAATTACCAATCTTCAAAAAGATAATGCTAGCATCGTAAATAATATGACATGTCATACTAATTCTAACTTGCATCAGTACGGTGCCTTCACCGTATTTCAATTTATGTTCTGCAATTTTACTAGGAATTTCTTAATACAATATGGTGACAGTTTCCTCATGTAATATAATTATAATCTTTCTCCGGAGTATCATCGAATTTCTGTAATATAGTTGTGTTTTAACAGGACAGCACTATATTGTATCAAAATGGTAATATTATATTCGGTGACTAAATCTTATGGTGGAAGGTCATCACATTATTGCACTACTTCATCTATAAATTCGATTATTTCGTTATATGGTAGAATTCTCACATTGTATTTATCTACGGTCACTTTATTTTAGCATAATTAATTACATTCCAGATCAATGTAATGATATTTTAAAATGAAGCCAAAACGACATTTTTCTCAGTGTACGAGTGAGTAAGATATGAGATGTGTACGAGTACGAACAGAATAAAATCTGGGCATAACCGGCCTTAATCGATCCGATTCCGAACCGTCCAGAATTATCCCATAGATCTATCATCAAGTGCATAGCTTAATCTTAGTAAATACCTATGTTGGTAATTTATAACAACGTATAACATTTGGCCTTTAACCTAATCGGTCAGTGCCGTGAGTCAACGGACCTTAAGGAGGCAATTAACACTAAGCGCAGAGGTTAATGGTCACAGTTGTGGCAATCTACGGCATCAAACTAGGTGCTGGGAATGGGTAATTTATAGACACGCTACCTTCTCCAGTGCAAGAAACCCTAAAACCTATGCTGTGTCGGTACCTTAAAAAAGTTACATCGTTCCTAGCAGCATTGCCACGGTACCTAGTAGGTAAACATAACTAGACATTTTTAAACTAACTTGATAAACTGAACTAGTACTACCTCTATATCTAGGTACATACGATCAAGACTTAAACTTAGTACCTAGGAGTAGCGTCGTCGCTCAGGTCGAATATTTTCATCGATTTTCTATACAAAAGCGAAAAAAAAAAACAAAAAAAAACGATCCGTATCCGATCCGCTGGGGTCCAAACCCGCAGTCTTTGCGTAGTACGCGAACGCTCTAACCATCAAACTATCTGATCAATTCAGACGGTGGCAGCCGCCCCGAAATTGCGAACCATATTGCGCGGAAAATCTTTTTGCGTGAAAATACGGGGAAAACGAATTTTCCCAGATTTGAGACCTAGCTATTTCGAATTTTCGCCCCCGTTTTCGCTAGAGCCGTTTTCGAAAACGTGAGTACAAATATACATATATTGTTTCTCGTTTAATAATATAACATTATTGTTGTAATGTGACTCATATTGTCAAAATGCCTAAATGTTATAAGGACATATGTATGTGGGTAAGCTCCAAAAAGTTGGACCCAATTAGCAAATAGTTAAGCGTAGTTAACCATACAAACAAAGAAGGCGAAAAAAGTTCTTTGTGCGACGTAAAGTATCCTTACAAAATTGTATAGGTAATCTTCCTCGCACAACGGAGTTTCATAGAAAATTTAATTGCGTGAGTTAGCATATCATTCCCAAGTTTTTGAACCTTACCCATGTACCTATTGTAGTCTGCGTGGTCAACTTGTACTTTGATCACCAAGGGTAAACGTCTCAGTGAACGACCACTAAATGACATTGTGAATTTTGAAAAAGTCATAAGTACCTACTTTGCAAGTGTAATATTGATACAAGACGATGAAAAATTCAGTCTTAAATACCATACAGACGACGACATAGTTTTTATCAAGAAAAGAGTGTCTTAACACACATCATCATCAAGTAAGAATGTATAGCAAGGCGGAACAAAATTCTAATCGCCGCCGCGCAGGAACATGCCATATCTACTCCTACCTCCTTTTATAATACGTACACTTATACACTATCAGCGGGCTTAACATGCATGCACGAGAAATTTGATAGGGGAAATGAATACATCTATTCCATATTCTAACGTATGACTTAACGCTTCAGGTTTAAAATAAAAGTGTCTTGTCCTGACTTTTATTACCAATACCTGTCTTACGATAGAATATGGAATAGATGTATTCATTTCCCTAGCACCTGACAAATTTTATCTCGTGCATGCATGCAAGGGGTCTGTGCCTAAATAGGGTGTAGGTACTCGTAAGAAGTCGCATAGTATAACTCAAATCTTCGGAAGACCAAACGTCAGACAGTGCAGCAGAAACAAAACATGGAAAGTATATTGCATTTCCGATACTTACTCGTACGTAACTCGTATAGGTACGCAGGCAGTTGTTGGCGACACAAATATTTATTCGAAGAAAAAACTTTTTTTTCAAATTAGGTGGGGTAGAGCGTAGCACAAGGAGACCGATTGTCACAAATTGTCCATCAATTGTGACATGCAGTGTTGCTTGCAACATATGAGTAGGGTAAACCGGGGTAGTTGCCACACTTTTTGAAATCACTCTATATCTCAGTACAAAAAACAAAATACTTTATTTGTAAAACTGGCCGGTACTTTGTTTTTTTAGCCACATACTTACTTATGGAAAGTAATGAACATTATCTTTAATATTTCTAGAGTATTAGCGATTTTTGCGGACCTCTATATTTTGGGACACCTATCCCACATAGGGGATAGTTGCCTAATCCATATAAATTATGTTTAGGATAGATGCCCCGCTGAGAAACAGGACATCTATCCCGCAAAAACTTTGACCGTATTTTGCCTTCCCATGCAATCGCACAGAGACTTGCGACTTGCGACACGGTCAACTTACTTAGTTGTAGTTGGAGTCTTTCGATAGACAATAAGATAGCATACGATTCAACCCTGAAACTATAGTAATTACAATCGGGGCAACTATACCCCTGGGGCATCTATCACGGTTTTACCCTATGTCGCAAGACCGCGTACCTACCTACCCACTACCGAAGTTAGCCACGAGTCGGCGTTATTATAAAAGAGTTCCCCGGCGAACATAACTTGACCTTTTATTGATCGCCTGCCAAAATGAGCGTAGGAAAATCGATTTAACAGAAAAACTTAACCTCTGTGTCACACCACAGGCGAGTCGCGGTGGGAATACTCGTGAGTACCTAAAAGGCTTATTTATTACACCTTCCTAAATTAGTCACTAACGAGAGGGACGCCGCAATACATTAGATACGTATGGATATATCTCAATCTCATTCAACTTATTGCGGCGTCCCTCTCGTTAGTGACTAATTTCAGGAAGGTGTAATAAGCCTTTAACAGCAAAGTAAACGAGCATATTGATAAATAATTCCAAAAATATGAAAAAAGCGAAGACCTAACGTACCCCATAACATTTTATATCAAACAATCAGGTCAATTTATAATTAACTCTTGTTGCGGACCTCAAGCCCATTTAAAATTAACCTAATTAGATTACCTACTACTTCGTACATATAAGGCAGGCGACGGCACCATGATGTCATCAAAAAAGACCATCGTGTGGGAAAATATTTATAACCCTAGCATATAAGTTCTTGCTACACATAAAATAAAGAAAAATAAAGACATTCTTGTTATTATAGTGACCCTGCCTACGAAGCTCGAATCCCGGTATGGGCAAATAGGTATGTGTGATGAGCAGTGATCGGAATAGGTAGAGTATATTTACCTAAACTTGACGCTTGTTCATTCATGCGGGAGTGAGATGGGAACACATTATTGAATGAACATGCATCAAGTTTAGGTAAATATACTCTACCTATTCCGATCACTGGTGATGAGCGCGAGTAGGTATTTGTTCCTGGATCATGGATATTTTCTATTATTTGAGTATATTTTTCTCTATATAAGTAGTTAGTTATGTATATCGTTACCTAGTAAGCATAGTACAAGCCTAGAGCTTAGTTTGGGACTAGGTCAATTTGTGTGAGATTTTCCCCTGATATTTATTTATTTGAGTTTTACATTTTATTAATATTAGGTGCATCACTAAAAAGCGAAAAAAAACAATTTTAACAAAAAATAAAACCGTCTTCAAAAACCCACTGAAAATAAAGACCGGCCTCCTAGGAGTCCTAGTAATTGCCTATTTAGTGCCTAATTTTAATAGGTACATAAATATATCCAAGGCGGTGTGAAGTAGGTATACACAAATAGTAATTAATAACTGACAATAAAATACCTGTCGTATAATTACATTTATTGTACTAACAGTTCAGGAACAACAAACTATAATTATTATCATATAGTATATTAGTGGTCCTGTGACAGATTGAATTTTATATTTCACGCGAATGTTGTTCCAACCAAACGAGCAGTCAACCAACTTAAAAAAATACGTATCTATAAATTAGTGTCAAACAACTATAATTATTAATACCAAATCTGCAAAACTACGCACAACTTTTAATGGAAATAAAAACAAAATAATTAAACTATTTTTACACTCCATACGTGAAACGGACCGTCAATAGTGTTTAACAATGACTTGGTTCTTCGACTGAATCGATTCGCCATTTTGTAAAATCGCGTCCCTTGCGTCAACTCTCTCAACTGTCAACGTTAGTACAAATGCCTGCCTTTGTATGTAGTTGTTTTTAAAAAATCGATTATAATTCCTTTATAAACCTTTTCAATACCGTGAAATATGCCAACTTTGCCACCCAGGGTAACTTTACCCAAAATGCAATTCACAAACAAATCTTTCGATGTGGAAAAAACGTGCTGATTTATGGCAACATTAATTACTGTGGTAGAAAATAAATTATATCTGTGGCATCCCTGATGGTCGTATCTGCTTCTAAGTTTAGTCAGTCGCTTGTCACAACTCGTCAAGTGCGGCACGTGTTTTTGCGGGCCAATATTTGTCACGAAGTGAGTGTGAATTACACAAAATGGCGAAACACAAGGTAAGTGTATTCCATTGTATGTTTTAAAATACGAATTAGGAAGTATTTTTATTCAAGTTTCAACACTGTAAGCTTTATAAGAAAAAAGTTATGATGATGGGCAATGTTATCTAGTAATGTTCAGACCTCTGAGTGTCAACATTGCCCGCCATCAAAAAAGACTCAGGGTTGTCACATTATTACATTTTAATATTTGGAAAATACTTAGTATTATTAAGTATGTATTCCGTCCTATAATAATTTCTAGCCGACATAAAAAAATAAAGAAGTGTGTGCAAGCAAAGTTAGCAACACAACCTAGTCACTTGTGTGATGGATTAAATGCCAGTCTAAAGCAAAACGGGACAAAATGGGGATTAATGGCAATTAAGGTAAATTTGTGTAAGATTTCCCCTGATATTTATTTTATTTTTATTTATTTTAAAATTGAATTTTGTTACTTTTTTAAACTTTAATAAAAGTTGAACTTTAAACACCTTGTTTTATTCTACATAATAGGTACCTATCTACCTTCTCTTCGTTTCCTCGAAACTCAACAAAACATACAAAGAAAGTAATAAAATGAACAAAACACGATTAATTTAATCATTTTACCCAGATGTGACAACCCTGAACACTTTGTAATCACTCGAGACGGTTTGTATGGAAATGATCAAAAATGCGAAGGTAACATTGCCCACTCCTTTTGTGACGAAAGTATACATGTACTGATTAACGCATTAAATTGAACGCCATCACTGCCCAAATTCTTGTACTGGTCTTTGTTTCAACTGTATAAGACCTGTAGTTACGTGAGAAATGAAGGTGGGCAATGTTGGCAAGAAGTGCAGATAACTTTGCCCGCCTTCAAAATCAATCAAATTTTGGTTAAAAAATTGACATATATTAAATTTTGCATGACGAGTGCATGCAAATGATCATATAGATGCAGCAGACACAAAAATATAGTTGGGCGTCATAGAAAAAACTTGAGATATTAAAGTTTTTTCCAAAAAATCGGGCAAAGTTGGCATATTTCACGTAATCGAAAAAAATGTATGCGATTTTAATTAGCCACATTACTAAACTAGCCAAATGATATCTGTCACAGGACCATTGATAAATGAAAATAATTATAGCTAGCACATGTATGACCCAAAAACAATGTCAGTGAAAGTGACAGAGCGGGATTGCGAATTGGGCGTCGGATTTATAATCAGTTTATCATAAGACGCGTCTTCACCATCAACGCGAAGCCACTAACATAACGCTAAAATAGATGACACGTCATCGTTTGTTAACACAGCGGGGCGCTGCATTTAGTTAATATGATACTCGTACTGCCGCACTCAGAGACGTACATTAAATTTTTAAGTTTGATTAAAGTTGCTGCGTCTTATTCTATTGCTATAGCAAAGAAAGTGACAGCAGCAACTTTAATCAAACTTAAAAGTTAATTGACATCTCTGAGTGCGGCCGTTAATGAATATAAGATTTATATGACATAAACGCGTTCCTCGCCAAACAGATCATTTTCGATTCTCTGCACTAGTCAAGAATTAAGATTTCGAACCGAAAAAAATATTATTTTGCCGTTAGACACCATATTTGTGAGATTCGATCGATGTGTATATTATGTACACTCTTTATTGCACAAAAAGTGAATAAAAAGGTACCTACGTACCTACTCGTCTACCTTATGAATAACGTCTGATAAATTTACTATGTACCTCTTGCCTAAAGATAGATATGTACCATCAAACGGGGGGAAATTAGACGAATTTCAAATTCAAAGACAAAAAAGCCGATCAGGTCCGCACAAACTTGTAGGTATAAACTGACACACACTAAGTATGCACCCTCGTACTTGGTAAGTATCAGTATATACTGGCCTTTATTTTATATGTGATGTAACTACAAATTAACGGTTTTCGGATTTTTTACTTTACTTGTGCTATAAGACATTGCTGCTTGCCTAATTTCAGACCTGAGTATTTGATACGAATTTCAACTTGATACCTCCTGAGAAAAACAGACACACAGACAGACGGACAACAAAGTGATCCTATAAGGGTTCCATTTTTCATTTTGAGGTACGGAACCCTAAAAATAGACAAAATCATGCATAACAACCACAATATTTCTGGCGATCAAGGAAACAGAAAATAGGTACCTAATCCAACAAACTAGCGTAATTATTGGGTGCCTACTTACAATACGTCAATTAAAGTTTGATTAAAGTTGCTGCGTCTTATTCTATTGATATAGCAAAGAAAGTGACATCAGCAACTTTAATCGAACTTAAAAGTTAATTGACTTCTCCGGGTGCGGCTTGTAATTATGAACAAAGAGGGACGTAAGAATTGGCAGAATACTTATACACACAAGCACACATGTCACTGGACTACGTGGGTAGCCTACGTAGGGCGCCCCGACCGGGGACGCGGTCCCCCTCCGCCTCTGGTTCGCCTCCAGTCTGCTGCTGACTGACCTCCACTCCTACTTCAAAACCTACCTACTCAGCAAGCGCATGCAACGAAACGTGACCTCGATAACTCTTGTGCGTTAACTGCGCGAATCCCACGTAGGGGGACCCGCCGAATCTATAGGTAGCTATTATAAAACGATTGGCACCAAATAACGCACCGGAATCGTCGCTAGCTAATGTTAAGTTTTCTACGGAATGTCATACCATACCGAACAGACCGGTTCACTAATTGAATAGTAAGTAGACCGTTTTCTAAGTTCTACAACTATTTAATGAGGCCGTCTCATGCGGGAACTAGATAATAATATTTACTGTAAAAAAAAACCTAAACTACAGAAAATGACAATAGACCCTTTTTTCTATCAGCACAAAAGCGCAGCGTAATTTGGGACGGGTTGAGTTGAACATTCAATACTCACACCTACCTAGCTTATTTGTGTGAGACGAGCTTCAAGAGATTTAATTTATAAATACTTACCAGCTGTATGATTTTCAATATGCCCGGTGTTGTTTTGAAATATTCTACGTTAATTTTGATCCAGTCCAATGGCTTGTCCTGTTGCGGTGGCGGCGCCCCTTGCGGCGTGGGTTTGTTGTGATCGACGGTTACCACTGTCTCCGGAGCCATCATCCTCGAGGTTCAGTCAACGGGTAGAGAAGAGATTAGTTATATAAATGTGTGGGTATATTTTATCACAAACACTAACACAGAATCTCAGTACACTGTAAGCGCGGGACGCATTTTCGTGTGGCGAGCGAAGTATAGAGAGTGCGTCGTGCGACTGGCGGGGAGCGAGAGCAGGCAGGGCGAGCGCGGCGCGGGCTGCGGCCTCCTATA
Organism: Tortrix viridana; assembly: GCA_963241965.1. Taxonomy (NCBI): domain Eukaryota; kingdom Metazoa; phylum Arthropoda; class Insecta; order Lepidoptera; family Tortricidae; genus Tortrix; species Tortrix viridana. The sequence continues at coordinate 8,006,772 of OY725174.1, forward strand.
CTGTACTGTGACGCCATGGTCCGCTGCGCCGATGACGATTACCATGCGAGTTGGTTGTGGGTCACGAGCCACGCCGAATGCACACTCGCTGCATCACCTCCAGCGGGGCCCTGAGCCCGAGGGTTCCGTCCGTACAAATAACAAAATAAACAAACCATAGGGCTTTGCTTTATTATGGCTTCGCCGGGTCAGTTTTTAGACTAAGACCAGTAATACAATCTCCAGAACTGTTTATTCGAAGCATCAACTGTTTACTCTTAGTAACTCTCTGTAAGCAAAATTTAAATTTCATTTATTTTACAAGACATTTAGGACATAAGTACCTGGGAGATCGAGCCAAAAAACCTTTTTTTCACAATTTTTACGTTAGAGCCGTTAACATGCAAGCACCAAGCACGAGATAAAATTTGACAGGTGCTAGGGAAATGAATACATCTATTCCATATTCTGACGTAAGACTTAACACCTAAGGTTTAAATAAAAGTGTCTCGTCCTGAATTTTATTAATAAGCGACTATTGCGATTTAACGTACAAACGTTCAAGTTTCTTTAAAGTTGCTGCGTCTTATTCTATTGCTATAGCAAAGAAAGTGACAGCAGCTACTTTAATGAAACTTAAAACTTAATTGACGTCTCTGAGTGTGGACGTAAGTCTTACGTTAGAATATGGAATAGTGTAGCTGTGTAGGTAGGTATTCAATTCCCTAGCACCTGTCAAATTTTATCTCGTGCTTGCATGCTAGGGGGCCTACGGGAACGCGATTGGTTACAAATAAGTACCTACCTACAGTTTTTTAATCTCACGGAAAAAATGTAAACAATTGTGTTGCCGTTAATGAAAAAAATGTTGCCGTTAATCAAGATAATATAATTTAATTTGTTGATGGCAAACTTTATTCTGACTTAAACTCTTTGTTATATTAATTTAAAGAGAGAATACTGTTTTCGTATGCATTATTTATTTATTACACTGGTATCACTGTCTCGATGCACCTGTGTCGTGTCATTATGCGGGCCGCTTACGCCGGTAGCACACCTCCGCCGCGAAATCGATGCAGCGAATCCGCTGACGTTCCGCCACCGTTTGTACGTTATATGACGAGCGAAACAATAGCGAAACTGCCTGTTCTACCGCGTTAAATTGACCATGCTTCTATCTATTTCTCGCGGAATATCGGCGACGCCGCTCACATCTCCGCCGCGAAATCGATGCAGCGAAACCGCTGACCGAATGTACAATACACGTACCCGAGTACCTATTTACCTCGGTTGCTGAAGGCCTCATGTGAATGATTTCAGTTACGCGACAGGGCTTGTTAACGTTACTAGATAACATAATAAATAACGTTACATAACGGTAATTTTATACAAATACTTATCGTTATTTGGTACAGTAATTTTATTATAATGTTTACCTACTTACTAACGTTCATTTTACCTTTAATTTTAACAATAGCCCGAGGCTTGTTATTTACTAGATGATAAAATAATAAATAACATTACTTAACAGTTATTTCATAAAAATGCCGTTAACTACCGTTATATTAAAGTTAGGGCCGTATTAGTAAACTCATCTCAACTCTGATCCCCGTTTCAAGATACGTCAAAGTAAACGTCAATCCATAGAAAACTGTCATTTTTGACGCATCTTGTGACGGGGATCACAGTTGAGATGAGTTTATTAATACGGCCCTCAAATACCATTACAAATAACGTGAAATTAAGCGGATAACATTCGTAAAATAACGGTAACAAAATAATGGTAAAATGCGTTTTAACTTTATTATCTATAAGTTTTATTTTAAAGAATAATGTACTTACTGGTTAGGTTCCTTTACAAAACATTATTTGCGACTAATTAAAAGTCAATACATTTGTTAAGTGGCGACATCTATCAAGCGATGTAAGAAACGCTTTTTAACGATATGTACAAAACCATCTGTAACCCTGGGGCCACACTAATGGGGAAACGCCGTTAATTATCACGACGATAGTCCTTATGTGTAGCAGCATAAGGCGATTGACGTTGATTTTTATCGGCGTTTCCCGTTAGTGTGGCCCCAGCATAAGCAAATAGGTAACTCTAACGCAAATATTAAATTACAATTATGATATTGTTATTAGTATTACTGATTAGTTTTTACTAATTACTAATAATTTTTACTAATTTCGGTCTACGCATACTGACGCGATGGACGTTGATTTTGAACGGCGTTTCCCGTTAGTGTGGCCCCAGTGTAACTATACTACAAGTAACGACATCTATCAGCGATTTATGATCTATATCTATACAAATAAAAGTACGTAACTGGTCGCTGTCTGTATGTACATGTCATGGAAGATAATTGAGAAAAACTATTATTGGAGGTCCTTATTAACGCATTAGAACCCAAAACAATGGTTTTTAGAATTTTTGTCTAGTTGTTTGTGTGCGCTAATCTCAGAAACGGCTTAACCGATTTGGATGAAATTTGGCACACAGATAGTGTATTACCTGGATTAATTAACACAAAGGATACTTTTTATCCCGGAAAATTGTATAGTTCCCGAGGGATACACGATAAACACTTCTACGCGGACGGAGTCGCGTCTGTGGTCGCGCGTCGGTAAAATCTAGTTAATAATAATTCACTTAATCGTCTTACTTGATCGATCATACCTACTTACAACCGTTTTTTGTTTATTTCCTAAACAAATCTTTTAAAGCCGTACAACGCTACGTCATTATATGTAATTTATGTAATATAAGTAGTTTTTACCCGCGACTTATCCGCGTAGAAGTCGTTTATCGCTGCTCCCTCGGGAACTATCAATTTTTCGGGATAAAAAGTAGCCTATGTGCTATTCCAGACTATAATCTATGTGCCAAATTATATCCCACCAAATACATAAATGTAAAAAAAATACCTAGGCCAAGTTCTCGCATGGGCCACCAAAACAAGTGGTATCTAAAAAGGTGCCAAGATTGGTGACAGTCAAAGCAATTTATTGCGACTAGATACTTAATGCGTTTAGTGCCGCTACCGGGTTGCGGCAACCATCGCTGCTCGAGTTCGACTTGCTTGCACATGATTGGTTTCTCTTGTTACATTTTCATTGCTATTTCCCCCGAAAGCACCTTAACCTTTCCCAACCGATGTAATTAATACGGGGAAAACTAATTTTCCCAGATATAAGACCTAGCTAGATCGATTTTTCGCCCCATAAACCCGCATACTTCAAATTTCATCAAAATCGTTAGAGCCGTTTTCGAGAATTTGAGTACAAATATACAGGGTGTCCCGCGATAAGTACTCTGTACTTACGTATACTGTATCGCGTTACACCCTGTATTTATTCATAGTTTATTTAACGAACTGATATTTCTGAGTAGGTGTTGTACATTTTATTTGATTATAAAAAGAAAGTTTAATTAATCACGGCCTAATTATAGTATTAATACTATTATAAATGCGAACTAAGTTTCAGTATCAAAACAAATTATAGCTATTTTAGCTAAGGGAGTCAAAAGTGCACCAGCACCGTACGCAAGCTCGTGCACTTTACGAATATCATCAAAATCTTACGGCCGCACTCAGAGACGTCAATTAAGTTTTAAGTTTCATTAAAGTTGCTGCGTCTTATTCTATTGCGATAGCAAAGAAAGTGACAGCAGCTACTTTAATGCAACTTAAAACTTAATTGACTTCTCCGAGTGCGTCCGTAAATCTTACTACCACCTTACTACTATAATATTATAAATACGAAAGTTTGGATGGATGTTTGTTACTCAATCACGCCAAAAAGCTGAACGGATCTGGATGAAATTTGGCACAGAGATAGATTAGTCTGGAATAGCTACGTAGCTATAAGCTACTTTGTATCCCAAATAAAACAACAGGGAACAGCGATAAACGACTTCTACGCGGACAAAAGCTAACTCTTAAGCTAACGATGTTAAAAATCGACTTGCTAATTTTATTGGGCGAAATATTTTTGTTCGAACGAATCATATCCCAAAAAGTTATTGTTTTATATTCAGAACACCAAAGTCGCAAATTACGCCGGTTGGGTAAGGTTAATAGCAATGAAAATGTAACAAGAGAAACCGATCATGTGCAAGCAAGTCGAACTCGAGCAGCGATGGTTGCCGCAACCAGGTAGCGGCACTAAATGCATTAAGTATCTATTTAGTCGCAATAAATTGATTCGACTGTCACCAATCTTGGCACCTTTTTAAATACCACTTCTTTGGTGTGGTGGCCCATGAGAACTTTGCCTAGGTATTTTTTTACATTTATGTATTTGGTGGGATATCATATCAGTACTTTTTGACGGGTAGTCGATACCAACCTACTAATTATCGTGGTCGCGGTGGTCACGTTTTCGGTGACGGCACGGTCACGCCGGTGGTGGACAAACGGCCTAAATGAAACAGCCATATTGAAATAAAACAAACAAATAGTTTTTCTCGTCTATTGCGTAAACTTAGAAAAAGAATCCTAGAATTTTTCCTCCCAGATGTTTCCTTCTGGCTTCTTCATGATCCATGATACCTCCACTGGTTGTGAGAACAAGGTATCTGTAACAGGAAAACATATTGCCTGAATAAAAGTAATTCACAAATTAATATTAAAGAACAGGAATTCAGCAGCATATAAATACATCTAGGTTACATTTCACTTTAAATATCACTTAAGTTCACACAACCATGTTACTGGAATGGGATGTATGAAACGGCACTTACAATGTTCACAATAGAGTGACATCAAATTGTACCATTTATTTATTAATTTAGCACAACATATCAAATGACATCCAACAAGATCTATTGGCGATTCGCGGTAGTCGTGCTTTAAGTACATGTTCCTACAACATAATACCCCTTCTACACGATCGGGCGGTTGGGCCAACCGAGAGGGACGCAGCTATCTGTAAGAACGAGACATATATATTACTATTTCATTCTGACAGATAGCCGTGTTCCTCTCGGTTGGCCCAACCGCCCGATCGTGTGGAAGTCGAGTAATAACGAAAGGAAAGGAGGCAAACATTTGTGTAATGCTTGTTCCAACTATTGCTGCCGCACTCAGAGATGTCCATTATTTTTTAAGTTCCATTAAAGTTGCTGCGTCTTATTCTATTGCTATAGCAAAGAAAGTGACAGCAGCTACTTTAATGAAACTTAAAACTTAATTGACGTCTCTGAGTGCAGCCGTAAAATATTACAAATAAGGCAATATAAATGTACAAGACAAAAGTGTCAATATTCTTTCAGTTTGTGTAAGGTAGGGAAATACAATCTTTTTCATCAGAACTATGCTGCCATCTCAAAGAAATAGGTAATAACTCACAATTAGTGACTTAACCTTTTCAACGCCATGTCAAATTCAAAAGTCGTCACTCGCGCGCCAATGACAGCTGAAAACCAGAGCTAATTTCAACCTTATGTCATAGACACTCAGGTCTATTTTTCACTGTCAACCGTGACGGATATATCTGTCGTTGGCGTTGAACCAGTCATGCGGATATATCCGTCAATTGCATTGAAAAGGTTAAGGAGGTACCTATCACACCTTTGCTCAAAAATTGTTTGATATCACTCGAAGATAATTGATTCAGTGCAAACATAAAATTATTATTTTACACAATAATGATAACACGTCTTGTTCTAGATACCTACCACCTTTTTTTTTATTTAGGCTTTGCGACTGACTGACAGATAATAATACTCTGCCCTGGAACTAGGGTTTTGTCTCTGGAACTTTTGCATCATGAAAATTAACTAGGTATACTGCTATAAGACAAATATGTATCTTAGACAAAACTCCTGCAGCAAGTGCAACCATATTGATTGAATCTGCTTTGGTTATTGAATTTGAGATACCGCCTATTGGTAGGTATATAAGGGCATGTATGAATTTTCGTGATGCAATGGAAAAGTTACCTTTTCTTAATTTTAGTCCCGTACAATTTTTTTTTATCAGCCCATGTATTCAATAATTGAATTCTAATTGAATTTCAATCAGAATTTTGCTATACATTTTAGATAGAACTACTATGAAGTGGCATCCTTGTACCCCAAACTTACATATTGTTTACTTATTATACCTACCTAACTTGAAACCTTACAATGAACAATTCTTTTTTTCCAGTTTGCCTATCATCATAACACTCAAAAGGCCTTTTGAAATGCTTTTTGCCAAACTTAATTTGAATTTTATATGACCAGGGGCCAATTTTTATTCTCATCCAGTGACTAAAGCTCACCAAAAAGTTGATTTTTACCAGTTTCTAGAAGTTTGTATATTAGCTGGTGACTGGAGTTCCTATACCTGTAATTTGAAATAAGAGTGCCCACACCCACTCGTAAACGAGATGACCGCGTAATTTAATTTTCATTATTCTCACTAATCATCAGTAAGATTCTAAAATCAATTACTAGTAACCTATATTCCAATTCCAATTAACCACATTTTTGTTGCAGGCAGAGGTTAAAATAAAATCTATAATTTGACATACTAGATTGACAGATAAAGTATCACATCCATTTTAAATATAACTGTGATGAGCTTGACCAACATTTTTATTTAATTTATTTATTTATTAATGATACATTACACTACTGTTACAGGAAACCCAATGTGAGATACTTAAGTCACTTTAGTGAATTCCCACAGAGAACATGAGAACAAAATGGTATTCTCAGTCACTTCATTTAAAATAAACAGTCTCACGAGTTCAAGGTATACTTAAGAACAATACATGTCTACCATCAGACCATCAGACCATCAGAATGTCAGATTATACCTATTAACCCCTCGTATGCGGGAGCCAACCAAGTTCCATACCACATTCTAGTCTCTTCAGATACCAAGTTCTAGTCTCTTCAGATTATGATAAAGACCACAAAAATAAGAAAAAAAATATACAAAAAGATATCCAAATTTTGAGCACGGATCCTTGCTTAATGCATTCACTGCCAATAGTGCTACACTAGTGAAAACTCGCTACGAACAGAGAACCTGATATCGGGTACGCGGCACTGAATGCAATAAGCATACAATGGGTTAAGTTATGAAAGTATAAATCACAGTAACAAGCAGGTATTTTGTATTTGTATTTAGCAGGTAATTATTTGGGTTTCCCAGCTAGTAGGTATATTTTAACATAGTAGATATAAACAGCACTACCCATACTGTGGCAAAATTGGTGCAAATTTGAGTCACCAAACACTACTACCTAACGAGTTAAATTATAAACAGCACTAGACTACTTTGTTAGCTACATCTTTAAAAATTTAACAAAAATAAATATTGTTAAATCACAAACAACAAAAATAAAAATAATGAAATTCATAGTTTATAATTATAAGAATGAATTAACTGTTTTACAAAGAAACTAAACAGGTAGGAATATTGATACAATATACCCAACCAGAACTAGTAGTAGTAGGTTAGGTTAGGTTCGGTTGGGTTAGATTGTTGTATGGGGACCCCCTTTGCTTTAGGCGGACCAAAACAATGTAACAGTGTAGCCAGAAAGGCAAAACATCACTTAGCACGAAGTACAAAATGATTCAAATAAACAATAAATTAACGAATTTGAACAACCTGAGTTAACTTACCCGAATTGTCGGGATGGCAATAGGTTAGTCCATCTCTCGATGTCATTGATAGGTACATCGAAGCGAGGTGAAATTACTCCACACTTGTTCAGCCTTCCAGTTAGATTCACGACGATTTTGCCGGCTCTGTGATCATCAACAATCTCGAACTCGCCAATGTAACCGTGCTTCATCATCACAGTCAGGAACTTGACGATAACTTTTGAGCAAGGCCGGATGAGCACTTGCCTTTTGCCACGCTTTTCGGCATTGTGAATAGACTTCAGCGCATCACTCAATACGTTCATACGCACCATGGCTGGAAATAATGAACTTAGTGTGATTAACGGAAAACCGATAGAATATCACTTGGGAACTAAACGTCAAAACACAACGAAGAGGTTAACAAATCAACAACTAGTAAACCGCTAGTTCGTGACTGAAATAATATAACTAGGGTGGAACTAATTATTTACTTTCACAGAATAAATGGTTTTCTACAGTAAAAAGGGGATATCTTTACGCGATTACCTAGGATTAAAACCCGCCTCGACTACTCGAAATGACAGGATAGTGCAAAAGAACTCGAGAGGTTATTTTTTCTCTGAGTTGCCAGTATCAGAAAAGGGCGTATTTCAAATTTACTCAATAGGTCATATAAAATAGGACATATAAAAAGTATATTATTATAAAGATGGTAGGGACATGGAATAAAACATCTGAGTATATTTTCGCTTCTCGCTTGCGTCAAGTGTTTTTGTGATCATCTAGCAGGGACTGTATATCGATAACCGAGATATATCGGTATTTTTAAGAATATTTTATCTATACCAAATATCGTTAAATAGAGATTGATACTTTTATCAATACTTGGTACCGATACTAATGGGTAGGTACATATTTTTTAGCAAATTTTTTTAGTAGTTAATCAGATACATAATCATCTGGCCAAATAAAGCCACTTATGACGCGTTGGGGATTAGTGCCTTGACTGTACCAACGATTTTTGAAGAGTTCCGTCGATTCCTCATGGATTTCATCGTCAGTTTATCCATCTTATAGAAATTAGACCAATCTGAACCTGGTATGTTCCATTCGGGTATGTAAGTAGGTTCGGTGGTATGTTTCATTTGGGTATGTTACCTGACTGAATAAAAAAATAATTAAATCGTGTTCTGTCAAAATATCGATATTAATGTACCGAAAATTATTTATCGATACCTATATCGATAAAAAGATATCTAATTACCGGTATTTATATCGATATCCAAATTATACCGGTATTACAGTCCCTGTCATCTAGGTATAGCTTGGCATAAAAGAGTTTGACGCGGTGACAGGTGGAATTACAATATTCTTAAGTGGCAACCACCATACATCGAATAAGTACATAAAGCATAGAAGCCAAGAAGCTTATATATAACACTGGTGGTTGCACCTAGAACTTTTTTATGAAGACGAGTTTAATTACCCCTAATTGTATTATTAGTTATTTAAATAAAAACAATTAACTTTTAGACATGTGCTTTTTATTAGAGAGCTCGGTTCATAGACAACTTGACAGATAGCTCATTAGTGATGTGTTTAACACATAGTGATGTTTTTACACATACTACATCTTCCCATTTGGGATTTAAAGAAATTATAAAACACAATTATCATAGAGAAATAAATCACAAACATAATCATTTAAATAAGTAGGAGGACGTAAATGTCCTTAGTGCATGTTTACAGCTGTGTGTGTGGAATTTGCGAATGAAGGTGTCGCGGCACGCATTATGTCAATGTCTTGTACGGCGATAACGTATCTTCCCCTTTTGCTTTAGTCTAAGATGGCATCAGTAATTATCGTCATAATATCGCGTGATAATATATGTCGGAGGCAGTCATTAATATAGGATAGAAGCTCAAAGAAACCGGAAAGCGACAAAAGCGCCCTCTACAGCCTTTGGCAGCTCCTTACAGGTCGCTCCAGAGAGACACGGCAGCTCATTTCTACTTGAGATCGCGACGATCGCGTCCAGTGAACACGTTGGGATGCTGTTCTATGTTTCAAGTTAGTTTGTAGAGAGTGAAAGAAGGGCGCATCTCCCGAGATTCGATCAGTTATGCCACGAGGCAGGAAGAACCATGGGTTTGTGGTGGGACTGGTAGGGCTACACTGTTATTACGTTAAGCTTGACGTGTTACTCTTCATTAAAGTCAATGAAGATTAACTGCCGCGGTCACTTTCTGGGTGAATATTCGGGCGTTTCAACCGCCTCATTACCATTCGCAATATAGTGACGAAATTAATGACACCTACCAGCAACTTCTGATACTAATAGAAACTACCCCCGGTTCTGCTTCTGTTTACATCAGAAGTTGCTAGTAGGTGTAAATGATTTCGTCAATATATTGCGAATGGTAATGAGGCGGTTGAAACGCCCGAATATTCACCCTTCTATGCTATAGCAATAGAATAAGACGCAGCAATTTTAATCAAACTTAAAAACTAATTGACGTCTCTGAGTGCGGATATCGAGTTTAATGTGCATTCTCTTTGCTTCGACCCTCAACCAATTACAGCCTAATTTGTCTGGTCTGACTGTCTGTTTGAAAAATATTTGCTTTATTATATATAAATATATCCTCCTGAGGCCTAAAGTCCTACATATGAGACAATTGTCAAAATGACTTACCTTTTTTGACTGACATAAGATTCTGTTTCGAACTAGCGAAATTTTGACATAGGCCTCAGGAGGATAAATTATAGCTCCGTGTGTAACGCGCTTAACTGCCAGATACTCATTTGAAAAACGCTTCCGCCCGATGCATGTTATTTAGCTTCAGCAACACCATACCATTCGGTTCCTTCAACCATAACCCTTATAGTCTGTGGTTCATTCACTTTCACCGTGCGATACGTTCACGTTCACGTCTATTGTCATTCGCCTGAAGTTGATTCGGAGTAAATCAACCGACCAACCAGACCACATTGTTACTTGACTGACTAACGCGTTTCGTTTGCTTCGTTCGTTCATAGTTCGTACGCGTCCTTCTTTCAGTGACTTCTTTGTATCGCTAAAAAATAAGTTTTTGTAAGTTCAGAAGTTTGTAAAAGTGAGTTTACTGATCACATAACTTTTGTTATGAAGATGTAGTTAGCATAGGATTAGTTTTATATTGGCCAATGTGACCCCTGCAGCAAGTTCTATGCGATTAATAACTAGTGAACAAAGTTGAGTGAACTTGTGTTAAGTAGTGTCCATTATGTTTAGAGTTTAGTAAAGCCAATCCTACAGGTGTGTGTACGCATTGTTGTGGTATTCAAATCCTAGCAACCACTAATAATGAAGGAAAATTGTGTTAAGCAGACTTTTCGATACTGTGGACGAAAATATAATACGAAACATTGTAAAAGTAATATAATATAAAAGTGCGTTTTCGTTAATTAACTAAAAAGTTGTGCCTTCGTAAAACGAACAGCTAGATCTTTTTCATGTAATGGAAGAATTGGAACGGTTACTCAATATGTATTCAGCAAAACTTTGGGGAGTCTCCGTGATATGCCTTCTCTGCATCCAGTGCACGTCGTCAGCAGACAATTCAGGTAAGCAGTAGTCAGTAGGTATGCGTAAACAGTATGAAGAGTGATACCACCTTTTGTTTTGTTGGACGATTGATAATTATGCCTAGCACATCTTGTATTTACTTGCTTGTCGCTCAGTGCATCTCTATCGTGTCTCTAACCCTTTCTAACTAGTCTGTTACTAACAGACTAGTTAGAAAGGGTTATCCGATCGACAAAGAAGTAGCGGCCAAGTAGTAAGTAGCTGCTGATATTGTTGACAGAAAGAACAAGGAGTAAGATTTGATTTAAAATGTGTTAAGCATTTAAAGATGGTATTGATGTAACCAAGGTAGAACTATATGAGTGAATATATTCCTGATGTTGACTTTGTTAATTGTCTATGCAACCATATAATATGATATATATCTGTTTTCTTATCAAAAAAACTTTTTAAAAAGTACCTACCCAACTATAAAATCAACACTTAAGCTGACCTAAAATAATTTTGTGTTGTTTTCCCTTTTTTCTAAATAAAATAAATACCTAGGTACAAAAAAAAACCAATATATATATTTTACATACTAATACAATACAATATACAAATTTGTGCCTTTGTGACTGAAATGGTAAGGGATTAATAGAACTTGACAACTAGGTACAGTCAGCTGCAGAGAAGCATAACCCCGTGCATAGAAGTTACCTAGCAGGGGTGGCTACTTTTCTCTGCAGGTGACCGTACATGGGAGTAGTTAATCAGAAACTCACGAGGATCAAAAGTTTTGAGGTTTAACATAAATAATTAATGTGTATGGACTTTGATGTTTACAATTAGGCCTTATATATTGACGGTCCCTACGTACAATCCCGTATGTAGTAAAATTTTACATATTCAGTTGAGTTACTTTACGTAGGGACCGTCAATATATATAACTTGCTTGACCGAAAGCTCTAGTTTCCAACCACTCACTCAAACTAAGGATAAACCCCACTTATCCTCCTAACGCTTTTTCCCATTTATCGTTGGGGTATGCTTGACCATGATACAGATTCGGCCAGTCTGGTTATTACAGTGGAGCGACTGCCGTCTGACCTCTTTAACCCTTGTGACAAGGGAACCAAACCAATTTAATCATGTTTACCACCTAAATGTTAAGGTTTCTCATGATGTTTTTGTAAATAAAAATGAAGGCAAAATAGGTAGTTGGGTGAATCAACTTTTTTTTGTTGTTATTCTGTCCCCTTGTCTCCTGGACAACTGTGATAGAGTTTCTTAGAAAAATTGTATTAATATACACTTCTAATATGCTTAAATGAAAACCTATAAAATAACGGGCTTGTAATGCCCACAGAAACTGATGTTTGGTGAATTTATATATTTAAAAATCATAGTTTTAAACAGTTGTCCAAGAGACGTCACCATGGCAACGAGGGACAAAAAATAGTTGATTGACCCAGTTAACAGGACAATTTTAGTTATTTGTAAAGAATTGGTAGACCCAATATTTTTTTCAGAACTCACTCTCTTTTTCTTTTTTTCGTTATTGTAAATGAAAAGAAAAACTCTAAAATGTAACAGAACTAAATTTTGTTTTTATTTATAGGTTATAGGTATCTAACTTATTTACAAGAAAATTAGACACAAACAAAATTAAATTTTACTATTTAAAAGTATTAAAACAACATCTATCTATCTATTTTAATTTTGAGAAATTACAGTCTTGTGTTTTTATATTTTCCATTATTAACTTACCAGTTCTGTTTGTTTAAATTTCTTAATAATAGTTAAAAATATATTAATAAAAATTCATTTAGAATTTTTTTCTCCTATTAATATTTTTGCTTGAAGTACAAAGTCAAATTATAAGATTCTTGAAAAAAATATTCCACTTATGAGTCTTATGACAAATGATTAATTTTCTGACCTACTGGTAAAACTTGATCTCGTCTACAAATACTCCATACAATCATGCCTGTTAATATTATTTTTCTACTAAGTAAAATTGATATACATACATACATGTTAATAAAAACGTATTCGCGGGGGTGACATTTTCGCGGGATATTCGTGTACGGTTGGCCTTATTTTCGGCGTAATTTCCCCCGACTATTAAGCAAATAGGTACCCTAAACAACTCGGCAAAAAACTACCGGATCTAACGCAACCCTTCTCTATAACGGGGACAATTTTACTGTATTATGAAGCTTTCGGCACACCAAACGCGTGTCAGGCGCGTCGCGCTTTGGACGCGGGCCCGCGCATGTTGTAATACTACAAAGCAAATTGAACCCGGCACACCATAAAGTAACGCGTGCCCGTAGTTCGGTTAAATAAAAAAATCTATGTTTCTCATACAAACAGTGCAGGAATGAATGTTTGTGTTAAAACACATCACAAACCTTAGTAGAAACGTAACTAATAAACGAAGAGAGAAACCTGCATTAGTAGGTAGGTACCTAACCAGCTAAAATAAACCTACCCAGGGCTGGGCAGTATTTCAATTACTTGTATTGGAAATACAAATACGTATTTTGTATTTCAAATACTACCTAATAAAGTATTTTGTATTTATTATTTCAAATACCTCACTCACATACCTAATATGTATTTTGTAATTTATATTTAAAAATACTATATTTTTTAAATAGCTTGTGTACACTACACAAGAGAATTAAATAACATAAGTGTAATTTCTCTTAAATAAAGAAAAAAACATAAGCGTATAACGCAACATTTTACGGAAGTGCTATCAGACCAGATTCTGCTTTTTATAAAATGGATAGGTATCCAGGTAATGAAAATAGTCTCTTCTTATTAAGCCTCACTAAAAATATATACTTTAAACTCTGTAATTTGTATTTTGTATTTCAAATACATGGTCTTAAATGCTGTTATTTGTATTTTGTATTTTAAATACTGGTCGTGAAAGTATTTTGTATTTAGTAAGTTCAAATACTTCAAATGTATTTTGTAATTTATATTTGAAATAGGTAGCAGGTATTTTGCCCAGCCCTGCTCCTACCTACCCGAATAACCTGTACCTAAAGTGTTTCTTGTAGCGTTATTCATTTATGAAATGACGCTGCGGTGGCGCACCTTCGCCTTCATTCAAAAACAACATAATCAAGAACTTAATGAACTTCACTAACTTGGAGTGGTGCTAAAATATTTAATGTCAAATTAACGTCAGAGCCGCATAATTTGCCTGCATGCGGAGGTAGCGTCAATTACTTATTACACCAAAGACTAGGTAAGCAGGTAGGTAAAACTCGGTGTGTAGAACACCTTGATCCGAATGAATAACCGAATTTAAGTGAAAATAAATTTCACCGCGTGGTTGCAAGTATTTACTTATTATACCTCTTGAACGGTTCAATTGATTTCCATTTAACCCGGCTACTTCAACAGAATTGGCTTCTAATCAAAATTCACTTCCCCATCCTTTCATCAATTCAGGCCCTACGAAGCCCCAGACAGACGAAGCTCAAACTTACGAGTATAATACCTATAACACCGCTTAGTATTTAGTATCTAGGTCGTCAATTAATATTTTCACACGATATGAAAATGCGCTATTTCGCGCAATAAATATCGAAGAATTGGGCTGCGACATCGAATTTCCATTTAGTCGGGAATCACTACTAGGTAACTATTTATGTATACTAATATTATAAAAAGGAAAGATTTCATTTTTTGTATTGTTTGTTTGTAATGGATACGTTCAAAAACGACTTAACTGATTTTAAAAATTCTTTCACTTATAGAATGCTACATTATCAGCGAGTAACATGGGCTGTAAATTATTAAAAAAAAATCACAGCTTTGTAGTACCAAGAGTCCCTAGTTAAACCGCGGACAGACATACGGACGGACAGACGGACAAGGCGAAAATTTAAGGGTTCCTTGTTAAGTACGGAGCACTAAAAAATTTGAAATCCCTACGAAAATTACAATAATGTGCAACCCCAAGGTATCAAAAATTTGCCTATAAATAAAAGTCCTTATTTGGCGTGCGCTGCGACAACTATTGGTGATACCTATATGTAGGTACATAAAATAATGTATTACATGTTTATAGCACCCACATTCATCATTACCCACAAAAAATCCGTGAGGTTATATGATTAACTATTATAGTTGTCTCAATAACCGTAATTGACAAACTCTGAAACTGTTGAAGCTATTTTAATAATTCTTTCACCATTAGAAAGCTATAAAGCTATTGACGACGCGGTTAGCCTAGTTGGTAGTGACCCTGCCTACGAAGCTAGCGGTCCCGGGTTCGAATCCCGGTATGGGCAAATATTTGTGTGATGAGTGCGAGTATTTGTTCCTGAGTCATGGATGTTTTCTATATATTTAAGTATGTATTTATTTATATAAGTAAGTATATCGTTGCCTGGTACCCATAGTACAAGCCTAGAGCTTAGTTTGGGACTAGGTCAATTTGTGTGAGATTGTCCCTGATATTTATTATATTATTATTATATTGTCCAGAAGTATAAAACAGGCTATATTTTAACTTATTTTACGGAAGCGAAGCGAGGGCGGGTCGCTAGTGTACCATAAATTAAAGTCCCCCGCTGTGTCTGTGTGTACCTAGGTTTCGCGCTAATTTAGAAAACTAGATTGATTTTGATCTGATTTTCGCCATCGTTTAGACCGTACCTAAATAGCTAGATATCCTTTAGATATCTCACCCTTGCGAAGGCATTCGCTACCTTCCAATAAATACATATTATTTATTTACATATTTACTTAATCTTTATTGCACAAAAATACAGATTTGAGTACAAAAGGTGAACTTAATGCCTAATGTCTTTCTCTACCAGATATCAGTCTAATGAACTTGTTTCGTGTTTTGGTCTATTACTAACTTATTGCTCCCGGTCTCCGTATATCGACAGCTACGGTACTAACACTTCTTATGACTACTTACTTACCGGTTGCCTCATTACTACACGTCTTGTTCCCACCAGTTCCCACATCCCACCTGACGACAGCGCTTAGCCGCTTAGCGATGCACAGTAGGCTGCTGGACGCAGTAGACACTCGCGAGCAAAAAAATCGACACAACCTTGATGGTCGGCTTTTCCGCCCAATATCTTTTTACCTATTTATGCGATACTGAAATATGTGGTATCGAATGAAAACTGATAATGTAACGTAACTAATTTTTTTTTGCGGTATCATAGGTATATCATTGATGGAAAATGCTGCGTATTTCAAAAATGCAAAAGAAAATGCTTTGTTTTTCTTTATGGACGACAATTTTAGGTAGAAAAGAGTTTATTTCGCTAATTCAGTACTTGGTGTTGCCACCCCTAGCCCTTATCACGCAGTTTAATCGGTTCTTCATGGACCTTACCAGCTACTTGACGTACTCCTGAGGGATGGCATCCTACTCCTCTTGCAGAGCGGCTTTTAGGTCAGCCACATTTGATGGAGCTGGATCCCGGCTCCGAACCTTCCTTTTCAGGTATAGTTCCACATGTGTTTAAATGGGATTAAGGTCCGGGCTGAGAGCTGGCTAGTTCATGGTGATAATGCAGAACTTGGCAAGGTACGCTCGTATGGCCCTTGCGGTATGACAAGCATCAATCCTGCATCAGGATGAACCTCTCGTTATAAAAACCGACGTAAGGGACCACATACCTACTCTTCCAGTGCCAGGGACGAAAACGAGCGGGGTTCGCCCTTCGACGGATACCTATGCCCGCCTACACCATGACAACCTCAACCGACAACTCGGCGACTCTCCGCAAAACAACATTCCGAAAATCGTTCTCCTGGTCTTCTGTAAACTCGTCCAAAATAGAACTAGGGTCCATTGCTCAATGGTCCGATTCAAATGCTCGCGAGCAAATTCCAGTCGTGCTTGGCGGTGTCTTGGCAGCAATCTGGACCCCTTGGCAGGCCTTTTTGGTGTCAGGTTAACTTCCTTGAGTCTTCTTCTGACTGTCCATTCACTAGCAACTACTCTTCGTACCCGCCAAAGGTGATGCTGGACTGTAACGCCCGTCTGGTGTCGATCAAGGAGAGCGGTAGAGACGATGAAGCGGTCATCCCTTTCCGATGTACACCTTTGACGGCCGGATCCTGGTCTCCGTGTAAGGCCTCCACTGGTTTGCAACGTAACGTGGCTGTAACCCTCAGCTGCCAGCGAAGCCTCGACTTGGGTGGCTTCAGCTTCAGTGGTGTCCATTTTCTTCTGGTGGTCTTCACAGGATAATAAGCGGAAATGTGTACCGGCCAACTTCTGATAAGTGACTGATACCCCCCTCTTACACTGGTTTTATAGGCACTAGGGGGGTACCATCTCGTGCACTTCTTAACGCGTAAATTCCCATAAATCAGTAAAATGTACACAAATTGAAAATTCTGGACCGATTTCCATGCTTTTTTTTATTAAAAAGCTGAAATATCAGAGAATATAATTTCATAACAAGATGTCTGAAAGAAAACCCGAGAGTTCAAATCGACTTGATGGCACGCTCTTAATATGATTTAATCAATTCTATACTTGTAAAATATTTGTGAAGGTGTACCTACCAAACCAAACCAAAGTACCTAGGTAGTACCTAAAATCATATGAGATGTCTTTGAGAAACACATGACCACTTGACTGTTCGAGAACGCGAGTCTGCTGTCGACTGGAGGGTTTTTACACAAATGCATTCAGGGGCACGCACGGAAAAGTGCGCGGCGGGAGCTTGCTCAGTCCACCCTAAGGTAATGTGAGACTACATAAATGCACAGTACACTAAACTTACCTAGCATCAACATATGTACATTTACGGTTAGTACCGACTTTGCTTTACGCCTTTTATTATTACTTAATTGGCTAAAAAATGGTTTCATTTATTTGCTACCTACATTCGATGACACGCGTACAATTACTGTTAGGTTACACCAATTAGTTAAATTTCGGTGTCACTTACTTTTAACACAACAGAGCCCATAACAGTTATTTGTTTGGATTTTTGGCGCACCGTATGCGTCATGCAGGCTAATGTCGCTTAAAGTTGTACAGCTAGGTATTAAATTGCATACCTAGCTGCTGGCGCGCCTGCGTGGAACAAAACTACTAAAAATGTTTGTACATTGTGATAGCCAGAAGCTGGGACAAACTCCCTTCAGCCGTAACCGCGTGCCTGTAAGTAGGCGCCGAGCGGCGGTAAACATCATCATAAAGACTCGAGCCTCGGAAGAAGTGGCTACAGGAGCTCTCCTGTAAGGAGTTATTAATATTAAAACGTAGCGGGCCGAGTAAATACCGGCAATGAAGGCAACAGTATCACGACGAAGTTCAATGGCTTTTATTTCCTTTTACTCGTGATGGACTCGATTTGATTTCAACTTGATCACAACTATAATATAATAGTGCGATAAGAATACGTTTTCTTTATTGCGTAATAGGAGGATATTATTTTACTGCAACTGACCTTTCATGATAACACTTTTGTAATTAAATACAGGGTGATTGGTTATTTTATTCGATACTTACACATGGCCAGTTTTTATTCTTTGTTTTCTTTAATTACCGTTTTAACGATAGAATAAATATAAAAAAACCTCTAAAAATACGAATTCATATTCTATTTCTTGTCTGGGGACCCTCCTTATTATTTTACTTTTTCTTTTTTCTTTTTAACAGTTTTAGTATAACACTTATTCCGTAAAAAACAGGTTACGGTTCAAAAGATAGAGTGTAGGTTTGGTAACGGGATTCCGTTTGAGCACCCTTTGGATATAGAACCTAAAAAGTTCACATGTCATATACTCGTAATGCCCTGTTCGAAAATCAGTAGTTACTTAACTTAACTTACATTTCAAATTTGATTATTTACACATTATTTGAACTAGATTTTATAAAATTAAATGTACAATGTAATTTTGCATACAGTCCATTTAGCAATAATATACTTGTACCTATGAGTATTTTGCGAAATAAGTATAATAAAAATAAATGAATAAATATCACGGACAATCTCACACAAATTGACCTAGTCCCAAACCTAAATTCTAGGCTTTTACTATGGGTACTAGACAAAGATAAACATACTTAACTATATAGAAAAATACATACTTAAATACACAGAAAACATCAATGATTCAGGAACAAATACTTGCCCTTATCACAGAAATATTTGCGCTTACCGGGATTCGAACCCGAACCCGTTAATTTCGTAGGCAAGGTCACCAACTAGGCTAACCGCGTCGTCAACGACAATGCAATTTCGTGACGAATTTGTATGCGTTTAACATAAATTTACAGTTTCGTGACGGTCACTAGCTAATTTATTTTGAGAAATACCAGTATTATATACATATTGGGCTCAAAAATATCTGACACTCTCTTATGCTTCCAGTAATAGAGAAGTGTCATATATTTTTGTGTCCCATGTTGGATAATGTTTATGCTGATTGCTTGCGACTGTACAAATTGCTTAAATTATATCCTAAGGACCTGTTTCACAATCGACTCATCTGTCAGTTAAAGATAACCCTCTCCTTGTCTATTTTCAAGTGTAAGAAAGGGATAAGATAGGATTAAATTTATTTGACAGATATGCTTTACTTGAAGATTGTGAAACAGGCGGTAGTTTACTAGCTGTTTAACGACAAAACATGGTAAAAGTTAAAGATATATTGCAAATGATGAAGAACTTTGGTAAATAAAATAAGTCTTGTTCTTTCAGAAAACGCGTCGGATTTTTTTTATCAGAAAAAGTTTTTGGACAGAGAACGCGACATTTTTTTTCTGCATATGAGCTTGAGCAACTGTATTAAAATAGTATATTTTGATGCAAGTGCGGAAAGTATGTAATTTTCACCGTCCCGAGTCTTCTCGGGACTCGTGTAAAATGATATATTTTCCGCACTTGCATCAAAATATACTATATTGTAACGAACGCTTGTTTGTAACGAAATTTAAAAGGTACCGCAACAATACAATAAAGTACTGACCGGGTCCCTATTAGGTTTGCTTTCTGTGACAATAAGATGCCTAATAACTAGGTAACGCTGTACCTCTGACATCGTAAGATATGTCGGTGACAGTTCCCCAAAGGCGATGTGACGTTCTGGACGGGTGCAGCCCTCGCGACCCTTCTTAATTATTCATCCGGCCCAACCAGATCGTGATTGTGTAGATCCTCGCCGACACACGTGCCCGGATTAACGAATAAATCAATGCCTTGTAACAAAATTAGAAAACACCATGACAAATTATTATTAAAAATAAAATAGGGTAAAGTTTAATATAAATCATTTAAGGTAAGCGTACAGCTTGTCTAAAGTTCCTTGTAAGTAGTTAATGAAATCCATACGCAACAAACATCTAATTCTCTTGCTCGCGTAGTGTTTCCAAGATTTTATGACGACCGATTAGCGCGAAGTTAAGGGCTTTAACTGTGATTTTAAGAGACTATATTTTCGAATCCACTGAATGGGCGTACCGGAACCTTAAAAGGAAGTTATGCCCAAAAAATAATCTTTTTTGCAGCAAATATGCTATAAGTATTTTTCCGGTAAAAATGTTTTATTATATTTATGGTTAAAGAATCGCAACTAAAATAAATAAAAAAAACAGGAAATAAAAGCATTTGAATTGAAATGGTTTTCGCACTGATTACGCAATCTTTTTCAAATCGTTGAATATTACACGAAACGTTTCTTCTGGCATAACTGTGTTACATGAATAAAATGTCATATACGAAATAAAATAAATAAATATAGTTTTGTAAAGATATATTACTACTAAAATTCCGTAAAAAAGGGAGAAAACGGTATACGTTTTCTCCCTTTTTTACGGAATTTTAAAAGGTTTATATTTTTAGGCCTTTGTCCAGCAGTTGACGTCTTGCGGCTGATGATGATGATTAAATATTTTTTAACCGTCGCGGTCATTAATATAAGTGGATTATTAAGGCATATAATTATAAAGTACCTACTCAGTCAAGTTTTTGACGTAAAAATATTACTGTTATTAATAAATAGTTGTCTCCATACAGCGAAATCGTATCGCTACTGAGCTAAAGCGAATACCAAGAGTGCGTAAGTAGGTAGGTACGTTATTGACTATAAATTTTGCACGCCTCTTAAACAGTCAAGTTCCCCCCGAATTTAACATTTCCAACGTTTGCTGTTGTTGCCGTTCAAAAACAACTGTCATTAATTAACTTCAATTAATTAGGTGCCTATACCAACGGATCGAAACTGCAGAAATTAGAATTGGGTGAACTTTATTCCTTGTTGATTATTATTATGAATGTACCTTATGTACTGTATCTATATCAAAAAGACTCCATATTTATTCGGTACCCTCTTAAGGAATAAAAATAAACCCTAAAAAGGTAGATTTAACTTCCGTCAAAATTAGTAAAACTTATCTACATATTAATTAATGTAAGTTGGGCCAGGTTGGGCCCCTTTGCAAGTCACACGTTTCTTTCTATTTCCCTTAAAAGCTCGTTTTCTCTTATTTATACATAGATATTTATATATCTAGCTCTGATGATTGCCGTCTTGGATTTGAATAGTGGTCGTTATGTACCTAGTAGTCCTATTAGCTTCCTGGGTCGAGCAAGTGACACGGATATAAGGATCGATTACTTTCTATTTTTATCCCCTTGGTGTGGCGTGCAGCTCGGCGAATGAAATGAGTCCCTGTCGTGGCAACAAAGGTCCGGGGTAGTGGACGCAGCTCAACTTAACGGCATCGTAAAAAAAAGCAATAGCTTATCAATCAATCAATATCAATTATAAATAACATGACCATACTATTTTCTACAATTTATCCTTAAATATTAGCAAAATTTTAAAAGTTATTGTCCTATTTATAAATAATATCGTAGTGCCCATTGGTAATGATTCAATTTTAAGAAGTAAAACTATTATTCCTCACTTTAATGAACACAAAGTATATTATGTTCCTATATTCGATGTTTCACCACCGTTCACCACTTAAGACTGAATTGATAGCCATAAATAGATAACTAAGCATTGGGTCTTTTTGCTTTAAATTTGAATAAATGTAAAAAAGGACACTTTAAATCACGGAAATATTTATAAACCAGATCTCTGCCGCAGGCGAAAGCTCGTAAAACATTTTATTCCCTGTTCAGTCCGTCGCAATGTGTCAACCCTGCGGCTACCTACTTCTAATAAATTTCTTATGGCTGCTGCCATGGAATCGCAGAGATAGATTTTGGAATACAAATAATAGTGCAGGATCTGAAGAGAGATCGACCTTCACCCATCTGCTTACCGAATGAAACGTATTTTTTATTAAATCTCGAATATAGACGAATACATCCAAGTAAACACTTGCCTATTGCCCTTCTTTAATTTACGTTGGAAACTAGTTTAGGCCGCATATTTATATTTATATGTATACCTCAATGTCCACATAGCGTCGGGTTACAGTGGTTTGTACAGGATCGATTTCCACACTCACTTCACATAAAACACGTTAAGTAGTAAATAAACGCGGTCGCCTAGGACAACTGCTACGGACGGCGGTGTAAATTATAAATCAGGAAAAAGCCTGTGATATGAGACCGACTTCTTGTAATAAAGAGTTAAAGAAAATGTTGTCGGCGACCAAATTTGTAGGGAATTTGATGTATAAACTTTTGTCAGAAGTAATCATAATGCTATTCATACAGATATTCGAGTTATGAGCAAAAACTTTGAAAAAGGCACCTTCTACCTCCCCCCTTACACCTTCAGCACACACTCCCCCACACTTGTGAACTTATAGTATGTTAATCTGGACACCTCAAGGTATAACTGTACCAATTTACAAAACTACACGAATTATTTCCCCTGGTTGCCCATATTTGGCTTAATTTGATTTTAAATGTATTGCATAATTTAATACAGTAAAATGTTTTTTGAGTTATTATAATATTTATTTTTTTGTTTTTATAAGAGACGAAATAAAGAACATATGTATTATACACACTTAATTTATCAATTATTTACGGAAACCAATTGAATAAATCCCACGACTTATCAGATATTTTTTTATATATATACTGCCGTCTGCTGGAGAAAACTGACACGAAAAGCGATAAACTTGGTAGAGCTAAGTGCGGTACATTATCATCTATCTGTGTATTGTATATAAAAATTGGTTCGAAATTCACCGGGTCATCTAGTAGATAAATATCCCGTTAAGAGAGCCTTAAAGAAACTTTTTTACCAGAAAATTGTGTAATGCGAACCGTTTTAAAAAATAAAGCAAATCACCTAAACGTGGCTTATCATAATGAGGTTATACTTATTAAGATGAAAAGTTTTACCTCCATGTCCAAACAATAGCTGTAAGTATGAAAAATGGAATTTGGGCTCAGGAAACTAGACTGATCCAGCCCCTGCCTGGTTGGATTTCGTTCCATCGTCCCAGAGTGTAGTGATTGTTGTGTTGTTTCTATCAAATCTAAGTTATCTGGTTATGTACCCGCTAATGAAACGCCGAGGTCTCTTTCTGTTTTCGTTTTAGTTTTCTTTTGTGATGGAACACTTTTTACGCAGCCTTTGCTTACTGTCTGCTTTGTTGTTCCGAGTTCTTTCAAAGCCAAACTCTTCTAGAGGCGTAGACTGTTCGACAGCTTTGTTGTAAAAAAGCATTTAGCTACCAACTTCACGCTAGCGTACTCAATTACTCAACTGTTCGAAGAATCATTTGACCTGTATTGTTAATTTTCCATTTCTTGGAATTGTGTTATTGAATGATGGGGTATTTTGTAACATTCTAGGATGTAGCTATATGCACCATTGCACATTATGTTAATAGTGTAACGACACGGACACTTTACCAGGACCATTCGGAATCAGGTGTAACAGATTTTTTTTAACAACAAATGAATGTAAATATGCTGACGGTTCGTTAAATTTTAGTGAACCACGAAGCATGTTTTTTTTACTTTAATTTGTGTGTATCTACCTATGTATCTACTATGTTTTACATTTTCGTAAGAGTTTATGCAACTCCGAAATCCCTGATTCATTATTATTATACATTGTACTTTTACAGGAAATTTGTCAAACACATCTTGCTGTTAGTAAGTTAATTTTATAAAGAAATAAAAAAATCACTAAACACTCTGCATACAGACCATAACCTTCAAGGTATATGCCGCACTTTTTTCACGTTAAGGGTTAAAAAGACTAGTTCTAATAGGCGTTTGCAGCGCGGTTGTGTCAAAGGTTCATAAATATCCTCGCATACGGCATTTAAGTGCCCATCGAGGTGAAGCGAACCTTCGTCATGGTTCAGAAAAGATTTAAAATAAGCGTTGTGGGTTCGTCTTCATCTTTATGTTCAACTAGCTTTCCGCCCGCGACTTCGTCTTCGTCGCGAATTTTTTAAACCCTTTTCACTCTGTTACGGGTAGAGTTTCCAAAAACGATAAAATTCATATTTTATATTCAGTAGTCTAGAAACGTATTTCCATATGTCTAAGTCCAAAAATAATCAAACTAGAAAATTTTCGCTCCCAATTTCACCCATATATTTCCAAAATTACCGAAAGTAATACTTTCAGTTTGTAAACAGTACATTTTCCACGTTTCTAAATTCATAAACGGCCAAAGTCCAAACTCTCGCATCATCGAAATAATCAATTGATTCTTGTTATGGGTACTTTAAATAAAATCCATGCAAATTATTTCCAATCCTAAATATATCATAGATCCACTTGCGAAATATGCGAGCAAACGAAATCATCCTTAACCCCCCTTATTTTAGAAACTACTGAATATAAAAAAATCTGTAAAGTTGGGCTTACCAACTCCATGAAATGACGAACTGTAGCAGAACGTCCGAACACAAAATTCTTTTGCATTTTATAGGTGATCGTACACACGTAACGTGCTATAGGTGCATTTTACGGTCACGAGAGCCGCTTGTATGTGGGACAACAGAGAAAGGTTATACCTTATTTAAGATCGATGGTTACTTACGAAGGTGGATCGTCAATGGACCGACCATTCATATGCAAGTTTGTTCTTTAGGTGAGGCGCTACAGTTTGCATGCGGACTCGTGCCTAGAATGCTTTACCTACTCTAATAAGCGTAGGTACTTGCTGTGTACCGCGCACTGGTATGGGTACACATGGCATTTACTCGTTGTGTAAGTGTTAGTGCCGCTGCCGACCGGTTGTGGTGTGCGGTCATACCATAACACACTGCCGCTCGGCGACAAAAGTGGAACTTAGGTTATACGGCACTGCGGGCTCCGCTTTCGGCTCAAATGTACATTTATTTTCATCCTTTAATACATACTTTATATTTAGCATCCTTGTGTCGAATTTCACCAACAACTTAACAGACGATTAGAGTGTTAACATATGTCAAAATGTATGAACTAACAGTCGATTAACATACGTTTAGAATGTTAACAGATGTCAAAAGGTATGAACTAACAGTCGATTAACATTTAACATCGTTTGCTGAATAGGTAATCATTGTGTGCAACAAAGGCTTAGATAAAATTTATAAAATATTCATCTTTAGCGATAACGAATAACGAATTGATTGAAAATACTGAACTTGTAAATGTTTCTACATATTTATTTATTTATTTAATCTTTATTGCACAACAACACAAATTTGAGTACAAAAGGTGAACTACCTATATACTACTATCTATCTACTTAGATAGCAACAGGTTCTAATGACGTCTGTCTAAAAGTAATACTTAGGAATAACACTGAAATTGTTAAAGTGGCTTGAGCTACAAGTTAGGGACACGTGCACGAAATATGAAATAATGTAAAAGATTAAATGAACCTATTTATTAATTTGGCTGTACCAGTTAATTACTAGATGTGCTACGGTGCATTATTAACACCACATACTCCCCTAACTAGTCATTCAAAATATGCATACCAAGAACAGAATGAATAAACTAAAACCCAACCACAAATATTACAAAATAGATTGATCACTATGAACACGACCATTTTACTGTACAAAAGGAAATACAAATGTAAAAATAAAAATTAATCTGAAAATAGGGATGTACAAAGGCGAACTTACGTACCTACCTATGAACTTGTATTATAAGTTAATGTATCAGACGTAGACGGCTAAAATTATAATCCTTCCTTTTCGGCTTGCCGTGATCGGTTAAAGGTGTAACAAAGACAAATGCACTTGAATTTCGGCCTTTATCCTCACTGTCAGTTGCTCAACTACCTTCGCCGATTGTTCTTTTTATAACGATACATATATGCTTATCACCTCGCCTTGAACAGTCGTCACTCTTGCATGGCTTCTTTTTAAACGAACATGAAACCAGTGAGGGTAAAAGGCTTCCTTATGCATAAATTATGGTCGCAGAGCAACTCGCAACTAAACCTTTCTGCATTTTATGATGAAAATTTCAATTATGGGTACCCGCTGTTTAATGAATAATCTGTAGCAAATTTTGGCTCTGTTTCATACAATTAATTTTCCATCTGAAACGCCGTTGACACGTCAAGAAGAAGATTGTTAACTGATGGAAATAGCAAAATCGTACAAAAGGCTAAAATTATTATGTGAGCCTACAGAGCTGGTGATAGACCGAAACATCTCCACCCTGACTATCTGCCTATAAAACTTAAAAAAAAAACTGTCCAGCCCTAAGGAGCATTTCAGGGTGTTTTCCTATCGATTTGCCGAGTTTCATTTAAATTTTCCCTATTTTCGTTTCGCAGAAAACGATTCGCAGAAGTTTCCTCCGGTAGAGTTATCTTCGAGTATAATTTCATTATGCATCTTATATGTTTTTTTAATTAGTCAATAGGCTAATAAATTATACATAACCGCTGCACGCCGCCAGGGTCCGCGACGTCGAGGGCGTCTGCTGCCCGCAGCAGGACTGCGGTAACATTCTAACTCCACTCCACTCACCATTCAATACAAGCTGCTCTAATATTATATGTGTTGTCAGCTCTATTGTTCAATTATGCCTATAATTGATGGTGATCTCTCTAAGTCGATTATTCGTTTTGTAGTTAATTGTCTTAGGGCCGTATTAATAAACTGATCTTGTGTGAGATGCCCGTCACAAGATGCGTCAAAAATGACAGTTTTCTATGGATTGACGTTTACTTTGACGTATCTTGAGACGGGGATCACAGTTGAGATGAGTTTATTTTTTACCGCCCTTAGTTACGAGTAACCGAGCAACTGTTGGTTTGACCGATAATTTTAGTGATCATCTTGCATCATTATCAGTAAGTTTGTAGAACTACTATACTGATACTTTACCCTTTTTTTTGCTTCGCGTAGTCGGGTAAAAAATAAACAAGAAATTTAGAAAAAATGTTTAATGCAGTAACCAAAATAAATAACTATAATGTTTCGAAAAATTAACACTCAAGTCTTATCAAAAATAAAAGCTAGATACGACGAAACGAGAAGGAGTGTTAGTTTGAATATCGACAAACATCACACGAGCAGTGTCGCAACGCAAATTAGGGTCATTTATAATTTTAAATATCCTAAACGGTCAGTCAAATGTTATTTTTTTGACCGAGCGAGCGAATCGTCTCCGTTTTAGCTTGGGAAAAAACGCTTTCGTATGTCCGGCTGTCCGGCTGTTCTCCTCTACAAGGTGCATTTGTCAACCGATTTTCGTCAAATTTTGTGAGCTGGTTCGATAATTATGTGGAATTTTTTGTCGATTCAGTTTTTCGATTTTGTTCATAATGGCGATATGTTGATGACGATGGCATAATGGCGCATAAGTTTGTCACGAGGTCTACGGCTCACAGAGCCACTAGTTATTAAATAGGTAAATAATTTCGTCCTTACTTTACATGTGCGGTAGGCTCTGTAAAAAAAATAATTCTTGGTCCCCACGTTCGTGTAATAAATGCCTATATCTCAGTTTTGCAACTTAGCTTCGTTTTGTTATCGTTGACACATATACATTTGGGTTATATTGTTAATCGTTGTCAGGATTGTGTGTATGAAATGATGGCCTTTTATGTACATTACGAATAAAATATTAAATGAACGACGGGAATGCATCAAGTTACAGAACATCAGTCTCACAGTAGAGAAGCGTTTCCGTTACGTGACTCACACCTGTGGCACGTTGAATCGATGCTCGTGACCACTAACATACTAAACAGATAGTTGCTAGGAACGTTATTTTTATTTTCTTAAAAGCCTTTTTTCGTTACAGCTAGGTATTCCATGCTTTGCAACAAGACATTAATCGTATGGGTATAAACTCGTAACTTCATAATATGAAACGAGTATCCACATATTATGTGGATACTCGTTTCAATTGAAAGGTTCCTATCAAAAACCTCGCCTTTGTGTAACATAGGTACGCAATGGCACATCACGCAAGCCATTGTTGTTCAAACACCAACAGTTCCAAACATCAATTCTACGTTACGGCCTTGCAAAAAGGTCGATTAAATGATATACGAGAGTTCGGATCGCGGCCGAATGCAATTCATGCTTATTCACCAAAAGTAAAAATTATAATTGCAAGTTTTAATATCCTAAATACCTATAGAATTTAATACTAGCTAGATATTCTAATTTATTCTCCTTTCCCAATTTTTTTTACTTTCGGGACCAAAGCAAAAAACCTATTGTAACAAAAACTACTCTTTTACCATCGATTCACAAGCCAGATATGTAGCCAAGTCCTATTTCAAGAATGCGAACAAGGATTTGTAAAAATAATGCGTAAAGATTTAAAATAATGAACGTTGGGTATCCTCATTAACCGCTGACTAAATTATTGCTGCGGGATTGCCGGGACGGTCGTGTACATTTACTTACAGTCGGAAATTTATCTAAAGATACTCCAACGCCTCTCAGAATATGGTCCTGTTTAGATAATTTCGATTGTTAGTGGTTTCTTCCATGCTTGCTTAGTTCTATCTTTCACTGTAGTGTACATACAGGAATCTTGACATCCAAATCCTATTCTAAATTTACATGATTACTCACCTGAAATTAGGTTAGGTTAAGCTTTGTTTCTAGTTTATGCTAACAACTGACAACGTAGACAGTACCACAACCGAGATAAATAGTACTCTCTGCCTAGAACCTAGTTTAACCCCCTAAGGAGTTGTAAAGAAGCGGACGTACCTAAATCTGTATATATAAGAGTAACTTTGCAACTTGCTTGTCTTCATACTTAAGAAACCCAAGTTGACCGGCAGCAAACTGTTGATCTACCTTTTAATTAAAATTGGCTCGAGTGAAGTTGAATTTAAATTTCATCTATCAACGTTTATTTCCCGAACAAACATCTGCGTACCCGCTTGCTGTATAAATTAAACTTCGTAACAACTGTTTCGCTTTACAAAAACTCAAGCCAAACTGCCATCAAAGAAAGGGAGTAATATACTTATTTAATTGTTTAACTTGGGTCTTGCTTTGACTATGGAAAATACTTAATTCTATGTCCATTGCATTCCGATAAAGATTGAACCGTTGAACGGTGATGAGTGTAACCGTAAATGCATTTGTATATAATGAGGTTTTACAATAACCCGTACGAACTTCAATCGAATAAATATGATCCCATCAAAAACATAAAATGTACAAAAATGTCAAGTCTCGCAATGCTTCCACCGTAAAAAGTTGTGAGATCTCATGTAAAGCCAAGCCTACATTAATTTAGTGAATGTATTACTTAATATTAGACATCTTTATTTCTATAATAAGTATAGTGACTTGGCAATCACACAGCACAAATAAAGCGCTGCTGCATGAAAATACCTTTTCAAATCGCTAATTAATTTATATTAGGTAGATAAGTTAGTGCCCAGCAGTGGGACACTCAAGTGGGCCAGAGAAATAAAAAAAGATAAGTTATTATATATGTTGCCGTACAATTGCCAAGTCAATGGATATTGTATGCCACTTAATTCATTTTGAGCTGTAACTTGGCAGTTTTGTGCGGTATGATACAATATCAAGTAATATTTTAAGACTAGTGCATGTAAAGTAAAACCTGAGTATTAGTAGATAGTACCTACTCGGCCGTCTATCGCTGTCACACTCGCACACGCGCCTGACAGTAATATTGACAGTATATATGTAGGTAGGTATATAAAGCAGTAAGAGAATCTAGGCCTACTTTTCGAGATAAAATACCTACTCTCGAATTGAGCGTTAGCGTCTTTGTAAATTTGAAAAAGGTTTTTGTTTAGTGTATCTCAGCTAATTCGTTCAAAATCGGTATCTAGGGATCTGTGTGGTGTCCGACATCGAATCCGTTAACAGATTGAGAAAAAGTACCGGCCGTCTTGAACTTTTTAGTTATTCGACCGATTGCTTCCAAAATCGATATCATACAGATGTATGACTTCCGACAACGAATCCGTTAACAGAATAAAAAATAGTAGCCGCCATCTTGATTTTTTTTATTCTGTTAACGGATTCCTTGTCAGATACACACAAATCCCCAGTTATCGATTTTGGAAGCAATCGGTCGGATAACTAAAAAGTTAAAGATGGCGGCTACTTTTTCTTATTCCGTCAACGGATTCGTGATCGGACACCACATAAATCACCAGATATGGATTTTGGAATAGCAATCGGTCGAATAACTGAAAAGTTCAACACGGAGGCTACTTTTTCCCATTCTGTCAACGGATTCGTTGACAGAGGCCACACGAATCCCCAGATATCGATTTTGGAAGCAATCAGTCGAATAACTAAGAAAGTTCAAGATGGCGGCTACTTTTCTCATTCTGTCAACGGATTCGTTGTCGGAGACCACACAAATCCCCAGATATCGATTTTAGAAGCAATCGGTCGAATAACTAAAAAGTTCAAGATAGCGGCAACTTTTTCTTAATCAGTCAACGGATTCGTTGTCTGAGACGACACAAATCCCCAGATATTAATTCGGTAGAATAACAAAAAATGTTCAAGATGGCGGCTACTTTTCTTATTCCGTCAAAGACCTCACAAATCCCCAGATATCGATTTTGGAAGCAATCGGTCGAATAACTAAAAAGTTCAAAATGGCGGCTACTCTAAGCTCCGGTTTTGAAGAAGCCGAGTTCAAACAGCCATATGTACCACACAATAACATTCGTAACATCTTTATACTCGTAAAGAATGAATATAAATGCGAAGCGAAACCATTCGTCTACACGCGACACCCGCCACTTAAAGCACTGCGATGTCCGCTTAGGGGTCTCGTTGAAGCGTGCGTCTGTGTGAGTGCGACGGTTGTTTGTTCGTAGTTTCTTTACTGCTTTAGCTATATACGAGTATATACTGTGGTATATTTGCACTCCGGTGATAGAAATACGAAGACTGCCAATTACTATTACAGGTAAATGTGAAAATTTGTATGGATGATTAGATGTTTGTGTTTTAATTTAATCACGCGTAAACTGCAGAACGGATTTGGACAAACTTTGGCACACAGAAAGTCGTTGTCCTAGCTGTATATAAACAGTGTATTTGTGATGTAGAAAGATGATGATGTGATGATGTTGAACAATTTATAGATTGTGTTAGAAAACGTCCAGTTCTATTTGATTTGGGCCAAAAAAGCTACAAAAATGTGTTAACTCGGATCGAGATTGCGAGAACACGTCGCGCGCGACGCGACGTTTTCCTGCAGTGTGACTGCCGCGCCGCGCCGGGAGCGCTGGCTGTTTGACGAAGCCTAAAAAGTAACTTGCATATTACCATCTCTCTCTTTCCCTCGCTAGCTGTCTGCTTTTTCCATTTCATCACGCTCTTGTCCTCGCTAGCTGTAAGTTCCTATACCAGTATGATCTCCTAGTACATTAGTTAATTTTGCCTTAAAATGTTGTAGGGAGATAATTAAAATTTTATTTTCAGATAAAGGGAACAGATATTTATTTGTATTTCTCGGATTTTTTCATTTACTTTTGTTGTAAGACCTGCCTCCATGTGAAATTTCAGGGCCCTAGGTCATCGGGAAGTACCCTATAGGTTTTGATGAGTGGATCAGTCAGTTTATAACATTTTATAGGATAATCATAAGAACTTAATTTTCATACCAAGCCGTGAGATCATAGACCTTACTACTCTGTAAAAAAATCAGGTTTTTAGCTGTACTTGAAAAGAAGTTATGGGGGTGGGGAATATGGCCTGAATGGATTCGTGTAAATATACACGCTGCAGTGTCGCACGGCTTTTTCTTTGAACTTGGCCGAACACACTGCCGTATGTCTAGATAACGCCAACATACGCCGTACATTATTCACAATAAAAAAGTAAACCTGTATTGCACCAAACATAGCGGATCAGATCGCTAATTGAACTTTGCTTGCGTTGATTGAAATTTAAAAGAGCTGCAAAGTGAAAACGGTGCAATGCCTATTTTTAGATCGTTGTCGGAACTTTTCATCTTTACATAAAGAGCGTTTTATACTAGATTTTGCCGTTAGTTCGGTTGAACCTATTATCAGCTTGTTTTAGAGGTAGTGGTAGTGAGCTTAAATATTGAAATAAATCATTTGAAAGTACTATCTACTTACTGCTTTATGTTGTTACTTTCATAAACTTGACACAATATTTTTGTTATAATAATCTTACGAATCCTATGATAAAAGTTAAAACATCATCAGTAGTTACCTTATCTTATCATCACTAATCAGGTACATGCTCATCGAATTAGGACAACCAAGTAACTATATTTACGGTTTAACTTCAAGTTGGAAACAAATGATGAACACTGTGCGCATGTGGCTCTCATTTTGTTTATGACATCTCATAATTTATAGGATAAAATATTTTAATTAATTAAGATGGTTGCACCCGGTGAAATACCAATAATTCCATACAAATTTATTTATTTTATTAATCCTGTATTTTAAGGTAACGTAAGTTATATTGTTCCATATTTTCACTATGTAAGAAACAAGAAAGTGTTTATCAAGTAAGCTCAGCACTTAATCATACAAAGATACCAATTTAGAAGTAGAATTCATCCTTGAACTACTTCTCGAAGGCGTAGCTCTCTCGCCTTTGCACAGGTAATCAGTTTACAATAGGTGTGCCGTAAATCATATTTTACGTTTTTTTTTATCTTAAATATGTAAATAAAATAATCATGTTGTAACACCATGATCATCCGATACTGTACACGTGGGGCTGTCGACTGTGGCTAACTAGGCCAGCTTTGCTGAAGTCAATCATGAACACGTAAAAAATAAACAAATGGTTGCTCTTACGTGTTAACGTCACGACTTCCTTCTTGCACGGGAAGAACTTACATACATACCATTTATAGCTCAAGAATGGCTCGACCGCCGCGGTTTT
This sequence comes from Tortrix viridana, assembly GCA_963241965.1. Classification (NCBI taxonomy): domain Eukaryota; kingdom Metazoa; phylum Arthropoda; class Insecta; order Lepidoptera; family Tortricidae; genus Tortrix; species Tortrix viridana. The sequence goes on from OY725174.1 coordinate 8,040,196, forward strand.
TATTAAATTTGGCACATAGATAGTTTATTACCTGGCTTAACACAGAATATTTTTTATCCCGGAAAATTTGATAGTTCCCGAGGGATAAGCGAAAAATGACTACTACTGTTAATTTCCACGCTAAGAACGCGCCACGCTACTGTCGCACCGTGCCAAGCCGGCTGTTACACGAAGCCATTATAGTTTCGCCTTGTCCGTCTGTCCGTCCGTCTGTCTGTCCGCGGTTTAACTCAGGGACTCTTAGTACTACAAAGCTGTAATTTGGTATAGTTATGCATTAAAATTGTGCCGACAAAGTTGTAAAATAAAATCTTTAAAACTATTTTATTTTCTGATACCTACTACCACCCAATGCCGGTATTTCATCGCTTTATCGAAACACCTTTCATATAACGTATCATTTCATCGAATTTCATTTTATCGGAAGCTAATTTCCACGTGCAGGAGTTATAATTTTTTGGTGGTGTCAGGTCTAACCTAACCTAACCTACGTAACCCATGCTTAAGATAACCTGAAAACAATAAGTTTTCAGCAGAAATTAGCTTTCCTATTCTTATGTTTTATTTATATCTTCTTTTAACCCGTCCAGCCAATAATGAACTGTCAGGCTATCAGCAATTCAGCAGCCGCCGGTAATTACTGTGTGTTGCCAAGTTTGATGGTATACTTTCAATGGAATCAACCGCGTCGCGGACCTCATTTGCGAAAACGTTCACTAATGACAATGACAGACTATTATTTTTTTGTTATTAACCCAAAATCAATCAAAAACTAGTGTTGGTATATACAGGGTGTCCCGTAAATAATGGTCCAAACGAAAAATTTGAATAGATCAACCCCATGGCTACCAAAACCACTCCCATGTATGTTCAGCGATTTTTACTAGTTTCTTTATTCTAGTTTTCTTATTGTATGTACAGTACACCACGGGATTGTTGAGTCACTTGCTAACATTCTTAATTCAGTCGGGTTGTCAAATCGTATACGGTATATTACTATTGGAATTTGACGATTCTACAACCCGACTGCATTAAGAATGTTAGCAAGTGGCTCAACAATCCTGTGGACTGTACATACAATAAGAGTTTAAAGAAAGGACGCTAAAACTACTATAATTTCTAGCGAACTGTCAAACTGCTACCAAGTTAAGCGTAAACGTACATAGATAATTTGTCAAAGGTATTAGCCCTTTTTTTACGGTGTACCCGTGTCCCGTAATGAATAAGGATGTGTTTCTTTTTTTAATACACCTACCCTGTCTTCGTATATTGCTTTAGTTTAGTCCTGAATGTTACGAAATACCGCAGGCGATTTCTTACTATATACAAACGGATTAGCTAGATTTACGATGTGCCAAATTCATAGAAATCCCTACGGAGTTGACCTGTTTCGATAGAAAAGGGTCAATATTTTAAGTCGTTCAAGCTCCCCTATACATTACAATCAACAGAGCCTGATAAAGACCCGCCGATGCAACTAACAATCTTATGTAAGGGTTTATTTAAAAAATAAAAAAAACCGGCCAAGTGTGAGTCGGAGTCTCGCACCGAGGGTTCCGTACAAACTTGTAGGTATGTAAATAGTTTGTCCATCACGGGAATAATTAATTTAATTCTATTTTTAATAGACGATAATAAGTACGTATATATAACAGTGTCAGCACTAAGCAGCTAGGTTATTGTACAGCTACATACCAAAATAATTAGGTAACATTACTGAAGTTCATAAACTAGAAGCATCAAACATTGCTCTAATCTAACGATAAGGTAAACTGGATTGAGGGACATACTTAACTTTGCCGTTGTACAACTATTGTCCCTATACATCGACAAAGGTCGAGCCAGTTTACCAACTGCAAAGTTAAGTTTCTCCATTTCTTTTTTTTTTTGTTGTGATATAACTACAAGTTAACGGTTTTCGGATTTTTCACTTTACTTGTGTTATAATTATAAGACATTGCTTCTTGCCAAATTTCATGATTCTAGATCAACGGGAAGTACCCTATAGATTTTGATTCCCTTGCGATTGTCAAACAAAATATGCGGCGTAAACGACCGTATCTTTTGATTGCGTTGACTTAGAACTTTGATTTTTTCACAGCTCCAAGTAATTGCAGACCCTGAGTATTTGATATTAATTTCAACTTGATACCTGCACGCGTTCCTGAGAAAAACTATCTTGACAGACAGACAGACTGAAAAAGAAGTGATTCTATAAGGGTTTCTTTTTTCCTTTTCCACGTTCCACGGAGCCCTAAAAAACTAAACCAAGTTAAATACACGGTGGCTTTATACGGTGCATGAACACCATTGTCAAATAATGTATCTGTTCCTGATTGTTTATTGCGTTTTGTTAACCTTGTTAGATTTCACTCTGGTACTAGAATGAAATAGGAAAGCGAATCATTGTTGTATGTACCTTAATCACTATCAGCATTCCTCACTTTTCTGACTAAAGAGTTGAATAGCCATTGTTGTGAAAATTCACATGTTTAAGTACAGTCTTTTGTTTTTGCTTCGTTTCGCTCATCGTTCGCCGATGATGGGAGCATGTCAAGTGTTATAAGTTGACACATATATAAGTCGTAAACGATGTCGAACTCGAAATCGAACTCGAACTTCAATTCAGTGTCATAATTAGGGCAACGAATCAATACCAACTCCTATTTGTAAATATAAAACCGTTGTTCCCAAAACGATTTAGGCAGGCGATAAATGATGGTGTCGTAACAAGTTCAGTGCGGCCAACGGCTCGCGCTAAGAGTGGAAGATAAAATCGGTCAGCGCATTAAACACGCCTCCTTGATATTCGGTCGCGGGTCCAAATAGCAGATGACGTGTCTCCTAAGAGGTCACGTTTTTTTCTCACTATCGGTTGGGACTGAGTCATCTCAAATGTATTTAGGACGGATGCAACAGTGCTCCAATCATTGATATAACTGCTAATAAAGACGACTTTTTTCGGGCCCGCTCAAACATTTAGGTACATTACTGTTGCTTGGAGCCACAAGCAACAAATCCGGCTTTTACTACGAAGGACAAATTAGAATGGCTAGTCGCGGTTATCCGTTCTATTCTCTACTGTTAAAAAACTTTGCAGAGGCGCGTCTGTATGTTGTAAATAAAATATTTACTAATAAAAGTTTACGATATAGTATTTAGGCTGGCCCTAACATCAAATTATTGATTTTTGTACATTTAGTATATTTGTTTGGATCTTAATTTCATATTTGACTAGCGACCCACCCCGGCTTCGCACGGGTAGCAGAGCATATTATACGGACCTAAACTTTAATGAAATATACACCTAAACCTTTGTCATGAATCACTCCGACCATTGGTAAAAACCGTATGAAAATCCGTTCAGTAGTTTTTGAGTTAATCGCGTTCAGACAGACTGACAGACGCCTCGGAGGGTTTTTGTTTTACAATATGTAGCGATACAAATAATATGTATTTTTGAGTTTTAATTTGCACAAGTTAGAAACGTACTTTACAATTTGTAAAGGAATATACATAGTATAGCGTTTATAAAAGTCCCTTCAGTGGCCATAACTTTACGCCGCTTTTACGGTGCTGGTACCTTCACTTAGGGAGTAGTTTAGTTCATTTATTATTTAAACCCACTATCTAATCGACTTAATACCAATTTATTGGGTCTATATTTCTGGAAGTTCGTTTTGCTATTCTCGAACATACCATTTAATCACTAGCCTTTTTGAACGACTTCAAAAAAGGAGGGGTTCTCAATTGGTTTTTTTTTTAAGTTGTTGCCAGAGGTGGCAAGCCGTTATTGCTACATCTATGAATAAACACTTCTTCGTTTATTTATCATACTAATTGAGAATTTTCTTTTCTTTCTAGTACAAATGCAGCCGCCGCGATTTAGCATGCAGCCTTCATCCTCAAACAGTATAGTTAGAGAAGGCACAACAAAAATATTACAGTGTTCTGCAATCGGTAAGGCTAGTTTAGCATCGAATTTTTTGTCCTCCATATATCGAAATCATAATTCGTAATGTGTTTAAAAAATTTGCAGGAGTACCTCAACCAATGTATAGGTGGTTGAAAAATGGTTCTCCGCTGGGAGAATATTCGTCAGAACTGTTTTATAAAATCCTCAATACCCAACGACAGGATGCTGGAGCGTATCAATGCATAGCAAAAAATGACGTCGGTGCTATTTTCAGCGAAAAGAATAATATCGTTGTTGCGTGTAAGCCATGTTCATTTTCATAGTACCTAACCTTTTATGATAATCATAACAAATTTATAACCAAATATTACTTAATGTATTACTAAGGACGGGGTATAGGGCTATTTCATTAAGTAGTTTATTATTATTAAAGTTTTGCCGTAACAATTTAAAGTACGCGCTCTTGAAGCCACTTTTCAAAGGTAATAAAATGAAGCCAGGTGCTCTGTGCGCTTATCGCGCTTATGAATTCAACCGTTTTAATTTTCAGATATGGGTGTATTCGAAAACATTGAGCAGGATGTCGTGGTAATTGAATCAGGCCGAGCTGCCATTCTGGATTTTCCTCACATTGAATCTGAACCCCCGCCGTCAGTTATATGGCAACATGAAAATGGAATTCTTGGCTATGATCAAAAATATGCTATTACAGACAAACACCAACTCATAATTTTGTCAGCTTCACAGGAAGATGAAAGACCTTACAGGTTCGGTTCTTGTTAATATTGATGTTTTTTTTCTGGGTGATATGCACCTGTTTCAGGCGCTGTCATCTAGTGGGCGAAATCTATCAGCGATCAGCAAAGTTAATACAAATAATATATCTTCACCAAAAATCCAGAATCTTAAACGTAAATTCGTAAACGTAATCAACACCCATGGCGCGAGCCGTTGCCGGTTGCGTCACATTTTCATACAAATGTCCATGGAATGGGCGCTAAAGCCGCTAAATGATAAGGATATCCTCACAATTAGCTGAGATGGCAATTAAACTACGAATTATCACTTTATCCTATTATTACAAAAAAATGCAATTCCAATTTGTTTTAGTCCATCTTGCTTCAATATCCTGATCATGAGGTGGAGTTATAGTAGCTTTTGCTGCCAAGTGAATAATTTAGTAGCTGTATGTCGTGCGAAAAATTGGATTTTTCGAACTAGTGCTTTTTACTTTTTGTAGCTGCATATCGTGCGGAAAGTTGGATATTTCACACTAGTGCTTTATACTTTTCAATTTTTTTATATTCTGTTGTTCCAAGCTATACATTCAACCAAAGAGTTTGTATGTCCAACCACTTTATTTATTTTTTGATTACGTCACAATTCATATTTAGCATTTAAAATATTGCGTGTGCTACACGGTTTGAAACAATTGTTTTAAACCAAGTGACCTTGGTAGAAGCGAGCTGCTACACGGTTTCAAACCACCTGTTTTAAACCGTTGTTTGAAACCTTGTAGCCCACGCATATATACTGAATGAGTATTAAGGTGGATTCACGTTACACTAAAGCGTGTGCTAGACGGTTTCAAACCAAGTGACCTCGGTAGTTTGAAACCATGTAGACAGTGGTTTCAAACCAAATTTCACATGACCTTCAAACGCCCTTGGTAGACGGGCGTTCGTTTCAAACCACTGGCAGAAATGTTGGTTTCAAACTAGTTTTAAACTATCTACCCGCTTGTTCAAAACCACGCGAACAGCAGTCGCGTCACTGCACGCACCGAGCGTAGACGCATCGCGTACGGTCATAATGTCGAGACAACCAAACGAACATGAACGTGAAGTTATCATTATCACGGAGTTTCTTGAAATTTACAGAGACTTGCCCTGTGGATTTAACGTCAGAGTCATACAATTTTTTTTTTGGGTGAAGACGCAAAAAAAAATGCGAGGGATATTTTGGCTTTAAAACTTAAAGAAATCGACCCAGCAGCGGCAAAAGCGGCGTCATCCAAAAAGAAAATAGACAGCCTTTCTTTTCCTATTTAACTGAATTCTAAAAAGGAGGAGGTTCTCAATTCGACTGTATGTTTTTTTATATGTTTGTTACGCGATTACTCCGTCAATTGTGGACCGATTTTGAAAATTATTTTTTTGTCCCGAAATGGTCCCATTGTCACGAAATCAGAATTTGATGATGGAATCCATGAGGAATCGAGGGAACTCCTCAAAAGCTATAGGCGCACATACAGCGATTTGGGTATTTCCTGTAAAACCTTATTTGCACTCCAAAAGCACTCTTGGTGAAGAGGAACTGATGATTAAGACCAGAGATGACCACCGCAACTCTTAGTCGTAAGTGATTGACGCCAGCAATGAGATTTCTTTATTAACCTTTTATATGAAGCTACTTTTATACTCATTATAATGCATGTGGTGAAGTTCAACTGATGGTGAAGTACCGAGAGAACTCGTCAATGATTAACGGCCCTGCATGTGGGAAAGCGACATTTTGTTAAGGGTGATGAGAAATTGGTATTATGCTATTGTTTCTTAATGTGATGTCACGTAATAATATTAGGTGCATCACTAAAAAGCGAAAAAAAAAATAACAAAAAAATAAAACCGTCTTCAAAAATCCACCAGGTACCTATGGTACCTATTAGGCAATTAATAGGCAATTCCTAGGACTCCTAGAAGGCTGGTTTTTATTTAAACCTTTTCAGTGGGTTTTTGAACACGGTTTTATTTTTTTGTTTTTCAATTACACACAAAAGTGCTAGACTAACTCCAACTTTTTTAAATTTTGATAAGCAAGGAGCCATGACGTCTTTGTAGTGGTTCAACACTAGCGTCCCGCACACGTCTACTCAGCACAAGCATTAAAACACTATGAGGTTTTGAGTTTGTTTGAAACCATGTAGCCAGCAGCGCGTGGATCGCTTTCTACAAGGTCACTTGGTTTCAAACCAATGGTTTCAAACCGTCTAGCACACGCTTATGGTGAAGCCGGGCCCAGCAACCTTTATGCGTGATCGCTGGCTAAAAGAGTATTATGAGTGACTGCCTGGCTGATTGCATATTATGTTATTAATGACCGTTGGCTTTTGTACACCAAAAAATAAATGTATTTGCATATAAATCAAATATAAAGTAATATAAGTATTTATTGCTTTATGATGTTTAAATTAAATAATTATGTGACAGTAAATCTCTTCGCAAAATAGTTTCTTTTGATTTGGCTGAATGGCCACAACCGTTGTCATTTTCAAAAAAGTCTGTCAATTAAAAGTTGAACAAAAACCCGCCTTTTTTATTTACGATTTAATTTTGTATTAATTGACTTTTTTCGCAAATGTTTTAAAAAAACCGGGCAAATGCGAGTCGGACTCGCGCACTGAGGGTTCCGTACACATTTGGCTGGTTTTTAGTATTTGTTGTTATTCTATAGGGTTTGTTCTATAATCATACCAAAGACGCTTGTCTGTTTTACCGTTTTTACGATACAACAAAAATAAAAATAAGTTGAAAAAAAAAACGTTTCTTGTGTGGGGACCCCCTTTATTATTTCACTTTATTATTATTTTTTATTTTTTAGTAAATCCGCCGTGATAACACATATTCTGAAAAAAAAAATCAACCCGCTATCTATTACGGTTTAAAAGATACAGCCCTTTATAGTTAGGAACGGTACCAAAGATAAATTACAAGGTTGACTCTACTAGGTAATCTGCTTGAGGGTGCGCGATTTCGAATAGGTAATGGGCGCGTCCAGCGCAACCTGCCGTTAAGTAGGTAATTTATTATTATTTTAAGTAGGTACACGATGCGCTTAATTTAAATGTCGAAGAACGGGTGCAGGCAGTGCAGGCATATTCTAATCCGCTGCGAACTAGTGCATTAAAGTGTTGAAGCTTAAATTTCTTAGATATAATTACAATAAAGAAGCAAGATAGGCTAGAACAAAGTGGCATAGAAACCCTGTTAAAGGGTACGTCAACTCAGTTATCTAAGTAATCGACCACATTAAATCATTCCAGAGTTCGGGCTATAAACACGCAACTAGGAAAAGTGGAGAATAGTCCATATATCAAATTAAATGTGTATGGGGACGACGAAAAAGAAATTCCACCAGAAATTATAATTAAACCGCGAGATACTAAAATAACTAAAGGTCAAGAATATACAAACTTATACTGCATAGCTAACGCTAGACCTTTACACGAACTAGAAACCCTGTGGTTCAAAGACGGCATATTGATAGAGTTGGCTGGCGTCACATATGATTTAAATGACCAGTGGAACAGAACCCTAAGCTTGATATCGGCAAATCTAACTCATACTGGGCAATACACGTGCCAGGCGAGATTAAAAACAGGAGGATTTGCAACCGTCACGGCGTCAGCGGCCGTTACCGTCACTGAGAAACCAGTATTCTTAACTAATTTAAAATCTGAAACGTTTGGCGAATTCGGAAGTACAATCGTTTTGGAATGCAACGTGCAAGGGATTCCGTTACCAGGAATTACGTGGTATAAAGACGCGCGGAAGATTTCAAGCGTCGGTGCCGAGGCAGGAGAGCCGGACAATGCAGACGTGGACGACGGAGGAGGACGCTACAGGGTCGAGGTGGACCGCTCCCTCGTAATCAGCGACCTGAAAATGGAGGACATGGGCATTTTCCAATGCATAGCGAGTAACGAAGCTGGTGAATCTTCCATTTACACTTGGTTAAAAATTAAAAGTAAGTGTTAATATTCCCAGTTATTAATAATATTTACTGTGGGTTTAAAGTAACTAACCATTGCCACTGTCGTACAGCTAAAGGAAATATTCGCGTATCGCGCAGTCACATGAAGTTAATAAGAGTGAGGACTGCAGATAAAAAGGCAAAAACGTTCAAATTTGATACTGGCAGTAAGAACATCAATTGTTGTCATCCTGCACTTACTCAAACAGCAATGTTTTTTTTTCAGCACAAGTGTGATCGCTATTTTTATACATTTTTCTCCTCGGTTACGGTGCTGCGCAAATGTTGGCACTTTGATTTTACGTTTTATAGTTTTTGCCATTTTGACAAGCTTATGTAGGTAGTCAACTTATCTGGTTTCTGCATGCATAATCTAACTCTTCTTAATTATATACTTTTTGTACATCTAATAAGATTTGTAAGATTGTTATAATTTTAAAGCTTTAATAAGATTTGAACAACGGAGAAAATAAGTGAATCACCACAAATTTATTTTGAATTGTTATTGATAGTGTGATAAAGCTGATTTTCTAAAAATTTGAACCGCACAGGCATCTTTACGTGATATTATAAAAGTGAAAAGTACTAATAATATTAGGCAGTTTTCTGTAGGTACTACGGTGAAGGATTGGTAACCGTATTTTTCTTTCCTATTTTAACTAAGGCCTATTCAAATAGCCGACAGTAGTGCTGTTTGAAAAGCACGCCGCGCCGCACTGCGATTCTCTCATGTTGCGAATTGCTCGTTGTTTGAGCAAGCTTTTTCGGACCTTTAACACCCTTCACTAGGTTACGGTTCGTTTTTATACTTTCAATGCTTGTACCCCTAACGGAGTCATCTTTAAGATAAACACGGCTGCCGTCAGCGTAAATTTCTGTCTCATCAACGTATAATATTTATGTATTTGCTCTTAATATTTTCGTATTAGTAGAATTTAAGTAATTTTATTCCTAATGCATGTTAACATAATGTTTTCTTCACTAATTGTAGTTAATAAAAGCGTGTTTAATTACCACTTAGCGATACCTATCCAGTTTCGTAACACAATGTTATGATACCTGGATGTACGAGTAGGTATATTAGCTGAGTAGTAGGTCGCTAGCGTGTGTCTAACCGTAGTGCGTGTGTGTAGCGTCCCCGCCAGTAATGCAGACCGCGCCGGCCAACCTCACGGTGCTCGACGGGAAGGACGCCACGGTCGCGTGCCGAGCCGTCGGCGCGCCCACCCCTAACGTCACCTGGTACTTCAACGGTCAGTTCTGTTAAGTCCTTATCACACATATCATAACCCACAATATTCATTACTAACATCATGTTCTAGTAGGTCCCTTTGTTGTAATTGTAACTTTCTCATTGATCGTTCATGGTCACCAAAGATAAGGCTTGGTCGAGCTCCGCTTGCCTTTTTTCATAACGACGATTATTATTTATTTATACTTTTTGTACAATAAACAGTTCACATACTTACATTAGTAACTTGACGTCCCTATTCGTTCTTGCCGAACTGTAAGAGCCTGATTTGACTTAACTAATGAGTATTAAACTTATATTTAGGTGCCAGCAAACTAAAGCGGTTTAAAAAAAGTTAAATGTCCTGTCAATGCTGTTACTATTTAATATAACACCTAAATTATTTTTTTATTACCACAAAACGAAACCTGATATTCTTATGTTCATATTGAAATATGCAAAGCATGGATATTCAATAATGTGAGATCATCTCAGGATACCTGAATATTATTACAGACTCGCTAATTATAAATTTATCGGGGCGCTTGCAAGCCCTGGAGCCAGGAGATCTGCTGATAACGGGCACGACCACGACCGACAGCGGCAAGTACACTTGTGTGCGAACCAATGACGCTGGCAATGTTTCTGGGGAAGCCTATCTGACTGTACTAGGTAAAAATATTTAATATACTTTACCGAATTCTTTAATGTTCTTTTATTTATAAAATTGGCTGGTGTATTGATTCGAATAACCTTTTTCAGTGAGAACTCAGATTATCGCGCCACCTGTGGACACGCGCGTTTTGCTAGGTCATACAGCTACATTACAGTGCCAGGTTTCAAATGATCCCAATGTGAAATATAATATCGATTGGTTCCATAATAAACAGTAAGTTAAGCAATCTTTTTTATTTAACATGATTTTTGATGATTTGTTTTATTACTTAGTTGCATGTATCGTTTGTTTAACTCATAATAAGCAACATGAAATATTTAACTATTTTATTTCTGTTTAGACCGATGACAGCTGGTTCCCGTGTGTGGGTGGCGGCAGATGGGTCCCTGCAAGTGCAAGCCGTGCGCGCGAGTGACGCAGGCGAGTACGCGTGTGTGGTGACGTCACCGGGCGGGAACCATACGCGCCAGGCGGTGCTCTCCGTCATCGAACTACCCTTCGCGCCGACGAATGTGCGCGCCATCAGATTGGATGCCACTTTGCAGCGGGCCATTAACGTTTCCTGGACCCCAGGATTCGATGGAAACTCACCAATACAAAAGTTCATTGTGCAGAGACGAGTGGTACCTGAATTTGGTAAGTTATATTTGTGAAGGATATGGTTGTGAACATTTAAAGGAACTTTAAAACAACAATGAACACGTTTAATTCATAAATAAAAAAGAAAATGTTAAGAATAAACGTTAACTCCAGCTAAGTAGGTTAATATTTGAACTTCCACTTAGGTAATTATAATTCCCTAGACCAGGGGTGGACCAACTACGGCCCGCGGGCCAACTCCTGCCCGCCAACGTCTCAGTGTTAGTCACTATCACTTCTACTTCATTTTTTTATCGTAATACTGGCCCCTCCTAAAACTTCTTGCATTTTTCTAAACCCCCATTTAAAAAGTTTGTAAAATACGGAGTAAGTAATTATTTAATTTTTTTCAGGTCCCACACCAGATCCTCTATTAAACTGGGTAACTGAGCCTACAAATGTATCGGCAAATCAGCGCTGGGTTTTGTTAACCAGCCTGAAAGCGGCCACATCTTATCAGTTTCGAGTGTCAGCTGTGAACACTGTCGGCGAAGGGCCTGCCTCCGATCCAACAGACGTGTTGACTTTGCCACAAGAAGGTAAAGCAAGTTATACGTTTTTATTGGATGTTTTATGTGCCGGCTTTCAAAAACAGTACTCTAGGGTTACGTACGGGTACGTTACGTCAGAGAAATGAATGGAATTGACATTAGCGGCCGAGGCGATAGATTGGCAGCTTACATTAATCCTATACATTTTGACTGGTTTCGAACCCCGTTATCGTTAGCGTTATGTTATGTTATGTAATGTATCTTGTATAGGGCCGCTGGTATGCCAACGTCATGTTTTTTAATTAAGAAATAATTGAAAACCTACGACGTTGCCAGCTCACCTTATGTTCTTTAAAATCGGACTAACTTTGATCCAGTATCACTAATATTTTACTAACAGCTTGTTATGCTCGATTCACATCACCTCCAAATCATTATGGGGATTTGTCGATATTAAAGCTATCTCATGACTCATGAGCACTCTAGTTACATCATTGACATTTGTACGCACATCATGTTTAATATGTTAGTAAATATTGCCAAGTTGCCTGACTACTCGAGGTTTGTCTTGTCTTAAGTCTCATTACAATAAAGTGTTCTCTTTATGACCAAGCTGCCAGCGACCTAATATGCTGTCAAGGTATGCAGAAATACTTGAAACTCAACAATAAGTTAATAAGTTCAATTTATTTTACAGTGTATGTGATCTGTGTATTTATTATTTAGATTTATTTACAATACTGTCATGAATCACGTGAACGTGTCCATTTAACTATTTTTTATATTTTATAAGTTTCTCTACCATTGGCATGATAGACGAGCTCTCTGTTATCATTTAGTTATTATCCCACACATACCCGACCGCACGAAAATAAAACCATGCATGTCTGTCTTAAAAACATTACGATTGACAGAACTATCAAAACATTTTTTTCTTTGTTTATTTTCTTAAGGATATTTTTGTGTGTGGTGATTATGTTAGTTATAAGAGACTTTTTACGTCTTTCTTTAACTGGATTAAGTTCTTTTTACTAGATGAATAAAGGCATGTGAGCTCCAACATCAAGCTATAACGAAATATATTGTAAGACATTTCAAAATATTCCAGCTCCTTCCGGGCCTCCTATTGGATTCATGGGTTCGGCTCGCTCTTCTTCGGAAATAATAACTCAGTGGCAACCTCCGCTTGAAGAGCATCGCAACGGACACATCCTAGGTTACGTAATTCGATACAGGCTGCGAGGCTACGACAACAGCCCTTGGACCAACCAAAACATCACTAACGAAGCTCAAAGGAACTATCTAATTCAAGATCTAATCACCTGGAAAGATTATAATGTCCAAATAGCCGCTTACAATGATAAGGGAGTAGGGGTGTTTACCGACAGTTACATAATCAAAACCAAAGAAGGCGTACCAGAGGCTGCTCCCGATAGTGTTCGATGTGAACCATTCAACTCGACTTCTATAACTGTTTGGTGGACTCCACCCAACCCTCAAAAAATTAATGGAATCAATCAGGTAAGTGGTAGAGTAGATAATAATTGATTAATTGGATTGAATTGTAAATAGAGAACTAAATTCGATTGTTATTTGTAGGGCTATAAAATACAAGCGTGGCGATGGGACGAAAATGAAGCATCTGACGTCGAACAAAAGCTTGTTAGCGTTCCGCCAAATCTTTTAGATCCGCTAACTGAGCAGACCGCTGTTATAGGGGGTCTTGAAAAATTCACCGATTATAACATATCAGTGTTGTGTTTCACTGAACCGGGAGACGGTCCTAGGAGCGACTACATTTTAGTCAGAACCAATGAAGATAGTAAGTTGTTTTACCTTCCCTTAGCAATGATTACGTTTTGCATCACCGCTGAAAATTAATTATATGGGATAATATTTTTAGTTCCGGATGAAGTAGCAAATCTGCAATTTGACGACATATCTGACCGCGCAGTAAGAGTTTCCTGGACGCCACCTAAGAAGTCAAATGGTGTTTTAATAGGATATAAACTGTCCTATCAAGTGAAAGATGACAACGAAACATACAAGGAAGAAGTTCTACCAGCTAACGTAACCAGTATCAGAGTCGAACATTTACAGGTATGTACGAGTATGTATGATACAATTTGTTGTGTAAATTTCTCATACTAATGTTGTTTATCACTTGATTTGTCACTTTGCTGTGTCCTGATCTCTATTTTTAAACGTACATTTGTGGTCTAGGGTTAAAGATATAGTAATAATATTTATATACGCCGTGTGTTTTTCTTTATATTTTCAATATCTTTGATATTTTACTAGGCATACATTCACAGGAACGAAGTGTTGGAATCGTTTTTCAAAATACACAGGATGGTTTTCAAATAGATTGTACTTAAAATTGTTTCGTATACATATAGTAGGTAGTTAACTATTCAATTTTATTATGCACCAGATATTTCTTTATATTTTGAAAAACGGTTCTACCACTTCGTTCCTGTTAAGCAAATGTCATTTACTTACAAGAATAATATGACACCCACGATACATACACAGACTGTTTAACTGATTACAGCATTGTCAGGTAAAAATGCATTTTACTTTTTTGTGTACAAAAAGGCTCCAGCCATGTCCAGCCTTAGTTAAGGGTCGTTTGTTACATTTTTCGAGACTTTTATTTCATATTAAAACTCCCACTACTGTATCGAATGCTATAAGTTGGTAATTGTATGAGTAGGTAATAATATTTTGGTCAATATAAGTAATTGTTATCGCGATGCCACTCGCGATGTAATCAAGTGGTTCGTCACACTTACCCAATCGCCGAGATTGCTAGATAACAATGTTTGTCGGATGGGCAGGCTAGCACGCACTACAAGTTCTGGCTGCGGGCGTTGACGGGAGTGGGCGCGGGCGGCGCGCGCGCAGCCGTGATCCAGTCTGGCGTGGAGCCGGTGCTGCCGAGCGCGCCGCGCAACCTAGCGCTGTCCAACATCGGGGCCTTCTCCGTGCTGCTGCAGTTCACGCCTGGCTTCGACGGCAACTCCTCCATCTCCATGTGGACCGTACAGGTAAGCATCTTACACCAACTTTTATTCGCTTTATCTAACGAACATACTTACTGACGACTGACTAATATATTATTCGCAGGCACAAACTGCACGAAACTCTTCATGGGTAACGATATTCGAAGTAAACGCACCAGATGCCCAGTCTATACTCGTTACGGGGCTCATTCCCTTCACCACGTATCGTCTCCGACTGGTGGCGACCAACGTCGTCGGCACCTCGCAACCCTCAGAACCGTGCAAAGAATTCCAAACTATACAGGCGCCACCGCAGCATCCGCCTAGGAACGTCACAGTACGGGCAGTTAGCGCCAACAACTTACGTGTCAGGTGGATTGTAAGTACTTACTACATAAAACGCTTTTGTCAGTAATATAATATGACCAGTTTTACTTATACGAGTAATTACACATATTATGTGTTTTACAGCCTTTGCAGCAAAGTGAGTGGTACGGCAATCCAAAAGGCTACAACATCACTTACAAACGTAGCGGTGGTAACGAAACCCTCTTCAGCATCATAGAGGATCACACGGCTAATTCACACATTCTTTCTAATTTGGAAGAGTGGTCAGTGTACGAGATTCAGATGACTGCTATCAATGAGGTCGGAACGTCTGCGGAAAGTCCGACGGCAACCGAAAGAACGAGAGAAGCTGGTTATTATTATTTCTTATGACATAAAGATTTGTTCTAAAGATCAAAATTTTAGTGTATAATTATCCATATTTTTTGTTTTTACAGTCCCGGCGAATGGACCGAATGACGTAACAGCTAATGCCACATCATCTACGACCGTTGTGGTGCTCTGGGGAGATATCCCGGCTAGAGATCAAAATGGCTTGATTGAGGGGTACAAAGTGTGTTACGCGGCCATCGTACCGCCACCTCGACCCGACTACCAGAAAGTAGAATGTCAAGCCATACCCTCCAACCAAACTCACACTATAACACTTACTGAATTGCGCAAATATGTCGTGTATCAAATTCAAGTTTTGGGATATACTAGGCTTGGTGATGGGGCTCTAAGCGACCCACCGGTTACAGTGCGAACTTTTGATGATAGTAAGTAACATTTCATATGTATTTTTTTACTTTTAATCTCTTATTTATTAATCACTAAAATAAATGAAACACAATATTGTGAGAAGACTTTGCCAGCTTGGGTGATTCATACAGAATGAAACCTTTTAAATATGGTTAATCCCATTTTGTACAATTTTCTAGTCAAAACGTGTCACTATAAACATCTTTATCAATCCACAGCCCCTGGTGCACCTTCAAATGTTTCGTTTCCCGATGTTACCTTCTCGACCGCCCGTATCATATGGGACGTACCCGAAGATCCGAACGGCGAAATACTGGCTTATAAAGTGACATATCACCTCAATAGCAGTACGCAGCACGTATTCTCCAGAGAATTCTTACCTTCAGATCGGACTTTCAGGTAAACAGAAGAAACTCGCGTTCATGCACTAATACAATTTACCGTCGGTAATCCCTGTTACGTGGGGGATAACGGGGATAGACAGGATCATTACTAGGGAATTTTTAGTATAATTTAGTTTAGAGATATTAACGATTTTGATTTCAAGACGGCGGGCACGACTTCATTGAATAAGAAAAAAAAAACCAAATTGGGTAATCGTTTTTGATGTAAATTCACATCGACGTATGTATTTTCTTTGTGCCCACCATTTTTACAACCTTTTCAACTTCAAATGTTTGTTGGTATGTTCAGTACAAATCTTGCAAATCAATTTTGGACCAGTTCACATTTTTGAAATGAACTAAAATGTTGGATACAGGGTGTCCCAAAAATGGTACGTCACATTGACACCGGAGGTAGACCACCCTAAGTTGCACCGAATTCTTAAAAATATTTGACGGAGTTTGCCGACATCTGTACCTCCGGTGTCAATGTGATGTACCATTTTTGGAACACCTTTATAAATCTTATGATAAAGCAATATAAGTGTCTAAGAGTTAATCTGATGAGGATGGTGTCGAATCATGGCAACAGGATCTCCGTTATACTTAACGTACCAGACGGACTAGAAGCGTGTCTCACAAATTACTTTTTTATTGGAAACTTGTTTTTTATCAAACTAGCGCTGCGCCGTTACTTCAGTCATTTGATTTTTTACTAACCGTTCATAACTCTCTTTGCCTAATAATGATACACCTCTAGAACATTAAACTCAATTTTAGCGCCTTCCAAGCCTCAGTTGAACTACATGATGATGAATCGTTGCAGGGCGACGGAGCTGCAGTCGGAGCGCTATTACTCGTTCTCGGTGACGGCGCAGACGCGGCTGGGCTGGGGCGCGACTGCGCGCGCGCTGGTGCTGACGACGGTGAACCGCGCCGCGCCCGCGCCGCCCGCGCGCCCCAACGTGTCGCGCTCGCTGCTGCAGCCGCACCACATCACCTTCTCCTGGACGCCCGGCAACGACGGCTACGCGCCCTTACGGTCAGTCTCACTCCTCAGAACCTCTGATAGCAGGACACAACAGGGTACCGTACAGATCAAATCTGCTACTTTATATGAGGTTTCAAAACGAGAGCTTGCATGATAACTTATACAAATAAATAACATAAAAATAAGTTTTGGTGGTCAGTATAATATAATTAATCTGTACTAGTCTCTACCCATGGACCCTACCCTATTAATATGGCGCTAGCAATAATAGAGTCTTGGTCAACGGAGTAAGCGCTTTGACGCGCGCCATACTAATTGTGTCCTGCCATACTCAGCCACTTGGGCGGACGTCGGAGACATTTCAGTGGTGAGAACAGTCAAGAAGAAGTTAATCCCTAATAGAGATCATTTAATACAATGAATAGTATTTCTTTGTGCGTCTAGTTTATACGTCGACGTAATTAAATTCAAATATTAATCATTAAACAGAGATTGGATTATGCAGTATAATTTCAAGAGATTTCAAAGCGTTATCTTAATATAGATATCCCACGCTCTTGTGTAATTCTCATCCAGAAAACTATCCACAATCCACATAATTATTATGAAGAAATTTATCAAAAATCTACATTAGGACGAAAATGCAAAATGAAACTGTTCATAAACATCCACACTACATTTTTTTAATACTTATCGAAATTATTTTATTGGTCACTTAATTTCAAAATTATAACATAATTATATATTTTGACCTATATAAAATAACCTATATATATACTGGGTGTTTTTTTATTCGTCTAAAAAATTTTGGGGGTTAAATCAGTAAGTCATACTGACCAACTTTCACTATGGGACCAACCCCGAAATCGCGAAAAAAAATTTTACCCTCCCATACAAAACATCGTCAGCTGACTAGCCAAAATGTATGGGATGGTCAATTTTTTTTTCGTGATTTCGGGGTTAGTCCCAAAGTGAAAGTTGGTCAGTATGACTTACTGATTTAACCCTCAAAATTCTTTAGACGACTAAAAAAACACCCTGTATATATAAATGAAATGTTGTCAATTATGACACCACACATTTTTGAATTAATAATTTGTCCTGCAGATATTATACAGTTGAACAAAAAGAAGAAGGGGGGACGTGGCAGACTATACCGGAACGCGTGGACCCTTTCGCGACGTCGTACACGGTGGAAGGACTGAAGCCCTACACGGCATATCAGTTCCGCATCCGAGCTACCAACGACATCGGGCCGAGTCCCTATAGCAACGCTACCGAGACCGTTCGGACGCTACCTGCCGGTAAACATCCCTCATACGTAACTGGTTTATCACTTTTATCACCCGCTTTCATCCTAAAAAATATATTTATCTCTTAGCCCTTTATTTCGCGATGTATATCACAACACAATATACATACCATAACATTTACTTTTTTATATTTTTGTGTTACAATTTTTTTTTTGCTGTTTTAAAATCTAAAGAGGTCTGAATACCCGACTTTTTTTATTTTTGTCAAATATAGAGCTAAACTATAAAAATTGGTGAATATCCACGGGGGACTTTTTGGTAGCCCCTGAGGGTGACCTATTTAATATTTTCATTTGTACCTCCAGGAAGCTGACATCCTGTACGTATACATATAATGAAGTAATGTGGTCCGTCATATTTATACTTTTATAAGTTATTGTCGATTTTCATTTTTTATTTACTTTATTATTATTTCTATTTTTTTCTTTTTTTAAATTACAAATTAATGTATTGTACATATGTCAATTGTTTCTGTTATTTACTCATATCAGTCCTTAAAAACGAACGTATGGAAAGATGGAGGAGTAGGATACGAGTAAGATTCGCTATTCGGCTGTAACACAAGGTGTTAATTTCAGCTCCGAGCAAAGCAGTTGAGAAGCTACACGTGGTGCCCATAACGCCGAGCAGCGTGCGCGTGCAGTGGGCGGCGCTGGGCGAGCCGCGCTGGAGCGGCGACACGCGCACCGGCGGCTACCGCGTCTACTACCAGCCGCTCACGGACTTCCCCACGCCGCTGCACCGCACCATGAAGCAAGACGTGCCCGGGATCAAGGTCAGATAACTGCAATAGCCGGAAATAGCCTAACCTGTATTCGGATTTTCTTTTAAATATGACACAAAATCAAAATCTGTGAAAATTTCAACTGTCTACCTATTACGGTTCATGAGATACAGCCCGCTGACAGACGGACGGACAGCAGAGGCTTAGTAATATCCATTGGCACCTCTTGTGTATGGAACCCAAGAAATGATAATTTCAGCAAAATTATACAAATTACTGTTTTAAAACATAACTGAATCGGAGGATATTTCACTTACACCTTAACACTTTGGCGTGCACTACCGTGATTAGTGATCAATTAGCCATACTAGTTGACGTCTATAGACGTCACCGCCGCTCAATGTGTTAAACCGTGTTTTGTTCGGGGGAGTACATTCGTTTTTAATTGGTGGAAGTACATTAATTCCTACGTTATAGTCAATTCGGATAAAGATGCGGCCAAAAGCTAATCATTAATACGGATGAACTGAGGAAGACAGGTGTCATATTGCAGACCGAAGAAGTGGTGCTGAAAGACCTGGCCTTGGACCGCAACTACGAGATCAGCGTGTGCGCAGTGAACTCTCAGGGTGCGGGCCCGGGCGGCACGCCGGCCGTGGTGTGGGTGGGCGAGGCCGTGCCCACGGCGCCGCCGCGCGACGTGCGCGCCGACCCGCTCTCGCCCACCGAGGTCGCGCTGGCTTGGCAGCCGCCGCTGCTCGCGCAGCAAAACGGCGATTTGCTCGGATACAAGGTACACGGTACACTACACGCTAAATGAGTTTTCCTGTGTCAATCTTTAAGCACTATTACTATCACTCGACTCAGGAAGAATTCACCACGAAATTAGTTTAGATTAGTTGATATTTTAACGAAGTATAAGTTTTTTTGGTATCTTTTTTGTCCATTGAAAATTGAGTATGAATAAAAGCAAAAAAAAAATTGCTGCGAATTCATATTACTATAATTTTTAGTGTAGGTATGTAG
Source organism: Tortrix viridana (assembly GCA_963241965.1). Classification (NCBI taxonomy): domain Eukaryota; kingdom Metazoa; phylum Arthropoda; class Insecta; order Lepidoptera; family Tortricidae; genus Tortrix; species Tortrix viridana. The sequence goes on from OY725174.1 coordinate 8,060,432, forward strand.
GTATTGAAATTTAAGCACACATTATGACATAATTAGATGCGCTTTTTACAGCTATTGTTGATTTATATCGGTTTCAATCTCATTCTCCTAGCGCTTTTTCCCGTTCTTCGTCGGGGTACGCTTGTCCATGATCCAGATTCGGCCAGTCTGGTTATTACAGTGGAGTGACTGCCATCTGACCTCCGTAACCCTTGTGACAGGGGAACCAAACCAATTGAATCCCTCACGATGTTTTCCCTTACTGTAAGAGCATCGGTTATCGTGCAGGTAATGTACATAACTTAGAAAAACTCATTGGTACATGGCGACCGCTTGGGGGTACGAACTCGGTGTCTCACAAACACGAGTCGACACTGTTAGCCACTAGGTCACCGACGCTTCTCTATCGGTTTCAATCTATTTTATTTGAATACGTATTGTTTTAATTTGATTAGATATTTTACTTGATGACGGAGTCTCCCGAGGAGCCGGAGCCCGGTCGCCGCGCCGAGGAGGAGATAGAGGTGGTCCCCGCCACCGCCACCTCCCACTCGCTCGTGTTCCTCGACAAATTCACGCAGTACCGCATTCAGGTAACTTGACTTACATATCTTTAATAACATTAGACATTGTATATTTTTACAAGTATAATGTGGTTATTAGGGCCCTCTCTGACTTTTCGTTACAGCAGCAGTACGGCACATCAGTATACAGTATCTTTTTAATCACAGACACCTAATAAGTGAAACAAAAATATTGGTGTTGCCGTACAGTCGCGTTCATAAATATGTGTACACTTTAGTACCTTGTCACTTTAATCGCTGTGACAATTTCACATGGCAGTTTAAACATGACGTTGAATGTACGAGGTACTAAAGTGTACACATATTTATGAACTCGACTGTACCACTTGTGTACCGCCAGGGAAGTCGTCAGGGAAGGACCTACGTGTATATTTAATGTTTCCTTTATGGGTGATTCCACGAGCGTTTCAACCGCCGTCAGTCCCTTGATCGCATTAAAGTCGAAATTGGTGTAGCTTTGGATGCCATTTTCGGTTATTTTGTAGAAATCCAAGCACTCTATAAAATAACCGACGATGGCATTCAACGCTACAGAAATTTCGATTTTAATGCGATCAAGGGACTGACGGCGGTTGAAACGCTCGTGGAATCACCCTTATAAGTCTCTCGGCTATCGTAGGGGAAAAGTTGACTGTTACTTAAAACGACGTAATGCTGAGCAGGTCTTGGCGTTCAACCCCGCGGGCGACGGGCCGCGGTCGGCCGCCGTGGCGGTGCGCACGCAGCAGGGCCTGCCGTCGGCGCCGCGCAACATCTCCTTCAGCGACATCACCATGAACTCGCTCGTGGTGGCGTGGGAGGCGCCGCGCCGCCGCAACGGGCTCGTGCACTCCTACCTCGTCACCTACGAGACCATCGAGCAGGACGCACGTGAGTGCCACTTTCTGACTAAATTATATATAGCGTGCTTTTATTTTATTGGGACAATATGGAGAAATCCAAAGCCCTAGGAGATCAGGGAAACTTAGAAATCATTAGGTCTTATTTATGAAAACAATTACGGTATACATAGTATTTTTTTTGTCAAGTTGTTCTTAAAATTTCATGAAATTGATTGAATAACACCAATACAAACTTTGATACTTGTACAGAATCATTGCCAAACTAAAACATTTTAATTTAAATCGTATCTCATAAACGCAAGGCTTAATTTTGCTTTTAAAATAAGACCCCATTTTGAAATGAGGTCTTATTCGCTCGGCCGTTTTTTGTTCTGTGACCGGTTATCTAGTTGAGTATTGTTGATCGAAAACTAATAATAGTAGGGCGAACGACACGCAGTAAGTCCCGGCGCGGGTGTTGCAGGTTTCAGCAAGCAAGTGAAGCAGACGGTGTCGGAGCGGCGGCTGCTAGTGGGCGGGCTGGAGGAGGAGGTGGAGTACGAGTTCAGCGTGCGCGGCGTGACGCTGGGCGCCGGGCCCGCGGGCGTGGCGCGCGCGCGCACCGGCCCGCAGCCCGGCTCGCCCGCCACGCCGCGCGCGCTGGCGCTGGCGCCGCTGCCCGCCGCCGTGCACCTCGCCTGGACCAACGCCGCCTCGGGCCGCGGCCCGCTGCTCGGCTACTACATCGAGGCCAAGAAGAAAGGTACCGCTCTACTCGCATACGCCAGCGACACATTCATTGGGGCCGTTCGCGGTGTGACCGTCGCACGGACTGTTTCACGATCATCGGCTGCGTGCGACCAGTTCTATCTTGAATGGGTTGGTCGTACAGGGGACGATCTATATGATCTGATCTAGGATATCAAACCTTGTGATACAGCCCACTTGTCGGCCCACGGTCTGTGCGATTTTTAAAATTACGACGTCTGAGTATGCCTGCCCGATGTTTACCTACGTCGTTCTCATGCTTGTTGCCCTATTATTCATACGAGAACACTAAGACCGCCAACCGCCGTTGCTGTGGCTTCTCGATGGAATTATAATAACGGTTTTTATCATCTGCTGTAATTATTTTATAATCTTACGAGTAGATAATATATGTACTTCAAAACGCAGCCCACGCGGCGACGAAGGTGTGCGGGACCGAATGAAGCGCAACGCAAAACCTAGATAGGTACCTATTATATCTTTAGACATGATTGTGGTGCGACATATGCGATCGAAATAAATGAAGTTTTGCGATGCGCTTCGGTCGCCCCGTGCCCAGCGACGTCCCGTCGACTGTGATACGAAAGGTTTATATACGGTTAAATTTTTGATGCAGCCAAGGAAGCCTGGCAGGCCTGTAAGTTTACTAGTGTTACTTTAACGCACATTAGATCGCATTTTACTTCGCACACACCCTCATAGTACGTAAACCGATTTTCATTTTAACAGTGTAATAAGATTATAAACCCGTTGATTACACGTTACAGATGAATCGAGATGGGAAACAATTACGAAAACTAATAACGGAATGTTAGAAGAATTCACTATATCCTATCAGAGTTTGCTGCCCTCCACGACGTATAATTTCCGAGTGATAGCGTACAACATGTACGGGATCAGCAACCCCGCGTACAACGAGAAAGTGATCGTGACGCCGTCGAAGTTGTACCTGGAGTACGGTTACCTGCAGTACCGCCCCTTCTACCGCCGCACGTGGTTCATGGTCGCGCTGGCAGCCGCCTCCGTCATCATCATCATCATGGTCATCGCCATACTCTGCGTCAAGAGCAAGAGCTACAAGTACAAAAGTAAGGCCTATCATTACCTGATAAATACACGCGACAGGTATTATATCAATGTAGTATTTAGGGAAAGTTAAGAAAACAAATGTAAAATAAGACTATAAGTGTTTATATTTATAAGCTGTCACCTGGGTCATCCTAGATTGACCCTTCGTTTATTTGCTTTTCGTTACGATACTACGATCCCATCGATTGCTCTAAGGGGCGATGCCGTCTCTCCAAACATTAATTTCTCCCTCATGACATGAACTATAAAATTCCAGAGCTATTATTCCTGATTTAAAAGACAAACTTGCTGTGTGCCGCATTTAATCCTAATCTGATCAGTCGTTCTTGCGTTATTAATGATAAAAATCCGAACCTCAGTTTACCCAATGTGGCAATGTATATCACAATATACATACCATAACATTCACCTTTTATATTTTTTGTTGCTATTTTTTACGCTTTTTTTCTGTTTGTGTTTTAATATCTGAAGAGGTTTGAACACCCGATTTTCTTTATTTTTGCGACTTAAAGGGTTAAATTGCAAAAATGTGATTATTATCGTACAGAAGAAGCGCAGAAGAGTTTGGAAGAGTCGCTGGCGGGCTCGACGGAGGAGCGCGGGTCGCTGGCGCTAGACCTGTACCGGCCGCGGCAGAACTCGGCCACGAGCGCGGGCGCGGGCGGGACGCTGCGGCGCGGCGCGGCGCCCGGCAAGGCGCCGCCGCGCCCGGCGCCGGCGTCCGTGGCCTACCACAGCGACGAGGAGAGCCTGCGCGCCTACGACGACCAGCCCGACGACTCCTCCCTCACCGAGAAGCCCTCCGAGATCTCCTCCTCTGACTCCCAGGTGATCACCATCAAAATAAGCGTCGTTTGAACAACCACGCTAAACACTAAACTATACGTTTATTTTTGCCCCGCAATGGACCGTGATGGTAAATATGACCGACTATTGCTAATGTTATTTTCGTCACGCTTTTATACGGTACGGCACTGTTAATAGTAGGTTCGCAATCGCGGTGCACGACTGCACGTCCTGCGAGTATCACCTGTGTTTAATTATTTTGAAAGTAGATTTCATATCTATACCTAGTTCTTATTAATTTTACGATGTCATATTTCGTATTTGCTATTTAGATATTGTTCTAAAATAATATATCCGTAAATAACGTGTTAGATTTATTTTGTAAATATAAATAAGATCGCATTGCGGCTTATAAACGACTACTAACTAACATACGATTACATACGATAAAGTTGTAACTACACAATTTTTTAGACGATTAGGTTCTATGCGTCCATGATACTCGGGGATGTTTTTGAATACGTAAGAGCGGTTTCGCACTACGTCCGATCCATATCCGAGAATGTCGGTCCGAAGTAGAAATATTACTATTTGTATGAGAAATCGGATGACGGAATTCGGATCTCTTATACAAATAGTACTACTGCTACTTCGGACCGAACATTTCTCGGATACGGATCTGAGGCAGTGCGCAAACGCTCTAATGGGCACGAAAATTAAGTTAATAATGATTGTTTGAATGCAGAACTCTGAGAGCGACAACGAGAGCGTGCGCTCGGAGCCGCACTCGTTCGTGAACCATTACGCGAACGTGAACGACACGCTGCGGCAGTCGTGGAAGCGGCAGCGGCCCGTGCGCAACTACTCCAGCTACACGGACTCCGAGCCCGAGGGCAGCGGCGTCGTCAGCCTCAACGGCGGCCAGATCGTCATGAACAACATGGCGCGCTCGCGGGCGCCGCTGCCCGGCTTCTCCTCCTTCGTCTGACGCCTCCCGCGCACACGCGGCACGTTCACTGCCCATTCCTTTGCTTTATTAAGTACTTACTCTAATTTACTAGTAGTATAAACTATGTACATATCATAATACAATATGCTTTACGCACGATAAGTGTTAAAATTAAATTGTTAATACTAGATTTACTCAAATCGAAGTGTTTGTTACGTCTGATATCATATTACTTAATTTAAAAGATGACCAATGTTATATGTATTAGTAGCAAAATTTAAATATCTATATGTAATCGAAATGTTTTGATAGGCAAAGTAATTGCTAATCGTTTTTTTAAGAATGCTGAGACCTCAGATAAGCGGGCTCCGTTGCAATGTTTCAAAACGAAATTACGCACCATGCACCCTTCCGGGTGCTCTTAGAGTGGGTATTATTATAAGTGTATGATTTAAACGGTGGTTTGTATTGACGTTTTAGTCAACTAAAATATCAAAATTTGATCAGCAATTAATGTCATATTGAGCTGCTCTAAAATCAATTGGTAAGTCATTTAAATATATTTGCTGCATTTTGTGAGACACATTTAATAAAATTTCGGTTAGCTAATTTTTTTTGGGCTACGAATAAAGATTTATTTGGTAAGCATAAATTGAGCGCAACCTACTTGCTGCGTAATAGGAGCGCATTTTTTCCCTTTAATAATATGTTTATTTAACTGCGCCTGTTAATTAGCATGTGTGCCAGAAATCTTACAAGTAAAATTTACCCATCCGATAGAGTTTAATCTCGGTATATACGTAGATACCAGTTGACATGTTAATATTATAATATTATAATATTATATTATGGCTCTGCGCTTTGCAAAAATACCCTAGGGGTGGGACAGACAAGACCACGTGGAGACGCGGTGCCCTGCTTCGAATTTTGGTTCCTATAGGTATTAACGTTTACAATTCATCTACACTAAACTAATTATGTAGAACTTTACCGATTTTTCAACAAAAATGCCGCTCAATCTATTAAATAGCTGACTATAATGATTATTCTGCTTACCAATTTGATATTTCTGCTAACCGCTTTTTGAATGCTTACCAGTTGTAATCTTGCTGACCAATTAATCATTTTGCGGATCAAATAATAATTTTTTATCGCAATTATTTATTTAGCGGACACATACATAACATTTTAAACTTACCAATTTGCCAATAATATTTGATTTAGTTGCGCACCAAGTGTTGCTCTCGGTTATTTATTTATTGCCGACCAAAACATATACTGATCAATTGATTTAACTGCTGAATTTTGATGCTGATCAAATAGAATAACTGCAAACCGAAAAATTTACTCCCTTTTAATATAAAGGATGTTTTTAGTAAAAAGCGTTTTTTCATGTATTTCTGTCCTACACGTATTGGAAAAATCTGCCTGATGAAATATTGGAGTCTAATTGTAATTTCAGAATTAATTACTAACATAATTCGTCATTTTGTTTGCAGTTTACTGTGGAATGGTGAAAATAATATATACATAGTGATAATCATGGTAATGGTAAAATGCCGCAGCAAACTGATACGTACTTTACTAGGCTGAAAAACAGAAGGACAGACAGAAATAGCAATTTTATTTTATACTTTGTATGATAGTGATGATGATTAACTATTATTCCGATATTTATTTACTTGTTTCCAGTAAGTTAGGCTTTTTATAATAAATATTTAAGTATAAATTAAGGTAGGTAACAACAATTTTCATATCAAAAATAAAAAAAGAAAGAATAAGAAGAAAAGTAATATTACACATTATTATTACCGCACTGCTGGATCAAAATAAGTTAATTGGTGTATTTGGTTTTTTTGTTCTGCGAATTTTTAATTCATCAACAGCGAGACATGGCGAACTAGCGGTAAAGTCATCAGATCGATTTCGTGGTAGAAACATTGTAGCGCCCACGCTTCAGGTTAAATCATACAGCATACACGTAGGTACAAAATTATTTGAAAGCACCATACGTTCCGCTTGTTAAAATTAGCAAATGTCCTAAGTAGATAATTGCCATAGAAACTTAATATTAACTCAAATCCTATTGAACTTTATACTTTAACCAAAGTATATTATAATACTTTAATAAATGAGCTAGAGCTAGAGATTTGTTATAAGCCATACTTGTCTAAAATGAAACGATAATAGGATCCATAATTTGACGAAGCAGTTGGACAACTCAAAATGCGCAAAATGTTGCCACAGTATAGATATTTTATTTATTTTATTTTATTAATATGTGCAATAGCATGTTGAACAGCAAGCATGTAAATTAAGGTTGTACAAAAGACACTCAAATGGTAACAACACAATAATAATTGTACACAACATTTACATTTCAGTGAATAAGCGAAGATGTATACATAAATGTGCTAAAATAGAAATGTGGCTTATTATTCAATTTGGATCTAAATTTCGTGTTATCAGAGAATATATCTATTATCTATGTCCAAACAATTATATTTACGGCACATCCTTAAATGATATGTTATTACTTGTAATAGGTATACTGAATATTTTCTGATTCCTAGTGATCTTTTTCTTTGCTATAAAGGATATGTAGTTAATTAGATCAGTATCAAGATCGCCATTCAGAATTTTATGTAGCGTCATTAAGTCAGTCACATGATTCAAGTCAAGGATGATTGGTGGAAATGAATGATTTAGATAGGGTTAAAAATGAATGAAAAACCTGTCACCATATTGATGAATAGTGCGCCGCACACCAGTTAGCTTGCTGAGATGGCGGATTAATTTAATTTGTATAGACTCAATGCTATTAGATGTAATGGCTGCGAAATGATAATTGACTGTCAAAAATGACTCCAAGATTGGCATTTTATTTTTTTAGTAAACGTGATACACTGACATTTGCTAACGCTTAGGGACATAATAATATAATTGGTCTTACAATTTGCAGAGTAAAGCAGATCTTACGCAATGAAAAATAAAAAAAGCGGACCCAAATTTGAACCCTGAGGTACACCAGATTCAGCTAAAAACGGGATAGATTCAAACCCCAAATACGCAGACCAATTGACACCGAGATATTATATTACATACGAGATAAGTAAGATTCGAACCACCATGCATGCCCAAGTGTTTTAAGTTTTAACAAGAGTATGTGATGATTTACCCGGTCAAAGGCCTTTGCAAAATCTGTATAGACAGAATCAATTTGGGTTTTTGCTTGAAGCGCTAAGGATAAATGATGCACATAGGTCATAAGATTGGTTGATGTTGAACGATTCTTAACAAAACCATGTTGACGTGGATTAAGCATATGATTGAAATGACAATAAACTCTATAGTTTTACCTATGTAGTGGTATCGTATCGATATTTAAAAAAAGTCTTAAGACTTGGAATTTGAATATTTTTTTTCATGTTTAGAGTTCATTATAATAATTCGAAATTACTTATCCATAATCCGTAATGGACATACATAGTATTACAGTATAACTCAAGACTTGACAGACCATGTGAGTAGAATCGGAACTAAAACATGGGACATTTTCGCATTACTGTTAAATTTTATACAGATCTGGCATCACTATAAACACTTGTTTTAACTATTTCGTTGAATTATGGATTCCATGAAATCACTTAGAATGCGTTTCTACCAGAGTTGTGCGAGGCAGCTAAGTGGAGAGCGAGGAAAAATCCACCAATAAGATTACTTTATTAGTTTCACACAGTACAGCTATCCTGCTCTTTGGCAAAAAGTGCGAACGAAAATCTTTTATTAGTTAATAACTTCCATAAGCCAAACGTTCAGTAATTACTGGCAGCTAAATTTTGATGGTCGGTCGTAATTTGCGTTAATAATAATTTAATAAATACATTACGCCATAGATATAACGCAAGCAGTAATTGGTGTTGTATGTTATTTTAATGGTCTAAGGTACGAGACATAATTTAGGTTAATTTGTTAATGGTTTTGTATGGAGCAAAGAAATCGACTGATACTTTTAGAGTTAAACTCCAATTTATGTAAATAAAATTAGTATTACTTATACAAATCTAAGGCAGGATGCATTTAAGAACAAGCTTAATCAACTAGGCACAACTTTATTAAAGTAACTGTGATCTATTGTAATATAGTTTTCAATAAAAAGCCTTTTGATTATTTAGATGTAGGCATGTAAATTAAACTTGTAATATGTAGGAAGAAGCGCGAAACTCAATTATGGCAGAACTGTTAGTGATACATAGTTAATCTTAAATAGGACGCACTTGTATATTTCTTTTATACTTATATTACATTTGAGAGTAGTTTTATTTTAATGATGTAAATGCCATTATTGGTCTTGTGCCAGCTAGGCAGCTTTATTAAGAGAAACACAAAGTTGTATTTTATAATAACTAAAAATTGCATCTCAAATTTGGTCCGCGAGCCGGATACTCCAAACCCTATCTAAAATAAGAGTTGTTCGACAAGAGGGGTAACGTCGCACCTCTTTGCAAGATTTTAATGGCTTACTATTGTAAAAAGATTTGATGGAACGCAAGATGACTTCCGTTATAAGTATATCCAACCAATCCACTTTCTACATCCACATAATGATGATAGGACTAAATAGTTTACCTGCATTTTTACCTGTCACCTGTATCCGTTGTTTACAAGTTGTTTCTCCGTATGACCAATTTTGTCTTCCTTAGAAGGTAAAAATAACCGGGTGTTCATTTCATTTATATATAGAAAGAAGAGTCGTTACTAGAGACTTACCAAATTATAAAAGTTTATTATGATCGAGTTATGTAGCCGACAAACCAGGCAGCGTGGCGTGAGCGCGGTTACAAGTTAGTTGTATTTTCTTACAACCGCATAATTAATGGTTTATAAAACAAAGTATTTAATTAATTCAAGATAAAAATGTTATCATAATTTTCAAGCACCGCGCAGCTCACTTCTCACGCTGGTCTTGACATGCTTTTAGTGTGCCGAAGCGTTCATGTGGGGGAAAAGGTTAAGAAAAATATCCGAATGATTACCGCTCCCTACACAAGCGAGTTGTGTCCACATTATTTAAATTCCTAAACCACCATAGAAATATATCAAAGTAACGTAATTAAAGTAAATCAATCAAGTAACAAGTTTTAAGATTTATTTAAGTACGTCTCTGTGACATAGTTCCACAGCGGTCTAGGAGTCAAATTTGTGGACAGTAGCCATATAATAAAGAACTGAACTTTATTCAAAATTGTCGACTGTACATGATAATTAATTATTTGTCCTGTATGATGTCATGGTGCCATTATTTGAGCAATGAAACCCTCAATAAAACTTTAATATTTGACATTTACGTTGTAAAATGTGTTTTTATTTCCCTGTTTTTAACAGGGAACCCTTGTCTAACCCGCTCGGTGGGGTGGTGCCGTGCTGGGGTACGTATTTAAATATCGAAAGTGAATACTTACAGCCTATGCCCGTGAAAAGGGCTATTCCCACTTGTTCACACTGAAAAGATTCCCACTAGTTCGGAGTGCGAACAAAAGGGTGCGGCAAGTGGGAAAATATTGAAAGTTACATTACAATACCTAACGGTTATTTATAAGACCGATGTTTGAAATGTCGAAAGTATTTGTTTGGTATGGTTTAAAGTTAAAATAGCAATGTTCAAAGCATCGAAAGTTACAATACCGAACGGTTATAAATACGTATACAAATACAGAGAAGTTAGTCCAAAGTTAGGGCCCCTTCCAACTTGGCGTCTTTCGAGCGTCGGCGTCCCCGCGACGCCTGCGGATGCTCGAAAGTTGCTAAGTGGGAAGGGGCCCTTAATATATCGACTCTTACACAGTTACTATAACAAAATTCAAAATGTCGAAACTTATTTATAATACCAAACGATTATTAAGTACTAGCTTTTGCCCGCAGCTCCGTCCGCGTGGAAGTCATTTCTATCGCTGCTCTTTTGGAACCGTCCAATTTTCCGGGATAAAAGTCGCCTATGTCCTTCCCCGGAACTCAGACTATCTCCATACCAAATTTCATCGAAATCGGTTTAGCCGTGAAAGTGTTACAGACAGTTACTTTCGCATTTATAACGAAAGTTACCTATATAGTTTGTATGACCAACTTTGCACAAAGGACGCGATCGTGATTTTGTTTCCATTAAGCCTTTAACTATGTACATTTTTTTTTTTTGAAAACGACCCTAAAGCCGTCTTCACAGTTTTCAATATATTCTTCATCTGCATATTTAATATAATTCTTCTTCTATTTAAGTATGGCCTCTGTGACTGATTCCCAGCACAATTCTGCCAGTGTCAAGTTCCGAGATTTGCACGAGATTGAGGTTGATACATAATCGGAGAACGCTAAACCTGAAGAGAGAGGACTAACAAAGCGACTATCACAATTATGTCAGGGAAAAATAATTAATGGCAAAAAAACTGAAGAAACGGGCACAATTATTATTATGTTATAGTTTGATGTTATTTTTGTATATAAATTTACAGATAGCAGCTACATTTTTTTTATTGTCAATATGACACAGAAGAAACGACATACATAATCTATTAGTAGGAAGGGAAAGGGAGATAGATGCTTTTAAGAGGAGATAAGATCACATGAGCTGTTATAAATGGGACAATTGAATATGTGGTCTACAGTTCCTATTCCGTTTCCACATTCATAAAGGGGAGTCTTTAATTTTGAATCTGTGGTGAAGTTCCGGTAAGCAAAGCCTAAGGGCCTGCGCAAACCGGCGGAGCGCAGCGCAGATCACTTTAAATTTATCAATGTAGATTCTTTTCTATTTTAATTACGATAAGGTACAAATTTAATGCTCTGAGACCGACCTCGGAGCATCACGGGGGATTTCTCCTCTGCGGCATCGAGGAGCATGTTAGAGGATACCGCGGCGGTAGGCGGCTGTAACAAGGTGGTTACAACCTCCTTTATGTATTGATTTTATTTCTGGCCACTCTTACGTTTCTTTTATTGATTTAAATTCTTCAAAATTCAAAATTATTATGATCGATTCGCGGATCGATAAGGGATTCAGTGTCTGAGCTGATTGAATTAAAGACATACAAAATCTAGAATATATATTAATTTAATATTATATTTTATTAAAAATGAGATTGTTGTATTAGAGTGTTAACCTATTGAAATATAAAAATAATTAAAATTCAAGTAAAAGTTTAAGAGATTTATTTATTCCATCACCTATGATCTCGTCTTCCTGGACATGGTGATACTTACCCATACTGTCAGACGGCGGCATGCCGCGGCATCCTCCGCTGTGCGCCGAGGCCTCCCGAGTGCGCCGGGGGAGCGGGGCTGCGGGAGGGGAAGGCTTGGCGCAACTCGGCGGACGACGGGGGAGAAAACGAATTTTGATACCGCAAGCACCTCCGCGATGCCGCGGCATCCCGCGGCATGCCATGATCGGTGATTATACATTCCGTTCCACTAGCGACCAACATTCGAAAACTTGTTTTTGTACGAGTCGTTCGTGTCGAAAGTTTCGTGATGGCGGACTGGGATTTAGTGTTAATATCAGGGTGAATCAACTTTTAAGGCACTTCCTATTTTTCGAGATGTTTCACAATTTTTATTTTTTTAGAAAATCTATTTATTTGCTAACGTCGTGGCCTACACATTTATAAAATCAGACATATAGGCTAACATTTAAAAAATGTTGTTCTAAAATGGTACAATGTTAAATAATAATATAGTTGGTAACGCAGGGGACGATGTTGTCCCCAGGTTTTGTATGAAAAATGTGCATTTTCCCCTGAGTTACCAGGGTGTACACCTCAGTACTGCTGTCCAATGGGCTTCCTCTGTATTCTTAATGAAACAACTAGTAGGTCGCTAAGGTCTATATTTGTTAAAAAAATACAAATTACTTATACAATCTAAGAGAGACAAACACTTGCGCGAGCTAATATACATCTAGCTCCATCTATAGGCGTATTAGAAAAACATGGCATTCTATTATGACCACATAAATTTTAAGACAAGCAAACGATTGCGGTAATTAAAATACAGGTGACGCCATCTATCGAGACGAAGTCACATTAACAACAAAACTAATATGATGAGAGACTGCTAGTCATTGAACACAGGGTTTTCCGAAAATTAAGAAATATTTGAGGTGTCTAACATGTGGGATCTGTAAATTTTATGGTCTGATTTTAATATTCATAAATTATTATTATTCATAAGTCACCAGGAAAGTTTTAGTGCCGCAAAAGAAAAGGAGTACCTTAAAAGTTGATCCACCCATCAATTTTAGCTGAAGAAGAAGAACAGACACCCTTCACCCCGCACCTTCCCTTCGTAGGCCCGGCGCTGCGCTGGCGGGCGCTCGCGGTATCGCGGGGCATTTTCCCTCGTCGGTGTGCGCTGCGCGGAGTAAATCCTCCTAGGTGATCTGCGCTGCGCTCCGCCGGTTTGCGCAGGCCCGAAGTCTAATTAGTAGGTATTAGACATTGATCTATTTTTGAGAACCAAAGCCGAGGCGGGATACTAGGTTGAATACAGGAGTACCTACGAGTAATAGGATTTTTTGGAAGAAGACCTTCAATATAAATACATGATGAGTCTTGATAAAGTGCACATATTCAAATGAGGGACATTAAAGTCTTGTCACGGCGCGGCGCGACGCGATTATGTGTGACGGCCTGCATACAACTCCTTGTTAATTTCCACGATACTGTCGCGCCGCGCCGAGCCGGCTGTTTGACGAAGCCTTTAACGGTCATTCTCCGAGCGTTTCAACCGCCCATCATAGTTCTAATTAACGAGTCACCTAATTATTGGCTATATAGACAACTAATGTAAATTTTAAAGCTTAGGTATACCCAGCACAGGCCTGTATTATCTTATCTATGATTCATAGTATTTGGTTCTATAGCAAGTTTTTAATATACAATTAGGTGACTTGTTAATTAGAAGGACGACGGACGGTTGAAACGCTCGGAGAATGACCGTTAACGTACAATTCTGACAGTATGGGTAAGTATCACCATGTCCAGGAAGACGAGATCATAGGTGATGGAATAAATAAATCTCTTAAACTTTTACTTGAATTTTAATTCTTTTTATATTTCAATAGGTTAATACTCTAATACAACAATCTCATTTTTAATAAAATATAATATTAAATTAATATATATTCTAGATTTTGTAAGTCTTTAATTGGGTAGGTAAAGTTTTTGGAAGAGGTGTAAATTATATATTTCTTCGATAGTCGTTATCCTAAAGATCAAGGAACTGCGGCTCTTTTATTTTTATTTCCTCTAATATTTTAGAAATATTTTTTTTAGTTATTAAGTTGACATTTGTACACTTTATTGGCCGACAAGCTTGTTGCCTTCGTACTTAATGAAAAAGAAAAAAAAATTGTCACTTCTATAACTGTCATTGTCAATCAAAGTAAACAAACGATTCAATTCTTTCAAGGAGTTCTGTGACAAGAGTGTTGGTTGCTGCACGTGTCGATTATTTTGTCGCGTTTTTTAGTGCCTCAGTGGTGTTGAAGAGCTCGGTGGAGTGGTCAGCGCGAGCGGCGGCCGACACTCTTGCTTCTGATCTCGGAGAATATAACACTCTAAATGTTTTAATAACATTTTCAAGAACCGATCACATGTAATCTCAAACTTGAACATTGGCAGAATTGTCCTCATGGACAGACGCCATTTTAACAAAAATTGAATTGAATTCTTTCAAGCATCTGAGTAAATCTTTGTAATACTCCATTTCCAAAGTCCGTGTGGGATTGCTTAAATTCATTGCGTGTATACGATTCACACGTGCTCTCGTGGCTATCGAAAAGCAGGGCAAGAGTCGTCGTGAAAGGAAGAAATCGGTGTCCAAGAAGCAGTACCAATGGGGTCGAAAATAAATCGTAGTCCAAATATCGTGCAAAGGTCAAAGCGAGCAAAGCTGGAGGAAAGCGGCAAAATCGAAAGTCCGGAGTTCGTTCTGAGGTCGTTAAAAATATTTCTAAAAACACTGATCACATGAAACGAAGGCAAACAGAAAAGAGTCGTTGAATTGAATCGTTTGTTTACTTTGATTGACAATGACAGTTATAGAAGTGACGGTTTTTTTCTTCTTTTTCATTAAGTACGAAGGCAACAAGCTTGTCGGCCAATAAAGTGTACAAATGTCAACTTAATAACTAAAAAAAATATTTCTAAAATATTAGAGGAAATAAAAATAAAAGAGCCGCAGTTCCTTGATCTTTAGGATGACGACTATCGAAAAAAAATATAATGTACACCTCTTCCAAAAACTTTACCTACCCAATTCAATCAGCTCAGACACTGAATCCCTTATCGATCCGCGAATCGATCATAATAATTTTGAATTTTGAAGAATTTAAATCAATAAAAGAAACGTAAGAGTGGCCAGAGATAAAATCAATAGATAAAGGAGGTTGTAACCACCTTGTTACAATACCCGGGTTGCCCTGGAAAGAAAAATCCTGAGCCTGGAGAGAAGGATTTTTCTTTTACACAAGTTCTTTTAAAATGAACTTAAATTAAATGGTGGTGGTATGTTTCAGTTTAAAGTTATGCCATTTGGCTTAACAAATGCCCCGGCTACTCAACAACGATTCATGGACTCCCTCTTTGTCCCTGAAAACCTTGATAACTCTGTTTTTTCTTACTTAGATGATATTATCATTATAAGCAATTCTTTTGAAGAACACATCTCTCTTCTTAATAAGGTCTTACAAAAATTAAAAGACTCGAACATTACAGTAAATTACCCAAAATGTTCTTTCTTTAGGAAAGAACTGAAATATTTAGGCTATATCATTAACGAACATGGCCTTCAAACTGACCCTGAAAAAGTCAAAGCTATCTTAGACATTCCTTCCCCAACTTCCCCACGTGAAGTTAAGAATTTTTTAGGAACAGCTAGTTGGTATCGCCGTTTTATCCCAAACTTCAGCACATTGGTAGCTCCTCTAAATAAGCTTACTTCT
This sequence comes from Tortrix viridana, assembly GCA_963241965.1. Lineage (NCBI taxonomy): Eukaryota > Metazoa > Arthropoda > Insecta > Lepidoptera > Tortricidae > Tortrix > Tortrix viridana. The sequence goes on from OY725174.1 coordinate 8,076,404, forward strand.
ACTTCTAAAAAATCACCTCCTTTCAAATGGAACTCTGAAGCTAAACGAGAGTAGGTAGACTAAACGCCTAAACGGGCTATTCCCAGTTGTCCGCACCCCGTTGTCCATACTGCGGACAACTGGGATTTTTTTCCCAGTTGTCCACTATTTTATTTGACACTGCGGACAACTGGGAAAAAAAATCCCAGTGGTCCGCAGTGTGGACAACGGGGTGCGGACAACTGGGAATAGCCGGACTAAACTGCCGCGCCGCGCACGTATCACAAACCGGTCGCCGCGCGCTGGCAACATCACGCGCATCCTTGATTTATTAGGACCATTGGAATCCTGGTTCCTCGGTTTAACCTGGTTAAGGGGGTGGAAGTTTGTATGGGGAATCAATCATTTCTTAAGTAAGGTACCTATATACAATTTAGTATGGAGAAAGTGGGAAGGACATATCTTTATTCTTTTTATCCCGGAAATCATCAGGGGTGAAAAGGGGGGTGGAAGTTTATATGGGGAATCGATCATTTCAGTAGAGTCCCGGGAAATGACATAGGATACTTTTTATTCCGGAAAATTGGAGTTCCGAGGGAGCAGCGATAAACGACTTCTACGCGGACGGAGTCGAGGGCAAAAGCTAGTATGTAAATAAAAGATGGCAAAACTATAATTACATTTTTGCATATTGGTTGGACCATGAGAAATACGCGTGAACTGGACCTGCTAGCCCAGCTTATTTAAGCGACCAACCTAGCCAAGTTGATGCCCATAGGATAATGTAAATCAAACACATTAAATTGATATAAGTAAGTATTATGTACTTGTCCAAAATTATAATTTATAAATTAAAATATCTTTTCACACATAGCAAACCAATCCTTTGGTGCATACTTAGAACTATTTTGCCATTGCTTAAGAACATTAAACACAGCTGCATCAAGAATCGAGAACTCATTTTTGTAAATCCATTTTTTGTATTGCGAGAATATTTTTTTAGTTAATGCATCCTTGTTCTTTTCAGGTGATCTTTCCAGTATATGACAGATGTCCAGAATATTATCCATATTATAATCTTCATAATCATAAGGTATGACAGATGGATAGGAAAGTGACAAAAATCGTAGTATGTTAACATTTCCGACAATAGGTACTTCCAAAGATGATAATTTTAACTCCGGATCAGCTGAAACTAAAACAAAATTTAAGGTCAAATCTAATTGCAGATACACACACTGCATATAAAAAATATAACTCTGAACCTCTATTCCACATTGTATTAGCCCATCTTGCTTCAGTGTGTGAAATAAAGGCCTGATCTGTATTAAATTACTATAATGCAAGTATTTATTTTATCATCATCATCAGCCTAGTTAGTTTATTATAGTGCATAGTGGACTTAATGCACAACGGCATTCTTTACTAGTTAACCCAAGAAGCGGCGCAAGACCTAAATTTATCGTGGGCAAGGATCGTCCCGTGCCGTGCCGTAATGTATCGTATCGTACCGTGCCGTATCGTGTCGTGTCGTGCCGTGCCGAAACGTGGCATGCCGTATCGTGCCGTGCCATGCCGTACCGTATCGTATCGTGCCGTACCGTATCGTATCGTGCCGTGCCGTGCCGTGCCGTAACGAGTCATGATGTGTCGTATCGTGTCGTGTCGTATCGTGTCGTGCCGTGCCGTAAATTATCGCGCCGTGTCGTTCCGTGCCGTATCGTATCGGTATCGTATCGTATCGTATCGTCGTAGTGTTTCTCAAAGGGACGTGTAAGCGTTCAAAAATTGCGAGCAACTAGTGCTAGAAAGAGAAGGAAGGAGGTAAAAGGGTCAAGTACCTCAGCCCGCCTGGTGGACTCACTTGCTTGTGAATGAAGTTATTACTTATGGCGATTACAAGATATTACAATTTATTATTATTTGGCTAGCACATCTTGTGTTTATATGTGCCGTGCCGTGTCGTGTCGGGTCGTGTCGTGTCGGGTCATACCGTGCCGTGGCGTAACGAACGTGTCGTGTCGTATCGTATCGTGCTGTGCCGTGCCGTGCCGTGCGTATGTGTCGTGCCGTGCCGTGTAAAACACTAATGACAAATGATTTATTTTATTTCTAGGGAAGTATATGAATATACTTACAATATACTTCATACTTTCGGATTCCTTACCCCGGCAAAATAAGGTTTTAGAGAAAAGTTTTTTTTAATTAAAGACGCTCTCCTATAATCGTGTCGCAAAGGATAAAATAATGAGTTACAGGCCCCTTTTACATATAAAATATCCCGTACTAAATATACGTATATTTAGCATTATGACTACCACCAGACTAATACCAGAAAAATACCGGAAATCCGAATTCAATAAAAATAAATTAATATTTTACCCGATTGTAACCACTTTATAATATTATGTCCTTTTGCGAACTTTAGGTAAATTAGCTCTACCTATTCCGATCACTGGTAATGTCCCCTCGGACCTCGACGCCGTGGGCGGTGGCCCACGCCTTACGCCGCCTCTGAACCAAAGTACTAATGCGTGCTGACTTTGTACTAATTTTTTCTTTAAAATATTTAATTCATTATAGATTTTTGCAGAGAAATGAAAATGAAGTTTTGAATTGTATTTACAAATTGTATCTGAATATCATCACCTGAGTCATCATTAATGATGTTCATATCATTTGGACTCTTTCTGGCAATTAGATGGTGATACCAATGTCCTCATAAGGACAAGCGCAAATAAGAGATTATCAAGACTATTATTGACAGTTGGATTGTATGTTTTTAAAGGACAATAAATAATACAGAGAAGTCGAGTCTGATCCATCAGCGCTGGCCTTAAGGTTTTATCTGCTACAGCCACCTGTGATATTGTAGAATTTGTTTATCACTGTTCAACAAACAATCCTGCATCTTATAACAGACTTCAAAAAAAGGAGGAGGTTCTCAATTCAGTAGATTATTTTAAATGTTTTTACTCCATCATTTATGAACAGATTTGGAAAATTATTTTTTATTTGAAAGTGTTTACTTTCAGATTGGTCCCATTTTCATCAGATGATGGAATCCTGGAGGAATCGAGGGAACTCCTCAAAAGTTATAGGCACACATATAGTATTTCCTGTAAGACCTTAAGAATTTGCATTCTAAAACACCTTTTGGTGGAGAGGAACTGATGATGGAGACCTGAGAGATTTTTACTCATCATAATGCATGTGGTAAATTGCAACTGATGGTGAAGTACCGGGAGAAATCCTCAATGATTAACGGCCCTGTATCTTGGACAGCAACATTTTGTTAAGGGTGGTGAGAAAATGATATTAGGCTATTGTTTCTTAATGTGTGTGTGTTTTATTAATCTTATAACATCACTAAAAAGCGAAAATGAAATTTTAACAAAAAAAAACTTCAAAACCCCAAGTCACTGAAGAGTTAAATATTGACCAGCCTCCTAGGAATTGCCTATTTGGTGCCTAGAAGGTACATGAAATATATTGAAGTCAAAATTCATGTGACATTGATGTGATGTATTTCATGTAGGTTCACATTCACCTACTAGGCACCAAATAGGTAATTCCTAGGAGGCTGGTCATTATTTAACCCTTTTCAGTGGGTATTTGAAGACAGTTTTTTTTTGCTAAAAATTTAATAAGAATAATAACTTACCAGTTTTGAATATCAGCCTTATGTTAACTCTTGAATTATTATTGGAGCCTGGAAAACTTTTTACAAAAGCTTTTATTTTAGATACCTTCTCAATAGGTACAGAAGAATGAATATGCCAAGAAAGATTAACTGGATGAGCAGATTCTTTTATAATTTTTTTTAGAAACCAGGGTAAACAGTCTGGTCCATATACTAAGACAATTTCTTCTGGTATTCCGATCTACAACAAAAACAGGTCAAACACCTATTAATAAATTCCCATGAAATAAATTTTATCACATTTGTAGTATTTTATTTACATTTGTAGCCAATACAAAGAAGTACCTTCAACAGGGTGGCCGCTTTTTACAACATTTGAATTTCCCTGACTTTTCCCGGTTTTCCAGGCACTTTTTCGGTTTTTTCCCTGATCATCCGAGCAAAAATAAAAAAAATGTCACATAAATTATATTTTATAAAAAATATTTTTTTTATATGTAGGATTTTGATGCCCTTTGAGGATTTTTACATTTAAATCAAGACTCGTAACATATATTTTTTGTCAAAATGCACCGATATTTTTCATTTAGTAAATTTTATTGAAATTAATTTATAGTTTTGCGTAGTTTAGAATTAGTAGATGTTACAACGATAACTTATTTCATAGTTGTTATTACACCGATTTTTGATTTTTGTACTTAGTGACTTTTTTCTCTCAATAAACGAAATGCAAGTTATAGTTTAATAATGTATTTTTCCCTGACCTTTTGCAATTTTCCCTGACATTCCCTGATTTTTCCCTGACCTGCGAATTTCCCTGACTTTTCCCGGTTTTCCAGAAAGTGGCCACCCTGTTCAAATAAGTCACATCACATCACACATCTGTTTAGCATAAACTTCATGTTTAATTATTCATTTGTAGTATATTTTTGACTTTCATACAAAATTAAATAATGTAAGGCACTGAATGTAATAATTAGAGATTTGCTGTTCAAAATTTCCAATTCTAGTAATATTAAATCATGTTCTTATTAAAGTTATGTACTTACTACTGGGGTCTTCTTACTGGTACCAATATCTGTAGTGCTTTTTACACTACATAATGAGCTAATTGTTTTAATTCTGTCATAAAGTAAGTCCAATTTCTTTAATAGCAGATCTTGCCTTATCTCCAAGTCAGTCATTTTCACATCTGGCATCTATAACAAAGAGAATTTTAATTTTATAACTGAATATATGGGTAAATGGAATTATTAATAAAGATAAATTAAAGAATTCTCTTGACCAACTTTTCTCCACAGGTATTTAGAAACATCACCATATTTTGCCCTATGGAACATTTTTCTAATGAAATATGCTTGTTTTAAACATAACTAGCAACTTGCCCAGGCTTTGTATGGGTAGCATTAATTGTGTTATAGCCTATAATCCTTCCTAGATAAATGGTGAAAACTGTATAATAATCCGTACAGTAATTTCTGAAATTAGCCCGAATCAACATAAACTTGGTGCAGCAGAGTACTTTAATTTATAATATGTATATTATAGTGAGTATACAAAATCAGCCCCAAATTCCTGACACTTTTGACCTTACCGTAACCCATAAAGCAAAAACAAGAATGACGATTAGATTGTACCTTTAAAAAGCAACATGCTAATTTATTATAACTGCATCAAAAAGCATTCAAGATAACCTAACAAAACTTATCTATATATAAGTGCTTATTATTATAGAAACCTCCCCAAAATTCAAGTGAGCATCACAAAATAGTAGATAATAGATTATAATACTAATATTACTAAGAGAATAAACCTTTAGAAACTTGATAACCTGGTTTCTGACATTGATATTAATCTCCTCTGGTGACTCTGTGGCGGCATCGAAATTATAGATACTTTTCAAATGATACATGCATTTCGGTAGCGTTATCTCACTATCATGATTAATAACATTTTTCATGTAATACATTGTGTGAGAGATATGAATACCTAATCAATATCTGAGCACTAAAGAGAGACAAGCAAGCAAGAAAAATTCACCCAATTGACAGTTCCAGTACTTCCAGTTTTTACCAATTTGACCTTGGTTTTGACATTTTCAGACATAAGGTCGAACCGCACGTTTGCGAGGCGCGGCGCGGCGCTACACCGGAGCGGCGCGGCGCGGCCTGTCCCGGTAGCACACCTCCGCCGCGAAACCGCGAAACTGTGGCGGAATCGTGATATTTAAATCGGGTAAAATGATTTGAACTTTATTTCGTTGCCAGAGTTTCGCTACTACAGTTCCGCAGCGGAGGTGTGCTACCGGCGTAAACGCACTGTATCGGCGCGGCAGCGGAGCGGCGCGGCACTTTCGGCCAGTGCGCAGTGCGTGGCAAGATTTCATTCGATGTGGAAGCTGTTTTCTTTTCACAGCGAAATGTATAACAAAACGCGCAAAACACTCGCACAATTCATTAATATGAAAATGATAGCAGGGAGGTGGGATTTGGATATTCTCCGCCGATACACTGACCTTCATGTCTTACGACCTTGAAACTTTTTAATATTAATGTACTAACGTAGTTTTATAAGTGGTTTTTGTAACAACCTATGGATCTGAGATCCGAAAATAAATAATTTTGAATTTAATAAATAAAAAAAATACGTTTTTGTTACAATCTATGCCCAATAATGTACTTATTTTCATCAAAATATTATTTTGTTCTGATTTGGTTCATATAATGTTCGTTTTGCGAATCATCTTTCCGGATAACCACTAACTACCGATATTAACTTTTCCTCATCCATCGTGCGTCGTCTTGCTCGCTCGGTGGTTGAATTCGAACTGACTGACCGGAATATTTTGCCGCGTCGCGCCGCTGGCTATACCGCACTACAGCGGCGCGGTGCGGCATTTATGCCGAATATTAAAATATTCTCTCGGACCCAACTCTGCCGCGCCGCGTTGAGTCGCGCCGCTGTATTGCGGTTTGAATCATAGTAATTGGTAGAAATAATATTTAGCCACGCAGCGCCTCTCCGCGCCGCACCTCGCAAGTGCGGTTTGACCTATGTCGCCACGCCCTCTACTATATCGCCACCTTTATATACTATATATATACAGTAGCTATGTGTCATGTTGCTATTACTCTTAATATGATAATTGGGGGATAAATAGAGGCGTCACGATTGTGAGACAATATAGGTAGCATACCTTTTGTCTCTTCAGAGTAACTTCCTTCGCTCCTTCCACGATGTACTCTTTCTATATCTGCTTCGCTTTTAGTTACAATGCTGTCAGGAGTCTGTCACCTCCTGTTGAAGTTAAAGTACCATGACACCGATACTCTGTGTCCCAAGCACCTAGCAGCCCTATACTACTTATCATCAACAACATTATTGTCATTATTATTATACAGGATTATTGTCTCATTAGTTACCTCCATAAAGAGTAACTATATACACAAGTTAACTGAGAGTTCGCCAGGACTCTACTTAACTATAGGTATGACATTGGTAAGACTATCGATAGTATTACAGGGATCCTGGGGACTTGCTCCCCAGGCACTCGGCCTGCCATACACAGTAACCTACCCCTACGTCGTCTGGATCCTGGGGACTTGCTCCCCAGGCACTCGGCCTGCCACAAACAGTAACCTACCCAAATACCTCTTATGCTCGGTTCCACGGGGATTTATAGCCTCCCCTGGCCTCGGTCCCACGTTTCGATATAACATCAGTATGTGGCAACCTACCCGGCACGCAATCTTCCTTTACAATACATGAGACAATCATCCCTAGTAACAAGGGAGAAACATATGCACACATATACTTAAGCACCTGAACAGCCATACACTGTTGTCCAGATCTCTAAGCAATATACTTTCAAATATATTAGGGACCTATGCTAGGTACTTAGCTTTCATATCCTTCGGCTAATGAACACAGAACACTAGACACACACTTTTCACACTACTTGGAAATGGCTTTAACTTCTTCCCGCCATTTTGATTATAAGTGAACTGACAGATTAAAATAAGCTCATCATAGACAATACAGAATGGATTATGCTGCCAGGATTTACATTACCTGTCAGGCTTACTGTGTCGTATCGTGTCGTTTCGCGCTCGTCGCGACACTCCCCACAAAAGGCTGAAGAAGTGCTGTCAGGTTCCTTGTCCATTCTTGAATTTTCTCAAGGGCTCGTATGGCTGCGACTCTCCTTGGTCGCGTTTCTTGGCAATGTTCCAATGACTCAGATTCTACTGGATCATTTGACTTAGGCTCAGATGAAGTATTTGACTTAGGCTCAGATGAAGTATTTGACTTAGGCTCAGATGAAGTATTTGACTCAGGCTCAGGTGAAATATTTGACTAAGGCTCAGATGAAGTATTTGACTTAGGCTCAAATGAAATATTTGACTCAGGCTCAGGTGAAATATTTGACTTAGCTTGTTGGTCATTTTTGTCAGGCTGTGAAACTATAGGCAAATTTTCCCTTGTACCTTCTTTATCATCGCGTACTTGGACGATTTCGTCTTCATATAGGTCTTCGGTTATGTCTATTAGTGTTCCTCCTGTGTAGCACAACTTTGTTTGTCAAGTCCTTGTGTGCTGTTGTCTACGTCCGTTTGAAAATTGTCATCCTTATCCAGGGTATCTACTTCCATCGGCTCTACGTCACGCTCTTTCGTCAGACCCTCCCCAGTAGAAAAAGAATAGGTATCTCCTATTTTAGATGTACTTGGCCACATATCCGGATTTTCAGTAAGAAACTGTGGGCCATTAAGCCATTTCTCCTTATCCTCCTTCGAACAGGCAGGTCTGGTCCCTACGTCAGATGGGTTGAGCTCCGATGGAATGTATCTTATTTCAAAATTTTGATTTTTCTTTATTTCTTCAATCCTTCTCGATACAAACGGTGGTAGTAATTTATTTGACTTGCACCATTCTATGACGATCTGACTGTCAGTCCATAAGATCAGTCTTGATATTTTATGTTGAAAAAATTTAAGGACGAAGTTCATGAGTCTACTCCCTATTAATACTCCTAGCAGTTCAAGTCGTGGAATTTTAAGATTCTCTTGGTCCTTCACTGGTACAAGACGTGATTTTCCAATTACAAAACTCTTTTTCGAACCGTTGACAAGAAAAACAGAAGCAGCATATGCCTTCAAAGATGCATCGGTAAAGCAGTGTAATTCATAGTTGTTTTCTTCCACATCCTTCATGTAACATCTGTTTACCGATATCTCCCTGATGTCATCGAGTTCGTCACGAATGTTTAACCACTTGTCTATTAATTCCTGCGATAAAGGTGAATCCCACTTGACCTTGAACTTCCAGAGTTCTTGCAAGAAAAGTTTAGCTGACAAAAGTTGTGGTATCGCGTATCCACACGGATCGTAGACTGAAGCGATAACCTTTAGAACTCCTCTCTTTGTATTACAGTCAGCGCTTGGATTCTGAAACCTTAACCGAAGCGTATCTTCTTTAATATTCCAGTTTAAGCCAAGCACTTTAACAATTTCATCTTTACATGAATCAGGAATCGCACGCATAAATTCTTCAGAGTTAGAGCTCCAATCTCTGAGGTTCATGGATATATCTTCGAATGCTCCCTTACAGTCTCTGTAGAGATCTAACGCTTCTTGTGTCGACCCGGTACCAGTAATGAGATTATCTACGTAAATATCGTTTGCCTTTTCTCTTACTCGCTGGTTATCAGAATTCGACAGGTGATGTTTGATAGTCGCGTTGAGCAAAAACGGACTTGAAATAATACCAAAAGGAACTCTACAGAATCTCAGATAAACAAGATTATCCTTTGACACAGGTTTTGACATGTCCTTAACCCACAGAAACCTTGTAACGTCACGATCCTTGTCATGCAAAGCTATCTGCAAAAAAGCTTTTTCAATATCTGAAGATAATCCAACTCGGCTACTTCTAAATTTGAGAAGTAGACCAGTAAGGTCTTCAAGCATAAGAGGTCCACGATATAAACATTGGTTTAAGCTCTTTTTATCGTTGCACTTAGAACTGGCGTCATATACGATCCTAGTAGGTTTCCCTGAATGTTGTACTCCATGGTGCGGTAAATAATGTATCACATTACTTGAGGATATTTTTGTTGACTCCGGTATAACTTCGATGATACCTCTATTCATTTGTTCTGTTATAATGCCAAATATTTAAACTCAAAACAAAGTTTGTTTATCTATCAGTAATTGCATTTCTCAATTTAGTCACTTGTTTTCTTATTTATCTAGATTCTATTGTTTTATTTATTTACTTCAATCATTAACTTTGGTTAAGAAATCACTAGTATGATTTATTTTCCTTTTAATGTTTACTTCACTTTTTTAATTTTTTAATCACAATACTTTTAACCACAATCATTATAGGTACACTACCTATTAAAATCATCACACACAAATTTCACATAGGTACTTACTCATATGACATATCAAAATATAAACCAAAATCATATTCAAAAACTAGCCATACCAAACTACATATATACCTTTCTTGTATATGTACACAGGTATATGTAGTAAGTACCTACATTGTCACAACATAAAATGTAATGAAAAAATAGTGTTCTCAATCAATTCAATTAGTTGGATTGTACTTATGTCTTACTTCAACAAAATACCTACTTATCCAATTTTCATTTTTCATTTTCATATGTATGTTCCTAGTATTCCTAGTTCAGAACTATAGTCGCTCAGAAATAACCATAGGTTTCAATAGTTAGAATAATTTTAGGAATTCTAGAAGTACAATCATAGTAAGATGAACTTGAAGTCGAACCATACAAATGTATCATACATACATAGACCTTATTACATTGACATAAGATTCACTTTGGACTAAATAATATTAAAAGATTTTTCTTATTTGAAACGAAATTTCCTATGATAGAAATTCTGTTCGAAACATTTTATTACGTATGTATGAAATGCGTACCTACACAATATCATCTTAATTTTGTGAATTCCACATGAATCAATCGAAATTACGTCTTGCAAAACTTAGGAACGGCGGTAAGTATGAATGCTTTGAGCCCACGCTAAGCGTCACGGCATGGCCGCCGCTCTTATTTTCTGAACATCATAATTATTAATTTAAAGATGAAATTACTTATTATGACGCGATTCGAAAGTTCTATAAAAATATAGCACGACTTACCGGGAATATACTTGATGTCGTGCCTCGTCCGAGGTTAACTTAAAAGTTTGATCGTCAAGTCCACCCTGGACTTTCTGGTTAGCAAGTTCTTATTTCGTTCTATCTTACTTAAATCACTTAGAACTTCTTAACACTTATTTCGGCATGTGTTTAACTCTCCTTAGGACGCACTTAGAGAGAACTTAATCACTATATACGTTTTAGTTTTACGTTGAACTCACTTGGAACTTTTAGCACAGCCAAGATGGCTTCCAAATAATTTTCCGACGCGATCTCCCGCCCGGCTCACGTAGAATATTCACTCTGAACGAATGACTTTTGGAACTATACGAAATATTTGTATCAATTGAATAATTTCAAAAACAGATATTTGGTTTTTTATCGAAATATTAACACGAAACTATTATTATTCCCATATCATCGAATTATACCATGTTAATGAAAAAAGAAATCATTTGGTTGCTTTTATAATAAAATAAACAAATGAAATCACATCTACTTCCGTTGTTTGTTTTGGCTAATGGCGTTCCTGTGACCTTTTCTTCCGGCTTCCGATTGGTGATTGGTTGGTGACCGAATGAGTGAACAAAATTTCTTTCCTATGCACTTTCACACAACAATTGCTTAACTTTATCTTAATGCTAATATTAATCAAATAATACAATCTTATCAAAATTACACTTTTATAATAAAAATTATGGTTGATTAAGTTTTAGTACTGGTGGCGCCATCTATGAGCGGTCACGGTCAATATACTGACTACTTTGTTTCCTATATAATTTTTCTGTTGAATTTTTAGCTTTCAAGTTTCTTTTTCTAAAAATTACATGCTTGTGGAAGGCGAAGGAAGTTTTCTTTTTAAACTCTTGTCCTTGAGTTATTCTGCATAAACATATGATCATATAACATTCTGTTCTTTGATTCAATTTGGAGCCTTTTAGATTCTTCATATAATCTCAGCACTCTCTCCACCATGTCGCCACGCCCTCTACTATATCGCCACCTTTATATACTATATATATACAGTAGCTATGTGTCATGTTGCTATTACTCTTAATATGATAATTGGGGGATAAATAGAGGCGTCACGATTGTGAGACAATATAGGTAGCATACCTTTTGTCTCTTCAGAGTAACTTCCTTCGCTCCTTCCACGATGTACTCTTTCTATATCTGCTTCGCTTTTAGTTACAATGCTGTCAGGAGTCTGTCACCTCCTGTTGAAGTTAAAGTACCATGACACCGATACTCTGTGTCCCAAGCACCTAGCAGCCCTATACTACTTATCATCAACAACATTATTGTCATTATTATTATACAGGATTATTGTCTCATTAGTTACCTCCATAAAGAGTAACTATATACACAAGTTAACTGAGAGTTCGCCAGGACTCTACTTAACTATAGGTATGACATTGGTAAGACTATCGATAGTATTACAGGGATCCTGGGGACTTGCTCCCCAGGCACTCGGCCTGCCATACACAGTAACCTACCCCTACGTCGTCTGGATCCTGGGGACTTGCTCCCCAGGCACTCGGCCTGCCACAAACAGTAACCTACCCAAATACCTCTTATGCTCGGTTCCACGGGGATTTATAGCCTCCCCTGGCCTCGGTCCCACGTTTCGATATAACATCAGTATGTGGCAACCTACCCGGCACGCAATCTTCCTTTACAATACATGAGACAATCATCCCTAGTAACAAGGGAGAAACATATGCACACATATACTTAAGCACCTGAACAGCCATACACTGTTGTCCAGATCTCTAAGCAATATACTTTCAAATATATTAGGGACCTATGCTAGGTACTTAGCTTTCATATCCTTCGGTTAATGAACACAGAACACTAGACACACACTTTTCACACTACTTGGAAATGGCTTTAACTTCTTCCCGCCATTTTGATTATAAGTGAACTGACAGATTAAAATAAGCTCATCATAGACAATACAGAATGGATTATGCTGCCAGGATTTACATTACCTGTCAGGCTTACTGTGTCGTATCGTGTCGTTTCGCGCTCGTCGCGACAACCTATATAATAAGAACTAGCGAGGCGCGGCGCGGAGAGGCGCTGCGTGGCTGAATATTATTTCTACCAATTACTATGATTCAAACCGCAATACAGCGGCGCGACTCAACGCGGCGCGGCAGAGTTGGGTCCGAGAGAATATTATGCCGCACCGCGCTGCGCCGCTCCGCGCCCCTGCCGCTAGTGCGGAATATGCGTGTGCTACACGGTTTGAAACCATGGTTTTAAACCAAGTGACCTTGGTAGAAGTGAGCTGCTACATGGTTTCAAAAAAGCCCATTTGTTTGACATTTGCCAAGGGCGTTATAGCCAGCGGCGCGATGCGGCGGAAATGTCCGGTCAGTTCAAGTTCAACCAACGAGCGAGTAAGACGACGCACGATGGATAAGGAAAAGTTAATATCGGTAGTTAGTAGCTATCCTGAACTTTATGATTTACATAAATCAAACCAGGAAAATTATATTTGGGAAATAAGCACATTATTGTCAAATTCAAAACATCGTTTCTTAAAGAATGCCAAGTACCTACGTATTTGAAAATAGTTTTTCAACTAGGTTAACTAGGTACATAGTTGGTAGTCGTCCATCTTGAATGAAATCTTGCCACGCACTGGCCTAAAGAGCCGTGCCGCTACAATGCGTTTAGGAGAGGCCACGCCGCTTCAATGTAGCGCGCCGCGCCTCGCAAGTGCAGTTCAACCTTAACTCGTTATGAATGCGATAAATAGAAAAAGGTCAATCATACGTCTTTTGTTCTTCTTATAATCCGGTTTCTATGCTAGTACTTATTCTGTGCACTACTCTAAGGGTATCCTAAAACCCCTTCTAGACGGTCGGGACAACCGCCCAACCACCGTGACCTTGGTTGAGTCAACCGAATTTGCAGTTTGTTCTACACGGTCGTGTGCTTGGAAGCAATTTCAGTTCAACTGCGGTGAACACATCACTGCTAGCCGTTCGCTATGTCACTTTCAAAATACCAAAAAGTCGGAGTAGCCATGCCATAGCTCTTCTATCTGATAGTGAGGAAAAAAACGAGTTGGACTCACGCACCGAGGATTCCACATTTAAGTCCGTACTTCAAAAATATACCTTTTTGTGTACTTTACTGTACGAGTATGTAATAAGGTCCATTTTGACATGCCTAAAGTTTAGTACAGATCTTTAAAGTTTATTGTCAATTTCTCGAAAACTATAAATTTTGAACACTTCGTTTTATTTTTCCCGTAAAATATAAGTAATTATCTATAAGCAAGGAATTTGTCAGCTTTTTCGGTTCATAAATTTCGGAGATAAGGGAGGAACAGTCATTTTTTGACGTTTTTTGGTTATAAATCAAAAAGTACGTCACGGAAAATATTAAAAAAAATTGTTTTGAAATGTGCAGATTGCGCCCTTTTATATGATACCCTACTAGCTATAATCAAATCACTTTCTCGTTTTCAACCCCCCAATCTGTACCCCTTTTCAATTATTTATAAAATTAATTTCATAAATTTCTTATTTTTTTTACTAAAAACAGATGCGGGTAAGCAAGTTATACAACTATGCCAAATTTCAAGCTGATAGCGTGTGTAGTTGTTGAGCAAAAACTGCTGTGACATACAGACAGACAGACAACGAAGTCTCACCTAAGGGTTCCTTTTTCACCATTTTGGTACGGAACCCTAAAAAGAAAAAAGAAAATGGCTGAAACAGTGGTTAAAGAATAGAAAAAGACTGAAGTCATTTAAACGTTTTATCTATACAGAAGATTTTCATAATTATCTTGGAATGGACCAAGAGACTATAAATTATTAGAAATGGTCAGACCATTAAAAGAAAAAAAGACTGTAATCTCTGATAAGATCTTTATAATATAATTCTGAGAACTCCGTCAAAACTTCGCGCTCGTTCTCCATGACGCATACGTCCTCTCGCTTGGATCGTCTAAAACTGACTGACTACGCGCGGTTGGGTGACAAGCTTCCAAACGATCGGGCGGCCGACTCAACGCCCTCTGTTTGACTTTGGTCGCAAGCGCAGCACTTCCAACCAAGGACGTTGGGACGCTGGTTGTCCAACAGACGTCTACACGTTCAATTTTTTGTTCAACCCGATCAAGGACACTCTTGACCTTGGTTGAGTTGTGTGGTTGTCCCGACCGTCTAGAAGGGGTTTAACGCCGCAATACGTTGGTATTCATGAGATAGATTATTTTTTTCTAGCGCTTTTTTAAGTATCCAAAACAGGTTAAAAAAAAACACTGCTTCCTGCTCACAAAATTCAATGATTCCCTTAGACCAACTGAAATGAATAATATGAATATATTTCATATTTTAATTTATTACCAATATATTTATAAAATAATTAAATATTGATACCGACGTTTATTTGTTATTTTTGTCAAATAATACCTATGTTGACCTAACAGTCCGTCGAAAGAAAATGGCTACCGCTTCTCTTCACTTCAGTGATAGCTTGCGAAAAAATTATTGACTGAGGCCTTACAACGACAGAATTTCATTTAAAATTCTGTTCACTTGCGATATAATTCGTGTGCAGTTTGTAATTCAGAAAAATAGTTAACAAATTTGTGTTCAGTTGAATTATTATTCCTCAAATTATGAAACCGACATGGCGGACAGATAATCGACCAATGAGAAGCCAGCATTAAGCGTTTCAGAATTGCATGTACTCGCATTCGCGTCATTAGTTTTTGGTGCATTCTTTCTGAATAGAAAATCGAAATATCTCCTCAGATCAGTTACTCGACTGTGTTATTATTATTTTCTTCTAAATAACTTAATAGTTGTGTGTTAAAATCGTTGTGACTTTTAATTTGTGTGAAGTTAAGCGAACGGCTGGTATCATGAGTGCGTTGGATTTAGGATGAACTGAAATATTTTATCATCTTGTTTTTGTAAACAAGACTATGTTTTTGCCATACACGTGCGAAACAGTACATAATTGACAGTTAGTGTAAATGATGTCGGGAAGAGGTGCAAAAAAACGCGGGAGACCCCCGAAATCGGGAAATTTTGAGAAAAACAGAAAGTTTCAGTATCATTTATTAAAAAAACCGAAATATTTACAAGCCCAAAATGTGGGATCTGCATCCTTGGCTAGTACTCCGACGGTATCGAGAGCGTCTTCACCGCAAGGGAGTGATATAAGCAGACGCAGTACACGAAAACAAAGGGGAGGTAAAACTCACAAGTCCAAAAGAGGTGGTTTGTCCAGCGCGTATTCTCGAAGAGGGTATAATCCTCAGGCTGCGGATTATCACGAATCAGAATATCACTATGGTTCTGATTTTGGTGATGAATACAGTGATAGATCCGAGCCCGAGGAAGATCGCGTCAGTGATAGTACCGAAGCGTCGGTCGCCGACGCTAATGCCAGCGACAGTGACTTTTCAGTGAGCAGCTACAGCACAACTGGAGGCACTCCTCGGAAGACCGGAGGTCATGTTCTGCGCCCGCCGAGTCCGGATCCCCTGTGGCTACAACAAGAGAGACAAATCCCCTTGCTTGAACTGCCCCAGTCTTCAGATGATTTAATCATTCCACAATACCTAGTTTTGCAAGTAGTCGGGATATATGAAGTCCTACGCCACTTTAGGCATCTTGTAAGATTGTCGCCTTTTCGTGTTGAGGACCTTTGTGCAGCTGTGAGTTGTGAAGATCAAAGCAATCTACTTATTGAAATACACATCATGTTGCTAAAAGCTTTACTCAGGGAGGAAGATGCTCAGCAAACTCATTTTGGGCCTCTTGACCACAAAGATAGTGTCAACATAACCCTTTTCCTCTTGGATGTTATGACCTGGCCAGAAGTACTTAGGGTCTATATTGAAAGTGATAAGTCTTTTGATAAAAATGTTGTAAAGATTGTCAACTCTTGTGAATACCCATTTACCAATGCAGAGGATCGTTTGGCAGTACTGCAGTTTTTGTGCAATCAGTTTTTAATAACAAACCCAGTAAGAGATGATTTGCTGAGTGAAGGTAAGGATAATTTTAACTGTTGTTAACATTGACCAACTTCTTGTTCCATCAATGTGGTACCTAAAATAAATAAAAAAATACATACTCTTACATAATGTAGGTAAAAAAGAATTTGGCATTTTTATAAACATTTCGCACCTTTAAGTTTTTCGGAATTTATGTGCGAAATATAATTTGTAAATTTACCATGAGCTTTTCGGTGAAGGAAAACATCGTGAGGAAACCTGCACACACCTGTAAAGCAATTTGACTGTGTGTGCGAAGTTCCCAATCCGCACTGGGCCCACATGGGAACTATAGCCCAAATCCTCTCGTTGTGAGTGGAGGCCTGTGCCCAGCAGTAGGACGTATATAGGCTGGATTATTATTATTATTTATTATAAACATTTGCACAAAGGTGTTTGACATAAATCATCCCATTCATACAGATCAAAACTAAAAAACTAGTCAAGTGCGAGTCGGACTCTTGTGCTGAGGTTTTCATACACATTTGGCTAGTTTTTAGTATTGGTTGTTTTTCTATAGGGTTTGTTCCCCTTTTCCCCATTCCCAAATTTGGTATGATTGATTATACAGGATGTCCCGTGATAAAGTGCTCTAATGAATAAGAGTGAAACTACAGGTGATTTTATCATGGAAAAAAAATTGTATGGGGTTTACAATAAAAAAAAAATCCATCATAAAATCACATGTAGGTAGTTTCATCCTTATTCGTTTGTGAACTTTATCACAGGACATCCTGTATAATCATACCAAATTTGACACTTGTATGTTATACCGTTTTTATGACAAAACATTATGTTTCTTGTATGGGGACTCACCTTATTATTTTACTTTTTGACTTTTTATATTAATTGTTATGAAATCCGCAAAAATCAATAAGTTAGGACAGATGGATGGCCAACATAGGCTTAGTAATAGGGTCCCATTAGGCACCCTTCAGGTATGGAACCCTAAAAAACCAGTATTGATTTGTTACATGGGGACTGGTGTTGATTTTCAGTTTCAATTGCCTTACAAAGCCACATACAGTTGTGGCCAGATAATTATGAATGCTTGTTATTCCCATACAATTTGCCTTCACATATATGACTTACCAAAAATTACCACCTATCAAAAAGTTATTGATCATATTCATTGTGAGTTAGTTACACTTAATGTTAACTAATAAAGTAAGGTTAAATATGTTATGTATAATAATGCCTGTTGGAAACATAGCTTTAAGGTTATCACAAATTAGAGCCACTCGGCACCCAACCAGCACAAAATAATAATCTTCAATGTTCATACAAAGTAGAAAAATATTGTATGGATGCGTTCAGCACCCTGTATTTAAATCCCTATAAAATAAAAGGTCTGTTTTCAATAGAAATTAATTGTAATCATCATCACCATCAGCCGCAAGATGTCCACTGCTGGACAAAGGCCTTCCCCAAGGTTTTCCACAATAATCGGTCCTCTGCTGCTGTCATCCAGCGGTTTCCCGTGTGGTCTCCAGGCAAGAATTGCACCACCCCATCTCATCCCGTGGGTGTCATAGAAGGCGATTAAGGGAATCATATTACAGGATGGGCAGCAGCATCCATCTGAATGTTTTCATATTAAACTGCGATCTGCAATCCGCCTGCCAAGTATGGCTATTATGGTTATTTCTCCCCAAGGGAAAAAAAAAAATTGCGCTTCAGTATAAACCTTAGTTAATGGTCTAAAGTAAATTGTAAATAACAATAAAATTGGTCTAGTACTTTTCGATTGGTAGTCAATTTTGATAAGTCATATTTGAAGGCAATTGTACTAGATAAACAAGTGTCTGTGTGTGTTCCTAATTATCTGGCCACAACTGTAGGTAGTGGACCTTGTCACTAGGTAATTTTTTTTTAATTACAATTTCTATTTTAAAGCCTCTATTTACTAAGTATAGAGAAAACTTGCAAAGGTAAGTTGAACAACAATTTGCTTATACTAAAACTACGAGTAAATCTACACTTGCATAGCAGTCCTCTCCTTAGCTTGTCCTTTTGACAAAAATGCCTCTTCCAACTTTTTCCATTTTACTAAAACTAGGTAATTTAACCCCTTGTAAGTGGGAGGTAAGAATGAAGTTCTAGTCTCTTCTGATTATGATACAGTGCAAAATAAAAACCTTAAAAAAGTATACACAAAGATATTCAAAATTTGAGTGTGGATCCATGTTTTAGCTTGGGAGGGGTAAATTTGACCAATTTGACACCAGGTCTGTTCCTTAATATAATTGTTTTATTACAGCGCCTATGCATTATGATGACCACTGCAGAGTCTGCCATCGATTGGGTGACCTGCTGTGCTGTGAAACATGTCCAGCTGTTTATCACTTAGAATGTGTTGACCCTCCATTAGTTGATGTTCCATCTGAAGACTGGCAATGTGCTCTGTGTCGACAGCACAAGACAGTAGGGGTCACAGATTGTTTACCTGATGCTGAAAAGCAAGGCTTGCTATGTCGCCATGAACACTTAGGTTTTGATAGACATGGCCGAAAGTATTGGTTTATTGCGCGTCGCATATTTGTGTAAGTTACAACAAAGGTACTTTTTTTGATAAAAATTATTTAGCAGGAAATAAATTATAATAAAAATTCAATTTTGTTTTTAGTGAGGCTGAAAATGGGGAACTATGGTACTATTCTTCTGCACAACAACTACAAGAATTAATGGATGTCCTAGATGCAGATGAAATGGAAACACCTCTAGTACGAGAGCTTTTAGAAATGAAAGAAGAGATTGTAAGGCAAATGAACATTACAGAAAAGTTAACCAATCAGGCTAAGGGTAATCGTAAGTCATACCTCGAAGTAGAAAATACTAATATTATAAAGCAAAAAAAAATAAGGCAAGAACAGAGGCAGCAAGAGCAAAATGTGGGCCTTAGAATTGAAGATGAAAAAGAAGTACCAGAACCATCTTTGGTACCTGATGAAAATGTAGAAAATGAAGTAACAGTCACCACTGAAGATCCTATAGATTATGATGACAATGATATAAAGGAAGATGATGATTTTAAGAGGAATAAAAATAATGCACCTAATAGATTGAAAATGTCTAATCCAAAGAAAGCTGACGAGAGTAAGTAATTTCAAAACTTTATTAGGACCAAATCTAATAGTCCCTACAGATATTTTGCTGACAAGTGTTTTATTTTTATTTTATTAATTGCTTTCACATTTAGTGTAGCAAGATTTTTTTTTTCACTAACTACTTGCCATTTTTGGGAGAATCTAGACTTTAGGTGACCAAAAAACAACAGATCTACTAAACTTGTTTTGTCAGGTTTGGGGACAATGTTACGTTTTGGATGGCATTTTTCTATTATGGCTTTCACATCTTGCATTAGATGTATTTTGCCATCATGTGAGTAGATCTTTCTCACATCCAGAGAATATTAGATTGAAATGAAATTTAACACCTTCACACTGGAAAAATATTTAACTGTAAATTAGCCATACCTATATTGGTCTTATTCGACCTGGTACTGCACTGAATGTGTTAATGTGAATATAATTTAATGAGAATAGTTTCTCACTGCCTCATTTTCGCTCTAATTTGTTTCCTGATGAGTGTTGAATTTTTAGGCATGCTGTACAATTTCGCTCAACTTTCGGAAAATTTTGATAAATTGTGTTTCTAATGTATGTGTTTTATCTTTAGTTACAGAGCGTCTAACGAGGCTAAAATCAAATCAAATTTCTAATGGGACATACCTCTTTAAATTAGGGAATGAAAATCATTTCAAAAGTTATGTAAACCAGTACACTACAAATCCCTTAGCTCTGAACAAACCTCAGAGGAATGAAGAAAGAGATAAAAAACGATATATGTCACACAAATTTTCCTTGTCATGTGCCCAGGATTTCAAATGGATTGGCCTGCTAAACGGTAAAATAATTGTAACTTAAAAGTAATGTGAGGTCTTGATTTCAAATATTTAAATTATTTGTTTATTTTTCAGCCACAAAGCCTTTACTGGTGGCAACACTTCGACAGACTTTGTTGCAACTGGAATCTAATATAGTTGTACAGTTTATGCATCCGAATTGGACATTGTTGAGAAAGCCATGGGTACAAGCAGTGCAACTTTGTCAGGCACCTAGAGATTTCGCGCGAGCTTTATGTGTTCTACAGGTAAATTATAATCGTTATTATATAAACAACTAAACCCACCTACTATGGGACTCCTTAATAGTTAAAAAAAATTACAGGCTTGCATTAAAACCGCCGTGTGGGCACCAGCGTGGCATGAACAGTTAGGTCACGTAAGACTCCTAAGAACTACTGCCGTTGAACGTGAGGAACGAAAAAAGCTTGACAAAAGGGAAAAAAAGGAAAGAGATGAAGAAGAAGAAAGAAACAGAACTGCTTTTAATTTTGTTAAATATTCCCTTGGTCTTCGTCACCAGGTATGAAGTAAAATATCTCTAATCCTACAGTTACAGTCAAGATAACTAATTTTTACAGGGTTTCTTCTCCTAACTAACAATGCCTAACAGCGTCTAAACGACAAGTGCTGATAGAGCAGCTCACCAGGGTTTAGTCAAGGATTATTAAAAAAAAAGTGTACTTGTCATAACATCATCATCATTACATCAAATAATAGGGATGATGACATTGATGACTGGGTAAAGAAAACGAAATTATATTTAGTCCGTCAGTTAGGTTATCAAAAAATATTGGACACGTGTTTTTTCTTTTGTCAATTAAACAAAAAATGACGAAGATACTTCTGTGTAAAAATTTTACCAAGACGTGAAGTCATGCGACAGTCCAACTCAATATATCTCCGTAATTTTTGAATATGTGAAAAAAGAAAAAATACGTGACCAATACTTTTTATAATCTACCTGATCGATAAAGAAAAAAAAATAGTCATCATCCCTATTAGAGATGTACTTACCTAGTGCAATTTACTAATTTACTCGGTAAATTCAGAACGTGGTGAATAGAAAAGTTTAGCCGTGAAAGCATAACAAACAAACTCACATTTATAATATTAGTAAAGATTTTCGGTTATGTGAACAAAAAATATTTATAAAGATGGTTCTCTTAAGATTTGTTTCTTTTTTAGGTTTGGAAGCAGAAAGGTGAAGAATACAGAATTCATGGTCAATGGGGTTGGTTATGGAACTCCACAACTAGAAAATTCAAAAAGCATAATACTAATACAAAACCTAATCTGAATCAAGGTCCAGCAAAAATTGCAGTAAGGGTACGAGAAAGCAGCATTATCAAAGTGTTGGCTGTTGAACCGAAAACATATGAATACCTCATGTCCAATGAATCTTCCAACAATGATGTATTAGACAAACGTGAGTAGTTTTAGTTTTTTTTTTGGTAAGTATGTGGAAGGTCTCATAATTAAGTTTTTGGGCCGTATGAATAACGAAAATTATATGCCTTTACTTCTAATATTTGAAGTTAATGCTTCATTTTTGATTAATAATGACATGAGCAAATGTTAATACTTAAAAGTTAAGCAAAAGGATTTACTCCCGCCTTTTGATCATTTCAATCATATGAATAAATAATAAATAAATAAATCTTTATTAAAAGCACTTTTTTACCATTTTTAAACTACCTATGTACTAAACAAAAATATAAGACACGTATAATTTACATGACTTAACAACACCCTTAACAAAATATCGCTGTCCAAGATGCAGGGCCATTAATCATTGATAAGTTCTTCCGGTACTTCACCATCAGTTGCACTTCACCACATGCATCATGATGAGTAAAAGTAGCTTCATATTCTTAATAAAGAAATCTTTTCGCTACGCGTGAAACACTTGCGACTAAAGATTTCCGATGGTCATCTCTGATCTTCATCATCAGTTCCTCTTCACCAAGAGGTGCTTTTAGAATGCAAATTCTTAAGGTCTTACAGGATATACCAAAATCGCTGTATGTGTGCCTATAACTTTTGAGGAGTTACTTCGATTCCTCATGAATCCCATTATCAGATCCTGACTTGGCGACAATGGGACCACCTCGCGAGTATACCCTTTCAAACAAAAAAATAATTTTCAATATCGGTCCACAATTGACGGAGAAATCGGTGAACATACATAAAAAAACATACATACAGCCGAACATAGAACCTCCTTTTTTGAAGTCAGTTAAAATGAGACTTCAACAAGCTTTTGATAAACGGGCCCCAGGTGTTCGAATTTCGTACAAGACACATGTAGACTTAGGGCCGCTTGCACCATCTGCGTATTTTACGTATACATATACATATTTAAACATATTTAACAACATGACAATTTCATACATTTTGACACAATTTAAACTGATTTAAGACTTAAACATAATTAACGCAGATGGTGCAAGCGGCGGTTACAGTCTGCTAAATAAGTGGTTTTTAGGGTTCCGTTCCGTATCAAAATGGTAAAAAAAGGAACCCTTATGGTGAGACTTCGGTGTCTGTCCTGTGTGTCACAGCAGTTTTTCTCAGTAACTACTGAAGCTATCAAATTGAATTTTAGCATACTTTTATAACTTGCTTGCCCGCAACTATCTATACATATAATAAAATCGTTAAGACCAAAAAGTCTGTACATTGAAGATTTAAAAAAAAAAACCGATCAGGGCGATTTATAATAAGTAACTGAACATATTAAAACCATTATTAAAATTCTTGTTTGTTTGTTTATTTGTTTGTTTGTTTGTTTGTTTGACTGAGCATCACGTAAAAACTACTGAGCGGATATTGATGAAATTTTCATAAATCTATTTAAATAACATCAGAATAACATTTAGGCTATAAAAAATTTGGAAAATGTTAGAAGAAGGGGGTAAAAAGAGGGGGTAAAGTTTGTATGAAAAAACAAATTTAGATTGTTCTAGGATCATGAAACTCAGAATAAATACTTATTAATGAAAATAAAGAAATACCTGTTTCAGTGTTTTATTTAATCTCATCCAAAAATTCAAAAAAGAGGGTTTTATGTTTAAAATTACTGGAATTCATACAACTATAAAATGAAAACCAATGAAGTTTGACCTTCGAAACTTGCTACATATACGTAAAATAACAAATAAAAAAAACTACTTTCGGCGATTTTGGATAAACTACCCCTTAGGGGTAGAAATGGGGGGTTAAAGTTCGTATGGGAGTTTGGTCGTTTTTCAAATTAGAAACGTGGAAATCGCTATAGAGATTACTGTTAGCAAATAAAAACACTACTTTCAGTGATTTTGGATAAACCACCCCTAAGGGGATGAAATGGGGGGTTAAAGTTTGTATAGGAGTTTGGTCGTTTTTCAAGTTAGAAACGCGGAAATTGGTATACTTATAGGCTACTTACTGTTAACAAATGAAAAAATAACGTTCGGCGATTTTGGATAAACTACCCCTAAGTGGGTGAAATGGGGGATGGAAATTTGTATGGGAGTTAAGTCAATTTTAAAGTAAGAAACGTGGAAATTGGTATATAGGCTACTGTTAACAAATAACTTTCAGTGATTTTGGATTAACTTCCCCTAAGGGGCTGAAATGGGGGGTTAAAATTTGTATGGGGGTTTGGTCATTCTTGAAGTTAGAAACGTGGAAACTGCTATAGAGACTACTGTTATCAAATAAAAAACACTACTTTCGGTGATTTTGAATAAATTACCCCTAAGGGGACGAAATAGGGGGTTAAAGTTTATGATGGAGTTTGGTCGTTTTTCAAGTTAAAAACGTGAAAGTTGGTATTTAGGCTACTTAACTGTGTTCAAATAAAACATACTACTTTTGACTATTTTAATTAATAAATTTGATTAAAATACGATAATACGATTAATAAATTTGACGTCACGGACGTTGTACAGCGTACGCACTAGGGTTTATCGCTCGTGTACAAAACTGTATCCTTTGCTCTGTCAGTGAATTTAATTTATCGATAGTAGCCTACATATTAACATATATTGCTCGCGAGTGATTTAGTGCAGTGAATTAAATTAAAACAGTCGTAAACGAATATTAACAACGCGACTGAATTTATAAGTACCCTCACACAAGCAAAAAGAGGAAAAAAAAAACAACAACAACAATGTCTACAAATAATAAGTGCCCAGCCTGTGAGAAGCCCACGAGACGTACGGGTACTGTGGTATGCCCAAAATGCAACTGCTCTTATCACTGTGCCTGCGTGGGGGTCCCTGCGGGGGTGGCCGTGCCCTGCGACTGGAGCTGTCCGACGTGCAAGCGTTTCTTGCCGAGAAACAACCAAGCCGACACGCCGGTAAAGGGTTTGCTTGGCCAGTCCACCGCCGCCAAGCCCCTGTCTACACAGCCCACTACTGCGCGACCCGCCGCATCCAGTCCTGCTGACGCTCAACCCGTTACGCCGGCGACACCCGCCACCGTGGAGATGGTTTCGTCTGCGTCCCCCAGCGGAGAGAATATTGGGCAGCTGACACTCGGCTGTGAAATTCAGCTGTTCAGGGAAGAGCTCCAGGCCGTGAGACAGGAGCTGAAGGATTTCCGCCAGGACTTCTGGGACGTCGGGGCACGTTTGGCTGACTTTAGCGTCAAGGTGGAGTGTCTGGAGAGCCGCGTTGACGCCGTTGAAAGAGCTGTCGCGCACAGTTCCGTTTCGACGGCCACCAAGGTGCTGGAGGAAGCCATCGCTGCCCTTCAACTGGAACTACACGATCGGGATCAGGAGCTCCTTTCAAACGATGTGCAGGTGTCTAATGTGCCGGAGGAGCCCGGCGAGAGCCCCACCGGCCTGGCCACGCGGATCTGTGCCAAGCTGGGGGTTGAGCTGGACGTGCGCGACATCGTGTCCGCGCACCGGGTGGGTAGGACATACGACGCAGGCCGCCCGCGGCCGCTCGTTCTGCGCCTGGCGCGCCGAGCCGTCCGCGACGAGCTGCTGAAGGGCGCGCGCGTGCGCCGCGGTGCCACTACGGCGGACCTGGGCCTGGCCTCCGCTCCGCAAAGGTTCTTTGTGAACGAGCGGTTGACGAGCGCGAACCGGCAGCTGTTCCAGCGGGCCCGCGAGGCTGCGCGCGCCGTCGCCTGGCGCTACGTGTGGACCCGGGATGGCAAGATCTTTGCCCGCCGCGCTGATGGCCAGCCGAGCCACCGCTTGCGCCGTTTGTCTGACCTGGATATTTTTAAGCCCGCTGATGCAGCTCAAATTTAGCCCTTGTGGTTGTTGTTCATCCGTCCTGTACTGCGAAGTCCTAAAAAAAATGCATTTCACGTTGTTTTCATTTAATGTTTTGCTGCGACTAAGTCCAAATGTAAACAAACATACTTACCGTATTGTTATGACCTTCCTGTTTGTATTGTTTTTAATTTTGGCGTGGTGTGTCGTCGCAGTAGTGAAACGAGCAATCCTTGTTCCCTCTTGTGATCTTCTCTGGAACATAACAATATTGACTATTTTATGTATTTTGTATTTACGAGTATATATATATCCATATATCGGTCTCACTATCCATATATCGGTATCACTTCTTATTTGTACAGTTATATATCTTCTATGTGCGTTTTATCCACCTTACTATAAAAATTATCGGCTTATATTTAAGTAAGTGCATTATACTTACTTGTATACAGCTATTCACTTGTAACGTTGTTTATGCTTGTATTTATGATGCCTCGTTTTAAAAACTTCAAAGTTGGTTTATTTAATGCTGGATCTCTTGGTACGGGACACGACGAGTTGATTGCGACAATGACCGAGACTGACGCAGACATTGTTGCCATAAACGAGACCTGGCTGCGCGCTGGCGAGGAAGGACGAGCACCTCTCGTGGCCAACTACAGACTACGTCACGTCGCTCGGCCGGCCGACGTCCGCGCGGGACGGGGAGGGGGCGTGGGATTTTTCTTGCGCCGGGGCCTCACCGCCCGCACATTGCCACACCCCCCCGCTGCACTCGTAGAACAAATGTGGTTAAAAATAAATGTAAATAGTAAATTTTTAATTATTGGAACCGCATACCGTCCTCCGTGGCTAAACATTGATACTTTTTTTGACGCCATCACTGACTCAATTACATCATTCGTTAATTACGACCGCTTGATTTTACTTGGTGACTTTAATATAAATTTTTTGGATACAAGCGACACTAAATTTAAATGTTTGACACAATTTTTGACAACAGTTAACTTGACACAACATGTAAGCGACCCGACACATTTCACAGACCACAGCGAGACGACAATAGACCTGGTTTGCACTGACGCTCGCGTTGTGACTGTAGACGTGAAGCACATACCTGACCTAGGTCGACATGCATTTATCACAGCCGAGCTAGACATAAAAAAGCGAAAACCGACTCCGAAGCGAATTACTTACCGACCTCTTAAAGACATTAACTTAAACGACTTCAACGATGACCTTGATGCGATAGACTGGGACCAAATTCTTTTGCTCGACGACGTAAACGACATGGTTCGACGTTTCAATGAACTTCTACTTGGACTTTTTGACAAACACGCGCCTGAAAGGACGATGGTGGTGAAGGAGGCCCTGAAACCATGGCTGACGAGTAACGTCAAGCTTATGATGCGTCTCAGGAACGAAGCACACTCTAAATACAAGCGATCCAAGAGTGACGCTCATAGGCAATATTACCTGGACCTGAAACACCTCGTAATCGAGGCCATCTATAGCGAGAAACGGGCCTTCTTCGCACACCATATCAACAACGTCGCTGACTCTAAGACTCTCTGGAAAAACTTGAAGCGCACGGTACTTCCAGACTCACAGACGCAGACTGACCTACCGACGCATTTTGACGACCCTGACTTAATAAACCGCCATTTCCTTGACATCCCCGGAAAACAAGACGTAACGATTTCTGACCTGACTTTTTATGAATTCGGTAGGCACGGTGACAAGACTTTTACTCTTACACCTACGACGATTAGAACTGTCACGAAAATTATGACTTCGATTAAAACGACCGCAAAGGGACTCGACTCGATTGTTATTGACATGCTACTTATGACTCTTCCGAGGACCTCTGACATACTGACATACATTGTTAACAAAAGTATTGAGACCATGACTTTCCCAACTGACTGGAAAATCGCTCAAGTGACTCCGTTACCTAAAAAACCGAATCCTACGAATCTGTCCGAACTCCGCCCTATAAGTATCCTTCCTTGTACGTCTAAGATAATAGAAAGGGTGGTTTGCGAACAGCTGTCCGAATACCTGGAGAAAAGCAGCATCCTACCTGAACTGCAGTCGGGCTTTCGCAAGGGTCGGTCGACAGTTACTGCGTTACTCGATGTAGTCGATAATATCCTACAGGCTCGGGATGCTGGTAAAAGTACTATATTAGTTCTTTTAGATTTCTCCAGGGCCTTTGACTGTATTAGCGTACCCTTGCTATTATCTAAGATGTCCTATTACGGGTTTGATGTCACTGCGATAAATTGGTTTAGTAGCTATTTGTCTGGACGTGCGCAGGCAGTTGCGTTGCGTAGGGTGGATGGTAGTACTCTGTGGTCCTCTCTTTGTCCTGTGACAAGGGGTGTACCGCAGGGTTCGATCCTCGGTCCCCTGCTTTTTATATTGTATAGTGCTGACATTACTCACAGTATAAAAAACAGCAGGTACCACCTTTACGCGGACGACTTGCAGCTTTACTTCTCCAGCGCACCGTCGGACATGACAGCCGCCGTAGACGCTATTAACGAAGACCTAAATCGTATTTCCTCTTGGTCGGAGAAAAATTGTCTGGTTCTCAATCCCAGCAAGTCGAAATATATGGTTTTTGGGTCAAGACATCAAATCCGTAATACTCTTGATGCCCTGACTACCAGCAGTATTGCGGTCGTGGGTGAACCAATAGAGAGGGTGTTAGAAGCAAATAACCTTGGCCTTCTTATGGACGGCAATCTGCGCTTTGAGAGCCACATACTTAGAGTAGTGAGCAACTGCTTCTATCGCCTTAAAGTTCTATATAACATACGTGATTACCTAAGTGTCGATTTGCGTGTTGACCTTTGTGAATCACTTATATTATCTAGATTAAACTATTGTGATGTTGTCTACGACGGCTGTATTGTTGGTAGGTCTAAGAGGTTGATACAACGTGTGCAAAACGCATGCGCACGTTTTTGCTTCCGCGTCCCTCCCCGCTCCCACATCACTCCGTACTTGAACGCTGCTAACCTGCTTAACATGCCTGCACGCAGGCGCCTGCACCTCGCCACTTTGCTGTTTGGTGTGGTACAAAAAGAGACTCCAACCTATCTTTATAAAAAAATTCAATGGTCGAAGAGTGCGCGCAGGTTTAAGGCAGTCGCTATCGTGCCTATGCACCGGACTGCAGCATTCAGAGGGAGTTTCAGGTTTGCGGCGTCCAAGTGCTGGAACGATCTCCCTCCTCCTATCCAAGGGGCGTCTAGCAGGTATACCTTTAGGCGCAAGCTTAAGGGTTATTTGTTGACGCTCCAGAAATCCTTATCCTAATCCTCATCCAGCACTTACACACATTAATATGCCAACCTGTTGTTTTTTAAAATTACCTTTTTATTTTGGCTTTTTATTTTGGCCTTTTATTTTACTCTTTTTTTATATCATGGCTGTATATCGGTATTTATGAATGCTTTTTTATTTTATTTATTTTTTCTTTTTTTTGTCGCTAATATTATATAAGTAGTTTACACGTATATATATTATGTTTGTACGGCGTTCCGTGAGTCACTGACGGTGCTGGCTGAAAATCAGCGCTGTAGGTGTCTGACACCTCAGCATAATGCTGAGCCAGTGTCCGTTTCACTGCCGCGAGGACACACCGCGTTTATTTTTTTCCTGTTTTGTTGCTTTATTTTATCTTTGTATATTTGTGTCTTCTGTGTAGTGAATAAATGTCTTTCTTTCTTCTTTCTTCTTTCTTTCTATTTTAGATTAACTACCCCTAAAGAGATGAAATGGGAGGGGGTAATTTGTATGAGAGTTTGGTCAATTTTGAAGTTAGAAACGTGGTAATTGGTATAAAGGCTATTGTTAACAAATAAAAAATATAACTTCTGGCGGTTTTGGAAACAACTACCCCTAAGTAGGTGATATGGGAGGTAGAAATTTATATAGGAGTTCGGTCAATTTTCAAGTTAGATACGTGGAACTTGGTATATTCGCTACTATTAGGAAATAAAAAAAACACTTTCAGTGATTTTGGATTAACTTCCCCTAAGGGGCTGAAATGGGGGGTTAAAATTTGTATGGGGGTTCAGCCATTCTTGAAGTTAAAAACGTGGAAATTGGTATAAAAGGCACTGTTAACAAATAAAATATAAAACATTTGGTGATTTCCGAAAAACTATCCCTAAGTGGGTGAAATGGAAGGTGAAAGTTTTAATGGGAATGAAGTCATTCTTGAAGTTAATGAAATTGGTATTTAAGCTACTGCTTACAAACCAAGAGTACTTTCGGTGATTTTGGAAACACGACCCCTAAGTTTGGTTATTTTTGAAGTTAGATATATGAAAATTGGTTTCTAATCTACTAAGTATAAAATACGAGTTTTCTGATAATGGAATCCCAGGTAAATTGATGGAACCCTTCAAACATTTAAAGGACTTATACAGCGATTTTCAAACTTCTGTAAGAACATTTACTTACATTCCAAAAGCACCATTTGGCAAAGTGAAATTAATGACCAGACATGACCATCGGAACTCCTTAATAATAAGTATTTCACAACACGCTACTTTTGCCCATCATTTGTAAGGGGCTGTTTATTTAGTACGTAAGACGATTTAGGGGGGAAGGGGTCTGAACAAGTCTTATTTTTTCTAACATGGGGGTAGGATGTTTTTATGTAAGATCACAAAAGCAAGCAAAAATTAAAGCGTTTTTATATTTTTGCTACTTTTTCTTTGCAATTTTGGTAGATACTGATCTTACGTAAGATTAAAAAGGAGGGAGGGTTCATCCATGTCTTATTTTTTCTTACGTAGGGGGAGGGGGGGTCAGAAATTGGTTTGCATTGTCTTACGTAATAAATGAACAGCCCCTAATGAATGTGGTGAAATGGAAGTTTCGCCAAGTAATAGGAGAGTTCTTCAACGATTAATGTCCCTGCATATTAGATAGCCCCATTTTGTCAAGAGTGATGAAGTATTGGCAATAAGCATTAATGCCATGAATGTAGTGTATATGTGCTGCATGTAATACATAATCACATAATAATTAAACAAACACTAAAAAGCGAACAAATGTTAGGAAACATTACTATTTTTTTGGAAAGTCTGTCCCTTTATGATACGTACTTAATGAAAATTTTATTTGTACCTACCTACCTACTTTTTAACGAAATTACTGACTCTCCGCAGACGGAGTCGCGGGCAGACAGCTAGTTTATAACTAAAACTAGTGTCTCTGTGAGCTGTAGACCTCGCGACAAACTTAACTTTGCCGTTCATATCGACATAGGTCGCGGTCAGTTTACCAACACCGCAAATAAGTTTTTAATCGCAAAAGCCCCCATATTAATACAGTCATTTTACTGTTTTTAAAACATTCATTTATAATAGCCTGATTTTTTTACTCCATTTATACAAGGTGGGCCAAAAGAAGTCATCCGATGTTGTTTGACTCTCTTTTTTTTTCTAAATGAAAAACTTGGATTCTGTTTTTTTATTATATTAATTTAAACCTTTAGAATTTTATTGGTCAAGTCGAGAAGATTATATCGGCCAAATGGGCGCCGTCACAATTGATTGTCATACGGGCTCGTTTTATGGCATTTTTCATCACTTCGGCGAGAACTTCGGGCGACAGATTCTCGCACTCGTGTCGAATGTTGTCCTTGAGGGCTTCCAGAGTCTCGGGCTTGTTCACGTAAACACGGGACTTCAAAAAACCCCACAAAAAAAAGTCTGGAACGCTTAAATCGGGTGATCTTGCGGGCCAGTGCAAATCGCCAAAACGAGAGATGAGGCGACCCGGGAACGCCGCCTTCAGAATATCGGTTGTGGCTCGCGCAGTGTGTGCCGTTGCTCCGTCCTGTTGGAACCACATGTCGTTCGGTCCTAATTCGTCCAATTGCGGCAGAAAAAACTCGGTCAACATGGCCCTATAGCGCGCACCGTCCACTGTTGTCGTATGGCCAGCGGCATTCTCGAAAAAAAATGGCCCAATGACTCCTCCAGCGTGAACAGCGCACCATGCAGTCACTTTGAGCGGGTGTAATGGCTCCTCGTGCATCACTCGTGGATTTTCGGTGCCACAGAAGCGATAGTTTTGCTTGTTCACGTACCCGCTGAGGTGGAAATGAGCCTCATCGCTCATTATGATTTTGGTCGAAAAATCGTCCACTTCTTCCTCGAGATTGAGAATGGCTTGGGCGTAGGTTACGCGCGTTTGGCGGTCGGCAGGCAGCTGCTGATGCACGGACTGGACTTTGTATGGGAACATGCGCAGGTCTTTGACCAAAATTCGCCTTAGGGACGTCCGTCTGATGGCTAATTGCGTGGCACGGCGTCTGGTTGATGTTTCCGCCGACAGCTCGACATCCTCGGCAACAGCGGCGATATTCTCGGCAGAACGGGCGCTCCGGGGCCGGCCACTCTTGGCAACGTCTCGTGTGGTCCCATACTCTTCAAGGTTGGTGGCCAAACGGCGCAGTGTTTGCGCAGTCGGTGTCTGACGGCCGGGGAATCGGCGACGGAATTCGCGCTGCGCCAACACCACAGACGAATTGTTACGCAAAAAAATAGACACGATTATTCCGCGTTCTTGGGGAGTGTATCGCTCCATGGCTTGTTCACTTGTATTTTGCATCTGTCAAGTCCACAAATGTCAAAACAGATTTGACATTGGCGACCATTTGCAAAAATGAGAGCATCTTCCAATAGGGTGATTTCTTTTGGCCCACCTTGTATAACATATTCTCAAACACTATATTCATGAAACCTACAAACTTTCCACCCGGATGTAGTATATAAATATACTGTCAAATAAATGCCTTCTTTTAATTAAAAATATTAATTGTAATTGTTGTGTCTAAGCATAATAATACTTTTGTCTATAATAAGTAAAAGGTGTAATCTAACAAAATATTTACACGGAAAGCCACTAAATCAGCAAAATACATGGCTCCGGTTATATATACCCTTAAACGATAGAAAAAAATTAATAATAAGTAGTGCTTTGATAAAAATTACATAAAACTATTTAACGAAGATATTTACCTAAAGATCCTATTAAAAAAACGTTAGTATTACTTTACGACGGTAGCCTATCGGATAAAATGTTTATAGAAACAATTTCTGTTAGACGATATCCTAATAATATAGAAAGAGACACTACTTTCATAATCACGCAAAAAAATTGTTAAAATTCAACATAAGCTCAGTTTAATCGTTCCATTATTTTCTACAAACAAAATTGAACACTTTGCGCTGGCGTTAACGATCACATTGGTTCACGGCGCGCGTCGGAATATGTAACGTACATTCAAGGTCGCGCTAGTTTAGTACTGTATCATTAAAGGCTTATTACACCTTCCTAAATTTAGTCACTACCGAGAGGGACGCTGCATTTCATTTAATGAGATGGAGATATCTCCATACGTATCTAACGTATTGCGGCGTCCCTCTCGTTAGTGACTAATTTAGGGAGGTGTAATAAGCCTTTTATAGTAGACCGCCGTCCCAGGGCTAAAAAAGGTTATCATAGTACTAGCCTTGGAGACATGTATAGTGCCGTAGACGTATACCTACAGAAGCCCAATATCCATTTCTTACGCGTCAAGTACTATCCGGGGTTAGAGAAGGATCTAAATAAATAGGAAAAGCATTTCTTACGGCGATACTAGGAAGCTTTCTTGAAAATCAAAAGTTTTTTATTCAGTATGAACACCCATCGCCCAACGAATTAATATTAAGTTATAGCCGTATAAATTTATGTTCGCGGATTGTGTGTACATGATAAAGATAAAAAAAAGATAAAATATAAAAGATATTTATTCAGTAAGTAGGCCGCACGGGCACTATTACACGTCAAAATCTACCAGCGCTTCTCACGAGGAGACCACTGCTGAGAAGAAGCGCCGCAAGAAAGTCAACAGTTAGTCATTTTTTAAATGAAAATATAACAATGTCACTACTTATTCTAGCATTATATAAAACTGTAAAAAATAATATTAAATATCTGCGTAGTTTTGCAGGAAAACATGTCAGAATGACTACGAGAAAATTTATATGTATATCACACAAAACAGTTTTGACATGTCTTCCTACATAAACCGTGTCCCCTAGACAAGATACAGCGTTTACATGATTTTTATGAGGTATTACGAGTAGTAGGTAAGCTATTGACCATTAAACATTAGTTAATTTTCTGGTTTAGGCCAAGCATTTTTGTCCGTTAGATAGTCCTCGACCCTATAGTACGCCTTTGACATCAACGACTTTTTCAAGTAATTTTTAAGTGCTGGAAGGGGTAACTCTAAAACTACGTCGGGTAATTTATTATAAAAATGAATGCATTGACCTACAAATGATTTATATACTTTACGGACACGAAACTTTTTTATGGCAATTTTATTTTTATTCCTAGTATTTATATTATGTATATCAGAATTTTTAACGAAAGAGTCTAGGTTCTTAATAACATACATAATATTTTCATAAATATATTGGGATGCTACTGTTAAAATATTAATTTGTTTAAAAAGTTCTCTTAATGAATCACGGGAATTTAAGTTATATATAGAGCGAATGGCCCTTTTTTGTAACACAAATATAGTTTGTATGTCAGCTGCTTTTCCCCAAACCAGAATACCGTATGACTATGAAAATAACTATGATAAACTAAGCGAGCTGTCTCAACATTGGTAAGTTGTCTAATTTTCCTAACGGCGTAAGCGGCCTTACTTAATTTGCCTGCTAGAACTGCTATATGGGGACTCCATTGCAAATTATTGTCTATAGTTATGCCTAAGAAAAGTGCCTTATGAAAAGTGAATTTACCGGTTGAACATTAGGCAAAACGAACCTAACACATTTAGTTTTCTTAGCATTGAGTAGTAAGTTGTTACTCGTAAACCAATTAAGTACTTTAACAAGCGCGGCGTTTATCCTACTGTAGTCGACGGATTTTCGGTCTACCTTGAAAATGAGTGATGTATCATCAGCAAATAGTACAATATCACAAAGTCTATTTACTATGGGTGGTAAGTCATTTATATAAACCAAAAATAAGAAAGGACCTAATATAGAGCCCTGGGGCACACCTAATTTAACTGCAGCGCCAGCAGACTGCGTATTGTTTACAACAACATTTTATTTCAACAACCGTTTGTGTTCTATCACTGAGGTAAGAAGACATAAGTCTTAGAGCATTATTTGATAGACCATAATGTTCCAATTTTAAAATAAGGGTCGCATGATCAACGCAATCAAAAGCTTTCGAAAGGTCACAAAATATTCCTACTGCATCACAAGATGTCTCCCAGATATTATATATATATTTAATAAGAACAGATGCTGCATCAGTAGTGGATCGTCCCTTGGTGAAGCCGAACTGATTACTGTTAAGCAGTTTATTTCTATTTAATTGACCTAACAGAGTATTAGAAGAACCCAATAAACGAAATGTAATGAGGCACATGGTTTATAAAATACATATTTATTTATGTTTAATATAAAGCAAACGAAACTTAATAATTAGAAATTAAACGAACTTACCTGACGCAAGTTATTTTCTAATTGTGTGAGCTGCACAGTCTCGAAGTATTAAATGTAACAAACAAATGTAACGAAAACTGATTACTTAAAATATTTAAAATATAAAATGTTAAAGTGACCAATTTGTTACTAACTAAATGGAGCTTGGGACTCTATCAGTTATTATGGGACCCCGGATCACCTGGTACTTGGTAACGGTAACTTTTCTACTGAGTGACGGAAATTAGTCATACATTTAGTATCGTTCATTTTCGTAATGCAGTGGAAAAGTTACCGTTTCTTAATTTTAGTCTTAACTAGGTACATAGAAATAAGAAAACACCCACTTATAACATTTTTGTTTGTTTACCTATGGAAATAATTCCCTCATATGTTATTTTAGTGCCACCATCCATGAGGAACCTCAAGATTGAAAAAGATGATGAAGATTTTGAAGAGATTGATGTTGAAAAAGCTTTAAGTTCATCAACAAGAAGGTATTATCCCAAGATCGCTAGGAAATCTAAACTTGATGATTTCCTTGCGCGGCGTACATATTTAAAGTTCATGGAAGAGAAGAAGTTGACAAACTTATTAGCCAACGTTAAAAAAGAAGAAGCAGATGTTAAAAGTGAAGATGAAAAAAATATTGATGTTGAAAATGATGAACCTGACCAGGATGAGGCCTCTCTCTGTGCCCCTGCTAACGAGA
This sequence comes from Tortrix viridana, assembly GCA_963241965.1. Classification (NCBI taxonomy): domain Eukaryota; kingdom Metazoa; phylum Arthropoda; class Insecta; order Lepidoptera; family Tortricidae; genus Tortrix; species Tortrix viridana. Next base: position 8,112,605 of record OY725174.1, read on the forward strand.
CGAATACTAAGACGGTTAACAACACCACTGTTGCTAAAAACATTGACAACCTTCGGGATCAGTATGTAAAACTGACTAGGTTGACTAAACATTACAAATGTTATTCCTTTGGGTGCCACAAAATAGAGGCTTCAAATTTGCTCCAAACATCAGAAATTAAGACTAATTGCTTTTCCCCTTTGTGTATAAAAAAAGAAAGCATATTGAATGAACTGCTGTCTCTCATAAAGGGTAGTAAAATGGTTAATTCTACTAGTACTCTTATTAGTTCAAAAGACAATAACAAGATGTCAATACTTGAACAATATCTTCTAGGTAAAAGTTCAATCAACGCAGTAAGCACTAATGAGAACATTCTTACTGATTTATTATCAGCAGTGGCTTGCGCCCAAGAATGCGACGTCAGGAGCACCGATTGCTTTGTTAAGAGAAAATTTAGTGAGGACTGTGACATTAGTGTTAAGACTGAAAAGGAAGAAGATATGAATTCACCATGTCTGCTCAAAACTGAGAGCACGCTCGAAGAATCAGCTGTGCCAGCTATAGGAAACGAAATGGATATTGATATTACTTGCAATAACAATGACGAAAATGAAGTTGAAATAGGACCTTTAAAGGAATTAACAGACAGTGATCCACAGACAGAGGAAGGACGTGAGGCGGATTCTGATCAAACCCGCCCTCCAATACCGAAGTTACGAATTACTAGAGGCAGATCAGCCAAGCCGACACCTAGTAAAGTGAATTTAGGCAATAATAATAATGATAATGATTCATACAAGTGCTCTGTTACACCCGCTAAGGATAATAAACCAAAGTACCGCGCAACGGTTAATAGGCGGTTCGGACAAACAAGGCCTCTTAAAAGGGAAGACAAATCAGTCAAAGATGAGAAAACAGATGGTGGATTTGTAAGACTTTACTCCACGGAAAATCCTTGTGGTAAAGTGTATTTGAAAAGGGTCCAAACCTCAGCCGTTGAAAAGAAAAAGAAACGAACACCTGTCAAATATCCACTATGCTCCACATTTCACACGAGGAGTAAAGCCAAAACCCTTATGGTTTTGCCACACCATGAACTAAGAAAACTATGTAGACAAGCTGGTCACAATACTGTTTCTGGATTCAGTCACAATGCAAAGCCTAATCAAGCCATTTGGCCGTATCCGTGCGCTCGGCCTTTATTTAAAACCTGTTGGTTGTATCGTACAGTCAATTTACAATGGTTGGCCAGTGCAGCCCTACAACTTCGAGTAATGTGGGCATGCTTGAGATGGGACGACATGGCTGCTAAACCGGCCACAGCTGATGGCAAGCATCAGTTAACAACTGACACCGAGATTGTGTCTTTGGAGTTACTGAAGCATCGTCACATAGGACAATTTTCGGAACGCACTCAGTATCTAAGACGACGCGTCGTCATTCCACTAGAACTTCCTAAAACAGTTCGCGAAGTAACATCTATTCGAAGTGGATTACGAAAACGGAAGCGAGCAGAGTCTCCGCAAAATACTGAACCGCAGGTATGTGTTATCTTTATTTCTGAAAAGTACAAATGACGATGGGGACAAACCATCCAAATGTTTTTACTGACTAACAAAGAACCAGTATGTATTGTTCTTTGTTCCCTTGTAGAGGTCCAATTTCGATAATCGTCTTAGGTCAAATGGCAGTGCCAAAGGGGTCGAAAATAAATCGTAGTCCAAATATCGTGCAAAGGTCGTAGAGCAAAGCGGCAGAATCGAAAGTCCGGAGTTCGTTCTGAGGTCGTTAAAAATATTTCTAAAAACACTGATCACATCATGAAACAAGCAAACAGAAAAGAGCCGTTGAATTTAATCGTTTGTTTACTTTGATTTGACTTGACAATGACAGACAGTTGTTTTTTTTTTTAATTAAGTACGAAGGCAGAAAGCTTGTCGGTCATTAAAGTTTACAAATGTCAACTTAATAACTAAAAAAAATATTTCTAAAATATTAGAGGAAATAAAATAAAAGAGCCGCAGTTCCTTGATCTTTAGGATGACGACTATCGAAAAAAGAATATAATCTACATCTCTTCCAAAAACTTTACTTAGCCAATTGTGTAATTGCGATACATTTTTCAAAATTAGTAAAAAAGAACGCCGCTACTTTAATTTGAAAAATGTACCATATTGACACAATTCAAAGCTCACTTTTCAACGTTCAGCTTTTGAGGCGAGGCGGGGCTTGACTATCGTCGAGAGTGTCACCAGCGTCACTGAGTACTTTAGTTCAAAAAAATTAAAATGGCTGATTTAAAAATATAAGACATGAGAGTGTTGGCCAGATAATTAGGGACGCTTGTGTTTTTCCCATACAATTTGCCTTAAATATGACTTACCGAAATTGACTACCAATCAAAAATTTATTTTATTGGGAGTTACACTTATCATTAACTATTAAAGTAAGGTTAAATGTTATGTATAAATAATGCCTGTTGAAAACGTAGCTTTCATTTTAGAAGGATTTGAAAAAGTAATCTTCAGCGTTTATACAAAGTTGAAAAATATTGTGTGGATGCGTCATCACCCTGTATTTAAATCCCTATTAAATAAAAGGTCCGTTTTCAATATTAATTAATTGTACTTCAGTATAAACATTAGTTAATGGTCAAGTACTTTTTGATTGGTGGTCAAATTGGTGGTAAGTCATATTTGAAGGCAATAGGGAATATACATTTTTTTATCGCATTTCTTAACAGAAATGGGAAAAACAAGTGTCCCTAATTATCTGGACACCACTGTTCTAGCGGCATTTAGGGTATTATTTGGCCAAATGTGTTTTTTTGACAAATTCGAACCGGCTGAATACGAATTTCTATGTTGGTACTCCCGAATAATTTCGACCGGAAGCTCAGAATTCAAGATGGCGCCCATGATGGCGAACGTTTTCTTACTAGTACGATATTTCCACTCCCGAGGCCGATTTTTTAAAACTAAATGGTTTATTTATGTCGTAGAATGCGAAAATAATTGTTTTAGCCGTAGCTGGAACCTCAGAATTCAAGATGGCGTCCATGATAGTGAACGTCGTATCAATGTTAGGACTCGGGGCCGACTTTTTGAATTTTAGGACTGTTAATCGGGTTCGGGTTATATTTTAGGTCAAGAAAACTGGATTCAAATGTATGGAAAATTTGTCAACATTAATGGAGAACTTTGTCTATCAGGATATGTAGGTTATAGAGCAAAGTTAAATTTTATCTAACTACGGATAAATGATTGTTAGGACAGTTTTTAACAATTATTTTCGCATTGTACGATAAATATAACCCTGAAAACGGTATTTAGATGAAAAAAATCGGCATCGGGAGTGGAAATATCGTACTAGTAAGAAAACGTCCGCCATTTTGAAGCTTCTGGTCGAAATTCGGGAGTGCCAACATCGAAATTTGTGTTCAGCACGTCCGAATTAGTAAAAAACACATTTGGCCAAATGTCACCCAAAATGCCGCTAATTGTTAAAATGGCACTTTTAGATAAACGTGAACTAGTCTAATAGACGACCACATCAAATTATGCGGTCGTGTTTTTAAAGCTTACTTTTTGTTACACTTTGTCATAAGGTAACGACCTTAAAACCTCTTTGGACATATTTAGTACTATGCAATTGATATAAAAGTCTTATGTGTGAAAACCGAAAAATCTGCTGAAGCCATAGTACTATAACCATGATTTTTTTGTTTTGTACGCCATTATAGTGTGTTTATTTGTACTCGAATTAAATAGGTGTCAGAGGAGTGGGTAGACGAAGACAAATTGGAGTTGTGGGAAGTGCGGCAATATGGAGAGCGAGCGGAGCGCGTGACGCCGGTGACACGCACGTCGACGGGCAAGCTGCCGGCGCGCGCGGCGCCCGCGGCCTCCACCGCCGACCTCAAGGACAAGATGGAGCAGCAGCTGCGCGAGCAGCGCGCTGCGCACCAACAGAAGAGGGCCCTCGAGCTGTCGCAAGGTATGTTTCCTGAGTACATCTTGATCTTACTAATACTATCATTGCGAAAATGTGTCCTCAACGCCCCTCAACCTATCAATGTGAAATTTGGTATAGCTTGGCAAAAAAGTCTTTGACGTGGTGACAGGTTAAATTACAATATTCTCGAGCGGCAACAAGTGGATTAAGCATCAGATGTTGGGTAAAAATTTGATCATATCGCCAACTATTTTTTGCCGACCTATACGGAGATACATGGAGTATTTATTCCGAAAAATCTGACTTTTCCCGAAATAAACTACTTCATCGTAAACAAAGGCTAGAATGACAAAACCAGGGTCTATACGGATTTTCTCGCTTGTCGCTCAAAAGTCTCTTTCGTTATAAACTAGGTAGGGAGGGAATACCTGGCGAGATACAAGTTGCCGGCAAGATGTGCTCCCACTCTAATGATATGAGAGTACTTAAAAAAAAGTGTTACTCTTTAAATATCAGAAATGAAAACACTGTCAACAGTGTACGTTAAGTACTTTGCAATTAAGCTAGCGTGTTATGGTCTCAAATAACTATAATAATAGTACCTTTGACCACTGTATACTGTTAACTATAGTTTGTTCGCCGTAAGAATGCAGTGAGTCATCAGTGCAACTGCAGGGTAAAGGTGTGTTCAACATGGTGTTAAAATACCTCATGGTGTATATATATATATATATATATATATATATATATATATATATATATATAGATGTGAGGTATTCATTTTTCAAGTTCAATTTAGTTAGCACACTACTGACAGCACACAATCGTTGCGTTGAAAGCAAGCCTTCAACTAGCCTTTTAAGTACTTTATTTTCTTCATTTCGCCCTTTGGCCCTACGGGTGTAATTGATCGCTTACATTCCTTTGTTAAGAATCATCTATTGTAACACGTTCGTTAAAATCTATTTACAGATAAATCCAAAACAACTCCGAGTCAAAGTTCTGGAAAAAGTACATTAACTTCTTTATTGACTACAAATGCCACTACGCCTACTGGCCAAAAAACTGTCATTGGCACTAGACGGATAATTATGACTAAAGGAGCCGATGGCACAACGCGGGTAGTGAGCCAGCCTATCGCAGTAGCAAAGACTCCACAGCCCGTCGAAGCTGCTAAGGCTACCCCCAATACTCAGAAAGAAGGTCCACAAAAGGTTCAAATTATACGAGCACCTGATGGAAAGCTAACCGTTAGGGGGCTACTCGCCGGACAGCAACTTATACAGATGCCCGATGGGAAGCTGCATGTCGTTATGGCTGGTCAGCAGGGCATAGCCGGCCATCTAGTAGCCGCATCGTCGCCGGCACCAAAAGCTATCGACACTACCTCTGCTGAAAATAATGAGAGAGTGGCAAATCTTCCAAAAATGGTGGCAGACGAGCCGAAACCCTCGCCGCGGGTCGCCGCGCAACAAATAGTTTTGCAGGGCAACCGGCAAATAGTTGTCCAACCCGCTCAACAAGTGGTCGTCCAATCGACACCTCGACCCAACATGCAGTCGCGGTTGCAGACGGTGCTGGTGCAGGGACAGATCGTGCAGCGGCAGGTGGCGCCCGCGCCGCCGCCGCGGCCGGCGCCCCCACCACCCTCGAGGCCCCGAGCTCCTTCCACGCAACAAATAGTCGTCAACAACCCGGCTCTCGTCCAGCAAATCGCGGCTGGCAAAATTCAACTCGCGACAGTGAACGGTCAGCAAGTACTCATACGACCGACCGGGAATAATCAAGCACAGATCGTCGCTCATATAGGGCAGAGCCCCTTGCAGCCGGCGACCCCCGCGCCCGTGGCCGCGCCCGCGCCGCCCTCGCGCGCCGCCGCGCCGCCCGCGCCGCCCGCGCCGCCGCCGCCGCCGGTGCAGCTACAGCCGCAGCAACTGACGGAAGATCAAATCACTGAGAACCGCCTTTTAGTTGGCCAACCACCCGGCACTGTTATAAAAACTGTAACTGCGCAGGTAATTTTTTTTTTTGCTATCTTGAGTTAATTATTCCTTACCTTCGTATTTTGAACTTATTAGTACATACAGAGTGTTTTTTGATCGACAACTTCTAAAACAGGAGAGATAGTACAATCAATGCTGAATCCGAATATCTTATTAAAAAATTAAAAAACCTAAGGAGGTCAGAGAAATAGCATTTTCAATTTTTCCCATTATTTTGCTTAATTGTGGTTACCATGCGCCGTGTTTACCGATACTTTAATGACGTAATCACCGTGCACAATGTTAATTCATCTTTCCCTTCATACTTGTTACGGGCTTAGGACCGTCAAAGATTACAAACGTGGTTTAAGTTAAAAAATTGTAGATTATTGTTGTTAAAAATCGTTCTGAAATGACATTTAACTACAGATAACGGTATGGATTACAAAACCGCAAGAGTTTTCTTTGGCGTATTTAAAAAGGTGAATCAGCTTTGTACAACGATAGTTAAAATTTTACAAAATTTTCATTTTTACATTAGGTCACTTTTAATAAATGTTCGAAATGACAGCCGCCTTCCGAGATGCACAATGTAGCTCGTCGTCGCAAATTTGTGTTTAAACTGCTTAAGACGAGAACATTATTGCGGATTTTGTCGAATGCCTCCACTATCGCATTTCCCAACTCAGTAACGTTTTGGAATTCGTTTGGTCTATCGTAAACTAGTCGTTTTACGTCACCCCACAGGTAAAAATCTAACGTGAGGTCCGGTGACCTTGGGGGCCATGGTACTGGTCCGGCTCTCCCTATCCAACAATCCCCAAACACACTCGTCAAGTACACACGCGCGTAATGCGAGGGAGCTCCATCCTGTTGGTAGAAAAGTCCCGATAGGAGAGCGAGGGGACAACATTCCAACATTTCGCCTACTACACGTTCGCGAAGAATGTCTAAATAAGACACTGCAGTCAATCTTCCCTCGATAAAATACGGACCGAGAACTCGGTCACCAAGTATGTCTGCCCACACATTTAGCGAAAACCGCACTTGGAACGAATCTTTAACTGTCTTGTGAGGGTTTTCACTAGCTACGTTACTACGAATGTTCCACCAGTGCTCATTGTGTACATTAAATAACCCTGCCCTAGTAAACAAAGCTTCGTCGGTCCACAAAATGTTTTGATTTAGATTCAGTAGCAACCATTCATAAAATGCTACACGACTAGCAGCGTAATCCGAAGGGTAAAGTCTTGAACCCTTTGAAAATGGAATGGGTGCATTCTTTCACCTCGTAACAAATTCCAAACTGTTGAATGTGCGAGACCAAAACGTCGCGAGTACTCGCCCGTGGATGTTCTTCGAAGTAATCGAGAATAGCCTGCTTAACATCCACTGCAAGCCCACTTTGGCCTCTTCCTTGAGCATGGCGTGGCGTTTCAAAAGTGCCCCACTCGTAAATGTTGCTAACGATAGACCTTACAGTGTAGCGCGTAATGGCCTGCCGATTAGGAAATCGTCAGTCCAAATCCTAACGGTGTCAGCAATGTTTTGACCACTCACAAAGTAAATGTTCACAACATCAAACATTTCACGATTGTCCAGAAGTAAATTTTCTCGCCGGGCCATTTTTTTTATCAATTAAATGATGTAACACTTTACTTAACAAGCACTCGCTTCGAAACAAACACGGAACTGACGTCGCTTGCGCATAGGTTCGTGAGGGTAGTATCAAACAATAACATCGTGACGATAAGCGGCCTACCCCCTTCGTAGCTACAGAAACGAGAGACCATGATTTATAAAATAGCGAGGACATTCTTTCGAATTTTGACGAAAAAAAAAAATCAAATTATATTTTTTTGAGCTCAGAAACATGAATATAGTAACCATATTGTGGAAGTTGCTGACCAAAAAAACACCCTGTATATCCTTAATAGTATATACTACAGCCACGAACAATTTCAATAAAAAGAGCCAATATGTGTGACTTGTTTACAGGTGATGCAAACTAGTAGTGGCCCTAGAATAGTCTTGCAAGGACTGCATGGCTATTCCCTGACGCCTCAACAGCTTGCTCTTGTTCAACATCAAGTTAAACAGCAGCTTCTTAAAGGTAAGATCCACGCTAATCACGGTATAAGTGCCCTTTTGCCGCGTTTAAACAGAACCAGTGTCGCCAAACACACATAATCCCCGGCATGTAAGTAAAAACCTGCGCACCCCGCTCGCACCTCGGTTTTGCCTCGGTTGACACCGAGAAATCGAATTGACGACGAGAGGCCACGTTGGTTTTTACTTACGTGCCGGGAATTATATAAGCAAATGAAATGCTTTTTAAACCACTATGAAAACGCTTTACTCATTGGTTAAATAATTTAATGTTAATAAATTCTAACATAAATTCAACGACACGCATAATCTACCTTAATTCCTAACAGCCATATTAATAAACGTGGAGTAGTTAAGTCATACTTTGTCCCTGACCTTGTGACATTTGAATTCGACAGATAAGGGCAAAGCATGGCAAATAGGGTTTTGACTAGGATCACATAAATGTGAAATTATGTGCTTTTAATTTTCAAACAATAGCTTCGTTAAAGTTGTACAAGTTCTGCTACTCGGCAAAAGATAGAGCTTTTCTCAAAGCATATATAAAATTGTCATACCACACATTGCCACACGAAAAACTGATAGAGTTGACCGTGACCATCGCTTTCGGTCAATTAGCTATCGATATACAGATTTAGTGCAAAATGATTTTCCTTCGTACTTTATCGGAAAAGTTCGTATTTATCGTGCTCTCTCATTTAGCTTCAGTACCCATCTTACAGCCGTAGGGGTAAGTCGCATCAGCAGACCAATATATATATAGAGTGCCTAACACTCAATTCAAATATTCGCTATAGTTTTGATTATATTTACAGTTTACTTATAAAAAGGTTATATTACCATGTAGAAAACTCGAAAACGGTTATTTTGCTGCATTTTATTTTAACATAAGGAGAGTGTTTCGTTTACGAACGACAATAAAAGTACAACTTACCTATGAGTGTATTTCTAAGTTTCTTAAGGTGGTTATAACATCTCAAAAACAAAAAAATAAAAACCGGCAAAGTGTGTATCGGCCACGTAGTCTCATTTGACAGGATTAAACATTAATTATGAAGAAATTATACATTAATTTCTTCATAAACAATTACTTAGTAGAAACAAGAATTGGTTTTGAACCTAGTTCAAAACAGATGGTTTCGGTTTTATGTATTTTGTCTTAAATAATTGGTAAGGATAAGTCACGGTTGATTACATTCGATATAATATCAATGGGATATAGACCCTGATTATGGCGCATATAACTGCATTGAAATATCGGGAACTCATTAAATCAAAAGGTAATCGCGGTCTATATCCCGTTGATATTATGTCGAAAATGATCTGCTTGTTTGAAATTTCTAAGTATTCGACATAAAAATTAATAATCGATAAGTATTTCGATATCACTTTGGCTCACTTTATTTGGCCGTATGATGCATAGTTCGAGTAGCGTAGAAAAATCTACAACGCTTGATGCAATGACGTCCAAAGTAATATAAAATATTTCGTTATACACTTAAAGTTCATTTTACCTGACGTCAAAGAAGTAAATTAACGAGGAGAAAAGAAAATAATTTTATTAATATTAAAATTAAATCAAAGACTACTATATACATTAGGAAATAGACTGGCAACTCTGGTATTTTGACTAAGATACACTTTGTGATATTGTACTATTTGCTGCATTTTCAAGGTAGACCGAAAATCCGTCGACTACAGTAGGATAAACGCCGCGCTTGTTAAAGTATTTAATTGGTTTACGAGTAACAACTTACTACTCAATGCTAAGAAAACTAAATGTGTTAGGTTCGTTTTGCCTGATGTTAAACCGGTAAATTCTAGTATTTTTCTTAATGAAATATTTGAAGAAAGAAAAATAATAAGTATAATCAATTTGGGTTCGGAGCAAAACCCCAACGTTTTAAATATATATTTTAATGTGGTAATACCTGGTTTTTAGTATAAAATCTGCAGGGAGACTAGCACTGTTTTCAATATTCAACTAGATTGTTGGTTAGTTCTGTGTTACCAAAGCATAAAATAACACTAACTGATGATAGGTAGGTAACGTCTTCTTTGGACATATTGATTTGTGGTATTGTCCCAACACGATAAAACTGCGTTAAGGCATATTTCATTTATAAAACAGTTTTTCGTGAATTTAATTGTCATGTCTTGTCAGTTGCTTGAACGGCAAACGACTACGTCACGTGGCGGCTCGGGTAAGCTATTTGCGGCTAACCGGTGGCGACAAGGGGACGCCCACTTCACCTTTCCACTAAGGTCGACACCACAATTCGAGAGACAACTTTGACAGATAAGACAAACGATTACCTATCATAGGGTTAACTTCACAGCAATAAATTAATAGTAATTTACTAACGAGAACTGAGGAATGAGTTGACAAAGTTGTCTCTCAAATTATGGTTTCTACTTTTGTTTGTTATACCGTGAAAAGATCCCTTGGATAAATTATAAGAAAGTCACGTATAAAGTTATATAGCTAGTAAATAATTGTCATAGTTGTTTGAAGAGAATAAGCATTGTATTTTTTCTCAGCCCAAGAATCTACGGGAAAGCAGGGCATGTTGGGTCCCATGAAAATGTATTTGGCCGTACAGCCTCCTCCGAGCACCCCGCCGCCGCTGGCGCCGGTGGCACCCCAAGCCTTGCAACCGGTCCCACTACCTACGCATCAGGTAATTTATTATTATTAGGACTCCAAAGTAAACAATACAAGAGGTTGTAGATACGATTAGAAAGTGAACTATGGACTGATCCATGTGCGCGTCCAAATGATATCTGTGTTTACTACATTCGGCGGCGGTGACATCTGGTGTGTCAAACTGAAATACATTTAGAGGTTAGGCGGCGGCGAATGTGTAAAAAAAACATAATCGCAGTCATGCCCTTCTCAATTAGTCTTAAATTAAATTCACGAGCGAATGTAATTACCGTCGCATGTAGTAATATTATAAGGCGTGTATGTAAACTACTTGTATAAGTAGACAAGTATGTGCCAGGGACCTGAGGAATTTATCAGTATAAGAATTTCTCATGCTACTTTAAAATACGCGGAACCTTTGTTGTTTGTTCAACTATATTTAACTTTATTAGGCCTCGATAACTGGAGTTGTAATTAACCCCCATAGGGAATATGCATGGAATTTTTTTATCGCGTTTCTTAACAAAATATGAAGATACCGTAAAAGAGATGGCAAAAAGTGAAATTAAAATTAAAATCGCCCAAAAAATACGGATAATATAAACAATTAAAACTACTAATTAGGCAGAGAGATGCGACATGAACTGTGACGTTAGCGTGCGCTACGGCCATACAAACTCCAGTTAAGTGTTAAAGTCTTTTTTGCTAGAAAGAGTTAGAAACAAATCTTTAATGGCTTATATCTTGGTTATTTTTATACTTATTCGAAAAATATTTATTCTCTTGTTTCGTTACATTAATTAATTTTTATTAAATTAAAAAGAAAAGTTCATGCATATTCCCTATTGCAATGTTTTACACTGTACATATATTTAATTGTAGTATTCAATGATTTAACAGAAACGTTTGCCTGTCACAGCAGCCTAAGATAAAATCGTATGTCATAAGTTTTTGTTACGCTTAAAAGTTTATTAAAAGCATATTAACTAGTGCGACTTGCAGTTTTTCGCTATTCGCGCACTGTGGTCTTTATATTCTTGTGATTATCCATGTCATATGAATAAATAAATAAATAAATTCTCATATCCCAATATACACTATAATGTATTATTTCATTTATCGTTATCGCGAACTCAAGCCATGGGACTATCTCTTGCCAAATTTCATTTAAATCCGTTCAGGGGCAGCTCATTATTTGTCCTAACAGTTTTCGTCCGTAACTCTCCCGTGACTGTCAGACTGACAGACAACGCAAAGCTTAAACCCCTGAACTTAGGGGCTTGAAAGTTGAAGCCCTTGATTAACAGCAACAGGGTGTAAAGTCGCCAACAATGGAACTGGTGAACCATGTAAACAAACCTATTAGGCAACATTTCTTCGTAAACTTTCACACTAGCTCTCCATCACTACTAAATCCATATGCTATTTCACCACTTGTTATTCTAACCCTCATTTAACAATATAATATCACTTAAAATCCGATATTTCAGTAAAAGTTTGAAGTTATTTTGCAGTTATTGTTTCGTTTCAAGTCTGCAATTATCTATGATGGCTGACTAGTGTTATCCAAATTAAGACTATAACGAGAAATAGTGTGGTAAAACGATTTAAATTTCGGTGGTTTTTAAAATCACGCTTGATTGTACCAGGTACAATCGTTACGATTAAACATTACAGTACAGTATGTTACGTTGCATAATACATATTGGTCACACGTCATCGTCAATCGATTCTAATGATTCTGATTTTTAATCTTAATCTACTTTTCCCATCTTTAGTAAACTCATCAAACTATAGACAATATCAATATGGCGCTTTGTTTACATCGTTCACAACTTCTATAGATGGCGACTTTACTAAGAAATGTTTTTTTCAAAAATCAACCCAAGTTAAGAAATAGGGGAAACTAATTCTTCGCGTAAGAATTCGCAAGCATCCTCTAGTAAAGTATATGTGCTAAACAGGTTTTAACCAAGTTGGATAATAATAGATAGATAATAAGTTAGGTTAGGGTTGTATTATACCATTTAAAATAATACTGATAAAATAAATAATTCAGGCTGACATTACTTCAAGATAATCTTTGTGGCTCAGGCCACGATGGAACAGTATCGCAAGATGTATGCTTAAATTCGGCTTACTTAACGGACCGTATTTTTTTTATAATACCAATGATCTTCGGAATTAACAATTCCTAGGAAAGGAAATTCGTTATTATAAACATTTGAACAAATTATATACGGAAAAACAGTTTTAGTGATTTTAACAATCGGTAATATAAAATTTGAGATTTTGATCATTCACCCATTTTTTCCAAATTCGGAATTAAATAATTCGAGATTTTACGATATTCCCGTATAAGAAGGACAAAGGATACTTGACATCCCGGAAAATAAGACTACATTACTTTATTACATTGTAATGCAGCAATACAGGGTGTCCCGCGATAAAGTGCACAAACGAATAAGGGTACTTACCACATGTGATTTAACACGGAAAAAAAAAATGTACCGCATATAAAATTACAACCCCAGTTTACAATAATAATTATTGTAAACTCTATGCAAAATTAAAAAAATTTTTTTTTTTTTCGTGTTAAAATCACATGCAGTTTCACCCTTATTCGTTTGTGCACTTTATCGCGGGACACCCCGTATAGTTCGTGTAATTTTCACTTCAGATCTATTCCGATAAAAACCGGCAATGCCGAATCCCTAACTTTACTTAATAGAAATAAAATAAAAAAAGTTTTGCAAAAGGGACATATTTTTTCAAAGGGGCATTTAGCGAAAGGGACCATAAGCGCCCTAGCCGTTTTCAGTGTTCTGTACATCAAAAGTACGTCTGTCTGTCAATGTATTCGTTCATATTATTAGCTAGAATTATGTGAAAGTAGGTTAAGAATTTAATAATGGAAATGGTTTAGAAATGTATATGATTCCCGCAGTAGCGCTACGGTGGTCATTCTAGCAAAAACTGTAAAAACGTCAATCAGTAGCGTGAGTGTATATAAATCCATATAAACGAATGTTTGCGTATTTACTTTTGTTTACTTAGGTTCTTAGTTACTAATTTTAATAAAGTTAGAAAATATTTTATTAAATTAGAAGGCCTATGTCCACTTGTCCAGCAGTAGACGTCTTTCGTCTGAAATGATGATGATGATGATGATGATGATGATGAGGGTTGCCTGAGTTCCGATGTTGGACTTGTATAATGGCCTGGCCACGACTTTGGGCGCGGCGACTTTATCGCCGACAATGCTTGCTTCTTACATCTCCAATTTGGCATAAAGGCACGATCAGGTCGTAACAATACGCCTCCCAATGAAAAACTAGTCTCGGGAAAAAAATTGTCGCTACTTGAATGAGAAACAGCAAGTTGTACTATTGATAAGAAACCAGACACTAACGGCTATTTTATATAGGCGTTATGTAACAATAAAAATGGTACCTACTTTCGCATACTCCGGTTCACGATATGTGCACAAAAGTATTCTAAAATAATCAGAAGTAGTTTCAAGTGCTTGAGCTGCTTCAATGTTAATACAACACAACATTTGTTCCGCGACGACTCATGTTCGTGGCCATGATTAAAAGGTATAATCGTTTTGTTTTAAGTGTAGGGTGGGATCAAACCGAGCGACATGCTGCTTACAATATGCCTATGTGATTTTACCTACTTATTATACTATGAATCGTCGTAGTTTCGTTTCGTGCATTATAAAACGAAGAAACTAGACACACTCGTGATGATCAAACCCTTTATAATTAGGTAATTTAGTTGACTATAATATTTTTCAAAATAAACGACTCAGTCTTGGCTCACTACAGCCATATTCATTGTTAACACTTTAAGACTGGATATAGTATAACAAAAGTATTATTTTGTAGTAGGTAGGTTATAATAATGTTTTATAGTAACACCAAAGAGAACTAATGTTAATAGTTCGCTATGTATAATCGTAGTACTTATTATATTTTGACTACGAAGAATAATTTTAGATAAAACAACTTGTCTTGAAAATGAATTCAGTATTTGAGGCATTTTTGACAGGTTATGCCATTATAACTACACATCGGTAACTCGTGGCATTAAGGTAGCACTTGACAGATTAGTGATGAGACAAGTTTTCTAAGTGTCTTTTCAGATAATTAAAATAATAAATTAATATTACCTACATGGCCTTAACATATGACGAAGTAGGTTTGATCACTAGTTTCAAAACATCAACGTCAATATTATTACATTGTAATTCATTTAATAATTACAAAATAAAGAAGTTGAAATCAAGGAGCACACCAATATAAATACGCTGCCAACTTTACAATAGAATGCTTTTTTTACCCATTACGTCAGTGGAAATTGAAAGATCATTTTCTTACACAAAGTGAAATTTCTCAAGTAGAAGACGTAGGCTAACTTGTAAAAATTTAGAACAAATATTAATTGTTTATCACGAATGTCATATATTAAATGATTAAAAATACTTTTTTTCTAATTGGTTTCCTTTTCTCGACTCGTACAGGAAGAACATTGTCACATCACTAGTCTGTTAGAAACTGTCAAGTGCGACCTAAATACCACGAGTTACCGATATGTAATTATAACTTTCACAAAACTATCTGGCTTTACCTAATAAGGATAATTAAAGTAATAACATTTACGTAGGAAATTTTTTATATTTTACAAATGTTGGTGTATATTATTTGTCTTTGAAGTTTGAATATTAGTGTTAACTTATAGAGTTATTTATGGTATCGACATTCGATATGGACTTGACAGTGGGAGACAATGTTGGCTTTTATTAGCAAATTTTCTTGTGAAGATATCTACAGGTTTACTAGCAGTTTGAAACCTATATAGTACAAACAACATCACTGTGAACTGACCACTATAGTGAGCCTTATTGTAAGGCGACAAGATTTACAAGTGGTCAGTTAACTGTGTTGCTGATGAAGGATGAAAAATGTACTATGGTACATTTTTCATCTTTCATCAGCATCTTCATCTGTATGCAGATATAGTGAGAAATCTTTACTCATGGCATTACATGACACTTAATCCTGATTTCGTATTTCAAACACAATCGTGTCTAGTTAGTTTAGAAGCTTCTGTGGACGAAAGTCTAATATATTAAAATATGTCCCGAGTCTCATGAGTAAGGTTTTTTTATATTGGCAGTGCATTCTCAGTCTAAAAGGTATATTGCTTGCTTGAAGTCGTATCGAAGGTTGATACATAAAATAGCGCGTTATTTAATTGTTCCTTATATCACTGCTGCGGTACAAAAACCGTTATTGGTTATTTGTTCTCACCGCCGTTTTATTCATTGTCATTTGATAATGACTGTATTTTTACTTCCAGCTTGTTTAAGTGTGCACTTTTATTAATTCTAGAAAAACAAATTTAAATGTTCCATTTAAGTATGTAGTTTCTGCTGGGTGTCAGTAACAGGAATTGCTCATACACCACCTGTTAAAAATATGTGTATTTATTAGAATTTTCAAGTCAAGCATTTATAAATGGCTCGTGCAATAATAAAATTTGAATAAATTATTAAAATAATGATCGAGTTTTATTTATATAGTCCTTTTTATTTCTGTAAATTTGTTTTATTATTTGTTTGAACACGGTTTGTGGGGGTGTATGGGCAATTATATATTAAGAAAAAACTAAAATAATTATATTTAATAAAATTGCGAATGGCGTGTACCAAATTAAATCATTGTAATCAAGTTATGAAGTAATTGTATGAATTTAAAACTTGAACTGATATATTCCCACAAACAATTTTGTTTATAACACTTTATTTACACCCCATTTGGTTTATTACAGATTTAACAAAAAAAAAAACATTATAACAGTGCAAAACCTCAAAGTCAAACACACATGACATTCTTTTATATTGGGGTACATGCTGCGATTTTATCGAAGGACTTAATAAACAGATTTTGTGCCTTTTCACTTTTAGGAAGATAATGAAGAAAATCATGTAAAGCGACAACCGCTGGTAAACGGCGAAGATAGCGTAGCGGAGGCGACGAGCCACAAAGAGGCCACACCTTCCAAACCCGAGGATATACCCCAGAATAATACTAAAACAGATATTATTAATTCTAGCCAGGATCTTGTCATGCAAAGTAATAAGTTCGTGCTCACCCCCGATTACATTCAACAAAGTAAGTGACCGTACAATTCATACGTCTATTAATAATATATGTTTTGTTTATTAAAAAATAATTTTATTCGTAAACTTCCAGCGATCAAAAGCGCTCTAAAACAGGAGAACCTGAACCCCGAGATAGAAGAGAAGCTGCTGCAGCTGCAACGATACCAGGAGAAACAGATGAAGCCGGAAAGCAACGCCATCGCTCAACCGGTGGAACGAGAGCCGCGCGTGGTTACCGTGGCGGCGCGCGCGCGCACTCCTTCCCCGCCGCCGCGGCGCCGCGCGCCGGTGCGCCAAGACGACGACGACGACGAGTGGGTGGAGAGCAGCCCGCGCAAGCGCCTGCGCGGCGGGCGGCCAGCCTCGCCGCCGCCCGCGTGCGTCGCGTCCGTGCGCGCGCCTCCGCGCCCGCCACCGCCCGCGCCGCTCGCGCCGCCCGCGCCGCCCGCGCCGCCCGTCGCGCCGCATGCGCCGCCCCCGCCGCGCGCGCCGCTCTCCGCGCTCGACGAGCGCCGCCGCGCCGCCTCCAACCACTCGCGAATGCAGATGCTTCTCTTCAAACACAAAGAGATGCTCAAAAAAGATATCATAAAAAAAAGGGGACTGTTAGAAAAAGAACTGGGCATCGAAATACAGGTATGAAAATTGTTGTGTACTATGCTTCGTTAACTATTACGTATCATCCAATCAGGGTCCCGACCACCCATTCCCTGATAAAAGCCTTTGAAACACCTACCTCTCAATAGAATAACCCACTAAAATAATAACCTCTCAGGAAGAAATATATGACTAAGTTATTTGTTAAACAGCTAAAGCACAGATCGTCAGCAATAAATAAGCAGTATAAGGGTAACCCTTTTCTTTAAGCGCTATCCCTTTAAAAACTTTCGTGCTCCACACATGGGAGAAAAAGAAATGGGAATACATTCATAAATATCTTAATTCAAGGGTTTTAAAGGGTTATTGGTATCACTCAAAATATAGCGCTTAAAAAACAAAATCAAACATACCTTTTATGCAAAACGGATTTGGGTAGTTAATCCATTCGAAATACCTATTCCAAACCCTTGTTAAGGGTAACCCTTATACTTATTTAGGTAGGTATAACACTTTATTACACAGTAAGCATTGAAGAAACATTAGACAATATATATAACATGTGTATTTATTCAAAGTTATATAGATAGTGACATATAAGTCAAAAGAACAAACAAAATATAATTATTTAAATAAACGTCATAAAAAAGCTCTAAGGCCAGAGTGTTCATATTAAACTAAAAAAGTTTCAACACCTCCCCGTAATATGGACACCCTGTTTATTTAATAATATACAAACAAAAAAATATATCAAAGTCAACTGTACACTAACACTCACACAAAACATATAGACATTAAACACCATTTCATTCGAGACTCACTTGCACACCACAACCTCACTCTGAAATATGTACCAAGTAACGACAACATTGCCGATGTATTAGAATAGAATAGAATAGAATCATTTATTCGGCTATATACAAAACTAACCTATTTAAATAACTAAAGCTAATGAGTATAATAAGAAACAGCCGAAACGGTGCACCAGCTCAGCGTGATGCTGTGGCACGGAGCCGCAGCGCTGATTTTCAGCTGGACCCGTAGATATGAGGTAGATGACCAAACAAAGAAACACAAAAATTAACAAAACACTGCATTAAAACCAAAACAAAACCATTACCAAAGATCAAGCACGTTAGATGTGCAAATCTCTTAGGTTTGTTTAGTCTAGGTGTAGGTTTTTGTACAATGTTTTGTGTTGTTCTTGTTGTTTGTATGTGGGTAGAGGTGTGTTTGGTTAGTGATAGGTAGGTGTATATACAGGATGATAAACTTTTTTAGTTTAATATGAACACTCTGGCCTTAGAGCTTTTTTATGACGTTTATTTAAATAATTATATTTTGTTTGTTCTTTTGACTTATATGTCACTATCTATATAACTTTGAATAAATACACATGTTATATATATTGTCTAATGTTTCTTCAATGCTTACTGTGTAATAAAGTGTTATACCTACCTAAATTAGTGGTTATGGGCCCAGAGTGTTCATATTAAACTAAAAAAGTTTCAACACTTATAAATAATGCTTTAAAAAGCAAAACGTACGTCTTTTAAGCGATATCATGCGTCTTTTCTAAGTAAAATCCTTATAAAAACCCATTCGAAACCCCATGAATAGGATATGCATCCAATAACCGTACTCCGATCTGTACAGGTTTTCGGTCTTCTGGAGTGAACGCAAAAATACATCAAACCGAATATATTACATATTATATGTTATAACTTTTGATAACTATTTAGTCAATTAAACCTGTTTTAATTTGTAGTGGTACAGTCGCCAACAATAATGTAATATTTTTCAATACTTTTATGCCTTTTATACCTTAAGTAATAGACACACGTGACAGCATTCTTGTAGTGATTCACCGAATCTCATTTCACCTCGGCTGAACAAAGTCTCGATAGCTTTTTTACTTCCACTTTCCATTAAATCTACCACTGTGTTGCTATTAAAATGAAACATTCCAAAATTAGTCAATTTACTCTTGGCGAAAGAATGCACGTAAGTAATTAATTAATTAGTAATTTTAAGAATAACATTTAAATGCTCTGTTTAAATAAACATGCTTATATAGAAACCAGTCGTATTAATAAATATTTAATTGAAGCTATTTTGTGGTAGAAATGTTCATATTGCAATGGTAAAACTTCAGGTCTCGATAACATTTGGTATCCGTTTTGAAACAATAATAATATCGTTTGAAGATGTGCGTATATTATAATTATAATATAATTACACTATCCTGACTGTAGCATCCTAATAACTGGAGAAGAGAGTGTAAAACGCCCTCTTATGGCGAATATGTGGATTGGTGGCGGCCATGACACCGACATGTCACTTCATTCGGCATCTGACGTCTGTCTTGAGCTTGAGCGCTCAATTTTTTTCTTTAGGCCTATCGCGCGCTGCGGTAAAAAATTGTGCGTTTTTTTTCGCAAAATTTGTGAACTATATAGAAGCGCGCGCACTTTTTTAAATAAAAAAAACTGCTGAATTAATTCCGCATTTAAATTCTGTAGATTGCTACAGATTTGGTGCGGATTTAAAAACGCACCGCAACTCGCCGCACCGCAGTGCGCGCTAGGCCTTACTCGACGAGGTAATTTCCATTGTTGAGTTTTGGTTTTCTGTTGGCTTTTCATCTACAGTATAATTATATTTTTTATTAAAGGGTTGGTGACATCTGGACCGCCATACTGACATCGACATGTTGTTGTGACAGTGACATTTCTTGGTAGATTTGATGGAATCTAATTATTAATCCGAGTATAGTATATTTCTGTGCCTCCTGTGATAAGTGATCTAATTCAACTTGTACCCTTTTTTGGGTTTTTATATAGAAATAATCATAAAAAAATTACGAATTTTTGGGTCTATGCACGTCTTCTAGGTGCTATAGTTCCGGAGATAATTTTGTGAAAAATGATACAACTAGCAGCATTTCGGCAAAAAAAAACGTGCACATTGATATATGTCAAGTTGTAACTCCTTTATGTAATTGCTCTAAAAGCTATTTTCGTGCTTCGTGGTATAAGTGAAATTGAATTTATTTTCATATTTTATTTTTCGGTATTTTTTTTCTGATAAATTGATATATCTACCTACAGTTATATCACTTTTGACCAACTTTTCTTACAGCAGGCCAGGGTACAATTCAACATGTACCTACCAATGCGAGACCAATTTGAGAGATTTTCTTGTGATAAGTGATACATCTCGTCATGAATCACTTTACACAAATCAATTTTTAAGCGTAACGGAATATACATTGAATTATATCTAAAAGTCAAACAATTCCCGTAAAATATTTATGCAGTAAAAGTTGTGTTAAGTGATACAAGTGCGAGCATGAAGAGTGTGGCGGGAGTGCGCGGGGGTGAAGTGACGCGGGATCGGGGTGTGCGGGACCTTCTCGCCTCAGTGTCGCTGCGAGGGGTATATTATTATTATTCAGGGAGCGGCTATTCAAGGCTATTTAACCTAGTATCACTGCGACCAGAGTTGATCTATTGTGATCGCCACAATCTACAGTTCTCCGCTAAGTCCTGTTAATTCAAGGAATTGCACTTTTTTGGCGCTGAGATACTTGATCTCCTCTGGGCACATTATGTGCTTTCCCAATGAGGAGCTACGGTGACGCATTATGGTCAGGCAGACGGTGAGAATGTGCAAGGGTGTTTCCTCCGCCAGATGGCAGAGCCTGCACAACCCTGTGTCACATTTCCCAATCGTCTGCATGTGCTTATTTAAGCAACAGTGCCCTGTAAGCACTCTAACCAGGTTGCGAAGATTGTTCCTACTTAAGCGTTAAGGCCTCCCTAGCTGCTAAATGCTCTTATAAGGGCCTTGGAATGGTTTAAACCTGGAGTTGTCCTCCAATGTTGAATGGTTGCATAATAGCAATATGTACGCAAGGTGAGTTTTGTTAGGCTTTTGGGGATGCCAGAGAATGGCTCCGGTCCAAACTGAGTTCCCTTAGCTCCTACTCGTGCGAGTTCGTCCGTTTTCTCATTGCCCACGATGCCCGCATGCCCTGGGACCTACCGTAGGATTACCCTGTTTTTTTGCACCCAGGGTATTTAAATGTTGTCTGCAGTTCTCGACCAGCCTTGAATTCACGACATCAAAGGTTAGAGCCAAGAGAGCTGCCTGGCTATCCGAGTGGATATAGATAGTACTGTTGAGATAGTTGCTTTGCAGATTGGCTGCCGTACACTCAATTATGGCGTACACCTCCGCCTGGAATATGGATGAGTATTTGCCTAAATTCAGGCTTAACGCCTTTTTAGGCGCCTCTCCGTATACTCCACAGCCTACCTCAGAACCGAATTTAGAGCCATCACTGTACCACTTTTGGCAGTTCTTTGAAGACTGCCAAGTTTTAAGATTACAGTTTTTTGTGTCTCTTTTCTGCACCATACCACTGAGGCGTAAGACACCATTGGCCTCACTATGGATGTGTAGAGCCAGAGTACAATTTTGGGTTTTAGTTCCCATCTGCTTCCTGCTAGCCGACAACAGATCGCCAGAGCTGATTTAGCCTTCTGTAAAGTACCGTTCACATGTAAATTCTGGGTCAGTGTCTGGTCTAGTGTAACTCCCAGATATTTGGCCTCAGAAGAGAACGATATTATTTTTCTATTCATGATAGGCGGTCTAAGACTGTCTAGTTTCCGTTTCTTCGTGAATGGGACAATAATGGTTTTATCCGCATTTATGGATAGTTTATTTATTTACTTATTTATTTATTTATTAGGTTCACCAACAATTGTTTACACTGTAATTAGAATAGTAGCTTGCATTAAAAGTTATTTACTAAGTTTAGATAGCGAGGGGTATAACTTGGCTTGTATCTTTTAACACCTTTTTTCAAAAGGCTAGAATTTTCGCAAACTGTTATAAGTTAGGTAAATTTGAATTGTAACGGGTACAATGTCAAAAAATATATTTTGCAGGGTTTTATCTTTTACTTTAGTTTAAGCAACATTGATCTAGGGACATAGAACGCTGAGTTATAGGATTTTATAAGTTCATGTATATCAGTTTAAACCAAGAAATAATATGGGTGCTCCAGGGGTGCACCATGATATAACTGAACTTGTATCATTTAACACATAATTTTTACTCGTATAGATATTTCAGTAGGTACAACTCACACGATTTTCGCGATTTTCTTCGAACTTACAATATTTACCGGAAAACAGTAAATGCACATTTATAGAGCCTGTTATTATCTATAAAAAAAAGTGCTCCGGTAAATGCTAGCCCCCTTGGTTCACAAACCAGAATTTTTAAAATCTTATTTTCGCTCTCCTGTAAAATGACGATTTTGCACTTGTATCATTTATCACAGGAGGCACAGATTTAATTTGTAGCATCTTATTTTCCGAGTAGTGTTTTACCCTAGTCGCATTTTGGATTTGGATATGTTTTTATATTTTTCTTCTTTTTTTTTGGACTATCCTTATCTGAAGAGACTAGAACTTGGTTTTTTTTATCACCTCACACATACAAGGGGTAAGTTTTTTTAACGCGTTTTTGGCTATAGGTTTATTTCTTAATTGCTATCAAACTCGTTAAAATATTATTTTTGACTAATAAAAAAAAATATATAAAAAAATACTGGCGAACTATGATATTATAAATGATGCGGCTAAAAATATTTGCTAGTAGTAAAATAGACTATCGAGACCAAACGATACAATAAAATCCATACTAATATTATAAATGAGAGTCTGTCTGTCTGTCTGTCTGTTACCTTTTCACGCTTAAACCGCTGTACCGATTTAGATGAAATTTGGTATGAAGATAGTTTGAGTCCCGGGAAAGGACATAGGATATTTTTTTATCCCGGAAATCATCCCTTAAGGGGGTGAAAAGGGGGGTGGAACTTTGTATGGGGAATCAATCATTTCTTCAGTAAGGTATATACAATTTAGTACGGAGATAGTTTGAGTCCCGGGAAAGGACATAGGATACTATTTATCCCGGAAATCATCCCTTAAGAGGGTGAAAAGGGGGTTGGAAGTTTGTATGAGGAATCAATCATTTCTTAAGTAAGGTATATACAATTTATTAGTATGGAGATAGTTTGAGTCCCGGGGAAGGTATTTATCCGTATTTACCCAAATGTTTGGGTAGATATTTTTGTTACTGGTGTATTGTTTCAAGATTGGAATAAAAGTTTATAGTAAGTTTAATTGTATAATTCAGAGTTAAAGTAATCAACAAAACAAACTAAAAACATAATAATTAACATTCGACAACCTGACATCCCAAAAATAATCAAAATTTACTTTTTTAATATTTTACGTTAACATGTTATAACACAATTGACAACAAAACGATCAACATAGTATGTTAATAAATATTATTATTAAAAAATATGCTTTAGTTACTTATTCACTATCACTACGACTAAATTATTAAGCTCTACAAATTCGACTTCGGTAGTTCGACTACTATTTGTAACGTTTGAACTTAAGGAGGATGGTAGTTCTTCCATCATTTCATCAGTATCCTCCATCATTTCATCATTTTTAAAAATAAAATCGTAATATTAACCAAATTTATTAAAATAATTAGCATTTAGATTGGTAGATAACTCAACGCATATTTAATACACAGACAAGAATAAATGCGTTATCAAAAAGTGTCGAACGCGGATATAGAAAAAAATATAGATAAATTAAGCAGCAGAAAATCGTCGGGGCTAGATGGTATAAGGAGTAAAGACCTAAAGATTATAAAAATTAACATAAGTCCTATTTTGGCAAAGTCTCGTCAGGCATCTACCCGGACCTGTTAAAAAATCAATAATCGGACCTATATACAAACAGGGTAATCACTTAGACTATTCAAACTATAGACCCATAGCTATACTATCAGTGATTAATAAAATAGTGGAAAAAGTTATTGTGTCACAAATAAGTAAATACTTAGATAAAAACAACATAATATCTGGTTTAGGCGTATGCGCAGCACTGCAACCGCTTTAGCCGAGTTCACAGGTGAGGTTAATGAGCACTTAAATAATAGAAAGTATATAGTAACCTTATATATAGATTTCAAAAAAGCGTTCGATACGCTGGATCACGGACAGCTCATTGTTGCCATGCAAGAATGTGGTGTCCGTGGTCCGGTGCTCGAGTGGTTTAGAAACTACCTATCTAACAGGACCCTAACCACTGTGATCGACGGAAAGAGCGGGGAGGAGGCCGGGGTGATCTATGGCGTGCCAACTGGTTCTATTTATTGTCCAGTAGGCTATATTATGCATGTGAACAGCATGAGTAACGTGGTTCAGAATTGCTCGACATATATGTATGCTGACGACACATGTATAATGTACGCAGATAAGGACATAAAAAATGTAGAAAAGTGTGTGCAGACTGATTTTGTAAACATAATTAAGTGGTCGCATGACAATGGCATTATCCTAAACATAGAAAAAACCAAATGTATGTTAATTAAATCACCTTACCTACGGGCCCCGAGCGAAAGCATTAGTATAATAGGACACACATATGACTGCTTACATAAGAACCAAATAGGCTGTAAATGTCCTACTATTTAATTTGTAGATAAATATAAATATTTAGGCTTGACTATAGATACCAAATTCAGTTGGGGCATCCACATAGATATAGTATGCAATAAACTTCGAGCAATTATGGTAAAATTATTTAGTTTAAAGAATATTGTAAACAGGAAAATAATGCACACTATACCACTCGCTAGCCGAGTCAGTAATTAGCTACGGCTTAAATGCATACGGGCTTACTTTTAAAACTTACCTTGATAAAATATATAACATCCAGATTAGAATTATTAAAAATGTGTTGGTGGATAAAGATACTAAAATCAATTGCAAACAAAACTATAAATTACTGTACAAAAAGTTAAAAATCTTACCAGTTCATGAAAAAGTTAAATATTTAATAACTATAGAAAACTACGGTCATGACAGGTTTAAAACGTGTAGAAAATCGTCACGTAACTTTAGGGTAGGCACAAAAAGACGATATGTAGAATATAACACTAATAATTACTATGGCAAAAGAACTCGTAAGCACATGATACCTAAGATTTTTAACCAACTGAGCCCAGATATGGAAAAATTTAGTAGTAAAGAGATTTAAAAAAAAAATCAAAGTAATACTTCTAGATAATATAGATACATAATATAAAATATATACTAGTATTAAATATTTCATACATATTAGTGTTATGCATACGTCTCTGCTGTACTTGCATTATAAATACATATGATAGTAGTTACACCTTAGTCTTGTAACCAAATTAGATTCAAGTAGATTAGTAACTTAGCTTAGTACCTAAGTTAGTTTGTATAAGTAGGTATAACACAATAATGGCTTAAATTGTGAGCGCACTATTCGCCAACAAACTGCCCCCAGTTTGGCGAAATTTTTTATTTACCACCTAAGATATTTTGAAATAAATAAATAATGAAAAAAAACCCCGTATCTACCCGTGGGTGGGTAAATATCGGGTATTTACCAGGTAAATACCCGGGTAGATGCCCATCTCTAAATGCGACTAATGCTATTAGCGTATAAAAAAATAGACGATTGTGACACAAAGCGAAAATAAAATAAACGATCGAGGTGAAATGCGATTCGGTCGGTGAATCACTACAAGAAATTTATGCTTTTGTGGTAGGGTTGCCATCCGTCTGGGTTTCCCCGGATTTGTCCTAGTTTACAGGGCGTCCAGGAAGCGTCAGGGCCAAAATTTCAAGTCTTGGGCGCCGCCGGGCGACGCGACGGCAGCGCGTCACGCGCGCCGCGCTGCGATCAACCGATGAACCGACTAAGTTTTAAAAAAACCTGTTGACATGTCCGGGTTCTGAGTTCCAAAATCCGGAGTTTTTACGCGTCTTGTCCTGGTTGCCAAATTTAGAGATGGCAACCCTATTTTGAGGTATAGTTTTAACAAATGATATTTTTGTGCCCAATGTTGGACAGTTGTTACTGGTGACTGTACCGCGATTGGTAATTCATTTTTTGATGCAGTACTACTTTTTATGGATTTATCCAAGAAAAAAAGTCACTAAGATATTGCGTTGTTTTTTAAAATGACTAATACAATGACAAATTAAATATTGCACATGAAAATGTATCAATGCATGGCAGGCTGACTCGTAAACAAATCTCTCGAATTGAATAGCATCCGTTTTCAGTTGTAAATTTAATAATCGAGGTTTTTTCTCATACTTTTCAATGCTTATATATAATTTTCATTAAAATATAACCAACTTTTACATATTAAATCAATGCGGTTTCGTTTGCGGCCCTATTAAATTCGAAGCCTTCAGCTTTTTTTTATTGACAACATGTATTTTTTTGTTTTCCAAAAATATATTATTCCTTATATAATTATATGTATATTTGAAGTAAAAGTCATTCTAATAGAGCGAACGTGTTAATCCCCATAAACCAAGATAATTGAACAACATTTAATTTATTGTATAATATTTACTTTATTTTAATAATTTTGTCCGGTGTTTTACTTAGTTAGGTATCTAAAAAGGGTTATTTGATTAAAATATATCTGTATGCAATTCGGACTTAGAAGTAGTAATGTCTGTTTTTGACAACCGGAAGTTAAACAATTCCTACAACTTTTTCCTTTTATCTCCCGTGCAGGCTATAATTTGCAAGGAACGGACGCATTTTCCGGTCTACATTATTTTTCCTAATATCTACTGAACTTCTGGGTATAAAAAAACTGCTAATATTTTCGGAATCCTGAGGGCTTATTGCCTAACGTACTCGCGATCGCGATCGACTTGAAAGTGGAACAATTGCTGTCATTTTGTAGGCAGACTTGCCTTCAACTGTCAAAAATGAAAGCGATCGCGATCGCGAGTGCGTTACGCAATAAACCCGCTGGTCCACCCAAATGGTTTTAGATTTAGCATGAGTTGCTATGTATGAAATGTTATCAGTTTATTAACTTATGTGAAGTGAGCTTGAGTGAAACTCGGCCGGTATGACGTCAACGGCAGTGTTGCTAGTGTGTACCATCTCCTTATTTATGAGAAAGCTAATACATTGCCATGTCGATTAGTATAGCAATGTTGTTAATCATATAATTCTTCATATCGCAGAAGGAGTTATCGGCAGAATTAGCTCTCAGGACACGTGCCGAGCGAAGCAAACAGGAGGAAGTGCGCGGCGTAAGCGGCGGCGGGAAGCGGCGCTCTGGCGGCGCGCGTGACGCCACACCGCGTGCTGGGGGAAAGAAATCCGTCAAGAAAGAAAAACTACTTTGCATTTGCCGGACACCTTATAATAATACCAAGTAAGAATCTACCCCATTTAGAGCATGTCAAACCATGTTCAGCTCGTCACCATAACTATACATACAAAAAACAATCTCCAGAAACCATAAATATAAGCTAATTTTCTATCTTAGCTGATTAAGGTATTTTTTAGTACAATTGTAGTTTAAGGCTGTAGGGGGTCGGTCCCACTAATCTAAAAGTTGATAATAACATACGCGGGTAGGTATTGTTTCGTAGAAAATTAATAGCTCGATTTTCTTTTGCCCGAACACGATACTTCGATTCTCAGTAACGCGAATTTTTACTTCTTAGAATTTTCGTTTCTCCGAATTTCATTACTTCGATTATTAAATTTCCGATTTTTAATTGAAAATATGTTCAAATCTACGAAGTTTTAATATCCCGAATGCACTTTTCACAGAATAGGTTTTCCCCGATTGTTCAGTTAAACGATTGTTTAATTTCTTATTTATGTTTCGGGCGCTTCGCCGGCCGCTGCCGCGGCACGCTCGCTTCGCTCGCTCGGCTCGCGTGCTGTTGTGGTCACAGTTCTAACCTAACCTAACCTAGTGAGGGGGGTATTTGTTTTTTTTATGGCGGGGGGCTGCGCCCCCCGAGCCCCCATTGTGGGGGGCTTAGCCCCCCACACCCCCCTCCGCTTAGCTATCCCACTCCGCCTTCCTAAAGTGTGTCTAGCATTCGAAGTCGAAACCCATTCGAAAAGTATTAATTAGGATTTCCAACTATCAGAATCAACCGTTTTCGGTGAAACGTTTTCGAGAAACAGAAAATTTTGCCTATTAATATTCGATGTATTGAAAAAGCAGCAAGTGAAATTAGGAGAACTGTAGTTTCGGACAACAGATGACTTCGAGTAAATGAAATTACAAAGCAATGAAATTCTAACTATCGTGATTCGAACAACTGAAAATTCTGACAAACGTGTTCGGAGAACCGAAATTCGAGGTATTGACTTTCTACGAAACGATAGGCACCCAACATACGCATACTGATTTTTAAGAGCTATCCAATGATCGTACCTCGTTCGATTATATAGGGTAAAAGAAGTAATTTTACCTTTGCTTAACATCTAAAATTCGATCGCGAATTCTCACGTTTGCACTCTTTTCACCACTTGTAGCAAAAAGTAACTATTTTGTGTGCCGAACAGATTTTACGTGGGATGCGAGCACTGCAGCAACTGGTTCCACGGCGAGTGCGTGGGCGTAACGGAGGAGATGAGCAAGACCATGGAGGAGTATGTGTGTCCCGACTGCCGCCGCGCCGCCGACACGCAGGAGCTCTACTGCCTCTGTCGGCAGCCCTACGACAACTCGCAGTGAGTACCCTCATTGCGATAGAAGGAATATAAATGCAACTAGATTCTATGTCTTGTTCCCTCAGACTTACTTGTGGTTGTGTTTTCATTAACGAACACTTGTCTTTATATGCGGGGTGTCTCGGGAGCAATGAATCCTAATTCAATGGTAGGCAAGTAGTAAAACTATATTTGACGTATCTTTAGATTTTTTTGTTAATTATTCCTTGGACAACTGTATTGGAGCCCATTAGCCTACGCTCCATACAGGGTGTCCCATATGTCGACGTCAAGCCGGAATCGGATGATAGGCCAGTTCACAATAGTTATCAGAAAAATAAAAAAATCAAAGTTACGTGTTTTAAAAATTATAAGCATTTTTTAAAAATTGGAAAAATCTACTCTATGTGACGGTCTTTTCACTCCTACTGCTACAAATCTTTACTTTTCTTATTTTTTTTATTATGTATTCCTGAATAATGCTTCCGTAAACTTTTGTCTAAAATTCGAAGCCAACTGCTGCAGCTTGGAAGAAAATGTCTCTTTGACCAAACCAAGTATTCCAGTTGGCTTTGTTTTTTGGACAACAGTTTACAGAAACATTATTCAGGATAACATAATTAAAAAAAGAAGTGTAAAGATTTGTAGCAACAGAAATGAAAAGACCGTCACATGGTGTAGATTTTTTAGTTTTTTACACTTAACTTAGATTTTGTATATTTTTCTGGTAACTATTATGACTTGGCCTATCTTTCGATCCCAACTTGACGTCGATTTATGGAGCACCCTATATAATTTATATCTGGGAACAATGAAGCTACCTTTGGGTGTGTTCACATTGGGTTTACAGACTAATTGACGTCCAATACTATATATCGACAGTGGAAAAGCAAAAATGCTTTAGCGCCATATGTCAATATGGCGCTTAAGCATTTTTGCTTTTCCACTGTCGATATAAAGCGACTTCTCCTTAGCATACATCACATTACAGACTACAGTCTCAAACATTATACGGACGATCTTTTCGAAATGGTATGTATTGTACATGCTGACTGATGGCCCACTGTGCGTCTAATGTGAATATGCCCTTAGCGTTACGCCTGTCCATACAAGGTTATCAAATAAAAAGGCAATAATTATTATATTTGATCGTATTTTTTTTGTCGTAGATTTTATATTTGCTGCGATCGATGTCAAGATTGGTTTCACGGCCGTTGTGTCGGAATCTTGCAATCGGAGGCTGATAATATCGATGAATACATTTGTCCAAATTGTCAAAAGAACAATACGGTCAATTATGCTAATATGAAAGAACTCACCATGAAAGACTTTGAAAACTTGAAGAGGCTTATAAAGCAAATACAGTTGCATAAAAATGCGTGGCCATTCATGGAACCTGTGGACCCTAGGGAAGCACCTACCTACTACAAAATAATAAAAGAACCTATGGGTATGTATACAATAATAAATATAGTAAGGCAATTCCTATTATGAAATAAGAACATTACGTACAGGTATAGGTCCGCGCGAGTTGATTCCTCACTCGATATCTTAATTGCGATTATTTTATGTGGTGATTTACCGGTCGACACCACTGCTTCCAACGAGAACAAGGTACTTTTAATAGGTGTGATGCCCGGTTTGTCGCCACACAGAGATTTTTTTAAATTTATTTATGATACATTACACCAGGTACCAACTTAATTATAAATATCAACTTTCAACTTCTTACCTACTGTATATTCCTAATTATCGTACATTATAACATAAAAAGTCACTTTAGTGATTTCACACACAGAACATGAGAACAAATCTGTATTTTTAGCCACTTCATTTAAATTAAATAAGGCTCGAGTGAGAGGGGCCTTATTTAGGAGATTGGTCCGGCCGCGCGGTACACTGAACAACTTAGGTCGCCGCTGCCGCATTATATATTTATCAGATACAGATAGACTTACCATTTCAAGAATACCCGGATTATGAGCCTTACCTCTCATTAATTTGAATATTATTTGAGGCAATTCTAAGTCCCTGCTTACCTCTAGCTTGTTGGAGCCAGCCATACCAAGTACAAATAGCGTAGGGAAAAACGGGTATACGCCATATAATTTCCAGTACAAGTAACGCGTGAATGAAGATTCTGGTTGAGGTTGTTTGTCTCCTCTGCATATGTTTTGAAGCTATCATCCCCAATGATTGAGCTGTGGTCCGCTGATGAATCTTACCCATTATAGGCGGGTGTTAGATTTACATATTCCAGGCAGAGTGTGTTGGCATCTGTTAATTAACCCTCGATGTCATGGTGTGACTTAATAATTTTTACAATAGCCATAATCTCTGCTTGGAAAATAGTGTTGGTAAGATACTTGATGGTTGTGGTTCTTGAGTAAAGTGGTAAAATTTACAGACACAACTGTGCTTGTGTAAGATTACTTGTCTTGTCAGTTGCGATTATCATCTATTTGTGTTTGTAAACGCAAAACCTTAAAAGGATTAACTTTTCCAGCGTTACTTAGGGTAAATAACCCTTATGCTGCTATATTTCTTGTTAATGACACTGGTCGTAACTGTCTATTTCAGTTCATAAAATACAATGTAATCTTTAACTATTGCTCAGTGTTAAGATCGAATTTCGTCTAAGTTCTTATTCATATTCATTTATTTCACATATGGTACCTTCCTTCATATTTATCAAAGTTTTGTGCTTGTGACTTTCAAATAACACGGGGAAACTGCCCTATTGTACCCTACTGATTACTGGGTACCATGAACCTTATTCCAAATTAATTGAAGCGAAAATTCTACAATCACTGAGTGCCAATAACTGCAATTTTGGATGCCAATAATTAGCGGGATATATCAATAAAGAAATAACCATACATGCTTATAATTTTCTTGAATTGGAAAGTTAACCCATTAAAGCTGGCCATACACACTAGGGTCCGCGCAGGCATACTATCCGGCAGGCAGGTATGGCCAGCTTTACCGAGATACAGAATGACTGAGTGAAGTCTCCTTATTAATATAGCTCTACGATGCAATTAATAATACATCTTTATATTTCAGATCTACAAACAGTGGAACGGAAAGTGAATGATCAGACTTACAGTATGTTAAGTGAATTTATTGGTGACATGACTAAAATATTTGACAATTGTCGGTACTTTAATCCTAAAGACTCAGAGTTTTATCGCTGTGCAGATGGTTTAGAAGCATTTTTTGCACAAAAAATTAAATACTTTCGTGAAAAATTATTTGAAACAACGCAATGATAAGTGCCAGTGTACAGTGTCTTAAGTAAGGAGTATGATATTAAAATTTGTATAATACGGCCCTAGAAGTGATGATGTAGACGATTTGTGTATTTGTATTATTCTACATGATCTGTTACACCTGTAAATTGTAAAGTATGTGATGAAATTGCAAAGAATAATTTATAATAAAATTAATTTTCTACAGGTATCCAACGAGTACAGCATTGTTTTCATGTTAGGTATTTATTGTATTTATTACATGCATTATACTTTGAAGCTGATGCTCTTAGATGTAACCTATTGACAGAGAAAAATATTGTAATGTATACAGTTCATAAGATACCTTTTATGTTAGCTCTTAATTACAAAGCTATTTTAGTTATTCTAGAAGAACTTAGAATAAGTAAACCTACCTTGTATGTAAGTAATAAATTTTTAAAAATATACATCTTGATGATGCTTTTTAATATGGTTTTTAATAGTTCCAGACATTAAGCTTAAAACACAGCGCGGGCGCGGGCGTATACCCGTTACATTGTGTGCTCTGAGAGAAAAGTAGCCTATGTGTTAATATATTTGTTAGAAGCTTTAATCATTAGTCACGATTAAAACTAATGATTGATAATTTGTGGCTTTAGTCATGATTATGACTAATATTTTCAATCATGATTAAATTAGTCATGACTAAATTAGTTATGATTAAATTAGTCATGATTGATCAATTGATTGACGAAATTAGTTGATTTGCCCCACACTGCTCATATGCACTGATAGTGTTTTAAAAAACGTAGATATGGCATGTTCTTACTGCGCGGCGATTAGAATTTGTTCCGCCGCACGTACACACATACATTCGTCGCATACATTCTTACTTCTAAACGTAGAAATGAATGAATACGGAACACGAAAGAGATAGCTATTGTCCTTATTATAGGATTTTGATTCTTATTTCAACAGCGATAAAGATCTTGGCATCGGATCAGATGCGGCGTGAGCTCTATGCGCTGACGCGACATAGATTATGAGTTACTTACTGAACGACAGAAGGGACTTTCGTTAAAGGTAAAATTAAATGTTATTATTATAGGAACACAGTGCGATGCAATTACTAACGTTTAAATCTCAAAATTCGTTTATTTTATAACGAAAAAAACTGCCTTAAAACAATTATTATGGTTTAAAGTCCTGTATATTTGTATGTACCTAAGTGTGTATGTTTGTATGTCTTGTTTGTTTCTTTATTCCTTTGTAATTATTCCTATGTTAATAGGGTATGTCAAAATGACAAAAAAGGCGTGTAATAAATAATAAAAAATAAAAAATGTGAAATTGTGAATTGCCGTCATAAAAACGTGCAGTCGGGGGACTTAAAAATATGTTCTCAGTTAAATATGTACCCCCTTAAGAGAACATATTACGAGCGTTAAAAATAATTTATATTCTTACCCACTTGTTTCGTTAGCTCATCACTCGGAAATCTGGAAAATAAACAAAACAAATCATCATCATCATCATCATCCGATATTCGTGAACCCCGGAACCCCGAGAACTACACAAGGAAACAAACAATTCAGTCCGCTAGTTATCTACGTCATTCACTATCGTCCGGACTACTACTAAAATTAAAAAGTATTATTAGATTAGGCTCACGTCAACATTGCTACAATTGCGAAAATAAAGCAAAATAAATATGGTGAATGGGCTACATCCACTTATTTGTCTACGATTTCCCTTCTGTGCATGATTGATCTATGACGCTAGTGCTATCTATCCCTATCGCACTACAGCTGCGAACGTATTCTCTATCCTTTGTTTTCGATTGTTCTGGATAATATTATGCGACTAAATGACCGACCGCTGATATTATGCGACTAAATGAAATCGTGAAATCATACCAATTGACGGGATTTGAGCGCATCACTTTCTGTGCGCTAGTGGCACATCTACATTTTTTAATACACTATGATGGTCACACCACGGTGCTTTCACTTCCAACAATCCATTTTATATGGACGCCGATGTCTATTTTTAGTTCCGTCAATTTGCACTAGATGGCGATATTTAGAAATGCTATCAGGTTCTGGTATCATCAATTGTTTTTTCTGTAATGGTAATACTGATACATGTTTCAAATGCTCCATGCAACGCATTCATGCTGGTAGTGATTATTGGTCCTTGATATTATAGGTATGGTAATAGATGGTCCTAATAGTAGTTACGGGAATTTGCGTTAGATGACGTTGTGCCGTTGAATAGAGTGATATCTCTATCCTCTTATATATCGACAGTGGAAAAGCAAAAATGCTTAAGCGCCATATTGACATATAATGGTATATCGATATAATGTACTCTGTGAGCCACACTAACGGGAAACGCCGATAAAAATCAACGTCTATCGCCTTAAGGGCGATTCTTCGGCGTTTTAACCGCCGTCATTGTCGTCTTCGCATATATTGACGAAAATAACGATTACTATCAAGAATTTCCGATGTAAATAGAAGAAGCACCGGGAGTAGTTCTCATTGCATTCAAAATTAAAATAAACTTGTTAGTTTTATTTGGAATAATATGCGGAGACGACAATGACGGCGGTTAAAACGCCGAAGAATCGCCCTAATGTATACTACGCATAAGGCGATGAACGTTGATTTTTAACGGCGTTTCTCGTTAGTGTGGCCCCAGCATCAGTGACAGCATATCACATACGCTCTTTTCGAATTACTTTTACGTCAAATGATTTTTTTAATAATTTTTACTTATTAGCAGTGATCGGAATAGGTAGAGTTATTTACCTAAACTTGACGCTTGTTCATTCATGCGTGAGTGAGATGGGAACACATTATTGAATGAACATGCATCAAGTTTAGGTAAATATACTCTACCTATTCCGATCACTGCTTATTAGTTCCATGGGATTTCTATATCCAACCAAAGACAATATGTTTTTTTTATTACCACTGACTGACTAGCAATTATTTGACTGAAAGGAAGATTTTAGTTGAGGTTATGTTTACTGGGTAATTTTGTCGAGTCAGGTACATTACATTGTTAAAATAGAGTGTAATACTTATCCAGTTTCAAAGCACGGTGCAAAAATAAGAAAATGTTGGTGACGTTAAAAACATTGCAACAACAAACATTTCAAATAGAGATCGATCCAGAAGAAACCGTCAAAGCTCTAAAACTTAAAATTGAAGTTGAAAAAGGTAAAGACTATGCCGCTGACCATCAGAGACTTATTTATGCTGGAAAGATTTTGCTCGACCATAATAAGCTTGTAAGCTATAATATAGATGACAAGAAATTTATTGTCATCATGGTCACGAAGCCTAAAGCGTCTGAAGTTCAAGCATCTTCTACTTCCGCTCCTGAGGCGGGTGAAAGTGCGTCTACAGAAAGCGGAGACGGAAAGGATAAGGCTGCCGCCGAAGAACCGCCAAAACCACCGACTGCCGCGGAGCCCGAACATGCTGCAGAGGTGACAGTTGCGGTCAACGAGCCTGACTTCGAGTCCACCGTCCAAAGCATCATGGACATGGGTTATAATCGACAACAAGTAGAACAAGCGCTGCGCGCTTCGTTTAATAATCGCGAACGAGCTGTTGAATACCTAATAACAGGTATCCCTGAAGAGTTGCTACAAGAACAGGATGTTGAGGAAGGATCTGATGAAGACCCATTAGCATTTCTTCGAGACCAGCCTCAGTTTCAGCAAATGCGTGCAGTAATACAACAGAACCCTAATTTATTAAATGCTGTCCTACAGCAGATTGGTCAAACAAATCCTGCTTTACTCCAAGCCATCAGTCAACACCAACAAGCGTTTGTAAGAATGTTAAATGAGCCAGTTAACCCCAGCTCAGGTGCAAGTGCAGGAGCAGATGACAGTGCTGTGGTTGCTCCACAGCAACCATCTGGTCAAAATATTATTCAAGTGTCCCCTCAAGACAAAGAGGCAATTGAAAGATTAAAAGCTCTAGGATTCCCAGAGGACATGGTTATCCAAGCATACTTTGCTTGTGAAAAGAATGAAAATTTGGCAGCGAACTTCTTGTTGTCCCAAAATTTTGATGATTAAAATTAAATTCCCCTTGAAGTTTTTTCAGTGGAAAGACAAATATTGTACTGAAGTGTATTACAAATGCTGTCTGTTCTTATGTCAATAGCCTAATAGTTTATCACTGATATTTCAAGTGTATTTTTACACTGAGTTTCACAACAATTTGTCATCTTTTATGGTCTAATAAATTTCTTATTGTTCACTTGTACTAGCTTATTTTCATAATAATCCAAATACAAAGAAGACAGAAACCTGCAAAGTAGTAAGTATAGGTTTTCAATCCTAAGAGATGTGCTCCACAGCTCTGCCAGTTCTGCCACTAGTAGAAATTTAAAACTTGATAATAATATGAATCAACATTTCAGGGCATTTACTGCAGTTTCTTTTAATTACCCATGTGCTGCTTCTTTTACTTCATAAAAAGCTCCTGTCCTGTAAATAAAACGCACCATTAATGGTTAAGCCTGCACCGAACCTATACCAGATGAACAGTGACACCCCCATTACTATTATTGTTTTTTTTTTCTAATAAAGTATTTTGTTGAAATAATAGAGTTTATTTATCGTTCAATTGAGTACACAAATAATAGAAAATATTACATAACTTAATAACAAATAACCTTTGAGGAAGCAACATAACAAAAAAGTGGCTAGCTTTTTCTGTTAAGTTGATTACATACAGGTGAATTTTAATATAAACCTATGTTATTTATCCAATTGTGTATTAATTTATACTACAAATCGATCCTTCTATATAACCTCCTGCTACCCAGAGTAAAAATGTTGATATTGAAGTCAGTACATAGGTACCTATAGAACGCGCGCGATCTGAGTGCAGTCGGGGTATCCCCCCGCCGTCGACACACCTCGCCTCGCTCGCCCTGTAGTGTAGTGCTGTGCTGACCTTGATGTCTCTCGCTCGCATTCCTCAGAGCTGCACTCAGATCGCGCGCGTAATATACTTGTCATATACAGTTAAAAGAAGTTTGACAGAAGACCTTTTAAAAGGCCTTTGGGTGGCAGGAGAAAGAAACTTTAATTTATTAGAATACACAATAATAATAGTAATAGGGAGCTACTGCACGGTTTGGGTTTGCTTGGTGTAAACTTAAGGCACTGGCATGACACTGGCTGAAAAACTGGTGTTATTAGTAGAGATCGGATATTCGGGCGCTCATTACCTACAGTGCCGTGTTGACGCTGCTGTTGCATAAATTATGGAAGCGCCAAGCAGGTTTTTATTTTTTATTTATTAAATCGATCGACGCATTATGTCTGTATTAAATATAGGGTTACCGGAATCTCATGACAAATTTAAAATTAAAAAAAAAATTAACAAAAAATAAAACTGTCTTCAAAAACCTACTAAAAAGCGTTAAATAAAAACCAGTCTCATAGGAGTCCTAGGAATAGCCTATTTAGTGCCGAGGAGGTACATAGAATATATCGAAGTCGGTGTCAAGTAGGTATACACACACAGTAGCAATGACACCATGATTCTTGCCACCGACTTCGATATATTCTATGTACCTATTCGGCACTAAATAGGCTATTCCTAGGACTCCTATGAGGCTGGTTTTTATTTAACGCTTTTTAGTAGGTTTTTAAAGACGGTTTTATTTTTTTGTTAAAAAATTTTTTTTTCGCTCTTTAGTGATGCACCTAATATTATTATGTGATCAACTAAAGCACATAAACATCACATTAAGAAACAATAGCCTAATACCAATCTCTCATCACCTTTAACAAAATGTCGCTGCCCAAGATGCAGGGCCGTTAATCATTAAGGAGTTCTCCCGGTACTTCACCATCAGTTGCACGTCACCATATGTGTTATAATGAGTATAAAACTAGCTTCATGGTCTTAATAAAGAAATCTCATTGCTGGCGTCAATCACTTACGACTAAGCCAGTTCCGGTGGTCACCTCTGGTCTTCATCATCAGTTCCTCTTCGACAAGAGGTGCTTTTGTAATGCAATTTCTTAAGGTCTTGCAGGTAATACCAAAATCGCTGTATGTGTGCCTATAACTTTTGAGGAGTTCCCTCGATTTCTCATGGATCCCATCATTAGATTCTGATTTCATGACAATGGGACCACCTCGGAAGTATACCCTTTCAAACAAAAAAAATATTTCAAAATCGGTCCACAATTGACGGAGTAATCGCGTAACAAACATACAAAAAAAAAAAAAAAGCAACATACAGACGAATTGAGAACCTCCTCCTTTTTTGAAGTCGGTTAAAAATGTCCGAAAAACCCCTTCGATGTACTCTAAAATTTGTGACGAAGGTGTAATTACCCGACTGCCCGAAGGAGGGTTATTAGAGGGCGAAGTGACATAGGGTATATAATAATTGAATTATTATATACCCTATGTCACTTCGCCAATTAACTCTTTCGGCGCGAGCGCCTCCTAGCGCGCTGCAATGCTCACACGCGCGGGCCTCACTGCGCGCTGCAACCCGCCCGCGCGCACATACATTTTGTTTCGTACTAAAAACCATGATGCACCGTGTGCATCATCGCGCGCCGTAGTACCGCACACTTTTTGCCGCCTTGAACAACAAAGGAATGGATGGCGTCATGCGCCGGTTAGAATTACCAAACACAAAGTGTTTATTTTGAAAAAAATAACTTTTATATTTATTATTAAATTGTTTTTTTTTTTTTTGGTGAAATGAAAAATTATGACTGTTATTTATGAATATGTGTTGGATTAGGTCCTTTTGTCAGTGTTGCAGGTGCAGATATATATGGGCACATGCACTGTTTTATTATAACCAAAATGTGGGAGCGAAAGCGGCGATGATAAAAGAACCCTTTCTGCGACCTATATTTACTGATAACGATTTTCAACCGGAAATGGGATTTTACCTGCAATGAAACACCTGTGCGACTCACCTTGTTTAAGTTTACTCCGGTTTAAATCATTACGTACTAATTTAATTATTTTTTGTTTTGATACCGTTTTTGGCTTGCAACCGTTTATTGACAGCAATTGGAACTTTTGAACTTATTTAAACTTAGCATTCTCCAAATGAATGTAAAAAAATAATTCCGCTCACTGATTGGTTTAATATTTATTGATTGGAATTGGGCTCTGAGAAATTACATAATGCATGATTAAAAGTTTAATTTAATAGGAAAACCTGATTTTGAATTAATTATGCTATCGTAATGGTTTTGTTATTGTTTAAGCGGCCAAACAATTGAAAAAGTTCATTATCGTTATTCTCTTTTTTTAAAATTCTAATATTATTAAATAAGTAAATGTAGATTCTTCTTAAAAATATAATAATAAATTAACTGTCTATAACTAAACTTGATCGATGGTTTTGTCATCAGCATATCAATTATTAAGTATAAAAATAAATAAAATAACACTTCGATAGCCTTTTCCGCTGTGAGAGAAGATTGAAGTGTAAATACGATCTGTTCCTAACTTAGTTTTTGCTATGTTTACTATCTATACTGGGTGGACGCTGGAGCAGGTAATTCGAACAATAAACATTTTTTTACCTGAACGAACCCTTTTGGCTTCGGGAAGTCGGCTTGTCTGGTAGAGTGGGAGAAGGTACACTCCACCACCCCATGCATAAAATAGCGCAAAATACGACCAGTTAAGAAAATTACACAAACAAATAAGTTTTAACGAGCTGATAATAATATATTAGTATTGTCGCCTCTCCAGTGCTTATTGTTAGAAGTATTTTTATCCTTAGATACGGCCCGTAACTTTCACTGATCAGATATATTTTTTACTCATACAAATAATCCTACCTAAATAAACATCTTCTCCATTGTTCTCAAGAACAAAGGAAACCGCAACGTTGTGGTCAGGGTCCGACGATTTAATTTCACTTCATAAAATAAAAACTAATATAACGTTATAAACATTTCTTGGTTTCTCTGATTATTGTATAGTGTTATCCACGAAGACGAGAACCGCGCGTGTTAAAGAAAAATCAACCTTGAGGCAGTTGCAATAACGTCTAATATCATACAACGCGGATACTTTTTGTTACATTTTAGACTCGCTTAAAAATAAATGCAGTACGCTCCGGCGCAATGAAGCACCGTGGTTATCATGGCATTTTAAAATGAAAATATGAATATAAAGTTTATTTATTTATATGAAAAAGAATTTTGAGGCCTACGCTTTCGGTTTGTCAAATAAAGAAGACAACTTTTAACCAAATACAGATAAATAATGATAGTCAAATTTCAAAGTAATATTTTTCTGTTTATACCCGGGAATAAACAAAATATATTTATGACATTACATTATTTACTTACCTATTAATCTAAATCAACGAAAAACTACTTAATTTTTGGGCAAAATAGTACATTTTCATGAACATTTGTGATGAAGCACATGTGCATCATGCGCGCTCAAGGACCCGCAATCCCATGAAGCACATGTGCATCATGCGCGTGCGAGGGGGTGCAATCCCATGAAGCACATGTGCATCATGCGCGCCGAAAGGGTTAAGACGAATCGAATGACATGCTAAAATCCGTCAAGCCGTTTAGACTGCAGAGCATGACAAATAAATAGACATACATACATACGCTCGAAAAACATAACCCTCCTTCGGGCAGTCGGGTAATTACACCTTCGTCACAAATTTTAGAGTACATCGAAGGGGTTTTTCGGACATTTTTAACCGACTTCAAAAAAGGAGGAGGTTCTCAATTCGTCTGTATGTTGCTTTCTTTTTTTTTTTGTATGTTTGTTACGCGATTACTCCGTCAATTGTGGACCGATTTTGAAATATTTTTTTCGTTTGAAAGGGTATACTTCCGAGGTGGTCCCATTGTCATGAAATCAGAATCTAATGATGGGGTCCATGAGAAATCGAGGGAACTCCTCAAAAAAGTTATAGGCACACATACAGCGATTTTGGTATTACCTGCAAGACCTTAAGAAATTGCATTACAAAAGCACCTCTTGTCGAAGAGGAACTGATGATGAAGACCAGAGGTGACCACCGGAACTGGCTTAGTCGTAAGTGATTGACGCCAGCAATGAGATTTCTTTATTAAGACCATGAAGCTAGTTTTATACTCATTATAACACATATGGTGACGTGCAACTGATGGTGAAGTACCGGGAGAACTCCTCAATGATTAACGGCCCTGCATCTTGGGCAACGACATTTTGTTAAAGGTGATGAGAGATTGGTATTAGGCTATTGTTTCTTAATGTGATGTTTATGTGCTTTAGTTGATCACATAATAATATTAGGTGCATCACTAAAGAGCGAAAAAAAATTTTTTTAACAAAAAAATAAAACCGTCTTTAAAAACCTACTAAAAAGCGTTAAATAAAAACCAGCCTCATAGGAGTCCTAGGAATAGCCTATTTAGTGCCGAATAGGTACATAGAATATATCGAAGTCGGTGGCAAGAATCATGGTGTCATTGCTACTGTGTGTGTATACCTACTTGACACCGACTTCGATATATTCTATGTACCTCCTCGGCACTAAATAGGCTATTCCTAGGACTCCTATGAGACTGGTTTTTATTTAACGCTTTTTAGTAGGTTTTTGAAGACGGTTTTATTTTTTTGTTAATTTTTTTTTTTAAT
The DNA here is from genome assembly GCA_963241965.1 of Tortrix viridana. NCBI lineage: Eukaryota > Metazoa > Arthropoda > Insecta > Lepidoptera > Tortricidae > Tortrix > Tortrix viridana. The sequence goes on from OY725174.1 coordinate 8,154,588, forward strand.
TTTAAATTTGTCATGAGATTCCGGTAACCCTATATTTAATACAGACATAATGCTTCCATAATTTATGCAACAGCAGCGTCAACACGGCACTGTAGGTAATGAGCGCCCGAATATCCGATCTCTACTAATAACACCAGTTTTTCAGCCAGTGTCATGCCAGTGCCTTAAGTTTACACCAAGCAAACCCAAACCGTGCAGTAGCTCCCTATTACTATTATTATTGTGTATTCTAATAAATTAAAGTTTCTTTCTCCTGCCACCCAAAGGCCTTTTAAAAGGTCTTCAGTCAAACTTCTTTTTCTAAGACTGCCTTTACATTGAGGCGGAGACGATCGGAGCGGTACGAAAAGGACCAATCACCTTGTACTACCCACACTATATCCGGATTTTTAATCTCACGGAAAAAATGTAAACAGATACGTCACTGTCAAAGTGACATTTCAGGGGATCTCAAAGTATGGGTGGGTCAATTTCCGGGCGTTGCAACCGCTGTCATTAGTGTCTTTTAATATATTGACGAAATCAACGGTTCTGCAACTGTTTACAGTTGCAGAACCGTTGGTGTAGTTTCTATTAGCATCAGAAGTTGGCCAATTATAATAAACGTGCTTAAATGTGTTTAACAACATGTTTTTCTCCATCTCCGATAAAGAGCAAAGACGTGGTCGTTTCTTCACAGGAGACAACATATAGTCTTCCTTTGACCGAGAAGTACTCGGACCAGGGTCCATCCTTACACACAATAGTGAACGAAAAACGTTACAATGAGCAACCTAACAACAATAGAAAACGTAACAACAATAACAATTTAACAGAACAGTCGCTGGAAAGCGATTACGGGATCACGGGAGCATTCAATCTAGAATGTTCAGTGAAGTGAGTGACGTCTCACGTTAAGCGGCCCACAACTTCATGAACCGGGTGTATCGAGACGGTGATACCAGTGCAATAAATAAATTATGCATACGAAAACAGTATTCTCTCTTTAAATTAATATAACAAAGAGTTTATGTCAAAATAAAGTTTGGCATCAACAAATTAAATTATTTTATCTTGATTATACATTTTACTTATACAAAGTCGATTTCTTAAAAATGTGTTAAGTATAAAATATCCTGAATGTTTCAAATTTTTTTCGTTAACGGCAACACCTTTGTTTACATTTTTTCCGTGAGATGAAAAATTTGGATATAGGGTATTTCATATTTGTATGGGAAAAAATAAATGTCATATGGCTGAGATACGCGTCATACTCGTGAACGGGTGCTGTTTGTGGGAATTGTGGGGTCCGGTCTGTTCACGTCTGCAAGGACTTGTTCAGTTAATTATTCCAGTTATGGCTTTTGACGAAGAGACCTCGTCGTGTTGTTCTCCTAGTCATTACATTTAGTGTAACGTATTTGACCTTACATTTGTAATGTTTTCATTTGTGCTAGTGCTAATAATTAATATTTGTTACTTTATTACCTTGTAATGTAACTTACTTTTAAGTATTATTGTATTTTATATTTGAAAAAATGACCTTCTGCTGGAGTTTCTTGCGGCGCTTCACTCTATATTACTGACGTGTAAAAGAGCCCGTATGCGGCCAATTTACTGAATAAATATTTGACTTTGACATATTTTTTGCAGACTTTGCTTTCGCCCCGAGTCTATACCTACAATGTAAAAAAATAAATGTCAAATTTAAAGGTAATTGGACAATATTTAGGGGTTGCACAAAATTACCAATTCGGCGATAGCAAATTTTCATTGTGGATTTTTTTTTTTAAACAGCAAACAATAAAACTTTTCTGTCGACTTATGTTAAACGCTAATGCTTTCGACCATCATGACCGGTTTTTCGGTATGTTAAAGCTTCGGTGAATTGCATAAATATGAAAATGGATTAAAAAAGTTGTCAAAATGTGCTACCTCTAAGTACTAACCGATTTGATTGTAGAACAATGGTCTTTTAGATAAGTAGGACCTACTAGTCGCCAGTCGAATTTTATTTTTTGAGGTTAGGGTGTTCCACCGGACATGGTTGATCGTGGGTAGACTACAGGCGCAGCCAGGTTATGGTGGCTTCTCTTGAACCGCTGGTATTAGACAAACTTCGTATCTTTCCTTCTTAGCTCAATAATATATATGTCGGAGATTGACAATTGTATAGGAGCTCAACGGAACAATTGTGCCACCGGAAGGCGACGCCAGCGCCCTCTACAACCTTTTGGCGCGCTCGCCAGAGCCTTTGTGGTCGCTGCAGTGCGACGGCAGAACACTGCTACTTGAGAGTCCGTCCAGTGAGGACGTCTGCTTTGGAACCATCCAAGAAACACTTCTACTTGGGAAACCGTCCAGTAAACACCTCTGGATGGAACTGCTTTTCGTTTTAAGTTACGTTTGTAGGGAGTCAAGAAAGTGCGCGTGAGAGAGAGCCCAAGCAAGGATTGCGCGCATCTCCCAAGATTCGGTCTGTTATGCCGCGAGGCAGGAAGAACCATGGGTTGGTGGTGGGACTGGTAGGGTTACACTGTTATTACGTTATAGTTGACGTGTTACTGTTAATTAAAGTCAGTGAAGATCAAATGTATCGAGTTTAATGTCCATCAAGGAAATAAACCTACCTACGTCTATTTTGTGTTCTCTTTGCTTCGACCCTCACTCAACTAGAGACCAAGATATCCGGCCATATCCTGAAGATTCCTGACACATCTAGCCACAGCCGCCAGCCAGCCAGCCGCCCCCTGTCCCCGACATATACTTACCTATAACAGCACAGTGCAGCGCATTGATGCGTATGCCTCGAGCATAACACGATTCAGGGAAACGAATCCAAATAAATAAAAAAACCATAATAATCCATCAAACAGTTAATATTATCGATATTTATAAATAGCATTAAGTTAACATAAAAAGCTATGTTGGTATAAACTTTATTCTTCTAATTTTAAAGGCACTTTCCACAATGTCTAATAAACTTACGACCACTTGCCATGACCGCGTTATGTAACATTTCAGTAGGTAACAGAGTTAAATTCTTAACATGAATCTATATTATAAAATAATAGAAATTAAACGTGATCTCTTAAAAAAGCCTTACGTGCCTTTTTAATTAAAATAATTATTTTTGTAGTCTCCGTTTAAAAACTTAAATCAATCATGGCAAAATATTTATAATTCATCCTTATTCTTCTTTTTAACAATGCATGATACTTTATATAAAAATACATGGTACAGGTATTGTAGTACAGGGGCTCCGCTCGACATCGGGCTAGCTAGATAGGTGACAGAGAAGAACTTCGAGGTGTCCAGTCAGAACTATATCGATTGCCAGTACCACCATGTTATCGTTCGGTCGACCGTATCATTTAGCCTACGCAGGGTAGAGTCCCGGATACAAGTCAAATATACATGTTAGCGAGTTGCCAGTCGGCATGGAGTAGCAGTGGCCAACGCTGACCTCTCCTGCAGCGCTAACGGCGCGCTCGCACATGCCGCCAACGACGGCTAGACATCGGCAACTTAATTTAATTGACATCTTGTATCTAGGCAAGGTTAAAAGGAATATCAAGTAACTTCAACGGTGACAAGCAAGGAGCATGCCTTTTACAACCAATGCTGCAATAAATAATTTTTGTTGAAATACCAGCCAGTAAAAATATTTTTATTATTTCGTAAAATATAAATTCGTCGCCTTCCGTTTAAAACGGCTGATATCAGCAATTATGTTAAGTCAACAAAAATGTGATCTGCGACATTTAACATTTCTCCCTACTTATCCACTTAACATAACCTAATTAAAGAATTTAAACTTTTTATACATCTTTACAATCTTATAATATCTATACACAATGTACATATTTTTATTTTCATTTTATATTTGTTTAGCAGTAGAAACAGAGAATGATTCTGTACATCGCAATATGACTATTGCACAAAAAACTAAACATTAGCTTTGGCTTGACCATTGTACACCTTGCTCAGCGGAAAGAAACAAATTAAATTAAATTTAGGTGTCAAATAAATTCCTATAATACCCTAAATCAAGTCATATTTTATGCATATTCCGTTTCTGTCATTGTGTAACACTAGGACAGATGTTATGAACTAATTTATAAACTGAAACAAATCTACAGTATTCATTGTAGTTCTTGAAACAAAAACTGCCAATGCTACATTGGCAATTCTTCAGTATTTCATTAATCTGACAACAGTGGCCACTACTATTGATCAAAAGAGTTTCAGCATTTGAAGTAAACAAAGTACGCGGAGCATGAGCAGTATAAATAAAATACACAAATGGTCAACATCGTTATTAAGGCAGTAACTAAGGACAGAGTTGTTAAAACGCAGAGAAATAAACAGCACAGTTAATGTAAAATTTATCTGGGTAGGATTTGACTAATAACAACTAATTAGACGCGAATCAGAGAGAATAGGCAAGCGTGTTGAAACAAAGTGAATCAAAACAATAATATAACATTACATTTCAGAAATAAATATTTCATTCAATCACGATGCCAAATATAATTATAATATATAAGACAGGAGATGGAAAAAGGGCGTAAAAACCTTACTAGACTGTAAAATGGAATAGTAAACCACCAAAACAAACTGAGCTGAGTGCTGATAAATGTTTGGTATTGTATTTAAGTCACACAACGAATTAGAAAATGGCACTAAAGTCGATTTGACGAAAATACCTCATTTAAATAATATATAATATATAATTTTCCAATTACTATTGACATTGGTAAAATAAAGTGATGTAGCATAAACTAAATTAAGCGAACAATAACATCGTATCATTCACATGAACGATTGTGGTATACTACATAAAATGATAATAACATTTACCTACTGTTAAAACAATATGATTTCTTATGAAAAAAAAATAACAACAGAAACTTACTAAACAGTCACTAACAAATTCAACATTAATCATTATCTAACAATACTTCCCAATTGATCTTACATTATAGTTTCAAAATGATCAGATGACATGTTTTTTAATTATATTACAATTAAATCTAAACCATATGACGAAGTCTGGACAGTTGTCGGCGATGCGATCTATCGCGTCGTCGAGAGGCGAGCGTCGCAGCCGCCGCCGCGACGCTCCCGGGCAGAGCGCGCGCGCTGCTGCCTCCGCGGGCTCCACCTGCAGGGCGCGGCACACCCATTAGCCGGCTGGGCCTCATTCTGTTTTTTGCTGACAATAAAGTTCTTTTAGGGACTTGAGCTCTTCTATTAGGGCTTTGTTTTGGTTCTCGAGGACGGCAACTCTGTTCTCGAGGCATTTGATATATTCCTTCTTCTTACGACGGCACTCCCTGGCAGCTTCACGATTTTTCAGCAACCGAAGTTCCCGTTTCCGTGTTTGGTCTTCTAGAATCGGACCTGCAATGATAGTACAATTTGTTCGTTTCTCGGAAAAGAATAAAAAAGTGAGAAAGTGCGCGCGGGGCGGATACTAACCCGGCACGTAGAACTGGCCGTCCTGGTTGGTGGTGGCGTACTGCACGATGGCGCCGCCGCCCGCGCCGCCCGACACGGCCAGCGTGTGCAGCCCGCCGTCCGCCTGCAGCGCGCCCGCGGGAATCACTGCAACAACGCCGCGCCGTCACACACCGAACACCGCTACCGTACCACCGACCGCTATACCTACACCCTACCGATAATACTTCACTCTTAATACCACTTAAAAGTATATTGAAATAGTTCCAAGGTCCCACCCACCACTTATCAAATTTCGTATAATATACATATGTAACTTTGAGAAATACCAAACTCCCATACAAACTTTCACTATTTAGTTTATCCCCTTAGGATTAGATTTTCGAAAAATGCCGAAACCGGTATTATTTATTTGTAATTAGTAGTTTATCTAATCTAGTCCAATCCGGATCTGGAAAACGGCCCACGTCATTCCTCCTATCCACAACAAATCTGGTAACAGAGATCAATGTAATAATTATAGAGCTATAAGTATTTTGTCAGGAATTGATAAGTTATTTGAATCTGTTGTTTATAATATAAGAGTTTTTATTCCTACTTCAAAAAGCTTATTACACCCGATCAGCATATTCAGCATGGATTTGTTGCAAATAGACCCACCATCAGTAATCACTTGGTATACAAAAAATATCTCTGCAGCGCTTTTGCCAAATTAACTCAAGTATACACAGATTTTGATAAAGTGAATCATTCAATTTTGTTACAAAAATTAGAGGGGTGTGGAATCCACGGCAACTTGCTAAGATGGGTGAAAAAAAGCTCTAAAATGCTTTTTTTATAATCCTGATTAAAGCTCCTTAGTAATGAAATGAAAGATTAAAATCCTACTACTATTGAATCCTATTACTAAATGTGAGAGTTTGCGCGGATGTTTGTTACTCAATCACGCCAGAACGGCTGAACGGATCTGGATGAAGTTTGGCACAGACATAGATTATAGTCTGGAATAGCCCATAGGTTACTGTTTTTCCCGAAAAATATGACAGTTCCCGAGGGAGCATTAGCTAGTTATAAATAAAATAAAAAATGTATTATATTACAAACTCCCTTATTACGAGCTTTTATTTAACTTGCAATATTTGTACGTTGGTTAGTTTGTTAGTAACATAAAAATATTGCAAATTAAATAAAAGCTTGTAATAAATAAAGCTGGGAGTTTGTAATTTTAATCTTTCATTACTAAGGAGCTTTGATCAGGATGATTAAACATTTTAGAATTGAATAAATGAATGAGTAGGAGTTGAATGTTAACATTAATGTCGACTCCATACCTAGCGCATGTCTTACCGTGCCTAGTATTTACCTTAATGGCGAGTCTTTAGAAATGGTACATAAGGCACTTTTCTTAGGCATAACTATAGACAAGAATTTGCAATGAAGTGAAATGAAGTGAAATTTTAATTTTTGGTGGAAAAATCAGCTTTTTTGGTATTAAAAACCTGACTAAAATTTAAAGGGTCATCCGATTCTGATGATATTAACCGTGATGAAATCGTCAGTATTTTTAGTATATTTGAGCAGCTTGTTTTACTCTGTTCTCAAATATAGTACTGCACAAAATGTTTTCATTGAAAGTCACCGAATTTTCCTTGGACTCTGACATGTCTTCAAGGCATTTTCACTCCATATTCTAATATCGAATGTTTAATTAATCATATGGTTTAAAATAGGACTTATAAACCACACGTTTTGTTATATTTATATTGGAAAAAATTAAAATGTTATCATTTTTTGAGACAATATTCATTATAGCAAACATCTAGCGCAGGAAAACGTCGCTTGCAGTTTTTTCATAGCGTTAACACGTCTCGTGATAAAAAAATCGTAAACAAAAAACGAAGTACTTTATATCTATGATTTTTGCGTACAATGTTTATATTGGAATTTGCCTTAAATGTATATCAACAGTATTAATATATTTTAATAAATGTCGACACAGCTAAAAACTTTCGGACCGGCCTTCGTATAGCAGTACTAGCAACATGCTTGCTAGTAGCAAGCAAATTAAGTTCGGCAGCTTACGCCGTTAGGAAAATTAGACAACTCACCAATGTTGAGACAGCTCGCTATATATACATATAACTTAAATTACCGTGATTCCTTAAGATAACTTTGTAAACAAATTAATAATTTAACAGTAGAGTCACAATATAATAATAATCCAGCCTATATACGACCCACTGCTGGGCACAGGCCTCCACTCACAATGAGACTCACAATATATTTATGAAAATATTGTGTATGTTATTAAGAAACTACTCTTTCATTAAGATTGCCATAAGAAAATTTTGTGTCCGTAAAGTATATAAATCATTTGTAGGTCAATGCATAAATTTTTATAATAAAGAATTTTTCGTTTCCAGCTTTTATAAATTACTTTAAAAAGTCGTTGATGTTTAAAGCGTACTATAATATACAATTTATTAGTAAGGAGATAGTTTGAGTCCCGGGGAAGGACACAGGATATTTTTATTCCGGAAAATTGGAGTTCCCGAGGGAGCAGCGATAAACGACTTCTGCTTTGGAAGCGTTTTCAGTAGGCTGAAACATCGTTTCAGTCCGTTTCAGAGGTAGCTCTATCACATACCAGTTTATCAAAATTTCAACCAAGTTTTTTTTTAAATTTATTTATTATTAGGCATGGTAACAAAATGTAGATGACAATGATTGAGATAATATTATAAGTAACATAGTTTCATATCTACATTTCTATAACTACCACACACATAACTCATAAAATGATGTACCTACGCGCTGTATCTTGTCTAGGGGACACGGTTTATGTAGGAAAACATATCGAAACTCTTTTGTGTGGTTATCTTTAAAACGTTTCAAACTAGTTGCGACTTGTATGGTTTCCATGATACTCAAAAGTAGCTAGAAGTTGCAGTTTCGTTGCAGTTGTTTCACCGTCTGTTCTGGGCTTTAGTGACGAAACTGCAACTCTAGTTACTTTTGAGTTTCATGCCTATATTGTCTTACTATATGAAACCACACACGTTGCAACTACTTTGAAACGCATTTGCACGTTTGCACGTGTGGTGTGTGTGGACGCGGGTGGAAACTCGAGTTGCAGTTTCGTCACTGACGCCGGTAGCACATCTCCGCCGCGGAACTGTAGTAGCGAAACTCTGGCAACGAAATAAAGTTTAATTTCGTATTCAATATCACGATTTCGCCACAGTTTCGCGGCGGAGGTGTGCTACCGGCGTAAAGAGTTGCGCCGTCTGTTCTGGGCCTTGCCCGTGTAATATGTGTAGATATAAATATTATTATGTCTCTCGTAACAATCCTAACATGTTTTCCTGCAGAACTATGCAGATATTTTATATTATTTTTATTGAGTCCGCCATTTGTACTTTATTTTTATTGTGCAATAAAGTTTAAATAAATAAATACATGCTAGAATAAGTAGTATAATTGTTGTAAGAAAGTTTTATATAAAAAATTACTAACTATTGAGTTTCTCACGGCGCTTCTTTTCAGCAGTGGTCTCCTCTTGGGAAGCGCTGCTGGTATGTTTTAACGTGTAAAAGTGCCTGTGCGGCGTACTTACTGAATAAATATATTTTATCTTTATCTTTTTATTTCGTTTCCATATACAAGAAAACATAAGAAATTGTATAGGCAAAAAATCAAGCAATTTTCTTTCGTATTTATTGGAAACTAGCTTGGTTCGCGTATGAGTCGTTTATCCCTATTCCCTTGGGAAGTGCCTAATTGTCTGGGATCCTAATGACCTACCCCATGGTACAATCTATCTCCATGCCAAATTTCATTAGGGTCCGTTCAACCATTCAAGAATAATTTATACTGTTAGTATAGATTAGTATAGTATAGTTACGCAATGGCATCCTTCACATATCAAGTTGGAAAAAAACACAAGAAAATTAAAAGCTTTATTGTCTTCTTTAAAAGGCGTACAATAATCTAAAGTTTTTATGGCTGTGATTATTTCTCTGTGACTAATCAAAACAGTTCAAGCTATGTGTATATTACTACACCTTCCTCCGGCTCCAGCATCAGATCAGCTCTAAGACATCATTATGTTGCATATACCTAAATCCAATGCAACACACACCGATAAAGGGTTTAAAATTAATATGCAAGATTTAATCCGTGAGGATTTAGTAGGTAGTATGTGAATACTACCTACTAAAAGGTAAAGTTAAATAAAAACTTGGGTAATATTATTAGTCACTCCTTTGCAATAAAATTCATGGATATATTAATATTGTTATTGTTGTAAACTAGTTGAATTCCTCACTTCATTTTGTGTTTGAGTTTGAAACAAGCATGACGTCACCGGTACTAACTCGCGCCGCATTACGTCACCGCGCGGAATAACAATCAGGCCAACGCGCGGGTGACGTCACCATTATTATTTTTATTATTTTTACAATTCTTCTTCTACATTCGAATACATTTCAAAATATGGAACGATTTAGACATTACCTAATGTTTTTTCTAATATGTTTGTTGACAGAATAAAAATCTCATTATTCAATGTAATGTAGCGGCTCATACCAAACAGGACCACCATGATGTCTGGGTTGGCAGGAAGATATTGTTTTTATCATTGCTATAATAGGATTAATGTGGTTATAAAATATTAATCACAACAGTGTAAATTTCGGGTGTCTTTTGTTATGGATGGCTACATTAATTGGTTACATGTACTTTCTGAATTTACCTCAACAAAAATAAGAGTACATTGAGCAGCATTTAATTGTCATTTCATTTATGTTTAGCCTAACATTTTGGGATGGAATTGTATCATTCTAATCCTAGTCTTCAGTTTAGTAGTAGCTACTTAGCCTTCTTTTAACTGTTTTTTTGACAAATTCACATTTACAGTAATCGGTAATCTTTTGCCATATAATATATGGCAAAAGATATAGGAGGGAATTGTCACTCTTTTTATAATTATCAAAACCAATTACCGTAAATGAATATTAAAAAAAAATTTACCCGAATTGGCCAAGCCTTTCTCAACTTATGGCATGACGAAGGGGATGAATAAAGTTACAGAACAATACCTATATGAAGCTTGTTAAAAACCATTAGCAATTCAAATTTGACACTGGATTACCATTGCATAGTCAGAAAAAATATTTGATTTGTCAGTTTTTGATATTTAATCAATCAGTAATGTCAGATTATTGAATTATTAACATAATTTTATCTTTTTCAGACCACAAATATTACAAAAGTATAGCTTAGATTAAAAATCAAATTTATAATGGAATTAAATATTGCAATGCCAAAGATTAAGCAAAACTAACTAGAACCAATGCCCTATATTACTAAGACTCACCATGATTGTGGTATGTGGTTTATATTTCCAGTTATTATTAAATGATTGATGTTATAGTTAAATGACTATTAGCCATTAACCAATGTTTTGCGTGGTGAAGGAACACAAGAGTGATGCCATACTTCCCCTAGGTAATGGAGCTGCATAAGAACAAGATGATTGATTTATGAATTTTAATATGCATTGAACCCGGTTAGTGACAGAAGTTGCACACAGAAACTGAGTCAGCAGCAGAACATTTAACTGACCTGGCGCAAATGATAAAGGGGATGACAGCGACACTTCATTCTCGCATCCCGGTCTAGACCCCATGCGATTGTCTGTAATGTTAGCAGGCTTTATACTTTTGAGAAGGTTTAATCGTTATATGTCTGTGTTCCATGACAAAAAAGTTAAAATTTATATTTACATTGTACCCTAAACACAGTAATAATTTTACTATTGTTTATTGTGCTTACCCAGCCACTACCTATTTATTGATTAAAATCTTTCAAGCATGATTCATACATATTGCATACAATTATTTTAGTATGCTGCCCAATAATTTATGCCTCTTAACCTACTGGCTAATACTAAGGCAAGGATAAATTGATCATTAACTCACCAGCAATTTCAGCTCCTCCCAGGTCATTAAGTATTTTACGGTATGAAGGACGGCGGGTAAGCATTTCCCGATATTTCCTCTTTGGGCTTTCATCATCACTGCAGCTGTCATCACTGCAGGACTGACCCTGGGAGCTTACAAGTGTGGGTTCAGGTTTGATCTGTTGACAAAATATTTATTAAGACAAAACTATAGGTACCAGCATTAACTATTTTTTTTATAAATAAAAACCAAATGTAATATCATAACTAAATATTGAAAATAGTCTATTTAGGATCTTTTTAATAATGATAGATGCTATATTTGCCTCCTGCTGCTGGCCAATATTTTAAAAGATGTCAATAGTTATTAAAAAAAAATTATACAAAAATAAATTGTATCATTGATTTTAACTATTTAGATTAAAAGTGATTAATTAATTAGAAGGGTGGTGCAAATAGACATCATAATTATCAGCACCTTGGTAGTTTATCTATGCCTAATGATAATTATAAAAAATCTAGAATATTTATTTGACAATGAATATAAATGAATAATTATACAATTGTTACCTGTAAAGTTTGCAGAGTGCCTTGCGTGGTGTGGATCACAGAGCTGGGTTTACTGACCAGTATTACATTTCCTTTAGGTAATTGCACAGACTGAATGTTGGAAGCAGTTTGAATGACAGACTGTTGGTTTGGTTGTATCACTGACTGAACCTACAAATAAACAATAACATTAGATATTTCACTTTCTTCATATTCTCGTGTCGTGTTATTTGTCATTTTTAATTGTATTAAATGAAAACAAATAAAATGAGCTTGTAGACTGCTTGAAAATTATATGTAGTGTTGATTGTAATTATAATAATATCAAAACAAACACCTGTGCGGGCGCCTGCATGGTGGTGACGGCCACGACGTGCGCGGGCCCCGCCGCGCCCGCGCTCGCCAGCGGGTCCACTCCGCCGGCGCCGCCTGAACTGCCGTTCTCCTCCACCATTCCCTCCATGCCCACTGAGGCCACCTAAAATATTCAAGGTCAACATTCTGCGTATTCCTTGCTCGATCTTGAATGTACACAAGATCCATTTAATTAATCGTTGCATCTTGGTTCTTATAAGACTGCAGATAGCGATATCCTAAAACGGTCTCGTCGCGTCATAGTTGCGAAATTTTCCCTATTGCGTCTAAACAAGTAGGAACGCGACGTATTTAACAATGTTTCGAAGACACATACAGAAGTTGCATGAGTTTTATTATTGTGTTTAATATCCATATTTGCTAACCAAAATTTAAGACCGTGACAGGTAGCAAGTTCTGCCTTCATTACGAGCACTCACCAGTTACGTATTCCTCGTCACCGTCTATGCTGCGTCCGGAGTGGGCGAACGGGATGGTACGTAGTAGCCACGTCAACTGCGAGAAGACTCGTCACTGGCGGAGACCTATGATCTTGTATGCGTCATAACAATATGGCCGAAAATTGAGGGACATGCGCGCCTTCCACCTATAGCAAATACTGACAGACAGCCACAGACAGATAATGTGAAGGAACGGGTCAACAGATACCTATTTAATTTCTTCGACCAATTCCGACGCCTACCACAGAATACACAATTTTAAACTAAGTCACTTGGAGTATTTTAACCGCCCGTTGTATTTCTATGGGCCCTATTTCACTGGGACTCCACGGTCGCGCTACCCGGTCGCCGCCACCAACAAAATGAAATGAATGAATGAACAAAATGTATACAGGTCTATGGAGGGTATCTCACCTTGGGTCTGCTTGATTGCGCAACCAAGTGGACACCCAGGTGAGATACCCGCCATAGACCTGTATACATTTTGTTAGTAGCGGCGACCACGTGGCGCGACTATGGTGTCCCGGTGAAATAGGGCCCTATAGGTCGGGTACACCTAAGTCTACCCTTAGACCATTTATACCAAGGTCGGCTCTTACCCAGACTTTATTTATTTATTTAAAAGGTCTCTTGAAAGTTTACAGCATTTGCCAAATCAAGTGCACGGTTATAAAAACTAACCATTTAGTCGATTATTTGAAATTATCAAAATCGTTTTCGGAGAGTAAGACAAGTTTAAGATGCTCCAAGAAAATACTTTGCTGTACTGTGTTAGCGTGCAGCAAAAATTTTTTTCGTCGATAATATTTAATTTAATGTCCCTCATTTCAATAATAATAATAATAATAATCCAGCCTATATACTTCCCACTGCTGGGCACAGGCCACTCAGAATGAGAGGGTTTCAATATGTGCACTTTATAAAGACTCACCTGTATTTTTCACAATACATTTTGACCAAGTTCAAGCATTTTTGTCTATTATTTCTTGCACACCAATATATCGGTTCTTTCATCGATGTATAAAGGCTACAACTAAAAATCTGTGGACGAAGTCATTAAACAAAAATCTCTTGTTAACTCTATAATATATATTTTAATATATATTATAGCTGCGGGTGTGGACTCTGTCAACTAGTACGGAAAATATATCGTAATATACCGACCTATATATTATAGCTCCGTGTGTGACGTGCTTAACACGTTACCTCAAGTACACGTAACGTTCGGTTAAGAAAGGGACAAATTGACCTCAAGTTGGTGTCTCTTTCAGAACCGTTGCCCTTATTACTTAAAATACAAGCCTTCTCTAATCATACGTTAAAGTACATTTTTGTGTGCCCATTTTTAAAGACTGTTCCTTCCTGATGTAATTATTTATTATAGTTCTTTTCACATAGCTTGGGTACGGTGACAGCTGTCAACTCAGTACAAAATATATGTTTGAGGTTATATTTTGTACTGATTTGACAGCTGTCACCGTACCCAAGCTATGTGAAAAGAACCACGGTGCTTTCACTTCGAACAATCTGTTTTGTATGGACGCCAATGTCTATTTTTAGTTCCGTCAATGTGCACTAGATGGCAATATTTAGAAAACAACTTTAAATTCTAGTTTCAAAAAAGCTGTGGCAGTGGCCAATGGGCAGTGGCACAGCAGGGCTGGTATTGGTACGTGTGATTATTAGTCCTTGATATTATAGGTATGGTAATAGATGATCCTAATAGTAGTTACGGGAATTTGCTTTAGATGGCGTTGTGCCGTTGAATAGAGTGATATCTCTATAGCTATGTCCACACCTGTGCGCTTTCATGTTCAACTTGCGCTTTCAACTTTCATATTGTCTTGCGTCAAGCACATGCAATACGAGGGTGACACTGAATCTTCAATAAAATCCAATGTTTTGACTTTATCTTCCGCCATTTTATTTGCAAAATGTTGCACGTCAACCCAACGGTGACGGATCAGCGTGCGCTACGGGTATGCGCTTATATCAAACCAGTTTGAGCGCATGCGTTATTGCACGCGCTGTGTTTGCAGAGAAATGCGTCACAGGAAAGCGCAAGTTGAACTTGAAAGCGCACAGGTGTAGACATAGCTTATCCTCCTATATATAATGCACTCTTTGAAAATAACTATAGTTCTATGTTAATTGCATACCTGTGCTCAAACATTTACAATCTGTGATCAAAACTACACAAACATTCTTCTTTTTAAGCTGATGGCCTAGAAGCTAAAGCTTTAAAAATAAAAAAATCACAAACAAACAAAACTCAGTCTTTAGACATAGGTACCCTTATCATCTGTGACAAAACCTGTCATTGATCAAAGCTATACAGACCGTAATCTTTGTGATTTTGTTTTGATTTGTTTCAATACAAATTTGTAACTAGAATTTAGAAAAGAGAAAAACAACAATAACGCATTGAACTTACTTTGATCAGTTTTTAACTCGATTTTGACTTTTTTACTTGTTTGTTGTTGCAAGTCTTACTTGTATAAAAATGACTCAAGGAAGTTTTGAAAACGGTTTTGACGACTATTCTACTGAGGCGGTTATTCATCTTCTCAATTCTTCTAGAGACGGAGTTAGTTTCATTCATTGTTTTTGGAGTTATCTTTAAGAAATTTGAGCTATGCTGACCATACAGTTCATAAAATACTATTTTTATAGATGTCGGCGAAATTTCAGAACAAATTACAAGGTTTTGTGACCTCAAAGCTACAGCACCTGACTACAAATATGGAGAGTGATATTTTTCACGATGGCACTGTTTACACTGGTTCATGTGGCTTGGCATTATACTTTTTTATGTCATCCTTCGGCAAAAATGAGACCAACCATGAAACTTTAAAGGTAGATAGTAAATGTGTAACTTAACTGGATCACTAAATCACGATCACGTTCAAGTATTGTTAAAAGTGATTTGTATCGCATCCCTACCTATCTATATTATGATAGATCGGGTGTTCAAAAAGGGTACCTATTCCTATTTTTTAGTTAAAATATTAAGATTCGAAATTGAGGGTAGATACAAAAAATATGACTTAGTGTTTACTGTTTTGTAGGGGTCCATATTGGCTCATACAAAATTCTTATTCCGATTTTTGTTTTTACTACCGATTTGTATTCCTAATAATCACTCTTCATCGTTTTTTTCCTCCTACTTTTTTTGTTCATAACTTATTATTACTACCATCGGAACTCATAACAGACAGTTATCATATTTTTTTTATTAATACTCATTTGTATTCATAATAATCACTCTTTGTAAAAAAATTTCTTATACTGTTTTTGTTCATACATTTTTATTACTACCAACGGAGCAGGGACTTAGAAATAGAAGGGTGATTCTTTGCTCATCGTCTACTATATGTAAGTATGAGTTAAAAATATGTTCATTTCTGGCGCTTCGCCGGCCGCTGCCGCGGCACGCTTGCTTCGCTCGCTCAGCTCGCGCGCTGTAGGGTCGCAATTCTACCTAACACTCCTCCTCGCTTCGCTCGTCGTCGTACCTAATGGAGACCTTCGTTATGAATTAGAATGATTAGGAGTTTCGATCGTTAGTATCAGAAAATATATGAAAACAAATATTAGTATAAACAAGGTGTATAATTAGTGATATTATGAAATCTGATGATTACGAGTTTCGATTGTTAGTAATAAAAAAAAAATGTACAATGATCATTAGGTTGTAAAATTGTATGAGATACATTTTCGGAGTAAACTAATAAACTAATTTGCAATTTTCTATGAACTTTGGCGCACCCGTTTTGTAGATTTTAACATAACCATGGCTTAATTTAGTGGTGCACAGCAAAGTGTATGAGAATAAACCAAGAACATTGACTCAATTAAGAGATAACCACCATAATCACCAGTGAAAGATTGTCCAGAGGGTGGATTCAAACAAGTGAATGAAAGTTTACATGCGTGGCAAGAAGCCACCTGACGAAGTTAACGACGGGATCCCTTTGTCACCCATAAAGTTGTTGCATCGAATTTTGAAAGTCAGAAATTGATTATCATACTATTTATGCTCATAACTATCGATAGTCATAAAAATTGTAAACCATAACGCTTAATAATGCTAAAGTGAATAGTCCATAATGTTAAAGATTATGATTTTCATAAGTCATAAAAATTACATCTATAACATTCAAAGGCATATTGATGATTAAACAGAAATATTTTAAAGCATATATTTTAAACTACTAATTATTATTATTCATACCGTTTCATTGCCTCAGTACATATGTAATTTTTATGACTCCAAATGTTCTTTATTTTTTAATTTCAAATTGATATTATGAATATGATGTAGATGTATAAGGAAGGTCTCCGTTAGGTACGACGACGAGCGAAGCGAGGAGGAGTGTTAGGTAGAACTGCGACCCTACAGCGCGCGAGCCGAGCGATTGAAACGAGCGTGCCGCGGCAGCGGCCGGCGAAGCGCCAGAACCGAACATATTTTTTTACTAATACTTACATAATAGTAGGCAAAACTTACATTTTATGTATTTTACTTTTATGATAAACAAGTTTGGACCTTATAATCACTATGTCAAGCAATATTATTACCTTTAACATTATGAGGTGTAATACATTATGATGTAAAAGTTATGAATAAAGTTTTTATGACTTTCGACAAATATGACCAGGTAAAATCGGAAATACAAATTATACCCTCAAATATTGTGACAATCAATATTATGACTAACAATATTTATGACTAAAAATGTTATGGAATCTTAAAAACGGAACTAAAACTTTATGGAAGACAATATAGACCCGTTAACGACACGCTAGGGCAAAACCGCTATGTCAAGGCCGGAGATATTTTCCGAGATAGAAGACTTATAGCCGTTGATACGCTGCACATGCTCCTTGTCCCTAGTGTGACGACCACGATTCCATAGCGATTGACATAGCGGTTTTGCCCTAGCGTGTTGTTAACTTCGTCAGGTGTCTCCTTCCAAGCTGCGTGAATACCTTAGACCCTCGGTTTCGCTCTATCGTGTCTGAAAAGAGGCGTGTGTTGGAGCTCCGAAGGTCCCGGCGTATCATCTTTGCAATGCGCTTGTTTAGGTCTGACCTCTCAGACGAAGTAACTTGAGTGGCTTCTCGTCTTTTTGACATTAGCCGTAGTCACATCCGAGAGTTTAGACTTTTTGCCTTTACGCTTCGTTTGGCATAACTTGATGCGGTGATGCCCTCGTCCCTAAGTGTTTCGACCAGATTAAGTAGGTTCTCGTCTATGCCTTCAGTGTGTTCCAATGCCACGAATCTCATTCCGAGCATCCTCTGGAACTTATCAGAGCCCGCCATGATTTGGAGAGTATTGGGTCGGAGCGTGGACTTCATCAGACGGCTTCTTCCAAGCTTAAGATCGATATTCAGAGAGCCTCGTACAAGTCGGTAATCGGATCCGGTATTAAACCTGTTGATCACTGAGACATCTCTGAATACGTGCTTCTCGTCCTGCACCAGATGCTCATCAAGCCAAAGACTCTTTCCGTTATAGGTTGCCAAGGTCAGTTGGGATGGGCGGCCTACCGTAGCCCGGGGATTCTTCGCACCCCAAGCCCTGCCTTTACCGTGACCAACGACTTGGCCAGGAATAGCAGGGCGATCGGGGACTGGGGGCCGTTTATTTATGGTGTCCGTCATCTTGGAGGGTTTACGCCTATAATCGCCACGCTGGGCAAGCGGATTGGCGATCGCAGGGGCACAGCTTTTCGCACCGTTAATACTGCTGCCTGTCAACGGTTTGGCAGATTCGGCTGTGCCTTGTTGAGCTGGGTTATACCGCCTTCAGCCGGTTGGGTAAGGGAAGGGAATGTATGGAAAGGAGGGAAATATATAAAGTGACAAAGAGGTTTAAGGATACTAACTACCATCACGGAAGACAGAAGTTTGTGACACTAGTAGCTAGAGCAGTCCGGGGTAGCATACCCGTAGTACAGCTTCTTGAAGCAACTACAACAACTTCGATAAGGAGGCTAAGAAGAGGATCCAGCTGGGCTAGGCAGCATTTGGCAAACTACGTCGAGTCTTCAACTCGTCAACTCTACCAGAATGCTTGAAAGCAAAAGTTTTCAACCAGTGCGTCCTACCTGTCATGACCTACGGTGCTAAAACGTGGACACTCATAGTATGGCTGGTCCACCAGTTGAAGGTCGCTCAGCGAGCGGTGAAATGTGCTATGCTCAGGGTTACTCTGAAAGTTAAAATTGGCAACGAGGTTATCCGGCAGAGAACCAAAGTCATCGACATAGCACACAGGGTTAGCAAGCTGAAGTGGCAGTGGGCTGGCCATATCTGTCGAAGAACCGATAACCGCTGGGGTAAACGAGTTCTTGAGTGGAGACCGCGTCTCGGTAAGCGTAGTGTAGGACGCCCTCCACCTAGGTGGAGTGACGATTTACGAAAGGTCGCTGGCAGAAGCTGGATGCTGGATGGATGGTCGAAGACAGGGTAAAATGACGCATATTGGGGGAGGTCTATGTCCAGCAGTGGACTGCTACAGGCCGATGATGATGATTACCAGTGAAATGGCATCAATATCGAGATAATTGGATGCACTCTCATACTTAGTGTCATGTGTGTAATTTTTTCATGTGATGTAACTACAAATTAACGGTTTTTGGATTTTTTCCTTTACTTGTGATATAAGACATTGCTTCTTACCAAATTTCATAATCCTAAGTCAACGGAAAGTACCCTATAGGTTTGGATTCCCTTGAGATTCCTTTGAATATGCGGCATAAACCGCTGTATCTTTTGATTGTGTTAGCTTAGAAGTTTGATTTTTTCGCAGGTCCATGGGAAAACTCGAAAAATGAGGGAAAAATTTTCGAGAATCGATTCCCGTGATTTACGAACTATTTGCATACCTACAAGTTTGTGCGCGAGTCTGACTCGCACTTGACCGGCTTTTTTAAATATTTCACCTTGAAGCTAGAGATTCTCTTTTTGGATACCTGTACCTAATTAGTTCAAGAAATGATTGGTTGGCCCTAAAGTCCACTCCAACATTGCACACAAAACCGTGGAGACGACGCGGTTAGCCTAGTCGGTAGTGACCCTGTCTATGAAGCTAGCGGTCTCAGGTTAAAATCCCAGTATGGGTAAATATTTGTGTTATGTATGAGCGTGAGTATTTGTTCCTGAGTCATGGATGTTTTCTATGTATTTAAGTATTTCTCTATATAAGTATACTTATCGTTGCCTAGTTAGGTAGTACCCATACTACAAGCCTAGAGCTTAGTTTGGGAGTAGGTCAATTTGCGTGAGATTGTGCCCTGATATAAAAAAAAAATCTAATATGTTTTTATGCCTGTATGAATTATTGATTGTGACGCGTCTGATAAAAAGCTACAATAATCCCTGGTCACCACATTTACATAATTTTTTAGGGTACTGTACCAAAATGGTAAAAAACCGACCAACTGCGAGTCGGACTCGCGCACTGAGGGTTCCGTACACATTTTGCCGGTTTTTAGTACATACTTATTTGTTGTTTTTCTATAGGGTGTGTTCTATAATCGTACCAAATTTGACGCTTGTATATATTACCGTTTATACAATAGAACCAATACAAAAAAACGTTGAAAAAATAAACGTTTCTTGTATGGGGACCCCCTTTATCAATTTACTTTTTGACCTTTTTATTATTAGTTAGGAAAACTGCCATTATATCCCATATTCTGCAAAAAAAATCAATGAGCTATCATTTACGGTTCAAAGATACAGCTCTAAAGTTAGGACAGACGGACGGACCGACGGACAACGTAGGCTTGGTAATATAAAAAATAGGGTCCCGTTAGGCACGGAACCCTAAAAAGGAACCCTTATGGTGAGACTGGTGTCTGTCTGTGTCACAGCTCTTTTTCTCAGCAACTTCAGAAGACTTGAAATTTGGCATAGTTACTTGCCTGTATTTATGTAAGGTAGTGTAATTTATTTACAGATTTTGGGGTTTAAAATTTATTACGATAAATGGAAAGTCATGTCATTACCAAAGTTCATTGAAAATATGACTTAAATTCTTGACAAGTAAAACCGACCTAATTTCGTAAATAACACCTAACAAAACCAAACTCAAAACTGGATCAGCCATACCCTATGGAGTAATTCAAAGATTTATTTTCAGCTTGCACTTAAATACTTAAATATTGATCAACTAAAGGGGCGCAAGATAAGTTTTTTATGTGGGGATTCAGGACCTCTAGCTTTAGCCACTGTAATATCGTACAAATTAAGCCCAATAAAAGAGGATCTGCTACCAGATTATAAAAGTCTAGCTCAAAGGTATTTAAGTGCTTACTTCTATTTCATTTTGAAGTACAAGGGACATAAATGTAATGTCATTACATTGAGATGGTTTTGTTTTTCAGGCTTATGTCTTTAATATCGCTATTAAATGATTCTCCAGATGAACTCCTTTATGGAAAGGCTGGCTATTTGTATGCATTGCTATTTGTAAACAAGTACATACCTGGAAAGGAGACAATTTCTGCAAACCATATAGAAAAGGTAAACAATTTCTGGATATTGTTAGATATAAATCACTTATATAAATACACACAAAAAACGGTTGAATCGAGAACCCCTTTTTAGGGTTCCGTAGTCAAGGAACCCTTCTAGTTTCGCCATGTCCGTCTGTGTCCGCGGTTTAACTCACGAGTCTCTTGGTAGGTACTACCAAGTTGGATTTTGGCATAGTTATACATTTAAACTACGCCGACAAAATTGTAAAATAAAATCTTGAAAAAAATATTTTATTATTAGCAAAGGTAATTTCAATATTTTAAATGAAAGCACATATGACGAATGTAAAAGAAAAACTATTACGACCAAGTAGACTTTATAGGTTGTTGAGTTACAGACTATTAAAATGTTTATACCTACCGAAAACCAGCTAAGATAACTTTGATAGAAAATTAGCTGATATTTATGTTTTTTTTTTGGAGATTGGTGTTTGTGTTTGTGTGTAATTGGTGACGGAACCCTACACTGAGCATGGTCCGACGTGCTCTTGCCTAATTTTAAGATAAAATTATACCTATTTTTATTTTTTGAAGTCGGTTGAAACACACCTTGTGGGATTAATGTTACGGAAAATTTCGTGTTAATATATGATTAAAAATTTTTAGGTGGTTATTTCCATACTTAGATCTGGTAAACAGTATGCAATGCAAATGAAGTCAGAAAGTCCACTTTTATGGAATTGGCACGACAAGGTTTATTTGGGTGCTGCTCATGGCATGGCTGGTATTCTTTATATGTTATTACAGGTAAGATTAATATTCTTGATTTTGTAATCCATCAATAAGCCCTCGCTGAGAGCTCAATGCAATTGCCCAGCCAATGCAAGCACATATACCTAAAGGTAGAGTGTTTACAAAATACACTTACATCCACAAGACACAATTCATCCATAAATTTCATGATTTTGAGTTCCACACCCAAAGGGTGTCAACGGAACCCTATTAGTTATTACTAAGCCTCCGCTGTCCGTCCATCCGTCTATCTGTCAGTAGACTGTATCTCATGCACGACATGAACCGTAGTAGGTATCTGTTATACAGAGACAGACATAAGATTATCGCGGTATCCTACTAGAACTTTCAAAAGTGTTATTATGTGAGAAATGCTACTCGAGGGTACATGGCGCTGTATTTTACTCAACTATCCGTAGAATGTCGCTGTCCTGGATTGTATAAATATCAGGGGACAATCTCACACAAATTTACCTAGTCCCAAACTAAGCTCTAGGCTTGTACTATGGGTACTAGACAACGATAAATATACTTATATAGAGAAATACATACTTAAATACATAGAAAACATCCATGACTCAGAAACAAATACTCGCGCTCATCACACAAATATTTGTCCATACCGGGATTCGAACCCGGGACCGCTAGCTTCGTAGGCAGGGTCACTACCAACTAGGCTAACCGCGTCGTCAAGTATCAAGTCATACCTTTCCACTTTTTTTATGAACGCTATGCTACGCGAACTACGGAAAGCCACGAGTAAAATCTACAGTCATCATTTCATAGAATGTTTTACTTCGCCGAATTTTCATTTCATCGACAGGCATTTTCACGTACAGGAGTTATAATTTTTTGGTATTCACATTCTTTTTTTTTGTCCGGGGGAAAATTCTCATGGATACCATCACGCCATGGGGAGGATTTGTCGATATAAAAATGTCAATCGTTCAGGAAATTGGATAGAAATTGGAAGTTGTTTAAATTTTTTTTGGCAATAATGCGAGGTTGAAATAACCCAAGATATTGAAGTTAGAATTCAGCGGAAAATATTCCGTTATACTGGAAACGTTGCCGTGTAATGGCGTGTGTAAAAAATACAGGTTGGGCCAAAAGGGCGGTTTGAAAATTAAATTAAAAACTGACTACAAATCGTACCACATTTTTATTCGTAATTTTGAAAAATAGACATTTTGGAATTTTTAGGACTTAAAAATAATGTTATCCAAATGTCGTCCTTCGGCTGCTTGGCACTCTTGAAACCGAACTTGCAGATTCTTGGTAAACTCGGCGAAACGTTATTCTCGGAATATATTGTTGATTTCCCGTATAATGTCCCTTTTGAGCTGCTCTAGATTGTTCGGATTATTCTTGTAGACTACCGATTTGAGGTAACCCCACAGAAAATAATCACATGGGGAGAGATCCGGGCTGCGTGGGGGCCATTAAATTTTTTGAAATGAGTTTAGTGTAGGACGCCCTCAGGCTAGGTGGGATGACGATCTGCGAAAGACTGCAGGCAGATGCTGGATGCGGAAAGCTGAAGACAGGGCGCTATGGCGCTCATTGGGGGAGGCCTATGTCCAGCAGTGGACTACTATAGGCTGATGATGTGATGTGATGTGAGTTTTCCGGGGAAAACATTTTTATGCAGGCTTATGGATACCCTAGCCGTATGGCATGTGGCCCCATCATGTTGGAACTATATCCTCGAGGTATTGCCTTGAAATTCTTGCAAAACTGGTACCAAAAACTCCCTTTATCATATCGCTTATTAAATTAAGGAATCAAATCGCCAACACCCTTTTGGCCCACCCTGTATTATATTTGATATTATACATATTTAATTTTTTACGTAAAACGTCACGTCAAAACAAAGTGTTTTCGAGTGGAATGTGATTTTATACCTTGTTTATTTAATTTATGAGAAGCATTGTCGCACCAATTTATTGCGCAAACCGTCATTTTGAATTATAGGGTGAATATTCGGGCGTTTCAACCGCCTCATTACCATTCGCAATATATTGACGAAATCAATGACACCTACCAGCAACTTCTGATACTAATAGAAACTACCCCCGGTTCTGCTTCTGTTTACATCAGAAGTTGCTGGTAGGTGTCATTGATTTCGTCAATATATTGCGAATGGTAATGAGGCGGTTGAAACGCCCGAATATTCACCCTAAAATCCGGGAGCTGTTGACGCTGTATGACGTGATTGCGACTAACAAGCGCCGATCGCCGAGTAAGTATGCCAAAATGGTTTAGTTTAAGTGGTTACACTTTTGGTGTGCGGACTACGTTTGTATGTGTTATTATTGTAAGGTTTAACCCAACAACTGGTATTTTGGATGCCTGCCTGCCTGTGTTTAAAAAAAAACATTCGAATGGCGACTACTGCTTTGATTATAAAGTTCAATTTGCAATAACGTCTTGTTTGGAGATAGTACTTATAAAGCCGCACTACCAGGGCAGGAAACAAACGTTCGAAGATTGTTACAGGCTCATTCATATATCTCGGTTATCGAGTTACGCAGTTTTATCAAGCCCGCCCTAAACTGGCTAATAAATCAGAAATACCCAAGTGGAAATTTTCCATCGTCTTTAGGCAGCGGTTCTGGTGATCGGCTTGTACAGTGGTGTCACGGAGCGCCTGGTTTTGTACCATTATGTATATTGGCTCACAAGGTAATAAAAATTCAACCTATTTTTTCTATAGTATTTTTGTTTTATATATTCTTACAACTAATTTTTCATTTATTTTAGGTTTTTGAGGATGATAAATATTTAAAAATTGCATTAAAATGTGGCGACGTTGTTTGGAAACGAGGCCTTTGCACAAAAGGCTACAGCATCTGTCATGGCGTCAGTGGGAATGCCTACGCTTTCATTCAACTGTATCAGGCAACTAAGGTATAAATGGGTGATTTCATAAAACGCTAGTCCGTAGCTTGTTCAAAGTTGCGTTCGTTCTGCATCCTTCCATGTTTAGCCCCCGTCGTAAAACATAGGTAGGGGTGTAAATCTGTGTATCTATCTGTGGCATTGTAGCTCCAAAACGGATGAGCCGATTTTGATTTAGTTTTTTTTTGTTTGAAAGGTGACTTGAGTGTTCTTAGCTATGTTTAGTGAAAATCCGTTGGGCTATTAAAAGTTATGAGCTCTGAAACAAGGGGTCCCAATTTTTAATTTAAATAGTTATACAGGCTTTTATACCTTTTCGCGTTCGCCTTAAGTCAAATATAAAATGTGTCACTCACACGCCAAACATGTTTCAACAGCTATGCAAAATACACCCTTAATTCATACGAAACAAAGTACGACCCGGTTCAGCCAGAATCCGGATCGGTAGGTATGTGACGAGTGGTACATTTTTATTTAGCCTTTATTTACCTAGTTCCAAATTAAACTCTAGCTTTTATTATGTGGGTAAGTACTAGACAACGATAAGTAGATAAACATACTTTGTTGAGATATAAAGGCGCTATAGTCGATGAATATAAAGTCGCCATTAATAGAACTTGTGAACGGTGTAAAAAAATCGCCATATTAATATTGTCTATAGTTTAATGAGTTTACTAGTGATGGGAAAAGTAGACTAAGATTAAAAATCGTTTAAAATGTATTTTTTTATCAGAATCACTAGAATCGATTGAGGAAGACGTGTCACCAATATGTATTAGATATGCAAGATTCAGTTATACAATCCGTAGTCGTGTCAATAATGCCGTCTAAGCTTTTCATGTTGTTTTCTTCATTTATAACATGAGTCACGCATTTTCCATTGCTCCGGCCCGATTTGTGCCAAGCTAACGTAACGTACTGTACTATAATGTTTAATCGTAACGACTTTACCTGGTGCAATCAAGCGTGATTTTAAAAACAACCGAAATTAAAATCGTCTTAACACTACTTCTCGTTATAGTTTTAATTTGGCCAACACTAGTCAGCCATCATAGACAATTGCAGACTTGAAACGAAACAAATATTGCGTGTGCTACACGGTTTGAAACCATGGTTTAAAACAAGTGCTTTGAAACCGTGTAGCCAGTGGTTTTAAACCAGATTTCACATGACCTTAAACGCCATTGGCAGATATCAAACAAATGGGCTTGTTTGAAACCGTGTAGCAGCTCGCTTCTACCAAGGTCACTTGGTTTAAAACCAATGGTTTGAAACCGTCTAGCACACGTTTTAGTCATTGCAATATGTCGGAATAACCTCAACTGCAAAATAATTTCAAACCTTTACTGAAATATCGAATTTAAAGTGATATTATATTATTCAATGAGGATTAGAATAACAAGTGGTGAAATAGCATATGGATTTAGTAGTGATGGAGAGCTAGTGTGAACATTTACGAAGAAATGTTGCCTAAAAGGTTTGTTTACATGGTTTACAAGTTCAACTGATGGCGACTTTAGTAGGAGGTATCGTTTGAATGTTTCGTTGACGATGAACCAAACTGAGACAACTCGTGCTCATAACACAGGTGTTTGCCCATAGTGGGGATGGAACCAGCGGCGACTAGCTTCGTTTAACAATAGCTTTTTAATAGGTCACGTAAATGCTAACCTATGTTGTATTCAATACTAGCTTTTGCCCGCGACCCCGTCCTCGTAGAAGTCGTTTATCGTAAATTTTCCGGGATAAAAACTGTCCTATGTCCTTCGGTTTAACCGTGAAGAGGTAACAGAGTTACTTTCGCATTTATAATATTAGTAGGGATAGGGATAGTCATATTGTTTGGTGGTACCTACGGAAGCCTCGATGATCGAGTCTGACTCCTACTTGACCGGTTGTTTTTTTTTGTACACAGAAACCCATACATTTGTATCGGGCTTGTTGCTTCATGGAGTGGTGTGCGGTTGAACGGATCGGCACGGAGTTGCACGTCCCGGACCGGCCGGCTTCCCTGTTTGAGGGCTTGGTCGGACGACTTTATCTGGCACAAGACCTGCAACGGGTCATGGATGCAAAGTTCCCAGCGTTTTGTTTATAAGTTAGAAGGAAATTGCGTCTTACTAAAATAAATACATACTTATAAAAATATTATCCATGTAATTTTCACCTAGTCTGGAGGAAATAAAGCATTGTTTTTTGTTTTGCAATGGAACGGGAGATTAAAAACAACAAATTGAACTGAATTCCTTTTAAGAATAATAAGATACAGACAGACCTACATTAACTTGTTATGAATATTCTAATATTAGACTTTACAAGGTATTAAAAGAAACAAGAAAATGTATTTGTAAAAATATTTGTATTACTTAGTCCTATTAAATTATTATTTTATTACCGAATTATATAATTTAATATCACCCAGCTTTTCGGCATATAAGTTAATGTGTAAATAACAAAGCTATTCATCTAAGGCTACATAAATACAAGTATCGCCATGCTTTCACCTGCGACATCACGCTGTCGGCTGAAATTGAACTACTATATTTCAAATTGGAAGTATTATCATACAGTGTCCAAATACAGTGCAACAGGTCTTAAAAAAATACATGGTTCGGGTAGTCCGTTATTTAGACTCGCATAAGAGCCTATGAGAGCGAGTGAGAGAAGTTCAAGGCCGAAGGCCGTTTTAAAACTGATTGCACGGCAGAAAATCTTGAGAAAACTAGCCTTGGAATGTGAGGTTTTTTATCCTACAAAAATGTATACCTGTACCTATCTGTCACTTCTTATTTTATAGCTCGAATATAGTAGATTTTGATAAACTATAATTTTGCAAACTAAGTAAGTAAATTAAACTAGTTTTCTTTGAAATAGTTATTGAGTGTATTTAGTACTTACACATACACATGTAAACAGTGAATTTAAACCCCGGTAGACATATTTTAGAAATTATTTCAATCGATGATTAATTAATATTTTTTTATAATATGATGACAATAGAGGTTTATTGATTTATCTACTTAGTTATTAAAATATAAAACACTAAAAACGAGACATTCTTACAAAACGATAATGACATAAATTATCAATACGTAAAAAAAGTTCATGTGAATTATTATCCTAGACAAGTCGTCTTAGAAATAACAGTTGTAAACGAGTCAAAAAAATTTTAGACGTTTAAATTGTTTTTTATTTATTACTAGTGGACCCGGCAGACGTCGTCCTGCCCGATCGCAGAGCCGCCTACCGGGTCCAATCGTAAATGTAAACCACCCCTGTATTAGCGAACAAAAGTAAAAAAAAATATTCAAATCGGTCAAGCCGTTTTTGAGTTTAAGCGAGACTAACGAACAGCAATTAATTTATATATATATAGATTAAAAATGTAAACGTAAAAATTTAATGGACTATTTCATTTTCTTTTCCCTTCAACTTCTTAAGAAAATATATTCATAGGCGTTGTGATAACAAATTCCTTAAGGCTTAAGTACGATTCACACCGACCTGGCCGGGCCGGAGCGAGGTATAGCGCATTATTCTAGATGCCAAGCGAATTTGTGCCGTCGCGTCCGGAACGTCTCCATTCGGCTATACCTACCGCCGTGTTTCAGTTGCATTTTTAGCAGTCGGACGGACGCGGTCGGTGACCGCCCCGGGTGCTCGTGCATATGCTGTGGTGCAGCGGCAGCCGAGCCGGCCTGGTCCGGTCGGTGGGAATCGTACATTATTCCCCCCCCCCAATGCTGTTTATAGATACGGGTGTTAGTATTTTTAAACCGAAGACGCGCGGCATCGCCTAATTTTACGCACATTTACGGAATCGTGCAACGTCACATTAGGGGCTATCACGGGGCTATTCACGTCAGGTAGGTAATCGGGGTGTTACCTATCTGACGTCCCCGCTCATTGTAGAGGTCGAGGTGCGTCTTCGTGGACGTTTCTTTATATTTTGAAATATAAACACGTCAAATTCGATTTTGTATAAAAAGTGATTTGGAAGTAAGTATCGATGGGACGTAGAGGGCGGCGCTGCGTGTCTATACACACACTTATACCAGCGGCACAGAACACATAATAGTACTGCATACAGAATGGTCATGCTCCGCTCCGCACCGAAGTTTTTGGGGACGTGCTTGCGTACTATACTAAGATAAGAAAGCTATCCTTGAATCACCCTGTACCTGACACAAACAAACTTCCTGGCTGCCGCTTTCAATTTCAAACAGTATTATCTCGAATGCGTTGCCATTGCAATTTGAACCTTCTTTAAGCGGTAAAGTTGCTATTCATATGAAAGCTTTTGTTATTTATGCGTTTCATTTTGCACTGCTAATTAGCGGTCGGGCTTCACAATAGATAACAAAGCCATTCATTGGAAGATAAGCTCTCAAGTGGATTCCGATATTTTAAATAAATTCTACTACACGGTAGTGTTTTCAACCCACGAAGGCGCACCCCGTCACACACATTGACGCTGAACGGTTGCGTTTGTGTCAAGGTACGTTAGATAAGTAGTGGGGCGGGACTTCGTGGATTGAAAACACTTGCGTTGAATTTTTCCAAATGGTGGTAAAAACCGTATAAAAATAACAACTATAATTATTCTTCTTATAGTGATTTCAATCCACGAAGACGCGCCTCACCTGTTAATTTTGCATTACTTATAGTTGGAATCATCGTAGCTGGCCGAATCCACTTGGGCTTACCTGGTAAACAAACCCATTGTCATCTATTGTTAATTGTGGTAGCAAAAATGGGGTAGGAAATAGAAAGTAGTAAATTAAAACTAAGGGCACATTGATATTGATAACTTTTTACTTGAAACAGCAGTCAAGAACGCTTGGAAGTGTATACATACAGTCCAAAACACGATTTGATACTTGAAAAATATTTATACAAATAGACATATATAAGCACTTAAAAAATTCTAGAAATAAAATTAACAGTATCAATAAAGAGATGTTATGATAACTTTAAAAAAATATTTAAAACACCCGTGTGTTTGTATTTCACAATAAAATTTTTGTATATTTTGTTGATCATTTATAAAAACTGATTATTTCTTTGAAATTGTCAGTCTTATTTTATTTCTGTAATTTATTTAAATGCTTATACTTATAATTGAAAAATATTTTTACAAACAGACACCTGTTTGTAAAAATATTTTTCAAATATCAAACCATGTTAGGCAGCCTTTACTAAATGTGTCTAAACTGTGATTTGAAGTATAAAGTTATCAAAACCAATATTGCCTTCGTTTTAATTTGAACGTTATTACTTAAAAAAGTCGCTATTAGAGTAAAATATGGGCTGCAGTTATATAGCCACTTTTATTTCAAAGCACTTTTAGCTCGTGGACGTAACAATTAATACTTAGGCTTTGTTTAACTAATGGGTCCACGATTTAAGATTCAGCCAGCTACGATGATTCCAACTATATGTGAGCGTTGTTGTGACACAATGATTATAAAATCCTATGCTTAATGTGGTAGTAGTTACCACTTGAGAATATTGCGGTTTCACCAGTCACCACGTCACTCTTTTTTGACAACCTGTACGTAAAGTTAAGAAGTAACGTGCGTCATCGTGGATTATAAATCAAGAGATTCGCACTTCGGAGGTTAAAATAACCGGAGTGGCAGCTTAAAGGATCAACTCCTCGTCTCGCCGCTGGACTTAGCCCATTTAGATCTGCATTCGGTCGAGCGCGGTGTTCGTCAGAGCAGCGCGGCGCCGGCCTCGGCGCGCGAGAGCGGCAGCGGCGGGCCGGCGCGCCAGCGGTCGTGGCGCGGGTCGTAGAGCTCGACGCTGGCCAGCGTGGTGCGCGCGCGGTAGAAGGCGCGCGGGCCGGCGCTCTCGCTGTCGCCGCCCGCCGCCACCAGCACGCCCTCGGCCGCGCCCGCCGCGCAGCCCGCGCGCGCCTCCGACAGGCTGCTCACCTCCTCCCACGTGTCCTGCGCACCCGATGCGATCTATTACAAACTATAGTACATTGTTGCCGAGGGTAGAAAGTAAGCGCTATTGGAAGAGGACGTGGCAAAGTCCGGACACTGTGACAAAAAAATGAGATCGATTTCATCATGACGGACAAGAAGCACGTATTCAGAGATATCTCAGTGATCAACAGGTTTAATACTGGATCCGATCACCGACTTGTACGAGACTCTCTGAATATCGATCTTAAGCTTGAAAGAAGTCGTCTGATGAAGTTCACGCTCCGACCCAATCCACTCCGACAAAAACCTATAAATGAGTCCCATGAAATTTCAAAAAAAGTCATGTTCGCCATCTTGAATTCCAAAATCTACGTCATTTTCGAAATCAGCTGTCCAAAACGTAGGAAATGAATCCCATGACTGGCATGATAAAATAAAGTCGTGTCCGTTTGTCCCGCGATTTAAGAAGAAAACAAAACGGTTCAGTAACGCATTTTGTATAAAAATATTGCTCTAGAGCAAAAAAGTGCCGCTTTGTGCTCAGTAAGTGCAGTTATGATGCATACATATTGCGTCGTTGCAAGTAAACATTTTTTTAATGTAAGTTTATAAAAAACTAGGACGACGCGGATACTCACGTCATCGAAGCTGTATCGCTCGACGGAGGTTAGCACAGTGCGGCGCGGCGCGTTCCCGCCGATGACGTAGAGGTGCCGGCCGAGCACGACGGCGGCGGCCTGCGAGCGCTCGCGCCGCATGGGCGCCAGCGCGCGCCAGCGCCGCGCCGCCGGGTGGTAGCAGAGCAGGTCGCGCGTGTGCCGCCAGCTGTGCGTGCAGCCGCCCACCACGTAGATCAGACCTGCCACCAATATTAGAAATAGGACTATCGTCAACATCAATATACCAGCCGGATACATAGGCCTTCCCCAAAGACCGGTGATCGACACTTGAGGCGCAGTATAAATATAGCTTAAGCAGTAAAGAAACTACGAACAAACGTTGAAACGTCGCACTCACACAGACGCACGTCTCAACGAGACCCCTAAGCGGACATGGCAGTGCTGTCAGTAGCGGGTGTCGCGTGGAGACGAATGGTTGAGACGTGCGTATGTGTTGAGTTCGAAGTTTTAACGTTTCTTCGTACGTAGGTTCTTTACTGCTTTAGCTATATTTGTATTGTGCTTGAGGGTCAATGTGGTTTCCAAATTCAAAAGTTTTATTAGAATTGGGAAAAGGTGGCTGCTATTTTGAACTTCACAATTACTGGATGGATTGCTTTCAAAATTGATATCTGAAAGTTTGTGTGGTCTGCGAAATTGAATAAGAATCAGTCACCAGAATTGGAAAAGTAGTAGTAGAGTAGTTGAGGAATTTACACAGCAATAACACACACATTTCCTATGATTATGCTAAATAATAATTCATTAAATAGGATGTTGATGATAATGGAAAGTTAATTTTATGTTAACTGATATAGCAGGTAATATTTACGAGTATGACCATCATGTCTTGCAAAAATTTGGCATTGGAAATTATGGTAATAGTTATTTATGCAACTGGCACATAATGAAGTCTAATAGTACGACTGCCGAGGTTAGGGCTCCAATGGCAGGCACGAGTATCTTTAGAGCTTATTATGTACC
Source organism: Tortrix viridana (assembly GCA_963241965.1). Taxonomy (NCBI): domain Eukaryota; kingdom Metazoa; phylum Arthropoda; class Insecta; order Lepidoptera; family Tortricidae; genus Tortrix; species Tortrix viridana. The sequence continues at coordinate 8,187,120 of OY725174.1, forward strand.
GTTGCATATAGTGCATACATAAGTTCTTCTACAAGCTTAAAATGATAATGTCAAAAATAAACAATGGCTAACTTTTCTTATATACTCGTACTTTCCTTGATTTTTCTGCTAAAAAATGACTTGTCAGTAAAGTCATTTTCATTATTTCGATTGGCGTTAATAGTTTGTGAATTTTACTGTTAAATGTTTGCAAATTTCAATAGTTACTATAGCAGTTCTAACAATTCAATATGATGGAAATGAAAATGGAATGCCAAACGAAACGCCATTTTTTCAATTAAATTTTTGTTAAAATGGCTTCTGTCAAAATGCCATTGTTGACATGCATATTATTCATATTGAGCGTAACCATGGTAACCAAATAACAAGTCGATGATTGCTCATATCCATATTAAGCGTAACCATGGTAACCAATAACTAGTCGATGAATAAAATCATCTTTTCTTAGTGATTTAATTAAAATGTAATTTTAACGATGCGGTTAGCCTAGTTGGTAGTGACCCTGCCTACGAAGCTAGCGGTCCCGGGTTCGAATCCCAGTATGGGCAAATATTTGTGTGATGAGCACTAGTATTTATTTGTTCCTGAGTTGTGGATGTTTTCTATATATTTAAGTATGTATTTCTCTATATAAATATGTATATCGCTGCCTGGTACCCATAGTACAAGCCTAGAGCTTAGTTTGGGACTAGGTCAATTTGTGTGAGATTGTCCCGTGATATTTAAAGACATTATTAGTCTCCAAATTAATCTTGTTTTTAATCTACGCCATTTCAATTGTTATCAAAACATTTCTAACCATTTAATATACAAATTAGGAAGTCAAGGTGTTTTCACAAAACGCCAAGACTGATATCCGGTATGTCCGTAACCATGTTTTTTTTTTCAAACATAACATGTCATGTCATTCAATAACAATGATATAATGGTTATAAAAGAATATTTTTAACACAGTTGCTCAAAAAGTGGTACTTTTCGTAGCTGTATATCGTGCGGAAAGTTGGTTTTCGCGAACTAGTGCTTTTTACTTTTCCAATTTTTTTAAATTTATACTTGTTCCAATTCATGACTACTTACTTATTGATGAGTGTTAATATTAGTTTCCTTAAACATCGCAATCAACATAAAAACCTACTGTTAATGTAAGAATACGAAAAATATACATATTACATATTTTATTACTTACTTCTTCATCATTATAACAAGTTTATTTTTTAATATTGAATATTGAATGGAATGGAATAGCTGCCGAAACGCCTGTCCAAATTTTTGACATTACGAAGAGGCGTTTTTTCTTACTGCAAGCATTTTTTAAGTTTCCAAAGGCAACATTCGATATTATTGTTTTTATAAATATACGATACACAAATAATCGTATATAACAATACTTAGGTAATAATAGTACAATGTTTTATATTTACAATTATTTACGTCTTATAGAACATGCATTTGAAAAAAAAAAACTTTCATTGAAGTGGGTTCAATAATAATAACAAAATCCATTCTAGTCGAATAAAAGCTAAAAAAAACACCTCTTCATAATGTCAAAAATTTTCACTGCGAAGGATCGAACTTACAACGAATTTGTATACCAATCTTATGTTTTTAAAAGTTGCTTATAAAATGAGTGAATCAGAGTTTAAAATTGATTTATTTTTTCGCAACTGTGTTAAAAAACGTCGTTCGATACACGTGCGGAAATGTCATTCTTCACTCGTCCCGAGTCTCGCCACTCGCCTACGGCTCGTGGCAAGATATCTCGGTACTCGTGAAGTAAAGACATGCTTTCCCCACTAGCATCGAAATGTACTACTTATAGCGGTTTACGGTACGCGAGTAGAAAAATGAACATTATAGTCCGTGATCATTATGGCAAATGAAATCATTTCAAATAAAATTCTGGACAACAAGAGTATACCTTATCTCGGTTTGTTCAGGTTCAAAACATTTAAAGGACTTTCTTGGTCGACTATTAAATAAAATAAATAAATTTAAATCTAATTTACCTTCATAAGTAACGACTCCCATGCCGAACCGCGCCTCGGGCATGCGGCCGACCAGCGTCCACTCGTCGGCGACGGGGTCGTACACCTCGACGGAGGCGCCCATGTCCGAACCCACCCAGCCACCGAACGCGAACAGGTTGCCGTTGAATCCCGTCAGACCGAACTCGCTGCGGGCTTCCTTCATCGGCGCGATGCCTGACCACTTGTCAGTCTGCAACGTTTAGGTTGTTAAATTGTAAAAAGCTGCTTCAGCTTGGACGCCTGCATCACAAAAACCCTAGGGCCCAATGTAATAATATATGACATTGGAAAAAAATATTTTAAAGTTTAGGTTCATAATTCGAATAAACGAAATAATATAATCTGGGTCGCAGGAGGATATACTTAATACTTATATAGGTTCTATAAATTAACCACCAATCAAAAAGTTATTAACCAATTTTATTGTGAGTTACACTTATCGTTAACTATTAAAGTAAGGTTAAACGTTATGTATAATTAATGCCTGTTGAAAACGTAGCTTTAATTTTAGAAGGGTTTGAAAAAAGTAATCTTCAGTGTTCATACAAAGTCGAAAAATATTTTTTCTACTCGCGTATTTACTATAAACCGCTAATATATATACATAAATAATAAAATAAAATAAATATCAGGGACAATCTCACACAAATTGACCTAGTCCCAAACTAAGCTCTAGGCTTGTACTATGGGTACCAGGCAACGATATACTTACTTATATAAAGAAATACATACTTAAATATATAGAAAACATCCATGACTCAGGAACAAATACTCGCACTCATCACACAAATATTTGCCCATACCGGGATTCGGACCCGGGACCGCTAGCTTCGATGGCAGGGTCACTACCAACTAGGCTAACCGCGTCGTCGTTAACAGTATCAGCATGCCACCTATAGTGTAACCAAAGCGTGAAAACTGTTCTATAATAAGCTTTGCCATAGTAATAACTGTTCTTTTATAGCCATTATAGCATTATTATTATTGTTATTACCAGTGGTCGGAATAGTACATTAATTGCCTAGGCGCGGAAAGTAAGGGATTGCCTGACGAGGTGGTTAGCAGGCCGAGCAACAGCGAGGCCTGCTAAAATACGAGTCAGGCCATCCCCCCGTTTCCGCCGAGGCATATATAATGCTTTTCTCAAACATGTGAGGAAATGATACAAATATATTTGTAAAAAGTAAAATTAATATTAAAAGTGATTTTAATCATATTAGGAAAATTTGTAAACGAAATTGTTATGGGTTTTCCAGGAACATTTATGTTTGTCTGTTGAATTTGAGATGTTGATATTTCAGGGCTTGTGGTAGACAAATGGACGTAACTTAGGGAAAAGGATCAAATTCAACCATTTCACACTTGTAGAATTTGACATAATATTGACAGCAATAGAATTCAAATTTAATACCGTGAAGTGCCGAGGACTTGATGTTTGTAGCTTTTACACAACAACAGTAAGTTCTACGTTTAAATTTCAATAAGTTTTTGTTTTTAATTTTTTTTTCGAACCATAGACAATTTTAAAGAAATTTAAAAAGAACAAAACACACGCACTGTGCTACGAAAACGAGCAGTTGCCTTGGCTGTATGAGATTTATTTCTTGGTCCTTTCTATTCTGTATGCATTTGACAGCACTTTAAAAAAAATATCTCAGCGGACAAAAATGGGTTTTCAAACGTTTATTTTACTCCTAGGAAGAAAATGAGGCCCTTCGCGTCTTCGTTTTTCAAAAGAAATGCCATCCTTTCTGAGCATGTTTGAGAAAAGCTAATTTACCTAAACTTGACGCATGTTCAATCATGTGTGAGTGAGATGGGAACACATTAATGAATGAACAAGTTTAGGTAAATTAGCTCTACCTATTCCGATCAATGGTTATTTATTACCTTGGTTACGGTCATTCCGGATACCAGTCTTGGCGTTTAGTTAACACTTGACTTCCTAATTTCTAAATCGTTAGAAATGTTTTAATAACATTTGAAATGACGTAGATTAAAAACAAAATTAATTTAAAGACTAATAAATAATGTAATAATAAGATGGTTAATGTCCAAAAATATGAAACAAATTCCAAAGGTAACGTTTCATAAATAATTTCAACCAAAATTATTTTCAACATGATCGGATATACCGTTTTTGAGTTACCTATTGCCGAAAAACTGAGGTTCTCAACAAAAGGACGTAAGTGCAACGAAGATACGCTCTTTTGCTGGTGCACTTTATTTGTATTTGTAGTAATGGCGACGGAACCCTGAACTGAGCACGGCCCGATATGCGCTTGCCCGGTTTTTTATCATAACTTGTTAAAACTATTTTAGTAGTAACTATTAAAATTTGCATGAAAATTGTAAATATTTAACAGTAAAATTCACAAAGTATTAACGCCAATCGAAATAATGACCTGCGGGTCGTACACTTCCCCGTTGGCGAGGATCTGGCTGCCCTGCTCGCCGCCGACGGCGAACACGCGCCCGCCCAGCGCCGCCACGCCCGGCTGGATGCGCGCGATGCCCATCGGCGCCTGCTCCTCCCATTCCCTAATGCGCAATTGTATAAGCTTTTTTTGCCAAATGTTTTTTTTCTACAGTCAGCTGATTATAGAGATCGATTAACGAGTCCAGCTCGGTGCGTCTAAAATAGTCAAACAATGCATGGCTAAAAAAACGTCTTACATAATGCATTGTTTGGGAATCCGGTCATTTGACCATATGTACGAACGATAGCAACAACAGCAAGTTTTTGTCTGAATGAAAATATTAGTTATACCTCTTGTGCAGATCGAACTTGAGCACGGAGGCCAGGATGTTGTCGGTGGCGAGCGGCGGGTGCGCGGCGGGCCCGTGGCAGGAGCCGCCCACCAGCAACAGCGCGCGGCGCGCGCGGGCGCGAGGCTCCGCCGCCAGCGCCACCAGCGCGCCGCGACCACTTTTCTGACAATCACATCAACCAAAGTTACTGTTGGAAAAATACAGAAAGCGTTTCTGCGATTTCTGTACAATGGTCATCCTCCGAGCGTTTCAACCGCCCGTCGTACTTCTAATTAACGCGTCACCTAATAATTGGCTATATAGACAACTAACGTCAATTTTAAAGCCTATTCCCAGCACAGGCCTGTATTATCTATGGTTTAGCATTTGGTACTATATGAAATTTTGTGATATACATAGTTAACAATTTCGGTGACTCGTTAATTAGAAGGACGACGGGCGGTTGAAACGTTCGGAGAATGACCGAAAAAGCTATACGGCTATTATCCGTACTTGTATCTTTCTAAATTTTACTGGGCGTCCTTGATTTCAACACGCCCGAAGTACGTAGGAACAGCGAACGGATGATCATGGCATGCAAAACTTTCCGTGGCCACATAAACAGTATGGGACTGCATAACGAACTAAACCGGTTATAGTTCCGAGTAACAATTCACGCCGGCGCCCTCACGTCCAGCTGTGTGCGGGCTCTAGCGCACGCGCCGCCGCTCGCCGCTGGGCGCTGTGTGCCATGCGCTCTGCGCTCAACGCCCTCCTGCGCTCGGATCCCGACGCAGACCTATTCGCCGACTCCTGGGCCAGGCTGGCGTCCATTCTGTCAGTGAACTTAATGTCATAGTTATCGATGCTTATATATTTTATATAGAGTTAAGCTTTTAATAGATTTTTTTATAATTGATCTCATATAACAGGTGTAATTGGAGTTTGTACCGTTCTTGTTATTATAATAAATAAATAACTGCCCGCCCATCAAAAAGTGGTAGAGAGTCACGAACGTTAATTTGGGACCATTTCAAAAAAAAATTGCTTGAAATTGTCAATGTCATTAGATTTGCCAAGTCATTTGTAACTTACAGGAAACTCCACCTTATTACTGTAGAATGTCCGACTGACTTTGGATCTAAAGTGGGTCCCAAATTAAAGTTCGTGACTGTACCTACCGTTCTAAAGTATTATAGGGATATTTCTATTAAAGAAACATACACATACTAAAATCAATACTACCTAATTGATATAAAAGTAATTTTTCATATTTATCAATTAGCATTCATTTAGTTGTGAATAAAAATAAAATAAATATGAATAAATTTAAATAAAAATATAATGAATTTTTCATATTTATTTAAATTTATTCGTATTTATTTTATTTGACCGAACGAGTGAAGCGAGGGAAACTTCTCCGTTTCAGCTTGGGCAAAAATGATTTCGTATATGTCCGGTTCTCCTCTACAGGTCGCTTTCTCTGATTTCTCAACCGATTCTCGTGAAATTTTGTGAGCAGGTTTGATTCAGTTTTACGAAATTTTTCAAAATGGCGGAGATATGGAGGTTTTTGCGATTGCCAACTTATGTGCGGTGTTGTAGAACTCACCGCGACTTATGTCGATGTATGGGGATAACATTTATTCTACGGCAAATTTAAGTTTGTCGCAAGGTCTACACCTCACAGAGCCACTAGTTTTATATATTCATTTGTTTTTTTTTTAATTTTTGGGGGAAATAAACGAAAATGGCATCCAATGCTACAGAAATTTCGATTTTAATGCTATCAAGGGACTGAGCGCGGTTGAAACGCTCGTGGAGTCACCCAAATAAGAAAATGTGAAGACAGGTTTATAATTCGTTTTTTTTTGTATTGAGAGGCTCATAACTTAAAGATCGGATATTCAGGTGCTTAGTCTCAATAAAAGCCAAGTCAATGTAGAGGCGGATTCTTAAAATATATTTTATATGTAACATATCTGGATTTATTTGATGTTTACGATCATATTAAACTATAATTTCTTAGTTTTTCCGATACGTACAGTCTACATCAAACAGATAGGAGCAGTCATAGTGGACAAATATATCGCATAATTTATTTATATTTCTATAGTAATAAAGGTTTGTTGCGATATATTTGGCCACTTTCGCTGTTCCTATCTATTTGATGCTGACTGTACGTACTTACCTACTGAGTCGCAGTGGACGAACATGGAAATCTCATAAACATTTATATCAAGCCTGTAATAATAATAATAATAACCTTATGTAATTAAATATGTATTTAATACAGATAATTCGTCGATCCATTTAGTAAATCAAACATTTAAAGTCAGCAGCGGCAGCACGGAACTTTAGGTCAATAAGCGCCCGAATACGAGTATCCGTTGTATACTCATAACCAGACGTCGGAATTTTTAGGGCAAAATCAAATGACAGGTAGGCAGTCCGAATCACGATGAACCGCATGTCGACACTTGTCCCCAATACTAGTGATCGCTCCCAGTTTTGTTTGTAAACATATATTTTTTGTGAGTTCATACTCACAAAAGTTAATTGAAAAGTCTTTTTCTCATTTTCATAAATGAGAAAAAGACTTTTCAATTAACTTAATATTTCGCTTTTTCGATTTAGGTAAAAATATTTTTTACAAACAAAGGTGGGGGCGATCACCAGTTTAGACGAATAACATCGATAAGTGAGATTATCGATATAGGAACTCTCTACTTGTCATTCAATCCTGCCCCAAAAATTTCGATGTCTGCTCATGATCAGTCATCGGAATATTGGGAGCGAAGTTTAATGACAGGTAGGGAGTTCCTATATCGACCAACTCACTTATCGATGCTTTTCCTCTATACTAGTGATCGCTCCTAGCTTTGTTTGTAAGTGTGTATTTGTAAGTATTTATTTTGGAGACGATGAAAAAGTAGGTTACACAAAGCAGTAACAGTAATAGGGGTGTAGACGAAAATAAATACATATTATTTTTTCCGGTCGTGTTTAATATACAAATACCGAAAATCACACTTTCGTGACTATTATATTTATAATATCTTTTAAATTAATTATACAAAAATAAATATTTCATCCTCGTTATCACGTGATCGCAAACAGCGCGTGACGTCACGGTCCTCTAAACAAACAACATTTTGACATTTGCTAGGAAACAAGATTTGCGTGAGCCCACAGAGTACTTTAGTTAAAATATACTAGTGTTTAGAGGATCGTGCCGTCATAGCGACGCCATGACAGAAGTTAGCGTTTTACCGGGAAGTTTTAAAACGAAATTTATTTTAAAGCATTTTAAATTAATATGCGAGTGAATTTTTTTTTATATTTTTTGTGTAATAATTTATCATGTATTGTACATTATATTTATTTTATTTATTTATCTATAAAATAAAAATATTGAAAAAATCCTCTACACCCCTATTCTGAAATACACACGTTACTGAAGATAAAGACGACGATGAGTGAAGTTTCAAAAATCTTTTTAAATTAAAGAAGAAGAGAATAAAGTTTCTTTCATTTTCATACTTTCAATAAAAATATATTTTTACAAACAAAACTTGGAGCAGTTACGCTAAGCGCGGCGTGACTATGTGTGACGGCCTGCATACAACTCCTTGTTAATTTCCACGCTAAGAACGCGCGACGCTACTGTCGCGCCGCGCCAAGCCGGCTGTTTGACGAAGCCTTAAATAAATAAAAACGTGCGGTTGTATCGATGGCGCAGGCATAGAAATCTCCTAGAAATCAATCGACTCGAATCGGATGCGTAGTGTTCATTGCTTCTTCTTTTCTATCTCAGTCGCGTCATTCTGTCCGAAACAATCAGAAGCAGCTCCAGGCGAGCAAAATTACAAACTCACCATATCCACTCTGACAGTCTTCAAGGCCACGGCTATTGACGGGTCTCGCACATTCTTTATGGCCTGGTCAAGGACTTGAGGAGCTATAAGTGGGAGACGGATGTGGCTGAGAACTTCGAAACAATGACGCCTCCGACATGCCGGGTCATGTTCTAGCCATCGCAGTGCTGGGTACAATACCTGCAATATTTTATAATAAAACTCAAATTGTTGCCTCTCAATACAGGATATTGGCATATACAGTATTAATATACATATGTTTAGAAAGCGCATTTCGGATCACGTACATCAATATCTGAAATAATTGAACACCTTTGCACTTGCCTTTCATTAATGATATAGTTAAATTCTAATCACCTGAGCCTCACTTTCAACTTTTAGTTGTTCAGATGATAAAAGAGTGACTAACTGCGGCAGTGGTAAATCAAGTAGCTCGTCTCCTGTGGCTACTACATTCCAATTTGCTTGAGCATGTTCCAATGCTTCCTCTGCCAGTTCCATGCAATTATGGGCTTCTGCAAATCTGGAATCCCATTCACCCATTCATATTACCTACTGTCAATATTTTTACTTTCACTGTTAGGTCATTAGCAGACAGGAATCCACGGGGCAAAATTTTATGACATGTAGGGAGTTCCTATATCGATAAACTCAATTATCGATACTTGTTCCATATACTAGTGATCACTCCAAGTTTTGTTTGTAAAAATATGTTTTTATTAAAAGTGTAAAAATTAAACAAAATAAAAACGTAATTCTCTTCTTCTTTTTTCAAAACGATTTTTGAGTGTCTAAGTAGGTAAGCTCGAGTGTCTAATTATCTAAACAGGTTTGATAAAGAGATAATATTAACTATTTCATAGTGCAAATATGCTTTGTGTGACTTCATACTCGTCATCAGAACAATACTTACAAAAAAATATACACAATGCTGGGTGCGAACAGTAGTATGATATAGGAACTCCCTACCTGTCATAAAAATTTTCCCCTTGGATTCCTATGTCTGGTCATTAGATAGGGTCACAAACAATCAGGTAATTCAAAGGTCATTCCATATAAAATATATATTGCATTGTTACAGTCAGAACTCGTAATCGGTCAATACTATAATACTTTTAACTGCAAAAAAACAGTGAAAAGCACTTTTGACTAAAGCCCGTGGTTAAAAGTAATTTTAACTTTAAAAAAAAACGGTCGTGTGCGAGTCGGACTCGCGCACTGAGGGTTCCGTATTTAATATGTTTCGCATCAAAACTATTTCCTAATTTTGAGTGCTTAGTAATATATAAGTATTAACTTTTTGACCGCCGTAGTCTGATATATAAGACACCATGCACACCATAGCTAAATGTCAACCTTCCTCAAATATACTTAGGTCTATTTTACGCTGTCAACCATGACGGCTATAGCCGTCAATGGCTTTCAAAAGATTAATATTCCGCTCCAACGCAACGAGTGGGGGCCATTAATAAAATAACTAGCAGGGCCCGGCCCGCTATCGGGTGAATATTTGAGAATGATTTATTTTGTTAGAAACATTTGTCTTTGTGATAAATATCGTGTTACCGCAACTCAAGTAATCATATTATCTAGACTAAGTAGAGACTAAAATATAACGAACTGTAAAAGAGGCACGTGTCGCTAAAGCTTATTTTGCCCAAAATCGAAAAAAATATAAACAGAGGTGTTGAGGATAATGACAAAGTGTGAGGAGAATGACAATTGTTGAGATTTCTATGATGCTTTGATGAGAAGAATGACACCGTCAATTTTTTTTTTTGCATAAATTAAAGGAACAGACGTAGCAAAATGATTTTGTTTATTGGTAACTGTAGTTACATTATTTAGAGGCTAGTGTAGGCTAAGCTTGACAAAATTATCTCAATATTAATCAAATCGATCATGCAAAAAAGGGAACTATTTTTTACGTGTTCATTGAAGTCTGACTAAGTACATAGTATACCTGCGAAAATATAATTATTTTGTAACGTTATAATAATAACATTTATTTATCAATTGAATTGCACATAATATAGAAAATCGTTGCCCTTTCTCCACACTGTAACAAATTAAACATGAACTAATTCTTCGCATAATAATATAGAAAATATACTCAAATTTCCTTTTTTATTTAACTTAACTAAATCTCACTTTCAACTTTTACAAAATAAACCGTTTTAATAAACCTATAAAACATACATGTTAGTTAAGGTATAGCTTATTTATCAATAAACATTATCTATTTATTTTTGGTATTTTTTATTACAATAGGTTTGTACCTATATCAAGAGCGACTTTTTTGATTTAGGTACGTAAACTAAGTAGGTATATTATGAATATCCATAGTCTAATGATTAAATAGATCTTGTATATAAAACTTCAGTGGTAAAGAGAAACACTCCCCTAAAGCTATATGTATAAGTATTAAAAATAAATCAACTTTATTTAAAATATATTTATATATACTTGATTTTGGTTTTTGAATGCTGCGGCCACTCTTAGATGAAAGCACCCAGCGAAAAAAACTTTGAAAGCTGATACGAAAATATTCGCTATAGAATGAAAGTTTGCCCTTGTAACGATAAATGCAGTGTTATTGAGGAGAATGACGTTGAGAAGAATTATTTTTGGGACAAAAGTTGTCGTAACCTGAAATATTTACGTGAAAATAAAATCTCGCCTCAAATATAAGTAAATCGTAACAAATTTGTCACAATATGAAATAATTGTATTACAATTGAAGTGTATACTTTCGAAGTAAAGATAAAAAAGGATATGACGAAAACAATGACACGTTCGAGCAGCGAGGAACAAACGTTAAAATATTTTCAAAACGAACACGTGTTGTTTGGTTGAGCGTTCACGGGCGAATAAGGAGCAGTGTCCGGGGGAGGATAGGAACGACATTCGTTCCGTTACAAGTATTTTTGTTAACAAAATATGACAAATAAGCATCGCTGAGAAGAATGACGAATTATTCGTGACAATTTTTTTGCTTCATATTTTGAATGAAATAGTGATTAAGTATTCTTTTTTTTTTACTAGGATTTTGAAAACTAAGTATTCAACTATAAATATAAACAGTATTTTTTTTTAAGTTCATAAATGAGCGTATAATCCTCTTTCCGTATAATCCTTTTCATTTAAATTTATGTCGTGTTACACGAGAAATATTGCAATTATGGATAGTTTTTAATTTTTGTATTTTTTACATATACGAAATGAAACTTTTAAGTAAGTGCAGCCACAAGAATACTTAATGTAGAATCAAATCACATTCATTAATTGATACTTTCTGTTATTATTGGAGCACAAAGTAAATAGACACTCTTTTTCGCCGTTTCAAATATCCACCCTATCCCATTCAAGGGGTTTCGAATACGTTTTTATAAGGATTTTACTTAGAAAAGCCGTATCGCCCAAAAGCTGTTCGATTTGCTTTTTAAAGCGCTATTTATAAGGGTTACCCTTACCAAGGGTTTGGAATAAGTATTTCGAATGAATTAACTATCCAAATCCGTTTCGCATAAAAGGTATGTTCTATTTTGTTTTTTAAGATCTATATTTTGAGTGATACCAGTATCCCTTTAAAACCCTTTGAATTAAGCTATTTTATGAATGAGTTCCCATCTCATTATCTCCCCTGTGTGGATCGCGAAAGCTTTTAAAGGGATAGCGCTTAAACAAAAGGGGTACCCTTATATTTGCTGACGATCTGTGCTTTAGTTGTTTAGGTTTACCTTATGTGAATGTTAGTTTAATTTATTTAATGTGAATTATTTAACTTACCTAATGTGAATTATGTGAATATTAGTTTAACAAATAACTAACGGCCGCACTCAGAGAAATTAATTAACTTTTAAATTTGATTAAAGTTGCTGCTGTCACTTTCTTTGCTATAGCAATAAAATAAACTTAAAAATAGATTTCTACCCAAAAGGCTATTATGGGGGAATGGGTGGTCGGGTCCCTGATAACTAGTAAAAATGTTTTATTTACTACGCGTTAAGGTCCATTTTAGGTTGCCTATTTAACAGTAATCTTCAAATAATTTTGTTAATATCTCGAAAACTGTTGGTTTCATAACTTCGCTTAATTGTATCTATAACATATTAGTCGATAGTCTGAATTATTTTAGATTTTTCGGCCCGTAAACTTCGGAGATAAGGGAGAGGACCGGTCATATTTTGTATATTTCTGGTCATAAATTCGAAACTAAATCATTAAAAATTTAAAAATAAAATTGTTTTGAAATATGCATATCAAGCCCTTTCATATGATACCGCATTTGCTATAATAGCTTTACATTCACTTTTAAACCCTTTTAGGCCCCATATCCAATTACTATAAAACTTATTTATAAATTCTAATAATGAGGCCTTGTGCAGACCAATAAATACCTAAATACTACATCTATTCCGAATTTCAGCCTGATTGCTTCAGCCATTCCCAAGAAAAGGAGTCTTGACAGACCGTCTGACAGACGGATTTTAAAATCTTAAAAACACCATCTGTTGTAGAGTGGATCGAACCCGGGGCTCTCGAGATGTATAGGACGGTTCTTTATGCCATTCGACCACCGATCCTTTCCCTCAGTTATCGAAATTCATTACCACTTTACTATGCACACTATGCACAGCTTATTTTGCAAGATATATGTTTAGTATAAAAATCAAGAGGGTATGCTGAAGATTTATAAATACCAGAGTAATTTTTGTTTCACAAACAACATAGGCTCGTTCGTTGCTTGTTCTATGATATTGACATTGCCAAAGAAAGCAAAAACAGTCCCATCGGCCGGAAAGGTGATGGCTACCGATTATTGGGATTCGCAGGGTGTTATATATATTGACTACTTAGAAAAAGAGAAAACTATAACAGGGCAGTACTATGCCAATTTATTGGGTATATTTGACTTTTTTTCATCACTACAAAGCACCAGCTCATTCGTCTAAGAGTTGTGGCGGCTAAATAAACACATTTACGCTACGAACTGCTGCCTCACCCCCCCTATTCTCCAGATTTGGCCCCATGCGATTTCTTTTTGTTTCCCCACCTGAAAAAATGGCTCGGTGGTAAGCGATTTGGTACAAATGACGAAGTCATTGCCGCCACAGAGGCCTATTTTAATGACTTTCACAAATCATACCTTTTGGATGGCTTAATGAAGCTTGAATATCAGCGGAAAAGAACAATTCTTGCGCTGCATGGGTCTGGATCAGGTAGTAACTGAACCTACACATTATTCAACTGGGAATGAGCCACTCATTGATTTAGTTTGTACTGATGCCCCAACACGTAAAGTATCTGTTTCTAATATATCAGGTTCTCTATATGACATTACTGTCACGTGGGCAATTAAACGCATAAAAAATCCATATAAAACCATAACATATAGATGGATTAAAAACATTAACCTGAATGATTTCAACAGAGGTTTGGAGTCTGTTGATTGGGATTTAGTATTGAAGGAGCAAAAAATATTTTCCAAATAACTATACATATAACCAAGATAAGCCATTAAAGATTTGTTTGTATCCCTTTCTAGCAAAATAGAATTTAACATGGAGTTTATATTATATGGCCGTAGTGCATGCTGATGTCACAGTTCATGTCGGATATTTCTGTCTAATTAGTAGTTTTTAAATGCTTATATTATTCATATTATTTGGCCGATTTTCATTTTAATTTAACTTTTTGACATCTCTTTTACAGTATTTTCATATTTTGTTAAGAAATGTGATAAAAAACTTCATATCAGGGAATATGCACCCTATTAAGAACATCTAATTTACAGAAATTATCAAATATCTTTCTTGTCTTAAGGAAGTTGTTGTTAAGGAATGATTGAATGAAATAGTTACAGAATAAATACATTTAAAGTTTACTGCAAGTAATGCAATATTTAATTTACTAGTACATAATAAACACCTGTATTCATTCATTGAATTTTACAATGTATGCACTACACCAAAGACTATACTAGACATATATTGTATGCAAACATTAACAGTTCAAAGTTGTAAATCTAATATTTTATTGAGTCACGTTATTTAATATATCTATTTTATTTTATTCCAACTCTTACCTGAAGATTCCTAATGCATTTGAAGGGTGAAGCTCTCTCCTCAGGAATTCTCCGCAACCTGTCACAAGCTCCCTGAGCTGAAGCATATCAGCTGCTACCAGCAAGTGCTGTACAGTACTCTTGTCTATAACTACTTCACCTGCATGTTTAAGGGGTCTGTTATGGTCTTATTTATAACGACTGAATAGTTACATGTCATCAATTCATTCACATAAATTTGTGTTTGCTTGCTCCATTGTCTTACTGGGAAATCTGGCATTTTATTCTTCAGTTTCACTCATTATCTCCACAATGGAGATGGAAATGTGGCAAAAATGTTTGTCCACATAACATCATATTATAAAGTAAAGTTAATAACAAGACATTACCAAGGAGGACAAGCATTAACATAAAAAACAAATTTAACCTATTGAAAAGTGCAATAAAAATATTTTAATCCATGGATGAGTGATGGGGTGGTCAAAGTTGGTGTACTTACCTGTATAAATAAAATCAATTATAATTGGAAGAATTTCTGGGGGCACACTGGGCAGAGTGACATGTCTTTTCTGACTCTCTTCCAAGCCAACATTGAACATTGCATCAAAATAAGCACAGCTGGCTGCAAGGACCACGCGATGAGCCTACAACAAGAAAACATTACCTTAAGTTAAATCTATTAACCAGCATCTTTGAAGACTACAGTAATATTATTATTATAAGAGGGAAAGATATTAAAGAATCATTGAACTTAGTACCTATTTGTCACGGTTAACGATTACTACATAATATATTGTGCAGTTTGTCGCTACGTTTAGTATTGTGCCTGGGTTTTAAATGAGGCGACAAATCAATTCAACGAATTATGCCTTGAATACTACGCTATGCCGTATGGTATATTTACCGTAATGGTTCGTACCTTAACTTTGATCTTTCCAGATATTAAATCTATGTCACAAAATCTTCCATCTCTTTGAAAACAACTTAAATTTAATGATATCTTATTCGCATAATCCCGACTTTTGTAAGGGCGAGATCCTTCACTATTTGAACTTTTCTCAAATATATTATTAGACATTATGTAGTAAATATATTACTACTGCTATTGACAAATGCATTAAGGTAAAAAAAACATTTATTTTGTTACGGAGTGGAAATCATAATAAACAAACACCGAAACTTCCCAATCATCAAGTAGGTACCCTGTGTACTCTTACTCACAGTGTACTCTACAGTTTTTGTCTATAATAAGGAAGGCGCAGGGAACTTTGCCCATGCTGCCAAGGCTGTCAGAAGTTTGATTCTAACGTTTTCTATTACTACCGCGTCTCTCACTGTTAAAGGTCACTGCCCACTACCCCGTATCATACCATGCAGGGCTGGGCAAAATACAAAATACATGTGTATTAGGTATTAGACATACTAAGTTATGCATTTTGATATTAAACCTTTTTAACCGACTTCAAAAAAAAAAAAAAAGGAGGTTCTCAGTTTGACCTGTATGTTTGTATGTATGTATGTATGTATGTTTGTCCACGATTATCTCGCGTTTGGCTGAACCGATTTAGATGCGGTTTTCAGCAAAGTATTTGTTACATTCTGGAGAAGGTTTTGGTATACAAGAATAATGGATACCACGTGACGTCATCCGCATGGATCCGTTATTAAGCGATATATTAGTTCAACTCGACCGATTTTTGTGTTGACGCGATTTTTTTAGTGATAGTTATACTTGTATCACTAAAAAGTGAAAAAAAAATGTAATAAAAAAAGACGAAAAAAATTTTTTAATAAAAAAATAGAACCGTCTTCAAAAAAAACCCACTGAACAAGACTAAATAATGACCGGCTTCCTAGGAATTGCCTATTTGATGGGTGCCTAATAGGTACATGGAATATATCGAAGTCGGTGGCAAGAATTATGTGACATTGCTATTGTGTAAACCTACTTGACACCGGCTTAGATATATTCCATGTACCTATTAGGCACCCATCAAATAGGCAATTCCTAGGAAACCGGTCATTATTTAGTCTTGTTCAGTGGGTTTTTTTTGAAGACGGTTCTATTTTTAATTTTTTAAAAAAATTTTTTCGTCTTTTTTATATTATAGTATATTTTGTTATAAATAATGCCTAATGACCTACATAGTACTATAAATTATACGTACTATAATTATTTAATGCATTCCTCATTATCTACTACTACTACTAATCACGTATTTAGCTAATTATTTAAGAAATATCTTATAGTTATTTATTTTATTTTTAGTCATTAAATAAATATGCACCTAAAAACATATGATATAAGATTTCATTTAAAAATATAATAAATCATTATATCGAAGTTTACATCATAATTTATCGACATGATACCACCCCTACGCTACGGTAACTGACTTTTATTGCCTGACTCGCCTCTTAGTTTTGCGGATACTATAGTCAAATAGCCAATTGAAATACTGCCCAGTCCTGGGGCATTACTCTGAACTTCGAAATTCGAACTTCGGATCGCCCCGTCACTTTCTTGCGAATTAGCTACGCGTCGAGAGCAAAAAGGATAGCAATAGACGAAGTTCGAATTTCGAAGTTCAGAGTAATGCCCCAGATACCATGACCGTTCTATGAACGGATAAGGCACGAACGCTCACTGCTATAGAAAGTGACGGTCGGTGATGGGCCGGTCTAGTGGGCATAGTCTCATACTTTTCAATACAAAGAATAGGTTTTATTCTGACACGTTCCCACGCTCATTTCCCAGGCTATACGGGTATCGGGTTATGGTATGATCCAGTGTAATGGAAAGAAGCCTTAAGGGCCTATTAGACTACGCGATATTCAGATTGTCTGAATATCGTGTATTCTAATATTCTTTGCTGATCATTGCTGCTTGTGTTCTTCGGCAAATAAAGTCGAGCCAATAAATGAGGGTGCTGTTCGGAATGAAATTGGCAACATGATCCAAAGTTTACCATTTGTTTGTAGGTGCTGGTTGCCATTTGAAAATATTATAGTTCAGCTGTCACCACTTACTCGAATTTTTGCTACCCAGAACAATAGTTATCTGTGTAACATGCAAAAAAAACTAAAAAAAGACTTTAACTATGTCTACACCTGTGCGCTTTCATGTTCAACTTGCGCTTTTCTCTGACGAGTGCCTCTGCAACCACAGCGCATGCAATAACGCATGTGCTCAAACTGGTTTGATATCAGCGCATACCCGTAGCGCACGCTGATCCGTCACCGTTGGGTCGACGTGCAACATTTTGCAAATAAAATGGCGGAAGATAAAGTCAAAACATTGGATTTTATTGAAGATTCAGTGTCACCCTCGTATTGCATGCGCTTGACGCAAGACGAATTGAAATCTTGAAAGCGCAAGTTGAACATGAAAGCGCACAGGTGTGGACATAGCTAATGGTTGACATGTTGACGTTTGCTTTGGTTTGGTTGACATGAGTGACAATTTGAGATCAAAATAGTTTTTCGTAAAAACTTTTCAGACATATTAAATTTGTTATAGTAACTTATGTTCTCTTCCATAAAAAACGTTTTTAAATGGAGACCTCTAAAGAAAAGTACAGAAGAAAACAAATGGCAACCGTCACTTTTATTAGCAGCTTTTGTTGGGATTCTTGAAGATGTTTTGTTTTGGAAGAAAATGTGGACATCGCTCATTTTTATTTTCATTATGAACATTATTTTTTTGTAAGTATAAGTTAATTAAACAGTTGCAAAAGCCTTGTAACTGAACCAATCTGGTAGTTACCTATACTAACTACATGACATGAGTATAATTATTTACGCACTTAGGCAAGGTGTTGCGTGTGTGCAATTCAAAAGCTAGATCAAAATCGACCCTGTGGGTTTAAAATAAGGTTACACATTTTTTTTATAAAAAATCAGCAAAACAACCTTTATGAGTATTATTATTATAATAATACATTATTTCCGAAAACCGTAAATTTGTAGTTTATCACAAAAAAAAACGAACTATTTACATACTTATAAATTTTCCACTTTGTAGAGTTGAAAAGTGTCAAATTTTTGATACCGCAACTTTACAATCAAGTTGGCCATAAAAATGGGTAATATCTGAAAAGGTGTTGCAAATATATAACAATAATATAATAAAGATTTGTTTATTTTGGAGATTTTCAAAACTGGGGATACTATTTATTACACCATTTACAAATAAAATAAATAAATTACTAGCATAACTAACATGAAATTACAAATTCTCGATATAAAAGTTACAATATAATATTTTTTAACTCCTCATTTATAAGACTTATTTAATGTAAACTTTAAAGCCACAAAACAAAGAGATTATAGAACCCTACACAATGTTGGATTGGTCAGATAGGTACTTGTAGAATAACACATAAAAAACTGACAGTGTTATTACAAAAACTGTTGAATTGAACGCCTTGGTTAGTAAATGTCAATCCATAGAAAACTGTCATTTTAGACTTGTCTAAGGCCCTAACGCGTGTCTAAGTTTTTAAGGGTTCCGTACCCGAAGGGCGCCCAACGGGACCCTATTTATATACCTACGCTGTCCGTCCGCCAGTCCGTCTGTCTGTCCTAACTATAAAGAGCTGTATCTTTTGAAACATAATAGATAGCGGGTTCACTTTTTTTCAGAATATGTGTTATTACAGCGGATTAAGTAACAAATAAAAAAAAAATAAAGTGAAATAATAATGGGGGTCCCCATACAAGAAACGTTTCTTTTCAACATATTTTTATTTTTGTTGTATCGTAAAAACAGTAAAACATACAAGCGTCAAAATTGGTATGATTGATTATAGAACAAACCCTATAGAATAACAACAAATACTAAAAACCAGCCAAATGTGTACGGAACCCTCAGTGCGCGAGTCTGACTCGCACTTGCCTGGTTTTTTGTAATAAGACCGTGATTGTTTAACAAAATAAAACACGTTTTTCTTTTTTCAGTGTCTGTCTTCATTTTAATGTAAACTTTGTAGAGTTTGTTATTTATTTGTTAATTGCAATTGATGCCATGGATGCATTTGAAGCTTGGCTGAAGTATAAACACAGAACAGTTTGTTTAAAAAAACTTGCCTCCAACCATGGAACTAAACTGAGTTCAGCTGCAGTGCACTTGAAAGAATGGATGAAGCTGAAATGGTGTGAATACATATATTTACGTGAAACTAATCATGCTAAGGTATCAGTCAGATAACAAATATATAATATAATCTTTAATCCTCAATTCATTTTTTGGATTGATCTAATCCTTTTGTATTTATGTTTCAGGCTTGTTTGATGGTGAATATTAATTTGGGCATAATTTTCCTTCTAGGGAAATACATAAGCGGATATGAGTTAATGTACATAATACTTATGGGAATTTGTTTATTTTATAAGATTTCTAAGTCAATCATTAAGGTTGTCAATAAAATTCATCAAAATGCTGGTAAGGAATATTGGAATATTACAATAACACATGTATTTTTTTCCTAAAGTAAGTTATTTTCAATACATACCTGTATACACACACCTGCATAGTTATTTATTGTTTTAACTGGTTCTGTACTTTTTATGTATTTCAGAATCTGATGGTGAATTTGATGATCTTATTCCTGAAGTATCAGATGTAGACTTCAAGATACTATCTATTGAGCCAGAGATAAAACATGTTGTTGATGACAGGCAAAGTCTTGGTAACTATACATATACAGGGTGAAAAGTTGAGATGGGTCAATAAGGGCAGCTAATAGATCCCTTGCTGCCACGCGAAAATTCTCTTAGGAGACCTACCTTACTAACTTTTTAAGTGATGACAATCGACATTCACAGATTTTTGATAAAATGTACAGTCCGCAAGAAAATCGTCAGATTTGAGTAACTTCTTTTTTAATGCCAATTGATCCAATTTCTATCAAGGATTAAAATACTCTTTGAGACCAATTAAGGTTAGAGTACTAGAACACCCACAAATCAAAGAAAACTTTTTCCATACAGTTTATCGTGACATGACGCTGTTATTATGACGGTGTTGCTAGGTAACAATTAAAGTTGTTGACCGTACAAGCTTTCTAAGTATATTTGGTTGAGCACACGCGCGATGGTGCACTATCAATGGAATCTGTCTTCTACCACTGTAATCTAAAAGAAATAAAAATGATACTCGGTTAAAATTGCGCCAGTAGAGTCGCGCATCAATCGCATCATCGTCATCATCATTATGTCAGTTCCCCAAAACACTGTGATCGGCGTTGTGATACTCGCACCCAGCTGAAACAAACATGTATAGACCTAATTTTTCAAGTCACCGCTCACGCGTAAAACTCATCTGGATGAGATCAAAGAGTAAATAAAACCATCAATAATAAAAATATAGACAAAAAATGCTCACTTATAAGGAGCCGTTCAAGTATTATTACGTAAGCAGAATTTTAGTCATTTTTAGGGTTCCGTACCCGAAGGGTGCCACGGGACCCTATTACTATGCCTCCGCTGTCCGTCCGTCCGTCTGTCTGTCGCCGGGCTGTATCTCATGAACCGAAATAGGTAGACAGCTGAAATTTTCACAAAATGTGTATGTCTATTGCCGCTATAGCAACAAATAATAAAAATATAATAAAATTAAAGAGGGCTCCCATACAAAAAGTGTCACTCCGCAGGCTGTATCTCATGAACCGTAATAGATAGACTGTTGAACTTTTCACAGAGTGTGTATCTCTGTTGCCTCTATGACAACAAATATTAAAAAGTACATAGAACCCTTCGTCTGCGAGTTAGACTCGCACTTGGCCGGTTTTTAACCTCGTTTCTCAGCGATAAGAGAAAATAAAAAAAATCACATACAATAATGTCAAGATTTTATTAATAGTACCTGGGAGACCGAGCGTCGTCGCCCGGGTCGAAACCGAATTTTTAATCAATTTTCTATACAAAAACAAAAAAAAACGATACAAGTCTCACCATAAGGGTTCTTTTTGTACTATTATAGTACGGAACCCTAAAAACCGCGTTATATGACACGTTTAGGGCGCTGGGGGTGACATTTACCCTGAAGAGGTGGGGGAGAGTTGATATTTTTTACTTCACCCTAGTAAAACATATCCTAATTGAGAATAGACTCCTGTAGCTAGTTTTATTTGAAATCTCTCTCATAAAATAGACCCTGTGTTCACTGCTCGCTACCGCCGCCGCCGATTTCGCCGCGCCGCCGCGAAAAAGTAACGGCGCGCCGAATGAGCGAGAGAGATAATAGAATCGGTCACTAGTCAGTATAAACGTGCTCGTTGATGCCGTTACCTTTTCGCGGCGGCGGCGGCGCGCCGGCGCGGCGCTCATATCTGAGAGTTGATAAATTTTAACTTCGCCCTAGTGCGGACATATCCCAATTTAAAAAAATTCCTTTAATTTTGTCAAATTTTAGTCTAGAATGCGTGAACTACCCCTTCGGTGCTTAAGTAATATTTTGAATAGCCACTAAGTAATAAGATTCATATCATAAGTATGAACTTATTCATAATCTGCCGTTTTACAGACTATTTTAAACCAGAGGATATTCCTATCGAGGATAGTGATAGCTCTGAGCACAGTAGCTCTCTTGTGACCAACATGTCTATGGAAAACATGCAGGCATTCGAAAAGGAAGCGGAAATTACAGACTCCAGTGAAGATGAATATATGCCTTTAGGTATGATATATTCCTTGACCCAGAGAGAAAAGTTTCATCTTACAAAATGAACTTTTTTGTCATAAGCCGGGTGGGCCCGCTGCGCCATGTTTTCGTGTTTTTCTAACACCTAACATGTTTTCCTATAACATAACATAATACATGCTCACTAGTGGTCCAAACGAAAAATTTAAATAGATCAACCCCAGGGCTACCAAAAACACCCCCACGTATGTTCAGAGATTTTTACTAGTTTCGTAGATACTTATTGATCATTTTAATCTGAAATTCTCTAATTTTCCTTTATGTCCATGTCACGAAAAATCCTTAGGTCGGAGTTCACCAACCAATTTAACGGACTGTTAAATCCTAATCGGCTGTTAGTCAATACATTTTGACAGCCGTCAGACCTCTAATCGCCTGTTGAACTGTTGGTGAACTCCGACCTTTCATGTTTTATTTCTGAAGATTAACAGTGGTATCTTACATTATTAGAATCATTACGAATCAGCGAAGTTTTTAAAACCATTTGCTAGATTTTTTTAAATCAACTTTTTAAAACTTCGCTGATTCGTAATGATTCTAATAATGTAAGATATCGCTGATAAACTTCTGAAATAAAACATGAAATTAAGGATTTTTCGTGACTGGACATAAGGGAAAATTGAAAAATTCAGATTAAAATGATATATCTCCGAAACTAGAAATCGCTGAATATACATGAGGGTGTTTTTGGTAGCCCTGGGGTTGACCTATTTAAATGTTTCGTTTGGACCGCTATTTATGGGACACCCAGTATAATAATAATAACATAATATCTCGTAGTTCAACAGAAGCAACTCCGGTCTACACTAGAGGAAGTCCAGCCTACAGAGTCTTGGAGTGGGGCAGCATACAATGCGCTGTTTAATCTGGCAGGAGCTTTTTCTGGCATGGTGTATACTTCTTCAGATGACAACAAAAGGAAACGCGTATCTAGTGTAGACTCTTCGGATGGCTTTGAAATGATTGATAAAAATGATTTAAATTAAGGACATCTCAAAGACAACAGTGATGACTTATTACTTATTGTATTTCAATGTTTACATTACTTATGAATTATGATACAGTGTTAACAATAATATCTCTCAAAGATTACTTCATTACAACCTCAAACATTGCATGACATATTTTCCAATCGAGACATCAGTTCTTGGTGCTGTTTTTTAAGTGCTTTTAATCTTACTCCGTTGAGTGCATTACGTGCAACCAGTGCCTCTAACATTGGACGTGACATCTGTAACAATAAGATACATGTTACCCTGAAACTGTACTTGCATATTATTGGATGATATTTTTCTATAAATAGACCTGGTTTGATTCAAAGCGTCTGACTTACCTTTTCCACTATATGTCCTATAGCTATAGTTCTCACAGCAGCATTGTGTTGCTTGATTATAATATCGTCCGACTCACTATGGCCTACTTCATTGTTGTAAGCCTCATCCTCTTCTTCCTTAAGAATTGCGGGTAGCCGTGTTAGTATCTACAAATTGTGAATTATTCTGATTATTTTAATTCTTATCAACCATATTATATTATGTGACATCCCCAAGGTCCACTTATTCGTTTATTTTCAAGCTGAAGCTGTTTTCTAAATAAGTTGGACATTCTAGTTTGACAATGACGACGAATGGAGACGGTATATGCGTTTAGGGTGAGAGGTTGTTTGTTTGTTCGTTTGTGTGTGCATTCGAATGTTGCCATTTATCTCGAAAACGGTTCGACCGATTCAGATGCGGTTTTCTGTAAAGGGTTTGTAATTCATCAGCGATGGTTCTTAGATAGGTTGGTGTTGTGTGCTGCTCTGCAGCAGCACCACCATAGTGAAACTCAATTAATTATATAGTAAAATGATGTACGTTCAACGTACATAATGTACGTATGCTGTTTATGGCTGTACCTATACTAGGGAACGAAATAATAGGCATTGAAAGTACACAAACATCATTCGTACATCAATATCCATAAGAAAAAAAAAAGCTAATATCATTTCTACCTACGAGATCTAAGTGGCTCTGCTGCAGAGTATGCTCCCCAGCAGAGCCACTTTCAATGCCCATTATTTCGTTCCCTAGTATAGGTACAGCCATAAAAAGCATACATACATTATGTACGTTCAACGTACATCATTTTACCATTCGCACCTTTAGAATGAAAGTGACCTAATACAAAATGTTAAGTTTTCTACTTCGAGTCTTAAAGTTGTTATTATAGAGACCTAACTCAAAATATAAACATTTTGGAGTTAGGTCACTTTCATTCTGAAGGTGCGATATAATTAATTGATTTTCATTACGGTGGCGCGGCTGCAGAGCAGCACACGTTGATGTTACTGTGGTAACTCGCTAGGGTGCGGTGCACTGCAAAAAACGAATGTTGCCATCTATCTCGAAAACGGTTCGACAGACTCAGATATGGTTTTCTGTTAAGGTTTTGTAATTCATCTGTGATGGTTCTTAGATAGATGTTACGGCGGTAACTCGCCAGGGAGCGTTGCAGTAAATATTTAAGACTACAGCCTGAAAAAAAAAGAGTAGAAAATAATGGGGACGCCACTATATGTCAAATTCGATTTCATGTGGCAACTCTTAAGTATCGGTGTTTTTTTATAGAATACTTAAGTGTTGCCGGTAAAAATATTTGTAGTTCCGTTGCTACACTTTTGCCAGGCTGTAAGTATAATACGCGCGCGATCTGAGTGCAGCCCTGAGGAATGCGAGCGAGAGACATCAAGGTCAGCACAGCAGTACACTACAGGGCGAGCGAGGCGAGGTGTGTCGCCGGCGGGGGGACGCCCCACCTCATACCCCGACTGCACTCAGATCGCGCGCGTGCTATAAGTAGACTTTATTGGTTCTAGAGTTAACGTTATCTTAGCTTATTTTCGGTAGGTATAAACATTTAATAAGCACCGATTTCCTCTAATGGTACTTATCGTAAAGTAAAAATTTACAAAAATATTTAATGTTGTAAAAAAATGTTTGCTCGGTTTTAAAAAAGGTTGCATGACACCACCCATTACCTGTGACGGCAAAAAATTGAGCACAGCTGCGGCGCCGTTTCACGATACGTTGTCGAGACTCTATTATTGAAAATGTAAATGTATGGTGCCGTGCCGTTACACGATTGATTTTTAGGCCGTGGCAATGAATGGGTTAAAGACTGTTAAAATGTATATAATTACCGAAAATTTGCTAATATTTGTGTTTTTTTGGAGATTGTTGTTTGTGTTTGTAAGAATATCGACTGAACCCTACACTAAGCATGGTCCGACATGCTCTTCCCTGGTTTTTTTCTATTACAGTCTTTACATTTGTAATGGGTTTTGCAAAATTTTCAATTTTGTTTTTTTTTTTATTTGTCATTTCACTTTAACCTTTTCAATGCCATGCCAGAAGTAGATAAGATACATACTCATCGATTTCAGCTGAAAAGCACTGCAGACCTGTAGTGCAGATACAACCATCCACTATCCATGATATTGAAAAGGTTATGAATTTATGATATGATAAATACAATTTCGTGAGTTAGTAACACCTAGTAGGTAAAATCCGGAAAGGGCAACAAAAAGTGATCACTGAAATTATGAGTTCAACGTAATGGTAATGATTTAGGTAAGACTTCGTGTTGGTAATGTTTTTTTAAAATAAATACGCGTAATCGCGTAAATGTACAATAATGCGCAACAGTAAGGCTAGCTAGACATGTTGCTATCAATTTGTTAAGCTATCAGCTCTAGTGGATGTACTGTGCAACAGTGTAATTGATGTTGTTGTCTGATGACCACTATGAGTGGACAACAATTTATTTGTTACTTTAAGCTAAACTTCAAGTGAATCTGTCAGTTGGGCCTAAGAGGTTTTTCTTAATAGCGTGGATTATTTAGGATGAAGCTACAAGTTACACATAATGTAAAATATAGACATTTCTTCATTCTTTTCATCTTAAGGTCCGGGTGTACCTAAGGGTAACCAACCTAACATAATGTAATCTAACCTAACCTAACGTCCTGGTTACCCTTTAGTACACTCTAACCACACTTGCATTTTATAATAATAGTTGTTTTGTATAAGTATTGCTGATGTACCCAAATTATGTGAATGAAAAGAGATACAAATTACAAATGAATATTAGGACATGGTCCATCTTCATCATCACTTTGACTCAATAATAATATATGGTCCTTACCTCAAAATTATTAGTCATGAGAGAGTCATTATTGTTCACTACCTCCATCTCAATTTCTCTTCTACTTTGAGTAGCACCCTCAGTAACAGATTGGAAACAAGTAATTTGTATCTGTAAAAAAACAAAGAATTAAAGAAATAACCAATAACAATGTAATTATTCTATCTTGAAATTAAAATTAGTAGAATACTAACTGATGGAGCTTTTGTGCTCTGGTCAGTAAGGAATGCAGCAAATATTATTCCAACAAAACTGGCATCCATTCTTTGATACATTGACTGCGTAGCAAGATCTGAAAATAAGAAGAATTTAAAATGTTTCATTGTAATTATCTTAGGAAACATCCATAAAAAACCAACATCATATTTCAACAATAATAGAACTTACCAACATGGGAAGGCCAAACAGTAATATGTGGATGAGAATGGTACCAGCCCACTACTCTTAATGGGCGACCCACTTCTGCAGCAAGCTCTTCTGCTCTCATTGTTGCTTGCACCAATTGCTCCTCCGAGATCTCCACACGATCGGGTTTCTTATCTAACCGACGCAAGATAACTGATGACACAATTGAAACCAGAGACCCATTGTCGTGGACCTGCAAAGGATTCAGACCATAGGTACATAACAGTCATAGGTACATAGGTCATAGGTCATGGGTCATGTACATAGGTACATATACACCTTCCTTACAGTCGTCTTACGAACACGTTCGCGGGGGGAGAAAGGGGCGGTAGCGAGCCCAAGCTGCATAGCACTCGCTTGGGCGTTGTTCATACATGTATTACAACCAATGCAGAGTGCTTTGTAGGCGTCGTAAATTAAATAATTTCTATTACCTACCGAGTAATTTAACACATACCTCCCCTATCAATAACCCCATTATTTCTTCCTTTTCTGTAGATAAAGCATGTTGAACACAAACTAAAGTAACGTCGGTTGATAGCAAGACTTTATTCAGCATTTTGTCAGAAACAATTAAGACAACACAAACAAGAAAATCAAAATAACATCCACTTGACTTGCAGGGGGGCACGCGTAGAATGGTTCCCATCTTCATTGTCGGCAGCGACCTCTGGAGTGTTGATGAAAATACAAAACGTCAACTGTCAAACATGTGTCAGTCAAGCGTTGTCTGTGCGGTAATGCGTTTCTCTGAGTTCTCTCATTATTAAATGTATTGCTATTGTTATTGTGACACCATAGAACCGCGTCATAATAAAGTGTCATACTGAGAGGCACAAAATGGATGTCACTTTATAATGAACGGTTCTATGGAGTCGCAATATAATGTTTCGGTGGTAAACTGTACGCTACATGCCTAGGTACATATATATAGTATAGCATTAGTTCAACCACAGTTCTCTAGGTGGCAGCACTTGTTATACATGCAAGTTTGACCATAGAGTTGCCACTCTTTTCCTCTATGTTGACTTGTCTGCACTTTTTTTTTCTTCTGTCATATGTCAATAATATCATGTCATTACAATTTATGAAAGACGCTATGAATAGTAGAATGTTCAACAAAGGACTAAAGTACACGAGACTAGAACACACGAGATATTTATACACCCGAGCAAAGCGAGGGTGGATGAAGTTCGAGTGTGATTATGGATTTTTAGTCTCGACTTAAACACTCTACTTTTCACTTTGAATTGAATGCGAGGAAAAAAACGATGTTCTATACAAAATTACAATAGCAAAAAAAATTTATTCCGCGGTTTTTAATAATTTTTTGTAAAGTGACGCTTTAAATGCTTGCATATTTAGCCAACAGATTCAAACTTGAAAACCATTTTTTCAAAACTAATTGGACCATGCATAATAAAATGAATTCATCCTTAATAGATTCATTTTCGTAATAATTAATCGTGTTTCACGAAATCGTTTTTTTAAATATTTATGCACAGTTGTCATTTTGAGGTTATTTCCACGCCTTAGAGAATTTACCACTGGAGCCGCCTTAGGCAGACATTCCCCTCTGCCGAGGTATAAGAACAAATGATCTTGTACGTTTATGAAAACAGCCGTGTTTATTCGATACTCACATTGTCAAAGTCGTTTTCGAAGAGTGAAGAGCTCCAGAAAAATGCCATGTTGTGCCGTATTTTTGTGTAAAAACCGATCAAATACGTCAAGTTTGCAGAAAGACGGAATTACATTTCAGATGTAAGTATTTTTCACCGTTGATTTTGATTGTAATTGAGCATTTTGTGTATATTTACATGGCACGAGTCGATCATCGATTCTCAAATCGATTATAAAACGTTCAGCCTAATATTCATTTTAGAAAGGGATAGCACTAAAAAAGCAGCACAAATCCACCATAAGGTTCACTTTTGTGAAATTAGTATGGTAATGCAAGATAAAATGGCCTTAGTCTAATTAATGCGTACTTCCTAGCGAGACTCGAATTAACTTCATGCTATATTGAACCTTAAGACTGTGTTTGTAAAATCTATAATCGATCGCTTGATTCAAATATGTATGTGTGAGTTGATTTCGTCTAGTTAAGGTAAATGCATTTTTCACCAACCGAATTTCTCCTATTTTAATTCATAACTTTCATAAATAATTATCGTTTATCCGTGAAATAAATAAAATTATAATTTACTCCATTTTTCGGGGAAACTTTAATGTTGTAGGCAACATGAACTTTTCACGACAGGTGAGCTCGCCATCATTGTCTATTCCATATAACTGCGTATTCCTAACGTACTAGGTGTAAGTGAGATAAATAAAGTTTGTTTGTTCAAATATTATTGGTTTCCAAGCTACGTCACGATTATTAGTTTTTGGCACTAAAATAATGTTTACAAAATTGACCAACCAAAAAGGTATGAAACAAGGTTCAAAAATAACTTAGCGGTACAAACAACCTCAAAATTAAAACTGCACAGCACAGGCCCCAACGCAATGGCAATCATCATTATCAGCCGCAAGACGTCCACTGCTGGACAATGGCCTTCCCCAAGGTTTTCCACAACGATCGGTCCTCTGCTGCTGTCATCCAGCAAAAAAAATATAAAAATATGCAATAAATTAGGAGATCATATAAAAATATAGAATCGAAAAAATATTCCTAAAGTACCTACTTAAAAGGTTTTTTAACACGAAAATGTTATACTAACACCTTAAATGACGTTTTTGAAGATGAAAATACGTAAACCTCGGTCTCTCTCCTTATCTACTATTGCTGTGCTGTGCCCAGCAGGGTCTCATATGCTTAACTTTCCTATTTGTAACATAGTTTGTAAGTTGCATGTGAATTAAGCAATAAAAATATTATGAATATGAAAAAAATATTTAAAATATATCTCTAAGTATGTAATTTATTTCCAGGTGCATTAAAATGATGATAAACTCATCAAAATTACCATTACACTATTGATCGTAATCGTATAAAGATTCCAACCTTATTAAAAAAATAAACGTACATCCAGGTCTTAAGTGTTCGGGGAAACGTACATTTACCTTAATGCGTACTCCCCACGAGACTCGATGCACTCCCCACGAGACTCGACGTACTCCTCACGAGACTCGAATCAACTTCATACTATATTGAACCTTAAAATTGTGTTCGTAAAATCTATAATCGATGACTTGATTCAAATATGTCGCCCATTCAATAGTGTTGTGATACAGTTTATATCGATAAAATCCCCTACTAATCTATACTAAAAATTATATTATAAATGCGAAAGTAACTCTGTCTGTCTGTCTGTCTGTCTGTCTGTCTGTCTGTCTGTTACCTTTTCACGCTTAAACCGCTGAACCGATTTAGATGAAATTTGGTATGGAGATACTTTGAGTCCCGGGGAAGGACATAGGATACTTTTCATCCCGGAAATAATCCTTTAAGGGGGTGAAAAGGGGGGTGGAAGTTTGTATGGGGAATCTATAATTTATTAAGTAGGGTTATACAATTTAGTATGGAGATAGTTTGAGTCCCGGGGAAGGACTTAGGGTACTTTTTATCCCGGAAATTTGAGAGTTCCCGATGGAGCAGCAAGGGGAAGGGTAGGGGGAGGGGGGAGCTGGGCGAATTGGACAGGGGGTTAGGGAGGAGGGGGAGGTCGTAATGGAAAAATACACAAACACCAGGCTATCATATCTTTCAAAAAAAACTAATCCACAAAAATGCATTAGGCATATATATATACTAAATTAATACATTTTAAAAACCAGTAATTATTAATCAGTATTTTTTCAAGATAGGACAGCTTCGTGTTTTTGTAATAAATAATTGATGATTAATAACGCGTAATAAATCATTATTAGTAAATTCACAAAAGATCGCTTGTGAGCTCGAGGACAAGTTAACAAGGAGCAGGTCGCCGTAATTATCATACGTGTCTTGTGACTTTGGTTGCAAGGTTGTTCGTAGAAGAGTACCTAACACAGCCTTATGTTGACGAAATCGCGGGACAAACAAAAGCTCGTCAGTTCATAACTCTTCGTCGAACTCACGGCCGATTTGTTTTCTTCTTCTTCTTCTTCATAAAGTGCCTCTCCAACTAGTGAAGGTTGGCTATCAGTTGCTGGAATCTGTCGCTATCCTTTGCGAGACAGAATAGCTCGGACGCGCTCGTAATTCCAGTCCACTTCCGGATGTTGCGAAGCCACGACTTGTTTTGGTGAACACAAAACTTGTTTATCTATTTGTTTGTAATCATAGTAGTGTAATACCAGACTGTTAATAGTATTATTCTTTAAAATGGTATTCTTTACCTTATGATTTAATATAAAAAATATTAATACAAAATGGCGCATAATATACATACAATTTGTTAAAACTCGTATACAAAAGATAAGTAATATTTTCGTGTAAAGTGCTGCCATCTATATCACAACTTTCAAATTAATCGACATCGACAATGTCGATATGCACCCAATCTCTAATAATCGTTTAATAATCGGTAAGATAACGCACACGTCTTTATTTTAAAATTGTGTAAGAACATGTTGGTAATAAAAAAAATGTGCATGTGTGTGTAATTTTAAGCTAGTGTTTTTGTTTTTTATTGGTGTAGGTGTGTAGCAATGGGAGCGAATTTCGTATTTGTGTTGAGTATTGTGTATGTAGTGTTACCTCACCTCCCCCTAAAAGTGACAGACTTTAGTGCTTGGGAAATTGCGTCAATGCTTACTCCAGTGGTAAATTCTCTAAGAGAAAAATATATGATTCAATTTTGTCTGCACTTGAATGTGCTTGAATTGGGTAGGTAAAGTTTTTGGAAGAGGTGTAATTTATATTTTTTTTCGATAGTCGTCATCCTAAAGATCAAGGAACTGCGGCTCTTTTATTTTTATTCCCTCTAATATTTTAGATTTTTTTTTAAATTATTAAGTTGACATTTGTAAACTTTAATGACCGACAAGCTTGTTGCCTTCGTACTTAAGGAAAAAGAAAAAAAAAACTCACTTCTATATCTGTCAAACTTTAATGTATGACAAGTGCTGCCACCTAGAGAGTTGTGGTTGAACTAAAGCTATACTATATATACGTACCTAGGCATGTACAGTTTACCACCGAAACATTATTTTGCGACTCTGCATAGAACCGTTTCATAATAAAGTGACGTCTATTTTGTGCCTCTCAGTATGTCATTTTATTATGACGCGGTTCTATGGTGTCACAATAACAAAGTATTCAGCAATACATTTAATAATGAGAGAACTCAGAGAAACGCATTTCCGCACAGACAACGCTTGACTGACTGACATTGGACGGACACATGTTTGACAGTTGACGTTTTGTATTTTCATCAACACTCCAGAGGTCGCTACCGTCAATGAAAATGGGAACCATTCTAAGTGTGCCCCCTGCCTTGACTTGACAATGACAGATATTATAGAAGTGACAGTTTTTTTTTCTTTTTCATTAAGTACGAAGGCAACAAGCTTGTCGGTCATTAAATTTTACAAATGTCAACTTAATAACTAAAAAAAATATTTTAAAAATATTAGAGGAAATAAAAATAAAAGAGCTGCAGTTTCTTGATCTTAAGGATGACGACTATCGAAAAAAAATATAATTTACACCTCTTCCAAAAACTTTACCTACCCAATTGAACACAGATACCTAGGCTGTTTGTGCACTACAAGTAGGTAGCCCGAGACACTTACGATTTTTTTAGAAAAAAACTCAATATCAGGCAAAAAAAATTTATGCGGTCTTTACATGTAATTTTAAGAGACTATATTTTTGAATCCACCAAAATATCGTACCGGAAAAAAGAGTGATTTTTTTCAGCAAATATCCTATCACCATTTTTGTGCTGAAAACGTACTTATGTACTTTAATGACCGCAACCAATCCAAAAATATATGTAACAGGAAATAAAAGTTTTGGAATGAAGGTGATTATTTCACTTTTTGTGCAATATACTCCAGGAAAGTAATAAAATAAGCTTTTTTGAGGCAAATTGTATCAAAAAATATTATTTAATAAAAACATTATTTTTATTTGGATGGTAGGTATTTTTTTGATAAAATAAAATAAAATTTATTTATTTTATTCAGTATATAATATGATAAGAGAAGTAACGGAAACATAACTAGGTATATCAAAAACTGAAATGTTAGCATTTTTTTCTTTCATCTAACACAATTTTGAATTTTTCTTAAAGACTGTTAGAAATAACTGTTGTAGGTATAAACAAAAATAAATGGATTTCATATTTATTAAAGTGTGAAGTAATTAATAGCATTTTTGCCTGATTTTTACGGAATTTAAATATGTAGTTTTGTTTTTATTTTATTTTACCATCGCGGTCATAAATGTAGGTGAATTATTAAGGAATTCTAATATTTAAACAAACTAGTTAATCTATTTTTTATTTAAAATAATTACTGATATCTATATATATGTAGATATCAGTAATTTTTGTAACAAAATATTGTTGAATCTTCATAGAGAGAAATCGGGTGGCTACTCTCAGGCTATTTAAAGCGTTTTTACCGATCGCATTTTTTGTAGCACAGCATAAAATCGACTTCAAAAACCCACTAATAGCATGAAATAGGTAATGATTGTTCTGTTTAGAACTGCCTCTGTGTAAAGGGGGCCGGCAGACTGCGGCCATTTTCGAACTTAAGTAGAAACCTGAAAGTTAGTGTCTAGGCTTCTGCATTAAACATAAAATAATTATTTCGGCGTGTTTGGAAAACATTCCTATTTTTGGAAAAATCTATCTCTTCGTAGTGAAAACTTTATCCGTACTTAGGTACCTACTTTTTAACGAAAATATTGACTCCGCAGACGAAGTCGCGGGCGGAAAGCTAGTATCAATATAAGTATATATATCGTTGCCTATTAGTACCCATAGTACAAGCCTAGAGCTTAGTTTGGGACTAGGTCAATTTGTGTGAGATTGGCCCCTGATATTTATTATTTATTTAATAATTAAGTAAGTAATTCGTTTGGTGAGTCCAAAAATAGCAATTTTTTAGGAGAGATGTCTGATGGGCATTTCACGTCACCTTTATTCATTAAAGTGTAGGTTTAAATAGCCACTAAGCATATTAAAAAGGATTGATAGTGTCTGTCTTCACTAATGACAATCTCACAAAACACGACCATCGCGTCACGTCGCGTTATTTTAGAACACAGCATAGGTATCTACCTCAAAGCATGTGTGTACTATTCTAATTATAACCTCTCTCACACAGTGCAAAAATAGTTCTCTAATAACTCTACGTGATCCAGCTGAAATGTGGAATCGGCGGCGTTCATATTCATGTCCCGTAAAATTTGTGCAGACAAAACACATTATCGGCCACCAATTTATTGTGTAGCCTGCGCTAACTTTGCGTTAACAGCGTAACTGCGTTAACAGCAAACTAACTTTGTTAGTTTCTCGAACATAATGTATGTACCTACTATTAGTGAATGAAGGGGGGTCCAATCGTTAGCTATAGCAGCATTAGGCAAGTTTAGCAGAAAGCCAGAAAGTTGATATGTGAGAGAAAGTTAATGACAGCGGGTTTCACCGCATTTGTCGACGCCTTTAAGATCGTATTTTTATTTAGCGGTAAGTATACTGAATAAGTATACACAGTTTATGTATACTTCCATGTTTTACATAAGAATAGGTAGCAGCGGGCTTAACATGCATGAACGAGATAAAAGACAGGTGTTAGGGAAATTAATACATTTATTCCATATTCTAACGTAAGACTTAACGCTTAAAGTTTAAAATAAAAGTGTGCGCTGTGCGCCGTGCACCGTGCGCCGTGTACGATGCGCCGGCACCGCTCAGGGCGCTCCGCTCGCCAGTTGATGTTCCGCTGTCGCTAAACTCGGAAATGGAATTCTAGAAAAATGTCAACACATGGATTGCCACCATATAAAAAAATTAACCCAAGCGGTGGATGGTTGCAAAACCATTGAAATATTTGAAAAAGTTATCTCATTCAGAATTAGATACCAATTACTGAATCAAATACCAAACAGGTTTTTTTTATTATTTCACTTTAATTCTGAATGTTCGTCGGTTCGTCGGAACGGTTCGTCGTGACCGGCGCCGTGCCCTTCCTCGGTGGCGGCCGGCGCCGTGGGGATGGCGCCGCCGTGGGGATGGGTCCGCGCCTATTCGGCTTGAATTTGGATGACGCGTGGCGTGCTTAGGACAGAGTAAACTTGCGCTCATTAATGATCATAAAAAAAAGTATTTTGAATATTATTACGATACCAGAAAGATTTCCCCATAAAAGTCATGGGAACATGAATAAATATGATGTACATGTACCTAATATTACAGGTATCGAAATGTTCATGAAGCTTGTTGTTATTGTGCTATTTGACGAGTTTTGGGGTTTTTGCCGGTATTACGTGGCGCCAGTGGAATAGTTTTAACCCGGGTCCGTGTGTGCGACTCCCGCTTCGCCCACAAAGCCGATGCTAGCGATATTTACGCATTCATCTGATATTAATAGAACTTCACAAAATCCTATTTTTAAAAGCGAACTTCTAAGTGCCAAGCGATTTCGCATGACATTGAGCCCTCGCGTAAATCTGGTAACGTTTACGCCTCATAGCCATAGCTAACAAATACCATTGTCGCGTAAGGCTGCTAAACGCTATACCTAAACGAAAAATATAATCAAATATCTCGATGTTCTTAGCCGGTTACGGACATTTTAACTAGTCATGTAATTGTTGCATGAGATAATAATACTTTCAAGGACTTATCTCAGAGAAGGCAACCTTACCAAATCTGTACCTACCAATAAGAGACGCTACACACTAATCACTTTTGTTTGTATTATAAAATTCTATGACACAAAAAAGGGCTGCAAAAAGGATGCCGATAAAAAAAAAATAGTACAGTAGGTACTTTGCAGGTTTACCGCCTGTTTCACAGTCGTCAAGTAAAGCATATCTGTCAAAACTGCGTCCACTATACTTAGTGGGCGAAAAAAGTTTTGATTTCTTTATAAAGTTATAATTGCTTTGTCAAACAGCAAGCGTGGTGCGGGGCGATGACAGCGCGACGCACTCCAGTTACAATGCAGGAAAACGTCGCGTTGCGCCAAGAACACGTCGCGCGCGTCAAGCGCGGCTCGCAGCGCGTTCCCAGCGCGACGCGTTCTCTCTCAATCTCGATCCAAGTTAACACATTAATATAGCTATTATGGCCCATATCATATAGAACTGGATGTTCTCTAACACTATATAAATTATTCAACATCCATGGTCACAAATACACCATTTTGTAAACAAATCAACGTGAAAATCACGCCCCGCCGGCTCGGCTTGGGGCGATTACCCCGCGCCCGACGCGGCGCGCAGCGCATCAGCGCATGCCACGCCACGCTACTATGGCGCCGCGCCAAGCCGGCTGTTTGACGAAGCCTTTATTTACGTACTGTCAATTCGTAGGTAGGTAGGTACATCGATTTTTGGGTGTGAGTGAACGAAGTAAGGTAATCTGTGCCCCAGCGAGCGAGGTTTGCACGAACTGATAAGCTATGTCCACACCAGTGCGCTTTCATATTCAATTGCGCTTTCAACTTTCAATTCGTATAGCGTATTCGTATGCAATACGTGACACTGAATATTCAATAAAATCCAATGTTTTGACTTTATCTTCCGCCATTTTATTTGCAAAATTGTGCACGTCAACCCAACGGTGACGGATCAGCGTGCGCTACGGGCAGCGCTGCGGGATGCGCTGCTGTCAAACCAGTTTGAGTACATGCGCTATTGCTTGCGCTGTGGTTGCAGAGACATGCGTCAGAGGAAACCGCAAGATGAACGTGAAAGCGCACTGAAGAGACATAGCTATACGCTTGCGTCACACTAATACACGTCACATAGCTATAGCGACATATTTCTTATTCGGTCTCTCCTAACGACTAAGGCTACATAACGATAAAGAACGTAAGTTATAAGCACGTGCCACGTATTACCTACACTTGTTACCCGACTCCCCGAAGGAGGGTTATGGTTTTCGAGCGTATGTATGTATACCTATATAATAAACTAGCTTTTGCCCGCAACTCCGTCCGCGTCGAAGTCGTTTATTGCTTTTCCTTCGGGAACTATCAAATTTTCCAGGAGAAGAAGTAGGTAAGGTATCCTATGATGAGTCAATCCAAGATAAGGCCTATTTGTGTGTCAAATTTCATCCAATTAAATCCGTTGAGCTGTCTTGGCGTGATTTAAACAAAAACATACAAACTTTTACTTTTATAATGTTAGTGGGGTAGGTAGTTGGATTTGGATCATGATGGCTTATAAATATAAGACTAGCTTTCCGCCCGCGACTACGCCAGCGGAGAGTCAGTACTTTCGTAAGTAAAAATACTTATAGCCTTTGTCCACCCAAAGTTTATTCTAAATGTTGGTGAAAGAAGTTTTGAAATCGGTCCAGTAGTTTTGAGTTTATTCGTTTCTGTGTATGCTACAAAATGCAAATCTTTCCTCTTTATAATATTAGTTTAGTGTAGATGAAAATACGAGCAAATGCAAAGAATATGGTAACCAAAGAAAAAAGCCGATCACAAATGCCCCTTACCTAAGCTCAAGGGCAGAATCTACAACACCATTGTAAGACCGGTCGTAATGTATGGATCTGATTGTGAGTGTTGGCCAACCAAGGAGAAGGATGAAAGCTGAGTGCATGTGGCAGAAATGCCGATGTTACAATGGATGTGTGGCTTAACTAGAATGTATAATATTAGGAATGAATATATCAGAGGAAGCTTGAAAGTTGCACCAATAACTGAAAAGCTGAGGAGTAATAATTAGCGTGGTATGGACATGTACCTAATAAGGAGGGACGAAGGACACGTAACAAGAAAATGAGCTTGAATGTGGATGGTTACGAGTATAAGGGTAGAGGAAAACAGAAAAAGGTGTGAATGGATTATGTGACGAATGATATAAAGTATAAAAGGTGTGAGTACCTACCTACCTTGGAGAGTGGAAGAAAATAACACGTTGTGCCTAGGTAGGTAGGTACATTGATCGAATTATATGATCCCCAATCGCACGCGATCATGTATGTATAAAGCATTGATGAAAGGAGCTATTATTAGTTTAATCATTTGGTAGTTTTATCACGTTTTACCTAAAAAGTTTTCCGGAAGTTTTGAAAGTTTGTGATTAGATTTCAACGTGCTCTTTTCAAATTTTCACATTGCTTCGTACCTCGTACCTCCTGGGAAGAAATATACTTATGACTATAGTTATTTGTTAAACTAAAAGGCTTATTATACCTTTACACCTTCCTAAATTAGTCACTAACGAGAGGGACGCCGCAGTACGTTAGATAAGTATGGAGATATCTCCATATCATTCAATGATAGCTAGCTAGCACGCTAGCACGCTCGCTAGCACGAGTCACGACACACTCGTCGAGGTAAGGCGAGGCGAGGTTCGACAAGGTTATGCGAGGCGAAGTGACGCGAAGTTCGTGCCAACCACACACTCGCCTTGGCTCATTTTCTACATGCGTCACCTGCGAAATGGACGTGATCGAAGTTACATCTGCCGCGACTTTATGCATCTTTGCATATATGAATTATGTGAATGTATACCATAAATATAAAATTTAAATCATCGTTGGTCCACTCGGCATTATTTTTCGACATAATTTTGGCTTAAAACACCCTAAATTTGGCGTACTGAGTAACGCGAGAGCGCGCGAGAGTGTGGATGGTCGCTGTGTCTGGCCTCGCCACCCCTCCCACTCCGCGCCCTTTTACTCGCGTCCAAAAAACCGACAACCGAGCGAGCACAGATGAGGCGAGCGCTCGCGCTACCTCCCTTGCCTCGACGAGTGTGTAATCCTAGCGTTATAGATGACTTTTGTTTTTTTTTTAATATCTGGTCCCCCATTATCGTGGCACTCGAGATGAACTAACATTTGAGATAAAATTTTATTTGTTTCGTCTTATCTCCCATGTTATTTCATCTCGAGTGATTCGAGAGTAGAAATGTGCCAAGTCCGGATGTAACAAAAAGTAGTCACATAATTTTCAGTCTGTGTATATTTTAGCAAAATTACACCTAATATTTTACGATACAAAACGGTTTGTTCTGATTTATCGATTCCATTATTTTATCTATAATAGAAAAATATTGAATGATTTTTATTGGTTCTAAAGTTTGACAACAATGTTACCGACGAAAACATTGTTGGCCTGTCCAAAGTCTGTTCTTAAAAGTGATGGTTTCGGACCCCAAGCCAGACTAAAAATGTTCATATTTAATATTGTTGAGAACAATACTTTTTTAACATTACATAAAACATCTTCCATTGAGTAATTATTATTTCCTTGCCAACCCTATGCATGCACGTTTCCTTACAAGCTCACCGGCGAGCGAATTACACCGATAGGGTGGTATCGCCCAACTGTGGTTGCTCTCTACAAATAAACTATGGCTGACTGCGCGCGTGTTCGCATGGGGATGGTTAGTTACTACTTATTAAAGTGGATAATGGAGGAAAAACTTGTGGAATATCTTCGGGACCAACAATGGAAATCAAATATGAGGGACGTCCGAAGAGCTGTCCGAATAACCGTGCACACTTCCAATAATTTGTCCTCAGCTTTCACTACGCGTGGACTTATTAAGACATACTAAATATCGCGTAGTCTAATAGCTATGTCCATCCCAGTGCGCTTTCATTTTCATCTTGCGTTTTCCTCTGACGCATACCTCTACAACCATAGCGCATGCAATAACGCATGTGCTCAAACTGGTTTGACACCAGCCCATGCCCGTAGCGTACGCTGATCCGTCACCGTTGGGTTGACGTGCAACATTTTGTGCCTTTTAGCAAATAAGGGGCTGTCCATTAATCACGTGATGTTTTTTTTAAATTTTTTAACCCCTTCCTCCCCCATGGTGATACGTGGTGAGGTTTAAGACTACCCTCCCACCCCGCACCAAAAATCACGTGTATTTTTAGTACCTATAAAGAATCTTGAAATTTTTATAATATTATTTTTAGTACCGGTATAAAGTATAATCTAATGCTATTCTAGAAAATTAAGGACCATAATAAACGTCAAAGTTTGACACTAAATTGTCAATTAAACGTTAAATTGACGAAAAAATAAGTAGGTACACGTGATATCTTACTATACCCCTCGTCCCCCCTTGTGATGTTTCGTGATTTTTGCCGAACCCCTCCCCCCTTTCGAACCTCACGTCATTAATGGACAGCCCCTAAAATGGCGGAAGATAAAGTTAAAACATTGGATTTTATCGAAGATTACCGAACATATCAAGTTTTGCCACCACAAGCCCAAAGATTACACAAATAAAATAAAACGAAACGACGCGTTGATTTCTCTGAGCCAAAAACATAATTATGTTGTAAAAACGGTCCAGATTCTCCTTTTTTTCCTTGCACTTAACTCTAAATATGCCGCACTGATAGCTACTAGTTCCGAGTCCATCTTGACAGCTAACCGAGGTGTAGACGATAAGCTGCATGCGTCTTAAGGCAATCAAT
This sequence comes from Tortrix viridana, assembly GCA_963241965.1. Lineage (NCBI taxonomy): Eukaryota > Metazoa > Arthropoda > Insecta > Lepidoptera > Tortricidae > Tortrix > Tortrix viridana. The sequence continues at coordinate 8,227,706 of OY725174.1, forward strand.
AATATTGTATTCGCTTGACGCAAGACGAAATGAAAGTTGGAGACGCAATATGAACTTGAAAGCGCACTGGTATGGACATAGCTAATAGGCCCTTCAGCACAGGATGGTTATCACGAGATATACTAATTTCGATCGTTCGGCTTTCACTCGTCAATTGTCGTGTCGTGGTAGGAGCTAACGCAACTTCGAACTTCGATTTTTAAAATAGCCCCCCTGAGTACAATGTCATGCATGTCAGATTGTCAGTCCGATTCGGACTGTCGGAGTCATTCCGTCAGTCGAGCGGAAGATAATGTGCTTGTGCTGTGCAGTGTAGTTTGGCCAGTTTGTCTTTTGACTTGACTGTATCTAGGCGCGGTTACGAAAAACGATACGCGAATACTTGTAGCTTTGTCTCGTTTTAAAAACTTATCTCCATTATTTTGCTTTTCGATTCGATTTTGTGTACAATCAAAAGTCGTAGTTACTGTAGATTGCATTGAGTAGTTATTGAAATATAGTGTTATTGTTATTTGATTAAGCACAAGTGTCATTGGGAAAAATCAGTCATCCGTATCAAGTTGTGTGTCGAGTACTACGCGAATGTCATATAATTTCCCTTGCTCAAAAGACTGCTAACCTCTATGAAACGTGTTTAGTGATAATAAGGGTGAAATTTCTAAGTCGTGAAGTGAGGTGAAAAAAACATCGAACAGTATCCGTGGTTGGCACCTATTTACTCACCGGAACAGCCAATGTTATTTTAAGGTTTGTACCTATTTCTACAACACCTAGGAACTGGGATCTAAACCGACGTTCATCCAGGTATCTATATTTTATCTTATTACGAAACAGGTGTGTAAAGAGAAGTCATTTTAATGTGTCATATAAATGTTACTACGTATATATTAGCACCATGTGTAGGTTGGTGAAGTTGCATTGCAGTGTTTCGTGAGGTAAGCGGATTATATTCTTACGTCGTCGCTTTACATATTATTATGATATACCTAGTCGCCTACATAATACCTACATTGTTATTTTGTTTCTTTTAAAAACACCATATTACAATTTAAGTTTGAATCAGAATGTTGTTTGTTTAAACAATTAAACACTGCTATAAATGCATTTTCTGTAAATGTCTGCTCTAACTTCCAAGGTCATGCAAACAAAGCTACAGACAGCTGTCTAGCCTACCAGACAACCACTTGGGAAAATGGTGTTACCATATTCATCCAAAATTTATGTTTTTTATTATGGCAGGTGAAATACATATATTACTTAATCCTTTTATCAAATCCTCTAGGTTATAAATTATGTTATGACACTCAATATTTTACCAATGAAAGTGCTGGAATCACAAATCAGTACTGTTATCTTTAGTGACTGCTGGCTTTCAGAATTCAGAAATCATTTATTGTGAGATTATGGTATTAACAAAAGTTCTTATTATAGATAAAATAGTGCAAGGTGTACAATGTTAAATCATATTTATACACTATGAAAGCTTAACCTACTTAATTAATAACAATATATGTTGTTAAGCTTCATACATTACTTCATGTCAATCTTATTTCAGTGTACATGTCAGAATCACCTATTTAAAATTAAATTATGTCATTTTATTTGGTTTCCATTTTGCAAAAAAAATCATTAAGGGTACCTATAAATACATTGGTCAAGTAAAATCAGATTATATACGAGTTACTGAGCGATTTTACTCTAGCCGTTTATAAATCGATCAGGGAATCGAGCTAAAAATAATACACAGAAATACTTGAAATTTATCACAATTCATGGTGAAAAATATTAATGTACATAATGATATGCCATCTTCTTTCAAATTTCATGCGTTTTGATTTTTGATGCATGCTAACACAGTAAGGTGCTCTCTGAGTTCTGTGACAAGAGTGTTGGTTGCTGCACGTGCCGATTATTTTGTCGCGTTTTTTAGTGCCTTAGTGGTGTTGAAGAGCTCGGTGGAGTGGTCGGCGCGAGCGGCGGCCGACACTCTTGCCTCTGATCTCGGAGAATATAACACTCTAAATGTTTTAATAACATTTTCAAGAACCGATCACATGTATCCTAAAACTTTGACATTGGCAGAATTGTCCTCATGGACAGACGCCATTTTAACAAAAAAAAATTGAAAAGGTGCTCTCTGAAGACGATTTTGATAATGTCAAAATAATCAACTAAATGGGTAGTTTTTATAAATGTAGGAAAGTGTGTGTGTAAGGTGTGTTGATTGATTGATTGAGTTACATTTTGTTACATCATTTTTTAATTTATTTTGCTTTCACACAAACAGAATCCTAATAAAATAAAATAAATACATAAATAAATAAATGAACAATATACATATTTATATAAAAAAATTTGCAAAATAAATATTTTCTATTTCTATTTAATACAGACATGGTGGGACAGAGTTTATCTTTTGCATATAATCTACCACAAAAGTAGATAGGACAGATTATTATTACCTACTAAATATGTGCAAGCAATAAGGTGTTTCATTACAGAATATTCTAGTTATTAAGTTATCCACCCCTAAGTAAATTTAATGCATATACTCCTTTCTACTACAATTTCTACTACTAAGTGTTAGCTGTAATAAAATTTAAAATAGTAGTAATATTATTGTTGTTAGTAAATATTAGGTATATATTTATGTTGTGAGGGAGGTGATAGCATTCGTGTTACATATAGGTAATCCTCTGACAGGTTTCTGAAGCGCATCTTATTTATTGTGTCCACAAATAATTATTATCTATCATAAATAAATTAAAATATATGTATATATGATGATGATGGTGGTGATGATGATGATGATGATGATGATGATGATGATGATGATGATGATGATTATCACGATGACGATGATGATGATAATGATAAAATCCCTTTATCCCTCATCAGGGACCTCTTAAGATTAGAAACTTTTTTAATGGGGATTCATTGTCGGAGACCACCCAAATCCCCAGAAATTTATTTTGGAATTAATAATCTGTAGAATAAATAAGTTTAAGATGGCGGCTACTTTTTCTCATTCTGTCAACGGATTCGTTGTCAGAGACCACACAAATATCCAGATATCAATTTTGGAAGCAATCTGTTGAACAAATAAAAAGTTTAAGATGGCGGCTACTTTTTCTCATTCTATCAACGGATTTGTGGTTGGAGACCACACTAATCCCCAGATATCGATTTTGGAAGCAGTCGGTCGAAGAACTAAAAAGGTCAAGATGGTGGGTACTTTTTACTTTTAAAAATTAAAGAGGGACCCCATAGAAGAAACATGATTTTTTTGTTAAATCCGGCTGTATCTCGTGAACCGTAACAGGTAGACAGTTTAAATTTTCAGTGTTTATTTTAATTGCCGCTATAAAAAATAAAAAAAAAAAAATATGTAATAGTAATTAAAATTAAAGGGGGCTCCCATACAAAAAGCGCGATTTTATTAAATTATGTCACTCCGCGGGCTGTATCCTTAGATGAAAACAAAAAGAGGAAGATACGTGACCGGTGCGCGGGCTTGAGCACCTAAATATAGGCGCTGAGCGCCTATGTTTGAGCAGTTGTCCGGCTGTCACCGATCTGTCTACGTGCAACGTCGTTATTATTGTGAGACATATGGCTGTCTCACTTACGCGCACGAAGTCAACAGATTCGTTGTCGGAGACCACACAAATCCCGAGATATCGATTTTGGAAGCAATCGGTCGAATAAGTCGCCCTGCTATAAAATTTACTATTCCCAATACCTACTGACTTTTTGATTTTGTAATACTGGAGGTTCATGTAACGTGTGGGGGGGTACCTTCGCTGACATTGACATCTTACTCGCGGGCCATTTGACGTCTTACTCCACTTCCACACGATCGGGCGGTTGGGCCAACCGAGAGGGACGCAGCTATCTGTAAGAACGAGACATATATTACTATCTCATTCTGACAGATAGCTGCGTCCTTCACGGTTGGCCCAACCGCCCGACCGTGTGGAAGTGGTTTTACTTCGCGCGCTGGTTTTTTCCAATTCTTTTATGACTAGTTGGGCGACGTGATAGGCACTGGTTAAATATCAGGATTCTCGTGGACAGAGATGAGATGACACAAAATGCCTATCTACATTGGTTACTACTTCGTTATTAACATGAAAGTAAAATTTTCATCTCAATGCTGATCCATGAGACAACAAAATTTCTACCTAAGCAAGCACCTAGGATGACGCAAACGAATGTATTTAGGTTGGGAAAATGGGAAGCAAAAAGATAGAATATTCATGTCGGATTTCACCAACCAATTTAACGGACTGTTAAATCCTAATCGGCTGTTAGTCAATACATTTTGACAGCCGTCAAACCACTAATCGCCTGTTTAACTGTTGGTGAACTCCGACCTCAGTGTTTTATTGCGCGGTAACCAAAGGTAATATCGCTTTGGTATACTAAAGGTTGATAGTAAATTTATCAGTTTGGTAATTCTCCGAGCGTTTCAACGCGCGGTTGAAACGCTCGGAGAATTACCATCCTACACACTTTTAATGTATCATGTATGGTTTTCTTTGAAACTAGAAAAAATCGCGTTTCGTGACACGTTCGGGACGCTGGGGGTGAAGCTCACCCTAGAGGGAGGAATGAACATATATCAATTAAGAAAAGCACTCATTTATTTTTACCAAATTTTCCATAAATTGCAATCTAAATTGAGTGAGAATAATACTGCTTAGAAAATTATTCTGTAGGTATGTGAAAAATTTTACCTTATGCCATTCATGCTGGCGATCAGGGACTGTATATCGATAACCGTGAAATATCGGTATTTTTAAGAAAATATCGATAAAAATATCGAGACTTCCCGAATATATCGATAATTGTATCGGTAAACTTAAATATCGGTAATCAGATATCGATACTTTTATCAATACTTGGTACACACATAATCACCTGGCCAAATATTGCCACTTATGGGGTGAATTTCAGGGCGTTTCAATCGCCGTCATTAGTGTCACCAAATATATTTGCGATATCAATGACACCTACCAGCAACTCCTGATGTAAACAGAAGCAGAACCGGGGATGTAGTTTCTATCAGCATCAGAAGTTGCTGTAGCGTCATTGATTTCGTCAATATATTTGGTGACACTAATGACGGCGGTTGAAACGCCCTGAAATTCACCCTATGACGCGATGGGTGTATATATATTAGTGCCTTTCCCCCTTACTAATAAACGTTGAGTAACGGCTGAGTAGTTATACAATGCTTTGTCCTTATCTGTCATTGTGACATTTGAATTCGACAGATAAGGACAAAGCATTGTATAACTACTCAGCCGTTACTCAACGTTTATTAGTAAGGGGGTTTGACTGTACGATTTTTGAAGAGTACCGTCAATTCCTCATAGATTTCATCATCAGTTTATCATTCTTATAGAAACGAGACCTATCTGAACCGGGTATGTTTCATTCGGGTACGTAAGTATGTTACATGACTGAATAAAAAAAAATCAAATCGGGTAAATGACGGAGTTCTGTCAAAATACCGATATCAATGTACCTACTGAAAATCATTTATCGATAAAAATATACCTAATTATCGATATTCCGATGTCGATATCCAAATTATACCGGTATTACAGTCCCTGCTGGCGACGACTGACGCACAGAGGCGGAATATACGCACGTCTACGGCTGTCATTGAGGTAGCATTAGAAAAAATAAATGACATTTGGGTTTTGTCAAATTGACAGTAATTGTTTATTTTGCTGCATTCAAGGCCATCAAAAACTAAACAAAAAATTTACGCTCTAAATATTTTTACACAACTTGACCTATCACTAGATATTTCAAACCGATCTTAAAGGTATGTGATGAATTTTGAAGCACAAAATTATATGCATAGGTATCTGCCTTGTTTGTTACTTTGATAATTTTATAGTAATGTAATGGTTAGTTTAAAATGTTAGATACTGTTTATAAGCGTTGTTCTGTTCCTGACATTTGTGTATAAAAGTTTTAAAATCTGCCACAACTGAAATTCGTTTCGCTTCAATATTTTGCTCCATAACTAAAGGGTCGCACAGACTAAATTTGTCGATTTTGGCCTGTCAGGTCAGACTATCAGTTTGTCTTAACGTTTCTTAGGTAGGTATATTCCTTTATTTTTGGCCGACAGGCTGCCTTACAGACTTGGGACCATTTTTGCCGCCCTTCTGTAAACATTCTTCTGTATCTGGGAAAGAATAAAACATTGAACACGTAATACCACAACATTTATTAACAACTTTCACAAAACTTACACGGGAATATTAGATGGTTACTTAAGCTGCACTACTGGGGAATATTACTCGTAGATAACAATATGTAAGTCTTTATACACATAAATATTTATTATTCAAACAGTAATATTTTTAAGATAGAAATGGATAAATGGGGAAACAAAAAGAACAATACTAAACTGCAGCATCTTACTATCCCGGGCAACAACTACCGAACCCTCAGCTGGTAAGTCGAAGAATGGCAAAGAATGCCTACCGCCTGGTGGCTGCGCCTTTAGTTTTCATCCCGAAGCTCCATGCAGGGGACGGAAGTGACGTAGTGATGGCGGGAGTTGCCGCCTTTTCATCACCGCCGTGTAGCTTCATCTCGTGACGAAAGATGGCGCCACTACTTCAGTTTTTTTCTAGTCTAATGGATGTCTTAATGGATGTCGCCAACAATTCTACAATTGTCAGTTCCTAGATTAATTTTTACAACCATTGGAAAGATGTTTTGTAGGTAGATTTATTTCTGCAAGACATCAAAAAACCATTGTTTTGATTTCTGTAAGACGGCTGAAACGCTATACTCTGCCTGCTGGTAAATTTTTGTCCGAAACATACTAAAAAAGCAGTGAAGTGCGAGTCGGGCTCGTGTGGAGAGGCCTACCTACATTGTTTTATTGAATCTGACCCAAATTTGTTTATGGTAACTAACAAAATTATGTAATGTACAAATGGCACCAGTAATGTAAAAGAAATTAACTTACCATAGAACTAAAAAGTTTAAATTATGGTTCAGATTTCATATACTTATCTAACATATTTTTAAGTAGAAGACTACCTACCATGTTACCTTGTTGAACTTTCACTTAACCAATTCCTGAATCGAATTTTGACGTAGCAAATATATTTATTCCAGGGTCTCTGAAGTCCCTTTTGAGGGAATCTAGCAATGGTGGACTACTACAGGGTTTTGGGTGTTACTCGGGTCGCCACAGACACTGAAATAAAAAAAGCGTAAGTATTATTCAGTCATAGTCGTTTTTTTCTATAAGGGGCAGTATATAAAATATATAAAAGAGAATACTAGAAGAAATGCAAAATATGAATTTGGAATTGTATTATTTATTCAAAGTTTGAATATACTATGCTATGGCGGCAAGATGCAAAGGTTCTCTAAATAGTTCTCCATCAACGAAATCTTAAGCTTACGCTTATTACGTTGTTAAGTTGTCAATCAAACGTTATGTTGTCATGCAATTGAGCTCGTGTTTGCCTACTTCTTAGTAACTACTATATTACTACAAAAAAGAGCCCAGAGGGTTTGGTTCACATGATAAAATAGTACGAAGAAGTGATAGCTGGGTGGATAGGGGTTGATGCGAATTGATGCGATTACAGAATATATTATATGAGAAGTTCTGGTGCCCCGTGTGCAGGAGGTCGTTTTCAGATTTCCAAAAAGGACAAAATAGATCGTGGTGTTTTCATCAACGGGTGGGGGTTGACCCATAATGACATAAAAACACAAATCTGACGGGCTAAGTGTGGGCTTGCGCTAAAGCTTTCGGCACATCAAACGCGTGTCACGGGTGACGCGCTTTGAACGCGGGCCCGCGCGTGTTATAATACAACAAAGCAAATTGAACCCGGCACCACCAAAAAGTAACGCCAGTGTTACACTATGCCCATGCCGCGTGTCGCCACGCGTGGGGAAGGCAATCGGTTTCATACATTTAGTATAAGATTATATTAATGCGGCTTAATGTATGAAAACGTGTAACCCTGGCGTAACGCGTGCCCGCGTCGGGCACGCGTTCGAACTGCTTCGCGCGTGCGACGTGCCGCAGTCGCCGCAGACAACTCGGGCAGTGCGGCGCGTGGCATGCGCGAAGCAGGCGCAACGCGCGCGCTGGCGCGCGAAGTTGTATTAAATATGGCCGCCATGTTTACCGGCACACCGGGGCGGGGCGAACGCGACGCGGCTACTAATCGTTGTATTTTTTTTACAAACGCGTGAAGTATGTACGCGCGCGCCGCGCAACATGTCACACCGAACGCGGTCGCGAGGCGTGAGCAACGCGGGCACGCGTTCGAAACGCGTTGAAGCTGCCGGCCGCATGCGGTGTGCCATGTGCCGCGTCGCTGACGCCACGCGTTTGGTGTGCCGAAAGCTTAAACCTGACGACTCCGAAAATTCAAAATTGGACAATTTTTTACGCGATTAAGAGTCTTTTAAATAAAAACATGTTATATATTTTTGAAATCGTCGTTTTAAGTCTTTTATTTTGAAACCCCACTCGAAGGGGAGTAAAACATTTTTTTTAAGTCACTACCTTTCAGCTTGTAAATCCTCCATTTGGTCGTTTGTTTTTAATTCAAGTATTCAGTGACAATTGCGACGCTAAACCAAATCTAATGACACCTTGTTGGTCAAAATTGGGCCATCCATTCAGCCTTTAGGAAACTACATTCCTATCAATATAAAAACCGATCCTAAAATTAACCCGGACAAGTGCGTGTCAATGAGGCATTAATTTAGGGTTCCGTATTATATGCAATAAAAAAGGCTTATTTAAAAAAAAATACAACATACCTACTTGGACACCTCGCCCCATAGAAACTATAAAATCAGAGATCAATAGAGCGTAGACAATTATTTTGAATGTGGTAAACAATGAAGTATTTGAGATAAAAATCAGCAACATATGTTGTAGAGTAGGCTCCAATGAGATGTTCGTTTGCAAAAAGCTATCACATTTTCGTACTATTTTATCACGTGAACCAAACCCTCTGGGCGCCCCTACCAAGTCTCATTTTAAAACTGTTAATTTACCTTCTTACTTAGATTGTTTGTTATTCATTTGTATTACAGATACAGGAAATTAGCCCTAAAATGGCATCCCGATAAAAACCCTGACAACGCTGATGAGGCTAACCGAAGGTTTAAAGAAATATCCGAGGCCTATGAAGTTTTATCAGACGGTAAGCATTGCATTAACTAATATTGCGTATATTTATTTTGCGAAAACTATAATATTTCGTTCTATTCCTACTATTGATATCGCCGATTCTGTAGTTGTCTATATTGTATTATTATACTGACCCAGCTACAGTTATATGTTAAATTAACTTTGGTAATTGAATCTTTTTCTATTTATCCATTGGGTATGAGTGTGACGAACAGCGGGTACTTTTAAATATAAAATGTGGTATTCTTAAATAAATGTTTTGTTGTTGAGTAGAAAACAAGCGAAAAATGTATGATGCGCGGGGATCCAGTCATCACAGTCACAGATATCAAAGCAAGAACGGAGTCAATGGGCATCGGCACTTTAGCTTCAGGGGTTTCTTTGGAGATACGCCATTTCATCGTTTCTTTGGTAGTTGCCCTGTCTTTTAGGACTGAGTTTGTGATAATTATAGACCGTCGTGTTGATCGGTTATGAATATTATCAGGCTTTAAAAGTCTTGTGTACTATGACTGTGTATATTATATTTTCTGTCTCGAAGTTAATATAGATAAACTTCAATCTATTAATAAAATAAATGTACTAAATTAATATAAAGCCAGTTTTGTGTGATAATATTCATAATTAGTAACACCTGTAAAGTAGTATTTAAAACAACCATAACCTTTGTAATAAATAAACCTAGAAATCAATGTTTTTATGTGAGCAATAACAGCCTTAATTTTGTTTGATTTGTTAACCGTTTTCTATTAAAAGAACCAAGATTAACAAATTCTATGTGATTGTGTGAGTACTTTTTGATTTATTCAATATTTGTTGTTGTTTGAAGCATGTGCTTTAAATTATAAATAAAAGGTTTTTGTGTTGAATTTTACCAAATACTATATATACATATAGTGTGTGGCTTATACAAATTAAAAACCGGACAAGTGCACATCACACCAGCGCAATGCAGGGTCCCGTAGTTGTCAACATCAATTTCATCTCATTAGGATTTTTTTCAGAACAGTCGGTGTTTATTATAATTATTGGAGGGTCAACTTATTGTCAAATAAAACTGGGCAAGAGTATGTCGGACCATGCTCAGTGTAGGGTTCCGTTGCCGTTACTATAAACACAATTTGTGTTTTTTTAACCCTCCCTCCCCTTGGGTGCCCCTTGACTTTTGATTGACTAATCCCGCTCGGCACTGGGTACTTAGAAGAAAACAAAAACAGGAAGATACGTGTCTGGCGCGCGGGCTTGAGCACCTAAATATAGGCGCTGAGCGCCTATGTTTGAATCAGTTGTCCGGCCGTCACCGATCTGTCAACACGTGCGACGTCGTCATTATTGTGAGACATATGACCGTCTCACTTACGCGCACGACGTTAGTCCATCAATTATCTCTATTGCCTCTAAGTCATGTTTACAGCTGTGTGGGTGGAATTTGTGAATGTAGGTGTCGTGGCACGCATTAGTCAGTGTCTTGTACGGCGATAACGTGTCTTCCCCTTTTGCTTTAGTCTAAGATTGGGTACAACAATACAATACCTCTTTATTGAACACCACATACAGCAAGAACAAGAAATACAACAAGAAAGGGAATTGTTACATAGTGAGTCAACAGGCAATCTTATCGCTAAATAGCGATCTCTTCCAGACAACCTTACAAAGAAGAGAAGATTAAAAATAAGCATACATACATACAGGTTACATATAGGTTTTCGTTTTTAGTTGGACCGTTACGCATCCATTAAAGGAAAGCGGTATAATATTATTATAATTGAACAAAATTTAGTTTTCGTTAACCACAAAACAAGACCACGCAGTATAAAGGGATTACAAGCGCTTTGAAAGTTCAATAGATTATCAACTCTACCACTATATGTATAGGTACCTAGTTACCTACAGTACATTAAAAATGCACTCAAAGAGAAATGGCATTCACAACGCGTTTTGCATCATACCGTTCGTTGTAACGATGTTTAACGATATCTAAACAAGTTGCAAACTAAATAATACCCAACTGGCGATTAGTATGACCAACCCTTACAATTTTATATGTATAGCCTGTGACAGTCGCACGTTTTTGTCGAATCATATGACAACCCATTTATTAAAATGGCTCCAGTAGATTAGGAGCTAGAGTGGAGCATCCGATTTTTGGTCACATACTTACATTCATACATTTTTTTAACCTGTCTGGGTGTCCCACTGCCGGGCAAAGGCCTCCTCTCTTTTCCGTCATTCGTCCATACATAGGTACCTACATAGTCTGTTAAAGTCATTTCGTACCTAGATACTTGCCCTTCTTTTTGCTTCGCTCAGATTGTTGACAGTCAAGAAACCACTGTATTGCGACTAATGTATTTTGAGCCCTAAATTGGCAGTTTTCTCAAATACCTAACAAATTACACGATAATGTAATTTAAGTTATTAGCCGCAGTAGGTACATTGCTTCAGATATAACTTCTTTTGATGGCACATGAAAACTTGGTCTTTTTAGGGTTCCGTAGTAAACAAAGAACCCTTATAGTTTCGCCATGTCCTTCTGTCCATCCATCCGTCCGTCAGTATGACTGTCCGCGGTTTAACTCAAGAGATTCTTGGTACTACAAAGCTGTAATTTAACAAATACAAAAAAACGTTGAAAAAAATACGTTTCTTGTATGGGAACTCCCCATATTATTTTCCTTTTTTTATTTGTTAGGAAATTCGCCGTTATATCACATATTCTGCAAAAAAATCAACGGGCTATCTTGGGTACGTATTATAATGCATAAAATTAAAATGTAAAAGTTTACAATTTATACGTTCAATGTATATAAAATCAGAAAATATAATATTTGAAAGGTATAACAATCAAAATTCATAAATACGTTGTCCATAATGGTCGAATACATACTGACTAAATGCTTATGTTTACAATTTAAACGTTCAAAATTTTAAAAATAAAAAAAATATTTTTTTTAGGTTTATATTGATGCACCTAAATCTAAAGCACATATAAATCATATTAAGAAACAATAGCATAATACTAATTTCTCATCACCCTTAACTAAATGTTGCTGTCCAAGATGCAGGGCCGTTAATCATTGAGGAGCTCTCTCGGTATTTCACCATCAGTTGCACTTCACCACATGCATTATAATGAGTATAAAAGTAGCTTCATATTCTTTAAAGAAATCTCATTGCTGGCGTCAATCACGACTAAGGAGTTCCGGTGGTCATCTCCGGTCTTCATCATCAGTTCCTCTTCACCAAGAGGTGCTTTTGGAATGCAAATTCTTAAGGTTTTACAGGAAATACCAAAATCGCTGTATGTGTGCCTATAACTTTTGAGGATTTCCCTCAATTATTCATGGATCCCATCATCAGATTCTGATTTCGTGACAAAGGGACCACCTCGGGAGTATATACCCTTTCAAACAAAAAAAGAATTATCGAAATCGGGTAACTCTGTAAAAAGTTATGCGTGGTCATACATTAAAAAAATATACGGGTTGACTTGAGAACCGCCTTCGTTTTTTCGTCGGATAAAAATTTATACTATCGAAAAATTAGGAATAACAATCAAAGTCCAGAAAGTACGTTTATCATATGGTCAAATATAGCATCATAAATATGAGGTAGATATAGGGTATTTTAGCTTTTCAGTTAGCCCGAAGGGCCAAAACATTCAGAATTAAGAGCTCCGCGATAACGGAGCTCCGTCGACTCAGTTCAATTTGATATTCAAATAGAAATTATTGGTCAGTTGAACATAGCAGATGTACCACGGGTCGGGACGGGTTTTATATATTATTATGTATTCCCATTTTATGAGTTTAGAACTTATGTCAAATGATTTTATATATTTTGATTTTCGGTATTTTAACTTTATGTATTCCAACCGTATGTTTTTAAATTTATGTATTTATGTATTTATGTATACGTACCCGCTATCTATTACGGTTCAAAAGCTACAGCTCTTTTAAGTTAGGACAGACGGAAGGACGGACAGCGTAGGCTTAGTAATAGGGTCCCGTTAGGCATCCTTCGGGTACGGAATCCTAAAAACTACTGACATGAACTCTTAACAATATTTTTTCTCTAACTTCCCATTAATAAATTAATTTTGTGGTAGGTACAGTCGTCCAAATAAGTCCAAGTAGAAAAACCACTTAATTGGCCGACTGTAATGAGAACTTAAGTAGTAAGAATTACTGACGTCCCCTACAAATAAGGCCACATGTAAAGAAAAACCGGCCTTGATTAACCGGTCCAATACTTTTCTATTTGTTATAACTTTCCTTTATATACTAGTTATAATAATATGTCCACAGAAAGGAAAAGGCGGGTATATGATCAATATGGAAAAGAAGGCCTGAATAACTCCAGAAACCGTCGAACTGCTGCGGATGACGACTACGAATACGGCTACGGAAATTTCCCTTTTACATTCCGAGATCCAGAGGATGTCTTCAGAGAATTCTTCGGAGGATCCCCGTTCGGCGATCTGTTTGCAGGTCAGTACGATAAGATAAAAAAACGGTAAAGTGCGAGTCGGACTCGCCCACCGAGCGTTTCGTATTTAATATGGATCGCATCAAAACTATTTCCCAATTTTTAGTGTTTAGTAATATATACCTAAGTGTTAATATTCCGACGAAAGGAGGACAGATTTACTACGTGTTAAGATATAATTATATTTTTCAAGAAATATGAAGACATATTTTTAATTTTGAGTGTATACATACGTAACGTACGTACGTTCAGTGCTGTTTTGTTAAGAAAGCACTTTCTCACTCTTTAATCTCTTTCTCCCTTACTTGTGAATTGTTTACTCATCGAAGGAATTATTTTTTGTCGATGAAAATGTAGTGATGTACTGATAGATTTTATAAACCGACTTCAAAAAAGGAGGAGGTTCTCAATTCGACTGTATGTTGATTTTTTTGTATGTTTGTTACACGATTACTCCGTCAATTGTGGTCCGATTTTGAAAATTATTTTTTTGTTTGAAAGGGTTTACTTCCGAAGTGGTCCCATTGTCGCCAAGTCAGAATCTGTTGATGGGATCTATGATGAATCGAGGGATCTCCTCAAAAGTTATAGGTACACATACAGTGATTTTGGTATATCCTGCAAGACCTTAATAAATTGCATTACAAAAGCAGCTCTTGGTGAAGAGAAACTGATGATGAAGACCAGAGATGAACACCGGAACTCCTTAGTCGTACTCGTAAGTGATTGACGCCAGCAATGAGATTTCTTTATTAAGAACATGAAGCTACTTTTATATTCATTATAATGCATGTGGTGAAGTGTAACTGATGGTGAAGTACCGGGAGAACTCCTCAATGATTAACGGCCCTGTATCTTGGACAGCGACATTTAGTTAAGGGTGATGAGAAATTGATATTTGGCTATTGTTTCCATATTAATATTATTTATTATTATTTATTATTATCCATATATATATTGGCTCCATAAACTTTATTTCCTTATTTACTTTGGGTGATAATTATACAAAAACACTAGGTGCCAATAATTTGGTGTTTTATTCTACTTGCTTTTTTTTCAAGGGATAGTGACTTATTTTATTTTACGTTCTGTCCATCCATTAACCCTCCACTAATTATTTGAGAATTTTATAATCACTAGAAGAAGAAGAAAATCGTTTATTTGGTGCATAAAATAAGAAATAACAGATATTATACCAAGCTTAAATTTAACACATAAAAAATTGAGGAAGTAAACTAACTTAGAACCTAACTTAAAACTATTTCACAATGCATAAAATCGGATGCCACTCAGCATATATCAGACATAAATGCCGTGACGCTGATTTTCAGGGCAACCAAATGGGAAGAAAGCGCTGCTGGTCCTTTCATATGTATATGAGCGTGTAATATAAAGTACTACTTATAATAATTTAAATTCTCGCTCTGCGTTTGTCTGCATAAGATTACATACCAATTGCTTTAATCTCAGAAACTTCTGCAGACATTTCGATGCAGTTCCCTCAGTAATTTAGATATTTTTATATATCTACATATATTTTACTGCGCGATAAGGGCGGATTACTAGAGAGTGTACTGTCTTAAACTTTCGCGATATTCACACATACTGGAAGTTGAACGGGACTTACTCGCGTAAAATAAACATTTTTTATTATTACCTCGACGTTTCGATAGCGTTGCAGCTATCGTGGTCACGAGAAGACTGGAGAGACGGGCATCAATGTCTGCGGGTGGTGCGAGTTTTCCGAACTACCCGCACCTGGTCTTGTTTATGTTCACTCGAAATGTTTATTTTACGCGAGTAAGTCCCGTTCAACTTCCAGTACTAGAGAGTGAATAAAAGGTGATATGATAAGGTATCCTAAAGTGTCAGGGCGTTGGTTTGCAGAAATAAACGGTCACGGGCGCGGGCGAGTGCACGGGCGTCGCCACCACGCGGGCTCCTCGCTGGCGTCGTCGCTGTTCAGCCCGTTCGGGTTCGGCCTGGGGCTGGACGACGTGTTCGCGCGCGCCGCGCACCCGCACGCCTTCACCTCCTTCTCGTCGTTCAACAGCTCGCACGGCGGCGCCAGCGCCAACATGCGCAGCACAACCACCACCACCAGGGTCGTCAATGGGAAAAAGATCACTACCAAAAAGTAAGTCTCACACATGTCTTGTTATATCTTGTTTAAACATTTGAAATTACGGGAATAGTCTGCTTTTAACAGTTAAAAACTGCTATTTTTTTATGGGTTGGAGGAGGCAAACTAACACAGGCCACCTCACGGTGGGGTGCCCGTCTCAAGACACCTCAAAGTGAATGTGGGCAAGTCATAGAATATTGCCATTTCTGACGTGTCCTGAGGCGGACATCTCAGCTATGATCAGTTTAATAATACGGCCTTAACACTGCAAATGCGTTGCCAACCCTGAGGACTAAGATGGAATACATCTATGCTAGTCATTTCCCAGGTTGTTTTATCCCCACACCGGACCACACAATGCGATCACTACTGCTTGGCGACAGTTTTAGTTTAGTTTAGTTTATTTATTCATCAATGTAATATTACAATATATAACGCAATGCATGTCAGAATATACGAAATTACATTGAGATCGTCAACACAAATAAAATAAAATAATTAATAAATGTCATGAATTTTAAAATTAAATAATTAAAACAAAATTAATATAATAAACTTAACTAGTAAATGGTCACTTATCCGAAGTCAAATTACAACAAAATGTATGTATGTAATGTATGTAAACTCTTTATTGCACAATAAGTATAAGTAAATAATACATTGACATCGTAAAATAAAAATAAAAATCGTAAAATATATGTCAAAAGAATAATTAATAATAATGATAACAATATTTATAATTTGAGTGCCATAAATTCATTTACGGAGTATAATGGATTATCCAATAAAAGGTTTCTCAGCTGGTGTTTAAATGTTTCGTCGCATTGTTCATCTTTAAGTTTGGCCGGTAGATATTCATAGTACGTGGGACCAATGACGCGCGGGTTCTTACGTGCAAGTGCCATGCGACGGGGAACTGTTCTCAAACGGTTGTAGGGTATTGATATTATACAATAGTACGCCATTTATATTTAGATTATTACTTAAATACTAAAATGCTATATCAGTAATTTTTTAATTTTAATTTAATTTAACGTGTAAAGTTTAATTTAATTGCCTGAATTGGGAATATGCATGTAATTTTTTTTGCTTTATTAAAAAGTAATTAATGTAACAAACAGTAGCGAAAAAATATTATTAAAAAATATTTTTTTCGAATAACTATAAAAATTACCAAGATAGAAGCCATTAAAGATTCGTTTCCATTTCTTTCTAGCAAAACAGAATTTAACATGAGTCTGACGTCACATGACATGTCGGATCTCTTTGTCTAATTAGTAGTTTTAATTGCTTATATTATCCGTATTTTTTGGCCGATTTTAATTTCACTTTTTGTCATCTCTTTTAGGGACGATTTCCACCGACCGGCCGGCACGATACCGGATTTTACAATTTTTAAACGAAATTAAACTGTCAACAAAGTAATTAAAGTCTATATTACAAAGTCGCGCACAGACTCTTGAGAGCGGGCAGATTCCGCGTCACGCTGTCAAGCGGGCTTGGTAATATAGACTTTAATTACTGTATAGACAGTTTAATTTCGTTTAAAGATTGTAAAATCCGTTGTCGTGCCGTCTGGTCGGTGGAAATCGTCCCTTACGGTATTTTCATATTTTGTTTAAGAAATGCGATAAAAAAAAATCATGCAGTTTGGGTGTACTAGGAAGGTCTCGTTTTTTGTTTTATTGTTTACATCTCTAAAACGATGCGTCATAGGACATTTTTTTCTACTACAAAATAAAAGCTGATAAAATTATCTACATCTTAGATTCAGTTTTTACCTATTCTTAAAGAGATGAATACATATTCTTAAAGAGAATTTAACTCTCTACAAGTTTTTTTGGAGACTGTTTTTCTCAGATTAACTGTTTGCAAGTTATATAGCAATGTATGTCAAAAACGTGAGGATCATGTAGTAGAACAAAATTTCCTATGACATATCGCTTTCGAGATCTAAACAAAAAACCAAAATACGGGATCTTCTTTGTCACCAGGCTCACCACCGAGGGGTGGGGACTTTTAGTAGATTTGTTTCCTAACTTAACTCAAAATGAATAATGTCTCTTTTATGCATACGATATAAAGTTACTATGCTGCTAATGCCAAAGTATGGGAATGTATTTATTCAATATTATGTTGTCTTTCTCAGGGTTACAGAAAACGGTCGGGAGACGGTCACTTCCTACGAAAACGGTATCCTGAAATCAAAGACTGTCAATGGTGTACCTCAATCACTAACCTACAGTTAAATATTAAATATAACATTGTAACCAAACTTAATCCAAATAACAACTATACTCATGACGCTAAGCGATTTATATGTTCCATCTTATATTTTTGAATTATTATTAGTTAATATTTTTTGGACGTAAATTTGCGGTGATGCGATGAAAACTTCAAAAGTCAAGATTAGGTATCCAAGCAAATACAACCAACATTAAAGCAAACTTTTTTTAAATAGTATTTATCTAAAAAAAATAGTTTAGTATGAACCTTATTTCGTATAAAATATAAATTACGAAATATTTTTCAGCTTAGTTTACTTAGAACTTTCACGATTTTCATATATTTGCAAAAATAAAGTTTTGATAAAGATTTTATTTTTTTACGGGGATAAGACAAAGCCGCATGAAAGCCAGCTATCACTTTTAGTTTTGTGAGATAGGGGGCTGACGTAGTAATATAATATTGAAATTCTTCAATAACATACAACGTAACATTTAGACATTAAACCTATTTTTATGAGAGTTGTATGGAAACCTAACCTTGCTCTTGGGTGAATCAACTTTTAAGGTACTCCTTTTCTTTTGCGGCAATAAAACTTTCCTGGTGACTTATGATTAATAATAATTAATGAATATTAAAATCAGACCATAAAATTTACAGATCCCACATGTTAGACACCTCAAATATTTCTTAATTTTCGGAAAACCCTGGTAACTCAGGGGAAAATGCACATTTTTCATACAAAACCTGGGGACAACATCGTCCCCTGCGTTACCAACTATATTATTATTTAAAATTGTACCATATTAGAACAACTTTTTTTAAATGTTAGCCTATATGTCTGTTTTTATAAATGTGTAGGCCACGACGTTAGCAAATAAATAGTTTTTCAAAAAAATGAAAATTGTGAAACATCTCGAAAAATAGGGAGCACCTTAAAAGTTGATTTACCCTCTTATCCCTTAAGAGTCGCCAGGACAGTTGCGTCCCCATACAGACTTACTTTCGTTTTAATTTTCGAATAGCTCTTATGTCGGATATTGGATTTGTTTAAAAATAAATAAAAAGGATATAAGCCGAAAACCATATTAAGTTTTCATACAATACTTAACTTTTTAGGTATTTTTGGATGGATATATAATATCCGTCATAACACTAGCCTTTTTATTATATTATAACTGCAAAGTTGCACTTCACTTGGATATGCCGTTTAAAGAATAAAACGACGCTATGTTTAAGCGAATTGACGCGAGCGTACCGGCGACTTTTTAACATCGATTACATGTAACTATTGAAAGAGTGTTTTTGTATTAAATTATCTTAGATCCTGACCAACGCTACAACTGGGGAGAATGTTTTTTATTTAATATATAATTGTTCAGTTACTTTGGCACCGACAAGTGTTTTTTGAAGGCCGCGTGATAAGTCTGGGGTGATTCTGTTAATCGTCTCACCTTCAAATCGACTGAGACGATGAATAACCGGCGAATTTACGTCGTCCGTCAAGGTGTGTAAATAACATTTGTCTGCCTGCATTATCATTTAGTCGCTGGTTTCTTCGATGAAACCGGCGACTAAATGAAAGTGCAGGCTAAATGACGGACGACGTAAATTCACCGGTTATTCTTCGACTCAGTCGATGTGAAGGACGATGCGTTAACAGAATAACATGGCTGGTCTCGAGTAATCTAACACACGCTCATGTCACGTTTGTGTTCTTTGACCCGCACCTTGCTGCTCGTGACGTGATTTTGTAATTAATTATAATTATATAAATAATATTAAACAATGATTGGGTGTCCCTAGCGACGAAGACCCTAACCGCTGCCAATGTTTAATTTTAGCTTAGTAGTTTATAGTTATTTAATCATTTATTTCTGCAAAGGTCGTGTATGTCGAAGTAAACGTAATGCAAATTTGCTTTATGTTAATATTGATACCCTTTAGCACTTGGAAAATTTGTGCATTCATATAATTTCTGTTACCGTATTATAAAAAAAAATGTGTAATCGGTAAACGTGTGCACTTGGGTATTGATAATGTCAGTCTTATCAAAATCGTAAAGTAAATTAACATTTTTATATAATGTCTGTATTGTCACAAGTATTGGTAAAATGGCTTTTCATAAGTCCCGTCTTTATTGTGGCTTCTTTGTTTTCAAATATAGATTACGATATTATTTTAACATTAGTATGCAATAGTGAGATAACTAGTAGAATATGACCTGAGCGTCGAACATTAATAAAAAAGCTTTAATAAAATCGATGTGCGGTCTCACGATCAGGCGGCTCAGTTCACCGCGCCAGCTGCTAGCGTGAGCGCGTGCGTCACAACTAACTTATTAGTATTGGTGTCTTATCGCATCCAGCAACCAAAAGTTTCTATTAGACAAATGCATTTAATAGAAAAAAACAGACAATCCTTAAGAACGTAGAGAGACAGCCTCATCTTAAAATTATCCATTCCTAGCGTTTCTCTATTGTATATTTATTTGTATTATGTTCAAGCCAAAAATGAACGCTTTTAAGTTATGATAAACATTATTTTCGCGTAGCGTTTTCTCGTCGGCGCCTCTTGGCCTGATCGATGAAAGGGTAATTTTTATTCGGAATCCAATTTTTATTAGCATGCATTTCGAATAAAATCGAAATGAGAAGATTAGAAAAAGCCCTTTTATGGAAGTTATGAATGTACTACAAATAATTTGTTAATGATTAGGGTTTGCAATTACTCAGATTTTTTTTTTTTTCGGAATCTGACGTGTGTGAGACCTAGGAATGTGGGAAATCCGGGATATTTCCTTTTTATTTGAAGAAATGAACAAATAAGAAGGCATGACCTATTTCCCACAGGATTCTTCCTGTCTGTAAGATCGCAAACCCTTATTATATAGACTAGCCCTGTACTTAACATAATTTTCGTGTTTTTGATTTTTAAATAAAATAGGAATATAGCTTAGATGAATACCTTCAAATAGTAAGGATAGTCAGCAAAAAATGTCAGCGCTTTGCTATGGATGTCCGCTTCTTTCTCTAGTAGTGCTATTTTTATTAATCCTGTAAATCGAGACCCAAGAGCTAGGATTATAATTGTAAATATGGTTAAAGTCTCATTAGTATAAACAGACTTTAAAATGATCTCGTTTCTCGTTAAAATTGTCAACGAATATTTGAGCACTACGAGGGAAATGGATAAATAAAAATACTTTAATACTAAAATGTTATTTATTGATTTGTTTCAATAGTAAAGTTCCTAAAACACGTAACTGCACCTAATTGCTATTAATTTCAGCTTTCGTCGTGTTTCTTAGGCCCGTATCAATAAAGTGAACTGATCTTGTCTTGGCAGAGATGTGTGTCTCCACATATATCAACCTCAGTACCTACATATTATAAATTAAAATAAATTAAAGTCCCCCAAGCGTTTCTCCGGGCTAATCTCAGAAAGTACTGTACGGCTTTTCATACGGTTCTCCAATAGGAATATTTAAAACTAATTTCTGACGTGTCTTCAGATGTCTTTAAGGGCTGTATAAGCTCTTATACAGCTTGTGTGCTACTTGGGAAATACACTGTCAGATGCGAGAGTGAGTGTGATACTGATAGCGATAGATGCCCGAAAACTATAGCTTAGACGTACTACTAGCAGCGATAACAGCAGCTATAGCCGTACAGCTAACTTAATTGAGAGCCGGGACGTAGACGGTTTGCGGGGGAGGAGTACAGAGTTATTTGGACCAGATAAGATTATGATATGACAAGTCATTGATATAAGGTTGAGTGACATTTCAATTCGCCTCAATCTGATCCTTTCCTAGACGAGGCGGGAAAATCGCGATGCTTTTGTTTTCGTTGCAGTGTTAACCCTTTTCCAGGCAGAGGATCTATATTAACCACATAGTTTTAGTTACAATTTCAACCTCAGTACCTTAAATTAAGTTTCAATACGCGAAAATTTACTGGCTCTGAAATTAATTCCCAATATGTAAATAACTTGGATATGTATTGCATTCTTTGTTAAACCGCCTAGATTGGTGCGGCCTGGAAAACGGTTAATAAACACTGTTATAGTAATACGGTTCAATATTAACTCGCACCGCGCGGCAGTTTCTGGCCTACAATACGCGCTCGCGCCCGTACAACCTAAAGGTGCGTCCAAATTTGTGAAATTTCATCGTAACAGTTCCGTGACCGTGTCAGTAAGGGTGCGTCCACATTTGTGACATTTCGGCGTGACATAGTTCCGTGACCGTGTCAGAAATGCGTGTTTGCTCCATAGTGTAGACGGTTTTTTCGTCTGGACCAGGTCTCGATAGTCTGGACCAGGGACCTGACAACCCTTTCATCGGGAAAAGCCTTTCAAAGGGCTTCCCTTTGAAATAGCTAGCCCCGTGATTTGTTCACCCATTCCAATTGGCAACCCATTCGATTGACTTTCCCTTATCGAATGAAGAACCTAACGATAAGGGTAGCCCTTTGAAATTGGTAACCGGTAACTGATTCACATTGATATCCCTATGTAAGGGTTTCCCTGACGTTTAAGCGCTTATTATAAAGCTTTCCCTTTTGTGGGAGGTATGTCCTACACCGTCCGACACCTACAGCAACTTCTGATTTTGATCTGCTTCTGTTTACATCAGAAGTTGCTGGTATGTGTCATTGATTTCGTCAATATATTGAAAACGGTGATGACGGGCGGTTGAAACGCCCTGAAATCCACACACCCTCGGTCAAAAATGCTAGGTGTGTAGAGGCTCTTAATAGATTAGAACTATTTATTTCATTACTCTAGCAATACCGGATAAAATCGCTTAGTAATAAAAGGTACCTAATAATAGTCTGGACGAGATACTTTTAATGTAAACCTTAAGTTACCTTACGTTAGAATACGGAATAGATGTATAATTACCATAGCACCTGTCAAGTTTTATCTCGTGCTTGCATGCTAGGCCCGCTGAAGACAACATATAAAGCTGAAATTTTGCATGGACACTTCTACTATAGTATGTTATGGACTATACGGATCATTGATTGATAATACAGGAATATTAAAAAAAAATCTAACTTATTTTTATTAGCGATGATGTGAATAATACGAGACGGGGATTCTAGAGACAATTTCGCTTCTTTTCTGGGTCACCGTAAATATGTTGCCTCTGTTCAAATGGTTGTCATTCGCCACGGGTACGTCGTCCAATCCGTGGGAGAATGTCTTCGAATTGTTCATTTCAATAACTTGCCGCAGCTTCGCGATTGTTGCTGCCTGCTCGTCTCGTTCCATCTCATTTATCAGTATCGGCAAATTTAATGCACACACCCATAAGTAAAACATTCCCACTGAAAAATAAGGAATTTTGATAATTAATGTAAGAACGTACGCATTATAATGTCCGATTTATTAGAGATAGGGCCTGTTTCACAATCGACAAGTAAATTCATCTGTCAAATAAAGATAGCCATCTCCTTGTCTATTTTCAAGTGTAAGAAAGGGAAAGAGCTAAATTTATTTGACAGATATGCTTTACTTGACGATTGTGAAACAGGCGGATAGAGTCCGTGATTAGTCGTTTCAATCTGTCGTTACATCTAGGTATGTAAGCCAAGCGAAATGTAAAGTGAACCAAAGCTAAGCTAGAGTTGCGTTTGTGTGTCACCTGTGTGAGTGAGCGGTCGTGCGTGCGTGTATGGTTTATTAAAATGGTAAGATTGGTAAGCGTAAGGAACTTTTGAATACTGACACAGCAAAAACCCGCCGGCGACGCTGGCGCCGATGAGCAGGCCGATGTCCATCGAGTTCTGCTTCAGTACCAGCAGCCCCGTGGCCACCAGCACCGACAGCATCACGAGCCGCATCAGTTCCGCCAGGATGTACCCGATCATAAGCATATTATTGCACTGCAAATTAAAAACCGGCGCAAAAAATATCACATTCGCTCTCGCATCTGACAGGTAGTAGGTATAAGTTTTTTTTTTAGGGTTCCGTAGTCAAACTTGGAACCCTTATAGTTTGCCATGTCCGTCCGTCCGTAGCTTAGCTCAGAGACTCGTAGTATCTACTAGAAAGCTGTTAAAGTTAGATAAAGTGGTAAGAAAATAAAACCTTGAAATTTTTTTTTTGGCTAGGGTACCGATCCGCTCATGTAAAGTGGGGATGATTTTTTCTCCCATCTACTCCATGGGGTAGGGTGTCGTTGGATAATTCTTTAAAATAATATTGCGGGTTTGTGAAAACAATTTTTCGATTAAGGGATTCGTTTGTATGCAATTTGACTGGTAATGTTAGTAAAACTTAACAGTAAAGTATTTTGCAAATAGAAAATGCGTCTCGAAAATTATTTCAAATAAAATAAAAAATGCATAAAATATAAATAGGTATTTTGTATTTGTATTTTAAATACAAGTATTTATTTCAAATAAGTCGCATCGATCATCACTGAATTGACTATAATAGGTGCTTTTACCTTACAAGCACGACGTTCATTTGGTTTAACTGTACAAAAATTAAGGCTAAGGTCAGTCTAACTAATAAGATATGTAGTTTATTAAATAGGGACATAGTGTTTTGTTTTTGCGTTAACCTTAAAATAAAATATAATAATAAAATCTTATTACCTCCAAGACAAAATCTTACCGTATAAGCCCCGTAAATGAATAAGAAACATGTTATTAAGTACAAGCTTGTCACACTCGTACTAAGAGCAGTAAATCGCTCAAAATCTGAAATTAAAGTATTAAAGCGTAAAACACACAGAGCGCGTGCGCGGGTCGAGCGCAGGTCCATCGCCATTGTGCGCGCTGTGAAGGCTTATCGGAGAATGCGTATACATATGTACGAGCAATTTAACGTCAATACGCGCTCTGTGTTTTACGCTGTAGTCATTCTTATTACTTGTCATAATAAACAATTTGTTCGACAGTTCCAACAATTTATTTTATAACGTCACTACGATACTGATGTTCTATGGTGGGTCAGGTTCCATTTTGCGGATAGTACAGTCGAGTTCATAAATATGTGTGCACGTTACTACCTTGTCACTTTAATAGCTCTGACCATTCATATATGGCAGTTTAAACATGACATTAAAGAGATAGGTACTGAAATGTACACATATTTATGAACTCGACTGTACCTACTTACACAAAAATTAAGAGGTGACTGATCACTATACTTAGTATAAAACAAAGTCGCTCCCCGTCGTCTGTCTGTCTGTACGCTTAGATCTTTCAAACTTCGCAACGGATTTTAATGCGGTTTTCACCATGAGGTAGATGATTTCTCACGGAAGCTTTATGTATATTAATAGTACCCGGAGCGAAGCGAAGGCGGGTTGCTAGTTGCAAATAAAGGAGTTATTTTGGAGTTATTATTACTCGTAGTAGGGACAAAATCAGCTAAATTCCTTAAGGAATACTACTATAATAAGACTGACAAGATCTTGAACTTCGACATCCGCCGACCGTTTTATAATAATACACTGATGCATAACTTATCATATATATGAGCTGAACTAGAGCCTATTACGATTCTCCTGTTTTAATTCACTAAGGGCGTAATACTTACACTAAACCATCAGCTGCAGCTAGGATCTTGAGCGTCCCTAGCACGATTTAAAATTCAAGCAGGCTCCAGGACGTCATGTTTTCATTTTTAGTGCCTGTAACGTGCCGCAGCGGCCTGCAGGCTGTGGTCTGCAGAGTGCGCGCCCCTGCGGGCTTAACATGCATACACGAGACAAGATTTGACAGGTGCTAGGGTTATGAATATCTACATCTATTTCACGTAAGACTTAACCCTTAAGGTTTAAAATTAAAGTTTCCCGTCTTGTTAGAATCGCTATAAAAAAGTGAAAAACGCTATAGGCGCTTAGTAATAAAAGGTAATAAAAGTCAGGATGAGACACTTTTATTTTAAACCTTAAGCGTTAAGTCTTACGTTAGAATATGAAATAGATGTATTCATTTCCTTAGCACCTGTCAAATTTTATCTCGTCCACGCATGTTAAGCCCGCTGCTGAGGGTTGCGCCACCTGCGCCCCTGGCAGCCGCTGCCTAGCCATCATTATAGCTAAAACGCTTTTAAGTTATCATAGTGCTTACTTTCTGTAATGCTATCTAAGTACTCCTTTGTGTAAATGAGTTTCATGTCATTGGTCCAAATGATGATATCTTCTTTGACCTTCTCAGGATGAGTGTAGGCCAAGCAGGATGCAGTCAACAAAGCCAGCGCCTGGACCTGCAATCATGGCAATGACATACACTATTTGAAATCAACAAAGACACGTCCCAACTTTTAGTGTACTTAGTAGAGGGCGCGTCTTCGTGGTTTAAAAACACTAGGTACTTAATGTAGGTCTGTCGATCACGACATCGCAGCCACTTTACTCGTATTACTCATTGATTCTTGAACATGGAAAGTGAATATTTTGTTAGAAATGGTAGTAGGTCTGTACTGATATTATAGTGTTGAAAGGAACGTTATATCATATGCATTATACTAAAAGTGTTATGTTAAATGTTATTATATCAAATATACAAATATAATTATACCATATATTTTTGAAATCGGACACATTTTTTTAATACGAGTTCCAGTTTACACGTGCCACGTCAATCTATTGTAATCTTGGAAATCTGGATGAAACCTTAGCTAAGTACTGTTTACACTTGTTACCTACCTACTCTAATTATTTCATTTAAATTATTGAAAATAAGAGTTTTACGGTGTTAAAAAAAATAACCTTAAAAATATGTGCTCGGGGAAGTGTCTCTATTATAATTGAGGTAAGTGTGTCCATATGTCACACTTACCTCATGTCAGAGGCCGCAAACATTTTATTTTTCGCAGTCAATTTATTTTGTTTCATTACGCAAAGTAACTCCTTAACATTGTTTTATTGTTGACGAAGTCATACGTTTTTGAGAGACGTAGGTATCCGTTTTAATATGTTTTGTAGTAAGCTCGAATAAAAGTGTTTTTGTTATTTTTTTATTTCAATTAGGTAGGTACTTATTTTATTTAAAAAAACAAAAATTCTATCTCTGACCATGGTAGTACTATATTGCGTGTGCTACACGGTTTGAAACCAAGGCTTTAAACCAAGTGATCTTGGTAGAAGCAAGCTGCTACACGGTTTCAAACAAGTCCATTTGTTTGATATCTGTCAAGGGCGTTTAGGGTCATGTGAAACTTGGTTTAAAACCACTGTCTACACGGTTTCAAACCACCTGTTTTAAACCATGGTTTTAAACCGTGTAGCACACGCATATGACACAGTTATCCCATTTTTATTTTCATAAAAAATATTTTAAAACGCTCAATATATAATCTAGGATACATAAAACTCATGTGTCATGCTCAGGTAATGGTTTTTATGTTTTTACACTAGAAATAGCTGTGTATCGTGCAATAACGATGTAGTCACACTTGCCTCATGTTGGCGGAGAAGTGTGTCCACGGCAGTACCTTAATTTGGACCTTAAAAACATTGTTTCTAAGGGATGAATTATTACAAAACATAGTGTCTACAGTCAATTATGAATTTTATTACATTTTAGGTACCTTGAGAGATAACTTGAAATTCAACCATAATAATCCCCTTAGATTTTGTGTTCAAAGTAAAATTATAGCAAATAATTTTATATCGATCAATAGGTACGCACCCGTACTTCTACCTACCCGTGTCGCGAAAGAAAAATGTACACGCACCTCCGTATTAGAACTTACTAGGGAAAATAGACCAATCAAAATCCCGCCTAACCGCAAGGAGAACCAAAAGCAACAACTATAAACAAATGCCATAATTATCTTAGGCACAAAACTGTAAAATTTACAAGTGATTTATTTTATAGGTGCATTGTTTTTAAAGCCCAGCCCAAGTAACGGCGGTATCGAAAATATACTAAAAAAGATTGCCTGTCCGTAGTCAATACTTACGACTAATTGCTTCGGAAAAATCACAATGGCATAATGGTTGTTACACACATATACCTACTGCCTATGTAGATAATTATGAAACCCGTTACGAAACCCAACAACCGCAATGGCCCTTTACGGGTTCCGTATACCTAAGTAGATATGCGTCACAAATATGAAGAATAAAATAATAAACATATGTTAATAAAAATGATTAGCTAAATGACCACCCACTCGTAATTACCGCATAATAATGCAGCCTGCAACTGCAACAGCTGCTGAAACGTTATTCACTTTCCTCTCCTTTCCCTTGCCTGCTATTCGCTTTTCCCTAATTATTTTCTCACGGTCAGCAGACCAAATGGACTTTCTGATGTTACTCACTTTTACTACCGACGACATTATACCTCGCACGGATCCCCAAAAATTCCATTTCCCTGACACATGTATAGGTAAGTACCCTATCCGTGATATTTCAACCTGATAAAGCTTTTTAGGGTTCTCTATTCCCGCTGTCAGTAAACCACAGTGTATGTATGCTACGATAGAACACGGCGTACGGCGCACTTTATAGAGATGCGTTATTTTTTTTATGAAGAATAATTTACAATTTGTAAATTATCACGAGTTCATATGAGATGCCATGTCGGGAACGCACTTGGCCGGTTTTTTTATGTTAGTAACCTTAGGCAAATCCCAAAGTACCTATGTACTTACATATATGTGGCCGTTTTTATAAACAAGTGTACATAGTTAAGTTAAGAAACGTTGAGAAACGGTAACTTTCCATTCCGTTAAGATAATTAACTGTACTGCTTTAAGACAAGTGGTGGTATATCAGACAAAACTCATATACTTATGTATAAACATCGTTGTTAATTTTCAGAACTTTATTATTCGTGCCGTACAAACGGGCATTGTAAAAGCTTCATTAGTCGTACTGATCCGTAACTTCTATTATTCATGTTCACGACAATTAAGTATTACCCGCGATTATATATGTACATAATTCATTTAGTCACGCTATTTTTATTTTTTTCGTATAGGTAATATAGTTACTTGTTTTATTTGTTTATTATTTATACCTAGAAATAAACAGCGCGAAATTCATATAATCTGGTGAGCCACATCCACCTTATACAAAAATCCGTCTTAAGTTCTTATTGAGCTTTGCCCAATAAAGGGTTCCGAAATCAAAAGTGGCAGTTTTAGCTTCAGAGGGAGTGGCGGCCATTCCCCAAAAACCGGGAAAAATGTGGAAATTAAGCCATCAAATTTAATATTAGACGAAAGGAAATGCGAAATAGTAGATTGTACAATAAGTGCATAAAACGCACCATTTTACGCGAGACGTTTATCTATCCAAGCGAGCTTGCGAGCGAGGATGGATATAAAGTCGAGTGTTAAATGGGTTTTATGGACGAGTTGTACACTCTACTTTTCACTTCGATTGCGAGGAAATGAAACAGCAACATGATGCAAATAATAATAATAATAAATGCGACGAAATAAAAATTATAAGTTTATTTCATGAAGCTTTATTGTGTACTTTGGCTGTTGGTTCGCCTAAGCACGACATAAAAACGAACTTTTAGAGCATGAGAAGTGAAATAATTAATTATACAATAGTAGGACGAATGTACCACCTACTAGTACATACAGCGGGCTTAACATGCATGCACGAGATAAAATTTGACAGATGCTAGGGAAATTAATGTGCATCTATTCCATGTTCTAACGTAAGACTTAACGCTTAAGGTTTAAAATAAAAGTGTCTCATCCTGACTTTTATTACCTTTTATTACTAAGCGATTTTATCCGGTATTGCTAGAGTAATGAAACAAATCGTTTAAATCATCTGGTTGTAGAAGTTGTTCTAACACAAAACAGTATTGGTTGTACATACTGCAGTCGATATTGTTAAAAATATGTTGTTCGAAGCCCATCGCAATACAGACTGTCTTCGAGTGTCTGCGGAGTAGTCGTGTTTGTAATACTTTATTCATACGAAGGATTAAATTTTTTTGTCTTATATGACGTGAGTATTATGGCGATTGATAATTATGCTTACAACTTTTATGCGCAAGTTATTTATGCTCTCAAACATTACGATAAAAAATAATATGCGAACTAATTTATGCCTCTTGACAGTTATGCGAAGTGATCATTATGACTCAAATAGTTATGCCTATCAACAGTATGCCATAAAACTGTATGCAACCCAATATGGACCCGTTTTTGACCGGGGTCTTAGGGCTAAAAACGCTAATGTGCACAGCAGGGTCTAAGCTAAGCTCTTCGTTTTATTTTTCCCGTAAAATATAAGTAATTATCTATAAGTTAGAAGAAGCTAGTAAGATTTTTCGGTTCATAAACTTCGGAGAACGGTTATTTTTTGAACATTTTTGGTTATAAATCAAAAAGTACGTCACAGAAAATTATAACTCCGTGTGTGACGCGCTCTATAGCTATGTCCACACCTATGCGCTTTCATGTCAACTTGCGCTTTCAACTTGGAATTCGTCTTGCGTCAAGCGCATGCAATACGAGGGTGATACTGAATCTTCAATAACATCCAATGTTTTGACTTTATCTTCCGCCATTTTATTTGCAAAATGTTGCACGTCAACCCAACGGTGACGGATCAGCGTGCGCTACGGGTATGCTTAAACCAGTTTGAGCGCAAGCGTTATTGAATGCGCTGTGGTTGCAAAGGCATGCGTCACAGGAAATCGCAAGTTGAACATGAAAGCGCACAGGTGTAAATATAGCTTATGATCTGCCTGCGTTGGCACTTGGCAACCTTGGCAACCCTGAACTGATGGAAGTGGGCCGCGGCGGGTCTTCTTCCTTATAATCTGTGGTCTTCTTTGACAGATGGTCTTATCAATGATTGTGTGATGATAATAACTTTATAGTGATAAATATAAATACTTTAGAGCTGTGCAGTGTGACAGACAAGTTTTAAATTAAACCCCTTCATTACTTTAATTTAAGTTTTGTGTACTTCTAATAATAAAATAAAAAATGGTTGAAGAAAATTATTCAGTATATTCTTTACCTAACGAAATAATTTCACTAATATTGCAACAAAATGATACGCGTGACATTTTAAATTTCGGAGCAACTTGCATTAGGTTTAATAATTTTGTTAAAAGTAATCATGTTCTCTGGAAAGCTATTACCAAACAAATGTAAGTTTCTAACTTGTTCAGCGCGTTGTAAAACTGCGCATTTCTTACTTTCAATTTTGTTTTAGGTTACCAGATCATCTTTACCGAAATCTTGAAGAATATAATGATGGAGATTGGCTGTATGAATTGAAATCCTTTCACATAATAAAGAAACAAGTTTACACTGAGCTGATTGCTATGTCCCCAAGATTTTACAAGTATTGAAACGCTATATATTTTTTAAATTTTAAGTGTTGTAACTTTATGTACCTACATTATGTTTGATTTTGCAAGTAGGTATTGAAACTATGTTTAATTTTCTGTTACTGTTTTTACTTGCTTAACTGCTAAGCACTGTTTTGCCATGAAAATAATTTTATTACTCTTAATAAGTTTTTAAGCTTTATGTACCAGATTTAAATAAGTTTATTCAACAATTTCATTTTGAATAACACACTTTGCTGCCAACTGTATTTATAACAATGATAAATTTGCTATAAAAAAAATTGAGTAGAGTCAAAACTTGATAGATCTACTATTGGCCATTGAGAAGTTCCTATGACCACCTTCCATCTAATCATTGTTGTTGTTGTTATCCTATGGTCCCCCGGTGGTGCAGTGGGCCTCCACAAGATCATGTCATACCTTCCTGTCCCCCACAACTCTCTAGCCTCTTTTCAGCTTAGTGCAACGGCATTGATCTCGCTCTCAACAGAGTGCTGCCCTGTGTGTAAGGGTCTACCGGGTCTTCACCATCCTCTAAGTGACTGCCACTCGTAAACGATGCAGGCACCATCTACACACCATTACTCATATTAAATGAAAACATAAGTTGAAAACAAACACGACCCGCAGTGAGCGACAACCGTGCCCTGACTGAGTGCCTGTTTGAGCTATGGCCGAGCCAGTATAAACCGCCTTCGGTCTGTACGCAACGAAGCCGCCAGTGCACGCGCACACACGGGCCTCTGTTCCATTTCTTTTGTGGTAAAGGCCTCTTGATTTCTTTTAATTGTTCCCTTTTTTTCTGGAAAGGAACACATAAAGACCCAGTTTTTCATAATATCTACAAAATATTCAAAAATCGTGAAAAACTACGTTTAAGGAGCGTGTCTGGGTTTAAGGGGCGAGAAACGTTATCGCATTTTCTATGGACATCAGCCTCACAACCCTCTTAATGTTATTGATTAAAAATTACAGGCGAGGCAATGATATAACCATTACTGATGCGAGACCATTCTTTGAAATAGCACTTACTGACCACTCCAGCTACAATTACACAATATATCTTCTACAAGAGATTATAAGAGAAGGCAATCATAAACTTGAAACTCACAAGAAAGTGGAAAAGTGAGTAAACTTTTGGAAAAATGTTGGAACATATTTTGTTAGCCTATGGAAAAATTTACTGCCATAAGGTCATGTCAATCAATAGTCAAATTTCTATAGTAAGAAAAAAAAAAAAATTGTCTTATGCACAAACATACGTGCATAGGACATGTGACGGGTGAATATATTAATTCTTTAACTTTCATTTACAGGCCTTTTACGATGACTGAAATGCACTATGGTAAAATCATTTTGAGACATTTAATGCACACATTTTTGTCTTTGAAGTGGGTAAGGGCTCACATGAGCAATGACCTACCCCCAGAGGTAGTGTGTAACTTCTTCATTCAATGGATTGACACTGTAAACATGCATCATGATGAAGATGTTGATAAGACGGTAACTATAGCATATATTTTCTCGTAGATGTAGCCTACGTATTTGTGTATGGTTATCCTAGAATATCTATATCAAAGTGAGGTCCTGTAGACTAAATTACTCCTTGTTACATCAAATGAGATTTTTTGTGCAATTATTCTAAACACGACAAAATGAGTAACCTAAACAACTGCTAAACATCAATCCCTATGGCCATCTGCAGATTAGGCATCTTGTTAAATTACCTCACAGATGCATGTAACTTAATAGGTTGTTTTCTTGACTATAGATAAGGGACCTTGTAAAGCAAGTAAAAGATATTCTACGTGAAAAGCCAGTTCCTAAGTCATCAGATGATGTAAAGCAAAAACAGGAAATGGACAGAATGGTTTTGGCTGCAGTCACTGAAGTGGTCTACCATCGGGGACGTCTGGCAATCACCACAGCTGCTAATACAGACACCATAGATATAGCAAAGGTTTGTTCTTGTTAAAACATCTGTTTATATGTATTGGATAATGTTACATTTTGCTCATTTTTATTTGATGCGCAAGGATCGCGAGCTTGAACGAGACTGACTGTGCGGCGGGGGGCGTGGCAGATTTATCAGTGCAAAAGCATATATGAGTGGTGACCGCAAGTCGCCCTATAAGCTCTATGTGGAAGGTGATCTGTGAATTTACCACATTGCAACGTTATTGATGATCCGGTATCAAGTTTTAGAACCACTTATTATAGCTAGTTTAAGACAAGAGAGCCAAAAGTGTACCGCAAGGTAGTGTTCTTTACCAGTATCATTAAAACCTTAATAACTCCTTAACTAATTGACATATTGAAAAGTTAAAGTTATATACTGGACCGATATAAAGGTGGCTTTCTTATGCCGTTCGGTATATCTACGTAGCTACGTCAAGTTCTGGGACACCTTAATTTCAATTTTAAGCGTGAAAGTTAGGTACTACTTTTACCCTCTCCCCTATCCTCAATCAAGGAGTTATGATTACCTACCAGGAGTTTTGGGCTCAGTTTGACTTGTATAATATAAGTGCGCGCTATTAAAGAACACCCAATGGATAATGGACTAAACATAGTTTTTGAGTCTTTATGACTTTTCTACCCGATTTGTGATGCTCCTGTGAAACAAATTTATAAATGTACTATTTCGTAAGAAATGTAAACAGTTAACTTACGTAAAATTCGTTTTTCTAAGACGCTTAGTATTCGAGATGTTTACGAAAACTAAAAAAACAAAATGTCCCTTTTTACCCCTCTCCCGCCGAAAGCTCGCGAATAGTTTAGTGGGGACGCGCCCACAAGTTTAGTGGGGACTTTTAATATGTTATACCTACCCGGGAGTCACCCCTACCCCTAAAACGTTAACCCAGACTACACGATTTATTTGTTTTATTTCGGCTATTCGAGGTTTTAAAATATTTCGAAATCGCTCAAAGGTCGACTGGAAGAGACCCCTTTCATTGATTTTGTTCATTGTTACTTTTGGCAGGTGATCGATAATCGCTGTGCCAATGTGCTCGTTGCCACCGCAATATATCACGCGGTCGCCAAGAGTTGCGGCGTCGAGTGCGAGTTGATAGCGTTCCCCAACCACATGTTCCTGGAGTGGCGCGACAAGGAGGACCCCGCGGCGGCCGTGTTCACCGTGGACCCAGCCAGCGGCGAGCTGCGCCGCCGCCGCCGCTGCCCCTTCTCGCAGAACGGCCCCGCCTCCGCCTACCGCT
Source organism: Tortrix viridana (assembly GCA_963241965.1). Lineage (NCBI taxonomy): Eukaryota > Metazoa > Arthropoda > Insecta > Lepidoptera > Tortricidae > Tortrix > Tortrix viridana. Next base: position 8,262,284 of record OY725174.1, read on the forward strand.
ACTGCCCTGATTCACTGCTACAATATCTTTGCTCCTCATTCCATCTGAGTATGGGCAATATACGGAACTGGTAAAAATTTGATAATGGTTTTCATAACCTCTTAATTTCATACCGAGACTGACGATTCTATTTATTTTAGGAACACCGTCAATAATCTGCACTTACTGGATTTCTTGGGTACCAATCTTAATACTCATAACTCGTACCGAAATTTTCTGCCGTACTTGCTTGATAATACTCACATATCTGCATTGAACTCTCCTCTTGATTTGAAGCACGTGAGTAGATTACGAATTCAATTTTGTGAATTAAAACTAAATTGCTACCTTCCTCCGAGCTTGAGCAGTTTTTACAACATGGACTCTAAAATGTTTAGAAACCATGCTATTTTTTTACGTTGCATTCTTTAACTTCTCCACCATAGAAGCTACACGTAAATCATTAATTTCTCGTATCGTAGGTGAGCACGGTGCACATGGGAATCTTAAGATCTCTTTCAAACGTTAACGTTCCATCAGAATGCTGCATCAAGAAACGGGTAAGTAAAAACTCCAAATTATTTTGGGAGTAAATTAATCAAAGTACGGACATTAATATGGTATTGTGTTTTTTAGCACACAGACAAACAGCGTACTAGTGCCGTGAAGTATGCTGTAGGCATGATATGCTTACACACCAAGTATGATTACGTGTGCGTGGTGCGTGACTGGGACGTAGAGTGCGTGCCCAAATGGCAGAGCCAGATGGTGGCCGAGAATCTGTACGATGGAATCACGCAGCCATTCTACAACGTGATGGCTGCAGACCAGTCAGAGCGCTACGTGCCACAAGGTAAGTACTTCAAATCTCGCTCTGCTGCATTTCAAATTAATTTCTCTGAAAACGATACGATTTTAACACAATCCTTTAACACTTCGTATTGGACAACAAAGAGTCCCTCTCACTAATTACATAATTATGTACCCAAAGATATAAATTAAAAAAATTATTAAAAATTATTTAACAGGTTCTCTGTCCCTGGAATCACTGATTCATTAACGCAGTTTTGTTCCTGATCTGATGCGTTCATGAATCAAATGAGATCAAATTTGGATGTAACTGAATATTGGGACAGTATTCGGGCGACAGTGAAAATGCACTCTTGTATGGGGACAGGGAACCTGTTAATATCCTCGCAAATCGTCTGTGTTAGCATATTTTGTAAGGATTTATTGATTGACAACGCTGACATTTTCAGAGAATCTGAAAAGGTGGCGTGATCCCAGCCGCATGTTTTTCGTTGAAGAAGCCATAGCGACAGAGTTCTCTTATTTCGATGGTTATGCGTACGTGCCCAACGATGAGAAGCGAGCCGAGTACCCGTACGACGAACCGATCGTCAATATGTACCGCGAGCGCCACGAGCTGTTCGCATAAAAGATCTGGGGGCGGCTGCCGGCAAACGGGGTTATTTACTCTTGTATTGTAGCTCGCGGGGAAACTACGCTGAATCCCCGTAAGCAATCTTTACTAACGTGATGTGATCAAGTTGAACGTACTGATATCTACATACTTTTTTTTTTATCTTTTTTATAATGAATGGCAATAATTGCCCTTCAAAATCGGATCGAGTTAAAAATGTCATTACTTGGGTCTACAGATATAGAGCATAATGTATTATGTATTTCCGTCAGAAAAACTCGGATCTCAATCTTGAATACGACAGCACCCGAAGTGTCGAATCAATTACTGTTTACGAGTGACATTTTCATATCCAATAACCCATATATGCTCAGAACTACGTTTTTAATTGGTACCTTAAACGCCCCCTAATTCAAAAACGATCAACATAATACGTGCCTATTGACAACTCAATTTTTGATTCATTTTCGAATCAGAAGGCATATAAGAAACCAATTAAAAACATAGTTACGGGCATATTATTATGTTGAGCGTTTTCGAATCAGGGGGCATATATGGGTTAATAGAACTTTATTATTTAGTGTGAAATGTCAAAATGTTATTGTATAATATAGAGATGTTACAACCACCCTAAGAAACTTCGAAAATACACTCAGTATTTTTATTGTCATTAGTAATCGAAACATTCTCCTTACGGTTACATAAAATGCAACAAAATAACGTACGAGTATATTGGGAAATATTTACAAGAATAAAACTCGGTACCTACCTACTTAAAACATCATCTACTTAATAAAATGTTAATATTACCTACTGCATATTTGGATCGATATTTTGAACATTTTCCATTTCACAATCTGAGTTACACTCGGACGTGTCATCGTCAGTGCTTTCGTGAATTACAATACTACTCGTATCAATGTGATCATCCATTGAGTGTTCCTGTGAGCGCTATTCATTTTCACATTTGACGGCATGATCACAAACTTTCTTCCATTCGTCCGGGCCAATCATAAATTTTTTCCCCAATCAATTTCTTTACTGTACTATTCATGTCTATGTTTCTTTTTGATACGTAACCTTTTATCTGGGACCATATGTTTTCAATTGGGTTGAAGTCGGGTTAGTATGGCGGTATGGTATGGTGTGTGGTGTGTCCACTGTCCATGTTGATGTAAAATTTTGTCTATGCAATATTCTACAAAGTCTTGTTTATGTCGACAAATAATTTCATAGTTGCACTTTGGTTAATTAATGATGGATCATAGGGAATAGGTATTAAATTTTTCTAACCAGTATATCATTATTTGGATATCGTTATCGGGTATCGATATTTTTAGACCACATGAATTAATTGTCAAGCGTAAGTTCTTTATTTTAAGAGGATCTACTTATGTCTACAATTTATTTAGTAAATAAGTATCATAATAATCGTATTCAACTTCGGTAGATTATACACAATAGGGTGTTTGCCTAATGTTATGAATTAAGAAAAATTAATTATTATGTTATACAAACATATATGAATTTTTAAAGACGATTTAAAAATGATAGGCAAATAGCCTATTCATAATCATAGATTATGGGGACTATGTTTAAGTACTGTGACTGTGATTTAAAGTTTTTAGGCAAGGAATATGCGATGTCCGGTATAAGACAGAAGGAAAACTTTGGGTAGTTCTAGGGAAGGGGAGGAAACGTGTGCCAGTAAATTATAACATAATTATTTCTGTTAATAGATATTTGGAATGACTGAAACTCTTTAACGGCACTAAAGTGTATAATGGCAGCTTTCGTAAATCTATTTGGGCGGTAGTGGGTTCGCTTTTTCGTCCGCAAAGAGACTAGCTTTATGATCTTGATAATGTTTTTAAGTTTTCTATAAACAGATTTGTGTGTGGGTAAATAATTACATTTTACGAACAAATACAAACTTAGCGAACAGTCAACAGCAAAAGAGAGTAACGAAATATAAAAATAGATACATTTAACTTTTTCAACGCCATGTCAAAAACAAAAGACTTTACTCACACGCCAATGACGGCTATAAAGTAGAGCTAATGTAACTCATAGACACTCAGACCTATTGTGCGCTTTCAACTACGACGGAAATATCCGCCGTTGGCATTGAACCATTGTGGTGCGGATATATCCGTCAATGGCGTTGAAAAGGTTAACTAATTTCAAATTGGGTCTCAAATGTGGGGCCTCATCTTTTAATCCTTTCAACGCCCCACGTCAAACATCTAAGTATCTATGTATCACTCACACGCCAAGTATGTTTCAAAAGCTACGCAGAATTCAACTTAATCCATACCAAAGAAAGTCTTATCAACTGTACTGTAACTGGACAACTATAAGCGTCCGCGACACGACAGCTCATGACGACTAGGCGTTATTGTCGTTCAAAGGTTAACATGTTTTGAAAACTTGACTTATCATTGACTTTTAACGTTGACTGTACTAGGTCTTTAAATATGACTGGCTGCAATCTGCAATGCATGATAATATGGTTACCGTACGGTGAAGTGAAATAATGGTTATTTTGTCAATGTTATTTATACATATATATGTACTCGTATGGTATACGTGCACGATATTTAGCTTAATAATATATGTATAGTTATGCGATGTTTCATGATCTCATTAAAGATATTTATTGAACACGGTAGTTTTACTGTAAACAGGTTCCCTGCGAACAGTGCATTTTCATCGTCGTACGTCTAAATACTGCCCCACTATGCAAAATTATATATAAATTAGATTACATTTGATCCATGAACGTATCAGACCAGGGCCAGAACTGCGTTCATGAATTATATGTGATTCATGGGACAGGGAACCTGTTACGTACCTAAGTACCTTTGTTACTTTTCATGTACACAGGGTGTCCCAAAATCGGTAGGCCACATTGACACCGGAGGTAGGTCAGCTTAAGAGGTACCGAACCAGCCTAACATGACCCAGGTAAAAGTCGCATAGTTTTCGAGATATGCCAGTTTAAAGTTTGTACTGGAAACTTTATAAGAGAAGAAAAGAAGCATTTCATAAAAGAAACTTGAGGCCGGGGCGGGTTACTAGTAGAAAATAAAACACTTTTTCTCACTTGGATTTATATACCCGATTACATCAAATAATTTTACAGACTTGTTATATCGTAAACTATCTTCGTCAACACATTTTGTCAACTGTTAAACCTCCAAATTTTCAAATAACAATAAATATGAATTATACATTGAATGAAAGACGCACACAAATTTACGGTGCCTAAGTAACAACAACATGCAGTAACAGATGTATATTTTTTTGGGTGCATTGAAATATCTAACGTGAGACGGCAGATGTAGTATTTACAAAAATATCGCACTCCATGATTTGAAAATCTAATCTGTATCATAATTTTATAAGTAGGTCATATTATTGTTTGCCATAATTATATTTGGGAAAACGTTTTATTATACATAACAGTCGAGTTCATCATTAATTATGTATAACAACAACGATACTACAACCGTTAGATACACGGGCACGGAGCACGGAGCACACGGGCTCTCGGGTAGCACCTTAACCCTCAAACGGGCAAACCAACATGCTTGAACAAAAATAAAATCCATAAAATGTATAGGATAGGATCCTCTAAGGTGTCGTGCGGTCGCGTCGGTTGCCTATGTCAATTACACACATTTTAACAAAAGTATTTCGATATTTGAGAAAACAGCCGTTCAAGCTCAGTTACCGTAACAAAATGTATGGCTTGTATAATTTTGACGAATTACCGTTTCGCATAGTGAAATTACGTCGTGTCATGATGACGTCGTAATATCACGATGATCTTATTAAGAATAAATAGAAGAATCGGGCTTGGGCAGTGCACTGCCGACCTTGTGGGAATTAGTGTGCGCTTGAACCACAGGAAAATTACTCCTTACTACTTTCGTAATTCGTATAAACGTCAACTCAGACCTACTATCTAAATAGACGACGCAAAAACGACCTGCTTCGGGTGCTCAGCTTAAGGATAAAACAACTGTAGCTAAAGCAGGTCGATTCTCTCCCGTTAGTGTTGAGTTTGCATACCTATACCGCCGAGATGCCGCTATCTGATTTAGCAGACAGACAGCAGTCAAAAAAAGTGAGCAATACGTGCTGTTAATAATTAAATCTCACGCACTGTAAATCAAGACGCGGCTGCGGCTTAATTTATATCGACCATAAGTAATCGAGCGTGTAACTTCGAACTTTGATTTTTGAAGCAGAGCCATAAGAATAAATAATAACTACGTAGAAGCGAATCTCCTTTGAACAGGCCCCTAATGCCGCGCTTTAAATACCTACTTCCCCCTTCACCTCCGCTATGCCCCTCTGTCATCCGCGCCCAAAGTTAGGGATGTCACTTGCGAAATATTTTAATCGGTTTATGGATGTGTTGTACAAGTTTAGTCACAAAATGTTATTTATGTTTTTCTTCAACGTGGAATCATTGTTTCAAAATGAGTTTTTTTCATTTACGTTAAAGTCACTGTCACTTTTACAGCCAAATAGACTGCAATCATGTTTTCCCATGGCTAATTTAATAGGTACGTTTAAAAAGATCAAATCGCGACATGCGCGGTGAAACAAATGCAACGACCGCGCCGCGCCGCGTTGCACGGCCTAACTGACTAGGAGCGGGAGTTTCATTTCTACGTAGTTATTTGTTCTTATGGCAGAACCCTGACAAATTGAATACTTACCTATCATTAAACGCTTAACGCGTTTTATCTCCGATCGCTGGCACTCTGTCCATTACCGGTGATTTTACTGTGCTTCCAAGCTTCACTATTTCGGATTTCCTATACCATCCCAACGTGGCGAAGCGTTAAGCGTAATTATAATGGTCTGTAAATTTGTGTATAGGTACATCACGTAACATCCTCATAAATCACCTCTAAATATATACAAGAACACTAGGTTTTTGACCAACATTTTGACCAAAATCCTGGTCTAATTGTCTTTTAAATAAATTTACCCAAACAACTACATATCCTAGCCACCTCCTACCCGTTTTCTACCGGTATAACCTAGCTCATTGGCCAAGTACATAGTATCAATTGTAACTTGTTCAAATTCCTATCAATAATAAGTAAGGTGCCAGCCAGCTAGACTGAACTAACTTGCATGGCTGCAAATCGCGGCGTCGTTTCTACCTCCAACGAGTCAGTGGTGACCTGCGCCCGCGTGTCGGAATCTTCAGTGCTGTTATGGGTAGAAGTCATGGAAATCTTGTCATCTTTGACGCTGCCGTTCGCATCGACCGAGTCCGCAGCATTTGTTTTCAGCAATGCTTCGACTGTATCTCCACCTCCACTGCGAGAGCTCCAAATCCCTTTAGAAGATTCTTTGAGAGTTACTTTCTTTTCGGTGCTCGTTGAGCTTTTATCTTTACCATCTTTTGTCTTTTTACTTAGCACGGGAAAACCAGCTAGCTTTGGTTTGGAGCTGCGTATACCGCCGCCTCGCTGGATTGGAGTGACGTCTGTCTCGCCTTCTTCTGTGATAGATGACAGCAAGTCTGTCGATTCCGTGGGCGCAACTTGACCTACTGGTACAGGAATATCATCTGAAAATAAATAAGGAAAGTCTGCATTTGTCTATTGTATGAAGTAGAAGTTTGTCTTAATCATATGGTGTAACATACACAAAGCATATTACTCGGTTCGATTTTGGATCATCAATTTATAAATGGTAGTAAATCGAAACGGCTCTCATGATAGTAATGATAATAACTATGCAAACAAAATCGATCCTCACAATACTCCTTAAATAATTAACGCTATAAATAGTTACCCGTCCAACAGTTACTTGCGAGTTACAGAGGTTGTAGTGGAAAGCATCTAATCATTTAGTGCAATTACTCGTAAAATAGCAACGTTTATTGGCGGTGACATTAGATTTGGTTAGATTAAGTATTTTCAAATCACGAAGACGCGCCCCACTACTTAATTTTATGTACTTTTATGCTAATTGCTCAGCGTAACATAAATGGTGGGGGCAGCTTTCGTGAATAGAAAACACTATAACAAGTAGATGAGAGGTGGTATTTTTTGTCTTCATACACACCCTAGTCTAGAAAACTATTCTGCTGATTGCATTATTTAGGAAGGTCAAATGAGAAGAATTTTATAGTCGCCAGTCGTCGATGTAAGAACAGGAAGTTTAAATCACTTCAAACATAGGCATATCTAAAGTTAAAGACAAACGGCCACACTCAGAGACGTCAATTAAGTTTTAAGTTTCATTAAAGTAGCTACTGTCACATTCTTTGCTATAGCAATAGAATAAGACGCAGCAACTTTAATGAAACTTGAAACTTAATTGACGTCTCTGAGTGCGGCAGAAAGAAACTTGAAAGTGTTACTTCTACATAGGTACTGTTTGAAATATGGTCGTGAAAGCATACCTGGGTCAAAAATAAACAATTAATTATGATATTTATAAATAGTTTCACAAGTGCAGAAACAAAATGGTTTTCTTATTTCATTGATTTTGATCTGCAAGTGAAATAAATGTTGAGATTTGTACTTTACCGTGGTTTTTGTTCAACTTTGCTACACAAGCATATCACATATATATCTAATACAACTAAATTCTCGTACCTGAAACCATTAGGGACAGGGAATTCCGAATAACATGAGTGGGTTTTAATAATTATTGCGGTATTTAAATAAACTTTTAGAATTTCAAAGCGTTTGTCATTCTATTAACTAGGAAAGAATTATAACAAGCCCATATCATGTGCAACTTAAAGTCGAAGGAGATGTAATTTCAGCTGCATACAAAAATATTCGTTAGAACGTAAAAAACTGGTCAAGTAATCGAATAAGATTACCTTCGTATTGATTTATAATTATGCTAATCCTTTAATCCAGGACTAAAATGATAGTATACTCAGCATCAATAAGACCCAAAACTGCTAACCGCATGAACGGATGGACAAATTCAAACGGAATATGTAGGCTTGTTTTCGGGCTCTTAATTACAGGAACACAACAGAACTCTCGCTACCGTTACAACTTTGAATTAAAAAAAGATACCTACAGTTTTTTGCATTATTTATCCTACGTGATTTTCAAAAGACTAGAAGCTAAAATACATAACTCCCATTTACTACGATGAGAGAGATTTTTGAATAAAAGTATGGCCAGTCTACAACTGGGTTTAATCAGATTTTAATCAACAGCGAGAAAGTAAAATACCTGAACAGTCGTCGAACTGGGATGACGTCTTTGTCTGACCGCCATTACCCCTAGCTAGGGGCAATGGCGCTCAAACCTGTTTTATTAGGTTTCCTACGGGTTGTAGGTGCATAATAATGAAGTTTTGTGTTAAGTAATATGTTGATTACTTAATATTTTTAATATAAACCAAAATGTGAAAAAAAAATGTGCTCTTCCCTTAACTGGGCAGCATTCCCCGGCTTTCTTATTTGCAGGCGAGACTTGTAATGTCGATGTCGGCGATAAGAGCTGCAGGGGCGCACCCAGGGTTTCACTCCCAGGAGATCTCGTTTCCTTTATCTAGGATTAGCCAAGTCTAAAAGCGATACACCCGGCCATATAATTTATGCGCAGACGCACAAACGTTCATTTAATTTAAGGCTAGTCCCCCATTTTTACCGTAAAACGAACAAGATTTTTTACATGGACGTTTTTACAAAAAAAATCAACTGTAATAATCTAAGACATAAGAAGTGATATTTTATTTATTTAGATTTAAGAAAAACAAAAAATAAACTATAATTTAGGCTTAGCACGCACTACGGTTGCCCGCAGCTTTGTTGAAACCGCATGCCCGAGTACGAGGCCGCACTACGGTTTGCGTTATAACGTTATAATAAATTGCGTATTTTTACGGTCAGTATCGAAATGGATTTCCGCAGAGCAGCAGCTTTTCTAGCTCTGGTAAAAAAAAAAAACAAATAAAAAGTCGCTACCATAGGTACCTACTGGGTACATCCTCTTACCGATCAGATATATTTAAAAGGATATTTTTGCCAATTGTATAGTGAAGTTCAAAATAACCCTGAAAAGTTTTTCAACTACTTACTACAGGATGTCAGTCAGTACTTTTGATTTTATTTTCTTCGTGCAATGCAAATAAATAAACACGTCTCGCCCCTGCGCTCCCCGAGCTCGACTGACAATACTACTGACTGACTATATGGAATAAAGAAAAACGCAAGTTTCCAAACCGCAAGTCAGAATGTAACAGGTTGCGTTTTTTAAATCAGTCCCTGAAAAAAACCGCAAGAGCGCGCTTTTTTTAAGGACACCATATGTAACATTTTTCCGGTTCTGAAACCGCATGCGGGCAACAGTAGTGCATACTAATTAAAACTAACTTATAAAATAAAGTCCTCCATTGCACCCACTTGCGGCATCGTGCCAAGGACGCTCGCAGCGTTCCCCCGCTGCACTGCGATGCTCAAGCAGTCTTTGCGCGAAGGAGCCTTGCCGGTCGTCGCCAGAGACGCCGATTAATTTGTCTGACACTTCTTAAATATATTTCTTCGTGTTAGACGACCACGGCACAAGAGTTTCCATTGCAAGTCCAGAAAATATAATTTGGCTTTCTTTAATAATATATTTCATTAAGACCTAAATAAGAAAACGTCTGAAGTCACCCCAATATTTCGCAGTTGGAACCACAATACACCTGTATTTCTTTATCGCAAAAACTAGGGACCCGCCCCGGCTTCGCGCGGGTAGCACTAAATTAAGAAAGTATAGCCTAGCCTGGCCTAGCCTAGTATAGCCTCTTTCTATTTGTGAGAACTGTATGAAAACCCGTAGATACAGTAGTTTATGAGATTAGCCCGAACAAAGACAAACTCGGCGCGGCGGGGACTTTAATCTTCTATCTTCTTCTATACATATAATAAAATAAAATTAAAAATTAAAAAACCCCTGCCACAAAAATAAAACTCTAAGGTCGGTGTTCACCAACATTTAAACAGGCGATTAGAGGTCTGACGGCTGTCAAAATGTATTGACTAACAGCCGAATTGGCTTTAACAGTCCGTTAAATTGGTTGGTGAACTCCGACCTAAACCGTAAATAAACCAATTGCCCTTGACATGACAACGCTTGAATCAAAATATTACTACTGACATATTATTTATTTACTTTTTACATTTTTACTTTCAATTTCAATTTCAAAATCATTTATTGCCACAATTACACCTTAGTACAACACAAAATAAAATAAAAATGCTATGCTTTTATTTCATGCTATTTAAACCTTATATATTTATTACTAGTAGACACGTTACCATCGACACTATCCCCCAAATCACGTAAATACTTTCTGGAAAGAAACAAGAAATTGCGACACAAGATCATTGCCTCAATTTTTTGTTCAGCGCCTAAAATAACCTCTGAGCAAAAACAGGCTCCGACAAAGGCTTCAAGGGACTCCAAGCACGTATGTACGTCACTGGACGGATTTCGTCACTACAAGCTTTCAAGTATTAATATAATTCATTAAGGTTTAGGAGCGTATATGCTCTGCTACCCGTGCGAAGCCGGAGCAGGTCACTAGTACATTATAAACCCTAAACCCCACATATTTGAAGTATGTCGCCATAGTAAGAAATTATCTATCTTACTAGATGAAATCTGTTGGAGGGTGGGGACATTTCTTCCCATTGCCCTTTGGCAAGAAGCAATTTCTCACAGCATAAGTAAAGGAAAGAAATTGTTCTTTTTTTTGTTTTTTTTGTTGTAATAAGACTAAAAATAAAGTACCTTAATTGTTTTAAATTAAAGAAAAACCTAAAGACCCACCAAAAACAATATAATTAACTAAAAAGTTTAAAAAACTGTCACTCTTAAACGAGGCTTCTTACAAATACTGTTTTGGCAACGCCGCATATTTTTGTTGTTCTTGATTAATAATGTGAAATTAAGTTTGTGCAAGAAAGATCATGGTAGGAAACGGTTGAATGTTTTTTTTTATTAAATAATATTGTATTAAATAACTCATAATAATCTCATTTCATGTCACGTCATGTAACGTCATGAAAGCGATTCTGAAAATATTAATTTTTAACATCACTTATTACATTTTTTCTCTAAAAGGTCTTGTAATATATGTCACACACACACACACGCGAAATAAAGGAGTGATAGGGGTATTGTCTTACACCTTTTCTCTCCTTTCATGATTCAGTGCGATATGTGACACTTGGCGATAGTTAACATAATATAATCATCATTATGTCAGTCGGAACAGGTCCACAAGCGTTCATTTAAATAATACATCCCCTTAATAAAAATAAAATAAAAATATAGGTATAGTCCGTATTCATAATTTCAAATTACTTGCATCTAGATTTTCTTTTATAACGTTACTTACTGACGGTAAAATAAAAATAAATAAAGAAAGTGAAACAAAACCAAAATTGCATTAAGAAAGTCCAACTAATATTGGGTCTAATTCGAAACTGTTATTTCAATTTAACATATTTCAAATTCTAACAAGAAAAGTCTAAATTTAATGATTACAGTTTCGAAAAGCTATGTCCACACCAGTGCGCTTTCATGTGCATTTTGCGTCTTCAACTCTCAATTCTCTTGCGTCAAGCGTATGCAATATTGATTGCTTTAAGACGCGTGCAGCTTATCGGCTACACCTGTGCGCCTGTCGCATGCAGCGTACACACGCGCGCGAACTAGTAGCAGTTCAATGCCAGGAAAAAACGCAAAAAAGGAGAATTGGACCGTTTTTACATCATAATTATATTTTTGGCTCAGATAAATCAACGCGTCTTTTCGTTTTATTTTATTTGTGTAATCTTTGTGCTTGTGCATAATACTTGATATGTTCGGTAATCTTCAATAAAATCCAATGTTTTAACTTTATCTTCCGCCATTTTATTTGCTAAAAGGCACCAAATGTTGCACACCAACCCAACGGTGACGGATCAGCGTGCGCTACGGGCATGTGCTATGGTAGCAGATGCATGCGTCAGAGGAAGACGCAAGATGAACATGAAAGCGCCCGGTGTGGACATAGCTAAAGGGATCCATGACATACATAGTTATTTTTACTTTTCACATCAATTAAACGGCACATATTTATTGAAACTTAATGTGATGACACTATAAAGGAATAATGCTCATCTGTGCGTTGTGACATTTGTGACAGCTGTGTTGATAGAAATAAGTATTAAATGTTGTACCCACTTGGACATAAAATTTGTTTAAAAAAAATGAAGTCAATTATTATGTGTTTACGTCCTTAACACTACCATCAAGTGGACTGTCTGAGTATTCTGAAGGTTTTTTATTCGGATCGCTGGATCTTTGTAGAGTTAATTTGAAATATTCCCCATCAAAAATCTTAAATAAACCATTGGAAATATGCGAATATCCACTGGTTGAATCCTTTTGCGAGAGAATATAATGTTTCCAAAAAATATCTTCAAAACTAGGAGGCCATGATGATTTATTTGGCTGCATGCAAAAATTATGCTGCTCTTCTGCGTTTAAATCATGAAAAATAATGAAATCAACAGGTTAAACTAGGTAGTAATTCTACACATACCTTAATGTTGGGTCTAATTCGAAACTGTAGCCTTGAAATTTACGTGACGAAAATTACGTTTAGAAACTTAAAACTCGATCCTCTTCTCATTAGAATAGAGTTCGACGTGTCTCTAATATTTTGGCAAGTCTAAATTCAAAGATTACAGGGACAATCACCTTCACTGGTTTTAGTCATGAATAACAAGTGAAAGTGATTGTTCAATCGAAGTTTCGAATTTAGCGCTTTGTAGCGAATTTCGAATTGGACCCAACATGGAAAACTGTAAATAAATTAAATATTTAATTGAATAAAATATAAATTAAGATCATCAAGATTATGTTACCTGGTAGTTTCTTTGTTCGGAAGGACGCGTTGGTAATCATGGATTTGGACATAGTGACTGTAGTCGTGGCTGGCGACAGCGCCACGCTGATGCCCATGGGCCCGTCGCACGGTTGTCCTGAAACAGATATAAGCACAGCTAAGTTAAGTTACGATATAAAAACTAGTCAAGTTTGAGACGAACTCAAGGAACGAGAGAGAGTATGAGATACTGGGTGTTTTTTTATTCGTCAACAACATTTTGGGGGTTAAATCAGTAAGTCATACTGATCAACTTTCACTATGGGACCAACCCCGAAAAAAAAATTGACCATCCTATACATTTTGGCTAGTCAGCTGACGATATTTTGTATGGGAGGGTCAAATTTTTTTTCGCGATTTCGGGGTTGGTCCCATAGTGAAAGTTGGTCAGTATGACTTACTGATTTAAGCCCCAAAATTTTGTAGACGAATAAAAAACACCCAGTATAACAAAATAATTTATTTATTACAAGATGTAAAAAAAATCTCTAACACTTTTTTAATTTTTCTGATAAATAAATTATTTTTTTAGATTTTTAACTGGGGGGGAAGGGGTGATTTTTTTTTGAAGGGATGACATATCTCAAGAACTATACTTAAAGGATCTTAAAAAAAAGGATTATCTTACATAACTTGAGAGCTTTCAAATGATATCACACATGATAGGTTAAAACGAAAAACATTTAGAGGAGCCAATTTTTTCTCTACCTAAAAAAAAAAATACTAATGAGGCGACTAAATACTTAATTCCAAAATTCAGTATTTGGTACAGAACCGTTAAAACCATCGTAAGTGTCTACTTAAATTAGGCGTATGTATTAAAGCGTCGATCGTCGCTTCGCAACACAAAGGTAGGTAACCTAATTAGGTACAATGCACTATAGTACACAAGCAAAGTTTTTTAGCTGTAAACAAAACATCTTACCACATGGACTATTCTTTAATGAATTCATCACTGCACTAGTAACCAGCATGACATCTGGAAAGAGCTCATATTGCGCCCTCTGGTCTATGTCTTTTATCGCTTGCAAGGCTAATGTACAAAACTCATTGAACATGGCAAAATATACTCCTTCTATCATCTCTAGCAGGAGATTAGATGATACTGGAATCCTGGGAGTGTTTTTAGATGATGAGGTAGACCCTGTATTCTTATGAAAACCTTGTGTGACAATTCTGTAAGAAAATATACTGCATGTAAACACGGGTCCCTTTAGCTGTAATGTAACCCTAAATACAGTATATCTCGAATGGAACGCGCGCACTCCGCGCGACCGCCCCGCGCTCTAGCGGGTAGCGGGCCCGCCGTGCGGCCCTTATGTGCCTGAGAACACAGATTAGATAATAAAAGTCTGTGTTAGCCGAAATGCGCCCTCGCGCTTTGGGTACTATATTTCGTGCCTAACTTAAATGACGTCCCTCCAACGCAATTTTAATAATTAAAAACCTATGAAGTTTTCGGTTATGGGGCGTTTCATTTCAACTAAGACAAGCTGTAATGCCGTGCAAGTGTACCAAAATTATAAAAGCACTAGCGACCCGCCCCGGCTTGGCACGGTTGGCACCAGGGACTGAAAAACCGCAAAAAACCGGTCACCTAAAATAAAGGTATCAATTGAAAAGGTATCCAAAAGTAACGGTAGCCAAATAAATAAAATTTTATAGGTACCTTTTTAAAACGGTACCGCTAAGGTTGACCGTTTCAAGTAAAGGTACCTGACCGAAAAATGAGCCGTACAATTACGCTGACCGATAAAACGGGTACCTCAATGATTTCGGTTAGAGTAACGGATACCCATAAACGTGGCAACGTCGTATGCGGAACTGAGAGTGATAGTGACGCAGTCGGCAACTGACTGAAAAGTGAGACACGCGATCCCTCTCACTCTCGCGAGAGTCGCTAGCTCGCAACGGCGCTTTTGTCCGTTTGAGTGACCGGTTTGAAATGGGGTACTTCTTTGATGAGGTACTTTTATTTAAAGGTACCGTTTGGACGGAAGCTTGTTTGGATACCTAAAGTATTGATACCCGGTACCGGAATGCTGCTTTAACGGTCGGGTACCTTTAAAAAGACCCGGTTAAAACCGTTTTTAACGGTACCTTTTCAGTCTCTGGTTGGCACTAATTATATATCATCATCATCATCATTTCAGCCGAAAGACGTCCACTGCTGGACATAGGCCTCCCCCAAGGTTTGCCACAAGGACCGGTCTTGCGCCACTTGCATCCATCGGTTTGCCGCAATCTTAACCACATCGTCGGTCCACCTTGTTGGAGGTCTGCCCATGCTGCATCTTCCGGTACGCGGACGACACACGAGAACTCTTCAGCCCCAACGGCCATCTGTTCTGCGAGCGATGTGCCCCGCCCATTGCCACTTAAGTCTAGCAATTCTTAGGGCTATGTCGGTGAGTTTGGTTCTCGTGCGGATCTCCTCATTTCTGATTCGATCACGCAGATATATTCAGAGCATAGCCCTCTCCATTGCCCTTTGAGTGACCTTGAGCTTTCTTATGACGCCCATCGCCAGCGCCCACGTCTCAGTACCGTAAGTCATCACAGGCAACACACACTGGTCGAAAATTTCGACTTGAGACATTGCGGTATATTGAAAGAGAAGATATCGCGTAGCTTCCCGAATGCTGCCTAACCGAGTCTTCAGCAGGGTATTGTCACCCTTCTTGAAGAAGAGCACCACCACACTTCTGTTCCATGCCTGCGGCGTTTTCCCTTCGTGAATGACGGAATTAAACAGGGCCTGAAGGGCCCTAAGGAGCGGTTTACCACCCGCCTTCAGAAGTTCAGCCGTAATTCCGTCATCACCTGAGGCTTTGCCGTTCATGAGCTGTTTGAGAGCCATACTAATCTCGCACAGGCTGACGTCCGGGATTTCCTCGGTATAGTGCTGGGTCAATCTAGCTCTCGGGTCATCAGCTAGATCGGTAACGGGTTGCCGGGTCGACGTGTATAACTGTCCATAGAACTTCTAGAAATTATCTATAATGTTCATAAATTATATAGGCAGCCTATACCTTCCCAGATAATCCCTCTTTCTAATGGTGAAAACTGTATAAAATTCGTACAGTAGTTTCTGAGATTAGCCGGAACAAACATGAACTCAGCATGGGTTGGGGGGAGGGGACTTTAACCTTTTGAACGCCAAGCTGCGAAACAAAACGCTGCCTACCGGACGCCACAACAAAAACGTACAAGTCGATCTCGAAAAACGTAGTGATTCCAAAACGAAATATCGATACCATAATTGACTCTATGTAATGTATGTGTATTTGAGTATCGGAAAACTTTAACAAATATTTCACTATAATGTTATTACATTTTCATATTCTATTAACATTATAAACCCACAATAAAGTATGAAAACACCAAAATGTTCGCACGACATGCATTTTAATTTATAATATGTAGTGATGATATAACTTTCCTTGAAAGACAGAAGCAATAGAAAAAATAGAGTTCTTCTCTCTCTCTCTCTCTTCTCTCTTTTTAACTTCGGCATGATTTTAATTACAGTGAATCCATTGATTTGTATTACATACCTAGATGCTGCAATACACAAATGTCTCAGTGCTAGTTTTGGCAATAGACTCATTTGGCGATTGTAAATAAAATATAGAGCTGCCATAATTTTGGGACGATTCTGCGCATTTATAACTTCTTCTTGTAATAAAGGTCCCCATGTTACAAGCTTTGTGTTACATTCTTCCCATCTTCGAAGAGCACTTTCTGTCAAAAACTGGGGGCCAAGTGAAAGAGGCTGAAACCATAAAAATATACTAAACAATAGTTCTTTAATCTGCTTGGTTTCCATGGAGTGTCGTCCCATTCCTTTTACAGTAAACCTTCACAAAAAAACCATTTCATATCTCTTTGACAAGTTTTGTCAAATATTAGTGTAAGAATTGTGTTTAATATACTTACCTCATGATAAATTGACGACTGTGCTAAAGATGGCAGTCTAAATGTTACCTCTCTCGGTTTCCCTGATTCATCAACAACTTCAAAGTTGTATATACCTAAAATGGTATAAGAATTAACTTTTATCATGATGGACTTGCATATAGATGGCGTAGTGCACAATCATACTAATTAAACATTTTGTCAGTGAAATTAAGACAAACATATTAATTACAATAACTTTTCAAATGTACTTAGTACGATTGTGTACTAGGTCATTAATATTATAGTTAACAGAGCAGGAAAAAAATAATTACCAATCAACAGAGTCTCAATGCATCTGAAAGACTTTTTATTGCCTTGTGCAACAGAACTAAGATATGTATAAATTAATGTAGGAACAAATTGAAGAGTGAACCTTTGTAACTCAACTTCTTTTGACCTATAGAAGCTAAATAGTTGAACACAGACATGTTCTAGCATCTGAAACACAAATAAATTGGTTTGAAATTGTGATTTAAGGAAATTTACATGACACTTTTATACAGTACCTAACTGTATAGCTGTTTAAACCTGTAGGCTATGGGCTGCAGATGGGAAATGTACTTTTACATTGCAAATGTAATTTTCTTTACCAATAATGATATAGACATGCAGACACCAATTTCTTTTAGAAACCATAAATTCACAAATACTTTTATACAGCTATAATTTTTAATTTTAGTCAAAGAGGCCATACTTAACACTTTCATGACCGAGAACACGGCTACCGTGTCCTCTATGATATTCCCGTCATGCCGAGAACACGGGAGCCTAGTTCATACTATACTAGCTATAGATTTCAGGTATGCAGCGAAACTACTTGATTTGAGCTTGATCGTGAAAGTGTTAAATAGAATATTATAATAATAATAAATTTAACTAGACAAAGTATAGAAATACCTAATTCCACTAATAAATAATTTACTGCTACCCAAATGTCTAGTTACAAATGATTTTTAGTAGTGGGTGGTAACACAATTTATGTTTTGCTAATATTAAGACCAATTTGCATAATATCATCAAAGAGGAAATAGGTTGCTCATTGTGATCTTCTTGGTTGATATATGAATCATTTCTTCATTGAAGAGACCCTGAATTAACAACTTCTAGTAGCCCAGAAGTGTATATTAAAAAAAAACACATACACACTTTATACAACTTTAACAATTTATAAGCAGTATTAAAATAATTGTAATTGTTAAATCTAAAAGTTATAATTCAAGATTTACCCAAATTAAATGATGATTTAATATTTAATTCTTAAACAGACACCCAAAGGGCCAAAAAGATAATAATTATAAAATAAGAGTGAAGGTTTCTAATTTACCTGTTCATAATCAGTATCATCTGTTTTTTTCTTAGAATGTGAGGGTTCATTATCATCACTGAAGAGCAAATGAAATATGGCAGTAGCAATCTCATGGTTATGCTCATGCTCTGCTGCAAAGCTTTTTACCTCATTTTCTTGTAATGAGGCATATTCACTTAGCCATTCAGCTATTAACTGTTCATAATCATTCATTTTGATCCTGTTCTTATTATCTAGAAAAAAACATGAAAGTAAAATGAATCCACACATAATTTAAATAATATTTATAAATTCTACTAACCAGTCAAAATTAAGTTACTAGAATTACAATTAAAATAGGTTGACTATGATTGGGGTGAAAGCAAATAGACTGTGACTTTCAACTTACCAATGATACAAACACAACACAAAATTATCAATATATTAACTCTTGTTATTAGGTCGTAGAGCTATGCCACGCTGTTAAGGTCGTAAGCAACAATTCAAATAAAAAAACTGGAACCTAGCAGTGATAGTTTAAAATAACAATAATTCTCAAGAAATAGTCATGGATCATATTTGGCTATTATTTATGTAATTCTGCTAACGACCCAGCTTGTATAGTATTTATTTCGGTCTCACTTTAAACTGTGAGCCATTGGGAAATAATCCTCACCAAACAGATGAAATTATTTCATTTTACCTACCGATTGTTTAATTGAGAAGTTATTCGAATTTGGTTTCCAATTCCATTTAAGTACACCTTATTTAGTAATTTGACATATTTTTGTTATTTTATTTTTAAAACGAAAACGAACGAAACTATAATTTGATTAGTAATTATATTTTGGTTGGAAGTGTGTTGGAATATTACGCCCACTACGCCCATTATTAGTCAACTTGAGTTTGACACTGACATTAGTGACATTACTGAAGTATAATTTTTTTCCTATACCTACTAGCACACAGACCTATGATAGCAGGACTATCTGTGAGGACTGGGGGGCTACTTTGAAAATCGAAGTTCGAAGTCACGTAGAGCACCTTTTTTCTCACAGTTTAAAACACAATTGACGAGTGAGAGGGATGGTGAAATGAGTGTTTCATGGTAACTTCATGCTCGGTGAGAGCGTGATACCAAGATGATACCAAGCGTTCGCACAGATTATAACTCTACGGCCACATTTCGGCGATTCGGTGAAGGTTCGCGTCAGCCTCTCTTTTATTATCATAAAGAAATGGGTTAGGCGATGAACACATGCATGGGACCGGTGCAGCGCCGCCAACCGCGGCAGAAAGCGCGGTTGAGCGGATTGTTTGTATCGCTAGGGCCACACTAACGGGAAACGCCATTAGTGTGACGCAAGCGTATAGCTAAGTCTACACCAGCGCGCTTTCACGTTCATCTTGCATTTCCTCTGACGCATGTCTCTGCAACCACAGCGCATGCAATAACGGATGCGCTCAAACTGGTTTGACAGCAGCGCATGCCCGTAGCTCACGCTGATCCGTCACCGTTGGGTTGACGTGCAACATTTTGCAAATAAAATGGCGGAAGATAAAGTCAAACATTGGATTTTATTGAAGATTCAGTGTCACCCTCGTATTGCATGCGCTTGACGAAAGACGAATTTACAGTTGAAAGCGCAAGATGAACTTGAAAGCACACATAGCTTATAACGATGTAGGTAATCCGACGAGAGCGTTTACACCACAGAATAAGTACTTTCATAGAAACCGGACTATAAGAAAGAGCAAAAGATGTATATTTGACCTTTTTCTATTTATGGCATCCATAATGAGTTAGAAAGAGATGGCCTGATAGGTATTCTTTCGGGGTCTCCCTCTAGTCGCATACGTACTATCACAGACTACTAAGAGGTACTACGTACTATTGGCATAATTTCGATTGGAATAACACTTTACGCATATAGTTGTTGCTCATAAAAGTCTTTTGTCATAAATGATTCTGCGCATAATACTTTCATTGTCATAATTGTACTATGTCATATTTTTATACTTTTTTCATACAAAGGATTAAAAATGTTTGTCTTATATGACGTGAAAACATTATGCGCAAAACTATTATGGCGATTGATAATTATGCTTAAAACGTTTATGCGCAATAAATGTATGACAATTGTTATTTATGCTCTCAAACATTACGATTAAAAATAATATGCGAACTAATTTATGCCTCTTCACAGTTATGCGAAGTGATCGTTATGATTCAAACTGTTATGCCTATCAAGAGTATGCCATAAAACTGTATGCAACCCAATATGAACCCATTCTTCGTTTTCCTTCATGTTGTCACAAGGATTTGTCAATGCCAATGTTGCTGCTGAGTCGACAATAATATCGATATAGATTCAAGTTCGCGGTTGTAATTAGTTGTAATGATTTAAGGGCAGGAAAAGTTACCACTTTCCTTTTTTACAAGCTTTTATTTAACTTGCAATGTTGCAATGTTAATAATAATAAGTAACTTGTCCATTTCAAAATTTGCAGACCATTTTTCAACGACATCCCAATGTTTGATTTTTCTGTGGTTTACTCACACGGTTTCCGCGCGGGCGCGGCTCGCTATTTGATCTCGAGCATTTTTCGCTGTGAATTTAGCTCCATGGAACTAGGTAGGTACTTTATAATTTTTGTATGTAGTACTAGTTAGTTCCATGATTTTGCTTTAAACCACTGTCACACAATCGGGCGGTTTGACCAACCGAGAGTCCCGCAGCTATCTGTCAGAATGAGATAGTAATATATACCTACGTTTCGTTCTTACAGACAGCTACGTCCCTCTCGTTTGGCCCAACCACCCGGTCGTGGAGAAGGACTATTAAGACTTATTTTTCTAAGATTTTTGACAAACTATGCTTTGGACCAAGGATTTTGTACTGTTTGAGTAAAAGGTCCTTGCCAGCACATTCGTGGATTGGTACTTCTGTATCATTTTCTAATTACCAATGAATGAATGACACTGTTATTGAATATTTTGAAAGATTTTTTTTTCAATTTGTAGAATTAAAAACACCATGTGAAATCCCAGCATAACATTCACGGTTGTACCAACTGCCACGTAATTTAGTTAACTGTCAATACCTTGTCAAAGTCAGTTCATTCATACAACTGTACTATAGTTCTGTCACTTGCATTTAATTATAGGAATAAATTTAATACACTGACTTTAATTTTCTAATGTAATGGGTTCCTCTCAAAGTACTGAAGTTCCAGGAGGGGGCTCCGAAGGATATCATGTATTGCGGGTTCGTATATCCTCTAGACATTGTATTATATTAACACTCGTTTAGCTTCAATCAATCGTCAAATTGTAACACGTCAATGTTTTGATTATACAGGTCCAAGACGGCTCACCAGGGCAAATAGCCGGTCTTGAAGCTTTTTTTGACTTTATAGTGGCTATAGATAATGTAAGATTAGACCAGGACAACGATACCTTGAAAGAATTGCTTAAAAAGAATATTGGGTGTACTATAAAAATGATGGTGTATAGCAGCAAAAGTCAGTCGGTGAGGGAGATAATGATACAGCCTAGTGCAGATTGGGGTGGACAAGGACTGCTTGGCGTTAGTATTAGGTTCTGTTCCTTTGAAGGAGCTAATGAAAATGTGTGGCATATTCTGGTAAGTATGCTAATTTTTAAAACACTAACTTAGTTTTAGTGGGGCGATTCCGCTATCGCGGGTGCAACATATAGTCTCATTTAAGGCTTTTTAACTATAAAATAGAAGATATTATAGGAATGGTATTTCTTTCAAGGGAACTCCCATTTAACTGGTTTTCTTTTGATTTGTTTATAATAATTTAAATAGAATATATAAATAGCTATTAGAGAGGCTTTAAATTGAGTCTTCATATTTTGAAAAAGGAACCATTACCATTACCATTTAATAAAATGAAAATGATAGAAGACACAAGTAATCTATGAATTTTAGACTTTTTAAGCTATTGCGGTTGCAACATCAGCTCAAATCAACCCTTTGAATTTTGTAATTTTTACTCACACCACAAATTAAAAAAGAAAGTTAGTGTTTCATCTCCAGCCCAGTGGATAGTGTCATATAAATGTGTAGGGACACAATGTAACATAATGCTGAATCGGCATGTACGGCAGCAGACCGGCAAGTCGCCAGTCTTCCCCCGTCGCTTGCCCAGTTTACTCACATGTTTGTGCTTATTGTTTAATGTCAAATAAGTATTTTCTAGAACATTATTCGGACTTTTATTGACCACCTTCTACCATACAGTGAATATATGTTAACTGGACTAGAGACTAAATAGTGACAGTTACAAATGCAAAAATACCTAAAGGTAAAACAATTAATAAAAATATTAGCATCAATGAAGACACGGTTAGCTTGGTTGGTAGTGACCCTGCCTACAAAGTTAGCAGTCCTGGGTTCAAATCCTGGTACAATATAATGAAAATTACCACAACAAGTAAGGTCTAGCACGCACTGCGGTGTGTTTTTAAATCCGCACTAAGTCTGTAGCAATCTACAGAATTTAAATGCGGAATTCGCTTCTATGTAGTTCTATAGTTCACAGATTTTGCGGAAAAAAACGCACGAATTTTTACCGCAGTGAGCGATAGGCGTAACGAAAACATTCGAGCGCTCAAGCTCAAGACAGAGGTCAGATGCCGAATGAAGTGACAAGTGGGTGTCATGGCCGCTACCAATCCACAAGTTCACCATAAGAGGGCGTTTTACTCTCTCCTTCAGTTATTAGGATGCTACAGTCAGGATAGTGTAATACTCTTTAAAAATAGCCAACACGACTAGGTAGTGGCTAATTTATTTTGAATTTACGTATATAAGGTATAATAATATATGCACATCTTCAAACGATAATATTATTGTATCAAAACGGATACCAAATGTTATCGAGACCTGAAGTTTTACCATTGCAATATGAACATTTCTACCACAAAATAGCTTCAATTAAATTTTTATTTATATGACTGGTTTTTATATAAGCATTATATAAACGTAAGTAATTAATTAATTAGTAATTTTAAGAATAACATTTAAATGTTATTGTTAAAATTGCTAATTAATTAATTACTTACGTGCATTCTTTCGCCAAGAGTAAATTTACTAATTTTGAAATGTTTCATTTTAATGGCAACACAGTGGTAGACTTAATCTAATTATGAATCCGAGTTTAGGTCAATTTGTTTGTAATTGTCCCCTGTTATTCAATTCAATTCTTTTTGTTTGTGGCAATCGGTCGCTTTAGCATGCAACCATTACTGCCAAACATATGGACATTATAGCAAACTTATGGACTTGTGAACTTTGGGGTCGAGGATATTTTTCCATGACACTAAGGGGGTGTCATAAAAACAAGTTTGGGAATCCCTGCTCTAGTGGAAATAGGTCACTAACCCTTTATATAAACCTATTTACAGGAGGTTCATCCAACATCACCTGCAGAACTGGCAGGGTTGAGGCCATTCTCTGATTACATAATTGGAGCTGATTCCATAATGCATGAGAGTGAGGACCTCTTCACACTTATAGAGGCTCATGAGGGCAGGGCACTTAAGCTGTATGTATATAACATCAATGATGACTCGTGCAGGGAGGTTCTCATAACCCCCAACCAGAGCTGGGGGGGAGAGGGCAGCCTAGGCTGTGGTATAGGGTATGGCTACCTACACAGAATTCCAATAAGAAGCAACCCACCACCAAGCCAAGCTCCATTTGCATCAGCTTCAAAGGTGAGAATTTGAAAGTTACTTATATGCTGATATTTTCTTATAATATTATGATCTTTATTATAACTAGCAACTGGACCACCTAGTTTGCATGTAAACTATGATCTGAAAGAAAAAACCAGCCAAGCGCGAGCCTTGTAATTGCATACGCTCCATGCACTTCGCCAGTTTTTTTATTAAGTTTTATTAATTCAAGTCTTGCATTATTTAATTCCAGGTACCAACACAATCTTCTGAAATCCAACAAAATTTGGCACTGAGTGTACAGAATATGACTATAAATGAAGACAAGACTCCTCTGATCAGTGCACCCCAATGTTCTGTGGAAAATGATCCTATATCATCACCTCCCCCGTTTTTGTCAGGAGTGCCAATGGTGACCCCTGGCACCTTTCCTCCCAGCAATGTTCCACTGACAGATCAACATCAGCAATTTGTTCAGCGACCCTCACAACCGCAGCACACAACTTCACAAGCACAATCTATGGTCTCTAATATGGCTGCCTACTCTAGCAGTAAGTATGAACGGGTTTTTGGACTTTATATTTAGCCCTGTGAAAAATTTGTATATTACAGTTCCCTGATGACCACATTATTGAAATGTCTCAGTGCAAGAAATAACTCAGTGCAAGGAGCATAAGCATGTGAAAGGGCACAACACTTAGATATTAACAATGTTTACAATTTTGTTATTGTACATATTTCTTAAATTTATTGAAAATTATAATTATTATTTGTCATTATCTAGGTGCTACTTATGTGTTGCCGGTTTCAAAGACATATTTTTATGACGTCATATAAAAAAAAACATTATATTGCATGTTATCACAAATTTGGCAATTTATTTTGTATTTTACTGATAAAAAAGAGGAATCTTGCGCTGGTCTGATTGGGATTACTACTATTACATACGCAATTTCGTTTTAGTTTGCGACCCGAGCAAACGCTCGTTCGTGAAACGAATATTCCTGGTGAGTGTCGTCCTTAACGAATACACAGTGGTTATACACCTAAACCTTCCTCATGAATCACTCCGTCCATTGGTGAAAACTATGAAAATCCGTTACGTTTTGTTTTTCAGTTTATCGCGGTCAGACAGACAGACAGACGCGGCGGGGGGACTTTGTTTTAGAATATGTAGTGAGTTTTGGAAAATAAAAAACCTATTATTATTCTAAAGTACACGTAAAATACAATGGGGAGGAAAAGAAAATGTTGCCAATTATTAATTTTTATTTTAGTATGTGCGATACTTGAATTAAAAATGATAACGAAAGACCCCTTATTGGAGTAGCTACCTCTAGAAAAAAAAAAGGTTGTAGACCAAACGGTTTTGGTACGATCGCGGAATTTAGACAAAGATCTGGTTTTCGCTTAAAATTCACAAAACTCCCAATAACTCGGAAACAAATTAAAATCGCTGTACATGCATGGGAGTGTTTCGGATAGATCTAGGCATAAGACTAGATTTCCATTTTAACCGTCAACTCGTGGGCAGCCCTATATCATAATACAACAGATTGTGCAGTAATAATGAAGGGGTAATTTGGGGGAAAGACAGCCGGTGAAGTTACTAGCATAGAGGCATTAGTCCTCAGGGTTGGTTTGCAATCTTGAGATTGCGTGTCCGCGGCCTCGGAGCCCGCTCACCATCAGGTCGCCTGTGTGCTCGTTTGCCTTCTCAGTATAATAAAAAACAAAATGTTTATTATAACATCTTAGAATGTATCCAGTGGCGTAACCTTACCCTGTATTAAAATTTGTTGCCCTTCTACCTGGCTGCGGTGTTTTTGCTTACACACACTTGGGGCCCCTGTAGCCGGGGGCCCGTATCTTTGTTACGCTGATAGGGCGGTAGCTCCGCCCCTGAATCTATCCTCATGGTATTGAGTGAGTGATTCATGAGTATACTTTTGTTTCAATACTATGTATCGACGGGTCTCTGACTCAACCTCGTACATGAAAATGTATGAAATTGGAATATCTACTTTAGGACGTGTACCTAAAGTGTATATTCGGATTTCGTAAAATTTCATATATGAGGTTGAGTCAGAAACCCGTCGATATTGATTTTCCTTTAAAAACTGACAACCCAGCAACTTAGGGCCGTATTAATAAACTCATCTCAACTCTGATCCCCGTATCAAGATACGTCAAAGTAAATGTCAATCCATAGAAAACTGTCATTTTTGACGCATCTTGTGACGGGGATCACAGTTGTGATGAGTTTATTAATACGGCCCTTAGTTTACTTCGTATGCTTAAAAATACGACCGTCACACGGCGTCCTCTTGAGAGTTATAAATCCGATTAAGAAATACAATTAACTTAATCCATTTCATACTTTTAGATTTTGCAGACGCAACTTTAACCAACTTGGGGAGCATACCGTCGGTGTCCAACATGCAGCCGCCGGCGCCTCTGCCCAGTCTGCCTGGGATCCCCATGAACCAGCCGCAGCCGTACATACCTATGATGCCCAATTACACGCAGTCACAAGTTCCGCCACCCGCTCCGGTTCCTCAAACCACACCGAATTTAGTTCCCACATTTGATGTGAGTACGTTTTCTCCTGCCGCCGTTCAACAGCCCCCGATGCCGGGAGGCCTGCCCGTGCTCACCCCGGTGTCGTTGCCGGGGATGCCTTCAATAACAGTCAGCGCCACGCTGCCTGTATCTACCATGCAAGAAATTCATCAACAACAGTTACTACAACAACCAGACTTGTTGTCATGAAACTAATATACAAAACCGTTTCGTCTTAAGTATGTCATAAAAGTATAGCTAGAGGCAATCTTTGTTTTGCGCATACTTTTATGTTATTGACGTACCAACCAATAGTTGCCGGGTTCAATACAAAATTCTCTTAGAACAGTGTCCTAGGGCAACCTATACAAACTTACTTAGATACCTGTTAGAGTCATTTTCAAACATTACAATTAAAATCGTATCTCATAAACGCATGGCTTAATTTTGCTTAAAATTAAAATAAGAAACCATGTTCTTATTCGCTCTGCCGTTTTTTGTTCTGTGACCAGTTATCTAGTTAAGTATTGTTGATAGAAGTATTTTAGTCTATATTATTGAAATGTTGCAAATATTATTTTATTTTGAAATTAATTGTGGCAAATGTTGAATTATCAATGTTTTCACTTCGGTACAGATAGCTCACTTGAATTATTATAAATAAATAAAACGAGAATTTTAAATTTTGGAAATACCAACATACGAAGATAACCTGGAATCAGAAGACATTCAACATTGTTGTCGCGAAATAAACACATGATGTTATTTTGGCTAAACATTGTTTAGTTTAGTTTTTTGTTATACAGTGACTCCTTTTGGAAGGCAGTTGTAGTTTACGGTTGCATTTTATGACATAAATCAAATATTCATCAAAGTTCATGCTGTGATGCAAATTGAATTTTACAATGTTCACGTTTACATTTATTTACTTCATCTGCCTTCCCAAAATATATTTTTGTGTTTTCAATGTATTGCGATTACCATACCAATAAATGAGAAATGTAAAATATTATTTATCTTCTTTTAATTATTATATCAAACACCTATTTAATACATAAAGGCTACTTATTTACATAAATACTTTATACTTACACATTTTTATGAAAAACTTAATTCTTTACAATCTAATTATGTTGTGAATAGTAAAATAACAGCGAACACGCTCGTACAGTCAGCCCAATACGGGGTCATGAAGTTTTGTCACAACTTCCTATGAAATAAAATCGTCGCTAAAATTGACCCTTTAAGTGGTGGGTGGCGGTCGACTACTCATACGGAGATAATGACGACGAGAATGATTCCCTTTGGGCGTACGCTAAAACGCGCGGGCGCACGCTTGGCGGGTCTGTATTGAAAAATAGTATGAGTGGCGCGCGTGCGATGGATTTTTGTATGAAAACGTCCGGAGCGGGCGCCCGCGCGTTTTAGCGTACGCCCTTACCAACAGGGAAAGAACCAGACCGAGGTCACTAACTTAAAACATGAACAACTAAAATAGCTACAAAGAAAAGCAACTGGTCCGTAGGGACGAAAGTGCTCAGTCCCTTTTATTGTAACGAGGCGTTTGCCTTATCCCTTGACGACATATAAAATGCATTTCCACTACGAAATAATGATTAACGATTAACTTTAACTCCCGTTAAATCTTCCGAAATTTAACGCTTTAACGTTTAACAAAGTTAACATTTTTAGTAACGGATTAGCGATTAACGAAGTTAACTGTTTGATTAACGGTGCCCCGCTATGGCGCGCACGCATACAAACTGCACGATGCATCTTTGTTCGAAGAACTGTGGTCAGTGTCCTAAAAGATGCCGAAACCGTGAACCGTCCAAAAAACATAACCTTTTAAACCCATTGGTTTCGCGGCGGTCGAATGACGGCTGTGATTTGTGACTGTCCAGTTTCAAAGCCCGCCTGTATCCACTGTAGGGCTTAGTTGATTTAACTTTGGGTGACGCCCGTGTAGAACCGAACATGATATTTGCTTGCGGACATCCTTAGAACTAACTTTGTCCACTACCTACACTGAGTTCGGAGCAGAAACAGACTATACAAATATATGTGTACCTATAGCGCGCTCGTTCATCACTTTAATTATATCATCGTTGAAATTAGATACAGTTGTGGCACTAGGTACTCGTCAATTTCTTTTATTCGTAATTTTTGTCGAGTGGTCACTTTTGAATTCGTTAATTTGGCCAATTCGGAATTTTTCCTAATTTGTCACTTTCCTCAACTGGTCAATTTACGCAAGCCGCCTGGGCCCCGTTTCTCAAAACCTACTGGACTAATAATATTAGTCAATGCAATACCTACATTTTTTGGGTTCCGTAGTCAACAAGGTACCTTGGTATAGTTTCACCATGTCCGTCTGTCTGTCCATCCGTCCGTCTGTCCGAAGTTTAACTCCTCTTGGTACTACAAAGCTGTAATTATGGCATAGTTATACATTTAAATTACGCCGACAGAGTTGAAAAATAAAATTTTGAAAGAAAACATTTTTTTCGGGTACCTCCCATACATGTAAAGCAAAGGTATAGTTTTTTACATTATAACATCGAGTGAGGTATCATTGGATAGCTCTTAAAAAAACATTATGGATATATCGTTATGAATTTTTTAGATTTGGAAGACCGTTTATGAAATACTGAACTCGAAAAGAGTCATTTTCGCTAGTTGCGCGTCCCCCCCTACAGCCAAAACTACAAGTAAGTAATAAAACTGAAAAATATCTTAAATGAAAGTACATATAACGAATTTGAAAGGAAAACTACCACGACTAATTAGACTTTATTGGTTCTTAAGTTAAAGAGGATTAAAATGTTTATACCTACCGAAAATCAGCTAAGATAACTTTAACTAGAAAATTTGCTAATACATATTTGTGTTTTTTGGAGATTGTTGTTTGTGTTTGTAAGAATGGCGACGGAACCCTACACTGAGTATAGCCCGACGTGCTCTTGCCCGGTTTTTTTACTAGTCTGCAATCATTATGTACCGAAAGAATTAATATTAGTAGTCTAGTAAGTTTCGACACGTGGGTCATTTTAAAATTTTGTGCAGGTAAACTTGTCACAATCTAAAAAAAGTTTTTTCCGTTTACATTATCCATTTTCTGCGGTTATTTGAGTGAAATGATGAATGATTTCCAGTCAGCTATACCTACATATGTATACCATAGATCATTATTGATTATCGGAATCGAAAAAAGATGCTTATTATTTATGTAATATTTGTAATAATGCATGGTAACGGAGTGGTCGCTCCATACAAATAGTAACAGAGTGTTCTGCGCCAAAATTTGAAAATGACCCACGTACAATTTTAAAATTAATTGAACTAATGTGAATAATTGGTGGGGGTCGACGGAGCTCCGGTTTCGCGGAGCTCCTATCTCTAGGTGCTTTGGCCCTTTGGGCCTGTTGCAAAACTAACAGTGTCCTTAAGGGTCTAAAGGGTAATAAGTACAGAGATATATAAATTGAACTAGTGTGCGGGAAGGTAATCATCGTGCGCGTGTTTCGCTGCGTCGACTCCGAGCGCGAGATTGTCGTGTCCGTAGGTGAGCGTGCCGGCGTCGCTGTAGAAGACACCGCCCGCCAGCTCGGAGAGCCGGCGCCGGCGCCGCGTGTCCTTGTCGTCCGCCAAGCTGGGTGGGCGCACGCTGGAGCTGCGCCGGCTGCGCTGCGCCCCCAGCCGCGCTGGCACCCGCAGCACTGACTGCCAACGAATATATATTTATTCACCTCACTAGCTCGGAAAGCCCTTTTTTATTCTTTAAAAACAGATAGCAAAATTGCATTTTATCCACAAGAGTGCAAAGAATATTTGAAATCCGAACGTGTTATTAGTTACTTTTTACGGTTCCATACCCGAAGGGTGCCATTAAATCCGGCTGTATCTCATGAACCGAAATAGGTAGACAGCTGAAATTTTCACAGAATGTGTATGTCTATTGCCGCTATAGCAACAAATAAAAAAAAATTAAATGAAAGAGGGGCCCCATACAAGAAACGTGATTTTTTTGTTAAATTCGGCTGTATCTTATGAACCGTAACAGGTAGACAAATGAAATTTTCACAGAGTGTTTAATTTGATTGCCACTATAACAACAAATAATAAAAATAAAATAAAATTTAAAATTAAAGGGGGCTCCCATACAAAAAGCGTGATTTTATTACATTTTGTCACTGCGGGCTGTATCTCAGGAACCGTACCTAATAGGTAGACTCTTGAACTTTTCACAGAGTTTGTATCTCTGTTGCCACTATGATAATACATCAAATAATAAAAAAATAATTAAAATAAAATTAAAGGGGGTCCCTAAATAAAGGGATGTAATGAATTTAGACAATTACCTACTTTACGTATTGTTATAGTGCCTATCTTGTTTCTTTTACGAAAGTAATTACAAAGTATATAGTATTAAATCTTGTACGATGGTACGGAACCCTTCGTGTGCGAGTCAGACTCGCACTTGGCCGGTTTTTTAAACATAATAACATGTAAAGGCCAGTCCAGACAGGACAATTTTCGCCCATCTGATTAAATCGTCTGATCAAATCAGGTGGTGTGGACGCAAAAATAATTTTATATTGAATTGTATTCTATTAAAAACATATAGTGCAAACAACTTCATTTCATGATTTTGACCTTAAAATATTTAAAATCTTACAATAAATTTTATTTTGATCCACCCATTTTAATTATTCTGAACGCACCACATGTAACAGTGCAAACTCAAAACTCATGAAAACTCATGAAGGCTGATTTTACATATTTCAGTTGTTTTTCCTATGTAGTATTTTCCTCGCTTTAGTTAGGTGAAAAGATTTGTGTTACACACGGCTGCAAAGTTATTTTACGTCTCGTGTGTTGCAACACTCGCTACGCTCAGGATTTTATTTTCGAACTCGCTTCGCTCGTGGTTCAACCATAAGGTCCATTCGCTGGCTCGTGGTTCCACCATAGGGTCCATTCGCTGGCTCGTAGTTCAACCATATAATCCATACGCTAGCTCGTGTTTCAATTCCACACTCGCGGTTAAAATACAACTTTGCACCCTTGTATAATAAACAACTATTTTCTGTTACTTTTGACATGCAATCAGTCGCCAGACTTTTATCAGATGAGTTGAGTGGACGGTGGGTGTTTGTGGAGCAAGAGGCCAGCGCCGCATTCTCTCTCAAAGCACGTGGTTTCGTTTTAGTGCTTAACCACATTGGCAGAAGCAAGTGGATTTGGGTGACAGGTGAGACGTATAATGTGTTGTTTTGTTTCTTATGTACGTATAGCGCTCTATTTCCGTGACTACTGTTGCCATAGTTAGATACGCGTGTATTTCGTCGTAAACAACGAAAAGCCATCAAATTAAATAACTAAATATTAGGGGTCAATCTTACACAAATTGACTTAGTCCCAAACTAAGCTCTAGGCTTGTACTCTGGGTACTAGACAACGGAAAACATACCTACTTATACATACAAATACATACTGAAATACACAGAAAATGTCAAAGACTGAGAGACAAATACGTCGTGCTCATCACACGAATAATTGCCCATACTGGGTATCAACCCCGGGACCGCTAGGTCCCACCCAACTAGGCTAATACAATTTTATTTTGATCGCGTCCACCCCCTTATTTTTACGTGATCGGTGGCAATCAACTCGCGTGGCGTACCGTACCTCTCTGTGTGGGCGTTGCCAACCGTGAGGAAAATTGGAGGACGGATCTTGACCAACAATAGTGACAACAATATCATGTCGATGTTTTTTGATCACGTCGTGATTAGATTTGCAGGGACTTTATAGAATAAGCACTTTTCGTTGTCTGTCTAGTATCAACCTACTTTATAACTATTCGCTCAGAACCCATATTTGACTGTCTAACAATAATGGTTTCTAACTCAGACCATTTAATAACTGTTTTGCCTTGAACCTTGCTTTACCAAGAGATGGAATATCAGTAATTGCAATTTTTGAAATCTCTTAGCAATGCTGCGTGTAGATTCTGAGCGACAAATAGAAAAGAGCGGGATGTGTTGACCTTGCTAATATAGTACCTAGTAGAGAAAGGCTGATGGTCACTTCACCCATCATGAATCATGTCGGGAGGTATATATGTTTAAGTTGTTTGTGGCTCGTTAGCATGTTCACCGTAAATGACGCAAGATATCATCACATCATGTTTCCAAAGTATCATTCAACTTTTACGCACTTAATATGCAAACAACACCCGGTAGATGTTAGTCAGATATAATAATATCGGAAGTAGGTATCAATTAAGGTAAAGGACAGGGACGCTAGTGTCCTACTTACCTAGCTCAAAAACGGTAGTGAATTCGTAAAAGTGTATAAAATAAAAGTTGTAGACAATTTGATAAGCTTTCATTTGCTCTTTGGATTTTTTTTCTTTACGATGCACCTTTGCCAAGATAAATAAGTGAAAAACGTAAAAATGAAACCTTTGCCCCCCCCCCCCCCCCTCTCCGGCTCACCTCCTAGAAGTCAGGACTTTTAGTAGGTATGTTCACTCCCTAAGCATCTTGAACAAATTTCTGAAGGAATTGCTGAGGCCCTGCCCTGCCCTGCTCACGCACTCTGAACTATAATTCTGTACTTACCAAGCTACTTAAGGCTTATTACTTATGGCATAACTGAAAGCGTAAGCGTAATTCATAGATTGAATTGCTCAAAAGCTCACCTTAACTTTGGTGGGCAGCGAGTTGAGCAAGGTGATGATGGGCGGCGAGATGAGGTCGATGGGCACGCTGGCGGGGTCGGCGGCGCCGGTCACTACGGACACCAGCAGCCCGCACACCAGCGTCGCCATGCAGCCCAGCCCCGAGTACCACAGGTACGACACTCTGAACAGCCAGAACACTGACTCCTCTTCGTTGTGTCTGATGAATTCAATAGGTAACGGTATAATGAGTTTCATGGACATTTTAAATGTTTCCGCAAGGCACGAGGGCCTAGCCAAGATGAATTGCGCTAACTTAACGAGTGTTATAACTGAAAAAATGCCATAATGTGTGTAATTGACACAAAGCGGCTGATGTGATAGATCGCTAGCTTACGTCAATACAATACATTTTCTTTGATTTGGAAAATCGTTAAGTTAATCGTAATTCATCATGTCATGTCATGACCAGGGGGTCAGCTTTTACTCAACTCGAACCGTTCAGTATTCTTCGTATAAAATTCCATACTGCAACACTACAACGCACACTTATCAACAACTTAACGAAATTTCCTCGCCTTGAGTCCATGAGGCGAGGCGGTACCGATCTCGCCTCGAGTCGATGAGACGAGGTGGAGCCGATCTGGTGGGTAGTGGGATTTAGACCCATTATCCCCGGCACAGCAAAACGAGATTTCCGTTTGAAGATACCAACCACTAAAAGTTTTCCACTCCCACACACCAAAAGCATTAAGCATTGCAGGTCAGAAGAAACGGGGTGGAAACTGCGCGTGCTAACACCGCAGGAGGATAACAACATTTTGCAACACGATATACTTACGGAATAAAAATAGAAAAAAGAACAAAATGTCATAAGTACGAGAAAGAAAATATGCCTTAAAGTGGTTTGGCATATTTTACTTCCCACATAGCATTTTGTTTTTATTTTATTTTATTCCGAATCACGTTGCAAGATGTTTTTCCACGAAAAGTAACTGTTCATTTCTCGCCCAGTTTTCTCGTATTATCTGTCTGCCGATCACAGGAGGCCAAATTTGGCTAACTTATATACCGTATTGTCAATAAGAAGATTGCTATGGAATTGTAACAAATAGGTTCTGTTAGTCACAGCTGCAGGTTAGAGATTAAATGATTTGTCCTTTACCAATTAACGTGTTGACAGTAGACTATCTGTCTATTCGTGAATCATTAAGTAAATGTGTACATTGTTTATTCTAAATAAATTCTGCCCAATTAAGTAACGTACTTATCTACTAATAAATTTAACTTACATCTCAGTTATTTTAGATAGCAAAAAGCAGATAGGTAGTCATGCGATCTACTCGTATCTCTTTTGCAATACACATTAACATACAGCTTACGCTACCTTGAATCTGTGTCTGCTTTTAATGTTTCCCAAAATTAAAATACTTTGTCATTTCCTTCTGTCCGGCCGGACCTAATTGGATGAGTAAGTACATATATATATAATATAACATTTTATTATATTATACCAACGTAGGCATTAGCATTTTGGAAAAACACATAAAACTGGTATGGAAAAAAACACACGCTTAATTAATGATTGTCATAGTATTATTATTATTATTATTATTATTAGTGAAGTTACTTTACTATAATAGGTACTCAAAATATCGGCAAGATCTGCGATCGGAACGTTGCGTTGGTATATCCGTTGGTGAGGTATAATTTAAAATTGCGTTTCAAGAACTTAAACGAGAACATAAACTTGCTCTGATGTTATAAGCAGATATTATTTAATGATAGCCTGGATAACAAACAACTATTAATAAAATACCTGGACCATAACAGAGGTCCGTAAAGGTAGCTCCACAAATTAGAGTTTTCTTAAGCCAATAACGTTTTTTTTAGCAACCATAGGACAGGACTCTCTTATGTTACTTTTACAAACGTTAAATTGTTTTGTCGATGTGTGCAGGTTTCCTTGCTTTGTTTTTGTAACTAAAAATGCAGTTAATTCCGTACAAAACATAGAGAGGAGGGACGCGATGCGGGCCAGAATCTTTAGACTACGGCGATAGTGTTTTAAGGAAGCGGTGCAGCCCCTGCAGCCCTGTATACCGGTTGTGTCACGGGAAATATATCTAGGATACCACGTCGTTGAACTGCGACTGGCGTTCTGCAATTACATAGTAGTGTCATTGTGTCCTTACGCAGGGTTGACGGCGAAGGCGGCGGTGTGGTTGTTGGAGGCGGGGCAGCCCTCGACAGAAGTCGGCAGACGCCGCAGCGGCACTTGCGCGAGCTGCGCGCCGCCGCAAGCCGCGATGACCACCAGCAGCCCGAACACGCCACCACACACAGCGCCCTGCAAACCATGCTCGATAAATTCGATTGTGCGATAAATTCGTTTAGGTACCACTGTTAATCCCAAGTTTGGCTGATGCAGAGGCCGATACAAACAGGCGGTGAAATGATACACAATAAATTTGTAAGAACCCGTTAAAAGTCCATGTGTTGTGATCACGGGCCTACCTTAGCGTTGGCCCAGGGGAACAGCATGCCCAGCGTGAAGAGCCCCAGGGTGACGCCGCCCGCCATGCCGTTGAAGGACAACGCCAGCTGCAACACCGGCCCGAGCCGCTCCACCGCGAACGTCAGCGCGAACGACACCGCGCCGCAGCCCACGCACACCCAGCGCGCTATCTGTGATAAGATAATAATAAACACTCGCATATACATCGGAAACATTTATTGTTAATGTCGTTATAGAGCGTGCTCGGACATTTTGAGCACCTTGTATGTTCAAATATAGGTAGGTATACATATAATGGTAATATAAGAATTAAGACGGCGTCGACGGTAGGTAGGTGGACTACCAGTGCCAGTGGTAGGACCTTTCAGTGGCCCCTTTATAAAGTAAAGTAGCTACCTACTATAAGTACCTACCTGAGTTTGTTCTAAAACTAAATCGTAAAAGTTAAATAAGTAGGTATATGTATTACCTAATATAAAGTTATATGAATATTTTAATAATTGTGCATTCATCTGTAAAACAAATCGTCCCTCATAGACTCAAAACTTGTGTTAAGATAAGATAACATATATTTAAATAAAATAATAAAGATAGTTAAATTTAGACAACTCAAAATATACCTTATTGCATACGAATTAAAGTAAGTATAGATATAAAAAGGTATATTTTTGAAAGTAAGGACTTAAATACGGAACCGTCGGTGCGCGCGTCCGACTCGCACTTTTTTTTAATACCACGATGGTGGCAAACAAGCGTACGGCCTGATGGCAAGCGGTTAGACACCACCGCCGCCGGTTGGACGCCTGCAACACCAGAGTATCAAATGCGCGTTGCCAACCCTTTAAAAACCTATTATTATCTTATCATCCTGCCTGTGCAAACCCATCCGTTCATCCTTTCGCTCGAGCATACTTCATATTATGAACTTACTTAGATAAAAAGCTTAGATGCGTGCCCACGCAATTAAAGTTAGGTGGTAAGTGGACAGGTGAAGATAGATACTCACCGCTGCTCCTTTGTTTTCTGGTAGTTTTAGTCCTAATAGTCCAGTAGCTAGATCTTGGCAAGCAATGGCTGCCAAAGAATTGAGGGTGGATGCTACCGTCCTGTAAAGAAGTCAAATTATAAGCATTGTTGTTTCTGTTTTATCTCCAATAACGTAAATACATTAATAAAATAAACCTAAATAAAGAATATCTACCTACTCTGACTGAGCTCACATAGTAAGCAGGCTTAATTGATGCGTCGAGATGTTATAACTAGTTGATACCTAAATCGAGTTCCTAATTCTGAACTATATTGAAACCGGTATTTTAACTGGACTTTTCTGGTTAGTTCTTAATTCAGGAATCGAGTGCGTAGTAGCGGCAGTCAACGGGGAGCATGCGTTTCGCGAAGTTGCCAATTGAATGTGAGTGTGTGATGGAGTGTTCGGGCAGTGATGGTGGCAGTGGTGGTACCCGAGGCTGGCGGCGAAGATGCCGGCGACGAAGAAGCCGGGCACGCCGCGCGCGTCGCCCAGCTGCCGGACCACGTACAGCGGCAGCAGCCGGTCCGACGCGTTGATCACCCCCGCCTGAGGTCAGTAAGATACACACGGTCACGGACTTAATTGTTGGCCCAGCATACAACCTTGACGCTGGAAGACATTGCTTCCATTTGAAGCCATTTCTTGCGAAGGTGTTCCACAGTTTATGTGTTCTGTGATGGTTTAACAATCAATTATAATATAATTACCTACAACCGATCAATTTCTTATACTTCTTATTTTTTACGTAAGCAATTTTTTTTAAATTTCGTAGAGTCAAAATTACGAAACCGTTCAACCCTTAGGCCCTTAGTAACTTACACTTACACACCCAAACGAAAGACAATCCAAAATGTGACACTTAATTCTTTTTGGGTTTAGGTGTTGGCGATGTATTTAATTTTATTTCATAAATACTTTCTATTTCGACTACGGTTCCCTTTTACTATGATTTTACTTTTAAACGTCAAACGTTCGGTTTGGATTTCGTATGTAACAAATGAATGCAAATCATTACGACTTTAGATTTGATCGCATATCTATTGCGTATAATTCTGCTTTGCGTCATCATCGGTAGAATAAGCGGCCTAACCGTAATGCACGGTACATCGCTTTGTGTATTGCAAGTATTCTAACTGCGGCTGCGTGCCACAAGACACGTAACATATTGTCTCCGACTTCTTTTTACTTTTGCACAAAAACATAAACCGTTTCACTATTATTTTACTCGTTAGAATCGTATACCGTTGTCGTACGAGTAAATATACCTAGCAACAAAACAAACCCCAATGTAGGTAGGTAAGAGTACATACCTATCATAAAAATACACAGAACTATATAAAGCAAATTGAATTAAAAGTAGTTACCTATCAATACCAATTAAACCTAAAATATACGTAGCCTACGTAGAACGAGTAGGCAAGGATTCTAGGTTTATTGAATTACTGATGGTAATCTCGTGATTGCAGAATGCTTAGAGAAATGTGCTAATACTCGCCTAAGGTTCGATGATAATATTCTTCACGCAGGAAAAGCAGCTCTTTCGGTCGAACTAGCGTAACTTGAACTTTGCACGCGCTAGGATAACACGCGTATTTATCTCTACCCCTTATCTTGGTAGCACAGCTTAGCCTCGTTTGGGAAAACCTACAAGTCTACTATACTATCTACATCTGTGGGTGAACCAATGTCGTAGACGGAATAACTGTCAATTTAGGTTAGGTCGATCGAGATTCCCCTCGATCGAGATTTTATTCAACCAGCTACTCTACTATACCTACTTACCTACTCAATTGGTTAGTAGGTCTGTGTATTCAACACACAGTGATCTAATCCCAAATTGGATTCCCAATTCCTGAGTAGGTACCAGACAATGATACCTACTGTACTATATTACTTCCATAGACAAATACCATATAATGATAATTATGTAGGTACTTATTCTTATGCTTCATGATGACCAAAAAATGATGACTCTGGTAAGTACAAACATTTCAGGCGTTTGCCAGGCGGGTTTCGAACCCACGACTCTCAGAGGCTCAAAGCTGTTTACCTGTATTGGGTCACAGTCAGCGTAGTGCGAGGCCAGCACTGCGCCAGTGACGAAGTTGATGGAGTAGACAACGAAAAGGCCCACGGCGGAGACCCAGAGCGCCACGCGCGCCTGCGCAATGCGCTCCACAGACAGGTACTTCTGCACCGACGCCTGGTTGGCGCAGAACATGCTGCTCCAATACATCGTGCCTCCCACCACCACCGACCAGAACGAGTGCCGCACCGTCGGGTCAGGGTCCATGCTGTTACACGCCAGATCAAAGTTAAGTTAAAACCAACTACCTACATTCTAGAAGCAACAATAAGGATGTTGATTCCTATCCATGGTTGCTACTAAAATAAACGGTGTAGGTACATAGTGTAGTGTAGTGCTTACAGATATATATACCTACATGGTGTCCCAGAACTTGACGTAATATTAGCGAATAAGAAGGGCTGTTTTTGCTGTTTCATCTGTATTGGTCAAATTGCATCAAGCGGCGCCTGTTTATTATCAATTAGAACTGTCTAATTTCTAACTTCTTTTTTTGATCATATTAAGCAATTTTGGAATTTTTATTAGCTGCGCCAACTTTTTTAAGACAACATGCCAGCTTAGTGTGAAGCATTTTTTTCAGTACGAAGAGTCAAAGTTGTTGAATGAAAAACGAGTATGCTTCTGTGGCTTCTAAAGTACGGATTTATTAAAGAAGGGTTGATATTTTGGAATTATTATGTTATTCATTACATTACTACGTTATTGAGGATTAGATATCAAGTCTCAGAACCACTAGTTATAACTGTTATTAGCCAAAGGTGTACCGCAAGGCAGTTCTGATTTACTAGTATCATTATAAACTTAATAACTCCTTAATCAATTTACCTATTGAAAAGTTAAAGACATATCCTGGACCGGTACGGTATAAAGGGGAATTTCTTGTTTTAATATTTACGTCAAGGTCTAGGACACCCTGTATGTATACCTACTAAACTAGTAACCAATTAAACTTTCCAAATCTAGGAAAAAATATAGCTTATAACTTAACTTATAGTCTATTGTTATAAATAATCATAGCGCTATATAAACGAATCGATTGATTCAATCAACCTACTTACGGCCGTACTCATAGACGTCAATTAACTTTTAAGTTTGATTAAAGTTGCTGCTGTCACTTTCTTTTGCTATAGCAATAGAATAAGACGCAGCACTTAAATCAAAGTTAAAATTTAATTGATGTCTCTGAGTGCGGCAGTTAGTTGCGATTGCCTTCGTAAATATAATGTTTTCAATCCACGGCGGCGGCGCGCCCCGTCCCTCGTCGCCTTTGCCGTCTGCGGCAATTTATAAAATAAGGTGCTGGGAAGGGTCTTCGTGGATGGAAAATACTATATGTATACCTACGTACTAGCTATTGCCCGCGACTTCGTCCGCGTAGAAGTTGTTTATCGGCATTCCCGCGTACCCTATGTTTTCCCCAGGATACAATCTAAGTATCTAAATTTAATTAAGATCGGTTCAGCTGTTTTAAGATAACAAACAAATAAAATTTTAGTAAGGATGGATAGGATAAACATAAATAAACTTCCGCACCGAGCGCTGTTTTATCGGCAATACCTACTTGAAATTGAGAAAGACAAAATTGTTTTGATCTCAAAATATGAACATTAGAAATCCACATGAGCTCTATTAGGAATCTGGTGTGACGTGGTCGGCGACGAGCTTGCGTGCGGCCCGCTCCATCGAGTGGCTTTTTTGCGGTTTCTCTCCGGCAGACAACCCGTTCAACCCGTGACCCTTCACTGGTAATTGCTATGCATTCCATTACTAAACTCACTCGTTTACACAATCGCGACTAAAACGTAACGTTTTACGATTGAAGATGTGTGCTGTGAGCACTAACTATAGATCGCCTGTTTTTACGACATAGTAACTGCCACTAAAATAACATTTAAAACAAATTGGCTGTTTTGGTGAGCGCTGAAAGTTCAAGTTCTCTTGGTTACCTATGTATAGAAAAACGCACGGACATATAACAGATAATTTTCTTGACCTGGGAATAGGTACAATATGAGGGGATAATCCAGATAATCTTACACAAATTGTTCTAGTCTAGACATTCAAACTGAAAATTCGGAGAACATTACTCGAAAAACAGCAATGTATGTAGAACTACTGTTTGTTAGTGGCAAACATTCATTCGTTCCCGTCACACATACATATTTTTGTCCTTACTAGAACTTGGGACCTTTGGGCAGTCTTTCAACTACCTAGCTTACATTTTAGTCATCGATCACAGTTAGAGAGATAACAGTTTAATTCATCCGACTCTGAATATTAGCAGCATAATTCTCGCAAGTTTTAGAAGTCGTCGTCAAGCACGCTTGACCGAAATTAAAGTTGACAGCTAGTACGGTGTTTACAAGTAAATTTGAAGTACATACGTAATATTATTCGCGTTACAATCACTGTAACAGGTTACTTACATCACGCCTTGCATCGAAAGTTTTCACTTTATAGAAAGCTAATGCTCAAATCATACGTGACCATCAAGGATTTTAAATAAATGCCTAATTCGTTAATCAAGTTAGCACTTGAAAACGTGGCGGTTGGGATCCAGCTTCCGATTTTTTATCGATTGTACGTCTGGTGGGTAGTAGTGCGTGTAATGTAAGTATAATGCGTGTATTACTCGAAGAAGTGCAGCCGGTTGGTTCGCCGCGCGTGCGCCCAGACGGCGTCGAGCCCGCCGGCGCGCGCGGCGCCCATGCCCAGCACGGCCGCCAGCGAGCCCAGCAGCACCGCCGACTGGAACGTGTCCGTCATTATCACCGCCTTCATACCGCCCTGAAACAACTACCTTTTAAAATCTTCTTGACACCTGACGCACACCAAAATCAAAAACTTACTTGCGACGCGTAGAAAATGCACACTACGTACACTAACGTCACTGCCAGGTAAGTGTTGAGCCCCGTCACTGTAAAAACAAGTTGCAAGTTGCATATTGCAAGTTTTCACAAGTCATCCAGTTTATTTTTATGCTAATAACGATCCTAGACAACCAAGTTATTTTCAGGCACGTGACCTAAGTAAATCATCAGTTAACCTACGCTGTAACATGTGACAAAACAAATCATTAATATTCTTTGATCATTTGTCTTTGAAGAGTTACGATTTTGCAATACCACATTGACGCCTAAATAGCTAACTGCATAAAGCCTCCCATTAAGAGAACGGACGAGCATAAATCATGATTAGTGGTATTATGTCAACTGTAAATGGAGAGTGCAGTATGCAACGCGGCAGCGTGTGCCATTGGCGCGGAGCGGCGGCGCGTTGCTAGAATGCATCCTATACTAGGCCTGCAGGCCTACCACTGTGGCGCTCGTCAATAGCCAACATGACGGGGTTTAACAGTGAAACGGCTTTAAGAAAACTTATTAATTTAGTATTAAGTAGGTAGGTCATACATTTCTGTTAACACAATTAAATGTAAGCAGACAATCTATGTGTAGAGATTTCGATAATACACGAAATAACAGTTGTTATATAAACAATAAAGTAAACAATTGTTATAATAAACAGGGAGGACCTGCTCTTCACCCGCGGAATGGGTCACTAGCGTAGTGCATTGCATTGCACCCGCGCCCAGCATGTGCGTTTGATTGATTTTATTACGCTATTGTCATCCCATTGCGTAATGTCATAATGGACAGACACACGTACTTGGATATTGCACGGACGTTTTCTTTTGATAAATTGCTATAATATGTCATTTGCACTTTCACTCCCCGTTTGTTAAGGTACCTATTTTAGATTTTTCAAATCGAATGTTAAAAGTTTGACCTTGTTTTTAACCGACTGAGCGAATCAAAAAGGAGGTACTTAAACATAATTTATTTTTCAGCGAAACTTTTTTTTCATTAGAACTTTACCTCAAAAGCATAAATTTCTTGTAGCGATTCACCGAATCGCATTTCACAATCTTAATAGCTTTTTTACTTGAAGCAATTTTTCGCGTGGTTAGTTACATTAGTATATTTAATTCGTAGCATCTTATTTTCCGAGTAGTGTTTCACCCTAGTCGCATTTCACTGCGATCGATTTTTGTTTGTAACGCTGTTTTATATATTTGACGCGTTAATTTTGACATTTGCAATTAACCTATATGTATAAGTACTTATACTTTTTTAAAACCGTTTTTAGCTATAGTTTTATTTCTTCTCTGCTATCAAACTCTTTAAATTATCTTTGACTAATAAAAAAAAATATATAAAAAAATACTGGCGAACGTGATAAGATATTATAAATAAATAAATATCTGGGGACCATCTCACACAAATTGACCTAGTCCCAAACTAAGCTCTAGGCATGTACTATGGATACTAGACAACGCGATAAACATGCTTATATAGAGAAATACATATTTAAATATACATATAGAAAACATCCATGACTCAGGAACAAATACTCGCGCTCATCACACAAATATTTGCCCATATACAGGGTGTCCCAATATCAGTAACCCACAGTGATACCGGAGGTATACCAGCCTAAGACGGACCGAACCAGACTTTTTTTTATTTTGCTTTTTTTTTTTTTTTTACTTTTGTTTTTTTTTTTAACGCAGTGGAAATGCGTTACGCATTGTCCTCACACCCAACCAGCCTAACATGACCGTAGTAAAAATCGCATGGTTTTCAAGATTTGCCAGTTTAAAGTTCTTTTCCAGTACAAACTTTAAACTGGCATATCTCGAAAACCATGTGACTTTTACTGAGGTCTTGTTAGGTTGGTTCGGTCCGTCTTAGGCTGGTCTATCTCCGGTGTCAATGTGGGTTACTGATATTGGGACACCCTGTATACCGAGATTCGAACCCGGGACCGCTAGCTTCGTAGGCATTATTAATTAGCGAAATTAATTTCTGGTGATAGACCCTGTGCGATCCACTAACCTAACCGATTCAAAACCCATATAAACTCAAAGAACCATTTTAGACATCAGCAGGCCACGTACAGGAGTTAGGCCTCTTGACTAATAAATACTTATTATATTTTTTGTTATCTATCTGTGTTTTTTTTTCTGTGCACTTACGTGTATCTTTTCTAATTGATTATTTGGTTGACTGGTAGAGAATGCCATTAGGCATGAATTCCGCTCTTTGTACTTTTTTTGTGCAATTTTGTGCAATTAAATAA
Organism: Tortrix viridana; assembly: GCA_963241965.1. Classification (NCBI taxonomy): domain Eukaryota; kingdom Metazoa; phylum Arthropoda; class Insecta; order Lepidoptera; family Tortricidae; genus Tortrix; species Tortrix viridana. The sequence goes on from OY725174.1 coordinate 8,306,598, forward strand.
ATAAATATATATCTCGGTCGTAGATCCAGAGGAAGGCCCAAAACAAGGTGGAAAGGTGGAAAAGAGTGTCGCGTCGTCTACCCCGCGGAGTGGACAAGCACAATGAAGAAAGCTGACCCCGCCACCGATGATTAATATTTAGCTATACCTACCTAGCTAGAGAAAAAGGGTCTTGACAGATAGACGAACTACAAAGTCTTGCTTCTTTTCATTTTCCTAAAATAGTCCAAATGAATACAATAACAACTGTATTTAATATATAAAGACTATTTAAAGAAGCTAATTTCATCAATTTTGCATAGAAATGCCTTTTTTCACTTCTCAGCGAATAAGATTATGAAATGATGTGCCCGTTGATGTCTTTTGCCTTAATAAACTAAACAAACAAAAATTAAAGCACAAAATCGGAATAGTTTGATGAAAAAAATAATTACCTACCTATGTAAATTAGAAATAAGTTTCTGTCAAAAATGTCATTATTGGGACAAGCTTTTTTTGCCAACTGTACTTTTTCTGCACAGTCATCTTATCTGCTTATCAAGTCAAACTAACGAGTCCCATCTTGGGTCTACGTTAAGTACAGCGGAGATCCAGTTCCCACCTTCCAGCTCCATCATCAGATCAGCTTTTTGACACCATAATGTTGCATTAAAATAATTAAAATACATAAACATCAGGGACAATCTCACACAAATTGACCTAGTCCCAAACTAAGCTCTAGGCTTATACTATGGGTACTAGACAACGGTAAGACTCAGGAAGAAATACTCGAACTCATCACATAAATATTTGCCCATACCGAGATTCGAACCCGGGAACGCTAGCTTCGTAGGCAGGGTCACTTCATACTAGGCTAACCGCGTCGTCAAATTGTCATCGGGTTAAAGCGCATGCTACACGGTTTCAAACGACGGTTTAAAACGAGCGGTTTAAAACCGTGTAGACAGTGGTTTTAAAACCAAATTTCGTATGACCTATAAACGCCCTTGGCAGATATCAAACAAATGGGCTTGTTTGAAACCGTGTAGCAGCTCGCTTCTACCAAGGTCACTTGGTTTAAAACCATGTAGCACGCGCTTTACATACGTATTCCAAATGTTAGCTCAATCGGACACCGAGAAGTGGTTCAAATCTTGCTTGCAAATTTTGAAACTGACAATTTAGTACATACATACCTACGAACATTGCAAGTTAAATAAAATTATGTCTGAATGCCCATATTTGCAAAAATATAAGGTACGGTACGGTAAGGTAGGTTTCAAAAGATGCAAATATAGTGAAAATTGTTTTATATTTTTATAAAGTGAAACACGTGTGTAAGAAACGATAACAGATTAACAGGGGACCTTAATATCGCACTGTTGCAGTGACCCTTGGTCCTGTACACAGTGCGGAGCCCGTGTCCGCGAGACACCGGGGCTGGGGTCGTTTCTCTTGCGACACGCGTCGCTTATTCATGCGGTGGGAACATTCTATTCTTTCGCCCTACAAGGTACGCACGGCACTACCGTGCACACTATTCTGTTATAACTAGTTAGAAATCAGAATGTTATTCCGTAATAATGGCTTCGTACAATTATGGACCATTTCTACTCATAGAGTCGGCTTTACTGCCTCAGCGCGCCGTCATTACCACGAACGTCCATCCTACTTTATTTTATACGCCTATTGAGTAACTTTATAAACTGACTGGTGCGCTCGTGACTGGAATACTTTTGGCTGTTTAGTTGTAATTATTATTTATTGTGGGGTCAACAATACATCTACATTATTAGGTTAGTGATTATAGCTAATTCTTTTCCATTAGTAAAATAAGGTGAAATTAAATTCAGTGTCCAAATTTTGGGGATAAAATCAGCAAGTCATACTGACCAACTTTTACTATGGGACAAATCGCGAAAAAAAATCGACCCTCCCATACGAAACATCGTCAACTGACTAGCCAAAATGTATGGGAGGGACGATTTTTTTTCGCGATTTCGGGGTTGGTCCCATAGTGAAAGTTGGTCAGTATGACTTACTACTGATTTAACCCCCAAAATGTGGACACTGCATTTAATTTCTCCCGTATATGTATTTTCTTAAATAATTATGTCATGAGTATAGTATTTGACGTAAATAATAAAATCCTAAATTTGACTGAAGTGTTAAGCTGCTAAGCGTGTTGAAATAGTGCATTTCCATAATGGTAACATTTTAGAGTTTTAATTCTCAAAACGTTTTTAAGTACGTTTAGGACGGTGATGCGCGTAAATAGTCATTCATTCCATCCTTCACACGTGCGCTAAAATGCCTAAGAAAACATGTCACCATCGAGTCACGTAAAAGTTTTATAAGGGGGCTTATGTAAGCGACTATTACTGTCACTATCCTACGACATTGAATATGTATAGCATACCAAAATTGATCCCGTGTTTGGCCATCGCTTCTGTTGCAAAATTTGTATCGACTGCGTTGTTTGAGTTTCTTTTGTTTGTTTCTTATTATGGAGGTCTACTTAAGTGCTTAGCTTGAAACTCTTCTGCATTGCGTTGCTCCAGTAGTTACATGGTAATATCATATTGCAAATTATGTAAGATACTTATTTAGTAGCACTTATTCTGTAATGGTACTTACTGTCATTATCGCGAAAACGATCTGATGAGTGCGAGGTATATTAGGTACATACCTTACGGCTTAAAAAAACCGTCTTCGTCTGTGTTTATTATTTGTAATCTATTTTGTAATATTTAAAGCGTAATTCACCGCATCTTAATGCGTGTTACATGGAATGCAATTAAAATTTTAATGATATGCTTGTCATGATAGACATCATCCGTTAAAGTTGGCACAAAACTTACTTTGAGCGTGCCTACGGGTACAATTTTACATATTCGGATTTAAACTCGTAGTTAATATAAGACAATATTTAGTACATGTACAGTTGGTTATAAAGGTATGTAATAATGTAAAGTTAAGCTTTGAGTTACAAATGACCATAGATAGCTCCAAAAGTTGAGAGCTCTCTCAAGTAATCCCTTAAGGGTTCATCAAGCAAGGCCACACTACCACAAGTAGGCTATTGTAAATTACATGAAATTGACCGAAACGACACGACCGCGAATAGATAATTTTAAGTAAGAAAGGAGTAAACACCTAAACCGGCAAACCTGTGCTTGGCTCGACTCGACATCACTCGGCTGGTTTATTTGGTTTATTATTTGTGATGTTTCGTAAATCACGTGTTTAGCAGTTAAAATTGGAATTCGTATCTAATGAGGCGGCACACTGTATTTAACAGATATTACGCTACGTCCATTACCTTCGCGACTTTAGGTACGGCAAAACCTAAAAAGCTATATTTTGCAATAACTTTCCCCTAAAAGGCAATCGTTTAATAGTTGTTTCTATTATGCTTATTTTGCACTTTAATGTTGCAAATATTACCATCAGAGAGTGCTAGCGCCGGCGCGTACACGGCCACTGCCGTGTAGAGTATCATTTGTAACATATACAGGACGCTCGCGTACACTCGGATCGACTTGCAGAATCGTACTTCCTGTAAATAACACTCATTTAGTTTTACACTTGACTACATTCTCGAAGTTATAATCAAATTCCGCATCCGCAACTTCTAAATTATAGTTACTTAACTGTTTTTATTATATTTTTGACAACGTTCAGAGAACTGACACAAAGTAACGAAATTTCAGCACAAGTCAAGTTCAGTCATCAATATTCGAGAGAGGTTTGTTTACCAAGTACTCGTAACACGAAGTGAGGCGCAGCCGCATGAACACGGGCAGGTAGAGGTGGCTGGTGATCGGCACCACTAGCACAAAGGCTACACAAATCATCCAAAATTGCGCACCGCCGATGTACATCTCTGCAGGATTTCCTAAGAGCTCTATAGCTGTTATGAAACTGAAAATAATACATATTTGAAACTTTACCTACCGCAGTAATATTTTGTAATATTTAAATCGCATTCATTACATGTATAAAGTGATTACCTCGCAGCGAGGCTTAAGGCCATAGGAAATGTGCCCATGGAGGATCCACCGAGCAGAAAATCATCACTCGTAGTTTGTTTTTCTCCAAAATACGCGTAAAATACGCCGATGGCGCAGGAGACGATAAGCATTGCGGCCAACACGCTGTAGTCCTCCCAGTGGAACAGCTGGCTGAGCTCGCTGCCGCTGCCATTCGGAGGCGTTGGAGGCACACGGGCCCTGTTCTCGCTGACGACGGGCGTCGGTAGGCTGGGCGTCGCTGTTGTTAGACACCCATACGACGCTACAAGCAAAACAGAAATCTGAAACAAAACAACGCACACGTATTTACTTAAAAGGGAATAGTACTTGAGATGGTCGTATCAGATACGACTTTAAAGAAAAAGTTAAATGTTGTGAAATATTTATGCATATTTTAAATGCGTCTTCAAATTAGCCTCCATGCCTGGCAACTATTAAATAAAACACATTCGTATCAATCAGCCGTAAAACGTGAAGTGTAATTAATTGCATAATCGACGAGTGGGCCGGTACAGGCCGCTCGGTGGAATCATTTTGCTGGATCAATTTGGTTCCATTAGACAAGCTATTTTTCAATTGCGAAAAGTCAAAAACCATGACCGGGTAAGTACGTGAAACAATAGGATTATCAGGGTTTTGTAGAGCAATCGTATAATGCAATACCTATTTAATCTCCCGTTAAGTTATATACGGCTACTTCATTTTTCCGCTGCGCTATAATATTGGTCATGGAGTAGCTAGAGCTAGGTTTTGAGATTTTATTACGTTCCGCTACGCACAATATTACTCACAGCCCTTATTAAAGCAATATTTAAACGGAGCGATAACAACATCTAGCGAAGCGAAATAATCCGGTTGTGATCTGGCTGCGGCTCCCCCGAACCGGATGGTACCGGAAACCCTACTCGCAACCAGCGACGCGCACGCACGGAATTCCTCGAGGGTGATGGTCACATAGCGTGTCTTACATTCCAAACAATTAAGAACAACACTTAATCCAAACAACTTTTTCCCGCAGGTTCGTTCGAGTTGTTATCAATTTTTTTATAGGTTGGGCCGAAACCTTTGCACTTACACTTTTATACATTTTTTGTAGAAAATCATGAACATATAATTAATAAGTTTAATTTTTATGTTTATAATTTGATAAGTTTAATACCTATTTTATTAATCTGATAAATAATAACATAACAACACTAAAATATAAATAAAAATGAACTAAACTAAAACTAAAATAAGTAATCTAGTAGCCCTAGTAGGTATGTAAAACTAACAACTTAAATAGTTGTATTTTAACCGCGAGTGTGGAATTGAAACACGAGCTAGCGAATGGATTCTAGAGTTCAACTACGAGCCAGCGAACGGATCCTATGGTTGAACACGAGCGTAGCGAGTGGTTCGAAAATAGAAACTTGTTTTTAAAGTATAAAAAAGTGCTTCCCCAGCTAGTGAGGTGAAAAATATTATCTATATATCATATTTTTGGTATTCTTTATTTATAAAAATTTGAATGTAACCGTTCTACATAATAATTATCATAATAATGTGAAATGCCTAATAATAAGAAAATGACATGTAAAATGTTATATTTTATCAATAAACGATTGAATTGAATTGGTGCACGTCGCCCCTTTGAGATAATTGAAAAACCTAATACGATTTGATATCAACGTATCGTTCGTTGATTTCGTAAATAATAAAGGCAATTTTAAGAATATAATTTTACTAGAGATGATTATTAAAATGTTTATTTACATATAAAAGTGAATTTCTAGTAAAAGTAAGATATTTCAATAAAACTGTTGGAATCTCGTTGTCGTGAGACGCAGGTTGCAAGCACGTCATTAATCATTATACTGAAAGTGATGAACATGTTTTGCCTGTTCGCATTGGTTTAACTTGGTCAAGGCCGTAGCTAATATGGATTGTATAAAATTTGAAAATGATGACCCTTCTTTCACTGAGAAACATGTACCATTCACATACATAAGTAGGTACTTTACCTACTCATTACAGGGCAGAGTCTCTATTCGACTTCTGAATGAAAAGCGAACAATTGATTTTCATCTTGATTTATTCGGTTTCAGTGATCGATCATAAACGTTATAATTATGGCTACGTAGTACGTGTCGTTTTTAACCGGCTTTAAAAGAAGGTAGTTCTCAATTATTCAATTATTTAGGGTTCCGCACCGTAAATGATAAAGTAAAATTTTAAATGTTTAAGTTTAAACGGTAAAGTAATGGTAAAGTTTTAAAGTACTGTATGTGTAAATATCGCGAAAGTTTGAAACAAACAAAAGAAACCCTTAAGGTGAGACTTCGGTCTCTGTTTGTCTGTGTCACAGTAGTTTTAGACCCATGTACGATCACTTCGTTGTCCGTCCGTCCGTCTGTCTGTCTGTCAAGACTCTTTTTCTCAGGAACGCGTAATTCAAGTTGAAATTCATATCGAATACTCAGGTCTGCAATACCTTGTACCTACTATAAGACATTGCACCTTGCCAAATTTCATGATTCTAAGTCAACGGGAAGTAGGTACCCTATAGGTATAGAGGTTGAACACATTTTCGCATTTATTTTATTATTATTGGTAGTGATAACAAACACAATCCTAAATATGACGAAAGTGAATGACTAGCGAGCGTTGTCGGAGAATACCAAGTAAAAGTGTGAAGTGAACCACATATGCATGATGGCGTCGAAATTTAGAATCTTTGTAAATTTTACACAAAGGCCTTTTGAGTACAATAATAACGTTCCCCTACATTAAGATTCCTAATAAAAGTCATTGCGTAATTTCAAAAGGTTTCCCAACATTTGGCTGATTCTTCGAGCGTTTCAACCGCCTTTATTCCCGTGGCCGCATTAATGTCGAAATTCCTGTAGCTTTGGTAGCATTTTGTAGAAGTCCCCGAAAATAGCATCCAAAGCTTATTAGCTAATTTTTACACTTACAAAGAAATAAAAACAATAACAGGCATACACCTAGAGCTCTAATCTAAATTTAACACATCACCGCCACCAACATACGAATTAAAGTAAATAAAAAGTATATTTATGAAGTACGGACTTAAATACGGAACCCTCGGTGTGCTAGTCCGACTCGCACTTGACCGGTTTTTTGTGCTTACAAACAGTACTACGTTACGGCGAGGGAACCCCACAAGAACTTACTTTAGAAGGTTTTAAAACTCACTTACATGTACCAACAATGTAAAAAAATCCAAAATTAAGGCTTGATTTATGACACTGTTGGGATAGTAGTAACTGCCGCACTCAGAGACGTCATTTTTTTTTTAATAAACTTGTTGCGTCTTATTGTATTGCTATAGTAAAGAAAGCGACAGCAGCAGCTGCAACTTTAATCAATATTAAAAGTTAATTGACGTCTCTGAGTGCGGCCGTAACTGTCAAAGGTTAACACGTGATTTTGCTAATTATCGTGAGTAGGTATGTTTGAAAAATCGTCTAATTACCATTGGACGGTTGGCATAATATGTGTACGAATGGTTCCTTCACCTTCACTCACTTAATTGCTGTTTTGAAATAATTGATGTGCAACATTTAAAAGTTGTAGGCATCAGTTACAATCAGGTAAACATGCTTTTGGAATACAATAAAGCTCATACTAACTGGGATTAAGTGTTCTGTGTGGTGCAAGTATACAAGCATTACCTATACAAAGAAGACTAGAGAAATTATATCTGTCAATTAATATTATTTGAGGCAATGCACAGAGCGCATTCGGCAGAACAATGTTTAGTTTATTTACACAATAGTAATCAATGTAGGATACATGGGTAGTAGTAGGTATATAGTTTATTGCCGAGGGTAGAAAGTACGCGATTTTAGTTATTAAAGTTATAGGTAGATATAGTGTCTAGTGTACGAGTCCAAAAATTGCACTTTCTGCCGAAGCTGACATGGTGCTTTTCTCATCTACTGCGAGGAAATAAAACAAAAAACTATTCATACGAGTATTAGCAACTTGCAATTCACTTTCGATGGCGTCGGTCGGCGTCGGGTTTCAAAGTTAGAAGCACCGCTTCCTCGCCAATTTTGCTATAAACGACTTTTTTTTTATATCTGGTCCCCTATTATCGTGGCACTCGAGACTTACATTAGAGATGAAAATATCAACTTCGTATAAAATTGTAGGTATTTGTTTCGTCGTATCTCTCATGTAATTTCATCTCGAGTGATTCCCAAGTGCGAATGACATTTAAAAAAGTAGTCAAATAATTTTTAGTCTATGTATCTTTTAGCAAAAAAAAATACACCTAATATTTTACAATACAAAACGGTGTACGACTGATTGGTCGATTTCATTATGTTATCTAGTATAGAAATAGTAGATTGTTCAACAAGGGACTAAAGTAAGTCATTATGGCTTTTTAGTCTCGAATTAAACACTCTACTTTTCACTACGAATGCGAGGAAAAATAACGACGTTCTATACAAAATTTCAATAGCAAAAAATTTTCTTTTCTTTTGTAAAGTGACGCTTTAAATGCTTGCGTATTTAGCCAATAAATTCAAACTTGAAAACATTTTGTCAAAACTAATCAAAATTTATTATGCATGGTCCATGCATAATAAATTAAATTCATCCTTAATATAATTAAATTGATTCATTTTCGTAATCATTAATCGTGTTTCACAAAATTAAATAGTTTTTTTTTTATATTTTTGCACAGTTGTCATTTTGAGGTTATTTCCACGCCCTAAAATTGTCTATACCACAGAATAAGTACTTTCATAGAAACCGAACTATAAGAAACAGCGAAAGACGTATATGTCCTTTTTCTATTTATGGCATGGCATTCATATCGAGTTAGAAAGAGATGTCCTTAAAGGTATTCTTTTGTTTCCCATCATGTTGTCACAAGGATCTGTCAACGCCAGTGTTGCTGCTGAGTCGACAATAATTCTAGTATCAAGTTTCATGTTTTGAAAATCTGAAAATATCGATATATATTCACAACACTGTCAAACTAATAAAGCTACTAAATGAAGAAGTCACCCTGACACAAAATTAACTATTCGCATATCGACTTTTGAATTTTTTGGTCTGTAGGTTCGTGTAGGGGTCCAATGGCGGGCTCATCGCGGTCCACTCAAATTTGACGTCTAAAACTTTTTGGCATCATGATGAAAAACGAAAGAATACCTATAAGGACATCTCTTTCTAACTCGTTATGAATGCCATTAAATATAAAAAGGTCAAACCTACGTAGTGGTGTGCCGGCGAGAACGTTCTCGCTCTCGAGAATGCCTTCTCCTGAGAATTCTCACATTTTCTCGAGAACGTTCTTAAGAACGGAAATTTGCGCGAAAGTATTTAATATCTTCACAAACACAGTTTTTTTTTTGCTTCTATATTTTCGTATATGTAATTAATGGATACTAGTTAGGCATTTAGACTAAACAGAATATTTTATTAGCAACATTCTCTACACTCTCGAGAATTTCTCGAGAATATTCTCTGACATATTCTTGTTGAGAAGCTTCTGGAGAATTCTTCAAACCAAGCATGTCCGAAAAAGTATTCGAGTGAGATTTAGGACATGTTTGATTTTTTGGCTCAATGTTTTGGTAATGTAATTAATAAATGTTATAAATTTCACTTTTCTTTTTTTTTATAAGAGAGGGAGGCAAAGGAGCATGCACTTGATCTCAACAGAATATCTTGATAAAATATAAAAGAAAAATTATCTAATACCCCAAGAAAATCCTGGACATTATCTCAGCTATATTTCGTACTGCTAAAAGAAAAATGAATTATAAGTAAATCGTGCTGAAATCATATAAAATAATAACTCTATGCCTAATGTTTTTTTATGTTAACTATTTTACTTAAAACGAATTATTATAAAGTAAATTATTGTAAAGTATTAGTAAGTAAATAAACACTAATTACAAAATTGATTAATAATCGTTTTAAATATTTAAAGTCACTAGTAGTTTATAAGACACGTAAATAATCCATTCAAGAAGGAGAACAGCTACCTATATTTAAGACAGCATGTTCAGTTCACCGGGGTACACAGCTGAGCTCAGGTAATTTTTTTAAAACAAAATAAGCCTTTAGCCCTTTTTATCTTATCTGCAGCGACGAGAAAGTTTGTCTCTATTATAAGTATTTGTCTCTCTCTCCGTCTCTAACTACCTTGTAAGGTTGAGAGTATGAAAGAGTACTTTTTTTAACTGGACGCGTTAGTATTCTCAGTATCCACTGAGTAATTAATCACTACGTTTTAAGAGACGGCACTCTGAAGTTAGCCTTGCTTGAGCTAAACTTTTTTTATTTTTTGTCGATTGTCATATTACCAACCAAATCACTAGGTTCACACCTAGTGATTTGGTTGGTAATATGACAAATAATATGACAATACCAACATTAGCAACTGAAACAGTCATCATCATCATCATCAGCCGCAAGACGTCCACTGCTGGACAAAGGCCTTCCCCAAGGTTTTCCACAACGATCGGTCCTCTGCTGCTGCCATCCAGCGGTTTCCCGCGATCTTTATCAGATCGTCGGTCCACCTTGTGGAAGGCCTGCCGACACTCCGTCTCCCGGTTCGCGGTCGCCACTCTAGAATCTTTCCGCTCCAACGGCCATCGGTTCTACGAGCGATGTGCCCCGCCCACTGCCACTTAAGGTTTGCTATTCGGTGAGCTATATCAGTTACTTTAGTTCTCCTGCGGATCTCCTCATTCCTGATTCGATCTCGCAAGGAGACACCTAGCATAGCTCTTTCCATCGCCCTTTGAGTGACCTTGAGCCTTCTTATGAGGCCCATTGTAAGCGACCATGTCTCAGATCCGTATGTCATCACTGGCAACACACACTGATCAAAGACTTTTGTTTTGAGGCACTGTGGTATTTGAGACGAGAAGATAGTGCGTAGCTTACCGAACGCTGCCCAGCCGAGTTGGATTCGACGATTGACCTCTTTCTCGAAGTTGGACTTACCTAACTGGATTTTTTGTCCTAGGTATACATAGTCGTCAACAACTTCGAGAGTAGAGTCTCCAACTTTGAAAGGAGTGGGTACGACATGGAAATTTGACATGATTTTCGTCTTGTCCATGTTCATTTTAAGACCCACTTGTTGAGAGACTCTACTGAGGCCATCGAGCATTGTACCGAGGTCCTCCAGGGTCTCAGCCATGATGACAATATCGTCGGCGAATCGAAGGTGAGTGATGTATTCGCCATTTATGCTGATGCCAAAACCCTCCCAGTCCAGAAGCTTGAAAGCGTCTTCCAATGCAGCAGTAAACAGTTTTGGAGATATTACATCTCCCTGTCTCACTCCTCGCTGCAATTGGATAGGCTTCGAGTTCCGGTCCTGAAGGCGAACTGACATAGTGGCGTTTCTATACAAACACTTTAACACCTCGATGTATCGATAGTCGATTTGGCACCGCTGAAGAGACTGCAGTACAGCCCATGTTTCAATCGAATCGAAGGCTTTCTCATAGTCCACGAACGCTAAGCATAGTGGCTGGTTATACTCCTCGGTCTTCTGTATAACCTGCCGCAGCGTGTGGATGTGGTCTATGGTGCTAAAGCCTTTTCGGAAACCGGCTTGTTCGGTAGGCTGGAAGTCGTCAAACCTGCGTGCGAGACGATTCGTAATGACTCTAGAGAACAGCTTGTAGACATGACTCAGGAGCGTGATGGGTCTATAATTCTTCAGCTGGGTATTATCACCCTTTTTGAAGAAAAGAACCACCACGCCCCTGTGCCATGCTTGTGGCGTTTTACCCTGGGCTATGACGGAATCAAATAGCTTCTGAAGAGCCTTTAAAACCGGTGATCCACCTGCTTTCAGAAGCTCAGTCGTAATTCCGTCATCACCCGGCGCCTTGCTGTTCTTAAGCTGTTTTAGAGCCACTCTAATCTCGTACAGGCTAACGTCCGGGATGTCTTGGGTATAGTGTCGGGACAACCCAGCTCTTGGGTCTTCTGCTAGGTTGCTGACAGGTAGGCGTGTTGTCGTGTACAGCTGTCCGTAGAACTTCTCTATCTCTTCCAAAAGCTCAGACTTCGACGATATGATCCTGCCGTCATCGGTCTTCAGCCTCATCAGCTGGCTCTGCCCAATAGACAAATCTCTTTTAAACACTTTAGAGCCCCTGTTTCGCTCAATAGCCTCTTCAATACTATTGGTATTGAATCGGCGTATGTCGCGAGTCAGGGACTTAGAGCCGCCTATACTGAGAAGCATCTTGTGATGACTGCAGAAGCATGACACGTCTTCTCTCCATTAGCTCTTTGCTCTCTACTCTTTATAGTTAAAATATTGATTTGTTATTATTGCTATTCAAAAATACTGTTGATTTTTATAAATTACCAAAGTGATTAGATATTGTTACATGATTATACTAATTACGCGGTATTGACATCGTGCAATTAATAAAAAAATTATATTCACCACATTGTATTGATGATTTATTAGTCACAAAATATATAAGCTATGTTTTAAGTTAATCATTATTTTAAGTGTATACCTATTTTCTCAAGTAGATTTTTCATTTTTTTTTATTAAAATAATTTATATAATACACATAACTGTTTTTTTTGCTTTATTTCACTTTAAATGGAACGAATTATAGAAAAGAACCTTTCCAAAGAACATTCTCGAGAAGTTTCTCGAGAAATTCTCGAGAATATCGAGAATCTTGCTCATAGAATATCCCGTTAAGATAAAATGCCTTAGGAACAACGATAAATCACAAATTAAGTAAGTTTATGGTTTAAAAAAAAGTCAATATTAAGAAAAAGGGGCACATTCTCAGAAATTTCCGTTAAAGAGAACGTTCTCGAGAAGTATCTCGTGATATTCTCTTGTTTCCGAAACTTCTCGAGAACGGCCCATCACTAAAGCTACGTCATTTGTCCTTTCTTATATTCCGGTTTCTATGCAAGTACTTATTCTGTAATAATCCTTCATTCACATACACCGTGATTGGCTGTTTAGGAGTTTCCAAAGTAAATTAAAAAAAAAAAAAAAAAAAAACTTTAATCCCTAGAGATTAAAAAGGAACTTTAGTCCCGATATACAGAGACTAAAGTAACATTTTAAGAGCGTGAGAAGTGAAAAAAATATTGATTGATTTTAATTGGTTCTAAGGTTGGACAACAATGTTATCTACGAAAAAATTCTTGGTATATCCCATCTGTCCTTAAAAGTGATGGTTTCTGACTCCAAACCAGACCAAAATGTGTTTTTTTTCCTAGCACCTATCTAGTACATACCTATTTTTCTCACTGCGCAGGTAAGAAGATGTAAAAAAAACTTATAAGCGTTACTTGTATTTGAATTTTATTCCTTGCTACACTTAGGATTCCATTTTAGAATCTTACTGCCGCACTCAGAGACGTCAATTAATTTTTAAGTTTCATTAAAGTTGCTGCGTCTTATTCTATTGCTTTAGCAAAGAAAGTGACAGTAGCTACTTTAATGAAACTTAAAACTTAATTGACGTCTCTGAGTGCGGCAGTTAGACCTTCACTTGCTCCGGATTCTGGATTAAATACCAACACTTGTACCTACCAAATAACAACTTTGCAGCCTTGCATGATATAAATAACTAATAGAACTATTGTTTGTCATGTTATTACATCGTTTACATATAAAGGTAACGATTTCAAGACTTGTTTTTATTTATTTAACAATATTAACTGTCTGGCTAATTACATGTGGTCAGGAGGAACTTTTAATGAAACTGTTGGGGAATAGGTACCTACATAGCCAACGTCAATATGTCTATATAAATATATATTTTGCAGTCTAAATAGTCCTAGCTAATGCAAAGGTTCTAAGTCAAGCATTGTTTCATTATAAACTAAACTCGAATTAAAGGGCACTTGATTTTTACTGGAAATCTAACAATTTATTAACTACGCTAGTTATAAACAAAACGTGACACTTACCATGGTTTTGTAACGAAAGGTTATGATACTGCTTAGGTCATGATTCCGTGGTTTTCCCATTTTGGTGGGGTGTCGAGTCACTAGGGCGGTCACCGGGCTGTTTGCATGGGCTGATGATGGGCTCGTGATTGATCTGGCGCTGACGGTCTCCGCGCGCACTGTGAGCCGGCTGGCTGAGATAGGTGCCGACCATGCACACCAATCAATGGTAATTAACTCGCCATGAAGACGGGACAGTTCGTTAAACCGAAGTGTACCACGGACGGATGTTCTATTTTACACGTGGCTTCGACTCCCAGAACTGTTCTGGCTCTTCTGATCGCACTACTACTTCGCTTTAAACGTTAACTTGGGTTTAAGTTTAATAGTAAGTTAAAGATTGGCTTTTATTTAACAGTGAGCGTATTCGTCCGGCAAAACAGTGAATAAAGCCAGACCGAGTTTATAAAACGCCCCGATAAGAACTCTTCGAGGTAACAAAAGGATTATGACTGCAATAACACAGATTTAATTTTTAGGCGTCTTGTTTTTATTGAGCCAATAACATTTTGTTTCTTTCATAGGTAGACACCATTATTTACTGAAGTCTTATTATTAAAAACGCACCAAGTAAATTTTCTTTTATTTCACTTGTTAAGGGTATTTGCTTTGCTCCTCCTCATCTTTACGTGGCTTATTTTGCCTAGGAAATGAACTGCTATAATTACACAACGATGCACTCAACGCTGACACTGAGCACTCTGTTCCCACAAATCAATGAAACTAATTCGTCTTCCAAGATGTTATGAAACATTGCTGATTAAAGAAGAAAACTTCCGTTTTTGCCGTATTGCCGTATGATTGATTTGTGAAACGTGGAATGAATCTGTCACAGCCAGTACTTTTAATAGCACTCGACCTACGCTATCAAAAGGCATATAAAGGATTTGTTCTGCAGTTTAGCCTTGGGTTTGTGTCTCAACACTTTACCTATTGTGTTGTCACAGGTGTCATTCAGCTATATTTCTTACGTTTAGTGACGGAAATGACCGAACACGGCGTACTTATAAAATTGCGAATAATTTGTTATTACACTTGTCTTGTTGAGGATTTTAATGTGGCACACAACATTTAAGTAACAAGATAAAGCTAAAAACTAAAACCCGACTACGAAAAAAAAGTGATCACATCGCCTCTCGTGCAGTTTTTATGTCAAAAAATAACGCTATATTTTTCATTTATAAATCACTAGTTTTCGCCCGTGACTCCGTCCGCGTAGATGACGTTTATCACTTTTACCTAGGAAACTATCAAAGTTTCCAGGATAAAAAGTACTTAGCTATGTTATAATCTATGATAAAGACTAAGCTATCTGTGTGCCAAATTTTATTTAAATCCCTTACCGTTTAGGCGTGATTCAAATACAAACATCCATAGAAACTTTCAGTCTCTCCGCGTAGAAGTCGTTTATCGCTGCTACCTCGAGAACTATCCAATTTTCCGGGATAAAAAGTAACCTATGTCCTTCCCCGGAACTCAAACTATCTCCTTACCAAATTTCATCAAAATCGGTTCAGCGGTTTGACCGTAAAAGCATTACAGACTACTTTCGCATTTATAATATTAGTATTAGTATACTGGGTGTTTTTTTATTCGTCCACAAAATTTTGGGGCTTAAATCAGTAAGTCATACTGATCAACTTTCACTATGGAACCAACCCCGAAATCCAATAACTCCCCAATGATTATCCAATAACTCCCCATTTTATCAAAATATAATGAAGCTAGGACCTACGAGAGAACGGATTAACATTCTAACAATCTAACATACTATCAAACCCTCCTTTTTGCTTTGCCGTAGTCGGGTAAAAATACTTACCTACCTATAGTATAACTATGTATATAAAAAAAACAACGCACTCACAGAAGTTGTTGTGAGTATATATCTAAGTATTGTCCTCTTTAATGATTCTTCTGACCCTGATGCCCGATTACTTTATTAAAATACAATTAATATAGAAACCGTCCCTCTGCGACTCTGGCTCCTCACTAATAAGGGTTATGTATGTATATATAATCTTTTTCGTACAAAACTTAATGCCTTAATGGGTAACGCAACGAAAATTGAACAAGAAAAGTACGAAAACAAACTTAAGACATCCAGACCTGTTTTCACCAACTCAGTTAACTGACCATTTGTGAATCTTGTCACCTTACAATAAGGCTCACCAGTGGTCAGTTAACAGCGATACTGTTAGGATGGCTAGTATGACGCACCCTTACAATTTTTACATAGCCTATGACACTCGCCCGTATCCGTTCCGTAGTCAAACTAGTAATAAAACCCTTATAGTTTCTCCATTTCCGTCCGTCTGTCCGTCTGTCCGTCTGTCCATCTGTCCATCCGTCCGCAGCTTAGCGCAGAGACTCTTAGTAGGTATGTACTAAAAAGCTGTTATTTGCATGAATATACATATTAGTCAAATATAACGAATTTAAAAGGAAAGCTGTCACGACCAAGTAGACTTTATTGGTTCTTGAGTTAAAGAGCATTAAAATGTTTAGACCTACCGACAATCAGCTAAGATAACTTTACCTAGAAAATTTGGTAATATTTATGTTTTTTTGGGAAATGTGTTTGTAAGAATGGTGACGGAACCCTACACTGAGCATCCGACATGCTCTTGCCCAGTTTTTCATGAATCATAGGACACCCCATTTAATAAAATTGAGTCCAATAGTTTAGGAGCTAGAGTGGAACACCCGATCACATACATACATAGGTACATAAACTGTTAAAATACGCTTCTTTTGGCTTCGCTCAGTTAGGTAAAAAAACTCTTAAATACTTACCGATTTTGACTTTTATTACTAGTGTGTAAAAAATTCTCTTCGGTGAAACTTTTCTTTTTCCGTTTTTGTAATCCGATTCAAGATTTCGCACAATAGGAATCGCATACATAAAAATGTATGTGTAAAATCCCATGAAACATATATATTTTCTTTTAATGAGTTTTATGACGTACGCCGTACATATTTGACGACGCGGTTAGCCTAGTTAGTAGTGACCCTGCCTACGAAGCTAGCGGTCCCGGGTTCGAATCCCGGTAAGGGCAAATATTTGTGTAATGAGCGCGAGTATTTGTTCGTGAGTCATGGATGTTTTCTATATATTTATGTATGTAATTCTCTATATAAGTATGTATACCGTTGCCTAGTACCCATAGTACAAACCTAGAGCTTAGTTTGGGACTAGGTCAATTTGTGTGAGATTGTCCCCCTGATATGTATTCGACAGATAGCGTTTTACTTGTCTTACTTATTTAGCTCTATCTCTATTCTATCTTCGAGCAAAGAATTGGATTTTAATATTATTTCTCTATTCCTTTATGTGTGTTGCATTGAAATTAAACAGGTAAATTTTATGTAAGGACTAGTTTTTCTTTACTTAGAATGTAGTTTCAACCATGTTAAATTGTAGACATGTACGGTCCCGTATCGTACCTACTTATGACGAGCGCTGCACTCCGTAGCATAGGAGGGCGGCGCGTGAGCACCATCGCGTTGCGCAAGGTACATACTCGTGCATGTGAACCATCGAAAGTACCCCCTCCTCCGGATATGGAGCGCGCATCTCTTATAAACACAGGTGGCGCCTCAGCACTGGACACTACCTAAGGCTGCGTGTTGCTCAAAGCGTGTGATCAGGATGTGTGACAAAACGGTAGGTGTACTCCAGTACAGTGCTACGATCAATTCTTGACCTAGTGATCTGGTGATATTAATTAAATGGTGCATTAGCACCAAAAGTCAATCGTGTCAGTGTCCTGAAACCTGTCAGTGTATTCTTCCTATGCTTCCTTTAATCCTTACTACTGTTCAGGTGCCACCTAAATATACCTACTACTATTGGATTGTCGCTTGCAAGCATTGAGTTGCAAATTTGTGTGCGCAGGTACTTAAGTCGTTGATGCTGGCGGCGGTGGCGGCGTGCGTGGTCGCGCGGCCGGAGCCGCCGACGTCGTACGGGGCTCCGTCCTCGTCGTACAGCGCGCCCTCGTCCTCGTACGGCGCGCCCGCGCCGCAGTACGGGCCGCCCCAGCAGCAGCCGATAGTGCACAAGCATGTGTACGTGCACGTGCCGCCCCCGGACAATGAGTACCCGGCGGCTCGCAAGCCCATCTACGTGCCTCCCCCGCAGAAGCATTACAAGATAGTGTTCATCAAGGCGCCGACGCCGCCCACGCCCACGGCGCCCATCATCCCGGTGCAGCCCCAGAACGAGGAGAAGACGCTGGTGTATGTGCTGGTGAAGAAGCCCGAGGAGCAGCCCGATATCGTGATTCCAACACCCGCGCCCACGCAGCCCGCCAAGCCAGAGGTGTACTTCATCAGATACAAGACACAGGTACGACCTCTTACGTAATTATAATAATTTTTACTCCCGACTATATTTTTCGGCTAACCAAAAAACGATATGTGTTCAGAGTTACTACTAACTATTCGATAATGGTGTCGAAATTTAAGGAAATTTCGTCGAACGCTAGGTTATAAAGTTACTTATTTACTTTAAATATTTAATTAACTTGAAAAGTATTTAATTATTTTATAATTTGATAGCAAATAATACTTATTTTCAGCTGAATACCTAGTTAACAATTAATGTTTTAAAAGTAGATGCAAGCGAAAATGTTAGTTTTCATCACGCCGTTTAAAAATCCTGGAACTCTAACCTGAAATAATTTGAAATTTATAAATCAAAGCCTGACTGGAGAATTAGCATAGTATATCTTACCCTCATATTTCTTATATGTATGATTTCTATGCTTTCTATGAATAGTTTATCGTTATCCCTCGGTAGCTATAAACTTTTCTAAATACATATATATATTCTTCTATATCCTTTTCCGGGGTTCAAACAATCTCCATATCAATGCGATGTTTGGAGGTAGTGAAACACTAGATGGCTGAGAACTCGTAGGTAGTAAAGGACGACGGGTTACTCCAGCACGTTGGTAGTGACCCGGCCAACAAAGCTAGCGATGCCGGGTTCGATACCCGCTAATAAATATTTCTGTGATCAACGCCAGTATTTCTTTCTAAATAGACTAGTTGATCAATAGTTGTATTAATAATTCACAGCGCTTTAACCCATGCCATGTTCATAACCTAAATACCTATACCTAAACTATACACATAAGTAGGTATAATAAAAGTGGAACTGATCGCTGTCTGTACGTGGAAGATATTTGAGAATAACTATTATTTGAGGTCTGTATTAACGCACTAGAACCCAAAACAATGATTTATATCTGTTTGTCCGTTTGTCTGTTTGTCTGTGTGTCTGTGCGCACTAATCTCAGAAACGGCTCAAACGATTTCTACGAAATTTGGCACACATAAAGTTTATTACCTGGATTCATGCATATGATACTTTTTATCCCGGAAAATTTTATAGTTCCCGAGGGATACACGATAAACGACTTCTACGCGGACGGAGTCGCGGGCAAAAGCTAGTCCATAATAAATATTGCTTAAATACGTAATATGTGTTATTCTTTTTAGGGTTCTGTAACCGAAATTGTAAAATCAGACCCTTAGACAACAATCATTCTCATCTAACCGCGTCAGTCATGGACTCATCCATCGTATAACTCACGTTACTTACTACAGCTATTTTACGCGGGAATATTGATACCTATGTTATTTGTCTGTTTTTTTTAACTTTGGTGGATGTCAAGCGTCCGTAATGTAATCTTCTCAGGTAGTTGGACCAATATTCGATTTTCTCTAGGTGATATTGTAGACATGGTAGTTTATCTGTATTGCTATTTGTTGCTTTCATATTTGTTATAAACGTGGCCGATTCAAAAATAGCGACATTGATGGATACATTAGTCTTATCAGATTTTTAAAAGATTTCTCTTTCAATATTATAGCTGGGGATGATTTTATTTTTTTGTCGTCTACATTATCAAGACATAAGTGTGTTCTGGGCCCTAACCCACAAAGGTACCTACTTTCAAAAAGTTTGTGTACAAGTCTAGGAAATTAACCGATTATCCATAGAAAATTACAATTTTGTTTAGGTACTTGTAAAGTTTTATGGGATAGGTCGCTTGACATAAACCTATGTTGGTGAAAGGAGCCTCTTAGATAGTTATTGAAAAAGTTACCTATTTTTCTCGATAAATATCCTATAACTAGTTTTTCTGAATGCCAATTTTTAACAAATCGCTTTCAGGCGTTTTTGCGACGATAAATTACAATCACCCTATAATTTTATTGACTTTCTCATTCATAATATTAGTGTAATGGTTTTATTTGACACATATAGCGTGAGTATAAGCAACGTGCTATGCAACAACAGTAACAAAGCGAACAGCGTCAAATAAACGTGGAAGTTTATGATTGCGCACGAGATTGAGCCCTCGCGGTCGCGGTGATTAAGCGGGGATGCGCCCGCGTCGCGCCTTTGTGAAAGTGAGCGCGAACGTTTCCTAGATTTTCCCAGGAAGTCGCTACACAATCTGCATAAGTCTAACATACCGGCGAGCATCATTATGCTGACGCAACCGAGGATGCTACAGCCCTCGAACATTCTGTAGTTGACGCTTGCGCGGTAATGTTGCATATCACAATGCAACTCACACTACTCCCGGTCGTTCCCTGTCGGTCGAGGAATGGCTAGAGGCGGCATCGTATCATAAATGGGCCTTATCTAGAGGTTAACTTGCGTGAGATGCACACGTACACTTTGTTCCCAGACCAAGGATTAATAATATTGTTGCACTCAACAGGCTTAGTTTGGGCCGTTCACTGAGACATGTTATTTATTATGTGTGTGTTTAATTAAGGATTAAGGAAGTAGTAGCAAACGCAAGTCTTTCTGATAGCCCCTATGTAGTATACTGGGTGTTTTTTTATTCGTCGAAAAAAATTTGGGGGTTAAATCAGTAAGTCATACTGACTAACTTTCACTATGGGACCAACCCCGAAATCGCGAAAAAAAATATGACCCTCCCATACAAAACATCGTCAGCTGACTAATCAAAATGTATGGGATGGTCAATTTTTTTTTCGCGATTTCTGGGTTGGTTCCATAGTGAAAGTTGATCAGTATGACTTACTGATTTAACCCCCAAAAATTTTTCGACGAGTAATAAAACACCCAGTATTTAATACCTACAAGTTCGTCAGTTGATATGATACTGATCTATCAGTTGCTTTTTATCTTAGACGACTTGAGATTGTACCACGTTATGTGCGAGTGTACAAAAGAAAATGACGATCGCGGATTGTAAATATTTAAATCCCTGCGAGACTACAGTAAAATAGTTTGTTAAGCTCGATTGAATAAAAAGGCACCAGTATTTTAAAGTTACTTAAACCAGGGGAAAACTGGGATATAGTTGCCTCAGGGGTATACTTGCCCCGATTGTAATTGCTCTAGTTTCGCGGATGAATCGCATGCTATTTTATTATCTATCGAAAGGCTCTCCAACTACCACTAAGTTGACCGTGTCGCATGTCTCTGTGCGATTGCATGGGAAGGCAAAATGCGATCAAAGTTTTTGCGGGATAGATGTCCTGTTTCTCGGCGGGGCATTTATCCCAAACTTAATGTATATGGATTAGGCAACTATCCCCTATGTGGGATAGGTGTCGCAAAATATAGAGGTCGGCAAAAATCGCTAATACTCTGGAAATATTAAAGTATTTTTTTTTACGTTCCATAAATATGTAGGTAGATAAAGTACCAAAGTACCAGCCAGTATTACAAATAAAGTATTTTGCTTTTCGTACTGAGACATATAGAGTGATTTCAAAAAGTGGGGCCACTATTCCGGTTTTCCACTGTACTAAATAATTTGGCAGCTTTCATAGCTAACGCTGGGTATCCGGCTGCTGTCATGGCTCAACCACTTGTCGGGTCGCATACCTCGCGTCACGTACAGCACGCACAATAAGTAGCTTTCGTTGCATAACGCCATGTACAAACCAGTCGCGCTAATAGCATTATAATTGCTGGCATATTCGACCGTCTAGATGAAGCCCCAGAAAAATGTAACAACGTTACGTGATCCGGAAACGAGATATCTAAGTCGGTTTAATGTTCAAACTCCATCCGCGTGGGCGGATAGGCACGGTTAACGTCTTAAGTAATGATCACCTTAACAACCGACCGAACCAAGTAGAGCGGCTAGTTGAATGAAAGTGCAAGGGTTTGTGTCTTATGGGGCACGCACGACTTGCTACTGTCGATCGTCCACCTACAGTGTTTACTATACTTCGTTTAACTAAACTTTATTTTGGGTTAATTGTCCTTTCGGGTCGGAAACCGTGATAATTTACTTAATTATATTTAATTTCAGAAACAAGAAGGCTACCCGGCCGCCGCTCCCCAGCAGGAGTACGGCGCGCCCGCGTCTGCGCCCTCCTCCGAGTACGGCGCGCCCTCCGGCGGCGGCTCCTACTGAACCCAGCCCGCCGCCGCCGCCCGGCCGGCGCGGCGCACCCGCTCCACCACACTCGAGCACCATTGACAATTACTTCATAAGATTTGCAACATGAAATGTTCGCAGATCAAGAAAACCAATGAAAGCTTTCCGTGAACACACTAAGCACATAGGTATGTCCAAGAAAGTGTCGTTACGTGGAGGGCAGGTGCCGGAGGGGGTGCCGCGCCGGAGCACCCGCAAACTTCTGCAAGTTTTTATATTTTACATCAAATTGATGTCGTTTGTAAATATACTTATTATTTTTATACGAATAAACGTTTTATAAGTTGATATTTATTTAGGCTGCTTACTTATTTCATTTGTAAGTACTTATCCCAGATTTTAATACCAGGAGTTGTATTATTATACTGGGTGTTTTTTTATTCGTCTTGAACATTTTGGGGGTTAAATCAGTAAGTCATACTGACCAACCCCGAAATCGCGAAAAAAAATTGGACCCTCCCATAGAAAACATCGTCAGCTGACTAGCCAAAATGTATGGGATGGTCAATTTTTTTTTCGCGATTTCGGGGTTGGTCCCATAGTGAAAGTTGATCAGTATGACTTACTGAGTTAACCCCCAAAATGCTTAAGACGAATAAAAAAACACCCTGTATTAGTATTTTGGCGCTACACTACATGGTATGAGTAGCCATACAGAAAAACAGAATTAATAACACAAAAGTAATCCATTGGCGCCAACTTTTTGTTTAGTACCTATCTTGATTAGGACACATGCATATAATGTCTACAGGTTTTAGGGTTCCGTAGTTGAACTAGGTAAGAACCATTATAGTTTCGCCATGTCCGTCCGTCTGTATGGCGCACTCACTTTTTCTCAGAAACTATAAGTGTCACAAAGCTAAAATTTTATATACTTACCTACATAACATTTTATATGAACACACACACATAGATCAATAATAAAAATTGTAAAAAAAATTAGGGTTCCTCCCATACATGTAAAGCAAAGGTCATTTTTTTTTACCTTAAGTATATAATATCGAATGAGGCGTAATTGAATAGCTCTTAAAATCATTGTTTATGTTATTATCAATTTAGGTAATGTTGAACTCGAAACGTGTAATTTTTGCTGAAGTTGCAAGTCCCCACCCCCTACAGGCAAAAATACAAGTGCTAAAATCTGAAAAATATTTTAAATGAATGCACGTACAGTCAAGGTTATAAATATAGATACGTTCAGAGTGTCAAAAATATGTAACCACGACCTTATTACGGCGACATAAGATCGTGGTTATATATTTTTGAGGCTTTGGACGTATCCATGTTTATAACCTTGACTGTACCGGTAACAAAATTAAAACTATCACGTCTGAGTAGACCTTATTCGTTAATATTAATAAGTTTGCAATTAGGGTTTAGATGAATTTATTGCATTTGCATGCATTATGTCACATTTATTCTAAATTCTTTAAATGTGAAAAAAGAATTAGGAATAATAAAAGAATGAAAAACAATTAGTAGATTGTGCTAGTCGCCCTAAGGCCGTTCAGGTGCTAACACCTAATATTGTAAGCCTCTATAACTAAAATTAATAAATAGGTATCAAGAAAGAAGCAGAAGAAAAAATCAGCTACGACAACTTTGAATAGAAAATTACCTAATAAGCATTTATGGTTTTTAAGGTTGTTTTTTGTATTTGAAGTAATGGTGACGGAACCCTACACTGAGCATGGTCCCAGCTGGTCTTGCCCGGTTTTTTTATTTAGACAATATGCAGCTTACGTACGTAATTTTGCCTTACGTAATAAACATTGGCTAGATAGTTTTCAGTAAGTACCGTTGCGTTAGGTGTTAAACAGTTGCCTAGCGCGACAGGGAGGATTGTCATTAGAGGCGCGCTAAAAACGAAAACATGTGAAACACGGTAATTCTAATTACGTAACTGACAAGAGCATGAAATTCATTTGCGCATCAAGCAAGATTTAAGAGGTTACGTTTTTAGCCTGTCGGAGATTATTTGGGTGTTTCTTAAGTAATTTTTAAGGTTTAATTTCTTAAAATTCTAATGAGTAATTGCAACAAATACTATGGTAAACATAAATAAATACTACCTTTAGTAATATGGTACCCGCTCTCGACTTCTATAAGGCTACCACGGAAGTAGAGAGGTCGTTCCTTCTGAAATGCCAGGCACTTCAGATGCGAGATGACATGTAACTACCTATATCCTCAGTGTGAGGGCGGGGCGCTCTGTGATAAGGTCTGTTCAGTCGATAATAAGTTGAACCGAAAGAGTCCAAACTTGACGCATGGCCATCTTTTATCTTCATCATCATTATATTGTCATCATTCATGATATTGTCATCGGAATTTCATAATTGTATTCAACATTTCGAGTCAATCTGTCAAATATGAGAAGGTTAAAATTACCTATAGAACACTCCCAAGATTTTATTAAATAGATACTTAGTTGCGATTGATCCTAATAAAAGCGTGTTTAACACGTTCACTGACAGTACGTCGAGAGACGTAAATTAAGACCCTCGTGATATGGCACTACGGCTGTGGCCGGTGTTTTTATATACTTGCACCAAAAACGGAACTCCGTCCAGGGCCGGCTGTTTCTCATAGCATTTATAGGAAGCACGTGACTCTGTGCCGTTTTAGGCTTTAACACAAGCCGCTAGTGCCACAGCAAAAGCTTTAGGGAACGACGGGTGTTGTGACACATAACGGCGGTAGACGTAACGGCCGTGGACGAGCCGCCAAAACTACTAAGATTTTTATTGTATGAAATTACGTACATGGTTTTCTGTCTTACGGTGGCACGCACTTCCCAAAAAAAACACAAACATTAGCAAATTTTCTAGGTAATGTTATCTTGGCTTATTTTAGTAGGTATAAACATTTTAATCGTCTTTAACTCTACTTAGTCGTGATGGTTTTCCTTTTAAATTCGTTATATGCGCTTTCATTTAATATATTTTTAGATTTTCAGTATTTGTAGTTTGGGCTTAAATATTTCACAACCGAAAAATTGTTTTCACAAACCCGCAATATTTTTGAAAGACCTATTCAACGACACTCCACGCCATGGAGTAGACGAGAAAAAAAAACCATCCCCAGTTTACGTGTACCCTAAAAAATTTTTTTTATAGATTTTCTTTTACCACTTTATCGGCGTGACTAATATGTAAGTATATTTATTACAAATAACAGCTTTCTAGTACTAAGAGTCTCTGAGCTAAGCTGCGGACGGACAGACAGACGGACGGACATGGTAAAACTATAAGGGTTCCTAGTTTGACTACGGAATATTAAAAATGGGCCGTTCATATCGGGATCAATCTCGAAGTGTCGACGAATGTTTTCGAACGCTCCCGGTGCGAGAGCAGTGTACTATGAATAACAGTGAGTCTATTTTAGTACTGCTTTCATTCCGAATACTTTGGAACACCTAAATGTAAGGACAAAATATTGCTATCTCTTATTAACTATATGATGCCAAAGAGTGACAGCGAATATTTTTAGACACTACCTACACTTTTATTATACCAAAATTATCGCGGTAATGCAAATTTCGAGAGCAAGCGACGTCAGACAAAAACGATCACAGATTATAAGGGTAATCAGCGCTTCAGAACAGAATGCGTTGAAACCAAAAAACTGTGGTTTTGCTAACTTTTAATTATTTAGATGCTATGGCTCTCAAAATTGAAGCTGAAGTCAAAGTTAGTTCAGGACCGTGTGTGATTGCTTGGGACAACCAATTATTCGTCGGTGCTGAAGATGGTTCTATCAGTGTAAGTGTGTGCTTGTGAATTATATTCAAAGTGGTTTAGTATAGTGTAGGTAAGTATGTAATCAGTGAAAACGTAAAAGAAAATTCATATTAATACTCATTTATTGCATCCATGGTGTTTACAGATATCTTACAAGAATAATAAGGTACTAAACATAAACCATGGGGTCTAATAGCAATAGACTAGATAGCAATATAATAACTAATTAATTAAGTAATTAAAGTCTCATAAAGTACTCATATTAACCTAAATATTGCAATGGTATTTAGGTTAATATGAGTACTAACATAATTAACTAACGAGTTTATTAACATAAACATTGGGAAGGTAATATTAAATTAAATAATTATATAACAGAGTAACAAATTAATTTTCTAGGTATTCTTGCACTGTATTCTTTAGGCAGGTTAAAATAATTTTTATACACTTTTTTTTTATTGATAATGCGTTTGCTCTTGACTAACTCTTGCCCTTGGAGGACGAAGATTCAGCATATTAGCATTTGTAATATTGGTAAATATTCTAATGCATCTTTTTTGCAGCAGGAATAGGTCTATTGCATTTGTACTGTTTCCCCACAGTATTACTCCGTAGCAATTCCACGCCTGTGTAAACGCATGATAGGATTACATCGCATGATATACTGCAGTTTTTAAATCAGTAGTTCTTAGAATTTATCTCAGAGCATAGGCAAATCATGAAAGTTTACTAGCAACGTTATCAACATAGCTTTTCTAATTGATGTGTTCGTTAATTATAATAATGTTTTTAAATGTTCCATTTTGTTTTTGAGGTAAGCGTAGTTTACTTTTAACTTTAATATTCTAACTCTTTGGTGAGGTCTGAATTGAAGTAAGCCCGGCAGAATTTCACATATCCATACTCCAAATAAAAAATAAAAACAGTTTTGGCATTTATTAAATTCCTCCAACCCTTGTAAGGAAATGTTTCTATGAACTTGCCCTACCACTCTTAATGTTGATCAATCAATCTCTACCGACGAGAGTATTTCCGGTGCCTCTTAAGATTTCACTTATCCCAAAAAAGAATAAATTCATGAACAGCACCGTCCCGTTCTGTGCACCTTTTCGAAGATATTTGAAACCATAGTGACCAAACGACTGTGCTCGTTCTGTAATACATTTGGTGTATCTGATGACTATCAATTCGGATTTATAAATTCATACAAGTATTACCTATGTTCAATAAACGATAAAAAATATGCAGTTGGACTACTTTTAGATATGACTTACTTTTTTTTACTTTTACTTTTTAGATAATCTCTACGGCATAGGAATACGCGGTACACTCCATAATTGGTTCGCGTCATGTATTGCGTTTATCATGCGACCCTTATTTTATAGTAGTTTATGTGACTGTTACATAATAAAAGGCATTAAAGTAAGAGTGCGTGTTTATTAACATCACACGAGTGTTTTAATGCCTAATTACGTACAGTTACATACACTGCTTTATCAACATAGGTGTGTACATGTTATTATAAACAACAAAACAAACTAAACTAATTTTTGCGACGAGACAAATAGAACGTCAAAAATGGCGGAAGCCGTAGTTTTTTACAACTAGAGTCGGCCTCTACTATCATATCGTTCGATATCAAGTAATATGCGAGATTTGTCAAAATTGTATGCAATTGACATTTCATTTCGAATAAAATGTCATCTCGTTCTCGGGTGATATTAGAATTGAGGTCAAATAAAATTGCTTTGTTTTTCAAAGATGTTTGTAATTTTAATGCAATAATATATACAGATAAGAAATTTGTTCTAACAAAGCAGTTTGGCATTTGGTTTGAAATTTGGCATAGTTGCATAACTTGGTTGCCCGCATCTGGATCTACAATGGGATGTTGAAAAATGAAAGTGATTTGATTATAGCAAATGGGGTGTCATATGAAAGGGCTCAATCTGCACATTTCTAAACTAGTGTTTTATAATTTTCCGTGGCGTAGTTTTTGATTTATAACCAAAAATATTCAAAAAATTACCGTTCATTATCTCCGAAGTTTATGAACCGAAAAATCTGATAAATTCCTAACTTTTAGATAATTGCTTATACCTATTTTATGGGGAAAATAAAACGAAGTGTTCAAAATTTATAGTTTTCGACAATTTGACAAAAAAACTTTGAAAATTTGTATTAAAGTTTGACAACTCAAAATAGACCTTATTGCATATGAATTAAAGTACCTACATATATATATAAAAATTATTAAAAAACCCGCGGCACAAAAATAAAACTATAAGTAAATAAATAATATGGCCCTTAAAGCTTAATGTCAGTACCTAGTAATATTTTAATTCAAGCGTCGTCACGTCCGACAAAGACATAAACGGGCTCCGAGCACGTATGTACGTCACAGGACGGACTTCGTCACGACAAGATTTCAAGTATTAAAAACTCCCAACAATATCGCTTTCAGAGCTCATAACTTTTAAACGGCTTATCAGATTTTCATCAAACCAAGCTAAGAACACTCTCTCTTAAAAAAGTATATTTTAGAAGTACGGACTTAAATATGGAACCCTCGGTGCGCGAGTCCGACTCGCACTTGACTGGTTTTTTTAGTTAGTCCGTCTTTTAATGGCGAGTTTATAATCAGTGTTAAAAGTGTACAGTCAAGGTCATGAATATGTGTACACGTTTAGTACCTTGTCACTTTAATCGGTGTGACATTCATATATGGCAGTTTAAACATGATATTAAATAGACAAGGTACTAAAATGTACATAATATTTATGACCTTGACGTAGGCAATAAAATTTGTTAATATTTTTTTTTTTATAAAAATTGATAATGTTTTTAACAGTCATTTGATGCCGACCTGAACCCGGACGTATCTTGGTCAGCGCATGGAGTACAGCCGTTCGCCTTAGCAGCTGGCTGCGGCAAGGTGTACTCCTCTTCTAACGACGGAGGCGTTAGGGTGTGGTCTGCGAAGGGAGAGAAGATAGCAGAGCTGCCGACATCAGACGCCGATGTCGGTGCCTTGCACGTTTTTGCTAACGAGCTTTACATTGGGGACGAACTTGGCTTCGTATGTAACGCATTGGAATTATTTATAATTAGCCTAGGTTCTTGAATTTTTAAGAATATTAGGTTAGGAGGAACCCAGTAAGGTCACACAACAGCTCACTGACGCAATTTTTTGCTATTCAAAAATGTTAGGAGCAGTCGAACTTGGGTACCATTATTCATATTAGTACCTGGGAGACCGAGCATCGTCGCTCGGGTCGAAACTGAATTTTCATCGATTTTCTATACAAAAACAAAAATAAATTTAAAAAAAAAAACAATTCATTTGTCTGTTTGTCTGTGCGCTTGTGCACGCTAATCTCAGAAACGGCTTAACTGATTTGGATGAAATTTGGCACACACATAGTTTATTACCTGGATTAACACATAAGATACTTTTTATCCAGGAAAATTTGATAGTTCCCGAGGGATACCCGATAAACGACTTTTACGCGGACGGAGTGTATTAAGTAGCATCCCATCTTTAATTATTTTTTTTTTCCCACGTTGGGCGCCAATATCACGGGACATCAGGGGACAGTAGTAAAAAGAAGTCTCCAGGGCAGGAATGTTTATTTGTTTTTCTTCAATAATTATTAAGTATAAAATAAGGCAGTAGAAAACTTATAGAATATATCTTATTTAGACGAGATAAAAAGAAAGGTCTATGTTAAAAATGTTATAAACTTACAAATAGTGCCTGAGACGGTCGGAATGAATAAATCAGAGTTATCCTGTTAGTTTTGACGACGCAGTTAGCCTAGTTGGTAGTGACCATGCCTACGAAGCTAGCGTTCCTGGGTTCGAATCCCGGTATGGACAAATATTTGTGTGATGAGCGCGAGTATTTGTTCCTGAGTCATGGATGTTTCCTATATATTTAAGTATGTATTTCTCTATATAAGTATGTTTATCGTTGTCTAGTACCCATAATACAAGCCTAGAGCTTAGTTTGGGACTAGGTCAATTTGTGTGAGATTGTCCCCTGATATTTATTTATTATTATTTATTTATTATCCTTTGGTCATATGCTTTTCACTATTAATATGAGACTATTTTCAATAATGTCACTATTAAAATTATTTCACACATAAGTAACGGATTGAGCGCTCGTTATCAACAGGCACTGTCGTGCGCAGCCGATCGTAAAATTTGAATGAACTCAAATTTAGAATTTAGAATAAAATTGCCAAAAAGTCAAGGCCCGGCCAGAATTATTTTATTTAACGAGGTGTAAATACATACAGCCTGGGCCAAAAGTATTGAACACCCATGCGTTTTTCATATAAAAGTCAAACTTTAAAAGGGGCATTTATATCTTTTTTTATAGAAAGTTGTAAGTATATCTAGCGGAAAAATAAGTCATTGACGTTATTGACGTTGAGGGAAATTCCGTGGAAAAAATACAATATTTTATTGTAAAACCCGAATTTTTCTAGTTTCAGTTTTCACACGCAAATGGCTACTTCGAAAATATATCTACTCGTACTTATGCTTTGCACATGTTAAAACACTTACTATATTTTACGTCTTTTGTATTTTTAAAATTGAAAAATAATACTTTATCTATTTGTAAGTTACAGAGAAAAAAGTGGGGTGCTCAATACTTTTGGTCAAGGTTGTACATACACCTCTTTACAGGAGTCTAGTCGTGGGAAAATTCCATAATAAGTATAACTCTGCCCTTGAAAATAGGTACCTACATACTAGGAACTATATAATATAACCTAATGCCAATGTATTTTATGAATTCCTAAAATAGACATTAATACATTTATAATGAATTTTAGGTCTTTATATACGAACAAAACACAGAAAAGGCTAGATACAACGTTTTGGAAGAAGTAAAAGATCTCGGTTTCAGCCCACCTTACTTGTTTACCGTCCGGGACCTGGATGTAACAGTTACTGAAATCAAACCTGGTACGTATAGCTTAGTTTAATATCAACTGCGCTAATATAAAACTGGCCATGTTAAATTAGCCTGTAGGTATGATTTTGAATTCACGATTTCATGCAGTGGCCTGTATGTACCTACCCATACCTACTAGTAAAAAGTAATTGTGGTGATGAACAGATGAGTCGAATAAACGGTTCGTGACCCGGCACACTATGGAGGGCCGCGCTCCGTTAAGGGTCGCGGGCTCTCATCTCCTCTGTATGGACAGGACCGGAAACTGTCTCCGCCTACACGACTCTTCCGTGGCTACCACTTTCAAGAAGTTGCACGAAGTTAAGGCGAGTACAGAAGGAAATTTGATTGAACGTACAGTCGAGGGCAGAAATATGTATACACTTTTGGACCTTGTCCCATTGTAATAAGGTCCAGAAGTGTATACATATTTCTGCCCTTGACTGTACACTAGATCATAAATTCGTTTACTGGATTTAACTGAAACCTGAAAGTTAAGGGCTACGTGCTTTGAATTAACACTAAGCGAACGGAGCGCACTATTCCCATTGGAACTCGCCGAACGTTACGGTTGAGAACTTGAGAATAGCGATCTATGAGACTGCCCTTCGAAATGGTAAAGTTGGTCACGTCAATCTGTTGCTCCGTTTTGACTTGAAAGAAGGAGAAACAAACATACTCGTATTTATTACATAAATACACTTATGATGACGATAGTCTTAAGTACTTCGGCAATAATTAACTCGTAGCAAGTTCGCTTGGTAGGTATGTACCTACTATTTGAAAGTTATATTAATTAAAAAGTAGTAACTTAACTTTTATTTTCTGAACAGGTTAGTGATATGATTGTCACGAGTCTGTCAGTGAGCGGAGATTTTGCTTGGACTGGGGGTTGGGACGGATGCATCAGGAGATGGAAAATTACCGCGGACAAACTTGAACCTGCAGGGTGCTTGGAACTTGGCTCCTGCGTGAACGGACTGGTAGCGCCCTCACCTGGAAAAGTCTATGCAGTTCTGGAACTAGGACGGATAGTTAGCATTAACGCTGCTTAGTTTTAACTAAGTCACAACTATCGTAACTTTTAACCCTCTTAAAAAAAACCGGGTCAGACCATGCTTAGTGTAGGGTTCCGTCGCCATTACAACACAAACAACTATCTCCAAAATCACGGGAATACAAAATAAACAAATTCCAGTATAAATTGACACGCACTAAGTATGCACTCTCGTACTTAGTGACTATCAGTTTATACCTACTGGCCTTTATTTTTTATGTGATGTAACTACAAATTAACGGTTTTCTGATTTTTTCCTTTACTTGGGCTATAAGACATTGCTTCTTGCCAAATTCCATGACTCTAACTCAACGGGAAGTAGGTACCCTATAGGTTTTGATTCCCTTGAATATGCGGCATAAACGGCTGTATCTTTTGATTAAGTTGACTTAGAAGTCTGTTTTTTTACAGCGCTAAGGGATTCTGGATTGGCGTAGGAATTATAGCCCAAGCCCTCTCGTTGTGAGTGGAGGCCTGTACCCGGCAGTGGGACGTATATAGGCTGGATAAAAAAAAAAGATGAAGAAGTTAAACATACATATTTAAACAGTTCACTCACGTTTTAAAAGTTGATACCTTGATATGGTCTGAATGACTCTTGTTTCAATTTTTAATGTGTGAGTGACCCGTTTAAATATATGAAGAATAGCTACTTCAACTTTAATTTTTTCCTTTAATTAAAAAAAATGTAATGAAAAAAATGCCCCTTTGATTTTTTTATTTAGCTGCATCCTTAACTATACTATTGAGTTGTTTTGCCTTTTGACGTCATAACCAAACTAATGGGTAAAAAGTGTGGCAGTAGTTCAGTTCAGCCCGGAACTAATCAACCAAACTACTGAAACTAGAGGCAGATATGAGAGATTTAACTATGTACTGTTTATTGTAAATAAATAAATGAAAACAAATAACAATTATTTTACTACTTTTTATTTACCTATACAAATCATGATAATATTTATATTTGGGAGCCCATTGACACACAAAATTGTTTGACCTAATGTATTGTTTGGTCAAAAATATTTTTGCCCAACACCTTGCCACGGCTGAAATTTCAAGATTTAATAAATATCTGTTGTGTAGATTAGTTAAGTTAGGGTAGGTTAGTCTTATAATAATTCTGAAAAAACCCTTTCTATTGAATAAAATATTTTCAACCAAATCACTTTCGTTCAAACTATACGTTAGGCCAAACAATGATTATGCCACCCAATATAGACCCTTTATATTTATACCTATAGGAACACTACAATTTAAATGACAATTTCAACTTCACGCAACTGGATTGGAGTTGGCAACTTGATTGTTTTGGGATCAACATAATTAGGGTCAATAGCTGGAAGACAATTTTTTTCACGGCGACGTAGTTCGAGGAAAGCCTCTCGCTGGGCCCAGTCTCTCATGTTCACGTCAGGAGCATACGCCCAAGCAAAACCACCAAAGATAATACAAAGGGTGATAGTAAAGAAGTAAGACGCATGGTGCACATTTGTGTCTTCTTGATGACTTTCGTAATCGAATCCATAGCTCACCCAGTTTTTCTGTTCAGCTAACGGCGTGACAGTTTTGGGTTCTTCTGCTTTGTCTGAATAATTGAGGGTAGCCTTATTTAAATGATTCCAAATACATCGTTGTATCACAGGCAAGTGGCGAAGCTTGATTAGAGCGGACATAATTTAGATGTAAACTAAGTTCAAACAGCCGTATATAATATTATTTATAACCGAATGTTGGATTTATAAAGGGTTACGAAACCTTTGGTAGGTAATGGTTTCACGTAAATAAAATGACATAATTTGACATTACTTGACTTTTTTTTGTATGTTTAGAATCTAGCTCAATATTCTCTGTAGTAGGGCTATAATAAGCTAAGTCCACACCAGTGAGATTTCATTTTCATCTTGCACTATCAACTTTCAATTCGTCTTGCGTCAAGCGAATGCAATACGAGGGTGACACTGAATCTTCAATAAAATCCAATGTTTTGAATTTATCTTCCGCCATTTTATTTGCAAAATGTTGCACGTCAACCCAACGGTGACGGATCAGCGTGAGCTACGGGCATGCGCTGCTGTCAAACCAGTTTGAGCGAATGCGTTATTGAATGCGCTGTGGTTGCAGAGGCATGCGTCAGAGGAAAGCGCACGATGAACGTTAAAGCGCTCTGGGGCCTTACTGTGAAATTCGAAGTTCGAAGTTACGTTCTTCGTTTTCACCATTTGCTACTATGAACACCTTCGGGCCCGACTGCGGATCCGAAGTTCGTTGTTTGACGTTTGTTATTTCGATTGAGGTACCATGAAAATCGAACTTCGGGGTTGGTTTCGGATTTTGACGTAACTTTCTTCGTAGTGAAACGTCAAAATCTCACGACAACTAATGAGTTATCGTTTGACCTTCGTTTCATTGACCTCTTGTCAAAACCAGTCAAAACTCAGTAATCAGTATAATGGTCGCTCACTGACAACGTAAATAATCAAAGAAATTATTGGATTGAATTCATTTCACGTTTCATTGCTTTGACTGCGTGAGTATTATTGATATGAATATACTTTACTAAGTTTATTTTATCGAGATTTGTGTTAACGTGAAACTTTGGAACAAATTGAAGCCTAGTCATAATAGTCCTTTACAAAATAAAACAGCTTTAGGTACCGTTGTTTTGGAATGGAATCGCATTAGTTTTGTTTGTTCCTTGTTATTTCTTTCCCTAAATTGTTTTTTGTTGCACTGTCTATAATGTACTTATTATATATAATAAAAGTGTAACAGATCGCTGTCTGTATATACATGGAAGATATTTGAGAAAAACCATTACTTATCGGAGTTCTTTATTAACGCAATAAAACCCAAAATAATTATTTTCAGAATTTTTGTCTGTTTGTTTATGTGTGCTAATCTGGAAAACAGCTTCATCGATTGGATGAAATTTGGCACACAGATAGTTTTATCTGGATTATCACATAGGATACTTTTTATCCCGGAAAATTTCGAATTTCCCGGAATAGTTCCCGAGGGTTACACGATAAACGACTTCGACGCGGACAGAGTCGTGGGCGAAAGCTAGTCTTTTAATAAAAAAACTGAGCCCGTCTGTATGTCACGGATTTCTAGCTCGTAAATGGAATCAGAATTAAATTTGGATATTTTATATTATATCTGCATTATTTTCACCCCAACCCATGATGCCAAAAATGTAACCCATTGTTTATTTTTCAGATTTTATAAAAATGTTTTGATACCAGGTGTTTGTGGGGCCATTGACTGTATAAGATTATTCAAGCCAAAGTACCTACCTAATTAATTTTTCAAGTTATATCTAAGTTCCTAATTTTTCTTAAGATCTAGCTTTAAAACATTAAAATAGATGATATGTGCTACGCGCCGAGGTGGCAGGCAGGATCACCATTGCCTGCAGCGTGCTGCCTACCATCTGCGTGGCGGCGCGCCTGCAGCCTCTCGAGCCGCAGCCCGACGGCATCACGAGCGAGAACGACCCAAGCCCGGTGCCGGCGCCGACGCCCGCGTCGGCTGAGGCGTTGCGCCGTGGTCGGGAGGCGCGAGACCGATTAGTCTCTATTTTAACACGTTCACACCCGGCGCCGTTTCACTAGCAAGCAAGGGCTTAGTAAACCAGCGCGGCAGACATTATCGACATCACGCTAAGCGTGTCACCGGCATAGTAGTATGGATTTATTGCCGTCGCCGAATGTGTTAAGCAAAAAATTTTTAACGATGTTTATCCTTTGACAAAACACACACTTACTTTCTTTAAAAACTGCTGGACTGATGTTTACGATTCACAATAAGAACCACAGAATAAGTATACTTGCATAGAAACCGGACTATAAGAAACATCATGAGACGTATATTTTTGACCTTTTTCTATTTATGGCATTCACAACGAGTTTGAAAGAGATGTCCTTATAGGTATTCTTACGTTTTTCTTCATGTTATCACAAGGATCTGTCAACGCCAGTGTTGTTGCTGGATCGACAATAATATCGATAGGTATCGATTAAATTTCGTAGTTGTAATTTGTTCTAATTATTTAAGGGTTGTTTTTTCTAATTTCCAAATAAAAGTATCTGGCAGTAAAAGTTATCACTTTCCTATTTTACAAGCTTTCATTTAACTTGCAATGTTCCAATGTTCATAATAATAAGTAACTTTTCCATTTCAAAATTTGCAGACCATTTTTCAACGACTTCGCGGTGTTTGATTGAACTGAAATTTGGAATACGTATGTATAGCCTGACAAGATTCTATTTGGCTCTGAAATAGTGTCGCTACAACAGCTTACATATACGACAATAATGTGCGTACGTCATGTATAGTCGGTACAGTGTATATTGGCTTCGTGTTAATATTTGTAGAAAGTCAAAACATTATTTTCAATACCTATATCGTTCTCCCATTGAAAGAAAACTTTCGAGACTTGGTACTTGTTTTCGCACGGGATAAAATTCATGAATTTTATGCCTTATGTTACATTTATCGAAGTTGTCCATATTCATACAATTTTTCCGTGGGACCTTATTTTGTATCTACTGGTAGCAATGACGGGAGCGTCCCGTTATTTTAGA
Source organism: Tortrix viridana (assembly GCA_963241965.1). NCBI lineage: Eukaryota > Metazoa > Arthropoda > Insecta > Lepidoptera > Tortricidae > Tortrix > Tortrix viridana. Next base: position 8,343,400 of record OY725174.1, read on the forward strand.
AATATTTTTATCGATGAGCTACATATACCTTAAATAAGAAAAAATATCTATTATTTAACATACCCAAACCAACTGACCAGTTTAATACAACCGCACTATAAAATGTCAGTACCGTTCATGTCAACGACCAATTTCAAAACATTGTTTATTGGAATGCTACGCAATCCTTCGTCCTTAGTGTATGTATTCAAAATAATTATTCTTGCATCTTTTGAAATCTTTTTTGGCATTTTTATGGTAAAATCGTTTATAATTGCGAATTATTTTCTTCTTGTTTACATCGGTGACATTCGATAACTTTCAACGTCTGTTGTCAAAGTCTGATATCGATATTAATATTGTCGACTCGGCAACAACACTCGCGTTCACAGATCCTTGTGACAACATACACGAAGGAAAACGAAAGAATACCTATAAGGACATCTCTTTCTAACTCGTTATGAATACCATAAGTAGAAAAAGGTCAAATATACATCTTTTGCTCTTTCTTATAGTCCGGTTTCTATTATGTACTTATTCTGTGATTATAAATGAAAATAATTATAACTATAGAGGAAAGAGAGGCAACTCTATGGTCAAACTTGCATGTATGACAACTGCTGCTATCTAGAGAGTCGTGGTTGAGCTAAAGGGGAACAAAGGGTCACAATAATGAGAGAACTCAGAGAAACGCATTTCCGCAAAGACGAAGCTTGTCTGACTGACATGACTGACACGTGTTTACAGTTAACGTTTTGTATTTTCGACCAAACTCTAGAGGTCACTGTAACGTCAATGAAAATATTGAACAGTTTTTTGCGAGACTCCGCGAGAGCGAGAGCATACCAGGGGCACTTCACTTAGAACATTTTACCTATTCATAGAAAATGACACACTGAAATTAGTTCGCACACTCTATTAGAGTAGGCAGCAGCATCGTTACACTTCGTTCAGAAACTAAGAGGTTTCAACTACCAAAGTGATGTAAAATTTCTGAACGAAATGCATCAGTTGTAACCTTAAACATCGTTCGTCGTTAGAAAAGTAGTTGTTTCTGGACACCGATTTCACCCCTAAAACGTTAACCTTGGTTGTGCTCACTGGACTGGAAACTTCTTAATATTTTCAATTTGGCTTTGTTTTACGGACTTTCGATAAACCTTAACGATTGTGCTGTGAAAAATCTCGTATTTTTAAATGTTCTTTGAAAATATACATATTCTGTCGTAATCGAACCTGTAAAGTGTATTTATTTTTGGCACGTGTTTATTTTAATTCCAACCGATGCGTTTGCGGAAACGGCCACAATTACGTAAAAGTATAAGATTATTAATTCTGCCATTCGTTCAATATTCGACCAAAAGTACGAAAGGCAGAATTAATAATCGTATACTTAAATCAAAGAGGTGGTTTTGGTACTATATATGCACAGTGCATTGGTAGCTAGCTACGTAGCTATATAGGTACTAGTTTTTTGGTTCAAACACTCGATTATAGATGGCGCTAGTACTTTGTGAGAAGTGACAATTCTATCTCAGTATATAATAAAGTACTCCATGGAGCATACCCTTTATAATCTGTGCTCACGATGACTTCCTTATAATCTGTGCAGCCGGCAATGTCTCTACGTTATTTTATTATTTCGTTAATATAAATAAGTTGGTATCTACCTAGTGAGCGAGTGGTCAATTAGCAAGGGCTTTGTGTTCAAAATGGTTGTTCGTCAGTATAATGAAGAATTGAAATATCTAGAGAAGATTAATCCATATTGTTGGAGAATCAAAAAAGGCTTTCAACCTAACATGAATGTTGAAGGAATATTTTATGTTAATAATTCTCTTGAGAAGCTTATGTTAGATGAATTGAGGAATTCATGTCGCCCCGGCATGACCGGTGGGTTTCTTCCCGGTGTAAAACAGATCGCAAACGTGGCGGCGTTGCCGGGTATCGTCGGTCGATCGGTCGGGTTACCCGATGTACACTCGGGTTATGGATTTGCTATAGGTATTGGTATTTTTTTAATGCATATTACATTGTGTGCTACCAAGTTTAAATACCTACCAACAATGAAGTCATTTTTCAGGCAATATGGCAGCCTTTGACATGTCTGATCCCAAATCAATTGTGTCCCCTGGAGGAGTGGGATTTGATATAAATTGTGGTGTAAGACTATTAAGAACAAATCTTCATGAAAAAGATGTGCAACCACTTAAGGTAATCTACCAGTGAAATCTTACATCATCATAATTATCATTAATCATTTAGTGATGAATGTTTTTCGTTTTCCCTATTCAAGATAATGGGATTAGTTTGTTTTATCAAGAAAACTATTTTTGTAATGTAGAACATTGCTGTCATGCCTGTTGTGCACTCTGAAGGGGACTGGATGCATGCTATTGAACCTATGGGGCCAATTACCATTTGCCCTGAAGACATAAGTTGTTTAATTCGAACTGCTCAGAACTGGAAAGGTCCTGGTCCTGACGGATTGCATGGTTCAAAGCCTCACATAAATGTTTAGCAGCACAATTCCAAGACAACCTTGTGACCAGTTCTTTGCTGCCTTCATTAACAACTGGTGTCACCTTCCTGCTCCACAAGGCTGGTGTACCATGGAGCCAAAGAACTATTGACCCATTACATGCTTGCCTACCATCTAAGAGCCTCTTACACCCATTTTGAGTAAAAAATTAAATATACATTTTGTTGCAAATAGTGTTTTGGCCACTGTTCAAAATGGATGTAAGGTTGGATCCGGTAGTACTATGGAGGACCTCATAGACATGACCATTCATCAGCAAGTTAGATTAGATGAAACAGGGGGGCCCTTTCGGCTGCTTGGATTGACTATAAGAAGGATTATGTCTCAGTGCCTCACTTGTGGCTCGAAAGGATCTTGGAGTTGTACAAAGTTGATACAACTTGGATTTCCTTTTTGGGTGTGTGCATAAGGCAGTGGGTCACAGTCCTTTGTCAACCAGGTGGTCGAAATGTCGGCTCTCACCCTCTGATTCGCCTAACTTGATAACAATTGAATGTTCCGATCCCTACTAAAAAGCTTGTAAAGTTGGAGAGGTGAAATGCCAGTTTTATAGTTCAGTAAATTTGGGAAAAAGTAGGTACATTCATCTTTTACCACTGAAATCCTCTTACATGTTTTATGACTAAAACTTTTGAAATGTTAATAATTTGTTAATTTCAGGAGCAACTGGCACAGAGTCTTTTTGACCACATTCCAGTGGGTGTAGGATCTAAAGGCATAATACCAATGAATGCTCGTGATTTGGAAGAAGCATTGGAGATGGGAATGGATTGGTCTCTCAGAGAGGGTTATGTCTGGGCCGAGGACAAGGAACACTGTGAAGAGTATGGTCGTATGCTTACAGCTGATCCATCAAAAGTCAGTTTACGTGCCAAGAAACGAGGCTTGCCCCAACTTGGAACCCTTGGTGCGGGTAATCATTATGCTGAAATTCAAGTTGTTGATGAAATTTTTGATAAATATGCTGCTGGAAAAATGGGGTTGGAAAGAGTTGGTCAAGTATGTGTAATGATTCACTCGGGCAGTAGAGGCTTTGGACACCAGGTTGCCACTGATGCATTAGTGCAAATGGAAAAAGCTATGAAGAGGGACAACATTGAGACAAATGATCGTCAGCTAGCTTGTGCAAGAATCAACTCTGTTGAGGGTCAAGATTACTTGAAGGCAATGGCAGCAGCAGCTAACTTTGCTTGGGTTAATCGTAGTTCTATGACATTCCTCACCAGACAGGCATTTGCCAAACAATTTAAAATGGCACCAGATGATTTAGACATGCATGTTATTTATGATGTTTCACACAATATAGCCAAGACTGAAGAGCATGTTGTGGATGGAAAAGTCAAGACTTTGCTTGTTCATAGAAAGGTGTGAATATCATGTTTTTATGAATTTTAAGTTAAACTTGTTAATGTGCATTTAATTTAAAAATTGTTACTTAATAGTTCACTTTGTAGGTAAATTGAAACTAATTCTACCTTTTTATAATTCTAGGGTTCAACAAGAGCATTCCCTCCTAATCACCCACTTATCCCAGTGGATTACCAGTTGACTGGACAGCCTGTTCTCATTGGGGGAACCATGGGCACTTGCAGCTATGTGCTCACTGGGACACATCAGGGCATGACTGAAACATTTGGTTCTACTTGCCATGGAGCTGTAAGTCTGCTTGTACTCATACACCTCTGGTTCGCTTTTTAAAGGTTTGCATTTATTTAATAAAATATTGCTTTCAGGGACGTGCCTTATCGCGTGCAAAATCCAGAAGAAACATAGATTACAAGGAAGTCCTTGACAAAATGGAAGGGATGGGTATTTCTATAAGAGTAGCATCCCCAAAGTTAGTCATGGAGGAAGCCCCAGAGTCCTATAAGAATGTTACTGATGTTGTTAATACCTGTCATGCTGCTGGTATTAGCAAGAAGGCTGTCAAATTACGTCCCATTGCAGTTATAAAAGGGTAAAAAATGGGAATATAATGAATTGATGACATTCATTGCTAAATGTGTGTTAAATTAAATTAAGATTTTTTTTAATATTAAACCCTTCTTGTACTCATATATTTTTTACTGTAATTTACTAACAACCCTTTCTTTTATTACACTTAAAAAACTCTATTATTAAAGACAACAGCAACTATGTTGCTGATTATTATATGAGTATTATGGCACAGGGTAATGAAATACAAATACGAAAGACTAATGATCTAATAGGTAATCGATCACAAAAATATTTTATAACAATTCAACTAAAAAGTTAATACTGTCTCTGTACAAGTCAACAACAAGTTAAAAGGTTAGAGGTAGAATCTAATGACTAAACCCGACCGGATGACGGCGCGCGATTTAAAATGACTTTAATTTGTCCGCTATGACTACCAGTAGCGCGGTGCCGAGGAAGAACAAACCCGGAGGCAGCACCGCCGTCGTGCGATCCGTTTCATCTGTAACTAAAGCATTCACACATGATTAGCACTAACAGGAAAAAGAAATTTGACTTTGTGCTGTTAAGTATACACCGCACCGTCCGCACCCTTAGAATCCAACACTAAACAAAATCTTTTATTCGACCTCCAACTTCATTCGATAGCAATTGTGTCATTATTCGAACTCCGTTCTATTTTGTTAACCGACTTCAAAAAAGGAGGAGGTTCTCAATTCGACTGTATGTTGCTTTTTTTTTTGTTTTTTTTTTTTTTTTTTGTATGTTTGTTACGCGATTACTCCGTCAATTGTGGACCAATTTTGAAAATTCTTTTTTTTTTTGAAAGGGTATACTTTCGAGGTGGTCCCATTGTCACCAAATCAGAATCTGATGATGGGATCCATGAGAAATCGAGGGAACTCCTCAAAAGTTATAGGCACACATACAGCGATTTTGGTATTACCTGCAAGACCTTAAGAAATTGCATTACAAAAGCACTTTTTGGCGAAGAGGAAATGATGATGAAGACCAGAGGTGACCACCGGAACTGCTTAGTCGTAAGTGATTGATGCCAGCAATGAGATTTCTTTATTAAGAATATGAAGCTAGTTTTATACTAATTATAACACATATGGTGAAGTGCAACTGATGGTGAAGTACCGGGAGAACTCCTCAATGATTAACGGCCCTGCATCTTGGGCAGCGACATTTTGTTAAGGGTGATGAAAGATTGGTATATTAGGCTATTGTTTCTTAATGTGATGTTTATGTGCTTTAGTTTATGACATAATAATATTAGATGCATCACTAAAAAGCGAAAAAAAATATTTTTAACAAAAAAATAAAACCGTCTTCAAAAACCTACTAAAAAGCGTTAAATAAAAACCAGCCTCCTAGGAGTCCTAGTAATAGCCTATTTAGTGCCTAATAGGTACATAGAATATATCGAAGTCGGTGGCAAGAATCATGGTGTCATTGCACCTGTGTATACCTACTTGATATTATATTCGTAAATAACGCGATATTTGAAGCTTTCCATGTAGTGAACAGAACGATATCAAAGAAAAAACAATTGAATCACTCAGTTCGAAACACGAATACTTATATGAGCTTCAATTTGAAATAAATTTGAATTTGGAATTCCTAACCAAACTAGATATTTGGAATCAAAATGGCCAGTACGACAAAACGCCAATTTCATATGCAAGGACCTAATAGTAGTAAGATTTTAACGCAACAAAGTCAGGGCCAAGGCAAGGCAGTAGACATTAATAAAATAAGAATAAGTTTTATTTGTTTTACGTGTTAAAAGTCCATTTAAGGTTACCTAAACTTTTGAGTCATTTTCAAAGAATTAGGACAGCTGGTAATAAAAAATTACTCTGGTTGGTTATGTAGCTTTTTTCTTTGTACATTACCGGTCGGCCATATTGGTTTTGCGGAGAACAAACATTCCAGTTACATTACCTTAATTACCTAGTTTTGTAGAAGGAATGATTTTTGGGTAGCTATCACTTTATCGAAATACCTTTCATCGAACGTATCATTTCATCGGAAGCCAACTTCCACGTGCAGGAGTTATAATTTTTTGGCGGTGACAGGTCTAACCTAACCTGACCTACGTAACCTGTGCTTAAGATAACCTGAAAACAATAAGGTTTCAGCAGAAATTAGTTTTCGATGAAATGAAATTCGATGTAATGGTATGTTCTATGAAAGGTGTTTCGATAAAGTGATGAAATACCATGATTTTTTCCTCCTACAATGCCAGTAATGTAACTCTAGAGTCATCGGTAGACACATTATTACCAAAAATTAACAAAATATTTTTTTAAATGTTGTGGTCAGGAATACATTCCTTACATTTTTGTCGCATTTGCCACATTGATTGAAAAAAAAAACAATAAGCTAAATTCGCTAATCTGTGTCTGGAATAGCTTGTAGTGTTTTAAAAGCAAAATACACTTTGTATAAAATCTTGTTGAGTTGTATTGGTTTTTGGAACTTTAATTACAATGGGTGAACGTACACCAATGAAGGGCGTGCATCCGTGGGAGAGGCGCACAATTTGAACAAAATTTGTAAACAAAGTTTTTTTTATTTTAAATTTTTTACACAGTACCTAAACAAACTAAATACTCGCCAAACTATTACGTTTGATAGCGAGCACTTAATTTTATCATCTATCTTCTTTCATAATTGTTCCTTTTATTTTAATTTTAGTTACTTAGTTAAATTTACCCTAGCATTTTCAATTTCGACAGGTAATTTATCTTGCGTGTGGCACTAAAGAAATTTTATTTAAACCTCTTAAAATGTTTTTTTTAATGGTAATTTACCAGCGATTATTAGAGCATCATTAAAAAAAAATGGGCGGTTTAAGTTGCTTAGGTAGGTAGTTAAGAATAGGTAGTAGGTAGGTAGGTAATACCTTTAAACCGGTACAATTTCGGGAAATTTTCAAAAAAAGGGAAAAAAATTATAAATAAAAAACTATCAACTTTAGCATAGGGGTCACTATGGCAAATGTGTTCCAATTGGCCCCAAGTATTTCCCATTTTCGTTTGTCGAACCCGCTACCAAACACCCTGTATAATGGTTATTTTTACAGTTATTCGAAAAATATTTTTTCTCTACTGTTTGTTACATGGATTACTTTTTACTAAAGCAAAAAAAAATAATGCATATTCCCTATTGGGAAATAGTTTCGATGGGAACCATATTAAATACAGACTTAAATATGGAACCCTCGGTGCGCGAGTCCGACTCGCACTCAGCTGGTTTTTTTTAAATAGGACTCGACAGGTCCTTTTGCGTGCTTAGCGCCTAACTATACATCCCACGTCAAATTCCCTTAGCGGTATGCCGAGTACTTGAATGATTTGTTAGTATTGTTACCTGGTTTGAATGTGGATTGCGCACTCTCCTCTTCCACCCAACCCATACATCGCTGAAGTGCCGTTTCCCATCGCACTCGTCGGATTTCGCGATCTGAAATTGTTTATTTAAGGATTAAGGTCTGTCAACTAATTGTTGTCATGAAATTATTTCAAGTTTGTAAGATATTTTAGTTTTAAAGGAACGAGTTCTCTTTATAATATTATGTGTTACTTAGATAAATAGTGAATTGAATGACCCGGTAGACATCCTATTAAACGGCTGAAGAGATTTACAACAATACAACAACAACATTCTGTGTAAATTTTCTTATAAGAAACAATTTGGCAAACAGGTTGTCCTTATCCTGGACTAACACAGGATACTTTTTATCCCAGAAAAAGTGATATTTCCCGCGGGAAAACCAAGAAACGAGTTCTACGCGGACGTAAAAACTAGTACTTAATAATAATTTCTATGATAACATTGATAACACAGTGAGCCAGGTTGTTGTCCCTCGGTTTTGTATGAAATGAAAACCTCTGTTTAGAATGTACAGCTCGGTGCAGTGACATCATATGAAATTTTTTGAAAAACCGTTTTACCCGATCAATCGGGATCCGTTAGAGTATAGGTACTCGTTTTGGTTTTTAAATTTAACTTTGTATCACTTCAAATCATCAAACACCAATCAATTCATCTTTGGTCTTTCGATTTGATTGAAGTCCACCTTTTTAGGATTCCGTAGCCAAAATGGCAATAACGGAACCCTTATAGTTTCGTCATGTCCGTCCGTCGGTCCGTGTGTCACAGGCATTTTACTCAAAAACTACAAGATGTATATTGATGAAATTTGGAGGATTAGGAGTATAGGTGTCTTGTATAAGCCACTACTTAGTTTGGTAGCTAAATATCAAAAATAAATATTTCTAGGGGGCACTCCATACATGTAACAGAAGCTGATTTTTTTTTCAGCAAACATCAACGTCACATTTTTCGACACTTTTTTTTAAGAACACTAAGGTTTCTAAGCAATTTTTTTGATTAAATGAATATTTTCGAACATCATCTTTTAAACCGTATGTCCAAAAAATATGAAAAAAAAAAAATACAAAGGTAAATAAATAAATAAATGTGTACTTTCAACCAAAATTATTTTCAACATGATCGGATATACCGTTTTTGAGTTATTGCCGAAAAACTGCGCTTCTCAACAAAAGGACATGTGCCATGAAGATACGCTCTTTTGCTGGTGCACTTAATTTGTATTTGTAGTAATGGCGACGGAACCCTACACTGAGCACGGCCCGACATGCTCTTGCCCAGGTTGGCTCTTGGTTTTTTTTAATAAGCGACTTCGGTTTGACTGGCCTATCGCCTAGGATGGTTTTATAAAAGTTGCTAAGTATATCAAAGAAACGCAGACTAATTCAAGTTTTCTGAAAGCAGTTGCTTGCACATACGATCAATAAGTTTTGAGAATCGGTATTAAATACGGGAGATATGTAAATCGTTATATTTTAATTGAAATATGCACACATTCCCCCTTACTAATAAACGTTGAGTAACGGCTGAGTAGTTATACAATGCTTTGTCCTTATCTGTCATTGTGACATTTGAATTCGACAGATAAGGACAAAGCATTGTATAACTACTCAGCCGTTACTCAACGTTTATTAGTAAGGGGGATTCTATTTATTAACGTCATTCAATTGTTTTACACCTATAAAAATTATTTTACTTTTGGAGGTAACATTTTGTACTTTCGTGAGTTTCACGTGCCTTCACGAAGTCATCATCACCTCGTGCTTTTTATGTAAGTAGTGATTTTTGAACAATAGTGTATGAGAAGTAGTAGTCGAAAGTTAGGGCTAAATAACATTAGGAGCGGTTATCAGTTCAGAACTTTTTTGGTCGGAGAGCAGCACCCTTGTGAATTAGAAGCCTCTGAAGCACAATTCCTGCCGCAAATTCGTAATTTTTTGTTCCAGCTTTTATTTATATTTTTTCTTAACTATGATAGAATAATGTTTTATTATTTGAGCTCAATTGCTAAAAGCTAATGTCACAGTATTTATTTGAAAAAATAAATAAAAGTAAAAGTAACATTTGACAGGTGCTAGGGAAATGAATACATCTTTTCCATATTCTAACGTAAGACTTAACGCTTAACGATAATAGGCAAATTATCTCTCTAGCACCTGTCAAATTTTATCTTGTGCATGCATGCTAAGCCCGCTGCGGTAATAATAATACAGACATCGGAATTTTTGTAGCTAGTACTGGTTTTATAGCAGCAAATGCGTCAAGTCTGTACGAGTAGCTTGAATGCAGGTTTACTATTATTCCATTATTCAAGTTGCACGCAATAGGCAATTAGGCTGACTGATCAAATCAGCAACTTGTATTGAAACGTCAAAACGATCCGTTAGTATGAAAATACTGGCATGTGACATCACAATTTTCAGTGTTCAAACTGCTTCCTTTATTTAGTTTTGGTTGGATTAAAAATCTTCTAAATTCCAATAATAAGCGATAGCTTGATTTTTTCGTTTTATTTTCGAAAGCTTGATTTAGTGGTAGTGTAAAATGATTTATTTTTACATTAGTCAAGTACCCTATTTGCAACTTACAGGTAACTTGCCTAATGGAATCGCGGATTACCTAAAGGCACCATTCCATTAGGCAAGTCTTGCATGCAACTTGAACAAGACCAAGAATTGAATAAAAAACACACATACATGTACATTTTTTATTAAAGTACGTCATACTTGCATGCAGGACTTAATTGCCTAATGGAATGGCGCTTTAAGTTCAAGTATTTGATTTTGTGAAAAAAGAATGAAACAAATAAATGATAGCGGAATTGGTCAGCCTCACCCTCGGCGGAGATGGCGGGCAGGAAGGTGTCGGCGGGCGGGCTGGGCGTGGCGGCGGGCCACACGCGCAGCGCGCGCCCCGCCGCCGCCGCCGCGCCCAGCGCCGTGCTCTCCTGCATCAGCGGCCGCACCTGCACGGACACTCGTCACTATACCCGGCCACTTTGCGAACCAAATAACACTATACGTCATACTATATTCCTATATACTTAGTAATAAAGATGTGTTGCGATATATTTGGCCACTTGCGCTGCTCCTATATATTTGATGCTGACTGTACCTACTGCACGTAGCTCCACTGACTTGGCATTGCGCCACTAAGGCGCTCTGTGAGAAGGACTATCGGAGAATGCGTGTGAATGAGAATGTGTGTGTACGATCAATGTAACGGCAAAACGCCCGCGTCCGTCACCTGTCGCCCGCGGCGGGTGGTCGGAGAACCCATCGCCTAAAGGTGGCCTTCATTGCCGCCCGAATAGGCAGCGCATGCCTATTTATCTAATTCGCGAGAGGACGTAATTGAGAGTGGTTACAACCCCGAAAAATATTGATTTATTTGAAGAAATTGATCCAAATTGATGGTGAAAAATATTAATATGTAAAATGTTACTCCATCTGCCTTCAATTTTGATGCGTTTTACTTTTTGTTGCACGATAACACAACACAGCAAGGTTATTTTCTTGGAGCTTCTTACTCTCCGGAGACGATTTTGATAATGTCAAGTAATCAACTAAGTGCGGAGTTCACCAACAAATGAGCTTGCGTACGGTATTGCTCCGCAGACGGAATTAGCTACATTGACCTTATGTAGTTATTTTAGTCTATTTGAATTGATAATCTGCAACTAAGAGAGTCATTTATAGCAAGTGACTTGGACTGTAAACTCACGATGGGTATGCCGAGCGTGTCAGCCTGCATCTGCATGAGCAGCGCGTTCTGCGCCATGCCGCCGTCGGCCAGCAAGCGGCGCAGCGGCGCGCAGTCGGCCGCCACGGCCGACGACACGGCGCGCGTCTGCTGGCACACGGCCTCGAGCGCCGCGCGCACCACGTGCGAGCGCCGCGTGAAATTGCTCAGTCCGCACATCACTCTGCCAACACACACACATACCTAACATCAATTTTACCTGTTGCACCATAGATTTATTGTTGAGCTCAGAGTTAATATCCTGTTAATAATATGTCACTTTAGTAAGAATATGACCCGAATAAATGTTATTGTTCCTATGTTTTCGTCGCGAAATAATGACACTTGCGCAGAGTTAACTGTTCGATTTAAGGACCGATTTTTCAAATCCCCAGATATCTTATCTGATAGAAAAGGGCAGAGCTAAGTTTTATCTGGCAGACAGGGACTGTAATACCGGTATAATTTGGATATCGATATCGGATATCGATATAAATATCGATAATTAGGTATCTTTTCATCAATACAGGTACCGGCAAATAATTTTCTGTACATTAATATCTATATTTTGACAGAACTCCGTCATTTATGAAAACTATTGAAATTATTATTTTATTAAGTCGGGTAAGTAACACACTTACATACCCGGTTCAGATTGCACGATTGGTCTCATTTCTATAAGAATTATAAACTGATGATGAAATCCATGAGGAATTCACGGAACTCTTCAAAAGTCGCAGGTGCAGTCAAAGGCACTAATATCTATACACCCATCGCGTCATAAGTGGCAATATTTGGCCAGGTGATTATGTATCTGATTACTAATATGATTTGCTAAAAAAATATGTAGGTACCTTTTAGTATCGGTACCAAGTATTAATAAAAGTATCGATATCTGTTTACCGATACAATTATCGATATATTCGGGAAGTATCGATATTGTTATCGATATTTTCTTAAAAATACCAATAAGTATATCTCGGTTATCGATATACAGTCCCTGCTGACAGATAGTGTATATGGAGATTGAAAAATCGGCCCTAATTTAAGAATGCCCGTTTTCCAACATCTTGATTTGATTAGCAATAAAGGTGAATTAGGAGTAATTTTATAAATGGACCGGGGTTGTCATTTTATCCATTTGTTAAATACAACTACAAACCCTCGGTTAATTACTTATTTTAAAAAGTTTTATTTGCAAATATGTATTTGCTCATCTACGCGGATCATTAGGTAGAGTCAAGGTCATAAATGTGTGTACACGTTTAGTACCTTGTCACTTTAATCACTTGTGACATTCATATATGGCAGTGACATTAAATGGACAAGGTACAAAATGACATATTTATTACCTTGACTGTACCTAGGCATCACTTTAACTTCTAAAAGTATCATCTTCGAATAAGTAAATTGTTATTTTAAAAGTAAATGAAACTTTCTAGTGTAAGCAGTATACTATCTATTCATACGATACGAATTATGTTGTTAATATATTTTTTCAGTTTAATTTAATGGAATAAAATAGCATAGCTGTAGGTGCAATATTATAGCCTTGTTAAAAAGGTAAATCTTACTAGATCGGACCATTTACATTGCACAACTATTGCATTTTGCTCAGATGATATTATATGAAAGCTGGTGTCATGTAAACGACTCTGATATCTGATTATAGTGATTACATAAAGTATAAGATAAGATAGTGCGAAATTGCTTTGTTTATGACGGAGCCAAAAACATTTATAAATAAGTACGATCGCGTTGTTGTCTGTTTCCCTAAACCCCTAAGACCCTATTTCTGTAAAATCAGGGTTGGTTATTTTACTGCCGAAACCAAAATATTTATAGGTACTATATATTACGAGTTCTATATGCAAGAGCACTTTAAGAAATAGGTAGTAAATAATGACCTTAACATCTTAAATTATAATATCAAGTTACCCTCGCGCATCCTTTCTCCATTGCGGTGAATAAAGACCATGAAATGCTGGAACGAAACAAACGCTTCCTTCTTCGGCGTCGCTCACCTCGGCCGCCCGAGCCTCGCTGTCCGCCACGTCGTCCAAGATGCCCAGCCCGTGCTGCAGCCACTGCAATGTGTCTCCTAGATACAATTTAGCTATTATACCCTCTCTTTTGTAAACCTACTTTTACTACAAATAAAAAAAACGATCCATAACATAACTACTTATACATTTAATAAAGCTTAATATGCAATGTTAGCAACTTCTTATACAATGAAAAGATGACATTTCGTAATTAAGTACCTGCTATCGCCACAGATCCCTCTAGAGCGTAAACGGGAGGCGCGTCGGGCCCGAGCTTGTAAGCTACCGTCGTGAGTAGACCGTTTTGTGAGTGCACTATTGAATCACCTGCAACATTTAATTATACAATTTATTTAAAAATTAAAGGTTATTTCGTACCAATAAGTTATACATAAAACACAATCAATCACACTAATATTATAAATGCGAAAGTTTGTATGTATGTTTGTTATTCCTTCACGTTGAAACTAGTCGTATTTCGATGAAATTTGGAATGGAGATAGCTTGTACACTGGATTAACACATACGCTACCTATTATCTCAAAAACACTCACTGTTCCCGTGGGATGGCCAAATTACTATTATAATTCTACGCGGACGAAATCGCGAGCAAGGCTAGTTCAATGATAAAAATAATATTACTCGTATTATTACAACTCAAACTAACACCGAAATGGTTGCCACTCTGCGTTGTGTCAGGCTCGCTAGCCTCGACGCTGGTGGCTGTCAGGGCTATCACATAGAAAAGACTACGTGTATAAAGCTACCTGTATTTTCGAGCTGTTTGGAAATATACAACCTTTTAATTCTCTTTTTCAAGTACACAATATTTTGCAAGTTTTAATCATTTCCTACCTGTGTTATACAAAAGGAAGCATCCAGTACCAAATGTGCATTTTACTTGACCGAATCTCATGCACCCTTGTCCCACGAGGGCTGCTTGTTGGTCGCCCAAGCACTGAAAAGTATGAAAATTCATCGGTGACATTCCAATGTCATGTCATGTTGTGTTCAGAAATATAACAAAGACCCTGATTGTTTTAAACTGAATTATTGTTAAACATACAAAAATATAGCTATGAAAGTAAATAAAATGACAAAATTGTAACTAAGAATTTCACTGACCCCCGCAATTGGCACTCCTAGGAGCGATCCACTAGAAATATATCCATATATCTCGGCAGAGCTTTTTATTTTGGGCAATATTTGTTTTGGTATATCAAAGAACCTCAGCAGGCCTTTGTCCCATTGCAAGCTGCGCAGTGACATGAGCTGCGTGCGCGAGGCGTTGGTGACGTCGGTGGCGTGCACGCCCCCGCGCGGGCCGCCCGTCAGGTTCTGAAAATGTTTTTATTAGACAATATAGGTAACATATTTTTTTCTAAAATTATAAAAAAAGTGTTATTTTTAATTTTACTTGGAGTTGGTTCATTGTTTTTAAAACACTTAACTTTATAATTAAGTAAGTACATATATTATTAATCCACGAAGTCCCACCCACTCACTACTTAATTTCATGTATAGTGCATTGGGGTCAAATTCAAATATTTATTCAGTAAATTGGCCACATACGGGCTCTTTTACACGTCAGTAATATAGAGTGAATCTACCAGCGCTTCGGACAAGACCATCATTGCGGAGAAGAAGCGCCGCAAGAAACTCCAGCAGAAGGTCATTTTTTCCAATATAAAATACAATAATACTTAAAAGTAAGTTACATTACAAGGTAATAAAGTAACAAATATTAATTATTAGAACTAGCACAAATGAAAACATTACAAATGTAAGGTCAAATACGTTACACTAAATGTAATGACTAGGAGAACAACACGACGAGGTCTCTTCGTCAAAAGCCATAACTAGAATAATTAACTGAACAAGTCCTTGCAGACGTGAACAGACCGGACCCCACAAACAGCACCCGTTCACGAGTATGACGCGTATCTCAGCCATCGCCTCCCTCAACCATATGTTCGGGAAGGTGGCGACCCGATCAACGACGCCGCCGTAAGCAAAGACCTTTGAGCGAGCATGACGTGCTCAAGCTGCCGGACAACATAAAAGTAATATTGTGTGAAATAGCTGTCCGGCGAGAAACATCAAAGTGTGCTCTCATTTAAAAGCGTCTTGTATACACAAGAACTAATTCCGTCTGCGGGGCAATTCTGTATACAGGCGTTTGTGCCCATTCTAGAATAGCACATCGCTGTTAATTTTGTCGATAAAGCAGGGGAACTTTTTAGTTCTGTTTTTAAAAGCGGTGTAACGGTGCCATTATGAATGGGCACAAATGTGTACGGATTTGCCCCACAGACGGAATTGCCCCAATGCACCTTACATACATACAATGTCGCAACCATGCGAAGTTAATTTGAGAAACGGGACACGCCTTTGTGGACAGAAAACACTATATTTAGGACCACCTGCCCCCAGTCTCATAAAACAAGTGTACAAATCGACAAAATTGACAACTCTTGTACAATTTTATCAAATTGTACACTTAAAGTTTCGAGGAATAAGAGGCTGGTCTGCAATAAACTAAATAATTGTTATTTATTTTTACTTTTAAAGACATCATACCCAGATGAGCCATGAATCCACAGTACCCGCTAGGCACTCCCCAGCTGCTATAGCATCTTTGATGGATGTTACATTTTGGAGTAGCCATTTTAGCTTGACAGATGAAAAGTATGTGGATAAAGGAAGCCCACTAGTCTGTGAAACTGCATTTATTGCCTGTGCGCCTTTGCTTTTTAATAGTTCATCAACTATCTTTGATGTCCTTACATCCAACCAAACTGAAACAAAAGAATTTCAAAATAAAATACAATTAACTGGAGTACATCCTATTACAGTCTAAGGTTATTCCCTTGGTTGACATAACAACTTTTTGTCTAATTTCTTTTTGCCTTGCTAATGTTACGTGTAACTAGACATTTCTCGAATATGACTTTTCATGATTTTTATTTAGTATAATAATCTTATTGACGTTTTATATTATTTTTCTATTTTTTTTAATACTAAATGATCATGTTACCTAATGCTTGTTCATTATTTATTCATAATAACAAATATAAATATAAATATCAGGGGACTATCTCACACAAATTGACCTAGTCCCAAACTAAGCTCTAGGCTTGTATTACGGCCCACTGCTCATACAAATTTGTACGTAGAGTGACCCGAATTCATTGCCCTTGAGCGTCGTCAAAGTTTAACAGCTTGGTGTGCAGAAAGCTGCAAGGTTACGCAAAAGATAAAAATATGACTGGGTGGAAGATTTTTAGTAGTTTAATGGTATTGAGGTTAGATCTTGAACACTTAAACATTTCAAGAAAAAAAATGAAATAGATTTTCCTCCATACATTTTTTCTTAAATATTTTATAATGGACCAATCCATTAAAAAGCCTTTTTAAGGAAATTTCATGTACGAGTAACGTTTAATAATATATGATATAAAATTAAAATCGCTATCGAATAATTTTTTAAAAACCCGATAAAACCAATGTCCCACCTTTCTCTTCCACCTTTCTTTCGTTAGCTCATTACACATCAGAAATCATTAGACAACTTTAGTGTTGAAACAAAATTGCATGCAACAACTAACTCTTCTATGAGTAGTAACTTTTTACAACTGATTTTATGAAATTTCAAAGCACTTTTCGACTGCATCTTATAATAATATCATTCAAGAAGAAAGGGCAAGTTTAGGTTTCTATAGAAAATAAATTCATTTTTACTAGTGATAATGTGGAACTAAATGGAACATAATATTTGCATAATAATGTGTTTAATTTTGGTCCACATTATCTCACTAATGAAAATGAATTAATTATGAATAATTTTGTGTTCCATTTACAATTGATAATGTGGATCACTTGATTATGTTTTACTTTTGAAAATTAATTATTGTATAACTATTTATAGTCAGTTCAGTAGTTTAAACGGATGATTTCCATCTTCCACCCTGCCCACCCAAGATTTTCACAGTCATTCTCCGAGCGTTTCAACCGCCCGTCTTACTTCTAATTAACGAGTCACCTAATAATTGGCTATATAGACAACTAACGTCAATTTTAAAGCTTATTTCCAGCACAGGCCTGTATTATCTATTGTTTAGCATTTGGTACTATATGAAATTTTGTGATATAATTAACAATTTCGGTGACTCGTTCATTAGAAGGACGACGGACGGTTGAAACGTTCGGAGAATAGTAATATAGGGTGGACAGGATGGAAGATGGGAATCACCCATTTAAAACATAACACAACATAAAAATCAAAAATCTAATCTAATAAAACCAAACCTTGATGTCATCCCTTCACACTTTAACAATGCAACTTGGGATGTGGATGGGTAATTCTTTGAGCATTTCATCTGCTCTCATTCCCCTGGTCGCATTAATGTCGAATTTCTTGTAGATTAGGATAGCATTTTCAGTTATAGGTATTGTAGATGTCAGGACACTCTACAAGATAACCGAAAATAGCATCCAAAACCACAGGAATTTAGACATTAATGCGACGAGGGGAATGAGAGTGGTTGAAATGCTTGAAGAATTACCTGGATGTTTATTATAGCTAATAACTAAAAATTATTTTAATCATCTATTAAATGAAAAATGGTTACCAATAGCACTGTAAAGTGGTTGTCCTGTAGCAGAGTTCCACACTATGGTAGTTTCTCTTTGATTTGTTATGCCAATACCTACAATATCTTCTGGATTGATATCCAATTTTTTCAGATTATCTGCTGTTACCTGAAATTATATATAGACATAATTAATAATCATTTACAATAAATCTAAAATGAACAACATCAACATCATGATTTATCCGCATGCTAAATCTGCACAGGAGGTAGAATTGGTTAACACCAGCAACACAATCATTATCTAAAAATTGGGCATATCTCAAGGGAATAATATAGCAAGTAAACAACTAATTCCAAACAGACAGAGTCTAAAGGCCTAAGAATCACGTATAAAATGAAATAAAACAGAGGGTGGTTGTTGTTACAGACAAAAAAAGTAGGTAAATAAAAATAATGTGCTTTAATAACCTCCTAGAAAGTATACCTGGGTGGTTCCACGAGCATTTCAACCGCTCTCATTACCTTCCTCGCATTAATGTCGAAATTACTGTATCTTTGGATGCTATACTCGGTTATCTTGTACAGTGCACTGACTTCTAAAAAATAACTGAAAATGCTATCCTAATCTACAGGAAATTCGACATTAATGCGAGGAAGGTAATGCGAGCAGTTTAAATGCTTGTGGAACCACCCACCTAGTCTCAAAACCCTCGTGATTATCTACTTAGTAATCAATTTCATCAATTGTTTTACCTCAATGCACTCCAGAACAGCGTTTAAAATTTCAAGTGCGTCTTGTTCAACCCATCCTTCTTGTGGACTAAAACGTCTGAGGGGTGTTTGGTGATAAGTTAATACTTCCGAGGTATTCGCTGCAAAAACCTACAAAAAGTTGACACTTGAAAATTCAATAGTCCTCATAATCAGATATAAATGCATTTAAACCGGGGATAGAAATCAACAAGGACGCTATGATTACCAGAAACTTCACATTCGATGTTCCTTCATCTATGGCACCTATTAATGGCCCAAATTTACCGAATGCGCGCATAATAGCGGTGGTTAAAATTAAAAGATAGTTAACATTTACATATTGAATATTGGATAATTAGATACTAAAATCGAATAACGTCTTTGAATTGGGTGAATGTTTATCAAAATCGAATAAATCAGCTGAGTAGCTTCATTGTCAGAATGACAATTAAAGTTGTCCGAATTGAGCTAATGGATTTTAATCAAATAAACTGCCGCACTCAGAGACGTCAATTATTTTTCAAGTTTCATGAAAGTTGCTGCGTCTTATTCTATTGCTATAACAAAGAAAGTGACAGCAGCTACTTTAATGAAACTTAAAAGTTAATTGACGTCTCTGAGTGCGGCAGTAAGTAAAGTAGCGAATTTGGGAAAGTGTCGACTCGTTACTGGACTTTATTATCCATCTGATTTATCGCAAAAATACTGAATTTTATTATTAAGTACCTATTAGACTGCGCGTAATTCAGACAGCCTAAATAGAGACGGGAGTTAAAGCCTCTCGCAGAGGGTTTGCAAGAATTTTCCGGATCCGGATAATTCGGAATTGGGGACGAGACGGATTCAGATATCCGGATTTCCAGATAATTACGGATTCAGGTTTTAAATAAAATATTTAAAATATAAATATTTTGATTTGTAATTAGATTTATAACAAATTAGATGCACGTTGCACATATTAAACAAAAAAATGCCTATTTATTAATAAAAACAACTCCATAAATGCCAAACAGGGCTTCTGTCTGGAGAAGATCGTTTAAAATCCTCGAATTGAATATGTTATCATTACAAAACTCACAAATCTGCCAATAAAGAAGGGATTTTAATGTCATTATTGGTATTTTAACTTAACGTAAAAAATATCACGTCTCACTCTCAAGTCTTATTCACTTAACGAAGTCAATTTAATCAAATGTTTATAAATTAAATTAAATAAGACTAAATAAGTTTGTTAATAAAAATATAGAAGTAACTTACATGGCACAGTAGGTGTGGGCAAGCAGTGAATATCTGTTGAGTTGAGAAACCACAACCACAGAAAACACAATCACAATTAAGTCGTATAAGCGTTGGGAGGCAGCGTGTAATACTGACTTAACATGTAGGCGACTCAAAAGCAACTAAATCATTGTTTTAAAATTTTATCTTTTTTAAACACAATTTGTTAATAATATTACTAATTCAGACAACAGCTGCACTATACATTATAAAGTATCTGTTAGGTAGCGACGGTAGGCCCTGTAGGTAATTAGCTGCAGCAATTATTAAGTACAATTAGTTGTAAGTTAGGTGGTCCTTTAATTTTCTTCCTAGTTGCTAGATATGTTCTGTTAAGTGTGCCGCTACCGAGTGCTGCGTGAAAACGGTGGAAGATGGTTTAAATCTATACGTATACTCGTAAAAATCAATTACCGAATGTAGTTATGTACGCGCATAATTTGAGAATGGCTGAACCGATTTGGCTAATTCTTTTTTTTGTATTTGTAATGGTCAGGGGATGAATTTCAGGGCGTTTCAACTGCCCGTCATCACCGTTTTCAATATATTGACGAAATCAATGACACATACAGCAACTTCTGATACTAATAGAAACTACCCCCGGTTCTGCTTCGGTTTACATTAGAAGCCGCTGGTATGTGTCATTGATTTCGTCAATATATTCAAAACGGTGATGACGGGCGATTTAAACGCCCTGAAATTAACCCGGGCAAGGTTTGTATGTAAGTTTTTATAATTGCACCCGAGCAAAGGGTGGGCCGCTAGTTTGTGTTAATAATTAAGTCGGCCGACAAACGGAATGGTAATATAATAATGATGAGATTAATTGAGTTAATATTATTGTACATATAGTAGACATTAGTCACGAATTCACGGTTTATTTTTATTTATTGCGAACTTTTAAGGACACTTTATAATATCGGTAGGATCCGAAATATCCGGATCCAATTTTCGGTGGATATCCGGATATTTTGGATATCCGGTATCCGGATTGTAAACCCTCTCGCTCTTTGAAGACTGTCTGAATATCGCGTAGTCTAATAAGCAGTTTAGTATTATTATATTATTTAAAATGAAAAATGTCAACTTGGCAGGTTATCTTTATTAATTGAGACAAATAATAGGTACACAAATGATATTGTTCACTTTTCTCATTGTTTAGTAGTTTCTTTTGGTTTGTTCTGGCAACATTAAAAGTGTTATTCCTATGTGGCTGGCAACAATTTGTTTCCCCCCACCAAAAGGGCCGTTACTGGCCGTTCCGTTTTGAATATCGTAGCGTGAACACCTCTCGCTCCATAAAAAAATTCAACCTTTTCACTAATTTCATAGACTCATAGTTTTAGTTAAATAAAGTGTATTGGAGGCTCCCGGCGTGAACCCTGGACATAAATCGAAGGCTAAGTGCGTGTGCTGAAGGTAATGTTAACAGTCAACCTAGGGAAGCTGAAGACTACCACCAACGGTGCAACGCAGCGGACGCCAACGATTCTGTACCCAACAGATCCGGAGTCACCAGGTCAGACCACCACTCACTTTAATTTCGTCTAATTATTTGTTACATAAAGCATACACAATATTTCTGATTATCCTTCCTAACTCTATCGCATCCCTTTGTCGTTTTTCGCAATTTTATACAGTCCACTCTTTTCGTTTATCGCACATTTTTTGGTTCTTCGATCCGTATATTTTGATAAGTGACCTTTGTACTGTCGTTTTCGTAAAGTCACTTCTTAAAATTCGTTTCGCCGTTAATTTTTAGTTTCTTAAATATTTTCGGGTAAGCAGAAATATTGTTGTAAAAAAAAGTTATTGGAAAGGTTGAATCATTCAAATTCATTCGTTCTTCGATATTAGGTCGGTCATTTTAGACTGGCTACACTGACGGTTGTGTCAATCGGTTTTTTATTTTAAGTTAATTTCTACCGCCGA
Organism: Tortrix viridana; assembly: GCA_963241965.1. Classification (NCBI taxonomy): domain Eukaryota; kingdom Metazoa; phylum Arthropoda; class Insecta; order Lepidoptera; family Tortricidae; genus Tortrix; species Tortrix viridana. Next base: position 8,365,608 of record OY725174.1, read on the forward strand.
GTGAAGGTAGTTAGTAGTTATCATTTTGTTTGATTAACTTGTTTTGTGGTAAAGTTCTCGACAAGTTTAACGTTTAAGTCTAACGTTTGTGATAGTGTTTGTGTTGTGTTGCGTTTGTTTGCCATGCCCAAAGGTGTAAAAGATACGAGCATGACTGAGGGAGCGGATCCTCTGCTCGTCGTAAGGGACTACGCAATGATGAGGTTAGAGCATCTTTTTATGCAGGACGATACTGAGTTGGCATTGTGTACTGAGGCAGACCTTTTGTCATTGGCTGATGATTTTCACGAGGCACAGATGAAAATTCTGATTTCAATTCCGCGCAGCGAGCATCGGGAAGAGTTTAATGTCACAGCGACATTCGACACTAAGATGAGGGCTGTTAAGGCGCGTATTAATGTACTCGCAAAACCTTCTGCCGCTACCTCGTTGCCACGTTCTAATCTACCTAAGCTGCCAAAAATTAGTATAAAACAGTTTGATGGCAAGATCGATAATTGGATAACATTTATTCAGCTTTTTAATTCGTTGGTTCATGAGCGTACAGACTTAGCAGATGTAGAAAAGTTGCATTATTTGTTGTCGAGTGTGCAAAACGAGGCTTATGATTTAGTAAAAAATTACCCTGTTACTAACCAGAACTATATAGTTGCTTACAATGCATTATACAAGCATTATAATAAAGCTAGGTTAATAGCGTCCACATATTATGAGCGGCTTATTAATTGCGAGCCAGTGAAAACTTCCCGGGCGGGTGACTTAGAACGGGTAAAGCGGACATTTACTGAAAATTTAGCTATTTTAAAAAGTTTTAATTTACCTGACAAAAATTTTATGTTGGTTCAGTTATTGTGGTCTAAATTAGATAAAACAACTAAGGAACAATTTGAGTTGGAGCATAATTCAGATGAAATCCCGGAATTTAATAATGTACAAATGTTTATTGAAAAACGGTTCCGAGCATTAGATGCAGCAGGATTTAACGCACCATCATTGGGTAATACTCAACCAGCCGGTAGTAAACCGGTTAGTAGGGCTAAAACTGCACTTGTTGTTTCGTCTTCATTATGCACTTTGTGCAAAGAGCCACATAGTCTTTCAACTTGTCCATCATTCTTAAAAATTGACCCGAATGACCGCTTCAAATTTGTTAAGGAAAATAGATTATGCATTTTATGCTTGTCGGGTTCACACTCAGTGAAATTATGTAAGTCAAAGCAACGATGTGAACAATGTCGATTTTCACACAACACATTGCTGCATTTTAATAAACCTGTGCCTTCGGACAATAATGCGGAGGTATTGAAACCGTTACCATGCACTTCAAAGCCAACGGCTATGGTAGCTAACAATGTTGTCGCTTCTACGTTATTTTCGACTGCCAAGGTACTCATAAGGGATATTCATGGTAATTTGGTTTCGGTTAGAGTGCTACTCGATTGTGCTAGCGCTTGTAATTTCATAACTGAAGCATGTGCCAAAAAACTTGGTCTTAAAATTAAATGTGGGAGGTATGCCGTAAGTGGCATAGGCCAGGCGGTCGCTGAACCTGCGGGCACGTTGTCGTGTATAATTTCACCCAGTACCGGTGAAATGAAAAATACCTTTTCGTTTGAGGCGTACGTACTGCCTACGATATGTTCGGATATGCCAGCTGAGCATATTGACATTTCATCGTGGCATCACACTAAGAACCTCGATTTAGCGGACCCTTGTCTACATTTACCAGGGCCGATCGACATGCTACTTAGTGTAGACATTTTCGCTTCTTCGTTGCGTCCAGGGTTGCTCCATGGTGGCCCAGGCGAACCTGTTGCCATCAACACCATTTTCGGATGGATTTTGATGGGTGGTTGTGCCACGGACGACTGTCGCTCTCGTTCTCGTCGTGACCAATGCCACGTGATTACGAACTACTTTTCGTTGGACGACTCGATCAAGAGATTTTGGGAGGTGGAACAAGTCATTTCTCAGAATACCGTCACTTTGTCGAAGGAAGATCAGCTGTGCGAGCAATATTTTATCGCAAATTTTAGTCGCACTGAAGATGGTAGATTTGTCGTTCCTCTACCTTTCACTGATCCTTCCAACCAGCCTTCTTTCTCTGGGTCTCGTGGTATCGCCTTAAAGAGATTTTCGTCGTTGGAGAGAAAGTTACAGCAAAATGCTGAATTTCACAGGAACTACGTAGCCTTTATGGAAGACTATGAGAAGTGTTGTCATCTCGAGAGATGTGATCCTCCAATGATGGACAATGGATCCTTCTTCTACATTCCCCATCATGGAGTCCTGAGGCCTTTATCGACAAGCACTCCTCTTCGTGTGGTGTTCGACGCTAGTGCCAAGGACGCACAAGGTACGTCGCTTAATGATACCCTACTGTCGGGTCAGAAGTTGCAAAAGAACATATTGCATCTTCTTCTTCGCTTTCGTTGGCATGTTGTTGTCTTTACTGCAGACGTCAAGCAAATGTATCGTCAAATCTTGGTAACTCCAGAAGATGCAGAATATCAGCGTATTCTTTGGCGACCATCTGTCAACGAGCCTATTAGAGACTACCGTTTACTCACGGTCACATATGGTGTTTCGTCAGGCCCTTACCAGGCTTTACGTACTGTCGCTCAGCTGGCTCAGGAGTCAGCGGTCAATTACCCTAGTGGATCAACAGTGCTAGGCCGTGATATCTACGTTGATGACATCGTCTCTGGTGCAGAGTCCGTAGAGCAGGCGCGTGATATTAGATCGGAGCTTTCTGCCATTTTATCGTCGGGCGGCATGCACTTACGGAAGTGGACATCGAACCACAAAGGGTTCTTCGACGGATTGCCTTCCGAAGATCTTTACACTGAAGATTTCCGTGAGTTTGACGCCATCGGCGACGTCTCCCTCAAGATACTTGGTCTTTTGTGGTTGCCACACACTGACAACTTTACATTTAAGGTTTCTATCGAGGATCGTCGGTGCACTAAACGCACCATTCTCTCGGAGATAGCCAGGATATTTGACCTTTTAGGTCTTCTTTCTCCTGTAACCTTTTTTGCAAAATATTTAATGCAGCTGCTCTGGGTGTCCGGTGTCGCCTGGGATGACGACGCTCCGCACAACATTGGCCTTGAATGGCAAGCGCTAAAGGCTCAACTGTCGTCGCTCAGCTCTGTGGCTGTACCTCGCCGTATGTTAAAGGAATTTGTCGTATTACAGCTTCACGGGTTCTGCGACGCATCGGAGCGTGGGTTCTGTGCGGTCGTTTATTGCCGGACAGTCGACAAAAATGGACTTGTTACTGTCCAATTAGTTTGTGCCAAATCTAAAGTGGCACCTCTTCGGAGGTTATCAATACCGCGCCTCGAGTTATTGGCGGCGGTTCTTCTCTAGGACTTAATGGCGTCTGTCGTAGAGGCGCTAAAACCTTTCCACTCAGGTAGTGAAATTTTCGCATGGTCTGACTCAAGCGTGGCATTGACTTGGATTAAGTCGTGTCCATCCAAATGGAAGACTTTCGTGGCCAATCGTGTAAGTCACATACAAGACATCGTTCCTCCCAATTGCTGGCGTCATGTTAGGACATCAGACAATCCAGCTGATTGTGGGTCTCGAGGTCTGCTGCCTCACGATTTGGTCAACCATACTTGCTGGTGGAATGGCCCTTACTGGCTCGCGCAACCTAGTGAAGATTGGCCTAAGTCCATGCTGTCGGTAGATGTAGATGTTCTCCACGAAGAGCAGAAAATTACAGTTCTTGTGACATCTCTCAGCGAGAATTTATTGGAAAATCTTTTAGCAAGGTTCTCGTCGTTGAGAAGCCTTAAACATGTTTTGGCATATTGCTTCCGTTTCGTGCACAATACCAAAAATCGAAAACTACCAGACAAGTTACTTCTGGGTCCCTTGGCACCTTTCGAGATAAGACAGGGCTTGATGTTTCTCGTGCGTTTCGTCCAGGAGAGTAGCTTCTCGTCAGAGGTAGAAAAGCTTAAAAACCAATTGCCGAATACCCTCCCTAAGAGGTTTAGGAAACTGTCTCCGTTTTTGGATGACGCGGGGCTTTTGAGGGTGGGCGGACGCTTGTCACGAGCTTCTCTCGACTTCGATGTGAAACACCCGTTGCTCCTACCTCGTGACCATCGCCTTACATCTTTGCTTATCGAGGAGTATCATCAAAGGTTTATGCATCCTGGGCCGCAAACGCTCCAGAACTTGCTGGCTCAACATTTCTGGATATTGTCTGCGAAGCGCGCTATCCAGGCTGTAACAGCCAAATGTTTAAAGTGTTTCCGTGTTCGTCCGTTAGGTGCTCCTGCGCCTTTTATGGGTGACTTGCCATCTTATCGGATTAGCCAAATTAAGCCATTTTCGAGCGCTGCCGTCGATTTCGGCGGACCTTTCGACGTATCTCTCGGTCGTGGCCGCGGAAATAAAACTTATAAGGGCTATATCTGTGTGTTTGTCTGTACCTCAACCAAGGCCGTCCATGTCGAACTTGCCACCGAACTCTCTGCGGAAGCTTTTTTAGCCGCGCTCAGGCGTTTCGTAGCGCGTCGTGGTCGTTGTTGTCGTTTAGTGTCAGACCAGGGCAAACATTTTGTCGGCGCTAGCAACATCCTACAGCGCCTTATTAAAGACGCAGCGCACGCGGACGAAATCCGGTTCGAATTCAACCCGCCGGGAAGTCCACATTTTTCGGGTTTGGCTGAAGCTGGAATTAAGGCTGTGAAAACTCATTTGTCGCGTGTCGTTGGACAGCAGAGACTGACCTATGAAGAGTTTTCGACAGTCTTAAGTCAAGTCGAAGCACTCTTAAATTCAAGGCCACTTACCCCACTTAGCACCGATCCCAACGATCTAACGGTCTTAACTCCTGGTCACTTCCTGTCCACGGAACCTTTGTCGGTTGTGCCGGACGAGGACTTGACTGATGTCAAGGTTAGCATCACTCAACGTTGGAAAATGTTGCAAAAAATGCACCAAGATTTTTGGAAAAAGTGGTCCCAGGAGTATATGCATACTCTTCAGCAGCGTATGAAGTGGCATGATAGGCAACCTAGCTTAGGAAAGGGTGTCTTAGTGCTCATAGTAAACGAGCAAACCAGTCCCATGAAGTGGCCTCTAGGTCGTATAGTAGACACACATCCTGGGTCTGACGGTGTTTGCCGTGTTGTCACGGTGCGCACTGCCTCTGGCTTGTATAAACGACCTGTCGTCAAGCTATGTCCCTTACCTGTTTAAATACATTTCTTGTACTTTTGTTTCGTTATTTCATGTATGTCTTTTTTTTCCGTTTGTTTTCGTATATTAGTCAAAATACTAATGTATTTTGGTGGGCGGAATGTTCACTTTTCTCATTGTTTAGTAGTTTCTTTTGGTTTGTTCTGGCAACATTAAAAGTGTTATTCCTATGTGGCTGGCAACAATTTGTTTCCCCCCACCAAAAGGGCCGTTACTGGCCGTTCCGTTTTGAATATCGTAGCGTGAACACCTCTCGCTCCATAAAAAAATTCAACCTTTTCACTAATTTCATAGACTCATAGTTTTAGTTAAATAAAGTGTATTGGAGGCTCCCGGCGTGAACCCTGGACATAAATCGAAGGCTAAGTGCGTGTGCTGAAGGTAATGTTAACAGTCAACCTAGGGAAGCTGAAGACTACCACCAACGGTGCAACGCAGCGGACGCCAACGATTCTGTACCCAACAGATCCGGAGTCACCAGGTCAGACCACCACTCACTTTAATTTCGTCTAATTATTGGTTACATAAAGCATACACAATATTTCTGATTATCCTTCCTAACTCTATCGCATCCCTTTGTCGTTTTTCGCAATTTTATACAGTCCACTCTTTTCGTTTATCGCACAGATATAATTTTTAATCTTAAGGCTGGAAATGTACATACTGTATTCATCTAATTAGAAAGCACAAGCCAAGACAATTAGGCCTTAATAATATGAATTCAAATTATGAATTCAGATTGTGTAGGGCCGGCCTTATTTTCAATGGCATGGCGGCAATGATTTGTCGCAATGACTTAACTGAACTGACAGCTAAACATTGGCAAGATACTTATTTCTTTCGGTAGACAATAAAAGTCGAATTGGTATTTCTAAAAGTACTCGACATTTGCGAAATCACTTCAAAAGCTAGCAGGAAAAAAGAAAACGAAGAAAAAGAGAAATTGGTTCATAAGGTTATAGTTCGTTTTGAGTTGTTACAAAACAGCGTCTCCGTTCTGTATTTTTCGCTGTTAGACTTTATATTTACTGAATAAAGGTAAAATCTGAACGACTATGGTGCCTGAATTGCAGTTAATAGTTACTGAGAATCAGAAAATAATGAAGACAGTTAGCAAAGAAACTAATACACAAGGATCGCAATTCGTACAATCGCTACAGGAATTTCAACAATTAGTTAACGCTGCTTTGACTCAAATTATTGAAGAATCTGGTGGAAGTAACCAAAGTGATAATGAAGGTATGAATATTAATAATTGAACCTGAAGAACTTATCTAGGTATACTTAATTTGTGTGTGTTAATACTTATCTTGATTAATTCTTTTCATATATCAGATTTGTTTAATATATATAACAATAACTAACATAAAAATATCTGAGCACAACATGAATACAGGCAGAAAAAGTTTCTTCAGGCTTATTGGAAACATGTGTTGTATAGGCTGTGTGTTTAACTAAGTAGGTTCCTGTGTTAGTGGAGCGGTGCAGGAGGGGAGAAATATACCTTACAATATTTACATGTGTGTACCTAAATTGAATTTGTATAACTGCATCTAATATTTAATAAAATCCTGGCCCTAATCAGGGAATGCAAGTCTACACCTAGTTTTGACCGTAAACTTAGAGGGTGGTTGACAAAGAAGGCTTACTATTCCGTCAATGAGTACCTTGATGATATTGACATAATTATTTAATTTTTGACCTGACTACTTATTTGAAATTATATTATCAGCTGTAATGATTATAACATTGTACTTAACTTATAATTATTGACATTGCTACTATGTTTTGTTATTAATAATATTTATTATTTATTTAATTCTCAACACGTGACAACTATGACCATGTAAAATCCTTACTGAATAAAGAATTATGAATTATGAATTATGATAAAATAAACTGACAAAATGAGTTACAATATGATTTAATGTAAATGTTTTGAACTGGAATTTTGAACTTTAAATCCAATTAATCTGTATCCATATTGCTACTCAAATCGCTGTCTGAGAGGTATGATTTGAATTGCTTTCATTATCTGATTCCCCATGTCGTAAATTTATAATAAATTGATCCATTATCTCATTGCTAAGATGGTCATTTTTGTAGTACTTATGTACTTGGTTTTATGTACATTATTGTCACCTTTATGCTTAGTAGATTGCAATCTAATTGTGTTGCCTTAAAATGTTCGTACACTTTATAAACATATTGTTTAGTTTGAGCCGTAATTCTTCAAATATCTTCAGTTGTTTTTACAATGAGATTTTTCTCGTGTGCGTGTTGTTCAAAGCGGCCAGTCCAAATAACTCGTGTTGACGACAGCGATGCCGACTGAAGTCTCGCGTCATTTGATGTAATGAAAACACACCCCTCCCGCAACACTCCACTACCGCAGAAAACTCCCAACTTTAAGTGCTAGACCCGTAATAATAACTGTTCTGCATGTAATTTTTACATAAGAGTGATTTTTTTTGATAATATTGTTAAGATAAAGGCAAGCTTTATCTTGTAAATCATATCTATACCTATCTATAATTTATAGGCCCAAGAAACCTTTGGTTTTATAAACATTTTTTAATTTTTAATTTACAGATTTGAATGAGGAAAGCAGTGAAGATGAAGAGGATGCTATCCCTGTCACTCCCAAGAAGAAGAGGAAATAGTTTATAGGTACATATTTATATCTTAATTTGTGTAAACTCAGACCAACTACCCTTAAGATTCCACATTTATGCTTCATTCCAGTTAGCATGAGACTAGTAAAGGTCCTTTTTGTATACATTTTCATGTAGAACAAATCATTTTTATTTATTTGCTTACCTACTAAAACACTTTTTCTAATATGTTTTTTACTTGAAAATGTGTTCAAAGTTACAATAATTTGATTTGATTAGAAAGTTGACTGGAGTGAAGTGTGATTTCTAATTACAAAGATATCATTGTTAATTAAATATATTTTGAGTTTTATGGGTAATCAATAATCATTGATTAATAATTGCTTAAATATATTTCTCGGAAACATCATAATTCATGCAGATCAGAGTTGTTAGTTGGTCTATATTAGTATGTAGAATATAATGGCATTGGATTGTAAATAAAACAATGGAGTATTTTCAGTATTCTTGGTATCATTTCTTATGCTTACGACAAAGGTAACATTTCATCAGGCAATTTATATTTAAATCACTAAATATTTACATAGACATGTACTCTTTTGTTCAAATATTGCTTGTACTTTTGTTTGAAATGTCATCATTTCCTTTGAGGTAAAATTGTTAGATAGTATCATTAACCTCTTAAATTATTTACTTAATTTGATATATTACTGGACCTCATTTCCACGTCGTTTTAGCTGATTTATGACATTGTAGCTCTTTTTAGGGTTCCATACCTCAAATGACATGTATCCGACCCTCTTTATACTGGGAATGGTAAATTACACAACCCTTGAAACCAGAAGAGATATGCACCTAGTAAAGTACTTCTTTCAGCTCATTCGAGGATATATTGGTAACATATCTCTTCTGGCCCAAATCTCACTGCGGGTACCACCCGTGTCGAGCCAGCAACTCCGTCCTCGCCGTCACCCACTGTTCGCCGTCCCAGCGGCACGCACGCGAGCACTAGCGCACTCTCCACTTCACCGGGCCTTGAGGCTCCTAAACGATATCCTGGATAGCGACACCCACCTCGACATCTTTTACACCTCTGAGTCGCGTTTCTATGCATCAGCCAGTCGGTACTTGGAGACAACTGTTACCTTGAGCTCAGTCACAGTATAGGTACCCAATGCTTAGTTTGGTACCGAACATGTACTCTAATTTCTCATTTATAATTAATACGTGTAGCATGACTGTTAGTGTTAATTAAGAGAATTTTAATAAATAAATAAATAAAATGAAAAAAAAAACGGAACCCTTATAGGATCACTTTGTTGTCCGTCTGTCTGTCTGTCTGTCAAGACCCTTTTTCTCAGGAACGCAAAAAGGTATCAAGTTGAAATTAATATAAAATACTAAGGTCTGCAATCCCTTAGATCAGTGAAAAAATCAAACATCTAAGTCAACGCAATCAAAAGCTACGGCCGTTTATGCCGCATATTTAAGGGAATTTCAAGGGAATCAAAACCTATAGGGTACTTCCCGTTGACATAGAATCATGAAATTTGGCAAGAGGCAATGTCTTATAGCACAAGTAAAGGAAAAAATCCGAAAACCGTTAATTTGTAGTTACATCACATAAAATGTAAGTCCAGTATAAACTGATATTCACTAAGTACGAAATTGCATACTTATTGCGTGTCAGTTTATACTGGACTTTTTTATATTGTACCTATTCCCGTGATTTACGAACTATTTACATGCCTACAAGTTTGTGCGGAACCCTCGTGGCGCGAGTCCGACTCGCACTTGACCGGCTTTTTTAAATAAGAACTACTGGAAAGTCAACAATATGATTACGATATACAAGCAAGTTGGGCTGAAACAAATTGGAGTAGTGTCTGTGTAAAAAAAATGAAAGTAAAATATTTATTAATTCAATTTTGAACAAAGGGGTTAGCGGGTTAAGGGGGGTCTGGCGGCCCCCACCGAATCTGGTAAAATCGTTCCAAAAATCTTGAAGAGGGTCGAAAAACAAGCAGTATCAGCTTTTTACCGACATTACAACCCCAAACGAAAACACAGTAATGGCGAAAAATATGATTTTTTGTGATTTTTATTTTTTTCAACCAGTTTAATTTATTTTTAAATGGTTTAAACGCAATTAAAAATTAGTTTTGGGTGTATGGAAGTCCCCTGAATTTTTTCAGATTTTTTGGTCAAGTAAAAACATGTGAATTTTAGGTTTAAATGCGAAAAAATCGTGAAAAACGCGTCATTTTCAAGATTCAACCCTCTAATTTTTAGGGTTGTTTTCATTTTCCCGAGGGGTGCTGTATAGTATAGATAGCGGCAATCGTCCTCTTTTGAATGCAGGCAACTGGACTCAATTTGGTCAATTCTGGTGAGCAGGGCGATTTTTTGAAAAAAACCCGAATTTTCAACTTTCGGTAAATTACGGCGCGTACTTGGTATAATGCGTCTTTGCTATAAAAAATCGCCCCGCTCACCAGAATTGACCAAGTTGAGTCCAGTTGCCTGCATTCAAAAGAGGACGATTGCCGCTATCTACCTATACTATACAGCACCCCTCGGGAAAATGAAAACAACCCTAAAAATTAGAGGGTTGAATCTTGAAAATGACGCGTTTTTCACGATTTTTTCGCATTTAAACCTAAAATTCACATGTTTTTACTTGACCAAAAAATCTGAAAAAATTCAGGGGACTTCCATACACCCAAAACTAATTTTTAATTGCGTTTAAACCATTTAAAAATAAATTAAACTGGTTGAAAAAAAAAAAAATCACAAAAAATCATATTTTTCGCCATTACTGTGTTTTCGTTTGGGGTTGTAATGTCGGTAAAAAGCTGATACTGCTTGTTTTTCGACCCTCTTCAAGATTTTTGGAACGATTTTACCAGATTCGGTGGGGGCCGCCAGACCCCCCTTAACCCGCTAACCCCTTTATATTTTATGAGTTAACTTTGGAAAACTATAATTATGAGCAATTAAAGTGTAGTTCCATCAACAAGCAGGTAATGTTACAGTACCTATTTTGTTAAACAAGTAATTATTTTCATTTGGGTTTATATTAAACTTAAAGTGTCTCTCCATGAGACATTGCCTTTTGTGATTGCTGAGCACTTTGTTCATAAATCGATCAACACAACCATAGTCACTTAGTAATTAACATTATAAATACTTGAATCATTATAGATTTCTTACATCTAGATTTGACTTTATTCGAGTTAAGAAAATAAGAGCCCAAAAAATCTTTAACATAAGTTAATTATGTTGTTAATGGTAGTCACATTATTTTCTTAACGTGAACAAAGTGCTTGGAATGGTTACTATCACAAAGTTCTTAAAATTGAGAATTTAAATAATGTGTGTTCATAAAGGTCCATAAATAATTCACAGCAACTTGGAATGGGTAATTATTGGTGGGCAGTACCTATTGTACATTATGTTTGACGTAAATATCATTTTTAACACTGGCGAGTGCGGATATGCTCACGCGTTATCGTGTGCAATCAGCTGAAATGGTGATTAGCGTTAAGGTGCCCGTAATACTCCGTAGGTATTACAAACATCGGTTCGTCTTTAACTGCTAAGAAAATTGTGTCACTGTTAAACTTGATAGTGGTTTTAGGTCGAGTGTGTCATACTTCACTCACTTGTTATAAATTGAAAGATAATGATATCACGGAAAATACATTATACTACTTAACTATTTCATTGTCTATTTCTTTAGTGAAATATGTAATTATTTATAGGGACGACAATTGAATTACATAACATCGACTTGGCTCTTTAAGAATAACTGAGAATTAACAAGACTAAAATAACTTATTTTATATTGATTTATGAATCATTATGGACTAGGAAACGTTGGTTGGTAGTAGGCGATGGCTGGCTTATCATCGGGAGGTTCGGAATCGGAGCCGCATATGTCACACTCGTTGACGCCACACTCGCACACAGAAGTAGGGCGAATGGAGTGCCGCAATTTCTGAAAGGGAGATAATACGTTACAACTGCTCAAGAGCTAATTTTACACACAAACATATTCCTAGAAAAGTGTCGGTACAAAAACTGGCTCAACTATATGAGCAAGATATTCTTTGTCTAGTAAAATTAGTCGACTTCCAAATGTTACATAATGTTTTAATTTCATTGTTACCGTATACGTGAGTTTTTTATTCATTTATTTTGTAGTTCTGTGGTATGTCTGTGTACTGTGTGGTGGTCAACTGGTAGATAGCGCACATGCAATTCGAATTAAATAAATAAATACCTGTCCTATAGTTTTTCCTGGCGCTCTTGCGACGATAACCACTGCGTAAACGGGTATACAAAGCAGAGAGAGAGAGGCGATGATCCAGCCGAGGATCTGGGCCCACGTTGGAAACGGGTACTGGCGGTAGCTGGGCGGCGTGTAGTCGACCAAGCTTGCCACCCATAGCGCCAGTAGTAACGCGGGCGAAGCTACGAGCCAACAAGCTCGGAAGTACAGTGAGGGGTAGCGGCCTGGAAGGTACAAATGGTAACTTTATCTGCATAAATGGTTTAACCGATTCATTGCGGCACCCAGTTTCAAAAACTTCTTGCTGTGGCGGTGAATAATTATTTCATGACATAGAAAATGATGGCTCGCCTATTGTGCCATCAGCCATGTGTATAAAAAAGTATATTTTCTTTGGTTTTTTCACTGATTTAAGATAGCACGGACGCATCAAAGGAGATTATAATTATTATTGAAACTTCTAAGATTTTATACTTAATAAAATAATTTAAAAAATACTTATTAAGGTATGTTATAGTTGTAAAATAATGCAACTTGAAAAAACCCCTTTTGTTTTTAAATGTTAACCCCTGTTGTTTTTAAATTTAAACAATACTTATCCAGAAACGAAGGCTACAAGCTTGTTCTATGTGAAAAACACTTATTCTTTTGTTCTGGGTAAACTCTTGTGAAACTTAATTTGAAGGAGTTTAAATTGATTTAAAAATGGCATGCCTCTCGTGTAATACGCCACACGTTAAAAAAATGATGACACGTCTGTAGCGCCATCCGCAACGAATAGGTTAAAGGAAACGTATAGAAATTGTAATCGTGTAAAATATCTTTAGAGGACGATAAGTCCCCAATATGCACATGTCTGTTGGGCTCGTACACAGTCATTAGGATAAACTATGAATAATACACCCAATTTTCTACAAAAAATACTTAAAGATACTACGATTTTGGGATAGTAAAATAAATCTAAGGGACGATTTCCACCGACCGGACGGCACGGCAACGGGTTGTACAATCTTTAAACGGAATTAAACTGTCTATACGGTTATTGAAGTCTATATTACCAAGCCCGCTTGACAGCGTGACGTGGAATCTGCCCGCTCTCAAGAGGCTGTGCGCGACTTTGGAATAATATAGACTTTAATTACTGTGTTGACAGTTTAATTTCGTTTAAAGATTGTGAAAATCGTTGCCGTGCCGTCCGGTCGATGGAAATCGTCCCTAACAAAAAGCAAGTTTTTAAAACTCAACTACTTCCATAAAAAACGAATATAAACAGAAACGGAACACTGAGGAGTTGGCGCTTACTTGAAATCAGTGAAAAATCTCCAATCGAAATCAAAATAAACATATCCCGCAGTTTACTTGGGAAGTACCTACTTATATTAACAAAGCAACAGAATTTTTGGATCCAATAAAAAAATAGTCTATACTCTTTGAATAAAGACCAATTCAACAACTGCATTTCAAATCCGTCAAGCTATTTAATTTGCAGGAGGTCACAAAGAAATTGATATACGTAACCCATACAATTACATTATGCATTCGAAAAACATTACCTACTGTTCTTAAGCAAGCAGTGGGGTAATAAAGCGGAAATTCGACACCCAAATATTGGAAAATGGTAAATTTATGCTTCTTGTCTTAGAATATGTGAAACAAAGACCTACCTGTCATCTGTTTGATGTTCTGGGATAACTTGCCGCCGCCATAAAACCAGGCTATGGCTACCACCTCGAAGAAGGCCAGATATGTTATACTGAGCGAAGCAGCGTAGTAGTCCATCAATTGGAAAACATAAATCCCACTGTGTATTATGTGCGGTAGTCCAAATAGGAATGAAACCACGCAGACACACAATACCAGCAATTCATGATACACTAGCTTTTTGCGTATCATATCTGGAAAACCGTCTTGGATTGATGTCACTACAACTTCAACGATGGCAAACTGAAAAAACATAGAGGATTTCGATAATTGGGCTTGAAAAGTATAGGACAAATGTAGCAATGGCTTTTGTCCGCGACTCCGTCCGCGTGGAAATCGCCTATTGAGTTTCCCTCGGAAAAAAGTATAATTTATTTCAATCCAGGTTAAAGTCTATTTATGGGACAAATTTCATCCAGATTCGATTAGGCGTGATTGACACACAAACATCTAAATATCCATGCAAACCTTCACATTCATAATATTATTAAGATTAGTAGAATTAACATCCTAATTTACCTGACTGTTTAATCCGAGACAAAGGAACATGAAGAAAAATAAGACTGCCCATAGCTGTGATGCTGGCATTTTTGCTATAGCTTGAGGATATACAACAAACAGCAAACCAGGACCTGAAATGGATGGAATACATGTTAGTGCTAAATACCTATGCAATGTAAACACATTTATATTTAATTGTGTAAACTGGGTTACGAGTAAATACTTACTATCAGCGATGACATCCTTTACAGAGGTATTCTGTTCGAACGCGATGTTGCCAATAGTAGCGAAGGTGAATATACCCACAATCAAGCTGGTGACTGCGTTCACTAGCGACACGGCCAGCGTGTCGTGCAGGAAGTTGTTGTCGAATCGGTTGTACGAGGCGAACATTATCATCGACCCGAACGCTATTCCTATCGAGTTGAAGATCTGTGACGCGGCGTTAACCCAGGGCCTCGATTGCTTTAGTAATTCCCACTCAGGTTTGAAGAAAAATCTTAATCCTTTATCAGCCCCTTCGAGAGTGAGTGATCGTCCCAGGAAGACTATAATCAGTAGAAATGGTAGAGTTGTGGTGATGTAGCGCACTTTAGCCGATGATTTGATACTCTTCCATAGGGCGAAGTAGACTAACACCCAAGCACAAACTAAACAAGCCGCCAACTCCCACCGCATGCCACCAGGATATTCAATGCCGTCACTCATGTTTAATACCTTTTTCCTGAAAATATCAAACATTTCATTATGATAAAATTCTCGGTACAGCTGTTAACTGACCACTAGTGAGCCTTATTGTAAGGTGACAAGATTCACAAACGGTCAGTTAACTGTGTTGCTGATGGTACTAGGTACCTGCTTAATTTAGAAACTGTTATTATGTTTATCACGATTTACGCTTTATTCCCGTTAGACACACATTTTATACGGAATCGAAAGTACTTATATGTATTATTTAAAATCTAGGTAAAGCATAGGTAGCATGCCGGTCATTTCATAAAAATCAAACCTTACTCGAAGAATTGTTCGGTGGGTGTTTGTGATCCATTTGGCTTGGTATGATTATGAAATGGGACCCAGCATTGAGCCGTGTTCCATCGGTTCGAACAGCTAGCCCATGGAACTTCCGCCTTGAACGATGTGAAGAAGTAGTAAATCGCCCACGCTATTATAACTGCATAATACGTTGACATCAAAAACGAGATCACTACGCTTGCGAGTCCAGCACCTAAAGTCCAGGAGAGAATAGAAGGTTTATTATATATAAACATTAAGGTTTTAGCAGACATTAGCTTTCGATGAAATGAGTTTCGGTGAAAAGACAAATTCGATGAAATGAGTGTCTGCAAAACAAGGGGACACGATCCTATTCATATGAATATTTGAAGGTTTAAGCGACTTACCTGTAAAGAGTGGGCATATCTGTGAGAGTGCACCGATAGGCCCGTGGGCCGTGTATTGTCCGATAGCCAACTCCATGAACAGCATGGGCACGCCGCAAATAAGGAGTATTATAAAGTAAGGGATAAGAAATGCACCTGCAACAAACATGTCATTTTTAATGTCTAAATTTACGTCAATGGTCAAACAATCTACTCGTAAGTACTTAGTATAGATAATTTATAAATCGACGTGTTATGTTATGCATTTCTGAGTAGGTACTCAATTAATACTAATATTATAAAGAGGTAAAGGTTGTAAATATACATACGATTTCAAAAATTCTTTCACCAACTTTTAGAATGGAGTTTCAGGGTAGACAAAGGTTAAATTTTAACTTACGAAAGTACTGACTCTCCGCAGACGAAGTCACGGGCGGAAAGCTAGTATCATACCAAGCATGTTTTACGGTAGTGAGTTAAATGGCATTTTGTCTATATGTATTTTCCATTTTTGACCTATTATACTGGTTTATGTGTACGATTCACGTGAGTTACCACCGTGTCTTCTCTAAGTTCATATGTTAAGATTTTTCCGTCTTCCCATTTAGCCAAGATTGACGAGTTGACCTACAGGAACTGGCGTAATTAACCTGCTAATTTGCTCGCTGAGGCAAATTGAACAAATACCGAGTCGTCGCCTAATCGTCACTTTAAGGAAATGATTATTTTGAAAAATCTATTTCAACCAGAAAAATGAGCAAGTGATTTGTGTAACCTATTATGTTACCATTTAAGGCGGACGGCATATTTAACAATAATAAAGATAATGATTAGTAATCACTTGATATCTCGAGTCCGCGATGTGTGAAGTGTCAGTTTACCGAAGGCATCAGCTGTAATTTACACTACATTGTCGTGTAGTTTGGTTTGTGTGAACGGCACTTTGGTGTCAACTAGCCGCAGTTAGCGCGCGCGACACAAACAATCTCGGCCACGATCTCACGAGTTCTTGTACACATAAGACATTGTACTCGTCTTATCGCGATTTATCTCTAATTCGATAACTTACAAACATACGTAGATTGATTATGATTATGACGTGTCTATTTTTAACTGGAATAATAAAAATATTATATTTTCTTGGTACTGAATTACACTAACGAAAAATTAAAGGATTGCCAGAAACATTACTCATTCGAGAAATAGTTAACATTAGGCCGCCTAATAAAACAATCATTATTCTATCCCTAGCAGGGTGAAAAGGGCTTAAAAAATTGTAGGGTTTAAATTAGTTTCTATTCCGTCATGCATGATAACTAGGTACGTACGATAATGACAACTTTAACTACACTTTTTAACAAAGGTCTCTCCGCAGACGAATTCGCGGGCGGAAAGCTAGTAGGTATATAATATTCCTGTGATAATTATATTTATGCAAGTTCTTATAGATGATTGTTTATTCGTTAACTACATTCCGTACGTAGAGCTCATTTGCGAAAATCATTATTGACCGAGCGAGGGAAGCGTCTCCGTTTCAGCTCGGGCAAAAATGCTTTCGTATGTCCGGCTGTTCTCCTCTACAGGTTGCATTTCTCAACCGATTTTCGTGAAATTTTGTGAGCAGGTCGATAATTATATGGATTTTTTTTGTCGGTAAAGTTTTTCATTTTTTTTTTAATGGCGGAGATATGGGGGTTTTTGCGATTACCAACTTACTTGCGGTGTCGGTGAACTGACCGAGACCTATGTCGATGTATGGGGGGATAACAGTTATCCAACTCCAAAGTTAAGTTTGTCGCAAGATCTACAGCTCACAGAACCACTAGTTACCTATAATCTTAGTTCCATGAACTTCATAAAAAAATATATCATATGTACCTAACTAACATATAGCTCACGTAACTTCCTTGGTTTACTAGCAGATGTCGAATGAGGTATAAAACAGAGAAAGTCTAATTAGTTAGTCTAGTTAATTAGTCTAGTTAGTTAGCTATAGTTAAGAATTCTCAATTGCAAGATAACAGAAAAAAAATCGGATTGGGAACTTTTTTATTGCAAAAGGCGTTACTTTATTGCTCCTAAATTATTAGATTAAACATGTTAATAAATTAATGGTCACAAATTAAAGCGAAGTTATTTTCTATTAAGTACTAATTCTACTATATGCCCTCCTAAAAGGAATGCATCGATTAACCTATAATTCGACGGACCTGTTTGACAAAGAACTGCACTTTATATTACTAAATTTAATGTTGCCACAGTACGAGTCAGCACTACTCGATATACAAAAGGTTACCTAAGGCTTCTTTAGCTGCTCGTTTTTATTTAGATAATTTGATACTTTATTTAAAACTTTATTCAATTTGACTTTTCCGATGAAACTAAAACATCTATATTTTATCATAACTATTAAATATTTACTTAATATAATTATTAACTTGTAACACCTGTGTCCAAGTTGTAACAAGTTAGCCCTTTCCCTTTCTTACACATGAAAACAGACAAGGAGAGGGCTATCTTTTAACTGACAGATGAATTTACTTGTCGATTGTGAAACAGGCCCTTACTTTTTTGGCAGATATTCATATCACTACCTAACATCTGTAACCCTTAAAATAGGTAATCATCTATTATGCAAAATTGGTTCTTTAAGTAGGTACCTAGAGGGTTTAATTTTCTTTCGTAAAACCATTATAGATTTTAATTATGCTGATAAAATTGGTTGGTATAAGTATAATTTATTCTCGAATTAACGTGTCGGAGTTAGCATTACATTCATTAGTGGCGATGTCCTCATGGTCATCTTAATTTATGATTTCATGACATCGTGTAAGGATAATTTTTACCCATGTGATAATAAAATGTTCGCGGAACGTTCTATAGAATGAGGTGCAATGCCACCAAGATCACGATGTTTTTGTCGTCTTAATGAGTGATTTAGAGCGTCGTCCGACGGCGGCACGGCTTGTTAGCATTAGCGTGGAATGAGCGCTAAATGGCCTGTGCAAAAGTGGTTCTTTGCTAAAATTCGTACTTGGATTACTTATTCGCACGAATAACAAGACGAAAAATAAATCGGCTATATCTCGTAAATCATGTGACTCATGTAAGTCGTTTTCTTTTGAAAAGAGATTTTAGTTGTTTTTAATTTCTCAAAAATTTCAACACATAATCTTGATAGCGATCATAATTATCTATTAACTGTACCAAATTTTAACACTGTAACATTCATAGGCACTGACTTAAACGAGTGTGACATAGGTATTGACGGACAGACTTTAAGGGTTACCTACTTAAAAATTAACCTTTCTTAACGTAACTAAACGTAACTGTGGAACTTTCATATTTTCAAGTTGTAAATACATTCGTTATCTCACCTCCGCCGCTTTTGTAACACAGGTATGGAAAGCGCCACACGTTGCCCAAGCCGACGGAATAGCCCACACACGCGAGAACGAATTGAATCTTGTTCGGCCAGAAGGGTCGGCGGGGTTTTAGGTGATCTGTCTCTGCATCCTCCTCTTCTTCGTCGCAATCGCTCTCATGCGAACCCGTGTCTTCATCTGGGGGCCTGTAATTTAAAAATACACGTTGCCATAAGTACTTCTGCTTTAACCTTTTAGTCTCTGAAACGCGTTGCTTCACATACAGAATATAGTACTTTATTTAGAGGTTCACAATCGACCTGGATATAGACAAGCCTGTTGTTTTATCAAAAATTGCAACTAACATTTTTGGACACGTGTCAAAACAAAAACATCAACATAATAAAAAACCGGTCTAGTGCGAGTCGGACTCGCGTACTGAGGTTTCCGCACAAATTGTTCGTAAATCACGGGAATCTAGTCTCGAAGATTTTTCCCTCTTTTTCCGAGTTTTCCCTTGGAGCTGTGAAAAAGTCAAATACTTCTAAGCTAACGCAATCTAAAGGTACGGCCGTTTATGCCGAATATTCAAGGGAATCTCAAGGGAATCAAAACCTATAGGGTACTTCCCGTTGACTTAGAATCATGAATTTAGCAAGAAGCAATATCAAGAAGAAAACTCTCAAGTCTCTACCAGCCTAGGGATTTTGGTTTTTCTTTAGAAATATAATCTTATTATTTTGTGAATGTGGTAAGGAATTCTAAAATAAAACGTGCACGACACGCACTTGGCCGTTTTTTTTAAACTTTTTTTGTAGATACCTATTCGGTTGTATATATTTATAATAATAACGGAGATAACACGAGATTTAATACTTAAGATATCTCGCGGTATGGGATTCAGAGATTCCAGTTTAGTGTTATCTTAAGGTGTATAATTCCTAGTTCTTTAACTTACAAATATTTGTAAATATGATAGAGGGGATTTACGTGTCTGTGAGTATCAGGGTGAAGATGATGATGATGTGTCAGGTTTTAATTTAACTGTGAGTGACATGTTTACGCAACTAATTAAATAGGTACCTACTTGAATAGGTGTAGATAACAAAGAAGACGGTAAGGTCACGCGTCTGAAATTGTAAATCACCTACATACTCGTATCTACACTCTGCAGTTATACTTAGTTGGTATTATTGTAATATTAGGGTTCCGTACTTCTAAAGGAAAAAAAAACCGGTCAAGTGCGAGTCGGACGCGCGCACCGAGGGTTCCGTATTTATGATAATATGGTTGGTAAATATATGAAGATTTGCGTTTTCTTAATTCGTATGAAATTAGGTCTACTACTCTGTCAAGAAAGTACCGGGAAAAGATCAATAATACACAAACTGTTTGTTAATCATCCAAATTTATTTTATCACCTTCAAAGTATGCTCCTTCAGAAACGATACACTTACGCCAACGAATAATCCAATCATCAAAACATTTTTTAAACGCTGTTTCCGGAATTGAATTCAGTTCTCGGCGCGAATTCTCCTTTATGTCTTCTACCGATTGAAAACGGGTGCCACGAAGCGCCACTCCGAAGCTTGTTGACTAGTTTGCATGTCAAACTCGTAAACCCACGTCTCGTCACCAGTAACAATGCGTTTCATGAATGTTGGGTCGGAATTGACTCGTTCTAGCATGTCCTCAGCGACTCTCATGCGATTGAGTTTTTGGAGAAAATTCAGGTCTTTTGGGACTAGCCGAGCGGTAACATGTTTCATACCCAAATGATTAGTTAAAATAGTACGGATCGACTCGTGAGATACAGAAAGTTCGGCGGCTATCTCTCTCAAAGTTGAATGAGGATTTTCAGTCACTATTTCCTTCACTTTTGCGATGTTAACTTCAGTTGCAGACGTTGATGGCCTACCAGAGCGAGGCAAATCTTCCATCACATCTCGACCGCTTTTGAACGCTTTGTACCACTCATAAACACGTGTTTTTGATAAAGTCGAATCACCGTAAGCCTTCTGTAACATTTTCAGTGACTCCGAACACGAAATTCCATTGGCGATGCAAAATTTAAGACAAACTCTTTGTTCAATGTTTTTGTCCATTATGAAATTCGCAATACACACTAGATATGATATAACTAAAAACAGCACTGTATTTAATATAAATAACAGATGCAACTCAAACTCCGCGCCAAAATAGAAAACAGTTGTGCCAATCTAACAACAACAAAAAAAACAAAAATTTGAATTTGGAACCATAAACAAATCATCCATTCCCGATACTTTGTTGACTGAATGTATTTTGCCTAAATTTAACAGAAATGTTCAAAGTTTTTTAGTTATTTCTCAAAAACTATAAATTTTGAACATAAATAAATAAATATATATTATAATATAGATTTTCCCGTAAAATATAAGTAAGTATCTATAAGTTAAGAATTTTTCAGATTATTCGGTTCATAAACTTCGGAGATAAGGGGGAGGGAACAGACATTTTTTGAATTTTTTTGTTTGTAGATCAAAAAGTACGTCACGGAAAATTATTAAAAAAAAAGTTTTGAAATGTGCAGATTGAGCCCTTTCATATAACACCCCACTTGCTATAATCAAATCACTTTCATTTTTCAACCCGCCATTCTAGACCCCTTTTCAATTATTTATAAACAGATACGGGCAAAGAGGTTATACAACTATGCCAAATTTCATATTGATAGCTTGTGTAGTTGCTGAGAAAAACTGCTTTGATATACAGACAGACAGACAAGGAAGTCTCAGCATATAAGGGTTCCTTTTTGACCATTTTGGTACGGAACCCTAAAAACGGAACCACTTCGTTATCCGTCTGCATGTCTGTCTGTCTGTCAAGAAGTTTTTGCGTGAATGCGTAAAGGAAGTATGTATCAAGTTTTAATATCAAATACTTACTTAAACTTATGGTCTGATGGTCTGTAAAAAGTCACGCATCTAAGTCAACGCAATATAAAAATACGGCCATTTATGTCGCATATTTTGATACGAGCAAATTACTAAAAACCTATAGGATACTTCCCGTTTCCCTAGAATCATGCAATTCAACAAGTAAAGGAAAAAAATCTAAAAATTGTCAATTTGTACTTTAATTACATGAAAACAATTTTTGAAATTATGGGAAAAAATCTCCGTGACTAGATTCCCGTGATAGACGAACTATCTACGTACAAGTTTGTACCGACTCCTCGGTGCGCAAGTCAAACTCGCACATGTCTGGTTTTTTAGGGTTCCGTAGTCAAACTAGGAAAGTATAAGGGACTTTCGCCATGTCCGTCCGTCTGTCTGTCTGTCGGTCCGCAGCTTAGCTCAGAGACTCTTAGTACTAGAAAGGTGGTAAGATAAAATCTTGAAAAAACATTTTTTAGGATACCTCCCCTACACGTAAAGTGGGGATGTTTTATTTTTTTTCTCGTATAATATCCCATGGTGCGGGATGTCGTTGGATAGGCCTTTCAAAAATATTTTTTTTCAAAACAATTTTCCGATTAAGGGATCCGTTTGTGAAATATTAAGCTTTAAAGTGATAATTTTTGTTAGAGTCAAGTGTCCCCCCGTATTATGACCTCACAGATTTTTTGTGGGTAAGGACTACTATAAACACGTAAGTAGTACATTATTTTATGTATCATCAATATGGACTGAGGGACGGGAATCGGAAAAGGACATTTTTGTAATTTATCCAGTTTCCGTTCCACCTAGGTAGCTCCAGGAAACGAACTTTGATATATAATTTAATAATCTTCTTTTGAGTTTCCTCGATTATTTCGCAGTTTTACCTGCACGATAGTAGGGTCCATGAGGATGTAGTTAGTTTTAGTTAGTGTTAGCTTTGTCAGTAATTCTTTAGTAAGATAAAGGCGCGTTAGGTACTTTTGTTTTTAACTGACCACTTGTTCCCCTCAGTGACTTCGGTCAGGAAGTCCGGCTCGTTGCTATAGTCTTCCGTCATTATTCAATAAGTGTCCAAGTCGGAGTGCATTTGCGATTATTACTCAGTCGGCTATTGTTAGGTTTCATGGATCCTACATTAAGATCAATTTTCATGTAGCCCGGTAGCTATTCGATGTTGTTAAAATGTAGTTTACTACAATGCAATGTATATAATGCATCTTGTCATAAATCAAGACAAACTGCTTTCAGAGCAGATCGCCTAACAGGGATTGATCGATGTTTGCTTATTATCAGTTGATCAATGTCTACAATCGTAGACATACTCGGCTCTCGGCATTCACGATTCAATAAATACCTAATATATGTACATATTGGTGTAAATATATATAAAATAGTAATTTGGAAATATTAATTTACAAGAAATATTTTGCTGCAATGTAGTTTTTTATCTAAGTGCATTTCTGTAAGGAAATAAATTGTGGGTTATTATGTTTATTTATAGTTCGAAGAGCACTTTCTATTTGCTTAGTTAGCAGTGGTTCATAAAACGATTAATATATCACGAGACCCTTGTTAACTGTGACTTTTAACAATTTTCTAGTTGGGTTTGGGCTAACTTTTTAAAGGTGGATGTTTTAAGATTACTGTCTCTTCGTTTACCGTTTAGCCTTGTCAGGTGTTTGGTTTTAAAGATGGATAACTCATACAGTAGATTAGTTTGACGTCATATAGAGCTCAAGGGATTTAGTACTTAGACCGGTCAAGGCGATTTACCAGATGATAGATAATTCCCGTGGAGAAATTTCTGTAGCGTAATAATTTTGTGACCCTGTACAAATATTATGTGTTTTTTTACAGGCGCAATAGTAAAACTAGGAAGCAAACAAAGGTTCAAAATTATCTACTTGGCACCGATATCATCATCATCATCATCATCAGCCGCAAGACGTCCACTGCTGGACAAAGGCCTTCCCCAAGGTTTTCCACAACGACCGGTCCTCTGCTGCTGTCATCCAGCGGTTTCCCGCGACCTTTGTCAGATCGTCGGTCCACCTTGTGGAAGGCCTGCCGACACTTCGTCTCCCGGTTCGCGGTCGCCACTCTAGAACCTTTCCGCTCCAACCGCCCGATATCGCGGACACATATTTCTTAGATGGTTCTTTAATGTCCGATCCCTATATTTAATCCGCGGATGGATAAGGTCACTTCAAATTAAAATCACATTACATGTTACATGTTGTAATAAAGTTTGTCACATGTTGTAAAATATGTCGCATGTTGGTTTGAATACAGGAACCGGACATAAATGTCTGGAATGAAATGTTTTAACCATGCACGCCCGTGCCGCCGTGCATAGGTACCTAATCTATTTTAGTAAAGCTACTAGTAAGTATATTAACGTATTTTAATCATTATCAGGAAGGAGGTGATAAGAATGGGCGCACGATGATCGTTATTGTTGCTTCCAAGATAAAATACGGGAAGATATCAGAGTTGCAGCCTTAGATAGATATATCATTTCCAGTCAATGAAGGTCAAGTCGGGTAACATACCCCAGATGTAAATCTAATGGGATTTTATAGGATTGCCTCGAGATGTTTCAAATGACACTTGACGTATGATAAGCGCTAATAAGTACTTCAGAAAAATTGCATTCGAAGACCTGTCACAACGTCAAACGTCGATAATGTTTCACCGTGGTTTCACCAGTATATAGGTACGATGCGCACGTCAATCAATGAATAACGTGATAATTTTCGTTTCCGATTTGATTGCTCCATCATCCATTTGCACCTTAGCGGTTTGCCTTAAACAATGTCGATTGAATGTACCTAAGCAAATTTGCAAGTTATTACCTACTACTATACGTATGTATAGGTTGTATACGCATACAACCTTTATTAAATATTAATTTGGGTTCACTACAGTACAGGTTATTTTAGTTTTGTTGGTTTAAGGATGGACTTATATAAGGGGGATATTGTCAATTCGTCGCATATGTATTTTTTTAACCTGGTATGCTCTTTATATTATTATATAATATTGGTGAGGTGAGTTGTGTTTAATTGACTTATATTTGGTAGTAGGATACAGTTACTCTAATAATTTACTCGTATTACGTATAGTGTCTGAATCTGCGAAGGCGCGCGTGGAATTTACGTCTATCACTAGGTATACCCGTTTGCTGGGTTGCTCGATGTGCATCCTAATTCTAAGCGTATTAAAATGTATTAAGTGTAAGTAGGTAGGTATATAAAGCGGCACGCATGAAGAAATAAAGTTCATTCGACTCTATTCATTTCAATTATTCTTACAGTTTTTAAATATATATTTTTCAAATTTTTTTCATATACTACAATTTTAATAGAAGGTCCGGAAGCCGGCAAGTTTAAAGACGGCATAAAAATTATTTGAATTGGCCCGTGGATTGTTTTTACAAACACAAATTAACTTGCTAAATTTCTGATGACTTTTCCCTAACTCGGTAGGGCATAGTGGTAGTTTTTTAGGGTTCCGTATCTTTCATTCGGTTTTGCCATCACATGCGGGATTGGCTCGCAACACTAACCCGTATAAAATGTAAGGGATGCGGGAATCCCGCGTGCACAAGGCATATCTGCATGAAAGGGAATGTAAATACCTATGCAGTGCAATATTATATCATTTTAAGATTAAGTCGACAAAAGAGCTTTTTTTTAAACAACTTATATTTTATTTCATTCAGGCGGTGTAACAATAAATTGATGCCGGTTTTTAACTTTCATTCCCTTGGATAACTAGTGTTTTACCAGGCGTCCCCTAGTTTTGCAGACACTCATTTCATCGAATGTGTCGTTTCACCGAATTTCATTTCATCTAATGCTAATTTCTGCTGAAACCTTATTGTTTTCAGGTTATCTTAAGCATGCGTTACGTAGGTTAGGTTAGACCTGTGAGCCTGTGACCATCAAAACATTATAACTCCTGCACGTGGCAATGACTGTCGATGAAATGAAAATTCGGCGAAGTTAATCATTCTATGAAATGAGTGTCGGTGATTCAAGGGTAAACCGTTTACCAATACCACCAGAAATAGCCTACTCTCTTTCTCTTCCTCTACCTAGCTATTATTGACCATACATTGGGCGTCAAAGTCAAACATGTACATTATGATATTTATTTCGTATTTTTTGCTAGAGGTCTTAAAGTTACGTTTGCCATAATTTCAAGGGTTAATCTCTCATGACATGAGGTTTGCCTTTCCTTATTCTTCTTCACTTCGCTCTCGAAAACAGTTCACTCTCAATAAATATGATTAAGTAATGAATGTCGGTTAAAGGGAATATGAATCGTTAAAAGGTAGATTCATTTATGCATGTATGTAGCAAATTCCCTTAATATTTTAGCTTGAGCTGCTCTATCAGCCCTCTTAGTTTTTAGGGACATCCTGTGTAGGGTGAGGCACGAATGTTGCTACATAATATATAACCGAAAAGGTTCTACATTGTAGCAACATTCGTGCCTCGCCCTATAGAATCTAAATAAATAAATAAATATTTGGTTCAGATCGCTTCCGTTTCGCTTAAACGGCGTTAGATTAAACTTATTCTATTTTTACTATTGTATATTTAATTACACTATATTTTTTTAAAGCAGAATAACATATTTTTCTTCCTGAACGATATTAATACATTGTAGGTTAACATTTTTATTTAAAGTTGTTATTTTTACAGATAACAAATAATAAAGCGTCGCAGCAGCTGTGACAATGGTAAGTAATTTTGGAAATATTTTAAGAGTAAGTAGTAACTTGTTTCACTACAATTTACCTGCTTACATATTTTTATACGGCTACAATTTCAAGGCACAGTCAAATAAATATACCTATCAATCAAATAAATATCAAATAAATATCCTATAAGACATCAAAAATATCTAAACGCCGCAGAGCCACTGACAATAAGGTCTTTGTATATTCATGTATTTGAGGTGTTCGATGTATATATACCATACAAATTTAATGACGCTAGTTTTATTTTGCGATTTGTTTTATCGTGTTGTTTTCGTGACGTCCGTAGGTGTTTAAAAACATTGATTTTTTTTCGTTACGCAATTAAAATAACATAAACAAACAAAATAAAAAATATCTTGTATTAGTCAGGGATGATGTGTAGCGTCATATTAGTGAAACAATTTTTAAAATCGGTCCTGTAATTAGTTCCAGAGATAATCCCTAATATTACAAACAAAAACAAAATTTTACCACTCTATAATGTTAGTATAGATAACAAAATGTATATCTACAGAGTCAACAATCTAAAGGTCAGTCCGGGGAAGTCAGAAAAATAGACAAATAAATTGATTCTTAAGTTCTTAAGAACCATGTCGTCAATTTTAGAATTATAGACATCTCACACACAAAACTTTGAATGAAATCGTTTTTCTTCTTTTTTTTAACGTAATATATTGACGGGTGCTTGGGACCACCGGTAATGCCTTATAATATAAAATTAAGTCGGGTAGTGTAGGTACCTACTCGTACCTGTGTGTTACTGAATTATAAATAAGCTAATTAAAAAAACCACTTGTATCTGTCTCATTTCCTTTGTTATTGACTTGAAATGTTCAACGGAGCAGGAAATAGCATGAATGATGCCGAATTATTATTACATGTTTCGTGTATTCATAGGCATCATTGTTTCATCGAGACTGTGCTTGTTTCCTGTTAAATATCTAATCCTAAATGTTATTTTACATGAGTTCACTCCTGTTCGCAAGTGAGGTTTTTAAATCAGAATAGTTATAATAGAATCGGGTGCGTAGTTATTGTACAGAAGTAGGCGTAGTGTTTTATGTACTAACTGCCGCACTCAGAGACGTCAATTAAGTTTTAAGTTTAATTAAAGTGGCTGCGTCTTATTCTATTGCTATAGCAAAGAAAGTGACAGCAGCTACTTTAATGAAACTTAAATCTTAATTGACGTAGAGAGAGTGCGGCCGTAAGTAATATGTTTCACTCACCATGAATTCTCTAATACTGTTAAAGACACACTTGAAATCTGGAAAGAACATTTTCGTTTCTCACTAAAATGTTTAATTATTAATGGGGATGTATTGGTGGATCATAGTTTAAACCGGTCAATAAGTTGAAGTCGATTTTTCGCGAGTTATATGTATGTATCATATTGAACGTTTAATCCACTCATTATCATGATGAATGCATAGGTACTAGCATGATAAAATGAATATAGTTATTGTCGACAATAATAACAAAAACTTTAACATAGTATTATTAACCAAAGGTGAGGTGTCATCAATAAATCCGTTCTAAACGCATTGCAAAATAATATTATTATCCAGACATTTCACGTAGGTACACTAGGTATGTGTTATAGGCACAGGCCGGTTTACCTACTAGATCGCTATTTCGTCGGTGATACTGCAATACCGCGTAACTAAAAAATTCAACAGGTTGTAAAATGCACCGTACTAACTTACTTTGCGAGATGCATTTTGCTCTTTCTTGAATTTGTTAGTTACGCGGTATTGCAGTATCACCGATGATTTACGTTTGCAGTCAATGTCGCATATTACAACCAAGTCATAAGTAGTCATAACATTAAGATTATAGATTCATATTCGTCCTCTAAATAAACGTGCTCAAGTTGAACTGACAAGTAATTGAATAAGTAGTAATGACGAGTGTAAAGGATGTATCTTTAAAGATACTCACGTAGAAGGACGCACTAGATGAAACAGTTCCGTAGGCGAAGTCGGTACTCGTTTTATAACCATTTTGCGACCATCAGTGCAGCCCATTCCGATGGATGCCAGAGACCTGACTGACGGCGCTCCGTACTGGTTGGTGCCGCTGTCGGATCCCTCGGGATAAGGGGTCACCTGCTCGTAGGGGCGCAAGCACCTGGCTGATGCTGCCCCTGAGGCGGTAGCCACATCGCGTATTCTGTGTGTATCGCTGAAGCTCTTTACTTTACGCATTTGTCCAGAGGGCGTTACTATCGGTGTTGGTGATTTCGCATCGAGAAGCTTTGAATGTTCCTCGTCCGGGTCGTCATACTGTTCCACGGTGATGGCCACGCTGGGCGCGGCGGCTTCCGCTGCAGACTCGACCTTACTCATAGTACGAGTATCATAATCACAGGGCCATAACGCGGTGACTGATGTCGCGTTCGCCGCTAGCGACACGCGACGGCTGAATAATGAGCGGACGCAAGCGAACGAGGTCGCTCTTAGCGTTGCGAACACTGGACTGTATCCGACCGTCAATCGTAGCAATTGGTGAATAACTGCGATTCTAGGTAGTGGGGAGACCACAGGAAGGGGGGCGGGTAGGGGGCCGCGCCTGCGCCCGGCGCCGCTGTGCTGCGACGACAGTTACGTCACGCCTGCGCTTGCGTTTACGCCACAGCTACATTATAAGATAAATATCTTTAAATCAACATTTTATTCGCTCTGATGTTAATCTTAATCGTCGTAATATAAGAAATATGTACGCTAAGATATAATCTCATTAATACCATAATAATTCTTTATTTAGGTAACTACTTAAGATAAATTGTCACCATAGTGCCGTGCAAAATCAAATACAAGTAATTATGAGTGTCCGCTTGTTTTGCAAACACTCATTTTATCGAATGTGTCGGTTCTCTGAATTTCATTTCATCGAAAGCTATTTCTGCTGAATCCTTATTGTTTTCAGGTTATCTTAATGGGTTACGTAGTTTAGGTTAGGTTAGACCTGTGACCAACAAAAATTATAACAACTGCAAGTGGAAATGCCTGTCGATGTAATGAAAATTCGACGAAGTAAAACAATCTATGAATGTCGGTGATTCAAGGATAAACCGTAATTACGACAAAGTAGGCGCCATTAATTAAATCGTGAACTGAGTAGAGTGATCCAAAATAAAAATAAAAAGTATAGAAGAAAATAAATAAAAATTATTCATTTGGAATACGAACAAAGCTAGCCACATCTTGTGTCACTTTGAAGAATTGAACAGTCCTTTTTAGGGTTTCGTACCAAAATGGTAAAAAAGGAACCCTTATGGTGAGACTTCGTTGTCTGTCTGTATGTCACAGCAGTTTTTCTCAGCAACTACACAAGCTATCAACTTGAAATTTGGCATAGTTGTATAACTTCCTTGCCCGCATTTGTTTTTATTAAAAAATATGAAATTAATTTTATAAATAATTAAAAAGGGGTCTAGAAATGAAGAAGCAAGTGGGGTGTCATATGAAAGGGCTTAATCTGCACATTTCAAAACTATTTTTTTTTATAATTTTCCGTAGATCTTATCGCATACGAATTAAAGTACACATATATATATATATATAGTAAACCCCCGGCAGGAAAATTAAACTCCAAAAAGTAAATAAATAATATGGCCCTTAAAGCTTAATGTCAGTGCCTAGTAATATTTTGATTCAAGCGTTCGTCACGTCCGACAAAGACATAAACGGGCTCCGATCACGACGGACACAGGACGGACTTCGTCACTACAAGGTTTCAAGTATTAAAAACTCCCGACAAAATCGCTTTCAAAGCTCATAACTTTTAAACGGCTTATCAGATTTTCATCAAACCAAGCTAAGAACACTCTCGATAAAGTCACCTTTCTAACCAAAAAACTAAATCAAAATCGGTCCATCCACATGCCACAGACAGATACACAGATACACATGTAAAATTTATAACACCCCTCTTTTTGCGTCGGGGGTTAAAAATGTATATTTTTGAACTACGGACTTAAATACGGAACCCTCGGTGCGTAAGTCCGACTCGAACTTGACCGGTTTTTTTTTGTTCCACGCTGCCAACTAAAACTAGTAACAGACGCTCGAACTTGGTCCGGTCCGGACAACGGATTTGGTTCGCTCCGTACCAGATCCGGCCGTGTGTAGAGCAGTCTGCGGACCATATCCGCCGACATGATCCGCAGACTGCTCTACACACGGCCGGATCTAGTTTGAAGGGTTCCGTCAATTTCCCTGGGATTCCATTATCAGATCCTGAAAGATTTTCCAAAAACGCCAAAGCTCGTATTTTATATTTATTAGTCTAGAAACCAATTTTCATACCTCTATGTCTAACCAAACTCTCTTACAAACTGCCACCCCCAATTTCACCCCCTTAGGGGTAGTGTTTCGAAAATCACCGAAAGTAGTAGGTAGGTACCTACTCTTGGTTTGTAAGCAGTAGCCTAAACACCAACTTCCTTAACTTCAAAATTGACTTCACTCCCTTACAAACTTTCAGCTCCCATTTCACCCACTTAGGGATAGTTTTTCGGAAATCACTAAATGTATTATTTTTTATTTGTTAAGTGCCCTTTATACCATTTTCCACGTTTCTAACTTCAAGAATGACCAAACCCCCCATACAAATTTTAACCCCCCATTTCAGCCCCTTAGGGATACGGTGCGTCCTGTAGCTCGTCCTGTAGCTAAACTTTATGTAGACATTTTTGTCAGAAGTCTAACCATAATCCTACTCATACAGATATTCGAGATACATATGAGCCCCCACCCTTGAAGACTTTTAGTATGTTCATCTGGACACCTCAATGTACAGTACTTCCAGTTTCTTAATAGGGTTCGGCTGGCTATCGATATCACACTTGCACTCGCAACGGACAGTACCTGTATTTGTCACTCGTGTGTCACAGAAAAACGAAGATTGCCGATAGTTATTAAGAAACTTGAAGTACCTACTGTAGGTATAACTGTACCAATTTACAAAACTACACGAATTATTTCCCTTGATTGCCCATATTCGGCTTAATTTGCCCATAGTTATAGTACCTAGTAGGTACATGCATGATAGTTACGTAGGTACAGTCACCACACGGGATTGTTGAGCCACCATAGAACTCTGTCATAATGACAACGTCAAGTCACTCAAAAGAAATTACGTCAAAATTTTTCGTCGACTTTCTGTGAGAGGGTTCTATAGTGGCTCAACAATCCCGTGTGGTGACTGTACATATAACTTACCAGATTTTATTATATTTCTTTGGGGAGTCGAGAAGTACGGGCACACGAGACATCGGAAATATGATTTTGATGTTACCAAGTCGGTAATTCGTTACAACTGGCTATAAGAAAAGTTAGGAAATTATATATATATAACCTTCTGGCCGTCACGCCCCTTTTGTAAATAGCAGATGTTTGTCGCAATTCGTTACCTTTTCATTAACGCTTCTTATTTACAAGTCCATTGATATTAGTTCCATTCCTGAACGCTATCGTTACGGAGGTCGCACACCGCGACTTTTTGTAGCGATGCAGTAGCGCGCTTCGCCTGTCGCATATTTGCAAAGCGCTACAGAAGCGATGCTGTAGCAATACGGTCGCTTTGTATCGATACAAACGCGCGACTATCGCGATGCTACAAAAAGTCGCCGTATGCGACTTCCCAGTAGCGTCCAAAGACATTCTACAGCGCACAACTACATCGATGCTGCATCGCATCTAAATCAATTCTGTATCGTGACTGTATCGACACTATATCGCGGCTGTATCGATGCTGTATCGCGGCTGTATCAATGCTATATCGCGATGTGCGACCTTCCTTACGCTTTTTAAATCTACAGACAGGTACGATTTAGTTACTTACTTCCTTACTAAGTAATCCATACCTACTAATATTTTGCTAATATTATATATGCGAAAGTATCTCTGTTTGTTTGTTTGTTTGTTTGTTACCTTTTAACGATAAAGTGGCTGAACGGATCTTGATCTTGAAAAGAAAGTCATCTTACCTCGGGGAAGGAGATAAGCTACTTTATATCCCGGAAATTTAGTCTGTTCCCGAGGGACTTTCGATAAACGAGTTCTATGCGGACGTAGCGGCGGGCTCTTCCTAGTATTACGTATAAATGCGAAAGTGTGTTTGTTTGTTATGTCTTTGCGGTTTAACCCCTCAACAAATAGACATGACATTTGGTGCAGGTAGATATAGTTTGCAGCCCGGAAACGATGCCGATGTATATAAGCGACGTATCGGCGACGATGTATAGGCTACTTTTTATCTCGGAAAATTGAATCGTTCTCGAAGCAACAGCGAGCAACGGCTACTTCGAAGTAGCGGGCAAAATCTAGTTTTATATAAATGTATGTATTTTATAGGGTTTACCCTTTAATCACCGACTCTCACTTTATATAATGTTATGCTTCGCCGAATTTTCATTTCATCGACAAGCATTTCCAGGTACAGAAGTTATTATTTTTTGGTGGTCACAAGTCTAACCTAGGTTAGGTTAGCGTAACCTACGTAACCCATGCTCAAGATAACCTGAAAACGATAAGGGTTCAGCAGAAATTAGCTTTAGATGAAATGGAATTCGGTGAAACGACACATTCGATGATATAAACTTCCAAGGTAAACTTTCCAAAAGTAGTACTTAGTTAATTTGTAATTTGGGTAACAAGAAAATGGGTAATAAGAAAATGTAACGTGAGCGCGATCTCGCCAACAAACCGTCTTGTCAGTTTGGCGGGTTAACTTGGCATGATTACCTGTTATGTACGCTTCGAAATAATGAATAAAAATAAAATGATTGTCTGCAAAACAAGGGGACACGATTTTATAGCCATAAAAGACAAACCACCTGATAGTGGTAAGCGGTCGCCGGCGCAATAACGTCAGCAATGCCAGGGACACGGCCAAGTCCCTGTCTAATTTCAGTGAACACTCTTTTTAAGCCGCGTTTATTTACTTTTGAACGGGTCAAATAAATGGTTTCAAAATCATATTTATGAGTGCGAACTCCCAAACAGACATACCTATTGGTAATGAATTAAAAGCAGTATGATTAAAATGTCAAGTCCTTAATAAACGTGTTATGGGATTTTTATCTGCGGTTCGAGTGAGGTAGGTCAGGTAGGAGATGTTTGGAGAAAATATATTATTAATCATTGCTCTTAATGTTTCCTGATATACATTGAAAAGCCATGAATGGCTTGGTACAGTTGTATGTCCAGTTGTTGCATGTGTGCGCTTAGCCAAACTGCGGCACATATTCTGCTGTGAATTAGAACAAACCAAGACTACGGATCGTATGGATAACGTCGGCGTTAGCTCTCCAGGTAAGACGGTGTTGAATGCTTTTCAGAGTCTGGAGCTTTTTGGCGGTTTGTTCTGGTATGGGGTGCGTACTCGAAACTTTGGACAAGGGAAACTCCTAGGTACTTTGACGTAAGGTTGTACTTACGGATTGTGCCTCTAAAATTGATTTTTGGTTTGTATTTCGCCTCTCCGTTACAAAGACGAAAAGTTGTGTCCTCAGTTCTACCCAATGCGTTGCGTGCATTGCGTAGGTTCTCTAGGGCTTGATTCGATGTATCCTCCGAATTGTTGAGGTGACTGTGGTGGCTAGCAATAGCAACATCGTTAGCGTACAAGAATTCCAAAATCAACGTTTCCGGTGTGTCACTCATGCATGTAGGTACAACATAAACAGGAGCGGAGCCCGAATTGCACTTCCTTTGTTGAACTTCCTAATATACAGCTCTCTTGGGATAGTTGCATTGCATAATATCGATTATCCAAGAATGTTTGGTACATATTTTTAAAGGCATATTATCTACTTTGTTTTTACATCAGTGCTGAGAGCAAGTTCTTCTAGTTTAATTGTTTTCTTTGTGCCGTATTTGTCTTGTTAACATTGTCCTGCGCTCAGGCTCGCATCGCATAGATGCCATATACAGGGTGGCCATATAAACGGAAGGGGGGGTTAGGAGACAGTATTTTTGATCGATTTGACTCTTCATCGGTGTCCGGAAATTGACGGTTCCAAAGTTATTACTTTTTTGTGATTTATTATTTTTGTGATTTGTGATTTCTACAGGCAATTTTGAAGTTTTTTTGGATCATATTAAGAGAAATGTACCTTTCCAATAGTAACTTTAAAAAAAATGCTAGGCAGTGTGTGTGTGTGTGGTTTTTTTTTTGGGAAATAAGGGAGAAGGGATGACAATTCAAACACATCGTTATTTATTAATTGTTTACTTAACCTATGTTTATTTTACATAAAAATCTGGTGATTTCTGACAATGTATGGGTATTATGAATATCACAAAATTCGAAGGATTTGACGACTCCACGTTAATAAAGATACAATATAATCTAAAAAGGGCGCTGCGAGCGCGAGCGAGGGGCGTGGTGAGACACGCGGCGCTCCCGGCGCCCTAGCCCGGCGGTCCTCCGGCGGCGCGCACATATTAAAGCTAAGTGAGTAAGAAGAAAGGAGCCGACACCGCCCGGCGCCGGCGGAGGAGCGGGGCAAGGACTAGTGTAGTGTGCTTTAGCGCTGGAACAGCGGATTTGGGAAGTCAGGCGGGTGCGGCAGAGGCGCGGGCGGCGGGCGCGCGCGGCGCCACGCCACTAGCCAGCAGGCCACGGCCGCTGCCACTGCGACTAGCGCAAGCAGCGCTGTGAGGGCCAGCGCCACCGCCAGCCCAGCCGCCGACACGCACACGTCGCCGGCTCCGCCAGCCGCCTCCCCGCCGCCGCTGGACGCGTCGCGCTGCCGGGCCACTCGCGACGGGTCGCGCCGTTCTAGCGTCAATATTTGATTCGATTCGACTTTAACTTCTTCTCGAATTTGGTCCTCTCTAGTTGTCAGAGGGCCTTCGTCATCGATCGCTTCTCGTTTTCTTCGTTTTCCGAACGCATCCGCTCCGCGACAATTAACCTATTAAAATTTTCAAAATTATAGATTACCTATATCTAAGTTCAAACAGGACATAGGACAAAATCCATTTATTTATTTATAGATAGTATCACAACTCGAATGGATCGAACGGTTGAGTCTAGACACACGGCAGTGTCTCTGGACTTTTTTCCCAGTGAAGCAAGAACCTGATTTTTGAAGTGAAAATTTTAGGCGGCGATTCGATAATCGATAAGTGGACGAGAATAAAATTGAGAGAAAACGTGTAGGAAACGTTACGTTACATGAAAGAGAAGAAATATATATTCCCACGCCATGTTTTATGCATTTCCGAGATTACACGATCAATAGGCCGTTTAAATATTGTAAAATATCGTTTGTGATAAAATTATTAGTCTGTATAAAATAAACAAAAATAAAATAAAAATATCATTAACAACTCTGAACAATTGTGATAATTATAATTAATAATAAATACTTAATTGTCATAATTATACTTGATTACTATTATTATTAAACTTAATTTTAATATTTCAAGTTGTAACTATTTTCAATTGAATGACCTGTAAAATGTTATTGTTTATTTTACCAATAAATCCTCTATTACCGTATAAACACGAACACAAATCGCATTATGACAATGACAGACTAGTCTTACCGTTTGAGCAGTTTGCTTTATAGTAAAACTTTGTTGGTTACTGCAGTGTGCTATAGTAATGTTTAAAAACAGTCGCTATGGTAGTACTCCAATCAGCAATTTAAACTAGTCAGTCGTTTGGTTGTCATAAGTAGTTGTTATGTCACCACTTGCCATTTGGGCCACTTGAGCTTCGATTTTGCTTTGGACCATAGAGAGTTGCTCTGGTCCAAAGCAAAATGGAAACTTAAGTGACTCAACAATTAAAGTTATTTTATTTAAGAAGTTTGACTTCTATCACGTTTACGGTGATGTACGCGTAATTTTTTTATACAGATTGCTTAAACATGCGACCTGAAGCCCAGTAAAAAAAAGGTTCTAAAATTATCCTACAAAAAGTTATTAATTTCCAAAAAAATGCTTAAGTATTTTTCAGACTGACTGAAAATCTAGGCTATATTAGCCTTTATTAACGTAATTACTAATCACATAAATCTAGTGTTTAGTTATTTGTCTTACCGGTTGACATTTTCCGAAACAGACGCGTATGTTACATTGGAAGCGTATGTTGTCGCTACTAGGAAATTTAAACGCATTGAAAGCGGCGCGTAGCGCGCTGCCGTCTTCGCTGCGCTCCCAATCGCCGAAGATCGT
Organism: Tortrix viridana; assembly: GCA_963241965.1. Classification (NCBI taxonomy): domain Eukaryota; kingdom Metazoa; phylum Arthropoda; class Insecta; order Lepidoptera; family Tortricidae; genus Tortrix; species Tortrix viridana. Next base: position 8,402,583 of record OY725174.1, read on the forward strand.
AGCGTCCGTGGCACAACCGTCCGCGTCTGTCACTGTGTATTCATTCTCCACTTTCGTTGATGCTTCGCTCGTCTTTGCGATACAACTGCGTGCAAATCCGCCATAGATGCCTTTGGAGAAAACAAGTTGCCTTACAGTAATCTATTATATTTTGACCGTAAATATTTTTTAAACAAACAAAATATCTAATTTAGCGAAACTTTGTGTAGATACTTACTTGACGGCTGAACGTCGACTTGCAGAACGAGATTCTCCCCGATCTCAGCTGAGCTAACCTCGTCTCCAGTTCGTGATACAATTCGCATCGAACACGTGGGAGGGGGGCCGGTGTTGGCGATAGTACCGGCCGTAGTCAACATGGACACGTTGAATGCCAGCGTCACATTCTTTTCACCGGTCTGATAGATACATTTGATGTGGAACGCTTTGGCATTTGATGTAAGCAGTGTTGGATGGATTTGCATCACTAGCACGAAGCTTGCCATGCCCTGAAAAGGAGAAAAACCGTAAAGCGATATAATTTCTTTACTTAACAAGAAGAATCTTTGTAAGCCATTTATTGTACAAACAATGAAGTTGTTGTATATTCGCAGGCAATAAGGAAGCAGGAAAACGGAACCAAACAAGAAAAATAAACAAAACGGAATAACTTACATTAACGTGCACCAAGCCGCAGTCTCCGAAGCGCACAGTAAAATCGACAAGGTTCTCCTCGTGCACAGGTATATGCACCACAAGTCTGCAACGTTCATCCTTACTGTAGCCTTTAACGTATAACACCCCATTGAAGTCCTTGATCTTCAGGCTCACTCGCACTGCGTCAGCGAGGCAGAATACCTAAAATTTAAGTTCATGATTAATTATAAGTACCTACAGATTTTTTCCAAGTACTTAGTTTAAATCTCTTTCCCAAAATGATGGGTCACGTAGGCCCTGCAACTGATAGGACGACATCAGCAACACGTCGACCCAGCCGTGTCGTTGGGCAGCCTGTGAGGCGGGAACCCTGGTTTTAACGGTTTCGAATTACGTACCTCCATGTCTGGAAGAGGGAAGTCCGTACGATAGTTTGGCGTGGTAGCATTGCATTGTTCTTTGGGGTTTCCAGTGTATCCGTTAGCGCAATTGCATATAGAACGGTGACCCTGGGCAGTGCAGATGGCATGCAGGCCACAGGGTTCGGCCTTGCAGGTTGAGATGCAGACACTGTTGCGGCAGACATCGCGGTCGTCGCAGTCGTCATCACGGCGGCAGCTGGCGGCAGGCACACACTCATCACCGCGCAATACTAGCCCTCGAGTCGCGTCGCACACGCAACGCCCGCGCGAGTCCACGACGCGCCCCTCCGATGCATGACACGGTGCGCATTTGCCGTTTACGTCAACTGCATGGCCTTCTATGCATACGGCGGTTGGCGCTGCAATAAAAGTAATTACGAAATAAGCACCTGATAATGCATTAAACGCGTTTAAAGCTAATAAAATAACGCATAAGGTGCGTTTTAAATTCATACAAATAAGTTAATGTTAAGCTCAACTGTGATACTGTGAAATGAGAGTACTTACGTTTATTGGGTGTGCATTCAATTAGCGCGTTTCCGCTGTATCCAGGCAAACATTCACAAATCATTGTCCTTACTGGTAACGTGTCGACCACTCTACACTCTGCCTTATCACCACAAGGAATGGTCTCAAGGCAAGGGTTGACGCACTTGGCGTTCAGACACGCTGTTCCTGCCGAACATTCTATATCGGAACTGCATTCTGGTCCCGGAATTTTAATACATCCCTTTTCAGTACTCTGATAACCTGGCGGACAGATGCAATGTACTTCGTGAAGGTGTACTCTGCATTCTGCAGGTTGTTCACAGGTATTCTCTGTGCAGGGTTCAATACATTGAGAGTTAATACACAATCTATCAGATGGACAGTCTGAGTTGGTTCGGCAATCAATGGGCGTACATCCAATCGAAGGATTACCGGCAGTTCCAATTTGACAGCGACAATAAGCACGATGATTAGTTCCATAGCATTCAGCTGAAACTCCACATATTTCTACATCGACTGAACATGCTGGCACACATCGGTTATTGATACAAGTTTCATCGTCTGAGCATTGAGAATCTGAACGGCATATTACATCATAACAGCCAGTGCGTGCGTCGCCAATAAATCCTGGTCGACACGCACAGACTGGCTTATGATTCTTTATTTGACAATCAGCATTCGGTCCGCATTCACAAGGATTTTGGCAAACTGAAGAAATGCAAGTGTGGTTTGATGAGCAATTTGTATCGATTTCGCAAATTTTAGTTGTTGTTATTGTTGGGATTGGACGGCATAATCCCCCACCGCTGCTTATGTAGCCCGGTGGACAAGTACAAATCATAGTGCGGACAGGTAATGTAGGCGAAACATCACATTGAGCAGGCGTGGCGCATGGTTTTAGTACTGTGCAAGGGTTAACGCATTTAGACGATAAACAGGCTGATTTAGATGGACAATCTGCATCAATGTAGCATTCTGCTGTATTTTCTGGTTTACATTCCACATAGGGGCTTCCAAAGAATCCTTGTTCACATTTACAAACTGCTATGTGATTTCGCACCAGGCAAAGTGCGTTTGTGCCGCAATTTGTGTTTCTATAGCATGGGTTGATGCACCTGTGTGCGTGACATTCTTTATCCACTGGACAATCGCCGTTTGATCTACATTCGATTGCATTGCAGCCTACATATGCGTCTCCTTCGAATCCAGAACGACAGCGGCAAAGTGGTTGGTTCTTTTCTACATAACAATCAGCATTGGGTCCACAATTATTCTTTAATAAGCATGGGCTTACACAATTGCCGTTGACGCAGGCTTGATGTGACTCGCACTCTGTATCCGAGCGGCAGCCAACTGTACGACAAGTATAATATGGGTTTCCATCAAAGCCTTCACGGCATGAACATACTGGACGATGGTTTCGCACGAAACATTCTGCGTTCTCACCACAGTTACAAGGATTTCGGCAAATTCTGTTGACACAAGATTCGTGATCGATACAATCATCGTCAGTTGAACAACTCGGAGGTGGTAATTGTGCGGGTTTGCAAGCGCCATCGACATCGGGAATGAATCCCTCAGCGCAGCGGCATATTAAAGTGCGGAAAGGTATACTATCCGAAACTGAACACCGTGCGTTGTTCTGACATGGCTGTAATTCGGTGCAAGCTTCACGACATTGATCTCTAAGACATGCGTGGCCACTCGGACAGTCACTGTCCATTAGACATTCTGGTCCTACTGGGACTTTCTGGCAGTAAGTTAGAGGGTCACCAATAGGAAACGCGGGCGGGCATTTGCAAGACGCAGCGTGGTTCCTTGCGAAGCACTCAGCGTTGCTCGCGCAGGGACTTCGACTATCTGTTGAACACGCATGGCGGCAAACTCCTTTAGTGCACACGCTGTCATCGTTACAATCGGCATTTATTTCGCACTCTACTGGTTGGCATCTGGTGAATGGGTTCCCGCTAGTTCCGATTGGACAGCGGCAGTTTGCTCGATGTGATCTACCAAAGCATTCTGCACTGATAGAGCATGGTGCTTCCAATGTGCAGGGATTGATGCAAGCGCCGTTGTAACATGTGTCACTGTCAAGGCACTCGGAGTCCGATGAACATCCAACTGCCAAAAATAAAAATATAATATAGATACATAAGTACGATATCGAAATAAAAATGGAATACTCATATAATTGATAAAAACAAACCTTTAGTGCAACCAACATACGGGTTGCCTGAATAACCTTCTTTACAGTAGCATACGGGATGGTGTCTCACAACTGTGCACTCTGCATGTGATCCACACGCGCATGGCTTGGCGCAAACATTGTTTATGCATGCTTGGGATAATGGACACTCCGAATTTGCTTTGCATCCTTCTGGAACCACCGATACTAAAAATTGATATTATTGAGTTAAAACCGATTCAGCTTTGATGTCTTAAAACCTACTATTATCTATTAACTTACTAGATAAGCAACGCTCGAGAGCATTGCCTTCGAATCCGTTAGGGCAAGAACATTGCGGTTTGTGGTCGATAACCCGGCACAAAGCCCCCACGCCACAGGCGGTATGGCATGGATTAATGCACCGGCGGTCCTCACAGGTTCGCTCAAGGCCACATTCTTCATCGTTGTAGCATTCCCATATTGATGGCTGTCTGGGTTCTGTAAAAATATTCCTTAGGTTCTAATCCACTTTTTTATCATCTTACCTACATAAACCTAGTTAACGAACACCGGAATTATGCAAATAAATGCAATTTATCGTGTAGTTTTGGTTAACGTTTTAAGTGAGTGACAATCCAAAGAGAAACGCACATATAGAACAGTTTTTTCAGTCTTTATAACTTTTCAATCCCTTGAATTTATTTTTCTGTTCCTCCAAAGAAACAAATTTATATATCATTTTATAAGACATTTGATCAGCTTTATTATTTACGCCAAACTCGATTTTCTAGGACACTTAATATTTGAGATATTTACGAAAAACCAAAAAATGCCACCTTTTAAGTCACCCCTACTAAAAAAAACATCAACTCAGACTACGATTTCTTGTATTTATTTTTGCTTCGTCGACTAGGTTATATGTTTGTTATATATGTTATGAATATTGAAATTTATACTAAAAGTTAAGTGGATGAAAAACAATCTATTACCTAAGCTACATTCGATTCTTGGATTTCCAGTATATTCCGCCGGACATGTGCATCGGGAACTATGGTCTACTGAGTCGCAAAGAGCATTGAGTCCACACGGGTCCGCTCTACAGGCCTCGACGCAGTTGCCGCGGCGACAAGATTGACTATTGGCGCAGTCGGCATCCACGGAGCACTCGGCATCTGGAGGCGCCCGACAGCCGCTGTCCGGTGCCACCCGGCCGCCGTCCGGACAGACGCACGCCACGGCGCGCAACGGTAGTACGTCTACAGTCTTGCAGACGAGCCCAACTTCGCATGGGCTACCCGTACAAAGATCCACGCAGCGAGTGTTTACGCACGCCAGAGGAGCTGAACACTCTGAGTCGCTCGTGCACTCGGGGCGGTCATCATGTGAACAGCCGAGTAAATACGCATCGCCAGATCGACCTGGAGTACACGAGCAGACGGGCCGATGCTTCTGAGCCGTACACAATGCTCCCGGTGCACAAGCATTGTCGGAACAAGCGGGCCGGCACACGCGGTTTAGGCGGTCGCAGATCTGCGTGTCGTCGCAGTCCTCGTTATAGTGGCAGACGGCGGAGATGCAGGTTCGTCGTGGGTCGCCCTGCGTGCCCGGCGGGCAGCGGCACGTCGCCACGTGGGCGATCGCTTCACATACCGCATCTCGAGCGCAAGGTGACCCCATAATGCATGGGTCTTGGCAATATCCGTTACTACAGGTCTTATCAAATGGACAGTTGTCATCGCTTGTGCATTCGGCTGAAAATTAAACGTTTATTGTAATCACTAAATCACTGGAAACATATTTTAAGGTGGATATTCGAATGTGAAAGTATTACGTGTATAGCAAGTGCGCGCAGGATCTCCGGCGGTGCCGGGCGGGCAGTGGCAACGCGCGCGGTGCTGGATGGCCTCGCACAGCGCGCCGGTGCCGCACGCGCCCGCGCATGCCGACATGCATTTGCTCGCCACGCATGCTTCCGCGGATCCGCACTCAGAATCCGATGTACATCCAACGTCAGGAACACCTGTACCTGCTATAGACAGTATTTTTAAATCATTGTTAGGTTTTGAATGCTAGGTTTTTGTAGTGCCATGTAACTAAATAGCGTAATACATAGGTATTTCAAAAGTATAAACAAACCAGTAGAAAATCTTCGAACAAAGGCATATCGTGAGGTTTGTACGTGTGAGATAACACGGATAACCATGAATCGGTCGAGGCTTCGACGCCTGCGTGTGTATGCGTAGGTAAGTAGGGGAGACCGGGTATGGTTGTCTCACGAGTTGGTAGTTGGTTGTCACAGCGGCTAATTAAAAATACTAAATGAAAGAATAATTGAATCGATCGGTGTTAAAAAATCGTAAGAGCTATAATATCTTTCCGCACTTCAACAATAATAATAATAATAATAAATATCAGGGACAATCTCACACAAATTGACCTAGTCCCAAACTAAGCTCTAGGCTTGTACTATGGGTGCTAGGCAACGATATACTTACTTATATAGAAAATATCCATGACTCAGGAACAAATACACGCGCTCATCACACAAATATTTGCCCATACCGGGATTCGAACCCGGGACCGCTAGCTTCGTAGGCAGGGTCACTACCAATTAGGCTAACCGCGTCGTCAATCGATTCACCTAATCCTTCGTTTAGTATTATTTTATGGCTGCTGAGACAACTAACCCGTGAGACAACCATACCCGGTCTCCCCTACCTAACTCGGGCTCCTATGGGGCTGGAGTTGAATTACTTTGCCTTTACCTAGCCAGTTGTGGGTGGATATACAGGCTGATGGCTAAAAGGTTAGCAGTGGTATTATTTGACGGTACTAACGGGACGTGCAGGCGATGTTGGCGTCACCCTGCAGCGGCGGCACGCAGGTGCAGGAGGCGCGGTGGTCGCGGCCGCGGCATTCGGCTCCGACGCCGCACGCGCCACTCACACAAACCGGCACGCAGCGCTTCTCGGAACACTGCTCCTCGGTGCCACATTCTGAATCCTCGTTACATTCTCCCCCTATAATGTACGTTCATCTATTATACTTCATTTTTCAAGACTTAAAAGTGATAACATCGGGATACTGATTTATTTTGTTTCTGATTGTACCTTAATGAATAACACGCGTTTCGCATATCGCACAAAGTATAATATAGTAGTTTATCTACACACATATTATAAGTCCTTTATAATGCGCTCAGAATCCGTTGGCAATGACCAGCATTACAACAATCAATTAATCTATGATAATTTTCTTATCTGTAGCAGTAACACAATGTTCTTATAACGATATAAAATTTGATAAAATTATGAGTTTAAAATTTCGATCATCTTTGAAAAACAAAACAATTTTATTTGACCTCAATTCTAATATGACTCGAGATGACATTTAATTCGAAATGAAATGTCAATTGCATACAATTTTGACAAATCTCATATGTTACTTGATAATTTGATATCGAACGATATGATAGTAGAGGCCGACTCTAGATTGTCTCTGAATTAATAAAAAAACTACGGTTGCCGCCATTTTTGACGTTCTAATAAATTGATCAATGCCGGCTATGCCGGTCGTAACATGCGGTTCCTGAACACATCATAGAGAGCTTATAATATGTATGTAGATAAAATAGTGTATGTAACTGTACATAATTAGGCATTAAAACACTCGTGTGATGCTATTATGAAACTCGCCTGTCGGCTCGTTTCATAAACACACACTCGTATTTTAATGCCTCTCATTATGCACCAGTCACATAAACTACTATTATGTGACTGATGCATAATGAGAGGCATTAAAATACGAGTGTGTGTTTATGAAACGAGCCGACAGGCGAGTTATGTACAGTTACATCACTATTTTATCTAAATACATATTATAAGCTCTCTATGAGGTGTTCAGAAACCGCATGCTACGACCGGCATAGCGGCATTGATCAAATATTAGAACGTCAAAAATGGCGGCAACCGTAGTTTTATTTTTAATTCAGAGACAATCTAGAGTCGGCCTCTACTATCATATCGTTCGATATCAAGTAACATGCGAGATTTGTCAAAATTTTATGCAATTGACATTTCATTTCGAATTAAATGTCATCTCGAGTGATATTAGAATTGAGGTCAAATAAAATTGTTTTGTTTTTAAAAGATGTTTCAAATTTGAAACTCATAACTTATCAAATTTTATATCGTAATTAGAACATTATGTTACTGCTACAGATAAGAAAATTATCATACCTAGTAAAATTGATTGCTGTAATGCTGGTCATTGCCAACGGATTCTGAACTTATGATATGTGTGTAGATAAAATACGTTATTGATGAGACATCGTATTCTTAGTTTTTAAAATTCGATTGGTTTAAGAGACGTATCGCGAACTTTATATAACATCTCTAATACCTACTATTAAGAGTGTAGAAAAGTATAGAAAAGTGTAGGTAATTTTTACAGTGAAGAGCTTTACCTGATACCAATTTACCCTTAAGTAATTAAGCAACTATAGAACCGTGTTATATTGTGACTTGCTTCACTATGACAAGGTTTTATTGTGCCTCGGAAATCAAAATTATTGATTTTATGTGTAGGTATATACAAAAGTGCACTGATATAAAATTGTACATACATTACACCCACTCAAATTATTTGCACTCTTACAAAAACACCTTGTAAAAACAAGGAGCTTCGTCGACGTTGAAAGGAATTGGACCTGGTTTTTAAACAATAACATGTAATCACAGTTTACTTCATCTTTGTATCCAATACATTGTTTGTAAGCTAATCATACTAGGTTATAAAGCTTACTTGGGTTGCATTGCACAGATGCGTCGCCTGTGAGTGGTTTCGGGCACTCGCATACGAGAGTACGGAAGGGCAGGGTGTTGGCCACACGACACACGGCGCGGGTGCCGCATGATGATGCGTCGCACGGGTTCCTACATTTGCCTTGCAGGCACGCTAGATCCGGCCCGCATCCAGCGTCGTTCTCACACTCCACAATCGTCGTAACTGAAAAGATAACGTATATTATAATGACGGGCTGAAACCAAAGACAACACAATATGACGGATTGAAAGTTAACCCTGGTGCCGGATTAGATTTGGAATGTATGCCAAGGAATACATAAGAACAGTTGCCTAGTAGTTATAAAACAGTGTAGAATGTGATCTGTATATACCTGGATGACATTCAATGTTGGGGTTGCCCTGGGTGCCACGTGGGCACTCGCAAATGGGAGCATGGCGCGCTACGGTACAGAGCGCTCCTTGGGCGCAGGCTGCCGGGCATAGGTTCTGGCATGTGCCGTCGCGGCAGGTCAGCCACGCCGCACAGTCGTCGTCGATGGCGCACTCGGCTCGGTGGCATGCGGTCCAAGGGTTTCCGCGCGCGCCATTATCGCATTCGCACGTAGCCACGTGCCCTCGCGCCACGCAATGCGCTTCCACTCCGCAACGCACGCGAGGACACACCTTCACGCATGCCCCTCCTTCACAGCTCTCATCATTCGGGCAATCGTTGTTGCTATGACATTGCACTGTAAATAAATATACATGTAAGGTGTAGAATTTATAATAGGTAGTACTAAAAGAAGAAAAATACTTTAAGTAAAATTACCCGAATAACAACCGGTGTAAGCGTCGCCTTCATATCCAGGTAAACAAGCACAACGCGCTCTATGTTGTCTAGCTAAGCAGCGAGCATTAAGCCCGCAGTTACCAGGTCCGCAAACAGGTGAACAGCGAGAGTCGATGCAGGCAGCGTTGTCAGGGCACTGCTCGTCGCTAACACATTCCGGCACCGGCGACGGGACTATTATACGTTCACAGCGCACAAATGGAGATCCCGTATATCCATTGGGGCACGAACATATGGCCGAGTGTCTTACTCCTGAGCAGATTGCGTTTAGACCACAAGCTCCAACGCATGGATCTGTGCATTTCCGATTAATGCATGCTCGGTCACCGGGACAGTCGTCATTAACAATACATTCTGGGTATATGCAAAAGCCATTGCGACATGTCCCGTGAGGTCCGCACGGGTTAGGATTACACGGGCTATCCTTGTCGGGTTGTTCTGAAAAAGTAGGATATTTTCTAAATATAGGTACCTATACATTCCAAGCTATATAGTTAAAATCTTCTCAGCCAATTCACTACTAACAGGTCGGCTAAAAGTAATTAGATGTATTCAATTGATTATGACAGGCAATAAAAAATACAAAAAGGATTTTGACAGTTATAAATGTTATAATAAATAGTAAATATGTCAATATTGTTGAAAAGGCAAAAAATGATTAGCTGGCTTAATAAAAAATGTCTGCGAGGGAGTTATTACGTGAACGTGTCTATCGCCTACTCGGACAGCGTGAAAAATCCGAGTCGTCGCTCGAGTAGTCGCTCACTTCAAAGCTGAAAATGTACCTCCATCTACAGTTTATCGTTTGATCCAGCGATGGGAACTTGGTATTGGGACTAATGACTTATCAAAAACGGGAAGACCACCCATTCTTAATGATCGAGACCAGAGGAAAGTGCTTAAGTTTGCACAAAATAAAGTGGGTGTGTCCCAGAATAAATTGGCTGTAAAATATGAGTTTCCCGTAGGTGTATAAGGAATATTAAAAAAAAATAACAATATTCAACACTTCAAGCGTCAAAAAACACCCGAATATTCCGATAAACAACTTGAAGAAATTCCAAAGAAGTGCTGGAAGTTGCGAAGAAAGTATTTGGGCCAGAATTGGCTAAGAGAGCATGACATACATTTCGTACCGAAGGATCCAAACGTCCCTTAAGCTTTTGAAGATTATTGGGCAATTTTCAGTAGACTAGTTTACAGTGATGGGTGGGAAGCGAAATCACTGGCTCAGTTAAAGCGCAAGATACAAAACCAACTAAAAAAAGTAGATAAATGAAAATATATGTTGTCCAACGTATGATGAAGATGGTAAGAAGAAAGCTAAGAAAAATTGAAGATGGGAGACCTTTTGCTATACTGTAATTGTTGATTATCGTACTGGTTTTAGTTTATTTTTGGTTAATAAAAAGCTATATAACCCTAACAAATGATTTAATGAAAAAACAACAAAATTGTTATTCTCATTTCTTTAAGCCAACCCGTTAGTTCCCGTATTTAGGGTAGCGCTACATTACAATCGTACCAACGATAAATTTAGAGATTAGAGCGATTGTTATCCATTAAAGTACCATTATTATGGGTTTTATAATTTTGAATTAAATGTCTGTTATAATTTTACATTAATTCCAGATGTTTCAAACCGTTTCAGGTTGCTAGGTTATATTATCGGTCATGGGACGACAGCGATTCTCCGGATCAGCGATATTTTGACTAAAGCGAATCAACTGATGCAATAGTAGGATACGGTTTTTTAAAACAAAATTACCTCCAGGTCTACAATCTTGGAACGGATCGCCAGTCGTTGATGGTGGGCAGGAGCAAATAGGTGCGTGGTCAAATACGCGGCAATCTGCGCCGGTCCCACAAGTGCCGACGCAGGGGTCGATGCAGCGGTTGCGCACGCAGGCACGATCTCGCGGGCACTCTGAGCTCACGACGCATTCAGGTCGGCAGCCGGCTGCGGTTGCATCGCCGCTCGTTCCGGCCGGGCATGAACACACTGCGCTCTCGCCCACCGCTGAACACAAAGCGCCTGGTCCGCACGGAGAAGGATCGCACGGCGGCACTGGAGCAGAATACGGCATATTATTATTTAGGTTCCAGTTTGTAATAACGCCGCACTTGAAAATGTTTCATGATAATTACCTGATTTTATTATTTCTTCACATCTCACGAAAGCATTTCCCTTAGTACCCAATGGACAAGAACAAAGTGGTAAATGATTTACGGTTTCGCAATCTGCTCCGACGCCGCAACTGCCGACACATGGATCGCGACAGTGCGAGCGCACGCAAGCTCGTGTTGGCGAGCAGTCTGAGTCAGCCAGACATTCAGGTCGGCATCCGGTGTACGGGTCGCCACGCATACCCGGCTCGCATTCGCAAGATGCTCCGGTCCCACTAGACCGACATACTGCTCCGGGGCCGCAAGGTGATGGATGACACGGATTTCGAGGCATTTCTGAAACATTAAGTTAGCACGTAAGCGAAGAAATTCAAACACGTGCCATTTATCACGGATAAGCAAAAATATTTCAAGCGCTTTCCGTAAAGCAGTCACCTAATACGTAATAAGTTGACGAAAGTTTTCGACAGAACGGCTCACTCCGTTTCACTAGTAAAACCCATGCCTAAGTTTTAAAAGCGAAAACAAAGATCGCCATCTATCACACCTCACTGTAATATCTAGCAACATATTTGTAATTGTACTAGACAAAGCTATGATTTATATGAGTCTGCCTTACTGGTGTCATCAAAGTGTAGACAAGCAACGAGAGGGTTTCCAGTAGTGGAAGGGGGACATTTGCAGCGCGGTTGGTGTGCGACGGGTGAGCAGAGCGCACCGCGGCCGCACGCGCCGGGGCAGGGATCTACGCAGTGGCGATTCACACAAGTGAAACGCCACTCGCAGTCACTGGAACTAAGACATTCAGGCCGGCAGAATGGAGCTGCTCCAAAGTAATTCGATTTGCATCGACATTGTCCATCGATGCACTCTGCATTGGGCCCGCAATCACCACATCGCGAGACAACCTTGGATTCCGTAATTGGTGCTGAAACATATATGACACTTCAGTTATACATGTGAATTAAATAAATAATGCAATAACTGAACAGGTACGCCGTTAGTAATGGACACACGTTCCTACGAGAGACAATCGTTTGTCCTAATATTCTATGTCCTAACGCAACGCGGGTTCGAATTATCATTTGTTCTACAATTAAATTATTTGTTTGCAGCTGAGTTAGACTAGTTTTAAGTTATCCAAAAACAACTGCGGTTAGGTAGGTTGGGGTTGTATTATAACAACACTAAAAAGTTTTCAAATTCAGGCGGAAATGGCTTTAGGACAAACGATAAGTCGGACTAACGATGCATTAGGACAAATTACAATAAGGATTTCCAATATAGACCCACGTTTCTATATGTACGTGACCTAGATTAATACATGTATCATTAGGTAATCGTGTTGTTATCAGGGGAAAATTTAACAATGCAAGAAAAACCCTAACATGCGTTTGTCATACATAAATTAATTAAATTCAGACAATCGGACGAAAATTTATTTTAATATTAAATAAACTACCTGACAAACAACGGACGAATGGATCTCCAACAAAATTGATTGGGCAAGCGCAAATAGGCGAGTGCATTCTCGTTTGACAGATTGCGTTGGTGCCACATGCGCCAGGACAGGGGTCGCGGCATTTGGAGTTGCGGCAGACGCGGTCAGCTGGGCAGTCGCTGTTGACGCGGCACTCTGGTTGGCAGCTGGGCGGGTCTGCGAGCGCAGGTGGCCGGCATGAGCAGTGTGCCACGGTTCCCTCCGCGCGACATATGCTGTTTGGACCACATGGGTGTGGTGTGCAGGGATCAATTACGGAAGGAGCTACAAAAAGATAGTATGTTAAATTAATATTATAATATAACCAAAAGGGTTATAAATGTAAAGCATTCCCATGAGCATATAAAAAACTTAAACTTACCTATTACAGGGCGGCAAGCTATAAAAGGATCTCCGCTCAAAAGAACAGGACAGTCGCAAATTGCAATATGGTTGTAAACATTGCAGATTGCATTTAATCCACAAGCATTTTCGCACGGGTTAATGCATTTATAGTTGACACAGGCTTGTTGCTTTTGACATTCATGATCGTTTGTGCATTCCGGACGACATTTAATGAAAGGATTGCCTTGATAGCCGGGAATGCAGATGCATGAACCGTTATTACAAATTGCATTTATTCCACATGGTGATTGCGCGCAGGGATCATTCAAAAGATCTTTTTGAGGCTCTGCAATAATATAAGATGATAAATGTTAGGATTATAGTTAAAAAACCGGTCAAGTGCGAGTCGGACTCGCGCACCGAGGGTTCCGTAAAATATACCTTTTATGTACTTTTAATTCGTATGCAATAAGGTATATTTTGAGTTGCTTAGATTTAACACAATTTTTTAAAGTTTTTTAATTATTTTTCAAAAACTGTAAATTTTGAACATTTCATATTATTTTTCCCATAAAATATAAATAATTAGCTAGTATACTTCAGGAATGGAACTGTAATTTTTTTGAACATTTTTGTGTAAAAATCAAAAAGTATGTCACGGAAAATTATAAAAAAAATTGTTTTGAAATGTGCAGATTAAGACCTTTCATATGACACTCCACTTGCTATAATATAATCACTTTCATTTTTCAACCCCTCATTCTAGACTCAATCAAAACAGATTTTCTATTATTCATAAAATTAATTATATTTTTTTTACTAAAAACAGATGCGGGCAAGCAAGTTATACAACTTTCAAGCCAAATTTCGAGTTAATAACTTGTGTAGTTGCTGAGAAAAACTGCTGTGATAGACAGATAGACAGACAGACAACGAAGTCTCACTATAAGGGTTCCTTTTTTACCATTTTGATACGGAACCCTAAAAATAAAAGAGAGTGAAAAGAATCTTTTTGAGAAATTTGTTTTGACCACTAGGTAAATACCTCGATCTGGATAGCAGTTGACGAATGGATTGCCGCTATAGCCAAGTGGACAAGTACATATAGCCAAATGGTTCATTGGTCGACAATCTGCGTAGGTTCCACAAGAGCCACGACATGGGTCGAGACATTTTTCTCGATAACATGCCTTATTATTTGGACAGTCTTCATTAATTGTACACTCAGGCGCGCAGTTTGGTGGGACACCAATGTAGCCCGGTCTGCAACTGCATATTGCTGATCCACTAACGTCTTTACAGGTAGCAAATTGACCGCACGGATTTGGTTCGCAAGGGATATTTTTGTTAGGTGGATTTGCATTTTCTTTTGTGCATCTAATGAATGGATCTCCTTCAAACCCAGCTAAACATGTACAGTAGGGACTATGATTGTAAACCTGGCATTGAGAGTTTTCACCACACGATCCGATGCAAGGATCAGTACATTTTTGTTTAATGCAAGCTTTGTTGGGAAGGCATTCTGGGCTAGTTAAACATTCTGGTCGACAATTAGGTGGACTGCCTAAATATTGTGGCATACATGTGCATATAGCCTTGCCATTTAAAACTCTGCACGTACTATACGACCCACATGGAGATGGATTGCATGGGTCAGATGGTTCATCTGAAAATTAAATATTAATACTTATTAAAATGTAAGTTTATTTTTAGTTATTATATTAAATTAAGTATTTAATTATTTAACCAAATAGTGCTGATAAATCATCATCAAATGCCCTCATAGGAAGAAAATATGATTAAATCAATGTTGCACTTACCTTTTTGTGGAATACAACCATCGTACGGATTTCCTACGTATCTATCAAAGCAAACACACATAGGGTAATGATTAACCATTTGACAACGAGTGTTGGAGCCGCATAAGCCTGGACATGGGTCTTGACATTTATTATTCATGCAAGCGAGATTTTCTGGACAGTCTGAATTAAGTAGACATTCTGGCCTGCAACCTTCATATGGATTACCAAAGTATCCATTTAGACATGTGCAGCTGCCTACATCATTACGTTCTTGACAGATTGCATTCATGCCACATGGATTTGGCGAGCATGGTTTTTGTGTAACGCTGATGATTGGTTTCGGATCTGGAGCGAAAACGTTTGTTTATAAGTTAAAGTTCACAAAATAGTTACATAGAAAGAATCAATGAAGGGTTCTCATAAAATTCATATAGATTCGATACCTTTAAGCGGTAGACACTGATCGAACGAGTTCCATTCATATCCCGACTGGCAAACACATTGAGGCGAATGACTGATAACACGACATATAGTATTGTGTCCGCAGGCTCCAGGGCAGGGATCAACACATTTGTTCCTGATACACGCTTTATCAAAGTCACATTCGCTATTTGTAATGCATTCCGGACGACAGTATGGAGGTGTCCCAATGAAGCCAGCTGAACACGAACACGATGGCTTGTCACCCACAGCATGGCAAATTGAGTTCGGACCGCAGGGTGTAGGCTCGCATGGGGATTTCTTAGGAGATTGATCGCCTGTGGAAATTGTTAAATTGTACACGTTGTATTAAAAATCAATGAATATCTTGCAATTTTGATTTAACATACAACTATTTTGATACTTACGATCGATATCCATTACACATCTGGAGAATGGGTCACCGGTAAACCCATTTCGGCAAAAACATAACGGTTTATGATTGTGAACTCTACATTCAGCATTAAGACCGCACGACCCCACGCATGGATCATTGCATTTTTGATTTGAACATGCCATAAGATTTGAGCATTCGGAATCCACTACACATTCAGGTCTACACGACGGCGGCATACCGATATAACCGAGCAGGCACGAGCAAACCGCTTGTTGATTTATTGTACGGCACACGCTATAAGGACCGCAAGGAGATAGTGAGCAAGGGTCACTTTTCTGTGGGATAACTGCAACAAAAATATTTTGATGTGCGTTATTAATTGTGTACATCTTTTGTGATCTATTTCCATATATGGTTTAAAAATTAGTTTACCTGTTAGAGGTGCGCATGTGAAGAATGCGTTTCCAGTTGTGTTTAATGGGCAACTGCACATTGGGATGTGATTATAGACCTCGCACAAAGCACCCTGGCCACATATGTTAACGCATGGGTTTGAACACTCGTTGTCTATGCAAGCGAGACGCGCGGAGCAGTCGGAATTGTGCGTGCACTCTGGCCTGCAGCTCATGTAGGGGTTACCATAAAATTTTGGTTTACACGTGCATATACCATCTTTACAGTTAGCATTAGCTCCACAAGGGCTTGGGTTGCACTTATCATAAACAGCAGGTTGAGGATCTGCAATAAAATGAGCATAGCAACGATAATGTATGTGCTTCTTTTAAGTATTGTCATAATTTTAAGGGCACATTATTAGAGTAGAATAAGTAGAAGAAAAGAAGTCATTTATTTATTCGACGCTCACACAGTATACAGATAAAAACCAAAGCAAAAAATAACATGAAAAAAACCGTTAAAATATTAAATGTATTATATATTTTTTTAGATTAGGCGATTTATTACGTGCTTACCGATATGTTCTTGAGTAAAGCAACTTTGGAAGGGATTTCCTGTGAAACCTTCAATGCAGCTGCAAACTGCTGCATGCTGATAGACCTGACAAACTGTCATCAGACCGCAGGAACCTGGACAAGGATCACGGCACTTTTGATTTATGCAGGCCATCGTACTGGGGCAATCTGAGTTAACGGTGCATTCTGGTCTACAGTTAGGTGGCGATCCAATGAAATTACTCATACAAGTGCACACAGGTTCTCGATTAATAATTTGACAAAGTGCGTTTGGTCCGCAAGTAGATGGTAAACATGGGCTCTGGTCAGAACTCGGTAATTCTGGAAAAAATAATCGGTGTTTAATTAATGGATTACTTTACTTCCTTGCATATTCAAAACGGAACTAAAGCGCGGTGTAATATGTACAGCTCTTTTGTCATATCGTCGCCGATACTTCAAAAACAAAAAAAAACGCACCGAGGGTTCCGTACCGCCACATAATATTATTGGATTTCAATTTGTCTGTTATTTATTTACCAAATATTTGCCCATACCTATCGGGATTCGAATCCGGGACCGCTAGCTTCGTTGGCAGGGTCACCACCAACTAAGCTAACCGCGGAAAAATTTAAATCTATCTTAAGCTGAGTCACATTTGTATCATTTTGCCGTATCAGATCTCCGTCGCGTAGCAGCGACGCGTATCATGACATGATCGTTAGTGAGGTCGCAAAAAAATCGCGATCATGTATCTGATCGCTCGCGATCCATGTTGCTACGCGTTTATTAAATACCCCACACGCTCGCGATCGGATGCGCGTATCAAGATCAGTAAGTATGGACGTGTTTTGATACTGTATCATGATACGCGGTTATAATTTGATACATGATACGCCGCGATCCACCTCGAGTCGGTTTTTCCCCGATCATCAAAGGGGATACGGATACACTCTTGACAAGTTTGTACTTGTACCGATCCGAGCATCGATTAGATAAGTGCTGACAGGGCGTTCGAAGTTGTCGCGGCAACAAGTGTTTAGTGTTTATGTTTTTGGTGGAATCATGGATAACGAGATCGTTTATTTTTTATTTATTTAATCTTTTGGGCACACAAGAATACACTTAGTATACAAAAGGCGAACTTAATGCCGTAAGGCATTCTCTACCAGTTAACCTTTGGGCAAAGCTGAGACTATAGTGGCGGTGCAACAAATAAGACCTAAATATATACACTTCTATATACATATATAACATGAAACCGTTATTAGGTTATTAGATTGATTGAGGCCTTTAAGGCCAAAGAAATCTTGTGAAAATTTGAACGCACTGCACAGACGAACGATCACAAAATGATGTGGCGTTGTGATACGATACGATCCTACGCCCGGCTACCGTCCAAACTACAGCAAGCCAAAATGATACGGCGTTATGTATGATACGTTGCGCTGCTACACTACGGCTTGTAAAATCTATAGGGTACTTCCCGTTGGGTTAGAATCATGAAATTTGGCAAGAAGCAATGTCTTATAGCACAAGTAAAGGAAAAAATCCGAAAACCGTTAATTTGTAGTTACATCGCATAAAAAATAGAGGCCAGTATAAACTAATACACTTACTAAGTACGAGAGTGCATACTTAGTGCATGTCAGTTTATACTGGAATTTGTTTCTATTGTATTCCCATGGTTTACGAACTATTTAAATACCTACAGATTTGTATATAACCCTCGGTGCGCGAGTCCGAGTCGCACTTGACCGGCTTTTTAGATTAGTACCTACTCGTATTTGTAGCTTTGGCTGTAAATAGGTTGGGATACGTAATTCTAGCAACGACGAGACTAGAGCTTAAGCGGTACCCCAAATCTAAAAAACCTTTTTGTAAGAGTAGCTGTTTTGTCATTTTAACGTTTTTGGGTTCCGTACCAAATACTAAAAAACCGGTCAAGTGCGTGTCAGACTCGCGTACCAAGGGTTCCGTATTTAAGTCCGCACTTCAAAAATATACCTTTTTATGAACTTTAATTATATGCAATAAGGTCCATTTTGACTTGCCTAAATTTTAGTACAGATTTTTAAAGTTTTTTGCCAATTTCTCGAAAACTATAAGTTTTGTTTGTACACTTCTTTTTATTTTTTCCGTAAAATATAAGTAATTACATATATATAAGTTAGGAATTTTTCGGTTCATAATCTTCGGAGATATAGGGGGGGTCATTCTTTGATCATTTTTGGTTATAAATCAAAAAGTACGTCACGGAAAATTATAAAATTGTTTTGAAATGTGCAGATTGAGCCCTTTCATATGACACCTCATTTGCTATAATAAAATAACTTTAATTTTTTAACCCGGCATTCTTATTATTACTTATTATTTAATTAATTAAATTAATTTACTAATAAATAAGACGTAGGTGCGGTACCCTTAGTGCTCGAGTCTGACTCACACGTGACCGATTTTTTTTTATTATTTGGTACCCTAAAATAGGTAAAATTTTAAAATTTGTGTTTAACCAAATATTTACTTACTGTTAACAACCACGCAACTGATGAACGGATCTCCTTGAAAACCTGATCGACAAGAACAGATTGGTGCATGGTTCACTACTCTGCATTCGGCATTTTGTCCACAAGTACCAATACATGGGTCGACACACTTCTGCCTGGAACAACTTTTCGTTGGTTGGCACTCAGAATTGACCGTGCATTCGGGTCGGCAGTTTGGAGGAGATCCTATAAACTCCGGGGCGCAGGAGCATGCCGCAGTTCCACTGTTGTCGTGACATATAGAATTACTCCCACATGGGTTCGGCTCACAGGGAGTGGTTATCGTCGGGTCTGTGAAAAAAGTTCATTATAGATTTTTTTTAGTTAGCACGTGAGAAATATCTTTGTTGTCTTAGAGGTTTTACCGAATTAAATATTATTTAAAGACAAGGTTTGTCCTTTGTGCGCTTTATTTGTGTCATTTTATGAATTAGTAGATTAGGTAGTACATAAAAACACAACGAAGATAAGTGCCTATTTGTTTTTAGCATCTGTACCGAATAGTTATTTTCGTACATGTGCTTGAAAAACAAGTTTAAACAAGAACTTAATCTTCGATGCGAAATATTTTAATTACGTGCTTATCTCTTTAACTTACCCGGTGTGTTTATAACAATGTGGCAAAACTCATACGGGTTTCCAATGTAACCAGATGTACAACTACACGATGGTACGTGGTTAATAACTTTACAAATAGCTGATACGCCGCATGTACCAGGGCAAGGATCTATACATTTGTTCTTCAAGCAAGCTTTATTATATACACAATCTGTTTGCACTATACATTCAGGTCTGCAAGATTCGTAGGGGTTTCCGTAGTACCCAGGTTCGCACACGCAGGCGGCGATGTTGTTCCTTGATATTTTACACTGAGCATTGGCACCACAAGGCGTTGGGTTACACGGATCTATTGGCTCGGCTAGTGGTTTCTTGTAGCATGTAGTAAATGGATCCCCCGTGTAGCCTTCTTGGCAGGAACACATGGGAGTATGAAGATGCGCAACACAATCTGTGTTGATTCCACAAGACCCTGAACAAGGATCTTTGCATTTGTAATTGATACACGCTTTATCCATTGAGCAATCATCGCTCGTTGTGCATTCCCGACTACATTGCGGCGAGATACCTTCAAACGAGGGCTGGCATGCGCACGCATAGGAGCTACTACCCGCAGTGGGTGTGCAAATACTATTCGGTCCACATGGTGAAGGCACGCACGGGTTAGATGGTGCATCCTCAATTGGAATAACTAAAAACAACAAAAAAGTTCAACAAAAATAACTGACGAAAACGTAGGCCAGGCGCGCAAAATTATATTATGGTTGATAACATACCAGAACAATGTGATAATGGAGATCCAGTAAACCTTGCGGGACAGCTACAGATTGGATTGTGATGAATGACGGTGCATATTGCATTAGTTCCACAAGAGCCAGGACAGGGGTCTTGACATTTTCGATTAATGCATGCTCGAGATGGCAAACAGTCTGAACTTTGAATACATTCTGGGCGACAATTCGGTGGATTTCCAATAAAACTTTCTATGCATGCGCAAACGGCTTGTCCATTGACTTCTCTGCAGATGCTATTGGGCCCGCACGGCGATGGTAAACATGGACTGTTAAGCGGTTCTGTAAAAAACAACTCACGGTAAACACATTTACGTTTTTCATATATTATCAGTTTGATTATAATTGCGTGTTGGTCATTTTAGATTTATTTCTGATCCCTACTACCTTATATTATTACGTGATAAACAAATAAAAACTTTTCATCCGCCGTTTTCTGAAAGACACCAAATATCTATTCGCCATTGGTTTTTAACTAAGGCAAAAGTTATAAATGTTATAATAAGGTAAGCACTGCAAAGGTTTGAGCAATTTTGTATAGGCACAACAAATCCAGCGCTTTTAAAAGGTAAAAAATTAAAACAAACGTGCTTAGAGTTATTTGGGTGTATTTTTTACAAAGATAAACAGATCATAACTCGGCGAAAACGGCTAAGTAAGTAGTAAGTGAAAAACAAACCCTGGGTACACCTAGTATGGAAAAAACAACTTTATGTGATTACTAAGAAATTTGATTATAAAAAAAACGGGCAAATGAGTTTAAAAACTTCGTTGTTTCGTAATGATTCTAATAATGTAAGATACCACCGAAAAACTTCTGAAATAAAACATGAAATTAAGGATATTTCGTGACATGGACATAACGGAAAATTACATTACATTACAATTCAGATTAAAATGATCAATACCTATCTCCGAAACTAGTAAAAATCGATGAACATAACATAGGGGTTAAATCGATAGCTTTTTAAGCTGCTCTATCAGCCCTTAACGGCTTGACGTTTGTTTCTGGGACACCCTGTAGAGGTATATATTCAAACCGCGGATAGATAAGAATACTGCCTCGAGTAAACATTTTACTTCTGCCGTGACACGTGTCAAATTTTACTTCTAAGTTATCTTAACAGTTTTTGATGATTTACGGATGATTGACGTAATATCAACAATATATAGACCGCGAAGTTACCTTATCCGCGATTTGAATATAGGGACCGAACATTAATCGTATACTTACTAAAATAGCAATCCGTTCCCGCTTCGCTCCGGTTAAAACAAAATAAAAAATAGCCTATATTAAGCTGGAGAAGCGATATGAAGCTTCTTATTAATGAAAAAAAAAATAAGTTGGTTCGGTAGTACCGGAAATTACCCCCAATGTACAAACAAACACAATTTTACCTTCTTACAATATTAATATAGATAACGCTTGTATGTTTCCTTTACTTACTTGTAATTTTGTTGCATTGAGTGAAAGCATCCCCAGTCATTCCTGATGGGCAACTGCATATTGCAACATGGTTGTAAACGTTGCACTCGGCATTGGTCCCACACATGTTACGGCAAGGGTCGATACACTTGGAGCGTAAGCAAGCCAGGTGCGACGGGCAATCAGAGCTTAGCACGCACTCTGGACGGCAACCGACATATGGATCGCCTGAATACTCGGAGAGACACATGCACTCGCCGTTATTGCATAGCGTATTAGAACCACATGGCGATGGGTTACAAGGGTCTTCACTTTGTGGTAGTTCTGAAATAAAGGCATAAGTTGTAATTGCTTTCATCACGTTCTTTTCCGTGAGTGGCTTTATTACGCTTTAATGAATGTTAAATGTACTAGGACATGACGTAGGTACATGTAACTTACCTAGGGGTTTGTGGTTGCATACGACAAACGGATCCCCTTGATATCCTTCCGGGCATGAACACATAGGCACGTGGTTGATAACGTTGCACAAGGCGTTTATTCCACATGAGCCTAAACACGGATTTTCACACTTCGTGTTTATGCATGCCTTGTCATTGTTACAGTCAGAATTCAAGACACACTCTGGTTTACAATTCGGTGGGCTACCGAAATATCCGGGATGGCATGAGCATGAAGAAAGACCCCCAATATCACGGCAAATGGCGTTTAATCCACAAGGGGAGGGAAGGCATGGATTAACGGGTTCCATCAATGTATTTACTGGCGTTAGCAATTCGGTACACAGGGCAAATGGATAGCCAGTGTAACCTTGCTTACACGTGCAAATAGCATTATGTTTAATCACTCTACAATCTGTGTTTGTACCGCAACCTTTCGGACACGGGCTTATGCATTTGAGGTTTTCACAGGCCTTGTCCAATGGACACTCTGAATTAGACATACATTCTGGTCGACACATTGGAGGTGATCCTTGGTAGCCTTCCAAACAAGTGCAGATAGCTAATTCATTTTGAGATTGGCATCTACTATAAGGCCCGCATGGTGATGGGTTACATGGTTGCATTATTTCAGCTGAAATATAAACTTATTATAGGTAAGAAAGAAATAAAAAACCGGGCAAGTGCGAGTCTGACTCGCGCACTGAGGTCGAGGGTTCCGTATACATTTGGCCGGTTAAGATAAAAGATATTTATTCAGTAAGTAGGCCGCACGGGCACTTTTACACGTCAACATCTACCAGTTATTAGTATTTGTTGTTTTTCTACAGGGTTTGTTCTATATCTGTTCTATATCTATTTCTAAATTTGACGCTTGTATGCATTACCGTTTTTACGATAGGAAAAATACAAAAAACGTTAAAAAAACTTGTATGGGGGATCCTTAAAATTTTACTTTTTAACTTTTTTATTATTTGTTAGAAAATCCGCCGTTGTAGTTATCACATAATCAACGTACATAATCACAAAAAAGTCAACGTGCTATCTTTTACGGTTCAAATAGACGGACGGATGGACGGACAGACAGCGTAGGCTTAGTAATAGGGTCCCGTTAGGCACCTTCGGGCACAGAACCCTAAAAACGGGTAGGCTGTATCAGGGACTTATTCTATATTAGTAATTAAATTATTTAACAAATATATTAATTAAGTAATACATGGTGTACATCAGCAAACTTACGTTTAGGCTTGAATGAACACATTTTGTACGGATCTCCATAATACTGATCTCGGCAGGAGCAGCTCGGAATGTGGTTGACAACATTGCACAGTGCATTTAAGCCACAAGTACCAGGACAGGGATCGTAACATTTATTAAATTGACATGCTAAATTTGAAGGACAGTCTGAGTTAAGTAAACATTCTGGTTTACAGGCCTCATAAGGATTACCAAAGTAGCCTGGTAAGCAAGTACAAGATCCTGCATTGTATTGTTCTCGGCATTCAGCATTGGCACCGCATGGCGAAGGAACACAAGGTGTGGGACGTTCTTGTTCCGTAGGAAGATTTTCAATGGAGCAAGATAAGAATGGATCTCCCGTATAGCCGTTTTGACATAAGCATATAGGTGTATGGCTCACGACTCTACATTCTGCGTTTACACCGCAAGAACCTGTGCACGGGTCTACACATTTCATTTTGATACATGCCATATTGATGGTGCATTCTGTATTACTAGTACATTCGGGACGACAGTTCGGTGGCGCACCAATAAATTCGGCTAAGCAAGTACAAACGTAATTTTCATCCCTCTCAATGCATTGCGAGTTTGGTCCACAGGGGGATGGAAGACATGGATTAATTTTAACCGGTGGTGCTAAAGCTGCAAAAAACGAAAACGTTGTTTAAATAAATGGTTATTACGCCTATTTAGGTAATGAAAGGATCATACCCGAACTTTGTATGTATGTATGTAAAATAATCTGTCGTACAAACATGAAAATAACTAACAACAAAATAATACGGAAACACAAAATGTATGTACAACGTCAAACTTATCCCATTTAGGGATCTCTACTATATTTCGTCATAAGATTTGGATATCATATACTTACGTATTAATTGACAAGTGGAAAACGGATCGCCAGAATATCCAGCTAAACAAGTACACACTGGATTGTGATTTACAACAAGACAATGTGTATTAAGACCACAAGCTCCTGGACAAGGATCAATGCATTTTTGATTTGAGCAAGCCCGATTCAATGGACATTCGGAACTTATTGTGCATTCTGGCCGACAGTTTGGAGGACTGCCCATAAAGCCTTGAATACAAACGCACACAGCATGTCCGTTAACTTCTCTACATTGACTGTTGGGACCACATGGGGACGGTTGACATAAGTTGGCGGGTGTTGTTTCTGTAATTATAATTTTCCAAGTTAAAATTGGGTTTGGATATATTTTTATATATTGCTAAATAGTGTTCATTATCTTACCGGGAATCTTAGTACAGTCATAGAATGGGGATCCGGTGAAACCCAGTGGGCAAGAGCACATAGGAATATGATTAAATACTTCACAAATGGCTCCACTGCCACAGGTTCCCACACAAGGATCCTTGCATCTGTTATTTATACAAGTTTTATCTCGCGGACATTCGCTGTTCAATACGCATTCGGGTTTGCATCCGAAATAAGGATCCCCTTGATATTGTGGTAGACATAAACACGTTCCGTTCTGGCACATAGCGTTAGATCCACAAGGTGAAGGGAAACAAGGGTCCACTGGATCTAAAATAATAATAATATGATTAGATTTAGGGTATAATGGTACTTTTACTTAAACGTAAGTGGAGCGGTTATGTCAAGTTTCTAGTGGGGGAGTAAATTATTTTGTTTTTAACTCGATCAATTAATTATGCAGTTTTAATGGCTCAAAGATTTTATGAGACTCTTAAACAAACAAGAACAGATATCCTCGGTATACCTTGCATCGCTACGAAACAATCAACAAATGGATTTCCTGTCAATCCCGGGCTACACGAGCAGATTGGCAGGTGGTTCACGACGCTGCACTGCGCGCGCAACCCGCAGGCACCGGGGCATGGGTCTTGGCAACGACTGTTCATACATGCGGCCGCGGCACTGCACTCCGCGCTGGTCACGCATTCGGGGCGGCATCGTGGTGGGGAATTGATGTAATTCGGCAAACATGTACAACGGGCGTTGTTTCCATATACTTGACACTCTGAATTTGGACCGCATGGAGATGGAATGCACGGATTTACGTCCGCTGGAGTAGGTGCCACAGATACTGGAACTGTGAATTAGTATAAACGTTTAATAAATAATGAACGTAGCATAAACAGTTAATGATAATGAATGAATTTAGTGTTCTTTTTTCTAAATGAGGGGTATTAGTATAAAAAAACCGGTCAAGTGCGAGTCGGACTCGCGCACCAAGGGTTCCGTATTTAGTCCGTACTTCAAAAATATACCTTTTTAACCCCCGACGCAAAAAGAGCGGGTGTTATAAATTTGACATGTGTATCTGTGTATCTGTCTGTGGCATGTGGATGGACCGAATTTGATTTAGTTTTTTTTTGTTAGAAAGGTGACTTTATCGAGAGTGTTCTTAGCTTGGTTTGATGAAAATCTGATTAGCAGTTTAAAAGTTATGAGCTTTGAAAGCGATTTTGTCGGGAGTTTTTAATACTTTAAATCTTGTAGTGACGAAGTCCGTCCTGTGACGTACATACGTGCTCGGAGCCCGTTGATGTCTTTGTCGGATGTGACGACGCTTGAATCAAAATATTACTAGGTATGGATGGACATTAAGCTTTAAGGGCCATATTATTTATTTACTTTTTAGAGTTTTATTTTTGTGCCGGGGGTATTTTAAATATTCTTTTTTGTATATGTACTTTAATCTGTATGCGATAAGGTTTATTTTGAGTTGTCTAAATTTAACACATTTATTTTGTCAATTTCTCGAAAAGTATTAATTTTGAACACTTCGTTTTATTTTTCTCGTAAAATATTTAATAAGCAATTATCTATAAGTTAGGATTTTTTCAGATTTTTCGGTTCATACGAGTAAACTTCGGAGATAATCGGGGGGAACGGTCCTTTTTTGAACATTTTTGGTTATAAATCAAAAAGTACGTCACGGAAAATTATAAAAAAAATTTGTTTTGAAATGTGCAGATTGAGCCCTTTCATATGACACCCAATTTGCTATAATCAAATCACTTTCATTTTTCAACCCGTCATTCTAGACCCGTGTTTAATTATTTATAAAATAAATTTCATATTTTTTTACTAAAGATGCGGGCAAGCAAGTTATACAACTATGCCAAATTTCAAGTTTATAGCTTGTGTAGTTGCTGAGAAAAACTGCTGTGACACACAGACAGACAGACAGACAGACAGATAGACAGATAGACGACGAAGTCTCACCGTAAGGGTTCATTTTTTACCATTTTGGTACGGAACCCTAAAAACATGTATTTAAAAACTCTTACTTTGAACACAGTTTGTGAAAGGATCTCCTGTAAATCGTTCTTGACATGAACATATAGGATTATGAACTACTACTCTGCAAATTGCGTTTCTAGCGCATTGACCAACGCACGGATTCACACATCTACGTTGAATACAGGCTTTGTCCGTTGGGCATTCACTATTGATAGTACACTCCGGTCGGCAGTTGGGCGGGCTGCCAATAAATTCTGGTTGACAGCTACAAACCGCTTGCGAGTTCACCTCGCGACACTGACTGTTAGTTCCACACGGTGACGGTGTGCATGGTGATGGTTTAACATCATCTAAAACAAATGCAATTTCATACCTGTAGTTTAACACCATTAGTTTAAAAATACCTCTATATTTAAAATGAGTTTGTCGGTAAGTATAGGTAAAACTTTGATTACCTACCTTTAATTTCATCAACACAATGTGAATATGGATTACCAGAGAGGCCTGGTGGACAAAAGCATGAAGGTAAATGGTTCACAACTTGACAAATTCCGTTTGAACCACATATACCAGGGCAAGGATCTTTGCATTTGTTTTGAATACAAGCGAGCATTGGCGGGCAGTCAGTATTTATTACACATTCCGGTCGACACCCTTCATACGGATTGCCCAGATAAGAATCGATGCATTTACATGCCCCCACTCCATTTCTTTCCGAACACTCTGCGTTGAGTCCGCACGGTGATGGTTCGCAAGGGGAATTGTAAATGATGGGATCTAAAATAGACAATTATTAAATTTTATGATATATTTTTTTATATATAATAAAGTGTTGCTCACATTTAAATCATGATATTATACGTTACCTGAGATAGGATTGCATGATACGAGAGGATTTCCCGTTAACCCGAACGGACAGGAGCAGACCATAGCATGACTGACAATCTTGCAGTCAGCATTGTACCCGCAGCTCCCAGGACATGGATCTTTACATTTCTGGTTTATACACGACAAGTCACTTCGACATTCAGAGTTGCTAATGCATTCTGGGCGACAATTAGGAGGAGACCCTATATATTCTGCATGACAGGTGCACGACGGCGAATCACCAATTACTTTACAAACAGAATATGGTCCACATGGTGATGGTGAGCATGGATTGCCCTGTGGCAATGGGGTATGAGCTGGAATATATAAATTAAATGTAATAACAATAAACAAAGAAATATACAAAAAAAACACATACTATCGTTAAATGTTTACCTATAGGTGTGCATTGTATAAATGGATTTCCACTATATCGGTTTGGACATGAACATATCGGGTTATGATTTATAACTTCACATTTAGCCCCATATCCACAGGTACCGATACATGGTTTGATACATTTGTGGTTATTGCAAGCTTCGTTCAGCGGGCATTCTGCACTTATTGTACATTCTGGCCGACATGATGGTGGGGTTCCAATAAATGTTGGCAGACATGAACATACTGCTTGGTTATTAACTTCACGGCATTGGCTATTAGGTCCGCATGGACTTGGACTACAAGGCTGAGTAGGAGCAACTGAAAATGATAAACAATACCTTAGCGGTTTCGCAAAAGTAGGACAATAAAATATATATATATATATATATATCAAAATATGAAGCACGGTAAACAATGACAAGTTACACACCGGCATTTGTATGACATCCAATGAACGCATTTCCTGAAGTCCCTTTTGGACAGGTGCAAATTGGAATATGATTATAAACATTGCATTCGGCTGTAGAGGAACAAATTCCCGGGCATGGATTTATGCACTTGTTTTTGGAACAAACTTTATTCGGAGGACAATCAGTACTTGATACACATTCGGGCATGCAGCCGAAGTACGGATCACCTTGGTAATCATTTATACACTCGCATATCCCATCTCTACACTGTGAATTTACACCACATGGCGATGGATTGCAAGGGTCATTTGGCAACGCTTCTGAAAATATGAAAGTTATGATAAGTTATAATTACTTTTTACCCTTATCTGTTTGTTTCCTTTAAATCTGCGACAGCCACGTTTATCTTTAACAATAATCATTTAGAAGTAAATACACATATTATGTACACATATATTACTTACTAGCTTTTGCCTGCGACTCCATCCGCGTAGAAGTCGTTTATCGCTTTTCCTCGGAAACTACAATTTTCGGGGATAAAAGTATCCTGTGTCAATTCAAGATAAGGACTATCAGTGTGCCACATTTCATCCAAATCTATTCAGCCTTCATTCATGATTCAAAAACAAACATTTTTACAAACCTTCACATTTATATATTAGTAGGGTAATCTTACCGTTTTCCTTTGGGATTAGGACACAAGCTACAAATGAATCTCCACTGTAACCTTGAGAGCATGTGCAAGCCGGTGAATGATTGAATACTGTGCATATTGCGTTTTGCCCACAGCTTCCGGGACACGGGTCTTGGCATTTCATGTTTATACAGGCCTTATCAGATGGACAATCCTGATTAATAACGCACTCAGGCCGGCAATTAGGGGGTTTCCCCTGATATTGAGCCATGCAACTACAAGATGGTCCACCATTCACATCACGGCAAATTGCATTTTCTCCGCAGGGGTTTGGAACACATGGATTCCGTATAGGTTCCGGTGGTAGCTGCAATGGTTCTAGTAACACCAAACAAACAGAAGTGTTATATCATTTCACAATTGAGTTTTTAATTTAGTGTATGTTCGAGTAAATATTTACTTACGGATTTTGAAGCAACGAGTAAATGGATCGCCTGAAAAACCTGGCAAACACGAGCATAATGGACTATGGTTAATGACTCTGCAGTCTGCATTCAATCCGCAGCGCCCCGGACATGGATCAGCACATTTTTGATTAATACATGCCTTGCTGTTTAAGCATTCTGAGCTGACGGTGCATTCTGGTCTACACCCAGGAGGTGAACCAATGTAGTTGGCCATACATGAACATGCACTCTGACCATTTACTACATGACAAACACTATTCGGTCCACATGGGTTAGGAATGCACGGCGCAGTTTGCTCTGGGGCGCTTTCTGAAACTCAAATATATAACAGTCAGTAAATTAATTATTACTTATTTAAAAAATAATTAAAAGGTAATTAGACACAGTTTAATAATTTACCTTTCGGAACATTGCATCGCTGGTACGGGTCTCCAGTAAACCCGGGTAAACATGTACAGGACGGCAAATGATTAACAACCACGCACGTAGCCATGAATCCACATGTTCCAGGACAAGGGTCTTGACATTTATTTCGAATGCAGGCTTTATTGGAGACACAGTCAGTGTTAACAGTGCATTCCGGTCGACAACCTTCGTAAGGATTTCCAAGATAGTCTGGTAAACATGAACAAGATCCAGCAGATCCGAGCTCTTTACATACTGCGTTTGGACCGCATGGTGTTGGGTTACAGGGCTTAGTAATTTCTAAAGCAAATTGAGGCTGCAAGTAACAATTAGAGAATGCGTCACCAGTGAATCCGTTTTCACAGAAGCACATGGGAGAGTGGCTTATGGTTCTGCACTGAGCATTAATGCCGCAAGCATTTATACAAGGATCGGCGCATTTTGAATGAACGCACGCTTTATTGGATGGACATTCACTGTTACTAGAGCACTCAGGCCTGCAATATGGCGGCGATCCGAAGAAATCAGGCATACATGTACAAGTAGGCGTTCCTGAAGATTCTCTACAGATAGAATTCGGCCCGCAAGGTGAAGGCGTGCATTGTGTTCCAATTTCATCTTGTGTTGGAGCTAAGGAAAAACCAATAATTATTATATTACGAACGTAAAAAATTAGTAGTGTACTTTTAACTTAATTGTAGAGTTTAAATAGATTTGATGTAGTCTTTTGGAACCTTAAAGTCAAGCTTCAAGCATATAATTTCTATTGTTGTCACTGTAATACTATTGAATAATTGTCAATATCTCGATATTTATGACAAAGATTGTACTTACCAAAAGGTATACACCGCTCAAAAGGACTTCCTGTGAACATGGAAGGGCATGTGCATATAGGATTGTGTTTTACTACTACACACTTTGCATCAACCCCACATGATCCAGCACAAGGATTGATGCATTTTTGATTGCTACACGCTTTATTTGCGGGACAGTCTGAACTAACTGTGCATTCAGGACGACACGAAGGAGGGCTACCTCTAAACCCTGGTATGCAAGTGCAAACAGCTTGCCCATTGATTTCCCGACATTGACTGTTCGGACCACATGGTGATGGTCGACAAGGATTTGTCACTATAGGCACTGTAAAGTAATTTGGAAATGTGTAAAACTGAAATCTTTAGTCAATAATTTGACGTTAATGAATTAACAACTGTTATATTACCTTTAATTGGTGTACATTCATAAAAAGCATTGCCTGTCATTCCTTGGGTACAGCTGCACATAGGAACGTGGTTAATGACATCGCACGTTGCACTCGGCGCGCAGGTACCTTTGCATGGATCAACGCATTTATTCTGGACGCATGCTTTGTTTCTTGGGCAATCAGAGCTTAGCACACATTCCGGCCGACAACTCACATAAGGGTCTCCATGATGTTCAAGAATGCAAGTGCATATTCCGTTTGTGCAAATTGCGTTCGTTCCGCATGGAGATGGGTTGCATTTGTCGTTTATATCAACGACAGCATCTGCAACACATAAATATTAAGTATAACTAAGTGCTAATTAAAATCAAACGTATTTTATTACATTGTAATTAGGTGAATCTATGATGATCCCGGTGCAAGCTCATATCTACACGATCTATGAACACTACGCTATCTCAAATTTTGGTAATTATCACATTTTGATACCAAATATTATCCCTTTATAAGGAAGAGGGAATATATTTACAAAAAAAAAAAAAAAACATGTAAAAAAAAAAAAGGGAGCTTTGGTAGCTTATGCCTTATAAAGGGTTATAAACCATATTAAACCTTTTTTATTTTTATAAAAACTTCATTAATACTTGAAACCTTGTGACGGCGTTCAGTAATTAAAATGATTATCACCTCTTTTTATGTCTGGCTTGAGAGTGTAGTACGGGTATGTACGTTTGAAATTAATAAATATAGCTATTACAGGGATCAATGTAGGATGTCACTGAATTAATGCTTAATAATACGTACCCAATGGTTTAGGGATGCATGATGTAAATGCATCACCGGTGAATCCTTCGGGACATGTGCACATAGGTGTGTGCCGAGACACTGTGCACAAAGCGTTTATTCCGCAAGAGCCGGGACAAGGATCACGACATTTCTGTTGGAAGCACGCTTCAGATGATGGACACTCCGAATTTATAGTACATTCTGGTCTGCAGTTTGGTGGGTTCCCAATATAAGTAGGCATACATGCGCATGAGGGTACATTTCCAATATCCTGGCAAATTGCATTAGCACCACATGGCGATGGTACGCAAGGATTCCTGTACGGTTCTAATTCAGCATTAGCGAAAGGTGCTGCAAATAAATGCTTTTATTATAAAAGAGTCTAAATTATAAACGTGAATGTTTGTTCATTTTTCAAAATATGGCAACTGATAGACGATATATTTTGGACAGAGGAAGTTAAATAGTTCTTTAAAGAAAGAAATATTGGGTACTTTTTATGCTGGAAAATTTGACCATTCCAACTAAGAATAGCGATATTAGAGAAATTACATGCAGAGAGTGGGAGTTATAAGCTTTTAATTATTATAAAAAGAAAAATAAGTTTTGAGTACTTACGAGGCATAGGAGAACACCGAGTAAAAGGGTCACCAGTGTATAGAACTTTGCATTGGCATATAGGACTATGATTGATAACTCTACATTCAGAGTTGATGCCACACGAATCAATGCAAGGATCCTGACATCTTTGATTGATGCAAGCCTTATCTTGTGAACATTCAGCACTAGTGGTGCATTCCGGTCGGCATCCTGGAGGTATTCCTATATAATCGGGCAAACAAGAACATACAGCCTGTTTATTAACCTCTCGACAGCGACTGTTGGGTCCACATGGTGAAGGTCGGCATACATCTATTGGTGTATCGGCTATTGCTGGAAAACAAGCACTTTGTTATTTTCGTTGTCAATAACATAATTAGCAATTTTTTTTTAAATAAAATAAATATTTACGTTCAGGTGCACAAAAGCGGAACGGGTCTCCAGTAAAACCTCGAGGGCAAGAGCATTGTGGAGCATGGTTTACTACTTGGCACATAGCGTTCGGTGCGCACGCACCCGGGCAAGGGTCCCCACATTTATTCTGTAAGCATGCTCTGTTCGACGCACAGTCGGTGTTTATTGTACATTCAGGCCTGCACCCTTCATATGGGTTCCCGTAATATTCTGCCTGACAGGTGCAAGATCCGGCGCCTTTCAATTCATTGCAAATAGCGTTGGCGCCACAGGGGGATGGTTGGCAAGGAGACGCAATAGCGGGTTCAATTTTTAGTGTATGGCACTCAAAAAATGGATTGCCTGTGAAACCGGTTAAACAAGAACATGAGGGAGAATGGCTGATCACGTGACATTCAGTATTGATACCGCATGATCCCACGCACGGGTCTATGCATTTTTGGTTGATACAGGCTTGGTAAGTAGGGCATTCAGAATTGCTTATACATTCCGGTTTGCAGTAAGGAGGAGATCCCATAAATCCAGAAAGACATGAACACGAAGGAACGCCTGAGATTTCCCGGCATATTGAATTAGGTCCGCATGGCGACGGCTTACAAGGGTTCACCGAGCCCGGGTCGTTAAACTGAGGTACGTTTATACATCTGATAAAGGGATTTCCAGTGTAAGACTTGGGACAAGAACATATTGGGCTGTGGTTTATAACTTGACATATTGCTTCGACTCCACACGCTCCTTTGCAAGGATTCACGCATTTTCTGTTATTACACGCTTCATTGGGTAAGCAATCCGAGCTAACGGTACACTCAGGTCTACATGAAGGAGGGCTTCCAATAAAACCGATTAAACATGAACATACTGGTTGCCCATTAATATTTCGACATTGGCTGTTAGGTCCACATGGGCTAGGCTGGCATGGTTCGGGCCTGGTAACTGAAATTAAAAATATACTGATTATACAAAATGTAGATGTAGATATCTACCAAATCGATATCTATGTGATTTGTGAACGTAGTGATATTGGCGGCATTAAAAAAAATCTACCGAAACCTTGATTATAGAAGTGGTTAACTACTACAGCCAAACATTATTTACTTACCTAGCATTGGGACGCAATTAACAAAAGCATTTCCAGTCATAGCATTAGGACAACGGCACATTGCAATGTGGCCAATAACGTCGCAGTTCGCGTTTACTGCGCACACTCCGTTGTTACATGGGTTTACGCATTTATTGCGCACACATGATTTATCTTGAGGACAATCAGAGCTTAGAACGCATTCAGGGCGACATTCAAAGTAAGGATCCCCGTGGTATTCTTGAATGCATGTGCACTCTCCATTATTACATACAGCGTTTGCTCCGCAAGGCGAAGGGTTACATGGATCTGTTTCATCATTAGATGGTGCTGTAAAAATAAGGTATCGCATTTGTATTGGTCAACTCTGCTGTTTTGTTTGCAATTTTATCAGATTATTATATTTTAATTATATATTGAAAAAGCGCAAGATTTTAATAAAACTTAGTAAAATAAAGTGAATCCAATAACAAAATGCTAACGTGTTGGGAATATTTAGTAATGTAAGTAATGCTAATGGAAATTCACTATCACTACCTACATACTCGTAATTATGTATAAATCAGGGCTTATTAACGTTACTAGATAACATAATAAATAACGATACTTAACGGTAATTTCATAAAAATTCTTTGGTAACGGTACACATTTTAATGTTATTTGGTACAGTAATAAATAGCCTATAACCATCGCATTGTCAAAATCGGTTCATTAGGAACGACGCTAGAGTGGAACATACATACATACATGGGTGTCAAAATCCCTTCCTTTGCTGTAGTCGGGTAAAATAAGATTAGGTAAAACATGCCGACCATCGAGTGAGCCCTTAAAATTCCAAATTTGAATTATATGGTTTTTAAATTTTAAATTACCAAAATGGTTGTGCTATAAAATTACGTATTAAATCAATTTACCTTGTAATTTACATTCCGTAAAAGCATCGCCTGCATAATTGTCGATGCATGTACAGATAGGTGTGTGACTTTTTATCGTACATCGTGCGTTTAACCCACATGAACCTGGACAAGGGTCTCTGCATTTTTGATTCATGCATGCTTTATCGCTAGGACAATCTGAGTTTATAGTACACTCAGGGCGGCACTCAGGTGGAGCGCCGATGTAACTTAGCAAACAAGAACACGAGGGTATTCCACCTATGTCTCTACATTCGCTAAAAGGCCCACATGGGGAAGGTAAACACGGATTTTGAGGTTTGTCAAACTCAACAGGGTTAGTTATTAAATAGCACCGGTTAAAGGGATCTCCAGTAAATCTATCCATACAGGAGCAAATTGGACTGTGATTTATAACATGGCATAAGGCATTCTGTCCGCATTGCCCCTCACAAGGAGTGCTACATTTTTGAGCTATACAAGCTTTGTTAGTCGGACATTCGGCACTGACAATGCATTCCGGCCTACAACTAGGTGGAACTCCCTTATATCCAGGTGTACATGAACAGACGGCTTGATCGTTTATCACTTTACACGCGCTATTCGGACCACACGGTGATGGAGAACAAGGATCTCTAGTTGGTTCCAAATCTGAAAAGAATAACTTCACTATTAGAATACACCATTTATTTATATTTAAACAATCTATACATATAATTTATAAAATTTAATGGCGTTAATAAATACATGCTCGTTTTCGTGTTCATGTGTGACAAAAATGACCTACTGGGGTCATAAAAAATGACCTACTGGGGTCATAAAAAATAAATCAACGTTTTTCGAGATTTATTAGATCACATAAATGACCTACTGGGGTCATAAAAAATAAATCAACGTTTTTCGAGATTTATTAGATCACATAAATGACCTACTGGGGT
The DNA here is from genome assembly GCA_963241965.1 of Tortrix viridana. Lineage (NCBI taxonomy): Eukaryota > Metazoa > Arthropoda > Insecta > Lepidoptera > Tortricidae > Tortrix > Tortrix viridana. The sequence goes on from OY725174.1 coordinate 8,438,767, forward strand.
CATAAAAAATAAATCAACGTTTTTCGAGATTTATTAGATCACATAAATGAATGAAGTGCTCGGCAAAACCGTGACGAGAAACAGATTCAAACAAAAGTTCGGCTCGATTTTAAATTATTTAGTTACTAAGTTTCTCGATTGATAGCGCTGTTAAGGTGCTATTCCAGTAATGAGGCGAGGCGAAGCGAGGCGGGGATAGGAGGGAATTGAAATTTGTATATAAAAATTTGTGGTCCGCGGACTACTGGTGGTCCCTGGAAGTGGGCTATAGTGTAGCCGGTCGACAGCAAAAACAGCTTTGAGTTTTTTCGATTTGATTAGGGTACGGAGGTATCGTTTGTGGTCAAAATATGTGGCGTCATGTCTTAGGCGGCCGGTACACCTAATAATATTGTACAATATTGACAATTGTACATATTACCCCCACAAGTTTAATAGTGTTGTGCAATTGTCAATATTGCGCAATATTATTGTTGGTGTATCAGCCCAGCTTGCAGTTAATCCCTTCCGCAGGACGTTTGTGTTGTTGCGTCTGCTTGGAAAAGTGTTAAAACAATTTGAATGGAAATTTCTATGTCGCTCCTAATAATTCTCGCCAAATAGTAAAAGGACTATGAATCTTCCCTATTTATATGCTTAAGTAATTTGAAAGCGTGTTTGTCTGTATGTGGTTTATGATTTTACGGGTAAACCGCTAAACCGTATTTGTCACTATCCCAGAAAATGGTACTACTACTTTCTGAGAGAATATTGTATTAGTTAAAAAGCACGTTTAAACATTTGATAACAACTTCCTTCGCAAAGTATTGTTTTTTTGTTACTTACGTAGGATAAACTTGCAGTTTTGATACGGGTTTCCAGTAAAACCTTGAACGCATGTACACATTGGTGAATGATTAATTGTCTGGCATTGAGCGTTCAGTCCACAAGTGCCCGTACAAGGATCTTGACATTTGTTTTGCTGACATACTCTGTTAGACGGGCAATCCGTGTTAACTGAACATTCCGGTCTGCATCCTTCATAAGGGTTTCCAAAATAACCAGGGAAACAACTACACGATGCTGCGTTGTTATTTTCCTTGCAAATAGCATTACTTCCGCAAGGCGAGGGTTTACAGGGATGCTGAGTTAGCTCAGTATCGGTGTGTACAATGTGACAATTAACGAATGGGTCACCCTTATATCCCTGCGGGCAGACACAGTTCGGCGTGTGACTAACGACCCGACATTGCGCCATTGTGCCACAGGCTCCAATGCATGGATCAGCACACTTATTGTTAATACACGCCAAATGATTAGAGCATTCGCTGTTACTGGAGCATTCAGGGCGGCAGTTAGGTGGTGCTCCAACATATTCTGGTGTACAAGAACATGATGGCAAATCATTTATAACCTGGCAAACTGAATATGGACCACAAGGTGACGGCGTACATGGGTTAACTTGGGGTGGAATTTCAGCCGCTGCAAATGAAAAATATTTAATTAAATACCAACAGTTTCAGTCAACGTCGATTAAAGCTCTTGTATTTTTTTTTACCTTTACATTAATAAAGCTATAGTGGATTTTAATATTCCGTTAGATAATGGTAGGTAACGATACTCACGTTTTGGTGTACATCTAGAGAACGGATTACCAGTGAAGTCGTTGGGGCAAGAACAAATTGGATTATGGTTTACAATTTCACATTGAGCACCGATACCGCAAGCTCCGTTACATGGATTTATACACTTGTAGTTGTTGCAGGCTTTGTTCAATGAACATTCACTGCTTGTCATGCACTCGGGCCTACATGTGGGTGGGTTTCCTGAATAGCCCGGTAAACATGAACAAACTGCAACGTTTTTCACTTCTCGGCATTGGCTGTTAGGTCCACAAGGACTAGGATTGCACGGTGCGGTTGGGGAGGGTGCTGTAAGTTTCAAGAAAAATAAATACGTGTTCATAAAATAACTCCTATTTTTTTTTAAACAACAGGATCTGTCAGTACATACCTTCAATTGTATTACAGAAAACAAATGAATTGCCTGTGAATCCAGCCGGACAGCTGCACATAGGCACATGATTAATGACTTCGCAAACAGCATTGTTGCCACAGGTATCCGGGCATGGATTTACACATTTTTTATTTATGCATATTTGGTTTCTTAGACAATCTGTACTCATTGTACATTCTGGCCGACAACCTACGTAAGGGTCACCGCGATAGTCGAAAAGACATTTACATTCTCCATTGTTACACTCAGTGTTTGGACCACATGGAGATGGGTTGCATAAATCTGTGGGTGTAGGGTCTGGAAAATACATTTTCTTATGTTAAATTTTTATCTTTATATTTTAATTAGGTACTAATTGTGGCAAAATGTGTTTTAAGTAATTTATTTATTATAGGTACATTATGAGAAATATGTAATTGTATGTGTAATTGGACGACTATTATGGATGTAGGTATTACATTGATTTCGTAAGTAATAAATAATATACGATGGGAAATGTTTAGTTAAATTGTAACAGGAGGTTGGTAGGTCACAAAACGAGCAATGCAAAGCTATTTTTGAATCTTCACACAACATAGATTACTTTTTAAAAGTAAATCGTATTACAACAATAGCACACGAAATCCCAATTGCAAATGACCTTAACTAAACATTTATCACGCGATAAGCTGAATACTTAATTGTTGTAACTTTTATCCTTAACTAGCTTTTCCCCGCGACTTCGTCCGCGTCGTAGTCATTTTTCACTTATCCCTCGGGAACTATCAAATTTTCTGGGATAAAAACTATATTTTGTGTTAATCTAGGTAAAAAAACTATCTGTGTGCCAGATTTCATAAATATCGGACGAGCCGTTCTTGAGTTATAAATGGTGTAACTAACCCGACTTTGTTTCATATATTTAGAAGATTACCTTGTTGTACGAAAGTACATGCGGTGAACGGATCCCCTCGGTACCCCTCTATACAGGTGCACATAGAAACGTGATTAATGACAGAGCATCGTGCATTTTGTCCACATGACCCAGGACAGGGATCCCTGCACTTTTCATTTATACACGCCAGAGAACTAACACAGTCCTGGTTTGTGACGCATTCTGGTCGACAGTTAGGTGGGCTTCCAAGGTAGCCGGCTAAACACGAACAGGAAGCTTGCCCTCCGTTGTTACGACACGTTGCGTATATACCGCAAGGCGATGGAACGCATGGATCTTTTTCTAGAAGCGACGGTTGGGCTACTAAAATAACAAGAAAAAAAAAACGTTCATATTGCGTATTGTAAACATTAAAACTATTGATATGTAAAAGTGCATACTTGGTTTAAGGTAACATCTTGTAAATGGATCTCCTGTAAAACCTGATGTACAGCTACAAATTGGATTATGATTAAATACTCTGCACTCTGCTTTTTGTCCACAAGGTCCAGGGCAAGGGTTTACGCATTTTTGATTTATACAAGACTTATCCACTGCACAATCAGAATTCAGTAAGCACTCTGGTTTGCAAGATGGCGGATCACCAATGTAGTTGGGTAAACAACTGCATACAGCTTGGTCGTTCACTACGCGGCATTGACTGTTCGGCCCACACGGGCTTGGGTTGCAAATGTTTGTAGGAGGCGAGTTTACAGCTAAAAGTAAAAAATACCACAATTATTATTATTTTCTTGTTAAAAAAAAGTTGTGCAAATAATATTTTGTGTAAGTTGACTTACGGGGATTATTATTACATCTTCTTAAGGCATCTCCAGTGAAACCCGAAATACAGTTGCAAGTTGGATAATGATTAATGACATTACATTCTGCATTGATTCCACACGTGCCAAGACACGGATCTTGACACTTATTTCCAATGCACGCCCTATTTCCTGGACAATCTGAATTTGAAATACATTCTGGGTGACACCCTTCATATGGATTTCCAAAGTAACCCTCATTGCATGTACATGATCCCACGTTGTTCTGTTCTTTGCACAAAGCGTTAGAGCCGCAAGGTGATGGAGTACAGGGTGTAAGTATTTCAGAGTGAAGTTGCAAAAAGCATCCGGTGAAGGGGTCACCAATGTAGCCTTGAGGGCAGACACACATAGCAGAGTGGCTGACTACTCGACATTCAGCACTAGATCCACATGCTCCAACGCATGGGTCTTTACATTTTCTATTGACACAAGCCAAATGAGAGGCGCATTCACTGTTGCTGATACATTCAGGTTTGCAGTAGGGTGGTTGACCATCAAAATCCGGCAAACAAGAACATGATGGACTTTCATTGATTTCTTTACAAACAGAGTTTGGTCCGCATGGAGATGGTTCACAAGGATTGACAATTACTGGTGTATCTATAATATATTAACAAATAATTAAACATTTATTACGAATACAGCTATACTTTCAACCATTTAGTAATTATTTATGTTACTAAGGAACTTACTCGGTATAGGAGAGCAATGTGCGAACGGGTCGCCAGTATAAGTCGGCGGGCACGTGCAGACAGGATTGTGATTTATAACTTTGCAAATTGCTCTCAGTCCGCATGCTCCTACGCAAGGATCAACACATTTTTGCCTCATACAGGCTTGGTTTTGTAAACACTCTGCGCTGACCACACACTCGGGCCGGCACGCTGGCGGGATGCCGATGTACGAAGGCAAGCAAGAACATACAGCTTGGTTATTTATTTCTCGACATTGACTATTTGGTCCACACACTGCTGAACTGCACGGGTTGTCGTTCAATGGTGCTGTTGAAGATCATGAAAATAATATTACATTTAACAGACTACTTGTTTTACATATATTCATGTCAGAGTAACTACACAATAGATATTAAGTATACATTATCATCGGATAATCGGGACCCAATTTACCTAAAGTTCGCGTAGTCTCAATAAAAGCAGATAAGTATACTGTCCAGGTGGCTTTTTAAATTAAGAATAGAAATAGCTATTTCTTAGATAGATTTAGTAAATAAAATATAACACGGAGCTTTAGGTAAGGAAATAAGCCCGAAAATCTTGCGAACAACTATCAAACAAATGAAGTGTTCAGAAGTTCTTTATAACTATGTGAATGTATATGAAATAAATTTACCCTGAATTTGATTGCATAATACGAATGCATTTCCACTGAAACCATTATTACAGCTACACATTGGAATATGGTTAATAACATTGCATATTGCATTTTGTCCACAAGTTCCAGTGCAAGGGTCGACGCATTTTCTTTTAACGCAGGCTTTGCTTTGATCGCAGTCAGTGCTATACACACATTCTGGACGACAATTGAAGTAAGGGTCACCATGGAAGTCCGGTAAACATTGGCATTGACCGTTGACACACTCTGCATTTGAAGCGCAACGCACATTGGCGCATGAATTGCTAATAAGGGGTTTATCTGAAATGCATTTTTTTATTTAATTGCCTTATACACACAATAAAGAACAATTGGCTGACTTAATACATTGTACATTTATTATACTATTTTTTTAAACAAGCGATGCACTACGGCAGATAATGATTTCATCGGTCTGTAGCATTCCACTGCTTTTTACCCTGTCTTTACGATAGTGTAGGACACAGGACACCCTCCAGTTAGGTGGAGTGACGATTTGCGAAAGGTCGCTGGCAGAAGCGGGAAGCGACAGGCCGAGACGATAATGATTTGGCGTTTTTTGTATTATAAAATTAGTATTGATATATTTCATAAACGATAAATATATACGTTTTATGAACAAAGCACAGACACAGTTTAATACAATCGAAAGCACTAAATTATCTGGAATCCCTAACAAATATTTACCTTCCTGAATTTTTAGTTTGCAACTCGTGAAAGGATCACCGATATATCCCTCATTACACGTACAGATAGGTATATGATTTAAAACTTGACATGTTGCAAAAACACCACAGGATCCCGGACAAGGATCTTGGCATCTTGAGTTCATACAAGCACGATCACTTTGACAATCTGAATGGATTGAGCATTCAGGTCTGCAGTTTGGTGGACTGCCAATAAAATTGGCAATACACGAGCAAGATGGCGAGCCCCGTAAGTTACGACATTCAGAATTAGGGCCGCAAGGTGATGGGATGCAAGGATCCTCAGTAATAGTTGGTTGTGGATCCGCTGAAATGTAAATTTTACATTAGAAATTCAATCACTTATTTTGTACAAAACAAATTTAAAAATGAGTAAATAATTATATGCGGTTACTTACATTGAGCGAAAGTGCAAAAAGTAAATGGATCTCCAGTGTGCGATATTTTGCAGGAGCATATTGGACTGTGATTTATTACTTTACAATTTGCGTTTAGGCCGCATGGCTTCGGGCATGGGTTCTCGCATTTGTTGTTGATACACGCCTTATCATGAGGGCACTCCGTACTCACTACGCATTCAGGTCGGCAATTAGGTGGCGAACCAACGTATTCAAGCAAACAAGAACATACAGCTTGATTATTAACCGATTTACATTGACTGTTTGGACCGCAAGGAGACGGGTAGCAAACATCAATCGCATTTGGAGGCGGATGTGGTTCTGTAATTATAAGAACTAGTTTGAGATTTAAGTTTCATAATTACTGAGTGAACTAAGTGGACACTTTTAACTTACCCTGATAAACGCAATATCTAAATGGATCCCCGGTATAGCTATCTTTGCACGTGCACATTGGGGAATGGTTCACCACTTGGCATTCTGCATTAGTCCCGCAGCTGCCTGGGCATGGATCTGCGCATTTATTATTTAAGCACGCCTTGTTCAATGCGCAGTCCGAATTGACTACGCACTCTGGCCGACAACCTTCGTATGGGTTGCCGATATAATTAACCAAACAAGAACATGAACCGGCATTACGTTTTTCTTTGCAAATCGCATTAACTCCACATGGTGTTGGAGAACAGGGTGTCGATGGTTCTATTTGCAATGGCGCCAGAGTGCATGCAACGAATGGATCACCAGTGTGCCCAAACGAACACACACAATTAGGAGAATGACTAACTACTTTACACTCAGCGTTTGTACCGCACGTATTGATGCATGGGTCCATACATTTGTTATTTATGCACGACAGATGCAATAAGCATTCTTCGCTGCTGACACATTCTGGCTTGCAGTATGGAGCCGCGCCCTGGAATCCTTCCAAACAGGTGCAAGATGGCGCTCCATTTGTTTCTCTACACAAAGAGTTGGGTCCACAGGGTGATGGCAGACATACACTGACGGGTGCTGGCAATTGTTCAGCTGGAATCATTAATTATTTTGAACTTATTTCTGTTGTATGAGGATAAGTATCAGTATAATTTTAGATTTTATTTGGACGTAGGTATTAAGTAAAATTAATTACAAAGATATTATTAATGTGAAAGTTTGTGTGTGTAAGTTAGTATTTTTGTTATTCCTACATGCTGAAACGGCTGGATATTTAGATTTAATGAAATTTGGAATCGAGATAGCTCATACCATGAATTATCACGTAAGCACCTTTTATCCCGAAAAACAAGTCTATTTCTAAGATTTGAAAACGTTTAACAATAAGTAATGTACTTACGAAGTTTAAAGCACCGCGAGAAAGGATTTCCGGAATAAGATGACGGACATGAGCAGATGGGACTGTGGTTAACGACTTTGCATTCAGCGTTCACTCCACAAGAACCTTTGCAAGGATCCACACAACGCTGGTTGGAACACGCTTTGTTGAGAGAACACTCCGCGCTAATGGTGCATTCAGGACGACAAGTAGGAGGCGATCCTATATTATTTGGCGCACATGAGCAAACAGCTTGGCCATTGATCTCTCGACATATACTGTTAGGTCCACATGGAGACGGTTGGCAGGGATTTGTAATAATGAGCTCTGAAATTTATAAATATTGAGCAATTAAGGTATCTGCATTTATGTTTCATTCATACCTTGATAGGTCATTTATTTCGAAAACACTTACCTAAAATAGGATGACATACTACAAATGCATTTCCAGACATACGTTCGGGGCAACTACACATCGGTATATGATTCATAACAATACATATTGCGGTATCAGCGCAAGTGCCGGGGCAAGGGTCCCTGCACTTATTTTTTAGACAAGCCAAATTACGGTCACAGTCTGAGCTCTGCATGCATTCGGGTCTACATCCAACATAAGGATCGCCGCGGAATTCAGCGATACAATTACATTGTCCATTCAAACACACCGCATTGGCACCACAGGGCGATGGGTTGCACGGGTCGTCCAGTACTGTAATTTAAATTGTGTGTTGAAAGGGTCATGAAAGAGTAGGTCTTTAAAATACTCTGCTTATTGATTGTTATTGTGTTCGCTGAAATTATTTATATTGCATGTACAGTCAGCTGCAGAGAAACCTAGCCCCCATGCATAGAAGTTACCTAGCAGGGATGGCTACTTTTCCTTGCAGCTGACCGTACATGCAATATGAATAATTTCAGGAAAATACCTACATGCATGTAAATTTTATAATTTACTAAGTAAGTACCTACTTACGCATTTAGGTAAATCTTACCTGGAGGCGGCATTTGATTACATTGTGTAAACGCATTTCCAGTAAAGCCTTCATTGCATGTACAAACTGAAACGTGTTGCGTGACCTGGCATATTGCGTTTAATCCACATGATCCAGGACAGGGGTCTTTACATTTCTGGTTGATACAAGCTCGATTACTGGGGCATTCTTCATTTATTGTACACTGTGGCCTGCAGTTGGGAGGACTGCCTTCAAAATTCGGTAAACACGAACAGGATGGAATGTCACGCAAATCTCTACACACCGAATTGGGACCACATGGTGATGGAGTGCATGGATCTGGTGCGGGTGTAAATGACTGAGGTTCTAGAAAAAACGGAAAATTATTTACTTCATGTAAACGACTGGGGTGCTAAAAAAAACTATATAGTCAATGTGGCTAATTCCGTTTGCGGGGCAATACCGTACACAGGCGTTTGTGCCCATTCGTAATGGCGTCACGCCGCCATGACTCTTTTAGAAACAGAACTAAAAAGTTCCCCTGCTTTATAGACAGAGTTAACAACGGTGTACCGTTCTTATAATGAGCACAAATGCTTGTGTACGGTATTGCCCCGCAAACGGAATTAGTCACATTGACTATAAATTATTTATTCGTGGTAAGTAATTCGAGATGTTTTTTTTTTAAACGTCAACGAAATTTTTCGTTTAAACGTCAAATACGTTTAAAGCAACATTACATGGCTATAATCATTCCATATCGTAATATACTCGTAGCTCTAATATAATATATTTATTGGCTTTTGAGCAGGCCCTATAATCGAATGTTTCGCTTTCATATTTACATACTGAACTACACAGTAATCAATTAAAAGAAAAAAGTTGAAGATTATATAATGTATGAAAAATAAAACATGATTATTAATTTACCTGTGTTCATGTAACACCTGGAAAAAGGATCACCCGTGTATTTGTTCTGACATGTGCATATCGGACTGTGGTTGATAACTCTGCAGTCGGCATTTAGGCCACATGGTCCAGGACAAGGTGATTCACATTTCTGATTCCTACAGGTCTTATCAGAAGGGCATTCTGCGTTCGCAACACATTCCGGCCTGCAGTTTGGTGGAATACCTCTGTATTCCGGTAAACAAGAACAAACGCTTTGGCCATTTGATATACGACATTGACTATTAGGGCCACACGGAGAAGGTTGACATGGGTCCAATCGTAATTCTAACAACGCTGTAAAATGAAAATATATAGCAGTATGATAAACCATGGCAGTCAAGTACAAATAGTTGGTAGGTAGGTAATAGGTAGTTATACTCACGATGTTCAAAACACTGGCGGAATGGGTCGCCTGTAAAACCATGTGAACACGTACACATAGGTAGGTGGTTCACCACTTGACAGAAAGCATTTGATGCACATGCACCAGGGCAAGGGTCAATACATTTATTTCCAGTGCAAGCCTTATTGCTTGAACAGTCCGTGCTTACTAAACATTCAGGACGACATTCTTCATATGGATTACCGAAGTATCCGTCGATGCAGACACAAGCTCCGGCACCTGATCTCTCTCTACACATAGCGTTTGGACCGCATGGTGATGGAGAGCAAGGTGATAATTGAACTGGTTTTAATGTATGTGAATGACACTCTATTGCCGCGTCGCCTGTATAACTTTCTGGACATCTACATGTTGCAGTGTGACTCACAACTTGACATTCTGCGTTTAATCCGCAAACATTCACGCAAGGATTTTGACATTTTCTATTAATACATGCCATTTGAAATGAACATTCACTATTTGCTATGCATTCCGGTCGGCAATTGGGAGGTGATCCAATAAACTCTGGCATACATTGACAAGATGGTATATCTCCAGCAGTTTGCTGACAAATTGAATTAGGGCCACACGGAGATGGCTGGCAAGGATTGGCTGGCTGTGAGGGCGCATCGTTGACTGCAAAACAATAGTTACAGTTGACATTATACACACATGTTGGTTCGATCAATCAAATTTCAATATAATCGTCAAATCGATTTACTTGGAAAAACCGTACGTACCTATTGCTATACATCTTGTAAAAGCATCTCCTGTTAAGTGTAAGGGGCAGGAGCAGATTGGATTGTGGTTAATTACTTGACACAATGCTGCCACGCCGCAAGTTCCTTGGCAAGGGTTTATACATTTCTGGTTGCTGCACGCCTTGTCGAGCGGGCAGTCAGAGCTGGCAACACACTCGGGGCGGCAGGAAGGTGGCGCGCCGCGGTACCCATTTAAACATGAACACACCGCTTGATTATTGAATACCCTGCATTGACTGTTTGGTCCACACGGAGTCGGCTGACATAAGTTTTTGGGTAGATCCACTGTAAAGACGAAATTAGGTAAAAAAAATTCTTTATTTTTTATTTAGATTTTTTTTGCACTAAATGATAAGTTGAAAAAAATACACCAGCCTCATATTAAACTACTAGCTTTTGCCCGCGACTTTGTCCGCGTAGAAGTCGTTTATCACTGCTCTCTCGGGAACTGTTCAATTTTCTGAGATAAAAAGTAGCCTATGTCCTTCCTCAAAACTCAGGCTATATCCATACCAAATTTCATCGAAATCGGTTCAGTGAATTAGCAGGGAAAGCTTTACAGACAGACAGACGCAAAAGTATGTCTACTTTCGTGTTTATATAATATTAAGTATAGCAACCCGCCCTCGCTTAGCTTTGGTTATAAGTTAAAATATAGCCTATGTCCACCCTGAAACCTCATTCTGAATATCACTGAAAGCATTTTAGAAATCGGATGGGTAGTTTCGGAGATTACCCCCTACATCCAAACTTATTAAGTACCTCTTTCTCCCCTTCTTAAGTAAGCCGTTTATCGTTTTTACCCTGGACACTATCAAATTGCAGGATAACAACTACCTGTGTGACAATTTCATCCGAATCCGTTCAACTATTTAGGCGTGACTGAAAAAACATCCCAACATCCATACAAACTTTATTTCGCGTCGTCGCTGGGGTCGCAACCAATTTTTCATCGAATTTCTATACAAAAACAAAAAAAACGGTCTATAGCTGGGGTTCGAATCCGCAGTCTTTGCGTAGTAGGCCAGCGCTCTAACCATCAGCCTATTCAGACGGAAGCAGCCTCCCCATAATTACGAACCATTGCGCGAGAATTCTTTTTGCGTGAAAGCACGGGGAAAACGAATTTTCCCAGACATGAGACCTAGCTAGATCGAATTTTCGCCCCCGTAAACCCCTATGTCGCAATCTTTATCAAACTCGTTGGAGCCGTTTTCGAGAACGTGAACTGAGTACAAATATATATATACGCAATCCTTCCACCCGCGACTTTGTCTGCGGAGAGTCCAGTACCTTTGTTAAAAAGTACAGATAAAGTTTTCATTATCGTACGTGTCATGCATGATGGGATAGAAACAAATTTAAACCATACGATTTTTTTAACCCTTTTCACCTTGCCTAGGGGTATAAATTGAAATTGAAATTGAAATTATTTATTTTGCGAGATCATACAAAGGTGTTATTAAAGGTTATATGCTCTGCCAGCATTTCCAAAAACGCGAAAACTCATATTTTATATAATAAGAAGTCTACAAACGTATTTCCAAAATAACCAAACTCTAACAAATCTACACCCTCAATTTTACCCCCTTACGGTAGTATTTCCAACATCATCGAACGTAATACTTTTAGTTTGTAAGCAGTAGCCAAAATAAATTTTCACGTTCCTAACTTCAAAATTGACCAAATATTACCCCCATTTCATCCCCTTAGGGGTAGTTATCCAAAATCACCGAATATTGTATTACTTTATTTGTTAACAGTAGCCTATATACCTATTTCCACGTTTCTAACTTCAAAACGAAAATAGTGTTTTTTATTTATTAACAGTAAGTAGCCTATATACCTATTTCCACGTTTCTAAATTAAAAAATGACCAAACGCCCATACAAACTTTCACCCTTCCCGTTTCTCCCCCTTAGGTGTAGTTTTTCCAAATTCACCTAAAGCGGTATTTTTTATTTGTTCATTTAGCCCATACACACATTTCTATGTTTCTAACTTCAAAAAGGACCAACCTCCTTCCCATACAAACTTAAACCCCCCATTTCATCTTCTTAGGGGTAGTTATTCAAAATCACCGAAAATACTATTTTTTATTTATTAACAGTAGCCTATATACATATTTCCACGTTTCTAACTTCAAAAATGACCAAACTGCCATGCAAACTACCACCCCCCATTTAATTTCCTTGTTGTTTTAAAACTTCAAAATTGACCAAACTCCTATACACACTTTCATCTCCCCTTTTCATCCCCATACGGGTAGTTTTTTCAAAATCGCCTAAAGTAGTATTTTTCATTTGTTAACAATAGCCTGTACACAAATTTCCATGTTTCTAACTTCAAAAATGACCAAACTCCCATACAAACTACCACCCCCAATTTCATTTCCTTAGGGGTAGGTATTCGAAATCACCGTAAGTTGTTTTTTTTTGTTAACAGTAGTCTTTATAACAATTTACACGTTTCTAACTTCAAAATTGACCAAACTCCCATACACACATTTCACCCCCCCGTTTCATCCCCATAGGAGTAGTTTTTCCAAAATCGCTAAAGTAGTCTTTTTTATTTGTTAATAGTAGCCTGTACACAAATTTCCATGTTTCTAACTTCAAAAATGACCAAACTCACATGCAAACTACCACCCCCTATTTCATTCCCTTAGGGGTAGTTATCCAAAATCACCGGAAGTTGTTTTAATCTGTTAAAAGTAGTATTTTTAACAGTTTTCACGTTTCTTACTTCAAAATTGACCAAACTCCTATACACACTTTCACCTCCCCTTTTCATCCCCATAGGGGTAGTTTTTCAAAATCGCCTAAAGTAGTATTTTTTGTTTGTTTACAGTATCCTGTACACAAATTTCCATGTTTCTAACTTCAAAAATGACCAAACTCCCATGCAAACTACCACCCCTAATTTCATTCCCTTAGGGGCAGTTATCCGAAATCACCAAAAGTTGTTTTTTATTTGTTAACAGTAGTATTTATAACAATTTCCGCGTTTCTAACTTCAAAATTGACCAAACTCTCATACACACTTTCACCCATCCGTTTCATTCCTTTAGGGGTAGTTTTTTCAAAATCGCCTATAGTAGAATTTTTTATTTGTTGACAGTAGCCTATACACAAATTTACATGTTTCTAACTTCAAAAATGACGTAACTCCAATGCAAACTACCACCCCCCATTTCATTCCCTTAGGGGTAGTTATCCAAAATTGCCTTAAGTCGTTTTTTATTTGTTAACAGTATTCATTATAGCAATTTTCAAGTTTCGAACTTCAAAAAGGACCAACCACCACTCCAAAAGGAACTACCACCCCCGCATTTCATTCCTTTAGGGGTAGTTTTTCCAAAATTGCCGGTAGTACTTTTTTTATTTGTAAACAGTAGCCTATAAACCAATTTTCACGTTCCTAACTTCAAAAATGTCCAAACCCCTATACAAATTTTAACCCCCCATTATAACCCCTTAGGGGTAATTTATCTAAAATCGCTGAAGGTAGTATTTTTCATTTGTAAATAGTAGCCTTTATACCAATTTCCACGTTTCTATCTTAAAAAATTGATGACTTTCATACAAACTTCCAACCCCCTTTTTACCCCCTTAGGGGATGAATTTTGAAAAATCCTTTCTTAGTGCACCCCTAGACCTCATAAGGAACTTACGTGCCAAATTTGGAATCTTTAGGCCCAGCGGTTTGGGCTGTGCGTTGATATGTCAGTCAGTCAGTCAGTTTCTTCTTTTATATATTTAGATAAGTAGCCTGTATGTTTTACTTACTTTTAATAGGAATGCATTGAATGAAAGCATTGCCCGTAGTTTTAGCAGGACATGTGCAGACTGCCATGTGTGTAACTACTTCACAAAGGGCATTTGCTCCACATGTATTCGTACATGGGTTAATACACTGGTGTCTTACACATGTTTTATCCATTGGGCAATCTGAGCTCACAGTACATTCAGGGCGACATCCAAAATAGGGGTCACCATTGTACTCTGGTATACAAGTACATACTCCGTCTCTGCAGATGGCATTTGAGCCACATGGAGAAGGGTTACATGGGTCACGAAGCGTAATATCTGTTAACAAACATTAAAAAATAAACATTATTTGTAACAAAGTTACTCATTTTGATATTTGTAGCTTTATTCTCCTTAATTAAATAGTTTATATTGGCTTTACCTGTCTTTTCTTTTAGAGAGCACCGAATGAATGGATCACCCGAGTAGTTATCAATACAAGTACAAAGTGCTAAATGAGTTTGCACTCTACATATTGCATTTAAACCACACGATCCGGGACACGGATCAACACATCTCTCGTTGATACAAGCTTTATCAGTGGGACAATCAGAATTAATGGAACATTCAGGTCGACAATTTGGAGGACTGCCAGAGTATTGGGGTAAACAAGCACAAGAAGGCCAACCACCAATATCGCGGCACTCAGAAAATGGTCCGCATGGTGAAGGCAGACAAGGGTTATTTGGAACTGGGACGTCGAAAACTGAAAACAATAAACGAGTTAATAAATAGTTCAAGAACTATAGATAAAAAAATTGAAATATTAAAGGAGTCCTTTTCTCATTTAGATATGTTCGTACTAGGGCGAAGTTTTTTTATCAACTCTCCCCTACCCCTCCAGGGCGAGCTACATCCCCCAGCGCCCTGAACGTCTCCCGAAACGTGTTTTTAATCCTTTTTTTTTTCATTTTTTGACAAATGTGTAAGAAAGAAATAATCCTTGATAATTTATCAATGCTATCAACCGTTAATACAAACTGCATCACTTTTGGTTCCGCGCAATCAAATACCTACTGAATATGAACATCTATCGTCATTTTTTTTAAATATTGTCATAATAATGCACTAGCACTTACTTGGTAGTTGGTAGCATCGACTGAATGGGTCACCAGTATACTGCGGTTGGCACGAACAAATAGGACTATGATTTATGACTTTGCACTCTGTATTTATTCCACAAACACCTGTACAAGGGTTTTTGCACTTCTGTTGTATGCAAGCATGCTGTTGGCTACACTCAGCGCTTACAATACATTCTGGCCTGCATGCAGGTGGGGTCCCCAAATACCCTGCATTACATGTACACACGGCCTGATTATTTACCACCTTACATGCACTATTTGGGCCACATGGTGTTGGTGCGCAGGGATCTCTTTGAACAAATGGAGTATCTGTAAGAAAATAAACAAGTCAAATTTCAAATGAATGTTTGCAATTCCTTTTTTATTAACTTATTTATTAATATAGGTTTATTTAGGAAGATATGTCGAAACTCTTTTATGTGGTTACATATATAAAATACGCAGATATTTTATATTATTTTTATAGTTTTATATAATGCTAGAATAAGTACCTAGTATCATTGCAGCATTGTCATAACTAGTCATAAGTTATCTGTTTAAAAAATGACTAACTGTTGAGTTTCTTCTCAGCAGTGGTTTCCTCTTAGGAAGCCCTGGTAGATTTTGACGTGTAAAAGTGCCCGTGCGGCCTACTTACTGAATAAATATCTTTTATCTTATCTTTTAATAAAAAATCGTCTACAGGTAAAAATCACTAACCTTGAGGTTTCTCATAACACTGCTGATAGGGATTGCCAATAAGGTTATTAATACATTCACATTTTGGTGTATGGTCCACGACAAAACACTCTGCGTTTGTGCCACAAATATTGTTGCAAGGATTTTTGCATTTGTTTTGTATGCATGCCAAGTTGATAGAACAATCGGAATTAACAACGCATTCAGGTCTACACCCTTCGTATGGATTTCCAAAATAGTCGGGTAAGCAGATACATGCACCCGCACCTCTTTGTTCTTTACAGACAGCGTTGGGTCCGCACGGCGATGGCGAACATGGTGTTAGAGGTGTATCCTGAATTCTGCATACTATAAAAGCGTCTCCAGTAAAGCCTGCAGGACACATACATTGCGGAGCATGGCTGATAGCTCTACATTCAGCACCAGTACCACACGATCCAGGACAAGGGTCTTTGCATTTGTTATTAATACATGCTAATTCAGTTGAACACTCAGAATTAGAGACACATTCAGGATGACAGTGCGGAGGTGTGCCCTTGAATTCATCACGGCAAGCACATGATGGGGAACCACTTATTTCTTTACAAATAGAATTAGGGCCGCATGGCGAAGGTTGACAAGGGTTTACAAACACTTGTGTTTTTTCATCTGAAAAATAATGTTCAAAATTCATACGAGTATATCTGGAACAGATGGATCAATTTCTTTGATTTATTGTTAATGAAAAGGTTATAAGTTATTTGAGAAAGCTGTATTATGAAAGTTGCTACTTGTGTTGTTTTTAGGGTACTAAAATTTCTTATCTACCAAGTAGGTACTCCAACTTAAAACAAATAGTTGTAAAGTTGGTACAGTGAGCGGGTTTTTTTATTGTATTGGAGTCATGTTATACAATTATGTCCAGTGATGGACGTCTTGGGTGAAATAATGACGGTGGTGTTGCTGTTTTTACAAATAAAATATTATCAGAGGAGTACCTTCTATGAAACACCTGGCAAATGGATCACCGCTTAAGCCAGGGGGACATGTGCAGATAGGGTTATGATTTATTACTTGACATTGCGCTGAAACCCCACATGCTCCATTGCATGGGTCAATACAACGCTGACTGGAGCACGCTTGGTTAAGGGCACATTCCGCGCTTGTAACACATTCCGGTCTACATGTAGGCGGCGCGCCTTGATACCCCAGAAGGCAAGAACAGATGGCTTGACCGTTAATTTGGCGGCATTGACTGTTGGGACCACATGGTGATGGGCTGCATGGGTTTGGTAAGTCTGTGTGTTTTATGGGCCTGCACTCCATAAAAGCATTTCCAGACAATCCTTGTGGACAACTGCACATGGGGATATGGTTATAAACATTGCATATTGCATGGCGACCGCAAGTGTTAAGGCATGGATCGACACATATATTTCTCACACACGCTCTGGCCTGCGGGCAATCGTTGCTTATTAAACATTCAGGACGACAACCAAAATATGGGTCGCCTTGATAGTCTGGTACACATGTACAGATGCCATTGTTGCATTCTGCATTTGCTCCGCATGGCGATGGGTTGCATGGTGTTGTTTCAAGTGTTGTGTCTGTAAAATAAAATCATTAAGATGAACCAGAGTTATTGTATCAACTCTGCTATTGTAATTTACTTATATTTTACCAGAGGATACAGTCAGCAGCAACAATTCTTAGAGGCATATATGAGCGTATTAGATATTGTTGAGCGCAATGTTGGATAGTACCCTCTGGTAAACTATATGTAAGTTATATAATAGCTCTGGGTTCCATAAAATGTTTTCAATGCAATTAGTTCTCAGGTTATTATAAAATGTATACCGTCATTGTCGGGCATTGGTTGGCACTGAGTAAATGGGTCACCGGAGTAACGTTCGAGACAGCTACACTGAGCTACGTGATTGTAGACAGTACATTCCGCGTTCAAGCCACAAGCTCCAGGGCACGGATCACGGCACTTTTCATTAATACACGCTTGGCTACTAGAACACTCCGAATTTATTGTGCATTCAGGTCTACAATTTGGTGGGTTTCCTATGTAGTTAGATTGGCAGGCGCAAGACGGGGCGCCGCCAATATTGCGGCATTCTGCATAGAGACCACAAGGCGATGATATACACGGATCGGGGTTTGCTATATGCGGTGGTGGTTGCGAAACTGAAATAAAATAAAAATTGTTAAAAAAACCAGACTCTGGAATCCAAATACCACTGCAATGAGCAAGTGCCCTTTAAATTTACTGAGACTACACTTGTTAGGACAGACATTTTTAGAGCACATCAACAGTAACTGTATAATACAACGCTCTCTTAAACTCACCTTTCGATGGGTAGCATCTCGTAAAGGGATTTCCAGTTAACCCTTGCTTACATACGCATATAGGACTGTGATTGATCACATTACAATCGGCATTGTCACCGCAAGAAGTAAGACATGGATTGGTGCATTTTTGATTTTCACACGCTAAATTCGACGGACACTCTGAGCTCACGACACATTCTGGTCTACAATTTGGTGGCGCTCCCATAAAGTTTGGTAAACAAGAACACACTGCCTGTCCCACAATTTCCTTGCATTGACTGTTTGCTCCGCAAGGCGAAGGATTACATGGATTTCTATCTACTATTATTGCTGCAACAAAAATATACTTAAAGTACCAACTTATATCGGCCGCATAACATTTTATTTATATTACTTGTAATAACGTTTATAAACAAGTATAAATGAACTAAATGAACGCAGTATAAAAATATAAGAATCCTACTATCCCTCCTTGGCCAGAAAAAGAAAGAAAGATAAGTTATTATGTTGCCGTGCGATTGCCAAGACAATATTTTGATGCAATCTCATTTCTTTTTGTAGGTAGTCCACCTTTATGACAGATTGTTTACATCTATCTGTGGCTGACTGTACCTACCTATATCCACTACGTCTTACAAATACGATTAGGTAGTTACTTGTGCAGTTCGTAAAATTATTTATCATAGACTTTATATGGGGATGTGAATTTACTAACCACAGAGAAAACGGGACTGAAATTTCGGGATATTTCAGTTTTTCTTTTCTATGTGGGCTAAACACTATCTGAGTGCAAAATTTGAAGTTTGTGTGTCTGCTAGAAGTACCCTAGAATGTTAATGATCGGTGAGTCAGTGAGTGAGTCAGTCAGTGACAAAATTAAGGAACTTTGACTTGCAATCATTCCTTAAACTACTGGTTCAAATTTAATGTAATTTGGAAATATATCTAGCTATGTAATGCCCTCTTGGTCACTGAAAATTAAGGCTTCTAGTTTTTTCCACAACAAAGTTACAGGGGGGTCGAAAATGGCCCGAATGGCTTCGGGAAAAGGATGGTACGGCAGTGCCTTTTTGCTCGACTTGGCGGGGGCACTGCCGTGCCTCCAGATAAATGTGAAAGTTTTTGTGGGTGTTTAAATCTCACCTAAACTGCTCAACGGATTTGGATGAACTCCGTTGGGTTTCCAGGCCCCCTAGCATGCAAGCACGAGATAAAATTTGACAAGTGCTAGAGAAATTAATACATCTATTCCATATTCTAACGTAAGACTTAACGCTTAAGTTTTAAAATAACAGTGTCTTGGTAAAATCGCTATAAAAATGTGAAATTCGCAATAGTCACTTAGAATTAAAAGGTTATAAAAGTCAGGACGAGACACTTTTATTTTAAACCTTAAGCGTTAAGTCTTACGTCAGAATATGGAATAGACGTATTCATTTCCCTAGCACCTGTCAAATTTTCTCTTGCATTGCATGTTAAGCCCGCTGTGGGTACATATAGGAAATTTTTATCCCGAAAAATTTGATAGTTCCTGAGAAAAAAGTAATCAACGACTTCTACGCGGAGTCGCGGGCAAAAGCTAGTAATATATAAATACTTACGTTCTTGCGTGATGGTACAAAAAGTAAACGGATTGCCACTGTAGCCTTGTTGGCAAGTACAGATTGGAATGTGATTCACCACTTGACATAGACCGTTTTGGCCACATGTCCCCGGACAGGGGTCTGTACATTTCATTCTAGAGCAAGCTTTGTTTAGTGGGCAATCTGAATTTACTACGCACTCCGGCCGACATCCTTCGTATGGATTTCCGGAATACCCTTCTAAGCATTGGCAAGCCCCGACATTGTTCTGTTCTCTGCAACGAGCATTAGGTCCGCAAGGACTTGGGTTGCATGGAGTCAAAATTTCTTGGTTCTCTGGGAGTGGTTGTGGGCTACAGTGTGAAAATGGATCCCCGATATAACCCACTTGACAAATACACATAGGTGCGTGGCTTACAACCCTGCATTCTGCATTTGATCCACATGCACCAATACACGGGTCAACACATTTTTGATTTTGACAAGCAAGGTTGTAATTGCATTCGCTATTACTGATACATTCTGGTCTGCAATTTGGAGGAGTTCCTAGGTACTGTGGTAAGCAAGCACATATATAACTGTTTGCATTTATTTTACAAACTGAGTGTGGTCCGCAAGGTGATGGTTCACATGGGTTAACTTCCACTTCAGTTGCAACTGTAAATAAAAATATATAATTTAGGTAAAAAATATATAATACGATATTAACTTTTTTTTATATTTCGAGGGGTTTTAACTATTTATATTATTTCTTTTACAATTAGAAAAAAATAGTAAACTAGAAACCTACATAACTAGTTATGTAGAAGTTAACAAATAAGTAGTTATTTTTGCTATAAGCCCAAACAACATTTTGACATGGAATTTGGTGAATTTGTATGCTAAATACTTATTACAAGTAATGGAGTGATTTCCTCTCGGCCCTCGCACCGTGACCGACCTCATGCCACTCGGGCGGGGTGGCTGTCCGAACTGTAAATGTAATACTTACGGCGAATAATACATCTTATGAATGGATCGCCTTCAAATGTCGGTGGGCATGTACATATTGGACTGTGATTTACAACGTCACAGACAGCAGCAACCCCGCAAGCTCCGATGCAGGGATTAACACATTTTTGATTATTACAAGCTTCCTTTAATGAGCAGTCTGAGCTAACTACACATTCAGGTCTACAAGTTGGTGGGCTTCCTCGGAAACCAGGTACACAGGAACATACTGATTGACCATTTGATTGACGACATTGACTGTTAGGCCCACATGGAGACGGATTACATGGGCTTGTCGTGGATACTGTAATAAATTATATTCATTCGTAAACATTGGCTTTACGAGTACCTTTTTACAAATACAACAACCACAATAAATATAGTTTTTACCTAATGACGGTCTACATTCCACAAATGCGTTGCCGGATCGTCCCTTAGGACACGTGCACATAGGTATATGATTAAATACTTCGCAAACAGCATTTAAACCGCAAGTACCAATACAGGGATCGACGCATTTGTTTCGCTGACATCCTTTATCATGGGGACAATCCGTATTATACACACATTCTGGTCTACAACCAAGATTTGCATCACCATGATAACCAGATATACAAGAGCAGAGTCCGTTGTTGCATATCGTGTTTGAGCCGCATGGACTTGGTTCACACGGATTAAATGGAGCAGCTGAAATTACACCTGAAATAGAAAATGGTGTTATGGAACATGGTTGGTTGGCACGGTTTTTTAGTTATTTATTTACTCATAAAAACAATGTCAAACAAGCATAGTAAACTCGTAATACCTTGAATTGGTTTTGATATGCATTGTTTGAAAGGATCACCAGTAAATCCATCGGGGCACAGGCATACTGGTACGTGATTGTTCACAAAACAATCCGCATAGAGTCCGCATGAGCCATCGCACGGATTACGACATTTTTCTGCTACACAAGCTTTGTCACTAGAGCAATCAGAATTAACGATGCATTCCGGTTTACAGAAAGGCGGCGATCCCGAGTAAGACGGTAAACAAGAACATGATGCTAAGCCTCCAATATTGCGACATTCAGCGTAAAGACCGCAAGGTGAAAGTAGACACGGATCCGATGGAGTAGGTTCACTCGGTAAGTTGTCTGAAACACAATAAATAACGTCAGTATACGTCCTATATGAACAAGATATTAAGATGGTCTTATCCTAAGTATGTATATGGGTGGTGTTCAAAAAGCTGGACTTGATTATATTTATTTAGAAAAAAACTAAACCCGACTGGCAACTAGTGTGACACGCCCCTTTATAATTTTATATAGCCTTTATAATTTTACGCGCCTTTATAATTTTTATATATTACACTCGCACGTTTTTGACGAATCATATGACACCCCATTTTTTTAAATAGGTCTAATGGTTTAGGAGCTAGAGTGGAACATCCGATTTCCGGTCACACACACACACATTACACACGTACATGCATACATAGACTGTTAACCACATTACCCTTCTTTTTGCTTCGCGCAGGTAGGTAAAAGTAAGTATTTTTTCATAAGAAGGTAGTTTTCCTCTGAGCTGCAATTGATGCGCAAGATGAAGGAGAAATCTTTTTAAAATTACTTCTAAATGGTCAATGTGAATTATGTAGAAAGGTGACCAGACATTGGAACAGTAGTCAAGAGAACTTATTATAAGAGCATAATAAATCGTTGAGATACTTTAACATTTTTAAACAATGGTTCTGTAAATAAATCCTGGAAGTATATAACTTTATTAATAATGTGATTAAGTATGCAGTGTGCCGTGAAAGAAATCTTTGTATTAAACCATCCATACTCTCAGGTCCTTGATGACCGAGACTCGCTGTAGAGGTAATATTGCGATAAACAAATATAACCGGAGATTTATTTTTAGTGAACGAAATCACATTTCATTTTTTACATTTAGTGATACATTTCATTTTTTACATTTAGTGATATATTGTTCTCGGTTCACTAATTTTTTACCAAAAAACTTTTCACAAACTGATTCATTTCACAAACATATCATTTGGCAAAACGCTTTTTTTTCTGAATTTCAGTGTTCTTATAAAACTAACCTAACCTATAGGGTTCTACACGATGGTCCTAAAATAAATCCTGGAATATTTAGTTTGCCAATAGCGGTTTGCCAAATGATGTTTGTGAAATGAATTAGTTTGTGAAAGATACCGTTGTTCTTATTATACCAATTGCTTAAATGAGACAGGTCGCTTTGCAGAGCTTGGCAGTCGTCAATACTGTTGATATGATTAAAAACTTTGAAACCAGCAAGTGCCATGGAATTATATTTGATAGAGTTCAATAAAATAAGAAATAAAGATGAGAAATAAAAGAGGGTCCAAATTTGATCCTTGAGGAACGCCAGATTCAGCAAAGAACGATCTCATGTGACGTTATTAAATATTTCTATGTTTATAATTAAATTTCACGAAATTTTATAATTGCAAGGGCCAATTTTTTTTATCTTCAGAAAGGCTAGCACAAGTGGTCCGCGAATTGTTTGTCGCTCGGATCTCCCTTTTTAACTAGTCTGTAACGATGAAACGCACTGAGCGACAAACGAGAAAATACAAGATGTGCTAAGCGCGTGATACGAAGAGTCATGTGATCTACCATTGACGCGATTTGTTTAAAAACGAAACGAATAGAAACGCTAGTTAGCGTAATGCATCTTGGCTAAGGGCCCAGATAACACTATCTGTTAGATACATTTTTAGCTTTGCTCTTTTGCATCATATGACAAAGAAAAGGAAAGTGATAACTTTAACTATCAGTTTTTTTTTGAAAGTTTAGAAAAATCGGCCATAATAATACTTTTTAATAGTTTAAACTTCACCCCTATAAGAAAGTTTCCAATGTTCAAATAAGTAGTATATGATATATTGAACATCCGAGAAAGTATAAAGTGTGTTATTTTTTCTTACTTGATAAGAGGTACTTACAGGTAATGTCTAAGCACATCGTGAATGGATTTCCAGAATATCCAGTACGGCAAGAACACACTGGACTGTGATTTATGACTTTACATTCGGTGTTTTGCCCACATGGTCTCGGACAAGGATTGACGCATCTTTGATTAACGCAAGCTCTATTCGTCTTACATTCCGAATTAGCTACGCATTCGGGTTTGCAATTCGGTGGATTTCCAATGTAGTTAGACATACAAGAGCAAACCGGCTGTCCATTGATTTCCTTGCAGACTGCATTGGAACCGCAAGGTGATGGGTTGCAAATATTTATTACCATAACATCACGCTCTGTAACACGTTAATTAAGGTTATTAAACATTAATAAATAAGGTAATATTTATAGGTGTTTGTTATACTGATAAGAAAGCAATATATTCACTGTAATACGTACAAACCAAAGAAATAAAATAAATTACCTAATTAGGATTGATAAATAAATGGTTGATTGAATGCTCACCAGATATAGAAGAACACATTGAAAACGGATTTCCCGTAAAGCCTGTATTACAATGGCATATTGGTTTGTGGTTCGCCACATAACAGTTTGCGTTGTATCCACACACTCCTGGACACGGGTCTGTACATTTGTTTTTAAAACAGGCAGTCGTCAGTGGACAGTCAGAGTCGACAATGCATTCAGGTCTGCAACCTTGATATGGGTCTCCCATATACTCGAGCAGACATGTACATGACCCTGCATTTCCTTGCACTTTACACTCTGCATTCGCACCGCAGGGTGAAGGTTCACAAGGGTTAAGGTATTCATTCAAAGATGGAGCTGAAATATTTTGAATTCCATGAATTGACTTACCAATAAGCAGCCAGACACCGTAGAAGCACTTCCTCGGTCAGAAGCGTTAGTCGAAGCTTGCTGGGCTCGGCGACTTTTAGTGTTCTCCATAGTCCGACGACGGAATCACTATCTCTAGCGGCACCATCGGAAAGCAGCCGTCGCGACAACGGCCAAGCTTACTGTAAGTGCTAGGTTATCTCCGCGTGCTCCGGTCGTAAGCAAAGGCATTAATATCCTACACATATAGTTAAATCAAAATGTTACTACCCTTTGAAAAGCTTTTTTGTAATCCAATGATAAACAGAACTGTCCTGTCTTCGCGATCCTGCTTCAATGATGACTTACAAGCACATATTATATAGTAACGGCATCGATGAAATCACTCCCAAACTAAGCGATGGGCATGGTCATCACACAATTCTAGAGTAAAATCAACTATACCGAACTACATCCTTTAACATTAGTACCTAGACCGTGTGAGGCGTGACAATTTACTAACCACTTAAATAAGCACAATTTCCACGCATGAATTATTATCACGCTTAGCAAAGCAGAGGGTTACATGCGTTTTGCATTTAAACGTTTATTACTGCGCAACAGTTAACTTCACCACGAAAAATCCATTTAATAGGTACCTTCTATTTCAATTCAAGTTCAAGTTTACTGCGTATTTGACAAATTTAACATTTATCATATGTAGGATATAACTCGATTTCAAGGAGGTATTTTAACGCAGTAGTACAAAACGAAGTATTTTGTCTACCTGTGTAGTGTTTATACCTATTCCAGTGGTATAGACCACATTAATGTACAGATAGCTGGTAAAGGTAGATAAAAAGCATAATGTTCACTATTAGGCTACTGTAGGTTTACACTCTTACCTCTGGGCGGCGAACATCCCTGGAACGGGTCTCCTTCCAGGCCAGGCTCACAGGCGCAAGAGGCACGGTGGTCAACTACCGAGCATTGCGCGCGCGGCCCGCACGCTTGTGCACACGGGTCCTTGCATTGTCTTCCAATACAAGCTAGAGCCGCTGGACATTCGGCGCTTATCGTACACTCTGGGCGGCAATTTGGAGGAGTTCCGATGAATCCGGGCTGGCAACTACATGCGGGTGTCTCTCCTGAGTTTATGCATAACGAATTTGGCCCACAGGGTGATGGCTGGCATGGATCCAACGGTGGCATGGGATTGACTAAAAAAAATACGATCAAGTTAAAAGTTTAACTTACTAAGGACAATGCGTATACAGATATATGTGATAAAATAATATAAATACCTGGTGCAGCATAGCAATACGTGAACGGATCACCAGTAAAGCCATCATTGCAGGTGCATATCGGTGAGTGCGCCACGACTTGGCACCGAGCACCGCGACCACACGCGCCCTCGCAGGGGTCGCGGCAGCGGCGGTCCACGCATGCCAACTGTAGTTTGCACTCGGCGCTGACGAGGCACTCCGGCCGGCAGGCAGGCGGGGAGCCCACGTGCCCGGCGTGACAAGAGCACGCGGCGGCGCCATTTGCGCTTACTGTGCATTCGCTGTAGGGGCCACACGGTGAAGGCGAACAAGCCGACCGTGGAGGTTCTAAAATGAAAGACGTAAGAATATAAACTGTGTAAAATCATAGTATTTTTATTCTGTACAATACATTTAAGTAAGTAAGTACCTACAGATTTTTACTCTTAAAAATGGAGGCTAAAATATTGATACCTTCAAGCAATTTAGATATTTATTAACGAATTTAATAGATTTTAATAATAAAATATTTTTTTAAGAAAATTTGTTAAAGAAAATAAAATGGTAGGTACCTACCTGATTGTTTGATTTCCGTGCAGTATGAAAACGGATCTCCAGAGGTGCCGGGTGGGCAGGAGCAAGATGGAATATGATTGTTTATTGAACAAACGGCACCCGTCCCACAGGCTCCGGGACATGGATCTACACATCTCCCTCCCTGGCAGGTACGCGTAGGTGAACATTCTCCATTAGTACTGCATTCCAAACGACAACCTACATATGGATCCCCGAAGTATCCAGAAAAGCAGGTACAGATTCCTGCATTACAAATTGCATTGCTACCACATGGGGATGGATTGCATAGATCCGGTGCAGGTGTCGGATTAACTGAAAAGTTAAAGCGAATTTAAAGAATAGACTTAAGTTTATAAATCGCTAATTTCATTTTACAAGATATTTATTTTATTCACGCATATCAAATAAATATCTTGTAAAATGAAATTAGCGATTTATAAACTTACTCAATTAAGCATGATTTATAATTTTAGCAATCTTTATATGCATATAATCGTACCTAATTATTTTTAGGGTTCCGTAACTACCTCAAAAGAAAAAAAGGAACCCTTATAGGATCACTTCGTTGTCGGTCTGCCTGTCTGTCCTAACTATAAAGAGATTTATCTTTTGAACCGTAATAGATAGCGGGTTGTTTTTTTTTTCAGAATATGTGTTATTACAGCGGATTTACTAACAAATAAAAAATGGTAAAAAAGTGAAATAATAAAGGGGGTTCCAATACAAGAAACGTTATTTTTGTTGAATCGTAAAAACGGTAAAACATACAAGCGCCAAAGGTATGATTAGGGAACAAACCCAATAGAATAACAACAAATACTAAAAACCAGCCAAATGTGTACGGAACCCTCAGTGCGCGAGTCCGACTCGCACTAGCCCGGTTTTTTATTTTAGGGGGATGCTTCAATGTTCTTTGTGCAAGTGGCTGTCAATGAGTTTGTAGCCGCTATAAGTTTGTGTAGATTTGTTTCTGCATGGACGTGTACATTGTCGTCACAAGAAAGTGCGCTTAAATGTGGCTTTTTAGCCGCCTAAATCTGTTTGCAAGTTGCAGTCCAACACATATTGGTATATTTATGAGTGATATATTTTTGTAGGATTGTTATCGATCAAACGTATAAAACTAGTACATGCGTGCACCATTTTAAATGCTTCAACTAACTTCTTTCAACTTACCGGATTCCGAACACTGTATAAACGGATCTCCAGAGAAACCAGATGGACAACTGCATATAGGTATATGGTCATGGACTCGGCATTCAGCTCTAAATCCACAGGAGCCTTCACAGGGATTCGTGCACTTTTCAGCGATGCAAGACTGGTGTGAGGGGCAATCAGTGTTTACTAAACATTCCGGCCGGCAAGTAGGTGGACCTCCTATATACCCTTGGATACACGAGCATGATGGGTTGTCATTGATTGCACGACATTCGCTGTATGGACCGCAAGGATTTGGTTGACATGGTTGCACTGGTACGCGTTTGTCGGAGTCGTCAATTATAGAAAACTCTAGACATCTGAAGAATGGATCGCCACTAGTTCCCGCCGGACAGCTGCATAATGGACTATGATTGATTACTTGGCAATGTGCACCTATACCACAAGTGCCGCGGCATGGATCGGAGCATTTTAATTTATGACAAGCTTTATCTGATGGGCATTCACTATTAACTGTACATTCTGGTCGGCAATCTGGTGGGGCGCCTCTATAATCAGGAAGACACTCACAAGATGCGAGGTTACCATTTTCTTTGCAAATACTGTTTGGACCGCATGGTGACGGTTGACACGGTCTAACGGGACCAATTTCGATCTTCCCACACTGGTCGAATGGATTTCCAGCGTATCCTTTGACACACGCACAAGATGGAACATGATTAATAACGGTGCACTCGGCGTTAGAGCCACAAATTCCTGGGCATGGGTCTGCGCATTTATTTCTTATACAAGCCTTATCAGCAGAGCAATCGGAACTCAAAACGCATTCAGGTCGACAACTTTCATATGGATTGCCATGGTAGCCTTCTAGACACGAGCAAGCTCCAGCACCATCGCGTTGTGTGCATATTGCGTTAGCCCCGCACGGCGAAGGATCGCAAGGTTGTGGGTCGTTCTCTGTAATAATTATTATTACCTATTAGTAAATGTTTTAAGCAATAAATAATATGAAAATGTTAATAGGTAAATGCAATAATTAATATACAGATTACTCTGAAATAAATAGTGACGATATATTATTTACCTTTTTCTGGCACACATTGCAAGAACGGATTGCCAGTATATTTTTCTTTACAACTGCATGACACAGTGTGGCTCACAACATTACATTCGGCATTAACGCCGCATGATCCAGGACAAGGATCTAAGCATTTGTTTTGGACACAGGCTTGATTCGAAGGACAATCTGGATTAATTATGCATTCTGGTCTACAATTCGGTGGCTGTCCTATATAATTGTCAATGCATCTACAGTTTGCTTTGCCATTTCTATCCGTACATAATGAATTCGGACCACACGGAGATGGATTACACACGTCTTCCGAATCGGGCGGTGGAATAGAAATTTCGTAGCAGCCCTTAAATGGATCTCCAGTTTGGCCGGGGTTGCAGCTACATATAGGACTATGATTAATTACCTCGCATCTGGCGGCATGACCACACGCATTTATGCAAGGATTAATACATTTTTGGTTGACACACGCTTTAGTGGAGGCGCACTCCGAACTGATTATACATTCTGGTCTACAAGTCGGTGGAGATCCCTGGAACCCTTCTAGGCATGCACAGACACCTGTATTATCTACATTTCTGCAGTTACTATTCGGACCACATGGGGATGGATGACACGGGTCTTTAATAATTAAAATGTCCTTAGGAATTGGTCGGCATTGCGTGAATGGATTCCCTGTGAAGTCGGCCATACATGAACATGACGGGATATGATTTATGACGTCACACTTAGCATTTTGGCCACAAACACCGGGGCACGGGTCTCTACACTTATTTCTGAAGCAGGCCTTGTCCCGAGGACATTCTTGACTTCCAGTACATTCCGGTCTGCATGATTCATATGGATTTCCGCTGTATTCTGGTAAACATGTGCAAAAACCATTATTGCACTGAGCGTTTGGTCCACAAGGTGACGGATTGCACGAGTCGATAGGTGACTGAGTAGTGGGTTCTGCAAAAATAGAGTTGATTCAGTTCAATATTCAAATTAACCAGGGTGTGCACACATGACATACAATTGGGGAATTAGCAGAAGGCCCCATCATCGTCACTATTATCTAGACAATATAATTTATTTTTTAGGGTTACGTGCCCAAAGGGCACCAAACGGGACCCTATTACTAAACCTAGCCTACGCTGTCCGTCCGTTCGTCTATCCGTCCGTCTGCCCTAACTTTATAGAGTTCAAAATTTTTTGAACCGTTGTAGATAGCTTTTTTACAGAATACGTGTTATAACAGTGAATTTCCTAACAAATAGTAAAAAAATTGAAAATTAAAAAATATTTCTAGGAAGGGGGATACCCGTGTACACAAGAAACGTTTTTTAACGTTATTTTGTTTTTGTTCTTTCGTAAAAACGGTTATACATACTTACAAGCGTCAAGTGTGATTATAGTGCAAACTCTAATAAAACAAATAATAAAACCCGGAGAAGTGTCATGTGAGTCGGGCTCGCGCTAAGAGTTACAAATAAGTACCTATTCAGATTCAAATTCTTTATTGATAATATAAAATATATCAGGTTGAATTTAATTTAGTAAACACAAAGCACACAATTTAAAATATCTGAACAACATTGTGTGGCGGTACGGAACCCTCGATACGCGAGTCAGACTCGCACTTGACCGGTTCTTGTTTAAACCACGGGCATTTCGCATATCCTGCAACTGTAAATATGAACATTTTTAGCATAAAAAGTACCTTCGACAATTGGGACGCATCTGGAAAACGGATCGCCTGTAAGTCTATCGTTGCAAATACAGACTGCTACATGATTTAAAACGTGGCAGTTAGCATCTATCCCACATGATCCCGGACAAGGGTCTTCACATTTTTGGCGCACGCATGCCAGTTCAGCTGGGCACTCTGAATTAATGGTGCATTCTGGGCGACAATATGGTGGCGACCCAACGTAACCTGGCAAACATGAACACGCCGGTCCACTGGCCAACAACTGACAGCGGGAATGGGGCCCGCAAGGCGAAGGTGTGCAAGAGGGTGGACGCTCAGTTGTCACTGGGATTTCTAAAACATAAAAGCATTTTATATGTAGGTTAGGCAGTTATCCCATAAAGATAAGAAAAATAAAGATTTAAAAAAAACTACCTCCAAAAATCTGCAAATTCAGTACGAGAACATGATTTGTTACACGCCAATAAAACAATGGCTAAATTGGTAGAAATAGAATATAAAATATTTTACTCATGATAGGTACTTACGGTAACATTGAGTGAATGGGTCGCCAGTCATCCCCGCTGCACATGTACATATAGGATTGTGATTTCTAACTTGACATTGAGCTCTCAAACCGCAAGTGTTAGGACATGGGTCATCACATTTCTGGTTGATGCAGGCTTTAGAAGTATCACACTCGCTGTTAACCACGCACTCAGGTCTGCACGATGGAGGTGATCCGACATAGCTCGGAAGACAAGAACAAACTGCTTGCGTGTTGACTTGCCTACACTGACTGTTTGGTCCACATGGCGAGGGCTCGCATGGGTTAAGCGCCGGAGGTGCTGTAATATTGAGTACAGTGTCAATAAAACTTTAATAAAAAGATATAAACCCAGATAGTAAATCTGTAGGTACTGTATTTTCTTATACTCGTAATTGCTTGTGCTTATTTACGTATAAGAAGTTATTTTAACATTAGCTGAGGGGTTGTTTAATTATACACAATTAAATAATTTCTATCCTATACTATTATACGAGCAATATTTGTGTATAATAATTGTGCTTGGTGAAAATCGCGGAATAGTGGTTCTTTGAGTCAAGAAATCGATCCATCAGTTTGTCATCTTCGGGAAAAATCGGTTTGGATCGACTCTCAGTCTCCCAGGTACGGATGATTGATGTGGCAATAACAAATACATATACCTAACTGCTTAAGGGCAGCTCATTCAGAATAACATTTTGATACTTACGAATAAATGCCAACTCTTTGCATTGATAGAACGGATCACCAGAATATCCTCTAGGACAGGTACAAACTGGCACATGGTTGTCAACTGAACATTGAGCCATCTGGCCGCAAGTTCCCGGACAGGGATCTATACACTTGAAACGAGTGCAAGCCAGCTGCGGTGTACAATCTTCGTTAGATTCGCATTCTCGCCGGCAGCCGCGTGTGCTGTATGGGTCTCCATCGTAGCCTACCGAGCAAACACAGGCACCAGCTCCGTTATGTTCCCGACATTCTGCATTTGGCCCACATGGGGAAGGTGTGCATGGGCTCGAAGTTGGAGTCATTTCCGTCGCTAAAATTTATTACAAAATTAAATTTGGATACCCTAAAGTTATAAATCAAAAGAGATAAATGCTTTTGTAATTATTATATGTATACTCACGTGAAATAAGTATCTGTCTGCAGTTACTAGATACATCCTCAGTAAAGCCTTGTTGACAACTGCATATTGGCCTGTGATTAACAGTCATACATATAGCATTTAAACCGCAGGCACCCTGGCAGGGGTCTTTACACCGTTCATTGACACAAGC
Organism: Tortrix viridana; assembly: GCA_963241965.1. Classification (NCBI taxonomy): domain Eukaryota; kingdom Metazoa; phylum Arthropoda; class Insecta; order Lepidoptera; family Tortricidae; genus Tortrix; species Tortrix viridana. Next base: position 8,471,140 of record OY725174.1, read on the forward strand.
TGTATTGCTAGGACATTCGGCATCAATCGTACATTCTGGCCTGCAATTTGGTACTCTTCCGATGTAATTAGGCATACAAGAACAAGCAGCTTGGTCGCCTATTACACGACATTCTGAATTTGGTCCACAGGGTGACGGTTCACAGGGGTTCATAGGTGTTGGTACTTCTGGAAAAGGATAAGATTTTTTAAATATATTTTTGCTTTTAAGTTTTGAAAATTTCCTTTAATACCTTGTTGTTTGTATATAGGTAGTACTCACTTTTTTCTGGGTTACATTTCGAAAATGGATCGCCAGTGAAACCAGGTGTGCAGCTACAGATAGGATTATGAGTAACAACTTGGCATCGGGCATTCAATCCGCAAGCATTAGGGCATGGATCTATGCATTTTTTCTTGACGCATGCCTTATCTTGTGGGCATTCAGAGCTAACTATACATTCGGGACGGCATGTAGGTGGAGTGCCGATATAGCCACTCTCGCAAGTGCACACGCTGTGTCCATTTACCTCGCGACATAAGCTATTAGGTCCGCATGGCGATGGTTGACATGGTTTTATTGGAGATGTTACCTCTCGCCCCGGAAGTTCTGTAAATTAATTAATTATTGTTATTTATCTCTAACTGTTTTCTGCTGCGTCAAAAAAAAACAATAAAGTAATTATGATAAACCACTAATTATTCTAATAAATCTACCTTTATGGTCACATTGAACAAGTGGATTTCCGGTATACCCAGACATGCAAGTACAAGTAGGTGAATGATTAACTGTTCTACATTCAGCGTTTACTCCACATGCTCCTGGGCAAGGATCTTTGCATCTATTGTTTGAACAAGCTTTATTTCGGTCGCAATCAGAATTTGACACACATTCTGGCCGACAACCAGTATACGGATCTCCAAAATATTCTGGCAAGCAAGAACAAGATCCTACTCCATTACGTTCTTTGCATATCGCATTTGCACCACAAGGCGATGGATGGCATGGGTTTGGTGGAGGTTCAGGTTGATCTGCAATAATATAGTTAATATTAAAAATAGGATTGCTTTATACACATTACTGACATAAATACTAACGAGTACACACTAATCACTTACACTGAACTGTTGAACATCCACTGAAAGGATCACCTGAATACCCTGATACACAATTACATAATGCTACGTGATTTGCTACTGAACATTCCGCATACAAGCCGCATGAGCCCGGACATGGATCTATACACCGTTCGTTTTGGCATGCAAGATTACCAGGGCATTCCGCATTGATAGAACATTCTGGTCTACAGTTGGGTGCAATACCAATGTAGTTTGGTAAGCAAGAACATGCAGGCGCTTCTCCCACTACTTTACATTGAGAATATGGACCACACGGTGAAGGTACACAAGGGTCGCCCTTAGGTCCAACCATATGTTCTAAGAAAGAAAAAACAGATTAAGATTGAAACAGCACATACGAAAGAAACGAAAAATTGAAAAAATATATAATTAGGATATAGAAAATGGAAATATCATGCAAAGTGGAAATAATAGTTTAATAATATTCAAATACTGGGTTTATATTTAATTAAAATACAAAAATAAATCGGCTTTTGGTAATAAGTCTTTATTTTTTATGCATTTCTTACTTGGCTCTAACTGGCAGCTAATAAATGGGTCACCAGTAAATCCTGCTTTGCACGTGCAAATCGGATTGTGATTAATAACTTGGCATTTTGCGTTAACACCGCAGGTTCCTGGGCATGGGTCCTTGCACTTCTGTCTAATACAAGCCTGATGTTGAGGGCAATCTGTACTGGACACGCATTCGGGTCTACAAGTTGGAGGAGACCCAACATACCCTTCCTGGCAAGAACAAACACCATGCCCATGGACCACTTTGCAGTGGCTATAAACTCCACAAGGTGATGGCATACATGGGTTTAAATCAGCAGCAGGAGCTGAAATGACGTTTTTAATTGAAATAGGGATTATAATTTAAACTAGCGTGATTCATTCATTATTAGAAACAAAAAACGAACACTCAACGGTTTACTCACGTTACCGCATGTCGGGCCGTTACCTGACTAAAGCGTGAATAAACCATTGAGTGTTCGTTTTTAGTTTGAAATAGGGATTGTTATACATTTATACTTTTTTAAACGAAACAATTATAATACTAACGTATCGGTCGAGGATGACAAGAAACGGCGGGATTGCCGTCGTAACCTTCTATGCACAAACATACAGGATTGTGATGGGCAACTGTGCACTGTGAATTGAGACCACATGCGCCTTGGCAAGGATCCACACATTTGTTGTTAGAGCAAGCTTTATCCCATGAGCAATCGTTGTTTGTCACACATTCTGGCCGACATCCAAGATAAGGATCTCCGAAATAACCAGGTACACAAGTACAAGCTCCAGCGGAGTTTCTTTCCGTACAAACAGCATTTGGGCCACATGGCGATTGGGAGCACGGATTTATTTCTTCTTCGCTTGCTACGATAACTGAATACGTAATAAACGATATTAGCAAATGACATTGAAAACAAATGCACTAATATAAATTAAACGATTACAATATTTTTTTACAAATGGGATAAACGAATTCTTACCAAAGTGGCAACCTCCATATGGATCTCCACTGTAACCCCCGCTACAATGACAGACAGCTTTATGATTAATAACTGTGCATTCTGCATAAGCACCGCAAGAGCCTTCACACGGATTGACACATTTTTCCCGAACGCAGGCAAGGTTACTAGAACACTCTTCGTCGTAAATACATTCTGGCCGGCAATTAGGTGCTCTACCGATATATCCTGCTAAACAGGAACATGCTGGACTGTCTCTAATCACACGACATTGAGAGTTCGGCCCGCACGGTGAAGGTACACAAGGATTTCCCGATGGCTTCGGTTGTGGGTCTAAAATTTTGAGTAACCAATTAGGGTGGTTTGAATAGTAACGCTAATTGGAATTAGTATTTTAATAAGCTGTTTATATTTTTATAAGGTCTTTATAATCCTATGTTAGTAAAAATATTTAAAAGATCTCACTTGGTGCTTCCCTGCACTGTACAAATGCGTCGCCAATATAACCTGATGGACAACTACATAGGGCGTTGTGATTAACGACAGTGCATTTTGCATTAATTCCACAAGCTCCAACGCAAGGATCTGTGCATTTTTGATTCTTGCATGATTTATTTGGCATGCATTCACTACTAACCATGCACTCTGGGCGACAAGAGGGTGGTGACCCAAAATATTGATCTTGACAAGAACATATTGCATGTCCAGCGTTTACGCGACATACGCTATACGGCCCGCATGGGGAAGGAGAACAAGGGTCGACTGGTTCAATCATGCCTAAAAAATGAAATATTTGTTATTTCCGAGACTTTGCAACACCGGTGTCTATTATTGCCAATGATAAAATAACATACCAATGTAACATGTCGAGAAGGGATTTCCTTCATATCCTGGTAAACACGCACAAGAAGGAGCGTGATTGTTCACACGACATTCCGCGTTCATGCCACAAACTCCCGGGCATGGATCTTTGCATTTATTATTAAAGCAAGCTTTATCTTTAGGGCAATCCGAATTTAATACACACTCAGGCCTACATTCAAAATATGGATCACCGTAATATTCGGGAAGGCATGAACACGATCCGATGCCGTGCCTTTCTTTACAGATCGCGTTTACTCCACATGGCGAACGAGAACATGGGCTTTCGACTTGAGGTTCAATATCTAAAAAAATATTTAGATTTTAACGATTATATCGAAGAAGCATTACCGGATACTGTATTATAAAAGCAACACACCATTGTTAACTTTATGTATGATATTCTTACTTGGAATAAACGAGCATCCTGAGAACGGATCTCCTGTATATCCTTGTTCACAAGAACATACTGGTACATGTTTAACTACGGTACACGTTGCATGCAACCCACAGGATCCTGGACAAGGATCCCTACATTTTTCAGCAATGCATGCTAAGTTTCCTGCGCATTCCGCGTCGATTACACATTCTGGTCTACAATTAGGAGGTCGACCAACGTAATCATTCGAACAAGAGCATACAGCTCGGCCATTGATATCCTTACATTCGGAATGTGGTCCACATGGATTTGGAATGCAATTATTTATTGGTGGTGCAGGAGGTCCTGGTAATAATTAAATCATCACTAATAGTTTCACTTTATAAGATATAATATAATTACCAAGTAATCCTAGTATGGATTATAAGAAAAAAATACTTACTGTCTTCGACGTAACACCTTGAGAAAGGATCGCCAGTAAAACCACTCAAGCAACTACATATTGGATTATGGTTTACTACTTGGCATTGAGCATTGATACCACACATACCAGGGCATGGATCTTGACATTTTTGATTAATACACGCTTTGTTAGGTCGACAGTCCGATGTTACAATACACTCGGGTCGACAATTAGGTGGAGAGCCAATACATTTTTCAAGGCATGTACAAACGGCGTGTCCGTTAAAAGTGCGACAAGTACTATAAGGACCACAAGGTGAAGGGTGGCATGGATCCACAGGTTCTGGTAGAACTGAAGTAAAAGTAAATATCAGAAAAATATATAAAATAACAATATAAGTCAGAGATATTCCAAGAAAAGAAAAAAGGAAGTCTTACTCGTAACAGGAGAACATGCATGAAGAGGATTTCCATTATATCCAGCCAAGCAGTAACATGATGGTGCATGGTTGGCCACTCTACATTCAGCGTTCTGTCCACAAGTACCGGGGCATGGGTCCACGCACTTGTTATTGAAACATGACTTGTCTCTGGCACAGTCAGTATTCATAACGCATTCGGGGCGACAACCAAGATACGGATCGCCGTAAAATTCATTAACACAAGTGCATGAACCAGCACCATTTCTTTCACGACAAATAGCGTTTGGCCCGCATGGTGATGGGTTGCAAGGATGACGTGGTACTTCTTTTGCAACTGAAATTACGTGTATACAAAACATGCTATCACAAACTACACCAGTATACCGTGCAGAAGAGTGAACATTTATTACATAAATAAAAATATCGTTTAATAACCTTAGCATGCTTATTGCCACTCACCCTCGTTAGGACTGCAGCCAGCAAAAGGATCACCGGAGTATCCTTCGTCACACGAACAAATCGGCTGATGGTTCTGGACGACGCATCGGGCGTTGAATCCGCAAGAGCCAACGCAAGGATTAACACAAGTCCCAGCAAGACAAGCGAGCGCAAGGGGGCAGTCTTGATTAATGACACATTGCGGGCGGCACGATGGTGGAGCGCCCAAAGTACCCGGCTCACAGGCGCACACAGCGCGTCCGCTATCACCGACGCATGTCGAATGAGGTCCACACGGGGAAGGCAAACATGGATCCGGATTATCTGGGATTGGTTCGGAAGTACCTTTAAAAAGTAAAACCGAATTAAAGTATATCTAATACACGTAAAGCCTCGCAATTGTTAATCACAATAATCTAAGTGGCACACATATAAACATTAAGTGGCGGAGAGCCGAGACGAATACATCGCCGCTCACGACTATCGAGCCACGTGTGAACTGGAGCCCTAGCCAAGATTCATTAAGCCAACTTAACGATTTTAGAAAATCGACAAAATGTATGGAATGTGAATGTTTTCGAAAAGCGCTAAAGTTAGCGTGTTATGCATCTTGGCTAGTACACCAGTACTGCAGAGGCGCGTTACCGTGTCTCCGCTCTCGGCGTATTACCTACAACGTCATACAAATGTTCAATCCGCTCGGGTGCGCTCCGCCGCGGTTGGCGGCGGGCGCCGCACCGCTCCGTGTGTTCCTCGCCTATCCAAGTGAATTTTCAGTGACATTTTAGATGTCCTAAGGCTTTTATAAGAAAACGAATTAACCGAATACAAATAATGTATTTTCTATTCATTCTACAGACATGGAGACATAAGTTCACAAACATTTTGGATACCTACAAACGCTAAAAAATGAAGTACGTTGTCCATCCTTTACGTACGTCGTACGTACGTAAAGGATGTAAGTACGTTGTGTTTACGATTTAGCAGCAGGTAATCATTAAAATAGTTAAATATCGTAATCTTGGTAGGTAGCGTCATTTCGTTGACGTTTTTATCCACCGAAATACGACTATAGTTAATGACGTTTTATGGACACGTAAATAAAGAAAACAAAACAACTTCAAAAATTCCACTCCACTCCACTTACTTTTCCAATAGCACCTTATAAATGGGTCGCCTTCGGGTAGGTTTTCTGGGCAGGTACAAATTGGATTGTGTCCAACAACATGGCAGCGTGCATCAAGGCCACAGCTATGAATGCAGGGGTCTTTACATTTCTTGTTAATGCAGGCTCGAGTTGTTGGGCAATCAGAGTTAACGGAACATTCCGGACGGCACCCGGGTGGAGCTCCAAGATAGCCGGCTCGACATGAACATGCCGCTCGCTGATTTACAACGTGGCATTCACTATTAGGACCGCATGGCGAAGGTTCACAAGGATATATCGGGATCGCTGAAAAAAAAGATACTGCCTTACTTAATATTTCTTCACTTTTGTTTCTTTTTAACCGACTTCAAAAAAGGAGGAGGTTCTCAATTCGACTGTATGTTGTTGTCTCCATATTTCCATATCAATGGAACGGAAAAAAAAATACTTACGTTTTGAAATAATCGGGCGACAAGATGAAAATGGATCGCCTTCATAATTATTGAAGCATGTGCAAACCGGCACATGGTTAGTGACAGTACATTCAGCGTTTAATCCACACAAATCTTTGCAAGGGTCTCTACAGTGGTTCGACAAACATGCTAAGTTGTTAGGACAGTCTGGATTCATAGTGCACTCTGGTCGACAACCACCCGCGTAAGGATTTCCGATGTTCGGTGGTATACAAGAACATCGAGCTGCATCATTTACTACCGTGCACATGGTATTTTCTCCACACGGAGAAGGATTGCATGGAGTAAGTGGTTCAGGTTTTGTTATAACACATCCAATGAATGCATCTCCTTTGTATCCCTCTAAACAGCTACATAAAGGAGTATGGTTGATGACGTCACATCTAGCATTGTTTCCGCAAGCTCCGGTACAAGGATCTACGCATTTTTCATTAATGCAAGCTTTGTCCGATGAACATTCCTGACTAATGACACATTCTGGCCTGCAGTAAGGTGGAGTCCCCACATAATTTGACCCACATGAACAAACGGGGTGATTTGATTTGATTTCACAAATAGAATTAGGTCCACATGGCGACGGCACACAAGGATTTTTAGGTGTAGGCTCAGGGTATTCAGCTTTTCCACAAGCTACAAATGGATCTCCAGTCTTACCTCGACCACAAGAGCATATTGGGTTATGATTTACGACAATACAATCTGCACCTACACCGCAACTACCATGACACGGGTTCACACACTTTTGGTTTACACAAGTGTCTGTCTGTTGACAATCTGAATTACTGACACATTCTGGTTGACACATCGGTGCAACCCCTCTGTAGCCAGGCAAACATGAGCAGACTGGAAAACCGGTCGGCGACACAAGACAGCGGCTATACGGACCACAAGGTGACGGGTCGCATACGTGATGGACTGGTGGCGGTAGAGATACAGTTTGACATCTTATATATGGGTCGCCCGTCTCTCCAGGTGCACAGTAACATATAGCATGGTGGCTAGCTGTCTCGCATTGTGCTCCAAGCCCACATACACCCTTGCATGGATTTTCACATATGTTATTAAGACACGCTAAGTGATTAGCGCAATCGCTATTCACGACGCACTCCGGACGACATGATAACTGAGGATTACCATAAAAATTAGGTAGACATTGGCACCTAAGCATGCCGTCGGCGTCCTCACAGATCGCGTTAGCTCCACATTGAATGTTGTCGCAAGTTACGGTCACAGAAGCTGCAACAAAATAATAACATATTTTACCAGACTTTGCTAGATTACAATTACCAAAAAAATCTTAAATTCTTGTCAAGATATTTTTTGCTGTTATAAGTAAATGGAAGCTCAACATTTTCATACGATTTTACTCCATTTCAATCGATTCAATTATTCAAATTTAGTTGTCACAATGTGTATTTATTTAGGTACCATGAAACTGATAGCCAAAATATTGGTTGGTTTTTAGGGTTCCGTAGCCAAAATGGCAAAAACGGAACCCTTATAGTTTCGTCATGTCCGTCCGTGTGTCACAAGGATTTTATTCAAAAACTACAAGATGTCTATTGATGAAATTTGGAAAATAGGTGTCTTGTATAAGCCGCTACTTAGTTTGGTAGTTAAATAACAAAAATAAATATTTCTAGGGGGGCACTCCATTCCACACATGTACCTAACAGAAGCCGAACTTTTTTTTTCAGCAAACATCAACGTATGGCACATATTTCGACTGTTATTTTAGAAACACTAAGGTTTCTAAGCAGTATTTTTGATTAAGTGAATATTTTCGGAAGTAATCGCTCCGAAAGTTGCATAAATTGTGTCCCCCCCCCCCCTTTATCTTTTATACTGTATGTCCAAAAAATATGAAAAAAAAAAAAAAATTAAAAAATAATGTCAACCAAAGTTATTTTCAACATGATCGGATATAACGTTTTTGAGTTATTGGCGAAAAACTGCGGTTCTCAACAAAAGAACGTAAGTGCTAAGAAGATACGCTCTTTTGCTGGTGCACTTTACCACATCGTATTTTTACATTTTGAGACTGTAGTAAGTGTTTTAATTGTATTTTAAACGTTTAACACACTTAAAAGCGACTAAAGATACCTAACCTGTGCGGTAAACATAGACAAAAGTGTAACAATTCATTTTATCATCTGTATATGATTTTTTCATCTGTATTGCATTTCTTTATAGTAACGGCTACAGAACCCTACACTAAACATGGTCCGACATGCTCTTGACCGGTTTTTATGTTTCTAATACTAATATTATAATATTTGAGGAAATGATTTTTTGCGTCTGTTAGTTTTGTCTGTCGATGAATAGATTTTGATGTAATTTGGTATGGAGATTGAATCCAGCCAAAGGAAATAGGATACGTTTATCCCGGAAGTTAGATTGATAGTTTAAAGTTGGTTTAGTTTTTATTTTATTTATTTATTTAGTTTGATAGTTTGAGGCTTAAATAGTTTGCCATTACAATAACTGACGTAGGTACCTAGGATAGGACAAATCGCATTCTGTGAACGCTGAAAACACTAAAAACACTTACAATTAGTTGTAGGTTTGCAATACTCATAAGGATTTCCTTCAAAGTTTTTGATACATCGGCATATTGGATCATGTCGGTAAACTGTACACTCTGTGTTCATTCCACATGATCCAGGGCAAGGATTGACGCATTTATTTTTTAAGCAGGCTTTGTCAAATGCACAATCTGAGTTCAGGACACATTCTGGTCTACACGATGGATTGTTTACTGCATTCGGTCCCAAGCAAACATCGCATATCGCAAATTGGTTTCCGTATGTATCACATGGAGCGTTCGGATCGCAAGGATTTGGCGAACACGGTTGTGAGGTGGCGTTGTCAGAGGGAATAATTATTGCTGAAATAAAAACATCAACATTTAATAGGAAAAGTTTAAGAGTCTAATAATCGAATTTCACCAATCACTTAACAGTATGAACTAACAGTCGATTGACATTTAACATCGTATGGTGAAATTGGTATTACATACATTAGTTTAGTTCATACATTTAGACGGCTGTTAACACTCTAATCATCTGTTAAGTGGTTGGTGAAATCTGACATAAACCTGGGAAGTTTATTTAATTCTGTAGTAAATATTTAAATTACTTACGTCGGTAAATGCATTGAACTAAAGGATTTCCAATGTAACCTTCTGGACATATACATGACACTGTGTGTTCCGAGCACAAACAAACTGCATTGATTCCACAGACATTTTTCGTGGAACAGGGATCTGAACATCTATTATTAGCGCAAGCTTCATTTGATGGACAATCTGAGTTCATTGTGCATTCAAGTTTACATTCAACAATTGGATCGCCGATGAAATCGGTTGGGCAGTAACAGTGAGCTTGATCTCCCACATCTTGACAAATAGCATTGATTCCACACTGTACTTTGCTGCATGGCGATATCGATTTCTGAGATTCGGGAGGGAGACAACAAATAAAAGGATTACCAATCAGACCATCTTTGCATAGGCACACTGGGCGATGAGATTCTATATGACATTCAGTATGTAATCCGCAAGCACCTGGACAAGGGTCACGACACGTGTAACCAATGCATGCCTTATCAAGGGAGCACTCATCGTCCACTTCACATTCCCGAGAAAGGCAGCCATCCCCGCCGTAAGGATTTCCGGTACTACCGTCGGCACATGTACACAAAGCTTTGCCTTCGTAGTTGACGTTGCAGATAGCTTGCGGACCGCATGGATTTGGATTACATGGATTGTGTTGTGGACGGCAATCGAAGTATGGATCTCCAGTAAAACCAGTTTTGCAAAAACACATTTCTCTATTACTGCTTACATAACAGTCAGCATTTTCGCCACATGGGTTTGGTTCGCATAAAGAGCCATGAGGCGGCAAATATCCTGGGGGCTGGCAAGTCTTATATGGGTTACCTATTGTATTTTCGGGACAATAACAAGCAGGAACCCGGTTCGGATCGCACCGCGCGCCTGTTCCACACGTGTTAGGTTCGCAAGGATTACGAGCCTCTGTGCAACCTCTGACTGTGTTAGGACTTTCAACAAACCCTTGTAAACAAGTACACTTAGCGAAGCCGTTCGTCAACACAGTGCATTGTGTATTAGGTCCACATGGTGATGGGTGACATGGATTGCTTGGTAACCTGCACGTCTGCCTAGGAGGATTGCCTTCGTAATTAGGAAGGCAGAAACAAGCTGGTTTGTTGTCTATTATACGGCAACCGGTATTGGGACCACATGGATTCGGCTCACATTCGTTTCCTTCTGGTACTGAAATAAACAATGTTTTTTTCACTTCTCATGCTCAAAAAGTGTGTCATATTAGGCTTATGAAGCCGGACTAAAGTAGTACATTTAGTCCCTAGGGAAAATATGAATGTCGGGCTCTTTTTTGGTACGTTTACTGTTTAACTAATATAACTTTAAAAAAACTTTATATTTGGTATCAACCAACCAGAATACAGCCATATTAAAATAGAACAATCAGGAAACAATTTATTTCTAAAACAATAGGGGTTTTTAGTCCCTATTTGATATTTCACAATCATTAAAAAAAATCTTTTTAATTTCCTTATTGGAAAATCACAAACAGCCAGATGCCATTTGATGATGTTGACCTTGTCGTCGGAGTGCGCGGTGGAGAGCGGGCTGGGCATACCACCTCCACCGCCTCAGGGCCTGCGCAAACTGGCGGAGCGCAGAGCAGATCACTTTAAATTTATCAATGTATATTCTTCCCTATTTTAATTACAATAAGGTATAAATTTAGAGCCGCAGCTGCAGAGTAGAAATCCCCCGTGATGCTCCGAGGTCGGTCTCAGAGCATTCAAATTTATACCTTTTTGTAATTAAAATAGGGAAGAATATACATTGATAAATTTAAAGTGATCTGCTCTGCGCTCCGCCGGTTTGCGCAGGCCCTCGTTTCGGAAATGTTGTATAGTAGAATTTATTTAAAATGTCGGAATCCACTTGAGAGCTTATCTTCCAATGAATGGCTTTGTTATCTATTGTGAAGCCCGACCGCTAATTAGCAGTGCAAAATGAAACGCACAAATAACAAAAGATTTCATATGAATAGCAACTTTACCGCTTAAAGAAGAAGGTTCAAATTGCAATGGCAATGCATTCGAGATAGTACTGTTTAAAATTTAAAGCGGCAGCCAGGTACTATTTTGTTTGTGTCAGTTACAGGGTGATTCAAGGATAGCTTTCTTATCGTAGTATAGTACGCAAGCACGTCTGCATAGTTCTCAGTCGCCACCAAGTAACGACATCGTTTGGTATATATATATATATATATATAATTATAACAAAAATAGGTACAAATTACAAAAAATACTATCTAGACATATAATATAATACGTAGGCCAGAGGTCAAATTAAAGAAATATCCAGAATAAAACACAGTGAAGCAAACGATATCGATACTTGGTAGCGACTGAGAACTATGCAGACGTGCTTGCGTACTATACTAAGATAAGAAAGCTATCCCTGAATCACCCTGTACCTGACACAAACAAACTTCCTGGCTGCCGCTTTCAATTTCAAACAGTACTATCTCGAATGCGTTGCCATTGCAATTTGAACCTTCTTCTTTAAGCAGTAAAGTTGCTATTCATATGAAATCTTTTGTTATTTGTGCGTTTCATTTTGCACTGCTAATTAGCGGTCGGGCTTCACAATAGATAACAAAGCCATTCATTGGAAGATAAGCTCTCAAGTGGATTCCGACATTTTAAATAAATTCTACTATAGGTATGTATGTACATAGACTATTTGTTATGTTCTAACCCCAAAATCAACTTGGTTGTTGTCTCTTTCTGCATAACAGTGACGGGTTGTGAGTAAAAAAGATAGCGCTATTAAGTTGTAATTTTTTACCTGTTTGTCATAAAATTATTAGGTATTTATTTTCATTCAAGATTTGTTCTCTCACAATCGAAGGGAAAAGTAGAGTTTAACTCGAGACTAAAAACCCATAATGACACTCGAACTACATCCACCCTCGCTTTGTTCGGGTGGATAAATATCTCGTGTCATAATGGCTTACTTTAGTCCCTTGTTGAACAATCTACTATTTACTTTCTAAATCAAACTTAATTGACCAAGCGAGCACGAAGCGTCTCCGTTTCAGCTTGGGCAAAAACGCTTTCGTATATCCGGATGTCTGCTCTCCTCTACAGGTCGCATTTCTCAACAGATTCTCGTGAAATTTTGAAAGCAGGTTCTATAATTATATGGAATTTTTTGTCGAGTCAATATTTGACTGGTTTTTGATGAGTGTTGGTAAACCGACCGCGACCTATGTCGATTAAAATGGGGATAACAGTTTTCCAACGGCAAAGTTAAGTTTGTAGCGAGGTCTACAGCTCACAGAGCTACTAGTATTATTTTGATAAATGCAAAAAATAAAGATTATTGAATTAAGTAGTTAAGTAAGTAGATACAGTGCAATGTAGGTCTTAAAACGGCCTTCGAGTTTGTAGGTACTTCTCTCTCACTCGCTCACATACATTCTGAAACGAATCTAACCGACTTTAACCGGACCTGAAAGACTTTTTTAAGATCTCTTGCAATGTAAGTTAATATAAATAGCGCTTTGTTACGAAGATAACTTTAGGACTTACTGCAGTTCTTAAAGGGATTGCCGGTTAATCCTTTAGGACAGTAACATATTGGACTCCCGTTGTCTATTTCACATAGCGCGTTGATTCCACAAGGATTAGGAATGCAAGGGTTAATTGGTGGCTCACACCCTAGCATAGGGTTGCCATTGTACCCTGGTAAACATTTGCATGACGCCCGGTGGTTAATTACGTCACAAATGGCATTCATTCCACATCGGCAAGGAGAGTCACATTTGCCATTAATACAAGCCTCCGAATTAGCGCATTCGTTGTCGGATCTACATCCTTGTACTGGAAAAAAACACACGTGAAATTAGTGGTACACCTTATCACATTCAGGAATCTGGCACTGATATTGTTTGTATATACCTACATATTATAAGTTTTGTGTTCTTACCTTGATAACATTCCAAATAGGCGTTACCCGTGTATCCAGCATAACACTTGCACTGAATCCCACGGTTTGACGGAATGCATTCCGCGTTATCGCCGCATTTGTCAACAGAACATGGATTCATGCATACTCTGTTTAACCTATTACACAAAAGCTCTGGCGGGCAATCTTCATTATATTGACATACTGAATGGGGGTCAATTGCTAAAAACATACAATTAGTTAGATGATATGTACATGACGATAAATAAGTATAATTATTTCAATATTTTAATTGGGTGTTTTAAATAGCAAGCAAGCTTACCTGGAACACATCCGACATATCCATTTCCTTGATAGCCCTCAGCGCAGCTGCAGTCCGAGCCATGATTTGTGTTTGTACAGACGGCGTTGGGTGCGCATGGGTTGTGTATGGCACATGGGTGCTGGCATGCATTATTTATACAAGCTTCAGTAACCAGACAGTCTTCGTTTCTAGTGCAACCGGCTGAGCGTAATTTAAAATATAGGTTGTATTATACAAAAGATAGATACAGACGAGAGTGTGTCATACTATATTATATATTTTCATATTGATCAACACCATATCCATATTATTATGTACAATTTACTTCCAAAACCGCGATACTCCTCGAATTAATTTAATACCAAAATGAATATTATTATTAATAGCTTAAGATGTTCAGGGTAAGTATATAGGTGCTTCCAAATAAGGCGCGACAAATTATTGCTGTTTATTATTCAGTCACTATCTTTTTGTTGAATTTTGTGTCTTAGGGCCTGTTTCACAATCGACACGTAAATTCATCTGTCAAACAAAGATAGATAGTAAGGGCTACATTTATTTGGCAGATATGCTTTCCTTGACGATTATGAAACAGACGGTAAGTGTATCGCCAAACTTTAATCCCGTTTAAACTTAATCATAGTTACACTATGCACGTTAAGTGCTACATTACTTGGGGAACGTAACAATTATCTTATCATAATTATTGTACCTACGTTTATAAACAGCCCTTGAAACTTTCGCATCTTTTTCAGAAGCCCTATATACTAAATTATTATACCTAAAAATATATAGTTAAATACTTCATCACGTAAAGCATTAAATTCTTTAAAAAGAACCTAAACGGTGTTTCCGATCTTGAAGGCCTTATTTTTTAAGGCTCTATTTACCTAATACCAAAAACGGAACCCTTATGAGATATACTTTTTTGTCCGTCTGTCTGTCAACTCCTTTTCTCCGTAACAAAAATAAAACCGTCTTTAAAACCCTGTTTATTGGATTTCAATAATGACTACTAGTGACCGACGGACAGACGGACAATAAAGTCATCTTATAAGGGTTCCGTTCTTACGGAACCCTTAAAAATATTTCGGCGATTTGAAAACTTTGGAGTCGCTTAAAAACGTCGTGTAATTGGAATAGGTAGTTGTAGTGTTTTGTTGCCGGCACAAGCTCTCATCACAAAAATAAAATTTGAGGAAAACGTTGACATGAACATACCACTGCCCCAATTTCCTGATAAAGTCTCCAAGATCGGAAACCAATTTGGAAACTTTTCTAAGATATCGTTATTAATTATTTAACCGATTTCTTTAGATATTATTGACATTAAGTATTATAATGTTTATTAGTTGGAGTTATAGGCTTACATATTTTAGGTGCACATTTAACCGCTGGATCTCCATCTTGTCCGGCAGGACATGAACACATTGGTCTTTGCTTTATGGGCTGGCAATTGGCTCCAATGCCACACACATTGTCAAACTCGCAAGGATTTTGACACAAACCCATAAAGCAGGCTTCAGTCTCTATACAGTCCCGGTCGGAATGACAGGGCTCCGGTGCCTTAGGTGTCCCGGGCGATTCTAGTGCGTTACATGGTAAATTAGTGGTTAGAGTATGTTAAATTTGAAATTAGGTTAATACCCGGTGCTTTATTTACAAATTTTACATACAAATAATACGTACTGTTCACATTTGTCCGATAATATAAAACCCTATTAAGTACCGTAAGTTATGCCTAAGATACGAAGGAATCATTTGAATAATAAAAACTAAATTTTCGTTTACATGTATCTATGCAAAATATCCAAATAGCATACCTCTTGCACAGTAGTTCCCAGCGGCTTCGTCACACATGCATATAGGCATATGATCGACAACGATACATGGCGTGTTCTTTGGACATAGACGCTGCATCGGGCACGGATTCTGGCACACTCCGTTTAAGCAGGCTTTGTCCGTCGAGCAGTTAGAGTTCGTTTTACAGTTAGTGTTCATTAAAATGTCAACATTGTAATTAGTAGTTTCTGTTGAAGTAAAGTCAGTAAAAGGAGTTGAGTCAGTCCAAGCCGGTATATCTACATCTTTCCTACGGGAGGATAAATTTACGTTAGATGTTGTTGAATGAGGAGAACCAGATACGGTGTTACTGGTCGTTTCAATTTTCGTTGTAGTATCAATAAATGATAAAATCGTTGTTGTTTCTGGTATATTGTTAGTATTTTTTTGTAATGGTTGCTTTGTTACATGATCATCTGATACAGTGCTCGCCGTAGACAAATATTCAGACGATCCTTTAACAGTAGTTGTGGTATCAGTCCGCACATTGATTGGGGTCTTGATATTATTCACTGTTGTCATTTCAGGTAATGTGGTAATTATTTCATTTATTTCAGCACCGGAGGTTGTGCTTTCTGTAGTTATTTGATCCATAGTTCTTTTATTGGTGACAATTATTTCGTTGAACAAGTCATTTTTTGTTGTTTTATCAGTAATATCAGTAGTATATTCAGTGCTGGTCGGGTTTTCATCGTCTTCGGTGGTTAGTGTTGGATATGTACGTGAATAATATTCATCATTTTTAACTTGATCTATATTCGTGGTAGTATCACTTTCATAATTGGTAGTCTGCGATTGAGTCCTTGTATAAATATAGACAGATTCCTTTTCTGTTGACTCCGTTACAATATTATTTGAATTTTCTTTAGAATCGTTATCGTAGATATTATGCTTCGTCACTGTGTCAGTAGATTCACTAGTCGAAGTAAATTCAGTGTAAATATTCATAGGAGTTTGTTCCGTGTGCATATTTAATTCGTTTTCTGTCGTTTTTTGCCCATGTGTCATTATTTCCTCGGTTTCAATTGAAGTATGTTTTCGAATTTCTGGGGTTGTATTTGACCATACCTCTGTCGGGTTAGTTTCAGAATTCGTAGGGTTAGTTTCGGTGAATAAGGTTGGTAGAGATTGCTCATGAAATTCAACAGAAGTATATTTGTTATTATCGAATGCACCAGGTTGTTCTGGTGTTTCCGTTGTTACTGTATCAATAGTATTATCTGTAAACATTTTGTGCGTTTCCTCTGTATTTGGTGGCAGTGTTGTGTCAAGTTTATTTATTAAAATAGATATCTCATCCGATGATGTAGCCTGAGAATCATTTAAATTGCTAGCTTCCGTGCTCTGTGTTGAAGTTGTGCCGATATTGACTGTTTCTTTGAAACTGGAATGCTCAGTTATTTCTAAAGCAGTATTTGTGCTAATGTCAGTAGGTATAAATTGATCGGTACTCGTTGTTTGTTTGTCGTCTGTGCTTATGTTAATATCGTTGTTGTCCGTAAATATCGGAATGGACGATGTAGTAAATAGCGTTAAATTAGAATCTATAGGCATTTCTGTATCTATTATATAATATGAACTATTTGTTTCCGTAGGTGTTTGTGTGTAGGGTGCAGTAGAAGTTTCAGAGGCTAGATCATCATTTGAGTCCTTAGGTAATGTTGTAAGGATAGTATGTTTTGAAGGTAAAGTTGTATGTTCATCAACAACGTTCAAATTCGTCAGTTCATCTTTAAAAGTTGATGGTGTACCTCTTGAATCGACATCAGTTGAAATTGTTGACGCCTTACTGGTTGAAGATTTGTCAGTTTTCGTAGTTTTTGTGCTTATGGCTGATTCCTTTAATTGTGTTGTTGTCATTTCATTATTGATTTCATAACGTGAAGTAGTGGATTCTACATGTGTAGTTGTTATCTCTAAATAATCCCATTTATTTTTAGCAGTTGGAACAGTTATTTCTATATCAGTGTTACCGGCAGTATTATCAATCGTGGGTGTAGTACTATATCCATTATCTTCAGCAACAAATATTTCAGTATTTTCTACTGTTACTGTGTTTTTAATGTTTTGCTCAGTTTGATCATTGAAGTTATGTGCATTTGACTCTGTTGAAATCATGATAGGCTCTGAGTGTGTTGTAGTAAATATCGTTGATATTGTATTTGGGATTTCGCTACTTGATAAATCTTTAGAATTTTTGGCTGCATTATCTTCAGTAGTAGTGTCTGTATATTTCTCTTGTATGGTTACTACATCAGTAGCATCCGATGCACTTTGAGATGTAGTTCCTGAATTAGAAAAATAATCTAACCAATCTATAAAAGCTGTTGACGAGTCGTAACTAGTTATTTTTAAAGTTGAAGAAATAGTGCTCTCTGTAAAATTAGGTTCAGTTAGATTATTTTCGTTGACTTCTTTAAATTTCTGACTTATATTTTCAATTTCAATAATAGATGTGCTGGTATATTCAGTTAGAACTATGTCACTTGGATTGCTTTTATTTTTATATATTTCACCTGCTTCGCTCGAACCTGAATCAGTATTTTGATCTACCATGGTGGTAGTACTACTTTCATATTGTTTGTCATAGGGACTGTAATTCTTACTTTTTATATTGTTGGATGATCTTTGGGATGTGCTTGTTATATTATATGACAAAGTTGTTTGTGAAAGTGTCACCGGGGTTTCTGTAACAGTTGATTGCTTACTGCTAATATTATACTTATCATTAAAAGAGTCAGTAAAATTACTTCCCAGTTTTCGTTGGTTGTCAGGTGTTTTGGTATTTTTGTTATCACTCGGAGATGCCGTTACTTTTTTTCCTTCATCATTTTTTACTTGAGGTTTTACAGTGCTTTCAAAATGAATAGTACTGCTGCTTTCGATAAGCTCATCAGAATCTAAAGTTGAAGGATAATTACTTATAGTTTCTGTAAAAAGAGCAGTCATTTCTGTAACACTGTCTTCTATTTGTCGTGTAGGAGATTGGACAATATTCGTTTTCGATATTTCCGGCGTCGCGGATTCGGTCGTGAAAGTATAATTTACGGTTTCAGAGAAATTCCGAACGTTAACTGGTAAATATGTTGAATTAAACTCCGTTATAATTTCATTGACGTGAACTGTTGTTACCTCACTGTTCATCGTTGACTCCATATTATCAATATGGGTGATTTCGAATAAGTTATTGTTTACTGTGACAGTGTGGATACTTTCAGTAAATTCTGTTATCAACGAATTTTCAGTAAATGGCTCAATTTTGGCACCTGTTCCTCTAATTTCTATAGTAGGACTCATTACTTCTGGCAATTGTGTTGTAGGTTGATCGGTCGCATCTTCAGCCAATAGAAGAGTTTGCGTAAAGGTAGTTTTAAAAGTAGATGTAGTATCGTCAGTAGCGTCAATTGCAGTTTCTGTTTCCAAGTTTATGCTTGTAGTTGATATGTCGAAGTTTGGTTCGGTTAGTGGGACATTTTTAGGTGGAGCATCTGTTAATGGGAATCGAATAACAAATCCGTTAATAAAAAAGACGTTGCAAATGTATAAGGTTTACAAGTCGCAGCCCAGATAGTAAATATTGCTTAAACGATATAATATTTTCTTCCAACATAATCCGTGTTCGCGCACCAAAAAGTCGATTAAAGTTTTGATTTATTTTTTAAATACCTACGATAAAACATATCGTTAATTTTTCAGTATTGAATATCTGAACATTGCAGATAAGGGTGAATCAACTTTTTCTTGTTGTGATTTTGTCTTCTTGTCTCCTGGACAACAGTGATAGTTTCTTAGAAAAATGGTTTTAATATACAATTCTAAAATGCTTAGAAGAAAACCCATAAAATAATGGGCTTGTAATGGCCACAAAAACTGATGTTGGTGGATTTATGTACTTTAAAATCATAGTTTTAAATAGTTGTCTATGAGACGTCACCTTGGCAACGAGGGACAAAAAATAGTTGATTGATCCATAAAACTGAATATAACTAAATAAAACTAAATATTAACGCCCTTTAGTTAAGTACGTAAGATTAACATGATGGTTCCGTAGCGCGTTTGTACTTTTACTACTTTTGTGATATCCATTAGTCTTGCCAATCTGATAGGTTTAAACTAAATGGCAGCAAATCAAAGGTAAAAGGTATTGTATACTAAACTGGGCTGCACCTTGTAAATTAGCTTAAATAACACATAAATATGATTACCTATATCATTGTTTAAGTCTTTGTGGCTGTAAGGCTAAGGAGTCAGTTTTATAACTAATATTGTATGATTATGAAATAAAAAAACAATTCAATTAAAATGGAAGCAAGAAAAGGATTTTGAAAAAGGTTTGCAATTAGGTCATGCATTAAACCAAGCTCAAACGAAAGTTTCCACAAAGTAAGGTCAAGAAAAGTACTTACGTGTGATTTGACTTAAAAGACTTGAGTTAAAAGTTATAATAGATATAATAAAAACGTATGTATTTTTTGTAGTGTAGCTAAATTTAAAACTATAGCTGTCAAGTCTTTTAAAAACGCCACACGATAATCATCAATAAATACATATTAATAAATACAACCAGTAAAGAAATCCTGTGAAACTATATCTACCCCACAGTTTCGAGAGCCTCGCTGGGTCTGCCGTGATAGTGTAGCCAGTACTTTGTGGCGTTTTATCGGACAAATGTAAACAGTTATAGCAATTACCAGTTTATCTGGAGTTAGTTTTGCTATTCACATAGCTGGTAAGAATAGCCGCAGACTAGCTAGCATTATAGTAGAAGTCCACGATACGTCTATTGTTTCTAATGACATGTATATAATACGGATGAAAAAGTGGTAATGTTTTGATAATGCTTAGTAGTTGATTATTTTGTTAAAAGTAAGTCACAATCTTAGGGCTGCACTCAGAGACGTCAATTAAATTTTATGATTGTCAAAATGACTTGGTCTTATTCTATTGCTATAGCAAAGAAAGTGACAGGAGAAACATAAATCAAACTTAAAAATTAATTGAGGTCTCTTGAGTGCGGCCGTTAATCATTACAAATAACATCATATAAATTAAACTCATCTAAAGAAATAAAAGACAGGCTGTAATATACTTTGTACTCACTTTCCATGCACGCTCCTGAAAAAGGATCGCAAGGTACGCCAGGTCGGCAGTGTGCACAGTTCGTAACAGGACCTAATAAATAAAAAGGTGTACTCAGGCACATAGGTATTTGTTGTACTTCTCGGTCTTAAAAATTCATAAAGACAAACAGTCTCAAATAAGTATTCAAGATAACAATAACTATTCAGAGAAAGATAATAAAAATATTATGAGCACTGATCCTTTGCAAAAGCAATCATTCTCGCGTCTGCCGTAATCGCAGATGTGTGTAAATATCCTTATTAAGTATTATTGTTCGAGGTTGGGAGTGAACCAATGAAAGTTCTACAATCGAGCAGCATTATTTTGAAAGCCAAGTAAATTTATAAACAATTAGTCGTACCTCTAGAGCAAACGGGTTGATGATTGGTGACGGCGCAGTGCTGCCCAGAGCCGCAGGGACCGCCGCGTGCGCACGGGTCGGCGCAGCGTCCGCCTACGCACGCTAACGTCGGCGCACATTGCTCGTCCGAACTGCATTCTAAAACTGCGCGCACCCAATATTTAATCGTTACTTACAATTATTAAAATAACCAAAACATCCTAAGTTTTTAGGAATTATTCTTTTACATATATATGATTTTAAAAACTTTCTTAAAAGATTTGATAACCGCGCTTAACCTTCAGATAACCGCGCTTTGTACATTGTTTATAAATCACAATAACACTATTTTTAAATCATTTTGTCCGCTAGTGCAAAACTTTTTAAGTTAAAGTTTGTTACCTATATGACTTCTTGTATTTCTGCAAACCTTACGAAAATCAACTGCTAAGAGAAAATGGAAGTTACAAATAACAATTTATAAGTAGTGTACTCTGAGTAGCGGAAAACAGATTAGATTAACTATTTCCAACAACTCCGTCCGTGTACAGTTTACGTTACAGTTTAGGGATGTACATTTTAGTGATAAAAAGTGCCTTACCAGATTACCTACTTACATCTAGGCAAAAATCAATCCTTTAATTCGAAAATTATAAGAAAAGGACAAACAAAACAAACTGACTAATAGACAAAAGCGCTTTCGCGATTATGACACAGGGTGCCCATGAAGTCTGTGACGGTAATACTTATTTATACTTCTATTGTCGTTTATCAAATGTGTAATCAATAAAAGTATAATTAAGTATAAATAACATTTACTGTTTAAGAGATATTTCATACAGTACTTATATACTAGCCCTGTTTTAATAAAATATATTAAACTTAAAAAGTTGCATTATTTGAGATCAATTACGTATGCACGTTCTTTAATATCCAACCAATATTAAACGTAGTATATTTTATTACGTACAGGGAAAACAACAAGTAAGCAGTCTGGTTTAAGTATTGCACTCTGTCTCGTGGCAGCTTTATTGCATTCTTTTTAATCCCAAAGCGTAAGAAGCGTTAAAAAGATAAAAGTTAATTTGCGCGCCCGACACCAAAATGTTCAAGTGGAAGTTATAATATGATAAATGTATGTATGCGTATGTATATATTTACACAAATAGATTTCTCGTGCTTGTAAACTACCTGATACAGAAGAATTTCAAACTGTGGAAAAAATATAACAAGAACATGCTAGAAAAAAAGAAAAGAAACAGACAATGAAGTCGTAAAGTAGAAACTATCAACATTTCCTGCAATATGAAGACAAAAAAGATTATTAAGATTCGTACAAGATGCTAATATACTAATGTTCGCTAAAGAAAATTTAGAAACGCTTAGTTTCTTTTAAATTACCTTTAATGCAGCCATGTTTTTCATCGTGTGTGAATCCTGTAGGGCAAAACTTGCAAACTGGGTGGTGGTCTTCTACTGAGCACGGAGCACCACCGCAAGCACCAATACAGGGGTCTTTGCATTCAAAATCTCTGCACGCCAAGTTATGTGGACACCCATTGTCTCGCAAGCATATCGACACTGCGGTGTGGCAGTCTTTGATACACACACAGATTGCGTTGTGTTCTACTACTTCACACTGTTTCCCTTTGGGACACATGGGTTCCTTTGACGCCAAGCATGGATTCACACACTTGGAATTACGGCAGGCCGCATTGGAGGGACATTGGTCATCCCGTATACATTCTGCGTCTTCCGGTGCACAGGTCAATTCTCCTTTCTCATTTAATGCAAATCCATTACGACAAACACATACAGGCTCGTGATTTCTAACTTCGCATTTCTGGTTTCGACGGCAGTTCTGATATGCTAGACAGGGGTTGCGACACAAGCCGGCATCAAAGTCGCACGCCAAGCGTGGCGGGCAGGGCTTGGTGAGCGAGCATGTTAGTGTGGCGTTGGGGTCAGCGGATGGAGTGCAAGCGGGATCAGGTCGGCACGCCAGACGCGGCTGCCCCACGTAGCACTGCGGGCACGAGCACTGCGGTCGGTGCGCCAGCGACTCGCACAGCGCGTCCTCGCCGCAAGCGCCGCGCACAGTGCACGGGTCCACGCAATGCAGACTCAAACACGCCTTGTCCAGTGGACACTCCTTGTCACTCGTACATTCAATACCTAGGAAGATGTGAAAGAAGGAAGCAAAGTCGAAAGAGCGGTACCTTCAGCCGCGAAGAGGAAACTTTCTCACGAGACAGTGCATGCTTCGAAACTGATAGTTTATGATCAGAAATATGTATATAACGGCATATTATAATACAAGCGATATGTACATGAAGCCGAACAAAATGTTACCGACTGTTTGATATTTCAAGCACGAACGGTGAGAATGCTTCCACTCAGTTAACATGTTATAGTAAGTACAGATATCGTCCATAGAATCCAACCAATCATTTGGGTAACCGTGAAGTTAATCCTACTTTTTCTTAAAATAACTTATGAAATAGCTTTTTCCATTGAAGTATCCAAAGATGTATATTATAAAAAAAACAAAGGGTAGATTTTGATTACTACAAATACAAGTAGGTACACAGTTATCAGAAATCTCCTAATTACATCTTTTGACACCCGAACTTGTAAATGCCCCAAATAACCATTTGTATTTACATTATAGTGTAGGGTACCCACTAGACAATTTTTTTTGATCGAGTTTATTAATTTGTACTGGTTTCAAGCTATTATAAAACTATCGAGTGTACTGAAGTTTAAGTCTCATCTAATGACTAAAAATATTGATTTTATGTGCCACAATTTGCTGACGTTTCTAATCGTGCATTTGTACAAGTGGTCTTAGGCATGTGTTATAAGTGTCCAACTTTGTTTACTCACTAGTATGACATTCTATATCAGCTTGTCCTTCTGTGCCAGGAATGCAATGACATACAAATTCTGCTCCTTCTCTCAAACATTCCCCGTTGATTCCACATCCAGTCGTGCGACAATCTACCACACTGCGCTCTTGAGAACCTGTATACATATATTTTATCAAGCATCGGTTCCCATATTGGTAATCTCTAATGTAGTATTTCATAAATAAATAAAGTCTGAGCTCTGGGTGATAAAAAATTTAAAACAAGCATTGAATTCTTTACAATACAGACATACTTATATACATAAATACATAAACATAAATAACTACGACTACTTAAATCCCCAAAGTTAATGGCAGGCAGACGTGTTTATTACTCTAGCATTCGAATTTAAGGCAGTATTTTATTATATTAAGGAACGTTCTTATTATTCAGATCGATGTAGAATGAATACTTAAACAATTATATGATACATAAGCAGTTACTTACATTCTATATTTGGATCACCGTTAGGATAGTTACGTGGGCAATAGCATTGAGTTTCCTTTTTATGATCAACGCGACATTGAGCGTTGGTCCCACACGATTTGTACGCACAGGGTTCCATGACACCACAGTAACATTGTTTATGAGGATCTCCAGCGCAACTAGGCGAGCATGTACATTCGTAACTGCCATCGTCAAAGTCGCGGCAGCGCGCGTTCACTCCACAAGGATTACGCAGACAACTGCCTGCAGCTGGTTTAGAGCATTCAACTCTTGGGTTTCCTAAATAATTTGGTGGGCATGAACACTGTGGAGCTCTGTTTACAGCGCGACATATAGCATTAGACCCGCATGTGCCAGCGCATACGTTTTTACATTTTCCTCCATCTTGGCATACTTCATCGGCACCGCACTCTTCATCGTGTTGACATTCGTAAGCCATACATTCAGTCGTTGCGTCTCCGGAAAAGCCGCTAGGGCAACTGCACACGGCGCGATGTCGGGTAGCCAAACAAGCTGCGTTTTTGCCACACGAGGTTTCATGGCATGCTAGCTTACACAGTTTTGAGGAACATACCATGTCGTCTCCGCAATCACTGTCATTATTGCATCCAGGAACGCAAACACCTTGTAGACATATTTGTCTTTCAGGACATTTGTTTCTGGCAGAGCACATAGAACGACAACCACCGTTGACACATTTCTCGCCACATGAACAATCCGCACTGTCTTCGCAAAGTGATATACAGTATCCGCTGTCGTCGCATGGACAATATCCATCACATTGTAATCTCTTTTTTTTACATTCCACCAATGGGTTGCCGGTAAAATTGCTCGAGCAACTACACTGTGCTCGATGGTTTAAAACATCACATTTGGAGCAAATACCACATAAACCGCTTTCTTTGCAAGGATCTAAAAATAACGAGGATTTCTTTAAATAATTATGTACATTAATAAAACCTTTTTAGGGTCCCCGTAGCCAACAACGAACCCTTATAGTTTCGCCATGGCCGTCTGTCCGTTCGTTCGTCTGTCCGGTTTATCTCAGATACTCTTGGTATACTACAAAGCTGTAATTTGGCATGGTTATACATATTAATCACGTTGACAAAGTTGTAAAATACAATCTTTTTTTCGGGTACCTACACCATACTACTCTTAAAACGGGGTGATTTTTTTACTCTTCTATTTCATTGTGTGGGGTGTTATTGGATAGGTTTTTTTTTAAATAGTGGGGGTATATAAAGAACATTTTATATAAAGATTCAGGGATCCGTTTGCGAAATATTAAGCTTTAAAGTGGTAATTTTTGTTAAAGTCAATTTGTTAAAGCGGTGACTCGTATCTCCCCACCCCAACCTTAGTATCTGTGCGAGATGTCATACTAAGTGTAGCGGTAGGTATTAAACGCGGACTATTCGAAATGCTGGATTTTCTTTCATTTACTTTAGATTAGCTTTACTTGTGACTAAGAGTTAGGTATGGAGTTACGTAATAAATTCAGTGTTGATGTGTTTTGAAGGTATGGACTTAGGAGTTTTGCTTCACATTTCATTACGGAGATACGTGGTTTTCCGTATGAAGTCATTTGAAAGCATGGATAGACGAGCTTTTGTTAACATTCCATTACTTAATCCTCAGTGCGCGAGTCCAACGTTACCGCATTTTGTATAGACATTTTCAGACTCGCAATTCTCTTAACTATTTCATTATATGCCTTGTTTGCGGCTGTCACAGGGATCGTACAAGATTGACCGAATGAAGGCTATCGCGTGTGAATTCGCCGCTAGAGGCGCTAGTGTAGCGAAAGGTCTCCGAAATGTCAAGTTTCAATGTTTGTGGATAGGCTACGCGGGTTTATTTCTAATTAGAATAATGTTGCATTAGGTTCCTACCTGAGATTAATTATGGCAAATATGAGTTACGGGGCAATGAATGTCAGTGCTTTAAAAGCGGAGCTAAGAAAAAGAGATGCAAAATTAAGCGGACTGAAAGAAGAACTAATTCAGAAGTTAGTTTATTTACTGTTTAGGTATATTTAAGGTATTAAATATAATTTAAATGTAAACTGTTTTCACGCCCGTAATAACAAACATACTTCAGGACCTTACTCTACAGTGGCGCTAACTGGTGAACACTAAAACGATAGCCCTCATGATAGTCATGCGATTAAAAAGTTAGAAAGGGAATACATGTTGTTAACGACTTTCGGGACTAAGAAGTATTGAACAAAATGTTTACATTAATAAATTAAAAATTGCTTGGAACCCTGACAATATTTTAGCTAGCTTTTGCCTGTGACTCTGTCCGTGTAGAAGTCACTTTTCGCTATACGCGCGGGGACTGTAATTTCTCGGGATAAAATGCAGACTATGTCACTTTCTGGCCCTCCAGCTATACTCGTCGTTCCGTTGATCCGTTGCTGCGTGGATGAACCAACGCAGACATTTTTTTATTGAACAATACTTTTAACTGTATGGTCGACGTCAAAGATATATTTACATTTTTTCACCTTACTCCACTGAAATAAGGTTCAAATATTTAAACATATCTTTGACGTTCACTACAACCGTACGGTGGTTCACGAAGAATTTGCCAGTAAAACTGTCCTAAGAAGTCATAACATACAGAATGACGAATGAACGGAAATGACGAATTTATATGGATTCAGTTTTTGTCACGGAACCCTTATAACGGCAAATTCAAAAAACGCTACCTTTACATTGCCCATTTAAACAGGCTTGAGTTTCGGCGCAAGCATTATCATCTCGACAGCCTTGTTTACATATCCTTTTATCACAAATTTGCCCATCGCTACATGCCTCGTCGCTATTACATACAGGTCTGCATATTCCCCGTATGCATTTTTCGTTAGATAAACAAATGACATCACTGAAAAAAATGATCTTTATTAGATACGCTTAAATTAAAAAATATTTTAACGATAATATGATGCTACGACTTACGTACCTTCTACAGGATGGATGACAGTTGTCTCCGTAACAGCTAAATCCGTCCATACAGTTCTTATTACGGTCACATGGTATAGTTTCCCTCCTACACACAGCTGTCGGATCTCCTACTAATGATGGTGGACAACTACACAAGGGCCGGTGATCTTTAGTCGTGCATAATGCGTTAGAGCCACATGTAGCCGGTTCAGTACAAGGGTCACTACATTGTCCTGATATGCATGCGAGATTATTTGCACAATGAGAATCCGTTTTACATCCAGTCACACATAGTCGACCCACGCACACTTCGTCATCAGAACATTGATCATCAGAAGTGCACGCATACTGACACACCCCAGCGTCGCACCGTTCTCCCTGCAAGCACTCGGCACCATCGACCGTGCAGGCGGGTCGGCAGCGGTCGTCCTCGCATCTCCAACCGGTCGCACAATCCGTATGTACTCGACACTGCAACGTAGGTGTCCGAACACATCCAATATTGGGAGTTGGATTGGGTATAAGACCGTCTGGGCAAGAACAGAGAGCCTTTCTGTCAACAGCAGAACAAAGTGCATTCGGTCCGCACGGATTGACATCGTTGGCGCAAGGGTTTTCACAAAAATTGTTCTTGCAGAATTCATTAGGGCCACAGTCTTCGTCGTGCCTGCATCCATATTGGCAGGTATTTGCCAAACATATGTGCCCCAAGAAACAATCGTTGTCTACCCTACATGTCACTGTGAAACGTTATTAAAAATATGAATATAGATATATTCTTCCTTTACCAATTGGCTATTTGACTAATGTGAAAATAATTTATTTTTACACTACCACTTAATCAAGCTTTCGAAAATAACACGGAAAACCTAGCTATCGTTTATTTTTGGAATTTATACGATTTTTAATTCAACAAAAACTTTATAAAGGAACACCGAAAATTGTGATGTCACATTTTACTATTTTCATACTAACTCCATACTACCGGATCGTTTTCAATAAAAGTTGCTGATTTGACCAGTCAGTCAAATAGCCAAGTACAATGAAATGTGTCATGCTTGAAACGAGTAAGACAGGGCATCGGTCATGGACCTCATGGATATCTTTGAATAAAGGCCTATGTTCCGTGGTTGTCGTGTTTCAGGTAACATAATAATAATGACGATGATAATATGACGTCATTTTGCGTGTAATACTTACACAAACAAGCTCCTTTAGAACACCGTTCATTGAGAGCACATTCTTCATCTGATTCACATGGAGGGACGCACATAGAATCGTGACACATATGTCCATTTTGGCATTCACCTGCACCACCGCATAACCTTGGAACTAAAATGAAAATTTAAACAATTGAGAATTGTATTATTAGTAATCAAGATTGCTTTTTAATTTATCACTGATCATTCAAAACTTACTTCGGACACATTCTACATCTTGGTTTCCCGTAAATTCATATGGACAGCTACATTGTATTACGTGATTTTCAGAACGGCATACAGCATTTAAACCACAAGTTTTCTCTACTTGACAAGGATCAAGACATTGTCCAGTAACACATTTCTCTGATGATTCACATTCTTCGTCCAGAACGCAAAGTGCTACGAAAATACAAATACATTTGAAAAAAATATTTTAGTCACTTACCTTACCTTCAGTTTTTAATAGCTAAGGTAAGTTTACCTTTACAAATGCCTTTATGACAATATTTATCATCAGGACAATCTGTCTTGCCGATACAAGAAACTTCACGGAGGCTGCATCCCTTATTAGTGCTTGCATTTCCTATATATCCAGCCTTACATTTACATTGTCCTGTATGTCTCGAAGCAATACATTCAGCATTTGGTCCGCATTTGATTTTTTCACATGCATCTGTGAAAACAAAACAGCGAGATAGTTTAAGATTTGCAAACAATCATCGTTGGCTAATATCGGGGGTAAAAAATTAATTCCGCCGGCTAAATTTGCTTTAAATTACTTTCTTTAATCACAAAAACAACCCAAAAGACCCCGTCCCCCCCACAGCGTCAGTTATCCTCAAATAAGGCGACAGATTTTAAGACTATTTCCCTCATCTATAATGGTATATATGTTTTGGTATACTTAATGCGTCACGAAAAACCAAAACGGTATATGTTAGTTTTGTATTTTGTGATAGGTACTGCTCAAATGTGTATATTTTAAAGTCCTATATGAAAAATTTGAATAGCATACCTGTACATTTACTAACGGTTCCCACTACTGTGCAGCGGGCAACTGCTGGACAGTCTCTGTTATACCGACATTCTTGTGCTTTCCGGCAACCTTCCCCATAAGCATCACCAACAGTTCCAGCAGGACAGCTGCACTGCGCCCGATCTCTCGTATTTTTACATTCAGCCCCACTGCCGCAAGTATTTGACTCACACCAATTAACATCTACACATCCCTTCACAGGATTTCCTGTGTACCCAGGTTGACAATAACATGCATGTCTGTGATTTTCTGATGAACAAATTGAATTTTCACCGCATTTATTATCCACCAAACACGCTATTTTACACATATTTTTGTCGCACAACTTGTCATCCGTGCAATCATTATCAGTATCACATTCTTTCCTTTTGCAGTTTTGCTGAGGATCCCCAAAATATCCAGGTTTACACGAACATATAGGCTGATGAGATTGAGCTATACAATTGGCTTGTCGTCCACAAGGATGTCCATCGCAAACTTTTACACATTGAGGAATTCCATTCCTACTCACTGTACATTTTTCGTCCTCAGCGCAGTCTGTATTGGCTTTGCATTTGACTTCTTTCGTGCAAACTCTATTTAGACAAAATTGAAAATCTGGGCAAGTAGTATTCGAATTACAAGTAAGTCGACAGGTTCCTTGAATACACACTTGGTCGCTTAAGCATTCTCTTGAACTTCTGCATAAACCTAAAATCATACGCGAAAATAAAATATAATACATTCAAATATAAAAATAGTGGGAAGGCAAGATATATATGTAAATAAAAGTGACAAAACAGAAAGCATACATACCGACACACAAGTTGTCAACACATTTTGTACCAGCCGAACATCTGTTATCGTCAGTACAGTACTGAATTGGCGTACAACCGAGAACAGGGTCACCGGTGTATCCTGGCGAACATGAGCAATGCCCAATATGACTTCTAGAAAGACATTCTGCATTTCTGCCACACGCACGTGGGATGCTACATGAGTTTATACACTTATTATTAACACATGCCTCCTCCGATGTACAGTCGGTATCTTTTGTGCATTCGAACTTTGTGCATTCTTTATAAGGATCGCCTTGGCTATTTAGTAAGCATTCGCAGCCCGCATTATGCGACTCAACAATACACTGTGCGTTTTTGCCACATGGTGATGACTTTTGGCATGGGTTTACGCACTGGTTGTTAAGACACGAAGTTTTTTCTGAGCAGTCGTCGTTTGTAAAGCAGTCTCCAGGTAATTTACAAGTTCCTTTGCTAGCATCTAATATCGTTCCATTAATACATCTACATGCAAAAGAGCCAGGTATATTTTCACAGTCAGCATTTGTAGGACATGGGTTATATAAACATTCGTTAATATCTTCGCACGCGTTGTTGTTTAAGTCAAAACCAGTTGAACAAATGCATGTGGGCTTGTGGTCCTCAATTTTACATGAACCGCCCTGGCACGCAGAACTGTCACATTTATCTGCAAATAAAAATACGGGATTACCCTTCAATCAGCGACACTCATTTCATAGTATGTTTTATTTCGCCGAATATTCATTTCATTTCACGCACAGGAGTTATAATTTTTTGGTGGTCACAGGTCTAACCTAACCTAACCTACGTAACCCATTCTAAAGATAACCTGAAAAAGTTTCAGCAGAAATTAGCTTTCGATGAAATGATATTCGGTGAAACGACACATACTTACTGTCTGTAAAACAAGGGAACACTAAAAATACGATCAAATACTGAATGCAATTTCTTAGCAAGTTCCATAATTTGCTATCTTTCCATCGATCTGAGTTCAAGGCAACAAAAATCTGCGTGAATGGAATGTAAAATACCCACCTTATATTATATTATATATATAATACAATACGAATGTAAATGTAACTTTTAACAACCACGGCCTTATAACGTGGCCAAACTAAGTAGCCACTCTAGGTTGAGTGTAAGGCCACGGAGCGTTCGAACCGCCCCGCTTTTATGTCACGAAAAAACTACGTGTATTATTATAAACGGCGTTTACTTTCAATGAAAATAAGTAGTCGTGCTTAGGTTCTAACATAATACCTCGAAAGTAAAAGCTGTTTGTAATGTTACACGTCATTTTATTCGTGACATAAAAGCGGGGCGGTTCTAACGCTCCGTGGCCTTACCCCTGAACGAAGGAGTGAACGATACTAACTTTAATAGGTATAGTACGCGAGAGAATGATTGACACATGACAACGGCACCGACAACTTCGTAAAAATATAGAAAAATATAGGGATCACAGTTGTTTATGAAATAAGTAGTACCACAGCGTGTCTTTCGTTCACTCGAGTACTCGAACATTGTATTTCAGTTCGATCTTCTGTTTCCCTGCTAAATAATTATGTTTTATTAAGACAGTCATTGCAATCAAGTTAAAACAATAAAGTAATGATGAGCTTCTTACCTGAACACTTATTATTTCTTGGACTGCAATATCTGTCGTTAGAGCAATCTGAACTGTCAACACATTCGACCTTGAAGCATCCAATATTTTTATCAAATGGATTGCCAAGATGTCCTTTTTTGCATACACAGGAAACTCGATGGTTCATAACAGAACACATCGCGTTCAGTCCACATGTTTCAGTTTGACAAGGATTCAAACATTTACCCCTTACACAAGCAAGAGAGCTGTCACATTGTTCATCTCGCCTGCACTGGTTTGGCAATAAACATCCAGATTTGTAAGGATCACCGACTGCCCCAGTTGGGCAGATACATTTAAAGGATCCGATTGTATCTTCACAATGAGCTGAGGGGTGGCATGGATTTTCTAAACATTCATTTATATTTGTGCATTCGTTTATGTCTAATCTGAAGCCAGGTAAGCAGTGGCATACCGAGGAATCACAAAATTGATAATTAAGACAATCTGAATCTGATTTACAGCCAGGTATACACACTCCGAAGTTACAGTGTTCGCCATGCAAACAATTGCTGCTTGAATGACATATTTTGTGGCACTTGTTATCACTGCATTTCTCACCGATTGCACACCCCGAACTATCTCGACACGGTACTTGACATAACAATCCAATACACATGTGATCCGGAGGACATTCTGATGTTCTAATACAGTTATTCGGTTTACGAACACATCCTTGTTGCGGATTAGGCGTTCCTTCGAATCCAAGAGGACATTCGCATTTTGTGCTGTGATTTATTCGCGAACAAATAGCATTTGGACCACACACTCGTGAAGCTAGACACGGATTAACACATTTGTTGTTAATACAGGATTCGTCGCTCGAACAATCTTCATTTCCTCTACATCCAATTAGACACTGACCACCTACGCAAGCTTGTCCAATGCCACATTGTGAATGCTTAGAACATTGAGTCATACAAAAATTCTTAAGGCAAATGTCACCATGATCACATTGACTGGAGTTTTTACAAGCAGTTAAACACTGCCCATTAAAACATACATCGCCATTGCAGCTTGCATCGTTAGTACAAATCAGCAATTTCTTTTTACAAGCATTACCACCTTTCAAACTTTCGTAGCCTTCAGGACATATGCAGATTGGCTTTCTACTAACAATTTTACACAATGAGTTTATGCCACATGCTCCGTCACAAGGGTTAACACATCGTCCACCAACACAGCTTGCTTCTAACGGGCAGTCGTCGTCGCCGTTCGGGCATTCACTTTGCGTTTTACAACCCGTGTTTGTTGGGTCTCCCGTTAATCCGATAGGGCATTTACATGTGTATGATGTAAGATGAGGTTCACAAATAGCAGTTGGATGGCATGGATGAGGATTGCATAGTTCAACTTTTTTGCAATTTACATCTGGTACTGGATCAGCCTTATAACCACTTGGGCACTGACAGCTAGTTTTATGATTTTCAGATATGCATACAGCATTTTCGCCACAAGAATCTTCAGCACAGGCATTCATACATGTATGGGTCATGCGGTTACATAACTCGTGAGGTAAGCAATCCGTGTTGTAAATACAAGGAACCGATTGACAACCTTTTTCTCGATCATCGGGATTACCAGTGTAAGGGCCAGACGGGCATTGACATTTAGCTACGTGGTTATTAGTCACGCAAATTGCATTAGGGCCACAGATAACTTGCTGACAAGCAGGTATGCATTTTTTTACGGAGTCAATATATTTACAAATTTCAGTTTCACGGCACTGAGCATCATCGGTACATTGATTTTTATTAATTGGTAAACACCCATCACGATCGTTTGAGTTTCCTATAAATCCGGATAAACATTCGCACTGACTCTTATGAATTCTGGTTGTACACTTTGAATTTTGTGGACAGCTAAACGCCAAACAAGGCTCTACACATTTATTTACACCTAGTTCATCTTTCTGGCAAGCTTTATTATCGTCACAATCGTCATCTCCTTCACAGCTTGGAGTAGAAGGCTGCTCACATGATGAACTAACAGGATTCCAACGAAAATCATCCTTACAGTCGCAACGTGCGCTATTATCAACCACTTTACACACTTCGTTAGCGCTACACGCAATAGTTGAACATAAATCTAAACATCTACTTGTGGAACCTGCTCCTGGTACGCATATTTGTGCTTCAGCGCAGTCATTGTTTTCATTACATTCATCTCTGGGTTCTTCGTGATGCAAATAACATCCTGATTTGACATCATTCGCTTTACCTATATACCCTTCAACACATAAACAGTGAGATTGATGATTGGAGCTTACACATATTGAATTAGGGCCACATTGTAATTTACTGCACGAATCGACACATTTTCTTGCATTCTTAGCTACTTGGAAACATATTTCAGAATCCTTACAGTCCTCGTCTGTCTTGCAATTATTATCTGGAGAGCATCCGAGTTGCAAATTATTAGGATTACCTTCTTCACAAATGGTCTGAGGGCCACAAGAAATCTTTCGACATGCGTCAACACACCTTGACCTTTCACAAACGTATCCATCTGGGCAAGTAGCGTTGTGGGTACAGGTGCAACTATTCCCTTCTGTGCATTTTGAAATCGAAACATGGGAACAAAGCTCATAAGGGTTGCCTACAAAGCGACTCTTGCAAATACAACTGAAACTTCCAGGAGTATTAATACAAATCGCATTTTCGCCACAAGGTTTGGAACTGCATTCATCTATATCAATACATTGTAAATTAGGATTTCCGATATAACCCGGTGGACAAAGACATTCGACATGAGTTCTTGTCTGCTGGCAAACCGCGTTGTGTCCACAAGATGCTTTGGCGCAAGTAATTTGCCTTCGAGGAAGACATTTTGTATACGGGTTTCCTGTAAAACCTTTGTCACATTTACAAGCGTTTGACTGTCCATAAACACAATGTGCGTTTTCACCACATCCTGGTTCGCAATTTGGTGGAAATATAGCTGAAACAAAATATGTATATGACTTATAAAATATGAATAGCCAACGGAATTTAAACATAGATAGTGAAAGTTATTTTACACTTACGTGGCATACATAATAAATCAGGGTTTCCCACAAAGAAAGCATTACAAACACATTTGCCACTTTCTTCGTTACAAGAGGCGCCCACGCCACACACGACGCCATCGCAGCGCTGCCGACAGCGGCCTGCCACGCAGGACAGCGGGTCGTCGCACGGCGCGCCCGGCCCACACACGTCTCTCTTACAGGCTCCCCCGGGGAACGGGTTACCGACCATTCCTTCGCGGCAGACGCATGTGGGCCCTGACTTTGATATTATACATTGAGCACGAGCAGCGCATGCAAATGAATCACAACCTACGAACAAATTTAAATATTAATTATAAATGCGATATCATTTACAAATCAACGTTCAATACATGATTATAAGCTTAGCCACAGAAAACAACATACCAGAAATGCACTTTCCACCTTCAGGTTTGGTGTAACCAGGGTTGCAACGACACCATGATGCGTGATTGTCAACCTCACATAAGGCATTAGGTCCGCAAGAAACACTAGCACACGGCGATATACACGTTCGATTCAAACAGGCCAGGGTGTTAGGGCACTCGTCATCGGAACTACAGAGCAGTTTTTGAGACGGACCCACGTCATCAGTACCTAAAAATGCAAACGTGTAAGTAAATCTTTAGTAAACGCCTGTTCAGTAGACACATAGACATAATTTAGGTACCTACTCTATGAAGGCAAAAAGTAATATACTACGAAAAAGTAATATATTCCTGCGAGCTTATTAGCATGCATGCACGAGATAAAGTTTGACTGATGCTAGGGAAATGAATACATCTATTCAATATTCTAACGTAAGACTTAACGCTTAAGGTTTAAAATAATATAAAAAGTGTCCTGTCCTGGTAAAATCGATATAAACATATGAAAATCACTATAATAATAATAATTAAATTCCTTTATTTAGACAACAAGATCAACAGTTTGTTAGTATTTTCCTTATGACTAAGTTAGCTAATGCTATAGTCGCTTAGTAATAAAAGGTAATAAAAGTCAGGACACACTTTTATTTGAAACCTTAAGCGTTACGTTAAAATATGGAATAGATGTATTAATTTCCCTAGCACCTGTCAAATTTTATCTCGTACGTGCATGTTAAACCCGCTGAGGAATATAATATATAACAACTTACAGTAATATTTACAGTGATAAATTATGTACTTACATCCGTTTTTATATGGATCTCCAATCATATTTTGGGGACACTCGCATTGAAAACCTCCCTTTTTGTCATGACAGATTGCACCATAAGCACATGGAGCACTGTGACATTCATTTCTATTAGTGCAACCTGTGTAAGGATCTCCCTCAAATCCGGCCATACACATACATCTTGGAGGATCGCTTGGTGTGCACTTAGCATTTATACCACAAGTAAATCTTTCGCATGGGCTTTTGCACTTCTGGCCGTCTGTTACATCTAAATAAAACGGTGGTGGACAAACACATTGGCCAGGCTCAATGCATTTTTCATTAGAAAAGCAATCTGAATCACTTATACAACGTTTTTGATTCAAGCTACAATGTCCTGTAGTTATATCTTGTCCATAACCTGGAGGACATTTGCAGATAAACGTACCAACGGTGTTGATACATTCTGCGCCAATGCCGCACACGGGCTGGCCAGCAGCACATTCATTTATATCTTCGCACGAACCATCCACGGCTTGAGAATAACCTGCCGGACAAGCACAGTAACTGACGCTGTCAGAGATGATTATACATTCTGCTCCATTTCCGCACCTATTGTCTTTTGAGCAGCCCGATAAAACACATTCTCCATCTACAACTTTGTATGGCGGTTGGCATTGGCAACTAATATCAGTGCATACTTCACATAGGTTATACGGGTTGCCGCTATATTCTGAAGGACATTTACATTCATAAGATCCGGGCAAATTTTTACAAATAGCATTTAATCCGCATGGTGACCGTCCATGTTGAACACATTCGTTGATATCTTCACACAACCCAGATTCTTTGCTTCGTGTGTACCCCTGTGGACATATACACACGTATTCGCTATCGTGCAATATACATTGTTCTCCTAAAGGACAAGGATTAGTTTCGCTGCATTCACTTGGCATTTTTCCTGGTACACAACCATCAATATACGGATCACCGTGGAAACTACCGGGACATTCACACTGAAAGTTTCCTGGCAAATTTTTGCATACAGCACCAAGACTGCACGGATTTGATATACATTCATTGATGTCTTGGCAACCGCTAAGTGATGATGGATTGCCAGTAAATCCACTACGACATGAACATTGAGCCAATTGATCGGTCAAAAGACATTCTGAATTACTGCCACAGTGCAAGGTCTCGCATGGATCTACGAAAAAATTTTTTTATTAGTTTCAACACACGTTATGCAAGCAAACTCCAAAACCCAGACAGCTTGTGTTTTGATATTTTCGTGTAACTATTCATGTTTATAGCGAACTAGACCAATGACACTCCTGGAATGAGGCGCGTCACACACGGAGCTATAATATATATTATTATTATATTATAGCAAGGCATCTTACGATATATTTTAATATACGAAATACGAAAATATATCGTAATATGCCTTGCTATAATAATATATATATATATATATATATATATATATATATATATATATATATATATATATATATATATATATATATATATATATATATATATATATATATATATATATATATATATATATATTAATATACCAAAATATATATTATAGCTCCATGTGTGACGCGCTTAAATACCAATCCAACGATACTCCACACTCCATAATACGTTTTAGCTACAGGAGGTCACAATTAAATACATACAAACACCCGAAAAATAATGTTCTCCTTGTGTGGAGCCAGGTAAAAACAAATTTAACTCGAAATTTATCTACTTACGTCTACACTCATTGCCCACGTTGGGTTCTGGACAGAGGCATCTTGAGTTTGAGTCACAAATCGAATTACCAGGGCATTCCTCATTGTTATGACATAAAAGAATTTCGGCACAACGCACTCGCGGGTCAGGATCGGGTATGGTGCCTTCTGCACACTCACAACTAAATGAACCATCTTTATTAATGCATTCTGCCCCTATACCACATGTACCCTCAATGAGACATTCGTCTATATCAATGCATTGTTTGTATGCATCCCCGGTGTACCCTTCTGGGCATTGACAGAAAAAGCCGCCCAGCGTGTTAGAACATCGCGCGTTATTACCACAACGTCCAACAGGCCCAACAGATGTGTCGCACTCATTTATATCAATGCAACCTGCCGCTATATCTGTTGGGTCAAAGGTCCAACCGTCGTCGCACACACAATATGCTTCTGCACCGTTCGGTTTACAGAATGCATGGTCTCCGCACTTTACATCGTCACATGGTGCACGACACCCTACTTTTGGTGGAGAACCGACAAATCCTGTAGCACATTCGCATTCGTATGATCCAAATGTATTGACACATAAAGCATTTTCACCACATGAAGACTTTCGGGTTTCGCATTCGTCAATATCAACACAAATAGAACCTTTGGTGTCAAACCCTTCTTTACAAAAACATTGATTTTCTATACATTCTGCATTATTAGTGCAATCGAAGTTTGATTTGCATAACGTGTTAACGTCGATCTGAAAACAAACACGAATTGTAAACAAATATTGAATTAACTGTAAATAACCAATTCTAATGTTTTTAAAGTAAAATTTGAAATTAATTATAGATCAGTCGATAACAAAGGTTAAAAAAATGGGCAAAAGCATGTCGGGCCATGTTCAGGGTAGGGTTCCGTCACAATTTATGCAACTTTCGGAGCGATTATTTCCGAAAATATTTACTTAATCAAAAAAATGATTTGAAACTTTAAAGTGTTTTTAACTGTCGAAATAAATATTTATTTCTGTTATTTAACTACCAAACTATATTGCAGCTTATACAAGACACCTATACTCCAAATCTCATCAATATACATTTAGTAGTTTTGGAGTAAAATGCCTGTGATACACGGTAGGACGGACGGACATGACGAAACTATAAGGGTTCCTTTTTTGCCATTTTGGCCACGGAACCCTAAAAATAGAAACATTCGTTATTTCCACATTTTTTACTACTTATTCATAAAATAAGATCTGTGCTGTTTTATTACCTGTTCACATGCTATTTGTGGATCAGGTTTAGCTCTATACCCTTGCGGACAGAGACAGTTGAATCCAGGCGCAGCATTCTCGCAGATGGCGTGCGTGCCGCAGGGCCGTTCGAGCGTCGCACACTCGTCGACGTCGCGGCAGCCGCTCGGCGCACGCGCGTCGCCCGTGTACTCGGGTTCGCACGCGCATACAAAACTGCCCTCCGTGTTGGAGCACACGGCGTGCGCGCCGCACACCCTCTCGCTACTCTTACACTCATCCACGTCTGGTGCAACAAACAACTTTCGTCTAATTACATCTACCGCCGACGCGCCTCCTCTATCGACATACGCACGTTATAGGAACGCCGACGGCCACTACGAAGAGCAAGAGACAGGATAACAGACCACTGAACGTAAAACAGTGTTAGAGAAGTCGACGAAAATCATGAAGAAGAAACTGAAAGGAAGAATTCTTAGCTAAGACAAATCATGTGTCACGGAAGCAGGATCCTTCAACAAGGAAGACTTCAATGCCTTGTGTTGCTAAAACACTGTATTGGCCGCGGATGTCTTCGGACTGGAGTCTTTCGATTGCCGATGCTACACAAACACCAACTTGCTGAAAATTGGTTCATTACATTTGTCAATAAATGTTTCGAATGAAGTGATAATTAGTAAAAGCGTGAAGCTACCGCGCGTCCGGATGCGGTAGTGTTCAGCGCGTTACGTTCCACGCGACCGTTTTAACACCACAAAGCGTTAGACCACACAGGAATAGATGTTAGCGTTTTTTAAAGGCTTTTCGTATTGCTATTCTCACCAGTGCACCCAACGTCAGGGTCGCCTTGGAAGCCTGGCGGGCAGACGCAACGATATCCGCCGGGTAGGTTTTGGCAGAGCGCACCGCGGCCGCACGCGGCGCGCGCGCACGCGTCCACCTCGCGGCAGGCGACGCGCGGGTCGCCCTCGCTGCCGGCAGGACAGCTGCACTCGTACCCGCCCTCTACGTTGCGGCAAGTGGCGCCGGCGCCGCACGCCGACCCACTTGCGCACTCGTCCACGTCCACGCACTGAGTTCAATAAACAGGACTCTTTACCACTTTGTATAATAATTTAATGACTACAGTTTAATGTAATTAAAACAATAAAATTTTAATGAGAGATTGCCAACTCCGCTATGTGCATTTTAGCAACTTTATGAGTTTTAACTCAATTCTAAATAAAGGCTAATCCGCAAAAATTTTAAAATTTTAAAAATGCACATAACGAAATTGGCAATCTCATTGACGTTATAGTGTTATCAATCCACGAAGCTTTGCTCTACTTACCTACTTACTTTTCTTAATCGTGCGCAACGTCAAGTTAAGTGGCATATTCGTGGACTGGCAACACTATTAAAAA
The DNA here is from genome assembly GCA_963241965.1 of Tortrix viridana. Lineage (NCBI taxonomy): Eukaryota > Metazoa > Arthropoda > Insecta > Lepidoptera > Tortricidae > Tortrix > Tortrix viridana. Next base: position 8,512,032 of record OY725174.1, read on the forward strand.
AACTGCTATTAAAATCGGTTTCTTTTTTTTCAAACCCATACTTTTTAAACTGAATGATGTAGTTATGGTTAATTTCATTGATGTGAACTGTGAAAAAATTACTTACGCCGTCGAACGGGTTTCCAGTGTAGCCAATTTGACAAGCGCATGTGTAATTTCCCGGGTGATTCCGGCATATGGCGTTGACTCCGCAAGCGCCAGGACGACGACATTCATCGATGTCTGCAAAAACATTACATGCAAATTATTGGATGTACCTAACTCAAATAAGATTTCAATAATTTTTTTCAAGTATGTACAGTTGTGCTGACAATGACGAGAAGATATCATGAAAGACTAAAGACTCATCCTAATGAACTTGCCTCAAAGCTAACAACCAGGGACTATGAGAAACGCCTCAAAAGAAAGGACATCTTTACATGAAAAAAAATGTATATGGGAATGAGTAGTTGTTCTCACTGGAGGACACACTGCTGGACATGATGCATAAAACCACATCTGCTCATTGTACAAATACTGATTGCAGATAAGGATTAAATAAAAAAAAAAAAAAAAAAAAAAAGTATGTACAGCACGTTCCAAGCTATTATTATTAGATTCATTCGTTTTTTTCGTGTCACTTGGAAAAGAGCGACGGCGATAGTTCATTCAAATAATAGCTATTTTCAAGGTTCCGTACCAAAAAGGAAAAAACCCTAATGGTGAGACTTCGGTGCCTGTATGTCTGTGTGTCACAGCAGTTTCTCAGCAAGTAGTATTGAAGCTATGAAAAAATTTGGCACAGTTGTATAACTTGCTTGCCCGTATCTATATATTAATAAAAAAATATGAATTAATGTTAAAGTAATTGCAAATGGGGCCTAAAAAGGGAGTTTAAAAATGAAAGTAAAGCGATTATAGCAAATGGGGTATCATAATGAAAGGGATTGATTTGCACATATTAAAACTATTTTAAAATTTCACCCGCTTTTGTCTTCATTCTTTCTTGTCTTCATTCATTCCAAAAAGGAATTCAGTCCTAGCAAAGTAGTAATCTAGGCAAAATATTAAGTAATCCGACTTGTTGTTGACTTTTGAAATGAAATTTAGGCAAATATAATAAGATAATGACACGTTATTCTCCAATGCAGGAAATTGATATAAAAATAAAATATGTTCGGTTCAAATTTTAATACTTATTCATATAGCGTTTCGAAATCTATCCCAAACTTAATTATTTTGCGATACTCGTACCTGCTTTCAGAACTGATACTCTTGCACGACCTTACCAATTTTCACCATACCTTAATAAGAACCATCTTGTCAAAATGAGCTACTAAATAAAATTACCTCGGCACTCTTCCTCGCCATCGCCTTCAAATCCGCGGTTGCACTTGCAAATGAAATGAGCCGGAAGGTTGCAACATTCAGCGTTCTCTACGCATCGCGATGCCACCGCGGGGTCTTCGCATTCGTTAATATCTGAAGATCGCAAAACATAATATAACTAATACTGCCGTCTTTTCACACTCAACTCAATGCAGTGATGCAAGTTTTTACCAACCTCTGCAAGTAAAACCATCGCCTTCATACCCTGGGAAACAGGAACATTGGAAACTACCCACCGTATTCGTACAGTGGGCAAAAACATCGCACGGCCGTTCCTTACATTCGTTTACGTCTGAAATAATAAATGAACGTTTATTGGCAGTGTCGCATATTGAAATTAAAGGTTAAATTAAATAGTAATAAATGATACGATTTGACATTAATGTTGTTGGGAAAAGTTGGGATTTACTTTTTCTTAATATATTAAAACGTATGATCTCATAAGATTTCTCTAATTTAAGGTTGACTTGCATGAGTTGCGGCCGATGTGATTGTCGCGAGCCTCCGCGCACGTCAGCCGCTAACCTCGATGGCATCGGCCGCGCCCCATTGAACCTTTAAGTGGCTGCTACACGGTGAGCAACCTGCCTCTCCACTCCACCAAGGTGACCTTGGGGGTTGGTTCGGTCGCTCACCGCCGTCGCATTTCCATCTACATGGTTACTAACAGCAGTGTGTTTAGAACGAGATAAAACACGCATCATACAACTGCACAATGCACACGATTTGGCCGAAACTTCAGGATCAATTTCTTTTGAGTTCGATTCTAGAATTTGCAACTAGAATTTTTTTTGAGTTCTGCCCTAAAAGATTCGAACGATAAGTCCCAAAGGCACGGTAAACCTTTGAACAAATCTTCCATCCATCTTCCGTGCGTGCGCACTCGCTGCCTGTAGTGACACAACTGCGCTCGCGTGGTTGGCAACAAGCGTCTACACGGTGTACAACGGCGGTGTCCGACCGCGGTTGCTATCACACGCCCGTCCACCAAGGCCGTTGAAAGGTCTAACGAAATTTGGTCGCGCAAGGTCACCTTGGTGGAGAGCTGGTTACTTACCGTGTAGCAGCCGCTTTAGAACCAACTCTACCTTAGTTTTTAATAGACCGAGCGAGCGCGAACGGCGAGCGAAGCGTCTCCGTTTCAGCTTGGGCAAAAATGCTTTCGTATGTCCGGATGTCTGTCCGTTTGCTCTCCTCTACGGATCGCATTTCTCAACAGATTCTCGTGAAATTTTGCGAGCAGGTTTAATAATTATATGGATTCAGTTTGTCGATTCAGTGTTATGAAATTTTTAAAAATGACGGAGCTATTTATGTGGGGGTTTTGCGATTAAAAACTTATTTGCGGTGTTGGTAAACTGACCGCGACCTAAGTGTCGATGTATGGGGATAACAGTTTTCCAACGGCAAAGTTAAGTTTGTCGCGAGGTTTACAGCTTACAGAGCCACTAGTTTTAATTAGTTCTAATACAAAATTTATCTTAATAAGTAAGTAGTTAGTAGTGAAACTCTTAATTAAACTTACCGGCATCCTGGCAATTACATCCACCGTAGCCGTCATTACAATGGCATACACCGTTCAGACAAGCGCCATTTATACACTGGGCACCATCTTCTTTGGTACAATCATCTTGAAAAGTAAAAACATATCTTAACTGCTTATGTTTCAATAATATTTGAGAAACTTCGCCGTTGAGTGAAAAGCTCGGAAATGTCCGTCCACTTGTTCAAATTTATAACCAAGATCTTTTGAAACTAAGTAGTTTTGCTTACATAGTCATTATGCAATCTAGTTCTTACGAACCTAATCTCACTTACAAGGTTTTCACTCTTCGGTGACGATAAGCGGTAATTGTAAAAACTGATAAATAAATATTCAATAAGAGTTATTTTGCAACCCGCGCAACCTGTTAAGAAAATTTAAATAATAAAAACAAGCAACGAAACTCTTACCTGTGCATTTTAGTTCTGATCTAAGCTCGTCGGAAGCCTTATAACAGTCTGGCACACCGTCGCATAATTTCGATAATTCATATAATTGTAATAGTTGTGTTGATTCGTTTACTTGACAGCCAAAATAACCGTCTTCTAAATTTAAGAAAAATACTTCTCGTTTTATTCCTAAACCTATTCCATATTGGCTTTGTGTCGCTACCTGCAAAACAATTGAAAACATTTTCACACGCGGCTCGTTTATAGAAGTCATGTCATAGTGCTAAGGCAATACCGTGGAGGGAAGTTCATTCCATAGTCAATATGGCTATTCATTTACAGTTCTGGGGCCCTAGTGGCTGTTTTGTATAAAGATGCGTACGCGTCAATTCTGCTTAAGCATGCGTACGCATCGCTATACAAAATCCATTTTGTATAGACAAAATGCGAATCGGTGCTGATAGATGTGTTTCAGGCCTTATGCATCTTGGCTAAGGCCACCTGAGTGGTGTAAGTAGGTGCATCATGCAGATCTGTAGAATTCAAACTTTGAGCATATTAAGACTGGTGCAAAATAAGACCGCACATATCACATCTGGCTGAAAAGCAGCTCACTGAATATTTTCCGGGCTTTACTATGTAGTAAAACTCGAAATTCCAAATTGATTGAAATCACGAATTCTCATAATTCCGAATGTAATTTTCGGATTGAAGACTATGTTTTTATAATAACCTAAATTTCTCTTCTGTTCTTCTGTTAGATGTATCAGAATAAATGCTTTTTTATTGTTTGTTTATTTCATTATTTATTTATGTACTTACATGTGTCGTTGTGACTAAAAGCGTCCAAACCACTAGCGGTAAGGTGTCTATATACATGGTCTCTGAAACAAAAAAAAAATGTTTTTAATATCTACCCAAACACTCAAAATAATCTTGGTTTGAAAAAAAAAATTGACGGGGGTGATTCCTATTTCGTAATACTGTCGAACAGATGTCAATCGCCTCTTAGAGTAAATAATGTTTGTTTAATGTATCTGTTTATTAAGTTTCTCAGCGCATTGGTTGTTAAGTACTGAAATGCTTCGAAATGTTTGATTACTTAAATAAATAGCTTTCATTCCTTCCCGTCATCGCTGTTTCGCAATTTTTCGTAGGTTTGTTCGTCCTTCTATTTGATCCTCTATTAATACTAACGAAATAGAGCTGACAGATATAACTACTGAGATATATTGGATACCGTTATGCAGAAAACAGCCAACTGTATTTTTTTCGAAAAATTAGTTTTTGAACTCTTACAACTTTTTACGTCTAAAGAGCAGTTTTTTAATAGTTCGTAGAAATAAAAATGTATACTCTATTGACAAAATAAATACTTTATTGAATAAATTGCCTCCGAGTAGTAGTCTTAAGTTGGTTTTCCAAGATAGTTTATGATTTTTTTATTTTACTAAAAACTGGCAGGTACCTAATTAATCTTTCTACCGTAACGTTAATTTGATACTTTACTCAAGCCCGAGCCGCATGCTTTTAAAGCTTGCTTTTGGTTAGGTATATTTGTGATTTAGAGCGATTTATGCCCAGAACTGTACACTACGGATATTTTGTAAAAATCGACTTTGTATCGCTATCGTACTCACTCTCGCTTATTCTGACAATGTTTTAAATCATTGATGTTTTTAGAAACACGTAGGCAACCAATAACTGTTCTTAAGAGGTACCTATACTATACCTACTGTTCAGCGAAACGAGATTGTATTCATTTCAAACGAGTGTTTCCGTTAAATAATTATAAGTAGCGACAAAGGCGAAGGCCGCGGCGAGGTCGCACAACTGTGAGCGGTATTTAGTTGACTACCTACTCGTCTAATGTCCGATCAATAAGTTCACTAAGTTCAGTAAGTAAGTTCAATAAGTTCACAACCCTCTCAATAGAATAATTAGGCTGAACACGACTGTCTCCATGATTCAAACGCATAGCGGGCGCATCGCCACTTGCGGCATGCGATTGCACTTTATTCAGCTGTAAATCAATGTCGTTGTCCTAGTTGTCGTGCTCGCTGCGCGTTAAATGTACCAACCTACTCACTCGCAGCTGTTGATCTGTTACATAACCATAACTGGATAAAGGCAGGTACATTTTCCGCAAATAGAGTCGACTAAGGGCAGAATAAGTTTAGTGTTCATTGACGATTGAATAATTTGATTATATTTCCCCGTGACACAAAAACGGGATAGGGGTTATAATATTATTACACGGAGGGCTTCGTACCGCCTCACAATATTATTAAGTATATTTTAAACATAATTGAATAATGCTTGTAACTGTTGGCGCGAGCCTGACTCGCACTTGGCCGGTTTTTCTTATTGTTTTTCTATATGGTTTGTACTATAATTCCTTCAAATTTGACGCTTGTATGTATTGCCGTTTTAACTATAAAATAAAAACAAATAAACGTTAAAGAAAACATTTCTTGTATAGGCAACCCCTTAAAATTTTATTGTTGTTTTTTTTATTATTTTTTAGAAAATCAGTAGTTTTTCATATTTTTTATAAAAGTGAGGGCAGACGGTGGTTAGTTAGTAATGTATGGGTAGGTATGCCTAAACACAACATACTATTCTTTAGGGCTTCAATAATCGAAATATAATAAAAACTCATTATAGACAATTTCGGACCATTTCAGTTCTATAAAAAGGAGCATTTTACTCGGAAACTAAATGCCTTGAATTTTTACTAAACAGAGCCACATACTTACATATCCAATTTCGATTCATACTTGGTTGTCTGGTTCGGATTAGTCTGGTGTCATTAAATGTGTTAAGGTGTCATGGTACCTACCTATAAGTAGAAGCCTACTGCCCACCGCACACGGTTACAAAAAGTGTCATGAAACACATCTAACATTCGTGGAAACATCTAATAAGCGTAACTCTGTTAAAGCGAGGTATTTACGTATTGATGACAAGGTTTCTTACACGGATGACACAGCCGCCATTACGTAAGATCCTAAGGTCGCGACTCACAAACGTACGACAGTTTTCAAACTAAGAAACCTTGACACACTTGTATTTTAAAAAAAGGTACCAAAAAATTTTACTAAAATATGTCACCGGGATCGGGGTGCAATTAAAAGCATTAATATTGAGTGTTGTTACCGATTGAGCGAAGCCAAAAGAAGGGTAATGATTTTAACAGTCTATTTATTTATGTATGTGACCTCGGATGTTCCACTCTAGCGCCTAAACTATTGGGCCGATTTTAATAAATAGTGTCATATGATTCTTCAAAAACGTGGAAGTGTCATAGACTATATAAAATTGTAAAGGTGCGTCATACTAGTCAGTCGGGTTTTAGTTGGCAACTTTTTTCAATATCGATCGTATTCAATATCCCTATATAGATATATATCAGAAAATATAGATCAGAAAATGATTACCTAATATTGTTCTATTATACTTATACGTTACTGCGTTCCGGTGTGGGGTAATGCAGCCGCTGAAACGACTAATGGATTGACTTAAGTAATCAAATGAATACAGGAAAAAATTAACTTAACCGTTAACCAAGCTCCTGCTCAACTAGTAATAAAAATACATGCCCAAAGTTCATTCATGTTGTGTTTGTGTTTAGCTTTCACATAAGTCGATGGTAAGGACATAAGAACAGGACCTACAAATGACCTGACAATATTACATCTACAAATGTTTGACCACGGCCTGCAAGATTTACTTTATTATGCAAACTCTGCAATAGTCAATTTTAAATGGAAATTGCATCACTTCTATTATTTATTAGCATTTTTCTTAATTCTAGCTACTGTCGATATTTGAGTATAAAATATTTATTTTAGTAAAGTAGGTAAGTACTACTCGATTATTTTGCAAATTTATTTGGGATCTCTTTTTTCTTACTTACAGTTCCTCAGACTTTGCTTGGTGCCGAAGAAGGAAGGCAATGTTTTTGACCTGTATGATACCTATGTATGTTTGTATGGTGTATTCCCTAACTGGTCCATACAATATACCAATATAATAAATCAGAACTGCACCATGCTTTGCGATTTTAGCCTTTTTTAGTGTCGATTTCTATTGTACTAATAGACGACAGTTTCAAAACATGCAGTCGGATTTTTAAAGCCTTGGTAGTTTTTTTTATATCTTAATTACTACAACCTCTGATTAGGTAGTAGTATTTAAGAAACCTAATCAGGCATTCGGCATGCTCGTATTTACAAAAAAATATCATTTTATTTCTACCAATTACAACAATTCTTATTTCCATAGGAATTTTATTGTAGTACTTATGTTGTGAATTAAACAAACCTATACGACAATCGTGCGATCTCCTCAATAATAATAATCGATTACAATCACAATTAAGTACTAAGTATATGAATGTGTTACGTTACGTCACAAATTGTGGGTGCGCGGATATGCATTCGCGTTCACTTGAATGTAATGCAGTATCAAATCGAGCGTAAAACGCGTCCGGGCGCCTGCAGTCTCTGCTTGCGCCATTCACTTTCTCGTGCCGAGCGCTCGCCGGAGCTTGGGGCGGCGGGGCTCTGCACAGAAAGTGGGCTGCGAACAATGCCTCCACACCAGTTTCTCTCTTGAGAAAATACTGTGTGTCACACCTTATCTTATCAATGTCCGCTAGTCGGTCCGTATGAGACAAAACACCGCTTTGTTCGGTACTTTTTTTGTTTACTCCTGTATGTATACGAGTGTGCTTTCCTTTCAAATAGGGTTGTCATTTAAATCGAACTTTACAAAAAACATTTAAGGGTTTCCACTGCTACTTGCTGTTATTGACATACGAATACATGTACGTATGGTTAAATTATTTAGCAAACAAACGATAACTAGAAACACATCCAGCTTAACTGCAGTTTATGTACACTAATACTACAGAGAGGTAAAGCTTTGCAAGTTTGGATATAGGAGGTACCTACTCCGAAGCTACTCATCCGATTTCAAAAATTCTTTCACCAATACTTAGAACGGAGTTTCAGGGTGAACACATATATATTTTAACTTATATTAAGCGAAGCAAGAGTGGGTCGCTAGTCTGACATAAAAGGAATTTTTTTTTTGCGACTGCAAATGCTAAATGTTTAGTAGGTATTGATCTATCGATATTGCGTTCATCATAGAAAGAAACATCGAAAGGCGCGCGCGCATGTCAGGCGGGGCTAAGATAAGAATAGGTTGCAACACTTGTAACTGGCCTTAAGGCACTTCGTGTGAGGTAACGGACCTTACTTCTGTCTGAGTGACTTACGCACGTACGTTCGAACCGGTTTCAGTTTACTCAATTGTGTATAGAGACGGTTATGGTTAACAAACGCATGCATGAGCTTTTCTATATATACACATTGCACGTTATTTTCTAAAATACTTATATGCATAGATCAGAAAATGATTACCTAATATTGTTCTATTAACTATGTACAGTCGAAGTCAAAAATATGTTTACACTTTAGTACCTTGTCTATTCAACGTCGTGTTTAAACTGTCATATGAAATTGTCACAGCGATTAAAGTGACAAGGTACTAAAGTGTAAACATATTTATGACTTCGACTGTACGTTATTGCGTTCCGGTGTGGGGTAATGCAGCCGCTGAAACGACTAATGGAATGATTTAAGTAATCAAACGAATACAGGAAAAAAAAACGGTAAACCAATCACCTGCTCAACTAGTAATAAAAATACATGCTGAAAGTTTATTCATGTTGTGTTTGTGTTTAGCTTTCAAATAAGAACTAGAGTCGATGGCAAGGACATAAGAACATGACCTACAAATGACCTAAGACAATATTACATCTATAAATGTGTGACCACGGCCTGCAAGATTTACTTGATTATGCAAACTCTGCAATAGTCAATTTTAAATGGAAATTAATAAATAAATAATAAATATCAGGGGACAATCTCACACAAATTGACCTACTCCCAAACTAAGCTCTAGGCTTGTACTATGGGTACTAGACAACAATAAACAAACTTATGTAAAGAAATACATACTTAAATACATAGAAAACATCAATGACCCAGGAACAAATATACTCGCGCTCATCGCACAAATATTTGCCCATTCCGGGCATATACCTACCTGGATTCGAATCCGCGACCGCTAGCTTCGTAGGCGGGGTAACTACCAACTAGGCTAAACACTTCACTTAACAATTGCATCACTTCTAATATATTATTTATTTGCATTTTTCTTAATTCTAGCTTCATGTTAGTGTTCTTGACGAGGTATTTAAACATTCTAGACCGGTATGAAAAGGTTTTCGCTGTAGATAATTCTTACGCCAAGTTCTGAGACAACCTGTAAGTTGCATAGATTTTAATAAGTACAATTTTATTGCTTAACAATAAATAAATTAAACACGTTTTGAGACCCGTAGGTAGTTTAGTTTAGTATACAGTTATTTAAATTTACAGTTATTTAATAACAATAATTACGAAACGTAGTCAAATTGGTGAAACATTTCAAACAAATTGACATTAGGCTAGAATCGCCCTAATCGTTTGGAATATCATTTTTATTAGAAAAGGTATGCTAGCCATGTCACGAACGGTACCTACTGCTAGTAGGTTGGTCGCTAGCATAGCGGTACCATCCGATAAATCTAAAGGCAAGAAGTAGCTTGTGACGTTATCATTGAGAAGGCGTGTTGTTGTGAAAGTTAAAGTAGGTACTATTAAGTTTTAGGCACGCTTAGTAGTAAAAAATAGTTTTACAATGTTTTTTTAATTATATTTAAAACTAGCGACCCGCCCCGGCTTCGCACGGGCAGCAGAGCATATACGCACATAAACCTTAATGAATTATACAATTAAACCACTCCGTCCATTGGTGAAAACCGTATGAAAATCCGTTCAGTAGTTTTTGAGTTTACCGCGTTCTACAGACAGACAGACGCGGGGGAGGGACTTTGTTTTATAATTTGTACTTAGTGATAGTGATAATGACTACATACTCGTTGCACATGTCGCAATGCTTTTTCGAACATAATAAAGGTATAAGTAGTAAGTTGTATAGTTTTTCTTACTTGCGCGACACCTATCGGAAACCGGCGGAGGCTAGTCATGGAGATTGCGCCGACACCTCTAATTAAAAATAACTAGATCCAAGACTAGCTATTGAGCTTTTACACGTATTTCAGTGATTGTCTACACCTTCCTATGTTATTATAGTAAAAATATCTCGAAATTCCCTAAAATTGCCGTGTTTCACAGAAATTAACAATAAAATTGACCAAGTGAATGTCACTGTCGAGCACGCATATTACATATTCGGTTCCGTGCTATCAACGTGTAAGTAGTTAGCGACGCCAGCGAAAGATACACCGCACGCGGTTTTCGTTCACTGCACTAGCCATTAACCACAAGTGTAATTATTATTGATAAATAAAAAAAACGTAAAAAAAGTCTGTTTTTAACGCATCAACCAACTTAGACCCATTAATTTGTAGAGATTATAAGAATTTAGAGCTCTATTATCTTGTTATTAATATCTGCTAAACCGAATGACATGGGTATCTCTTTTAAAATACTTTTGTTAAAAGTATCAGCTAAATGCTACTTGTTAAAAAAACATATTTTTTCGAACGAAGCATTGGAAGGTTGAAGAGGGGGGGGGGTATAATTTTAACTACTTTAGAAGCTCATGGCCATATATTTGATCAAACAAAATACGAGGTTAAAAAAAATCTTAACATTATTCTCTAAGATCTACCCAACGATGTATACGCGATAGATTGCTAACCCTCAAAAAGCTTTTAGTGATTGCACTGAAAATTGCTTAGTGGCATTACAGTCACATCATCCCCAAATAAAAATGGCTGTCCTGTGACATACCGATAGGGATCCAGACAGACAGAAGGACATGACGTAATTGTAATTTGTCTACGAAACCCAATAAGGTAAATATGTAATTGATTTATAATGTTATTTAGTGCGTACGAGCATAATCAATCAACAAGGAACATTAAGATTTACTAGTAAAAGTTGTTGGTTAACGTTGTCCGAAAAATCTCACGATTTTTCTCAAGATGGCAGGAGTATGTATTTATGGCTTAAAAATATAAAAACAAATTGAAATTTAACAAATTACGAATTAACCAGGCAATTTATGGAAATTTAGGGAAACTTATCGCGATTTACTTTTTTACTTAAACCTGTCTAAAAACATCACTTTAATTTGATTATTAAATTGTACAAATAAAAATCCATTATATTATAACATTTGTTAACCGTGAAATTGAATTTTAAATTTTGAATAGTTTCCATTTTAGGAAAGTTTCCTGCTGCCCATCACTACCCGTGGTTGGTAACCACATACAAAAATATGAACTTTATTCCGATTTTGATGTACCTACTTACCAGCACTTTCCAAGAATTATAATTAGTCTTGGATTTACAATACTTTTTTACGGGATCCGTAGCATAATCTAATACAACATAAATAAATTGTTCTATATTTTGTTTTTCTCCTGTTTTTTCAATAAAACATACATGAATTTGCTCATCTGTAAACTTCTTAAATGAGTTTGTCTACGTAAAACCAAAATGGTATAATGTTTTGCATACGATATGACCTTTAAAAATCACTAAATCGCCATCTATCCGGTTGCACCTTTTCGACACATACTGCACTAATGCCGCCGCGATCATTCTAACATTAGACATTAGCATCTAACCTTCACCTTTTGTCGCGGAATCGGTTAATTATTCTTACATTGAAAAGACGCTCACAGACATATGCTCATTAAAATTATTAATCCTGTCTGTTTTTATATGTCACGTAGGGCTGTTAAGTTACTTTTTTATATTAAAATTTACGTAGGTGTAAAGTAATTAATATTTCGTTTTATAATCATAACTTAAAAAGAAAAAATATATTAACATAAGGTTTATCTTTACAACGTTTATTTTCCAGCTTGTTTAGCTGCGAAGCAAATGTTAAGCACCGGGTTCGTGATTGTCAGGCATCTGAAGATTGATGCGTGAGAGTATGGACATCGCCATTACAGAGGTGCGGGCGGAGTGACATAACGGGCCGCGCCGGCGCGCGACAGGTGCGCCACATGTGGTCGCGGCGCCAGCGTTACCCGCTACCTCGGGTTTACTGTCTCTATCAACTAAAACCACAACCCAAGCAACAAGCAAGCATCTGTGATAAAACTTTTTAAATACTTATATAACGCGATTGAAAGGTATTAATATCTGTGGACTGGGCCGGGCAGTATTTCAATTATTTGTATTTGAAATACGAATACGTATTTTGTATTTGTATTTTTTTAATACTACCTCATTCACATGTATTTTGTAATTTATTATATATTTCAAATACTTTAAGTTCTAAAATAGATTTGTACAAAAACTTTATTTTGCAATTCTCTTGTGAAGTGTAAATAAGACAACTATACTTAAATAATCGTATAACGGAACGCAGTCGGACAAGTTTATTTATGTTATAGAATCAATATATCCAGCTAATAAAAATCCCATCAAAACGTAAATGTAAAAATGGGAACCAAGTTATATATTAAAAATATGCGTGGCTGTCGACTTCGCCGACAAAAGAATTGGGATCTAAATGGGTGCCAAGTTCTGTAGATAATCCCGAAATTTATTTATATGAACATACAACATTCTAAAATAAAATTAAAACACAATTTCTTGTATTTTCTGCTACAACAATATTTGCTATTTAAAAATATAACTGTACAGTCGAACTATTTACACAAAGCAGATAACTTAGGATAAATTGAAGCTCAAGATTTGACTTGGCTAGTTTTCACATACAAGAAAAAAATATATATATATTATATTATCTTATAGGTATTTGGCTAATCAACTTGTCTTCTTTATGTTATAAGCAAGTTACTGTTTTTATATGGTAAAGTTTGCTGCACATACAGTTGAAGTTCAATATATCCTGAGTTATCTACTATTTCACGTGTTTATGATAAATATATTTTGAATTATTAAGGGGTCAAAAGTGGCTCCAAATGGGTCGTGTAATATAACACACGGCTGCTTCGTCGCCAGTTCCTTTTTCTTGGCTTGAACTTGGCTTGACACGCTGCCGTGTCTAAATAGTCTCTCAATAATTAGCCACACTAAAAAAATGTTTTTTATTTCAAATGTTGTGATTTGTATTTCAAATTCATGGTCTTAAATATTGTAATTTGTATTTTGCATTTTAAATAAGCACTTCTCATTAAAGTATTTAGTATTTTATGTATTAAACTTTTAAGATTTGTATTTGAAATACTATGTATTTTGCCCAGCCCTATATGTAGGTAATTAATTACGAGGATTGTGAGTCTGAAAATGTCCATACAATATGCGGTATCGTTTCTCTCCCCTTAAACCTAGTCCGATTTTTACGATTTTTGAATATGTATACATATTATTAAAAACGAGGTCTGAAAAAAACGGAAACGGACAAATCTAGAATAACTACAACGAATTCAAAAATCGTGGAAATCGGACTTGACTTAGGGGATGAGAAACGTTACCGCCCAGAGCAAAATTTATATAGAAAAATGTTGACAGCCTCGCGATTTTAGCGTCCCTTCACAATCATAACTATTGACTCAACTTTGTTAGTATTACTAAATTCGAATTTAAACAAAATTTTGAATGATAATTGATAATTCCCACCGTGATCGTGAGTAAGTTATTTCGTCACTAAACCTTTAATTAACATCAGTTTATTCTCAAAGATACCGTGCGAATTAATGTTCAATTCTCAACTTCGTAAACAATAGCGGCTTAGGTATGTCGAAACGTTAGGAGAATATTCTTGATCGTGTTGATTACTTTTAACCGTTTTGTGGGAATAAATTGCATCAGTAATTAAAAGTTTACGAGGTTTATGCTTTTGTGGACTGATGATACTGCCAATCATAGTGCTGCATGTATCTCAGAGCCTATTCTATATTCTTCTATGTGGTGAAAACGAGAAGACGATCGATCTACGTGAGTACATTTTGGGGATTGTGACTCAACCGACTTCTTACTTGACTATAGCAGCCTATAGTTCCTGTAATAGATTTCGTAAATGCGTTTAAATACCTATCTATAATCGTCCCAGTAGACGTTGCGATATTCATGATAGGGGCCCGCCAGAATACAATATAATATTTTTTGTATAAAATTCATTGATCAAATTTTGCTCAGTGGCATTTGGTAGAGAGCAAATTGATTTTAAGACAGTTTAAGGGATGAGTAATAAATAACTCCGAGAGTTTATCGAGAGAAAACTACAACTTTCGAAGAAAAGAGAGAACTTGCCTCAGCTACCAGTAAAACAAATACATGATTTATTAATTTATGCTAAACTAAGTCCAAGACTGTGTCTCTCGCGTCATGTACTTACCTAAGTCAGTGAGTTTCAGTAAGAGTAAAAACTACTAACTCGTTCTCAATGTCTGAGGTCACAATGTGTCACGTCATGTAAAAATGCATTAGAGCTTTAAACTTTTATTTTCATTGACCGTAGGTACATGGTTCAGTGTTTACATACAAATTTAAAAAAAAAACAGACGACTGAGAACATTTTCGTATTCATTTGAACAATGGGTTTTGCGCCAGCGCAAACGATTTAACGAATCCACGTTTTTTTCCAAGACCGCATCCGGTACGCCAGACCCTCGGCGGCCAATCGGAGAGGTCACTGCTGAGTCATAAAGATTTTACCTTATTAACTATTCTTTGAAAACTTTAATGATCGTCTAGTATGCCTACTTGTTTGTTTCTAACATATAGGTACATACACGCAACGTTATTTCAGACTACATTTCCCTGACAAATTACCTATACATCCGATTAAAGTTTTTACACCTTTGGAACCCCTTATTATTTATTACTTGGGGGGGGGGGGGGGGGGGGGGTTGAGATGGGCTTAGTGTGCCGGTTCGACCATTGCTGATCTATTGTGGCAGCCTTTTGTCTCTATTACTCGGAATCTCGAAATCGACAATATCAGCCCCTTAAAACGATACGTTTTGATCTTAGAGTCCCTAACCTGTCAATCTGATTTTTAACAGACTTAAAAAATTGATTGAACAGGAGTTCTGTGTTTTGCATATATGTATGTACGTAAGTATGTATGTTTGTATGATTGTATCTTTGCGATTATCTCGAAAACTACGGCATTGATTTGTAATTATTTTACTTCTGATATGGTTTATTGTACTATGACTTTCACGCGGCATTGTTTGCAGCAAGCATGAAACGTCCTATACTTAGTTCGCGTGATTTTGCTTACACGTTCGCGATTATTTCAATAAGAACAATAAGTAGGTATACTGATTTTAATGATTCTCTGAAATTAAAATGCATAATATTATATTTATTTGGAAAAGCGGGTAAGTTAAAAAAAAAATATTTTAGTTCTTTTAAATGGCATACAAATTCTTGCTTCCATTAAAATAATATGATTCTGGTAATCTGGGCCCTAAAATATAATAAATAGAAATAAACCCGATGACTAACGATATTTTAAACCAAAAGCCGACTTCAGTATAAGATGACATAAAAAGCACAACCCACACACACACATTTTAAAACATTTATTTTGTATGAAATCTATATTTTGCCCCCCGTCTTGCAATTTAGGAAAAAAGGGTTGTTGTATTAACTTCACCGATATTCATATAAATAGCAAATTGAGCCAGTTCGTAAGATATCAACGGAAGCATAGCTATTAAAACAATACTTTTACGTGGTGGTCGAAGGTTGTTAAAGTATTTAAAGTGGTCTTTAAATTTATACAATTTGTACTATATCGTATCTTGTTACTGAGGTTTATTTTGTAAAAAAATGTTGGTTATTTGTGAGTAATCATTTCAATGCCAGTTACGCAATTATTAAAACCTGTCAATAATCATTGTCTGCAATATTTGCTAACTTTCAAGGTTTTGGATAATTGAGAATTTAAAAATATTGAATAGAGCTGTTTTGCTTAGATATGTGGCAATCTACAGAAAGAGGTAATGACTTGAATTGTAAACCGATATCTAAATATATAAAACAAAGGGGTTAGTTACACCATTTGTAACTCAAGAACGGCTCGACAAACTTTTATGAAATTTGGCACACGGATAGTTTATTACCTGGATTAACACAAAATATACTTTTTATCCCGGAAAACTTCATAGTTTCCGAGGGATAAGCGAAAAATGACTATTCCGCGGACGGAGTCACAGGGAAAAGCTAGTTAAGTACTAAAAGTACAAAATACTTCCGCGTTAAGAACGGCCCACGGTTAAATCATCATCATCATCATCTGCCTATATTAAATAATAATATTGGTTAATTCAGATCTAGTTTGTGGACAAGATTTAGGTACACTACATTTTTATTTAACTTGACTTGAACGAGTCGAATCAACTCCAACGCCATTCTTTTTACTGGGCATTTTAGTCACGTATGTCCATGTGGACAGTTATGCATACATAAACTGATTCTCCTCGTCCAACTGTGGAGCGGTTTGTTACTTGATGCATTGTGTCTTTGTCTTGCGACTTTCTCTCTCCTACATACTACTATTATTTAGACTCAGTATCCTTCGGTCTAGTCTTTAAGTAGATTCATTCAGACAAACAGTAAAATCTCGACTGTGAAGAGGGGATCTAGTATGGGGTTCGAAGTTGATGTACTCAGGTTTTTTTTAAAGTTCTTTATATCAAGTGCGAGTCGGACTTAAAGTTGGTAGTTGATTATTGAATCCGGTAGTTTCTTATCTATATATCGCACCCCCAGTACAACACTGTTTTATGTCGAAAAATTTCAACATCAATTTTTTATATTGCTGTCACTTTGATATGGTGCGATATATATATATACCCCCAGTACAACACTGCACTAAGTCAAAATATTTCATGTTTTCAGAATCGACGAAAAATCGTTATTTCATGTTATATCAAAAAGTGTCATATGTATTAGTTCACGATAAGGACTATCTGTGTGCCAAGTTTTATCTAAATCCGTTTAGCCGTTTAAGCGTGATTGAAACACAAACATCCAAACATCTATACAAACTAGATAGATGGCCCTTTAAAGGACAAACAGTGGGGCGGACGGTGAGATTGGTTTAGTAATAGGGTTCCGTTGGCACCTTTCGGGAACGGAACCATGAATATTAGGGATTCAATATATTCAATAGGGAAATAAAATTATCTTAGCCTGCCACTTTTCAGAAGTTTAACCTATAGCGATTTCCTTCTGAAATATGTAAGTTTTCAGCATTGTTGCCAAAAAACAACACTGTTTAACGCGAAAAATCCGATGCTCGGTACTTAAAGCAAAATAAATAATGATGGAGATGTTAACTATTAACTTATATTGTATCTTTATAAGATCATTATATAAAATAAATAAATAAAATAACTAATATACATTATTACGTTGGTCAGTCATACGGGTGGTGCTGAGCAGTGAAAGTAATTACGGATTACTAAGCACCCACCTAGTTTTGCACATACTCGTATGATGTATTTTCTACGGGATATATCCCGCTTTCATTATGGGGACATTCTTGAAATGTACATCAGGCTCTTTAGGGTTAGGAACTACACGCCTATACCGGTTACCTTAATGATTGCATCAGACGTGACGCCAGCGACTACCGGATGACGCTAAGGAAATCAGTTATCCCGATATGGTCAGGTATGTGCCGTGTTCTGCGGCAGCGCGTTACATAAGCGTAGCGCCACAGCTACTTCGGATGACCGCCGTTTTGAATTGATTGCACTCACTTAGACTAGCGCTAATTTCAGTGACACTACAAAGCCTAACCGTAGGGGCGCGAAGAACACTATGCTTAAATAGGAGACTTCTTCGTATTATTGAGTTAACCAATATTCTAGTTCCACTAACCGTTAACACATGTATTGTCAAATGCTCGTTCCCAGTATTCATAATTCGGATAAAATTCGTGCAAGTGTCAGTGACATTAAAACCTAATGAATATCTAATAAGACAACAAATATTCCAATTGGAACTTGTTTTGGTTTCCAGTTCTTTAATTTTAATGTGTCTACATAAGTATAAAGTTTTAATGCGAGGAGAGAGTTGCAATGTTATTGAATCGAGTTCAGAGTAAAGTGAACAAATAGGTAGTGTAGAAGAGAATGCGAGCGCGGTTGTGGGGTCGAGCCGTGTGAAGTTGCAACATAGCTCGATTCAGGTTTGGAGGAAAAGAAAACTGTAGCAGTTCCAACCTTGAGATCATCGGTGAGTGTAGAACCTATGGTGTGCGGGGCTCATTCCTCCCGGTTGAAGCGATTCGCCTTCCCTCGCCGGCAGGCGAACAGCCGTCAGACAACTCCGTGAAACTCGCAACACACAGGACGGGTACTTTTGTAGCGATACACTGTTTGCTGTATAGCTAAAAACACACCATCACTTCACTGCACGCACTCTCCAAGGACCGGAGCAACGGTTCGTTCAACGGGCACTCGACAACGAAGTAGCGGCGGCCAACAGACGGTTGGACGTACGACCAAGTTTTTGGTCGGACAATGACTGAACGCGAAGTCGCAGGCTACAGCGCGCGCGCACGCCCCCTCCACCCCTCCCCCGCTCCGCAGGCGCCTCTACAACCTCGCCCTCCAGCTCCCAATGGCCGAGCTTTGGCCGGGACTGCTCTACGCTGCACCAGATAAACTGCAAGGGCGCACATACCTGAAACTCGTTTGTCAGCTTGCAAAAAGTTTTACCGACGAACGAGACCTAGTATCGTGAATAAAACAAAAATAAAACTGAACATTTTATTCAGTAGAGTATAAAGATGAGGTACTCAAATATTATAACATAGTAGGTATATACGTAAATATATATTCACGTATATACTATGTTATTATAATGTTTGAGTTGATAAAAGCGAATATTCGATGAAATTACATGACCTTTCAACCCCCCCTTAAATCCTCCCTTAATTACACACACAACTTAACCTACTTATAGTTGACGAAATATAATTTGCACCGATTCGTCTTAACGCTTTATCTTTCGAGTACAATAGGACAGAGGATCGAGCCTATTGAAATAGAAAAGGTAAGCCGTCCAATAGATAACATTCATCGGTGCAAATAATATTTTTTCAACTAAACTTTATAACTTTTTGACAGGTGATAAGGAAATCTTATTTGGTTTCAAACGACCAGCAGCGCCGGTTCGGCCGGCGCAGGCGCGCGGCGCTCAACGTCCATCCTTCGTTTTTTCTTGCTACCAATTACTGCCACTTTTTCATGATGGATATTGAAATAGAACAATTGTAGGTAATAAAAACCTCAATCGAAATAGGTCTGTTGCTTTATAATTTAATTCTGAATAAAAATAATGATCTATTGTGTGTGTAAAATAAATGTATTTTAAATAAACTACAGCTCGACGTCACGCGTCGTGCTGACAGGTGTTTGATAAATTAACTGCATTTTTATTTCTCGGTGCGTATGTACTTTACTGTAAAAAGCTGACTTCGTAATCTAAATGTGAGGAAGTTTTCTTTAGGTATAACTAAATATTTATGTAGTTTTCTTAATATGCATAATAGTAATATAGTAAAGTTTTTTTTAAGTAGAGCCATATGTAGTGTTGCAACAGAAATATTTATTCTACACCAAGTAAAAAGTGATTTACCTTAATTGTAGGAAATATATGTAGCTAATAACAAAATGTCAGAAACCAATTGGTTTAATGAAAACGGTAATTAAAAGATCATTCATGATCTTTATTATACCTTTAAGTCATTTTAATGTTTATTCGAATAACATACACATTTATTCGTAATGTTTATTTAGTACTGGTGCTTGTCACTCGGTTGGCTTGCGTGCTGTTGTGTTCGCAGTCAGATATATCGAGCGAACTGTTCTGCTTCCGCCAAAATCCCGTCAGAACGCCAGCAGGTGGGTCCTGGCACTCCCGCTGCCGCGGCACGCTCGTTCCGGTAGCTCGAGTCGACTCGTGGATATTGTTTGCCGTTCTCAGTTTTGAGTTTTCTGTGTTTATCTGAGTTTGTCGTTTATTCTACATAACTTTAGGACAATCGGCATTATAATCATGAGCAAACTAAAATTAAAATTAGGGTTGTCAACGTTATGACAATCAAATGTGTGATTTAATTTATTAGGTATCACTTTGTTATTACATACTAACAAAATTAGGACATTAAAAATTATGGCTTATATATTATAACTAAAATGTTTTAGGATAATTATAGGAATTATGGCTACTGAACATTATGGCTAACATCAAAGTCAAAGTCAAATATTTATTCAGTAAATTGGCTACATAAGGACTCTTTTACACGTCAGTAATATAGAGTGAATCTACCAGCGCTTCGGACAAGACCATCATTGCGGAGAAGAAGCGCCGCAAAAAACTCCAGCAGAAGGTCATCCAATATTACATAAGTGTTATGGCTAATTACTTTAGGACAAACATATTACTTATATAGATTATGATTATTTTCATGTTTCTATAAGTACTTTTAGTTCACTTTGATTAAAAAAGTAAAGCTAGTGTTCTGTTAATGATTATTTCGTCTTAGGACATTTATTTATTAACAAACACAAATGGCGGATACAATCTCTGCATATGTTTGGGTTTTAAGCATTATTGCGTATTATGTTTTAAACCATCACCCTCGGATTTGGCCCGGCCGCAGCTCTTAGAAATGTAACTAACCACAATTTGTGCCTTATTTTCACGAGCCATGTGGTCATCGGTTAAAGACGTTGCTATTACGATATGGTACGAATTAAAT
Source organism: Tortrix viridana (assembly GCA_963241965.1). NCBI lineage: Eukaryota > Metazoa > Arthropoda > Insecta > Lepidoptera > Tortricidae > Tortrix > Tortrix viridana. Next base: position 8,533,131 of record OY725174.1, read on the forward strand.
ATCGTACTAATTACTAACTCCGGATTCAATAAAAAAAATACTACAATCGCTATAAATCCAAACGGCTGATCAGGGCAAATGACTTGAACGAACGGGCTTGAGGTTACAGACACATTCAGTACGTAATATTACAATAATTTGATCCAACAAGAAATCTGATGTAACCATTGCTGTTGAAGTAACCCATAAAATAAAACATTTACGAGCTAACAAGAATGAGTCGTTTTTCGGTGCCTACCCTTGTTTTTGTCGTTCCATATTTTAGACATAAACGCGCGCGCCGCCGCCGCCCGCGCCGGGCCTGCCGCTCGAGCGCTCGCTGGTTCCCTTCCCTGCCCGCTGCCGCCGAGATGGTTTGATGGGTATTAAAAAACAAGCGATTACTCATTTTCACATTTTATTTTACTCATCATGACATACAATTTAATTTTAATAAATAAATACATTATGTATTAAATATTGTGCTCTGGGAACTGTGAATGGTGAAATGGGTCATACACAGATTTAGGTTCAAAATTATCCCTTCTGTTCCTAATAGTTAACGACTTGGGAGTTTTTAACTCATATAATTTCGACACAGGCCAAAACTACACCGGGCTCCCATTACGCGAATATATCTTAAACCAACCAAAAAATTTGGTTTTTTGAAACCAAACTTAACTTTTTGGAACAGGAGATACAACTTTTGTTTCTGCGGTTGTGTATGACTCAAATACAACCCCCGTCATGACTATCATTTTTAAGAGACAATGTAAATTATTTTATTTGATTATTATTATCATACAAACTAATTCAGACACTTTATCAAGATTTACTATGTAAGCGAAGCAAAATCGTTACCTATAGATTTCTATATTGCTTTGTTTTACCTTAATCTTGCTTTACCAAGAAAAAATGGAAGAAAATGACATGAGCAGCATAATAAACTTAGACAAAACATATACTCTATTCTGAGACAAAGTCAACTACAAACCCAACTTTACATTTCTCATATCAAAAATGGCTGTCACCATGAATAGATAAAACAAAGATTACGACAATTTTTGTTGCCTTTATAATTGGTTGGCGACATCGTCTTTAATAACGTGAGAATGAACAGGAGCACGTGATGGCACTGCCTGACAAGTGCGAGAAGGAAAGGTATAACAAATTATATTCCGAAGTAATTACGAGCCGTGCCGGGAGGTAGAGCGACGGAAATGTGAGGACTGACAGGTGCTGAGATTGATTACCTAGTTCTGAGCAGGGACCGGAAAACCCCTTCGTTTGATTAACCCTATCGATAGGGTAACCTATCATTTGGTTACCCAATCGATGTGGTTACCCCATGAATTTGTTACCGTAACGTTAGGGGAACCCCTTTGAGCTAGTTAACCGCTTCCCTAGAGCTTACCAAGTTCATTAGGGTTTTGGTAGTTTAATATTTAAGCACTTAGCATTAGCTGGGTATTACCATATTGATTGTCTTTCTCTTTTTTGCGCATTCGGGCGATCTCTGTCTAGCCGCTACCCATTCAACTGTTAGGTAGTGCAATAATAAGTCGAAACACTTGCGCATAGAGATTAAAACCGTACGATTAAGTTTAAAAATGGTAAAAGATGATAGGGTATTGGGATTGGGTTAGTGCTTATTTAATTAACTGTATCGTTTGGTTGCCCTTTCATTAGACTAAGCCGATGATAAGCTTAGCGCATCCTTGGGGTTTGTAAAAACAAGTCAATACCCTAGTACAATTGGCTATTTGACTAATGTCAAAATAAATTATTTTTACACTACCATTAAATCAAGCTTTCGAAAATAACACAGAAAAACCTAGCTATCGATTATTTTTGGAATTTAAACGATTTTTAATTCAACTCAAACTTTATAAAGGAACACTGAAAATTATGACGTCACGTATTACTATTTTCATACTTAATGCCGCACTCAGAGACGTCAATTAAGTTTTAAGTTTCATTAAAGTTGCTGCGTCTTATTCTATTGCTATAGCAAAGAAAGTGACAGCAGCTACTTTAATGAAACTTAAAACTTAATTGACGTCTCTGAGTTTTGACGTTTCAAAAAAAGTAGCTGATTTGACCAGTCAGTCAAATAGCCTATTGATTAAACTATTTTGTACTGTAGACTTCAACATTTTAAAATTGTGGATTAAGTCTCTACAATAATAAGTTTGACTCGAAGACAAAATCTTAAAATGTTGATTGATGCAAGTATCTGTGAGCCGTGAGCACTCTCATGCTTACTTAAACTACTTGAAAGATGTGTACCAATGTTTGCTTTTCCCAAAGCACTGAATCGAAAGAATACCTATAGTCAATCACGTCTTGACAGAATGGAGATAAATGAGTTCTTCGAAGACGTTATACAGACAACAAGATACGTATATAACTAGTTAAGACATTAGGACTAGGTTTTTTGACATGGCATTTCATTTTAGCACTTTAGCCTGTGTTACTTCGCTTTATACAAAATCGTATGGACTATTAAATGAAGCAAACGTCTTCCCGTAATCTTCCGCTATTATTCGTTGGTAACCGACCGGGCTTGCTGTGTGATATTTACTGTCATTTCCTATTAACCATAAAATAACCGCCATTTTTTTTACTCGTTTCTCAGTAAAAAAACATGTTTTAAAAAATATTGTCTGATTAGTTAGACATATGTGAGATATTATTTATTATTAACTATAGTGAGAGTTTCATATAGCCACAAGCAATCTAATTTAATAAAAAACCGGTCAAGTGCGAGTCGGACTCGCGCCCGGATGGTTCCGTGCGGCTCAACTCGCACTTGGCTGGTTTTTATTATTTTTTGTTTTTCTTTAGGGTTTGCACTATAATCACACCGACGCTTGCATGTACCTATTACCGTTTTTACGATAACAAAACAACAAACAATATAACGTTGATAAAAAACGTTTCTTGTATGTTATTTTTATTATTTGTTGTTATAGCGGTAATAGCTCACACACACGCTCTGTGAAAATTTCAACTGTTTACCAATTACGGCTCATGAGATACAGCCCGCTGACAGAGAGACGGACGTAACGGACAGCGGAGGCTTTGTAATAGGGTTCCGTTGGCACCCTTTGGATACGGAACCATAAAAAGCATTACGCAAGTAGGTATATTAGTACAATAACTGATATGTTATTGACATGACAGCGGTTACTTTTACTGGCCTCTAATAGATTCGTGAAACATAATACCAATCAATCAAGGAACCGATCAAAGAAGAGGCGTTGCGCAGCGAGATAGGTACTTACACACAATTTAAGTTCAACTGAAGCATGGGTTTATACTTTAGGATTGTCAAGCAGTTCATTTGTTTTACATCAGTTGCTGGCTATAAACAATTGCGAGACATTGCGCATTTGTAACTGTAGATGTAGTTCTCATAAACAGCGGAGTGTAGAACCGTTGTTATTTCTGATTCCCAACGGTTGGTTGTTGTTGGCGGCGGGGCGCGGGCGCAGCGGCGACCGGCTAACGGTCGGCGCTCGCTCCTAGGGCAGTCACTTTACTTGTTCCCACTCCGGACGCCGAAACCGAGAATAGCAGAGAACACTGCAGTCGGATACAAATCATTACCATAACCCCGTCAGTGTCACGGTCGGCTCGTCGCAATCACGCCGCCATCGCACAAGGTTGCAATAATACGTGCTCACGTAACATTATGCCATGGAGACGCTGTCTTGTGTACATCAAACTGTTTAGGCAAACTCAGATTAAGAACTTCATTTGAACATATTAGATTAGACAGATCTACATATGCGGGCAAGGTAGGTTAATGACTCATTAACGGACTGTGCGAGGCAGTAAAGTCCATAAATATAGTGTATTTTTATTGCGTCTCGTACAGTCGAGAACAGAAATAAGTATACACTTTTGGACCTTATTACAATGTAACAAGGTAAAAAGTGTAAACGTCTTTCTTTCCTCGACTGTACAAGTTTGACGTCGTTTTTCAATAAAGGTCATTGATGTCATAATAAGACATAACCGCAGAGAGAATATACTTGTAATTTTTCAAAAAGTGGCTGCAGAATAACACTTTTAATAAATAGATTGGTATTCAGTGTTCCTATTTAACACCTCTTTAACTGCAATAGCCATATGGAGGGCTAGGGTGAATTTCAGGGCGTTTCAACCGCCGTCATTAGTGTCACCAAATATATTGACGAAATCAATAACACTACAGCAACTTCTGATGCTGATAGAAACTACATCCCCGGTTCTGCTTCTGTTTACATCAGCAGTTGCTGGTAGGGGTCATTGATTTCGTCAATATATTTGGTGACACTAATGACGGCGGTTGAAACGCCCTGAAATTCACCCGCTAGCGCTTTTGGTAGCATACCGCGGTGCTAAAATCCATGGAGTCGTTACTTATCTATAAAACATAATATTTTCTAAGTTAATGAATGTATTTTACATTATTATGTTTTGTATTGTTTTTTTAGATATATGACATCTTGGAGTCGGGTAATATTATTTGAGTTTTATCATTACGATATCCGAATACAATATACGGTAAGTATATATAATAAACAATTAATTCAACTGAGACTTAAAGCTAATTAAATAATAAGAAATATTAAACCAAAACTAAAACTAAATAAAAATAATTATTTAAATTTAAAACAGGCCCCCAAAATTAAAAACTGGCAGCATTCAAATTAAAAATTATATGCACACGCTCTTTATATTTGTGATATTACATTGATACACAGTAGTAATAATAGAAAATATAATAGAAAAATAGTTTTAACTAATAGCGATTCCATTGATTTTAGAACCACAACATGCTACCAAAAGTCCTAGCCCTAGTCATATGTAAACTCAAGCAATACGATTTCGATTTATTATCTACCTGTCAGGGCCCGTATTAGACATTGATCTAAGCAATCTATTTATATCGGCAACACGGCTGTCAAGAAATAAAGTACTTACTGCTTCCCCATTTCTCGCGTTATGTATACGCACATACGTAAAGTATAAACCTGAATAATAAATTGAACAGTTAGCGTTACTGATCTCTGACTGAATTGTATTCGTGCTTGTAACTTCATTCAACGTGAAACCTTTTCGGTAAGTTGAAGGTCCTTTTACGTCGCTTGGGCATTGTTGATCAATTTAAAACAACTTTTACTTGCGAATTAAGTTTCCTTTTAAGCGGTGAGGGGCATATCTCGAAGATTTGGCGCAGCCACAGCTGTGGGTGTGATTTCGCCAGTGTGCGCTACTTTCTCCGTGTGTTGCAACACTCGCAACACGACGACACAGCGCGAGACCGCCGCTCGCGCATCTATTTGCTGTGACATTTAAACACGACCACTAAATATCAAGGCAGGCCACTTCATCTTTGAAACAAACGTATATCATAAAGAAACACCCAAACTTGTAACTATATATGTAGCTACACTATCCGCTCACTTCGCAACAGACAACCAAAATGATTCATGTTTTTCTGCGGAGGTAGGTGTCACAAATGGAGACTTGATTGTTGTTTTCGCCACATTCAACTATTTAAATGGTTATACTAGTTCTAAACTTGGAGTTCGTAAATTGGCAACTTGAACTATGATCATTGATTAGAGCGGAGGTTGGATGATTCATTGGGGACAAAAATACAACTTACATATTTCTAACATCATTTTAACGACGCTTTAATCAGTCAATCAATTAGAGCGATTAATACAATCGCATTCGCGCGCAAAATAAAAAAAAACACATAATTATTGATGACACTGAAGATAATTAATTCTCGCAAAGCTAAGATTCTCCTCACGCCATGTTTTTTAACTGACTGAGTTATAAAAGAGCGTTCATCGTAAACTAGCTAGATGCGTTTTAATATGGCACCTCCGGTACTGTATCTAACATTGTCGTTTTTTTACGAATTTGATATTCAAATAATAATATAGATAAAATTTTATAAGCATAATCAATATTACGCTTATAAAATTTTGTCTATATTATTATTGGGTTGTACCATGATGTGATGAAGAGCGTCCTTTAAACTCCGATGAAGGAGCTCAAGGGGCGTCGCCGTGGGCCGCAGCCGTCGACACCGGCGCCGCGTGGGTTTGCTGAGAGCATGCCACCATTCGCCAAAGACGCACGTGGGCGCAGACACCCACGGTTTGAAAGTTTCTTCGCTATTATCTAAGCCTTACTCACTTCTCACCACGTGTAAGTATTTCACAGTTTTTGCAAGCTCTCGTACATAATAAATAAGGATGCCATTAATCTCATGTCCGTAGACCTCTTGATCGATATTAAAGTAATGTGGGTGGTGACATGTATGTAGGATGTACGACGGTAATTTTACCGTTTTCAATGTCGGAACGGTATTTGATCCTAAGTATGTAATATTATTTCGTAGACGTGTTGGTTTGCCTCGCCATATCTATCAGTCTGTCAGACGAAGAACTGTCAAAGTTGTGATACTGTCGTCAATATATGTTAGAAACCATGTATACATAATATAAGTACATACATGAATGTTTTTTCTATGTATTTAAGTATAAATATTTCTCTATATATAAGTATGTTTATCGTTTCCTAGTACCCATAGTGCAAGCCTTGAACTTATTTTGGGAATATGTCAATTTGCGTCTGATTGTCCCCTGATATTTATTTATTTATTTTTGGCATGTTTTTAAATTAAAGTACCCAGTGACACTCGCGACCTCCCACAACCTTAACTACAAGTACTAAAACACACCTTATAACGAATTTAAAAAGAAGAATATCACGATTAAGTATCCTTGATTGGTTCCTGAGTTACAGGCAACTGGAATGTTTATACCTACTGAAAATCATCTACATAAGATTTTAAGATACAAGTATTACGGTCAGCGCTTAGCGCAAAGTAGCGCTCATGTTTGTTCATTTGTTTAATGAGCTCCTCGCGGCTCATACTTACATTGATTTCTATGGTACATCGTGCACTGGATCGGCATCCGTACGCTCCGTACGCTCCGATCCCGACCCAGTGGACGCGCAGCTTAAGCAGGCATTATATTATGAGTGCATTTGAAATACAAAGTATTTTATTGCTTTTAAGCTTTGCTGAGACGTTAAATTCCTGGCTGTGGTGGTGAACGTTTATGTACGTGCGAGAGCGCGGGCGAGCGGTGACAGAGCGCTAAAAATAGAGCTCGCTCAGGGCCGGTCATCCCGCCGCCCCCGGGAGCGCCCGCCAGCCCCGCGCGCCATCTTGTGATCCGAGGACCGCGGCGGACACGAGCCCGACACCAAGGTCACGGCATTTCAGCCTTTGCCGCCATAAATCAATTCGCATCACAGGATCGGGCCCATGACCAGGTTATTGGCAACTTTCTTTTGTATTTTTGTCTTAAAGCGACCTAGCAGCCTTTCCCACGCAGCGCAGCGGAGTGAATCGATGCAGGTTTTTTGTAAGCTGATTATTGGATTGGAAAAACACTACCAGAAACAGAACCAGTTTTAAAAGTTTTGAATAAACTGATTTAGGCAAATTAAATGAGTCCGAATGTGAAATGTTATCCTATAGGATTCTAATGTTATCAATGGACAGTCATTGGCATTCAACCATAAAAGGCTTCTTTTATTTTCCCATCAGATATCAATTTCTTGTAATGGTCCTCGATCACTCTTTTTTCTATACATTATAGCTCAATTATTTCTTTTATATACCTACCAATTCAATTTAACTGGCAAGGTCGAGATAGATGTGCTAGATACGTAGATAAAGACCGGCGCGCGAGTTCATGCGTGGCGTTCATTGTTGTAGCCTCTGAAGTAAGACAATAGCCAGTGCCTGCGAGCACATAGTATCGTTCGTTTGATCACAAAAACTGATGCAACTCTCTACTAGATTAACTGCCTCACAACTTACGTAGTGTTAACTTCTATGCATTGCAACAGCATTAGAGAGCGTTCGAAATCTTCTTATGGGCATCAAATTGACATGTATGTAAAGCATTTTAAATAATAGAATTTAATTAACAGCCTAACAAGTAAAAATGCTTAACGTTAGCGTTTTCAATCATCGACGGCGCGCCTTGCCATTCAAATTGACATTGCACAGTTTTATGAAAAATTAAGTAGTAGGGCGAGATGTCTTGGACTGAAAACACAGTAATTATCATGATACGTAGGTACTAAATATTGCTTTTACATACGATTTTCTCATTTCATTCTTAAAATATCGTCTTGTATTATGACTCTCTCTCTCTCTCTCTGATCGTTTCCTCATGACTAAGGAGCATGGTCATCAAAGGACGATCTACACTTGGTGTATATGATTCGCTTCCATCGGTTTCTGTCCGTTGCGTCCCTTACAATCGCGACAAATTTGGAGGAAGAGAGAGAAGAGGAGAGTCCACGGGGTAGGAGATCGGCCTCGAGCTCTTTTACCATCTGTGTTGCCAACTAGATTAACTTTTCCAGGCTCTCATCTCCCCTTCGCACTATGTGGCCGAAAGACTAAAGAATTCGTTGATGGCATATCGTGGACAAACGGGTTTTCATTTTAAGTTTTTAAAGGATTGTCGTTGGTGCGTTTGGCACGTGGCACTTGTATTATGTTATGAATTCATTTAAAAATATTTTTTTAACACTGTTAATTATGCGTACCTAGTGTAGCTTAGAAACAAGAGAAAAACTAATATATAACAACAGCAATAACCTGTTTATGTTAACTACATATGTATGACCAAAATGTTCTGATTTCAAATTAAATCCCATTTTAAGGTCCCTTCTATTTAACCTAAATATGATGGTCAAATACATTTTCTTTTCTTAAGAGTCTAAAGTTTAAAAAATCTAGTTCGTATTTTAAGTCTCTTTTAAATAATAAATTATTCGTAAAGGACATGGCCTCTTGCGGCACAGGAAGGTGATGTCACTATTCGACTGGTTTTGCTTATTATTCGCCGAGCGTTTGGCGAAGAGCCGAATGCAGAAGGTAATCAGTCCGTTATTTGTCAACGTTCTTTCGATTTAATTTACTATATTGGCTCTGTAATTGTAGGAATTATTTGAAAATAATTGCTGTAGATTGTGGAATCGTTATTGACTCGAGATTAAAAGCGTTGTGAAAACCTGTACGAAATTCTTTAAGCGGTTTCACAAAAATCGTAAATCGTTTTACGGGAACGCGCGCACTGAAATATTACCACTTCTGTATCAATAGTCGAAAATGTACCTAACCTGGGGTTTTAGCCAAATGACGATTGCGTTAGCGCTTGTAGAAACGCTAATACGTTCATTCCTTTCTTAACTGGAAGCGAGCGCGAGACGGATAGTGTCGTAGCGTTAACGTTTTTAGAAACGAATGCCGCTTAGCTAAAGGCTAATGAATGGTAACAGGGTGCAGACATGAGATCTGTGCAAAATACTCGTGAGTAGATTGTGCTGAGTGCATATTGGACAACGTGTATGTACTTAACCTGTGGCTACATAATTTAACATTCCTTGACTGGAAAAAAAACGTCATTAAGTTCACAGATTACAAGGCATAATATGCTACCATCAACCACCTACCGCTATACGGATTGTTCCATAGGTGACATTTCATGGCTTTCAGATGCCTTTTATAGGACTTACTTATAGCAATTTTTTTATAAAATATCCTTAAGCGTCTTAGGACGGCAATAACCTAATCTTGCACACTAATAAGCTTAAAAAAACAGGACCAGACAGTTTCATTATCTCGATATTCGTCAGGTTTTTACAATACAGGTATGTATCTTAATTCCTGAGCCACTTGTATTTGTAAATATGGGCTTCATTGTCTAAAATAAAGGACTTGTATTTATATTTGTAAGTAAAGCTTTCAACTGAAATTTGAATCACAATAACATATACATATCATATGATTAATACATTTCCAAAGGTCAATTTAAAAACAGGAATGACATCATTCGATATTCGTAAGTTACGAAGTAAGCCGGTCGCCGTTGCCGATATCGACAAGGATAACTTATAAAGTATTATTATTAATTTTGAATCTTGTACATAATGCAATAACCTCAAGAAGCGGATAAATGTGTATCCAATACTATTTAAAAAATAAAACACCTAACAAATAGGCAATACCAGTAAATTCAATTTATCATTTATTGAATTTATAGCCAATCGGTTCATATTTGAAGCTATTCGTAGTATAATAGTTTAATAATTGGCAATCCATAATACGCTTTTTTATAGAAGTTAGAAGGTTTGCCTAGAAGAGTGAGATCATCAAAAGACCTCGGCGGATGACACAAGACGTGATTCAACAATACAGCAGCAGGCGGCTGGCCGGAAAATAACTTGTTTAATGATATCTAAATGTAATTTGGAATAGAAGAGTTAGGCACTGTACATATGTAGGTACGATAAGTGTCGTAAACGTTTACATCTTAGAATTCCCATAGGATTTTTATATATGCGTTAGACGAAAACATGACAAAAGGACTATTTGTTTCAATGGGCATCCTGGAAAAATGTGTCAAGTGATAAAGCTCGCTATTTTTCGAGTTTGGTCCGTTTGCTCAAGCAGTTAGCAAGTGTTTTGTGTGCGCAGGCGATGTTGTTCAAACAGTATAGGTGTGGGCTGCGGGCTAAGTAAGAGCGGCCCCGTGCTATATCCGCAGACCGCTGTCGAAATCGCCGCTTACGCAACAAATCTTCAGAGTTCGGACGAACCGGTAACACACTTAAACAGACACGACGACCGTCTATTGATATACATTTCTCAAATATTCTATATTGGCTCACGTTAACGTTAAACAACCTAATGCACCCATACTGTTGTAGTCGAAGCATTTTTCAACTTATTTTATAACTAACTCTTATTCACGGATTGACTGTATCTATAGGGCTCCACAGACTAACAGTCCGTTGGCCGATATTGTCCTGTCAGTTCATCGTATTAGGACGCAGACGATTAACTTACTTATATTAAGATTTTATACATTTCTTCATGGATTTTAGACGGCAGGCTACTTGGGACTGCGGTAAACTGTTAGACTGTGGGACCCTTAAAATATGCCGTGTGATTTTTGCCTTCTTACGAGTTTTCTACTTACTTATAATGTAATGATAGTTATTGTGATACTAAATGATTTATTTATTTATTTGGACTTTATTGCACAATACACAAAGTAAGTACAAGTGCGTTTAGGCATTCTCTACCACTCAACCAATGGGCGAAACAGAGACAATTAAAGGTTGGTGCTAAGAAAGATATGATATAAAATAGAAAATGATGATACTTACATTGAAAATTTATTTATAGGCGTTCGTGTAGGTTTTCTTATGTGTATTATTTGATTTTCCCACGACGCCGACGAGTTTCAATCCGAGAATAGAGCAGTCGTCGTCGAATAATTACCTACAACTGATTCATTAGCGGATTCTTTGAAACATGAACCAAGGTTGTCAAACAAGTAAACTAATAATCATCTTAATAATAAACTACTGAATAACACAGACTAGGAAATCACCTGTAAGACTTGTAAGGTTTTTTTGTTTTACTGAAACAATGGTGCCATAAAAAAGGCTTTAAACATACATGTTAATTATTATTTTACAGACACATCTCACAAAAAATATGAAATGGTAATACGATTAAAAGGGAACACATATCTGTTTAAAGAATTTAAGTAAAAAAGCTTTGTCAGGCCGGTGTGCGGCTGAGCAGAGCGAAGGGAAAAGGAGAGGTGAATAGTGGGAGTGGGGTCTGCATAATGCATAAGATGCGGTGCAACGGGCGATGAACCCGGCTTGCAATTAGTCTAGTGCAACTACGCGAAGGCAGTACAGCTGTCGAGATGCCTTCGGAATGGGTTCTCACGCGACGACGTAGGTAACTACAAGCTACCAGCCGCCGCCCACCTAATCTTAAGCAGGTTACTGCAGTTAATACGTAGTGGCCTGTCCCTAATATATACCAGCATCAGTTTCGTTAGGTTAATATTACGAATTAAATGACGTAAAAATACTCATAACATTGTTACCTACAATATTTATTTCAGCTGGAACCGATGATAAATAACGAAATTAAACCTTTGAAAGCCAACTTTCCAATGAAGGGCACAAGTTAAAGCTGTTCAAAATTAGATTTTTCAGGTCAAAATCAAATTGTTTATTTGTAAAACATAGGTTTAATTAGCTACAGAGGTGGAATAACTTGGTGCATCGCTGTTTTTTCATTTGGTCTACAAAAATATGATACAAATTACAAAATAAGACAACTTACTTAGGTACTATGCTGCTGATCAATATCAAAGAGTATGAATAATTAGGACTCTACATCTGGTGCGTTTCAATCAGTCTAAAAACATTTTGCATAATTTCTGACGAAATGAATAAACGTTTGCCATAAAAACAAAATGTATATTTTGTTTTAGCACAATGGTCAAATAATATAACACTATTTCATTTCGTATATCATTTATATGGAATAATGCCATTTGATATAATATACATTGAGTAACTATTAAAATCAATAAACATGTTTGCAATAATGATCAGGTGATATAATATCAGATTACATAAGTTGTATCAAACTCAATGACTACTGATTCGCTTAATTAGGTCAGGGGTCGGCAAACTGCGGCTAAAGAGCCGCATGCGGGTCTTTGAATGGTCAGTTCCGGCTCTTCAAGTTCCCCTCAAAAAGTTTTTTGTCCTATTAAAATTTAGTATACAGTGAAAAACCTTAAACAGAAAACTGTGGATCTTTGAGCTTCCGAAAAATCGATATTTTTCCAGCATCTGGCTCTTTGTCTAAAAAGTTTGCCGACCTGGGAATTAGGTCATTCTCAACTTGATAGGTTAGGTTAGATTAGAGTTGCGTCAAGCTTAATAGGAGCGTAATAGGAGCTCCGTGCTTACATATATAATGCATTCAAAACTTTATATATTATGAGGTGACTATTATACTATTTGTTTATTATGCTACTACAGATTATGACTACTGATCATTATGATTCCAAAAATTAAGAATTTTGTTTTTATGTCATTTGATTATTATACCGATCGAAATTATGCTATTCGTGCAATATGCACAATGAATTATTATGCAAAATGAAAATTAGTACATTTGATGTTATGCAAAATATTACACACTCCTCTACATCCTATTTTAGTCATACTCAATGGGTTTCATTTTCTGTATTTTATACCTTAAACGGAATAATTGAAGGTAGCAAACATTTACCTCGAAGTAGGTTCTCGTGTTAGCACCTTTCAGGTGTCCATTCGATTTTATACGTACGAGTATAATATACTAACTATTAATAATACATAGAGTATTATGAATTAAATCCTAGTGCTAATGTCGAGTAGTTGGTTAAGCTTAATAGACAAACTGGATTGGTTAAGTTTTATTACAAGTAGTAGTTTCATAACATGACATCAGCATCCGTGAGTGAGATGAGACCTTAATTATAGCGATGAAGCTAGCTCACCGCGTATAAAGATTCTATCGGCTGATATCGTTGTAGTTATTAAAGAGTCCACTTAAATTATTTTATATGATTATGCTAGATAGAAGTTATCGGTTTGCCTTGGGAGCACGAAGATCTTATTGTGTATTCTGTACCAGATGGATAGTCCGGTAAAGCACTGCCACGCAGCACCCAACTAATGAGCAACTGAGACGACAACACAGTACAAAACTAATCTCGCTCTATTTCATTCGCAGCTAATTACGATAGTGAAAAACCGGGCTAGAGCATATCGGACCATGCTCAGTGTAGGGTTCCGTTGCTATTATTACAAAGAAACATAAACAACATCTCCAAAAAATCACAAATATTAACAAATTTTCTATTCAAAATTATCTTAGCTAATTAAACATTTTAGTCGTCTGTAAATCAAGAACCAATTAAGTCTACTTAGTCGTTATAGTTTTGTTTTTAATTTTATTTTTATGTTATTCAAGATTTTTTTCAGATTTTTATTACTTGTAGTTTTGGCTGTAGGGGGGGGGGACGTGCAACTCTAGCGAAAATGACACTTTTCGAGTTCAATATTTCCTCAATGGTCCCCCAAATCTAAAAATTTAAAAATAACATATTCATCATTATTTTTAAGAGCTGTCCAATGAGACTTCACTCGCCTTTGCTTCACATATATGGGAGGTACCCGAACAAAAATGTTTTTTTTAGATTTTTTTACAACTTTGTCGGCGTTGTTTAAATGCATAACTATGCCAAATTACAGCTCTAGTACGAAGAGCCCCTGAGTTAAACCGCGGACAGACAGACGGATGGACAGACGGACATGGCGAAACTATAAGGGTTCCTAGTTGACTACGGAACCCTAAAAAGGATTAGTCTAGGTGGCTTCTTAAAACAAGCGATCCGACGAACTTCATCACCATAGATAAGAGTGTATAATATTATACTGCTTCATCAGTTTGGAAATATTTTAAGAAGTAAGTAGACGCAAAAAAACTTTTTAACCGACTTCAAAAAAGGAGATTCTCAATTCGGTTGAATGCTTTTTTTGTAAAAATGGTACAAAGCATGTATCACACTGTATCACACTAATATTACTATTTTATAATATAACAATTTTTAATGCCAAATACGATTAAAAGTGTATATTTTGTTTATAAACTGGCAATGTAGAGAAATTACACGACATTAAAATCGTTACTACATTAACATGTTTTTAGTGGGCCAAAACGTTTGTTAAATAATTAAATTGGCTTTAGCAGTAGTAAATGTATGTTAATGGCATCAGGCGCCGCGCATCGCCGCCTCTGCGACACCAATAAGAGAATGACGCTGTTGTCGCCAAGGCTACCGAGTTTGCAGTTTTATTTATCCTCTGACTGCCGATATTAGAATTCAAATAGATTCCATGGCCTATAAGATATGCATGTTTATATTGACGATCCAGGCAACAAGAAATTAGCATTACAATTTCGTCACTGCCACTTGTGTACGCACATCCCCGAGCTAAGCTATTAACATTCCACATTACGAGACTATCTTTGAAGCAGAAAACCAACTTGCCGCGGATTCCACGGCAGCGTTTGACCTGTCTTATGAAGTGCTCGCATAAAGGTACATATAACTCCCATGCTATAACTGTCACTGATTAATGTAAAGAATGCTTACGTTTAACCACTGCAGCACTGATGCTACTTATTTGTGTGGGTGTATATAATAATGATACATTACTATCCGTCTGTGATTATTAAATAATTTGAATATGGTTAATCGTTTTGCAAGGTTTAGTTAGCTAGTTAAAAATGCAAAGGCGGTATAAGCATATACTAAACTAAAGAATAAAACAAGAATTATTCTTGAATCTGTATATTGTCTGGTCATGATTGTTTGTGGTTACCGTCGGTGATGTCAGCAGATGATGTGATGACGGAAGCAGGCAAGGTGGCAAGGTGACAAGGTGGGCAAGCACCCGCGCCGTGCACATGCCACAGTGGGCGACACCCAGTGCAGGCGTACTACGCTCTGTACAAAATAAAATAGATGTTTGCATTTACTGGAACAAACATACAAATTTGGCATAAACCCTGTTTAAGCATCACTCAACAGACTTCAAATAATACAATTATGCCGAAATGTAAAGTAGATCAATTTTATATCACTTATCAAAACATTCTTAAGTAATTTTCGTTCGAAATTAATGCAATTCACTTTTTTTTATTTATAAAACTTTTTGTGTCCGTACTTACTTATCGCAGAAATTAGCAATCGGCTTTGGCAAAAAGTATTCACCGGAATATATTCATGTTTCCAAGCATAACGTTTTCCGTGTTTCTTTGTTATAGGGGTAAGTGGGGTAATTGGGAACACTTAAATTCTAACGCTCAAAAATAATAGAAAAATGTCATGGATATACTCAACTTTTATTGCATCATAAACTTTGCTTATCTATCTACTTATTAACGACAATAACAATCTTAAAAATCAACGTTTTATTGGAAATGTGAATGAAAACAAAAAACATTGCCGTTCCTTTTTACCCGATACCCTATGGGGTAATTGAGAAAAAAGAAAAAGACTTGCAGCAATGAAGTATGTATTTTTCTAGCTGGTGTTCTTGTTCCTTATTAAATACACAGTGCCGACCTTTTTTGCTTCCTTGAATTAGTTTTGTTTTAGTTGTTTAAATAATGTTGTTTTTGGTACTGAGTATTTGGTAGCAGCTTTGCTCAATGTGAGCTTTTTACTTTGGACATCTGCGACTGCATGGTATCTAGATCCAGTCTTTCTTATGTAATTTCGCGGCATCTAAAACAATTTGTAACGTTGATTCATTTTTACATAATTAACCAGCAGTACTAGGGGTAATTAGGAACGTCCCCAATTACCCGCCTGACGTCATTCCCAATTACCCGAAGTAGTCAATATAAATCAAAACGGCCGCCAACCTCAACAGTATTTTTGGTGAACATCAAACCACGTGGGCTTTGAAAACAGATAGTACGTGCATGATAGTAAAGAAATATGGTGCCTTGGAACTAAAAAATATGAAGTTTACATCTATTATAACACAAGACAAAAATTATATCAAAAATGCAAGAAAAATTGTTCGACTCACCGTGACAGCGTGCGCGCAGCTTTTCCCTCTCACTGTCGTGTAGGCACTGAGGGGCGCTGCAAGCGTCTTTTGAACAGGTGCGGGACGGTGTAGTGCGGGGGGAAGTATTACTTAGCTAGCTGTTCCCAATTACCCGGTGTTCTCAATTACCCTACTCTCCCCTATACGTTCTAGTAATACCAGCTTAGCATTGTTCTTGAACAATTAAGTATTATTTCGTAAAAAAAATAAGTTAGTGAATACGGAACTTTATTCAAAACATATTCAAAATCATTTTTCCGTACAAATAAGAATGAGTACTTTTGAATTACGCGGGTGATGCAATGTTTTGTAGACATCGAATTGAAGTGGTAACGATCAAGATTAAGAGGAAGTAACTGTAAATGTCATTATGCTGTTGAATAAGTATAGATAATTAAACAGGCAAGAGGCGACGAGACACGGCGAGGGACCTGTTTCCGTCAAACATGGATTTCACGGGGAGTTCAATGCTCGAGTATTTGAGCAGATGCCATAGCGGTGTACGCAGCGAACGAAACACCAGAAGCTGCATGTGCCGGTTTCCTATCCTAGCGCTCACATTCATACTTTTGTAATTAGTATACAGTAGATAATAAAAGATGTGCCTGATGACTGTGGTATTCAAACGCAACAAAAGTGAGGCCGTCAACGTGCCAGTTTACCTTGACCCCTGGTCGTGCAAAAATCACAACTACGACTTACTTAGTGCAGAAACACACGTAGTAGGAAAAATTGCCAGCTTGTTGGTGTAAGTACCTAGCTCAAAGTATGTCCCCATTTTTCTTGGTCCCAGACCACGTCTTACCTATAAATTAGGTGACGTATTTTTGCGTCGGTAAGTGAGTATCTTTTAAATTTATTGCATAAATAATACAGGCATTGCTGGCGAACAACCAGCCTTACAATTGATTTTCACTACCGGTTAAAAACTCAAAAGGCCAAGCAAAGATTTAAAATGTATTACTTAATGTACACATAGGAAAACATTATGCGCGCTTGATATCACTATTTGTATTTGAAGTAGATTCGTAAAATCATTCACCGCGTCTCCTCTACTGCTGCTGCCGCACTGCGCGCGCGCCTTGCCGCTATGAACATAATACGAGTATAATACGCGCTGACCGTGTCACTCGTCTCGGCTTTGTCTTCCGTTCGGGGCCACACATATAGCTCAGATAAGACATACGTTAATCCTACCTAATGTTAATATGTTGTTTGAACCAAAGTAGTTTTTAACCGACTTCAAAAAAGGTTCTCAATTCGGTTGAATGTTTTTTTTTATGTTTGTTACCTCAGAACTCCGTCATTTATGAACCGATTTGGAAAATTCTTTTTTTTACATATTCATATTCATATTCATATTTTACATATTCAAAGGATATACTTTCATATTGGTCCCATTCCCATCAAGTTAGGGATCTGATGATGGAATCCTGGAGAAATCGAGGGAACTCCTCAAAAGTTATAGGCACACATACAGCGATTTTAGTATTTCCTGTAAGACCTTAAGAATTTGCATTCTAAAAGCACCTTTTGGTGATAGAGGAACTGATGATGAAGACCAGAGATGACCCTCAAACTCCATAGTTGTAAGTGATTCACGGGCAATAATGAGATTTCTTTATTAAGAATATGAAGCTACACTCACTCGGCGTCAAAAAAATCGCACATCTATGAAAATTAGTTTCAAACGAATATACGAGTAGCTCTTAAATTATTTCTTGTACTCTATGAATATTATCATTTAAAAGCACAATTAATTAATGACCCTTAAAACACGCATGGTTCCATTCCGTACAAAACAATGATCGCTAAATAAATTAGGATTTTTAACTGCTTGAAGTCAACATCTCATAAGTTGCGATTTTTTAACGTAACGTCATGCCGTGGTGCACTTATTACCACGTTGTGACGTCACGAGCCCCCACTTCCAAACTTTGATTAATTATTATCTTTGTCAATTTTGATTGATTTGATATAGTAAAAAATACGTGTTCAATATTTTTTGATAATCTAACTGACGGACCAAATAGAATTAATTTTTTTTACGCAGAACACATCCCTATTGTCTATTTGGTGCCTAGTAGGTACATGAAATATATCGAAGTCGGTGGCAAGAATCATGTGACATTGCTATTGTGTATACCTATATATATTGCATGTACCTACTAGGCACCAAAAAAACAATTCCTAGGAGGCTGGTCATTATTTAACCCTTTTCAGTGGGTTTTTGAAGACTTGTTTTTGGTATTTATTTTTCCTTTATAATAAGGCTTACAGTTCACTAGTGGTCAGTTAACAGGCTATTAGTACAACGACCAAATGACTGAAAGCAAGCATAAATATCTTCTTAGTGTGTTAATCCATAATTATTTCCAAAATTTCAAGGATGAGTCATTGAACGATTTGTTTTAGTTCCTGGTGTGGAGTTATGCTAAAAATGGACCTCTAAATGGGTGACATGGGGAAGTAACGGATTGCTCGGGTGGAAGCAACGTCGTCTATACATAGAGATGTGATTATTTTACGTCGCCCACGCCACGCCTACTGTGTTTAGTAAAGGTCTCGGCACCAATGAAGCCAAGGTTTAAATATACTAAATTGATTGCATAATGATTTTTAATCCTTGTCTTTGTTTCCTTTTGGATTTGTAATTTACCTATAAATAATTCTTAATTCTATTGCTTTCTCGGACGCGGCTCTGACGATTTTTATGAAAAAAAATGGAATAAGGGTTTTCGGAGCTAGAAATAAAGTTGTCGAATTGTCATCTTCGGGCAAACTCGGTTTCACAACGAGCGACACTCGATCTTCCAGCTACTAGTCCGGTTTACTAATATGTTGTAGATTTTTTTGGCATATTTTTGTATTGCAGAATGTTACTTGGCAGAAATATCTTTTCGCAGAAAGTTCTAGCCTAACCTACATTTCTGAAACAGTTTGTATATATTTCTGCGAAATTATCATTCGACTAAACGTGTTTCTGCGATACATGTTATGCGAAGTGTATTTCGAACAATACATTTTCTGCCAGATACCCCCCTAATATTTAGTCCTTATAATGTGCGACGAGTTTCAGGAAACTGCATAATTTCCCTATAATTTATAAATTTCTAAGTGGTAGTTTCATATCGTTAAGCAATAAGGAATATGCATGATTACTTTTTTTTGCTTTAATAAAAAGTCATGCATGTAACAAAGAGTAGAGAAAAAGTATTTTACGAATAACTATAAAAGTAACCAAGGTATAAGCCGTTAAAGATTTGTTTCTATCTCTTTCTAGCAAAACAGAATTTAACATGGAGTTTATATGGCCGTAGTGCCCGCTGACGTCACATGACATGTCGGATCTTTACGAACACGGTTCAGGTATCGAAAAATTTAATTAAAAAAAAAAAAAAAAAAAAATATTTTATTTTGCGGTATCGAAACCTAACCGAAACGAAACGGTATGTCGTCTTACCGTTTTAAAACAGTGCCTTTATTTTTCGGTTATGCAGTTCCTGTACTTACTGCAGAAATATGCACTTATTTTTGGGAATATTTTTATGTCCTTAAAATGCTCTATATGTTTATGTATACGAAATTCCAAATATGAAAAGCGAGGGGCGTAGGTGCAAGTTATTCGTCCACCCTCATTTTAAATATAGCTGGCTGTTTATGGCATTGGGTAATTAAAAAGCAAAACTAGTTATGTATTTATACGAGACGTAAGAAAACGAGTATGTGGGTAACCTGATGGAAATTAATCATGTACAACACGCAAAGCTTTTGGATGAAGAGAAGATCAAATCGAAAATTGAGTCACTCTACGATGAATGTGATCAAATGTAACGAAGGTAAGTTTATGAAAGAAGGGGTGCTATAGCCCTGAAATACACCATACCTACTCCATACATACTCCATATCTGCCCGGACCTGAGCCTTATATAGGTGGAAGCAGTGGTCAGTCGTATAGTACCGTCTCGCTATATGAAGCACGCCAAGCTTCCTGGAAGCCAATTTAGCTTTATCTTCCAAATTAACACGGAATGTCTGGCACGCGATATGTTGAGCTTAATAACTACTCCATTTTGTTCCGTGTCCAATCGAGAGAGATTGGTACAGCCGCCAGAGTGACATATGTGTGCCGTGCTGTCGTCTATACATAACAATGAATACTCTTACTTACGGCTCGGCAACAGCTAATCTCAACACTGCAAATGCGTTGCCATCCCTGAGGGCCAAGATGAAACGCCCGTATGCATAAACGTAAAAGAAGATATTATACAAATACGACTTCACTCGCTCAGCCTTTTTTGTAAAAGCCCGAAAAATCTTGCTTCCAAACTAAAATGTAGTGTTGAATAGATTTAGTTTAGTTTATTTATTCATCAATGTAATGTTACAATATACAATTGTATTGTATAACGCATTGCATGTCAAAATATATGAAATTACATTGAGATCAATTAAAATGTATGCTGTAATATCATTCTGAATAATAATTATATACGAAAATATTTTATTTCTTGTGACGATTCGAATCGTGAATGTTATACAAGAAGATTATTCGATCAACAAACATTACGCGCAGTAACTGAATAAGAAGCTTGAGTGCCATACGATTTTATGCTCATACTCACTTATGCTTAAAGTGATTAAGTATGCAATATGAATACATATAATGATTACGGTAAAATATACGCATTTCATTGTTGCGGTACAAGGTACAACCTCGCTGATTACTTTAAAGTTGAAGCACTTTTGTCCCAAGAGACAGAAAATGACACTTTTGTCTACCTACACGTTTCGTATAAGTATACGGCTTTAAAGTCTCTTTTTTGTTTTTAGGGTTCCGTACCTCAAAGAAAAAAACGGAACCCTTATAGGATCACTTTGTTGTCCGTCTGTCTGTCTGTGTGTCTGTCAAGACCCTTTTTCTCAGGAACGCGTGGAGGTATCAAGTTGAAATTAATATCAAATACTTAGGTCTGCAGTCCTTTGAATCAGTGAAAAAATCAAACATCTAAGTCAACGCAATCAAAAGATACGGCCGTTTATGCCGCATATTGAAGGGAATCTCAAGGGAATCAAAACCTATAGGGTACTTCCCGTTGACTTAGAATCATGAAATTTTGCAATTAGCAATTTCTTATAGCGCAAGTAAAGGAAAAAATCCGAAAACCGTTAATTTGTTGTTACATCACATGAAAAACAACACTAGTATAAGCTGACATTCACTAAGTACTAAAGAGCATACATATCGCGTGTCAGTTTATACTGGACTTTGTTTATATTGTATTCCCGTGATTTACGAACTATTTACATACCTACAAGTAGTGTTCCATAGGACTCGAGCCTTTTTAGCCCGAATTTTAAAGCTCCGGAGCTCTTTTTAGAGCTGGCTTAATGGAATGGGTTTCGAAGAGCTAGTGATTTTAATAAGTCCGTAGTCTAAAAAAAGGCTTTTTTGAAGGGTTTTAGCTTTTTTAAAGGCTTAAGCCTTTTTTAAAGTTGTAGCCGCTCACCTTGTGACTTGTAAAAGTGCCCCTGTAAGTAGTCCTATAGAATATATAATTTGTAATTGTAAGTCAGGAAGTAGAATGAAAGCAGCTGAAGAAATAGGTACCTACCGACCTACCTAGCTACCTACATAGGTAGTTAGGTAAGTAACTAACTAACCAACGTTTACGTTTGTCACAAACGTATAAAGTTTATACTTAAAATGTTACTTGCTCCAAAATGGTACGAAATGAGATTTAGACATGACGGATCCGGATCCATAAGATATGAGCCAAAAACTCTTCGTGACATTTCAATAAACACTATCGTCATAACACTTATAACTAGTATGATTAAAATGATTGCAACAGGTATTAGCGATGAAAAAGTAATTCAGTTTCTGCTTATTTATAATTTTATATATACATACTAGATATGAGCGCCGATGGGGGGAAGGTCGGCGGCGGCGCGCCGACTTTTTGGAGTCGGCGGCAGCGGCGTCGTCGGCGGCGTGGCCTCCAAAGGATTTTTTTAACGTTGCCAGTATAAAAAATAAAATAATCACGTAGTTTATCCATAAAAAAATTTTTTTATTTAGGGTGACTGGTAACTCGACCTAAGTATTCCTTGAAAGGGGTTATTATAGGGCTTCTTTGCAATGTTTTTAGCCCCCAGTCAACCAGGGGTCGAAATTCGGTAGTTTTCGAGTTATTCCAGTTTTTAGTTTTTTACATTATAATTATGTCCCTGACTTACTGTGTGAATGTGGGTGTGCGCGTGTGTGTATGTGTGTGTGTGTTTTATATACTATGTAAAAAACTGAATACTCGTATAACTCGAAAACTACCGAATTTCGACCCCGGGTTGACTGGGCGAAATATATACCTACAACGTAGACTACTTAAATTACTGGTTGATAGGAAGACCAAAAAAAATTGTAATAAAAATTATAACCTTTTGTTTAAAAAATGTAATGTAATTCCGGTGCATATATAATAATAATAATAATAGTTAGTAGGTAGTCTTCTTCTTCTCGTGTCGATGGTTCCATCTAGACAGTTCGCGCCCAGAAGGCAGCGGTGCTGATCGCCCTATCTGTTCCATCTCGGAGGTCTTCCTCAGTACAAGAATGTGGGCAGGCCGGGCAGGACAACAAACTATCTGTGTGCCAAATTTCATAAAAATCGGTCGAACCGTTCTTGAGTTATAAATTCGACTTTGTTTTACGTATTTAGATAGTTCATCGATGTTATTATTAATATTTCAAAACTTTCTTGCACTAAAATATCGGAAACTATATTTATAAATGCTTTTAACCGGCAAGGTAAAGGTTATGATATTGACCCGTGAGAGCAATTTAATGCAATTATATAGCAATCATTCGCCAATCGTAAAACATTTCGAATTATCTCAATTTTATTGAGGAATAAAAAGCTAAGACATATTTAGTCTATTCATTCATTAAAAATACTTTTGAAAAGCCGTCAAAATTGACGCCGCGCATAGCAATTACATACTTGAGTCGAATTCTTAATTACAGCTATCGGTACTTACAGACAGATCGCCTAACGTTTTAATTTACATTTAAGTTAAATTAGTTAATTTACGGGATGATTGATTGTTGTTATTATTTTTAGGGTTCCGTACCTCAAATAAAAAAACGGAACCCTTATAGGATCACTTTGTTGTCCGTCTGTCTGTCTGTGTGTCTGTCAAGACCCTTTTTCTCAGGAACGCGTGGAGGTATCAAGTTGAAATTAATATCAAATATTTAAGTCTACAATCCCTTGGATTAGTGAAAAAATCAAACATCTAAGTCAACGCAATCACAAGATACGGCCGTTCATGCCGCATATTGAAGGGAATCTCAAAGGAATCAAAACCTATAGGGTACTTCCCGTTGACTTAGAATCATGAAATTTGGCAAGAAGCCATGTCTTATAGCACAAGTAAAGGAATAAATGCGAAAACCGTTAATTTGTAGTTACATCACATAAAAAAAGTTTCCAGTATAAAGTGACACTCACTAAGTACTAAAGTGCATACTTATTGCGTGTCAGTTTATACTGGACTTTGTTTATATTGTATTCCCGTGATTTACGAACTATTTACATACCTACAACTTGCAAGTTCGTGCGGAACCTTCGGTGCGCGAGTCCGACTCGCACTTGAGCGGCTTTTTTAGTTATATATTCACATAAAAGCTAATGCTCGCCGATGAGGAATCTTGAAAGGCGTCATATTTTATCACGTGGAGCTATAATCCCGGCGTATTTATAGCCGCGCCCGCAGGTACCATTCAGAGGCTCTCAACCGCGGCGGAATTAAATCGGAGCAGCGATTATCAACAATCTATTTAAACGCGCCACGAAAAAAGAGCATTGCACGTTGCACTTATAAGAGAGGATGTCGGAGCTTTATAAATTGAATTCAACTGTTTCAAGAAATGTATACTTAAACAAAAGTTCATTTTAAAAGTTCATTTAAATAAAGCTTTAGTCATTTATTATTGTACCACATTCATTTCCATCGCAGCTATTATAGTTAGGTACATTACGCAGAAGGATTATCGCGCTTCCTCGCGTACCCGTTGAAGTCTTTTGTACGAGCCGTCGAGCTCCCCGCGCTCCGCCTCCAGCTATTATATGAAAAACCAAATCAGACACACAACAATGAACCACTATTAGGCAACCGACAGTACCCAGATTTTTTCCAAGATAATCTACAGGGTACTTCAATTAAACTCGCCCATTGCATTGCACAGAAACTACTTCGAAACAAAAGTAAATATCTCTCACCATTACAAAGCAATTTCTTGATTTTGATATGAATCTGTTACCGTTCTTGAAGGTATATTAACATTACTTAGTAACTTAAAAGTGTTTTAGCTACTAAGTAACAGATAGTCTTTATTGTTGAAAACAAAATTTGATTTCTAAGTGATTGATTAATATTGTTGATTAACATATTACATTTCACTAAAATTTTGGTAAATGAATAAAAACGTTTAAATATCACATTATTGTTTCTAAAAGACTAAATTTGTACATGCTCTTTCACATCGATAAGCTTTTTTTACAAAACATGTCAAACTACTATAATAACTAACCAGACTGGCGCTCTGTCAATACGCCGGTCACAGTGACCTATTTTCTAAACAATCAATCGCAGGAAATTGGCATTTGGCATACACCTAAAGGAGATAGATTAATGTAGTGCGCAAATGAAGCAGTGAAAACAAAAGTAAGACTATTTAGACTAAGAAGGAAGGGTGATTTTGCGGTCTCCGCCGTTTGGCCAAATTATGTTTGGTCAAATGTATCATTTCCCAAATTTTCATTTGCCAAAAAGGTATTTCCCGCCGCAAAAAATAAAATTTTATGGCGCTCACAACTCTTACCTAACCATAATCTAAATAGCTATTTTGGTATCCTGAAAATAAAACAAAAATAATACAAATAGGTTTTTG
The DNA here is from genome assembly GCA_963241965.1 of Tortrix viridana. Taxonomy (NCBI): domain Eukaryota; kingdom Metazoa; phylum Arthropoda; class Insecta; order Lepidoptera; family Tortricidae; genus Tortrix; species Tortrix viridana. The sequence continues at coordinate 8,558,662 of OY725174.1, forward strand.
GGAAATGATAAATTTGACCAAACATATTTTGGCGAAACAAGAAGCTCCCGTGATTTACATATAAGTACGTGGTCAATTAGATAAATATACGACAAGATTAAAACATGCAGTCGAGTTTTTAAAGCCTACTTTTGCTATTACTTTTTGAGGTGTGGAACCCTATCAACAAATTTCGCCACACATGACATTAATCGTTACCACTTTTATGGCAATAAATAAACGTAGATAAAGTATCCGCGACAATCGCGACATCTTCGCGACACGAACGACACGTACCCGAGAGGTCACAGCGCTCGGTGACCGGAGCGGGTAGAGGGCGCGGGGATGGGTGGAGGGGGGAGGGGGGACTGGGGCTCGACTCGCGGAGCTTCATAAACCAACAGTGTATAAAAACTTATACCAATAGGCCTAAATAAGTTGCATTTTATCGATCGTAACGATTCAATACAGGGTTCGAGATTATATACTTTTAAGCACTATTGGGATCTTAAATGGGCACTTAAATGGGATCATAACAACAAATTCGCTGGTCTTGCTCCTTTGAAATGGAGACTTAATTCAGGGTATACCCTGAATACGTCTATACGTCTCACGAAGGCCCTTTGTACCACTGGGGTACCATAGGACGGCAACAACAACAACAATACCCTGAATTAACACATTCATAGGCTACATTTTATCCCGTAAAAACACTGTTCTCGTGGGATGAAATTAAATAAAACTCTTGAAGCCTTTGTTCCGGGGTTCTTGCGAAAATCGCGAAAGTATTTACTTAGTTCTTTTATAGTTTTTGACACAGTGTCGTTTGATAACGTTTTTAGTCAAGATTACTTATTTTTTTGAAGTGAAACTTCTTAGGCGGTCATTCGACTGCAGTAGACGAGAATCGATAGTAAAGTTTTAAGGATGCGTCACGTTTAGGCACATTTCGTTAAATGAAAGGTATGACGTAGAGAGAAAAAGAAAGAGAGCTATATGTTCCGACGCCAGTGCAACAAAAGAGAGCGACGTCGACATCGATGTCGGCGACGTTGTGTATACCGTCGCTCGCTTTAAAGCGATAGAATAAGTTAGTGGACAGTCAGGGTCTATGTCGTTTGGCCAAAATATGTTTGGTCAAATGTATCATTTCCCAAATTTTCAATTGCCAAAAAGGTATTTCCCGCCGCAAAAATTAGCATTTTATAGCGCTCACAACTCTAACCTAACCTAACCGATCTAAATAGCTTTTTAGGAAAATAAAACAAAAATAATACAAATAGGGTTTTGGGAAATGATACATTGCGTGAGAGCGTGGTCGATATGTTACATAGGAACAAGACGTTAAATTTGTTTTAAGAACGTTTTTGTAACTACCTTGTCATTCGCTAATTCTGAGTAAAATACAGATTTTGAGTAATGTCAAAGCTTAAAGGGAATGTAGAAAATTATGGGAAGCGATACTGTTTCGGCAACGTCGGATACATTGCCTGCGCGTGACCGCGCGCGCGACGAGCACGCGGTGACAGGAAACCGGGGCCGCCGCTTATTCGTCATCGCGGCTTCATTCCCGCCTTCCCCGGCGGCATACTAATGAATCGATACAACAAAAGTTAATGCATATTTATTTAACAAGTGAAAAGGGCAATCCACCCAAGCGTTACTGCGACTTTGCATCGTTATTGGTATAACTTTTTATATAAATGTTATATTATTGGAACAGCTGTAATGTAATGTAAGTTAATTGCTATTCGTTAATTTGTTTGTTACGCATAAATTTCTCAACCAATTTTGATTAAATTTGGTGTTAAGATGACCGGGAAGAACATATACATTTTTTGTTCCAGATATTTTTTTAGTTCACGAGAAATAACGATATACATACAAATTTTACGCGTTCAACAGGCCCAGATTTCAATATTACACTAAATAAGTTTCTGATAATAATGTCATTTTTGCGACAAACTTTTCTTGCTGACTGTACTTTTTTTGCACAATCATTCACCTGCTTATACAGGCAAATCCAACGAGCTCAAACACGGCGGGCCTATGTTTCGTCGCGGAGTTCCTATGGCCACCTTCCGACTGCATCATCAGACCAGCTCCACGGTACCATATTAATACATTGTCACCGGAGTTACGTAGGAATACCAAATTTCAGCTCAATCAGACACCGGGAAGTGGTTCTAATTCAGCTTGCAAGGTTTGACTAAAACAAACTAACTAGACTAACTGCCGCACTCAGAGACCTCAATTAAATTTTAAGTTTCATTAAAGTTGCTGCGTCTTATTCTATTGCTTTAGCAAAGAAAGTGACAGCAGCTACTTTAATGAAACTAAAAACTTAATTGACGTCTCTGAGTGCGGCAGTAACATACGAACATTGCAAGTTAAATTAAAACTTGTGAAAATAGCCAACCTACGATGACAAAACTCTTTCAGTTTCAAATATTTAAAAAAAACTGATTTAATCGCGTAATAAATAGTTTTTTTTCCTTGTGTTATTATAACCAGATATAGAAGTTTGAGTGACAAAAATGACAATGAACTATCCTATTTTTATCGTTTGCTAGTTTATAAATACATGCAAGTGACATTTCATAGTAATTATTGAAATCATCAATTTCTGATGGAGCTTTCTGTTATATACGTCTTGCATTCCATTTAACTTTACGTATATTATAAGAAAACTATACTTATACCTAAATATAAAGATAAATCGATATCGTTGGGAAGTTTAGTCCCTAGGTAATAGTACATTTCGATGCTAGTGCGGAAAGTATGTCATTACTTCACGAGTGCGGCTCGTGGCAAGACTCGGGACGAGTGAAGAATGACATTTCCGCACGTGTATCGAACGACGTTTTTTAACACAGTTGCGAAAAACTAAATCAATTTTAAACTCTGAGTCACTCATTTTATAAGCAACTTTTTGAAAACATAAGATTGGTAAACAAATTCGTTGTAAAGAGGTGTTTTTTTTAGCTTTTATTCGACTAGAATAGATTTTGTTATTATTATTGAACCCACTTCAATGAAAGTATTTTTTTCAAATGCATGTTCTATAAGACATAAACAATTGTAAATATAAAACATTGTACTATTATTACCTAAGTATTGTTATTTACGATTATTTGTGTATCGTATATTTATAAAAACAATATCGAATGTTGCCTTTGGAAACTTAAAAAATGCTTGCAGTAAGAAAAAACGCATGGCTTAAAGGACTTAGCATCCAGGCCATAATCATTAAAAAAAAGAAAAAACGCCTCTTCATAATGTCAAAAATTTTGACAGGCGTTTCGGCAGCTATTCCATTCCATTCAGACAACTTATTAAGAACGGTTTTTCAATATTCAATTAAAAAAAATAAACGCGTTATAATGATGAAGAGGTAAGTAATAAAATATGAAATATGTATATTTTTCGTTTTCTTACAAAACAGTAGGTTTTTATGTTGATTACGATATTTAAAGGAAAACAATATTAACACTCATCAATAAGTAGCATGAATTGGAACAAGTTTAAATTTAAAAAAATTGGAAAAGTAAAAAGCACTAGTTCGCGAAAACCAACTTTCCGCACGATATACAGCTACGAAAAGTACCACTTTTTGAGCAACTGTGTTAAAAATTAATTTTTTGCCACTAATAATAAACAAATACTTAGTTATGTTGAGGTAATAATTAATGATTTGTTAATAAATATTTTCGTGCGAATGACCTAATGATGTAATCTCCTTCACACTCACCGAGTTGCCATTAAATGTGCCAATAGCTAACTACCGGGGCGGTAATAATAGGGTAATCTATCATTCGCAACCGTAGGACACGTGTGCCGTGACCCGTGACCATTTATTAATTAGAATGTGGAGCGGCAAGGAGGGCTTTCGTGTTGAGAATATTATCCAGAAGAAAAAATATGATTCGGAAACTAATAAAATAGGTGACAATAATAATAATAGTAATAACAATAATAATAGGTTCGAATCCCGGTAGGGCAAATATGTGTGATGAGCGCGAGTATTTGTTCCTGAGTCGTGGATGTTTTCTATATATTTAAGTATGTATTTCTCTATATAAGTATGTATATCGTTGCCTACTTATAGTACAAGCCTAGAGCTTAGTTTGGGACTAGGTCAATTTGTGTGAGATTGTCCTCTGATATTTATTTATTTATGTATTAAGTAGTAAATTCACTTACAAACTAAGAACCTGAAGGTATTATAAAATATTTAATTTAATTTTTATTAACCTCTTTGGAAAACCAAGCTCAAGTACCTATTAATTATCTTGGCTAAAATCACATCGTTCACATTGTCGAACGATTTGCGACATAATGGGAATTTCTGAAAAAAAAAGTAATCTGAAAATCGAATGTTTGCTTCTTTTTTTTTCTTCACTAACACTTTTTCACTTTTTTTACTTGAAAATAGACAAGGAGAGAGCTATCTTCATTTGACAGATGAATTTACTTGTCGATTGTGAAACAGGCCCTTACACTATGTATCCACTTGTATCTAGCGCGCCTTGGCAGCAAAAAGGACTTGGTTTTAAATTTCGAATGCCCCAGGGTCAGCCGCTGGGGGCTGCGGGCCTGATTACATGCAGACGGCGCGCAGCGGCCAGGATATGGCTGCTTCCGTCCTGACCGCGGCTCTAACGGTCGGCGTCAATACACTCGCCTGCGATATGTAATAAGTACCTACTTCAATCCTGATTCCTGATCCTGTTCCGCGCATCGCATTACCGGGTACGCCGCACCCGCTCCTTTAGCAATCCGCTGATAGGCTTTTATGCTAATCCTAGTGTCTGTACGACGACACTTGGATATACCGACATTACGTACTTGTACTATCGCTTGCAATCGGTGATATGCAAGCAAATCTTGCTTAAGAACAACCAATCTCCTTTATATTTAAGAATGAATTCGTGTAAGTAGTGACTACTTAGTAGTCCTTTCAATGTATACGATACCTAATTCACCATTCTTGTAGCCATATGCATCACATTCGCGCTGTTATTATAAATAAATAAAATAAAGTTATCTCTATTCTTTATTTTTTATCTTTATCTTTACTAAGTATGATACTCACTAAGTATGAGAATGCAATGAGAGTGCATACTTACCTAGTGCGTGTCAGTTTATACTGGAATTTGTTTTCTATTGTATTCCCGTGATTTACGAACTATTTACATACGTATAAGTTGGTACGGAAACCTTATTGCGCGAGTACGACTCGCACTTGGCCGGTTTTTATTTAACGGGCACATAATATTTAAAGCTTACCAAATATTGATTAATTTGCCGATAATATTTGATTTAGTTGCGGACCAAGTGTTGCGCCCGGTCATTTATTTATTGCCGCCGAAAACATTATAATATGCTGATCAATTTGACTGCTGATTTTTGATGCTGATCAAATAGAAAAACTGCAAGCCAAATAATTTCTCCCAATATGAATAAAACTCTTTAGTACTAGATACGTAGCAAAACTTTTAGCGCACCCATTGAGCGTTATATTACATAATTATATATATATACTACTCTGTCAAGAAAGTACCGGGAAAAGATCAATAATACACAAACTGTTTGTTAATCATCCAAATTTATTTTATCACCTTCAAAGTATGCTCCTTCAGAAACGATACACTTACGCCAACGAATAATCCAATCATCAAAACATTTTTTAAACGCTGTTTCCGGAATTGAATTCAGTTCTCGGCGCGAATTCTCCTTTATGTCTTCTACCGATTGAAAACGGGTGCCACGAAGCGCCACTCCGAAGCTTGTTGACTAGTTTGCATGTCAAACTCGTAAACCCACGTCTCGTCACCAGTAACAATGCGTTTCATGAATGTTGGGTCGGAATTGACTCGTTCTAGCATGTCCTCAGCGACTCTCATGCGATTGAGTTTTTGGAGAAAATTCAGGTCTTTTGGGACTAGCCGAGCGGTAACATGTTTCATACCCAAATGATTAGTTAAAATAGTACGGATCGACTCGTGAGATACAGAAAGTTCGGCGGCTATCTCTCTCAAAGTTGAATGAGGATTTTCAGTCACTATTTCCTTCACTTTTGCGATGTTAACTTCAGTTGCAGACGTTGATGGCCTACCAGAGCGAGGCAAATCTTCCATCACATCTCGACCGCTTTTGAACGCTTTGTACCACTCATAAACACGTGTTTTTGATAAAGTCGAATCACCGTAAGCCTTCTGTAACATTTTCAGTGACTCCGAACACGAAATTCCATTGGCGATGCAAAATTTAAGACAAACTCTTTGTTCAATGTTTTTGTCCATTATGAAATTCGCAATACACACTAGATATGATATAACTAAAAACAGCACTGTATTTAATATAAATAACAGATGCAACTCAAACTCCGCGCCAAAATAGAAAACAGTTGTGCCAATCTAACAACAACAAAAAAAACAAAAATTTGAATTTGGAACCATAAACAAATCATCCATTCCCGATACTTTGTTGACTGAATGTATAACATTTGTTGTTATATGGATCGCCATATAACAACAAATGTTATGTAATTATGTAATATAACGCTCAATGTATACAATTTACTTCTGATATAAAAACATATGACATACTCTTGTAGCATATAAAGTATCATTGGTATAATAAACAATTCATATAACAACATTTGAACTAACATACCAAAGGTATAATGTTCATGTAATAATTTATAAGCATTTTTGTTACAATACTCATTGAATGAAAGGTACGGAACCCTAAAAAACGGTCATGTGCGAGTCGGACTCGCACACCGAGGATTCCGTATTTTAGTCCGTACTCCAAAATATACCTTTTTATGTACTTTAATTGTATACAATAAGGTCCATTTTGACTTGCCTAAATTTTAGTACAGATGTCCTCACCTCACGTACCTCAAAGAAAAAAACGGAACCCTTATAGGATCACTTTGTTGTCCGTCTGTCTGTCTGTCTGTCGGTCTGTGTGTCTGTCAAGACCCTTTTTCTCAGGAACGCGTGGAGGTATCAAGTTGAAATTAATATAAAATACTTAGGTCTGCAGTCCCTTGGATCAGTGAAAAAATCAAACATCTAAGTCAACGCAATCAAAAGATACGGCCGTTTATGCCGCATATTGAAGGGAATCTCAAGGGAATCAAAACCTATAGGGTACTTCCCGTTGACTTAGAATCATGAAATTTTGCAAGAAGCTATGTCTTATAGCACAAGTAAAGGAAAAAATCCTAAAACTGTTTATTTGTAGTTACATCACATAAAAAATGGTCCAGTATAAGCTGACACTCACTAAGTACTAAAGTGCTTACTTATCGCGTGTCAGTTTATACTGGACTATGTTTATATTGTATTCCCGTGATTTACGAACTATTTACATACCTACAAGTAGTGTTCCATAGGACTCGAGCCTTTTTAGCCCGAATTTTAAAGCTCCGGAGCTCTTTTTAGAGCTGGCTTAATGGAATGGGTTTCGAAGAGCTAGTGGTTTTAATAAGGCCGTGGTTTTAAAAAAGGCTTCTTTGAAGAGTTTTAGCTTTTTTAAGGTTGTAGCCGCTGACCTTGTGACTTGTAAAAGTGCCCCTGAAAGTAGACCTACAGAATATATAATTTGTAATTGTAAGCCAGGAAGTAGAATGAAAGCAGCTGAAGAAATAGGTAGTTAGTTAGTTACCTACCTACATGGGTACGTAGGTAGGTAACTAACCAACCAACGTTTACGTTTGTCACAAACGTATAAAGTTTATTACTTAAAATGTTACTTGCTCCAAAATGGTACGAAATGAGATTTAGACATGACGGATCGGATATGAGCCAAAAACTCTTCGTGACATTTCAATAAACACTATCGTCATAACTAGTATGATTAAAAACCTATGCAAGTATTTTAATTGCACATTAATTTGCAAAATTAAAGTGCATACCACGTAACATATTCAGTTGTGTATTTCGGTTGCCGCTATACAACAAATACTTAAACTCAAAAAAATAAAGGGGCTCCCTTACGAAAAATGTATTTTATTGGCTAAATAAATATTTTTAAGTCTCAGTATTTTGACAAGGACTTTTAGCCTTTAAATATATAGCCTTTAGTAAGGTAACGAGCTCCGAGAGTCTAGGCTGCTAAATATAACTAGGCTTAGGGGCTAAAAAGCTTTATAGGCGAAAGCTTGAAGCCTGAAGCCTGGGCTGAAAAGCCCTCTAGGCGTCAAAATCGAGCCAGCTTTAAAAAAAAGAGCCAAAAGGCTAGAGTCCTTTGGAACACTACTTAAAAGTTTGTGAGGAACCCTCGGTGCGCGAGTCCGACTCGCACTTGACCGGCTTTTTTGTCAATTTCTCGAAAACTATAAATTTTGAAAACTTCGTTTTATTTTTCCCATAAAATATAAGTAATTATCTATGTCAGGAATTTTTCAGATTTTTCGGTTCATAAACTTCGGAGATAAGGGGGGGTCAATTTTTTTAAATTTTAGGTTATAAATGAAAAAGTACGTCACGGAAAATTATATAAAAAATAGTTTTGAAATGTGCAGATTGAGCCCTTTCATGTGACACCCCATTTGCTGTAATCAAATCAACACTCACAACAACAATCACTTTAATTTTTCAACCCCCCATTCTAGACCCCTTTTCAATTATTTATAAAATTAATTTCATTTTTTTTTACTAAAAACAGATGCGGGCAAGCAAGTTATACAACTATGCCAAATTTCAGTCAGACAGACAGACAACGAAGTCTCACCATAAGAGTTCCTCTTTTACCATTTTGGTACGGAACCCTAAAAATCGAACATGGCCGTCATATTTTATTTTAGTACTAGAGAGCTTAATTTATATTTATTTAGCAGTGTTCCACTTTTGCTATACAAACGAAACTTGGGGATGGTGTGGGTCAGATGTTGGGATACAAATTTAAAAACCCGGTGTTTGTGCCACCAAAGAAAATCGTGAAACAGACTGTTAAAATTCTTAAATTTCCTTATTTTTTAACAGGAAATTGTTAGGGAGATCTTGTTTTTTGACATAGTTACTCTAAGTCAATGAAATCGTCAGTTTATTGATTTGGAGAAAAAAAAATAAAACAATAGGGTTAATTTAGTGGTGTAGCCCCCTAGGGGGTAGTAGAGGGAGGCACTTAAATCGTGTCTAGGCTGAGCCAGGAATCCCTGTATTACAGAGCCGAGTACCAGTATGTTAGTCATATGCCCATATACGAGTAGGCTAGAGCCGGATTAGGAACATGTCCCGTGACATGCGCAGGAGTCGCACACGCACGGCGACGTGCTGTGTGCCGTTACCGCAAGCCATTGCCGCGTACCGTCACGACACATTACATATTGATTGCGTTACTTCAGCCGTTTGGTAACATTACTTAACGAGAAAATACTGTTAAGTTTTGGACTTGCTTGCAATATAAATATATAGAAGCCATACAAATAGATCATTTAACATTTCTGTGCGGATGTGGGCTTAGGGCTAGTTAACAAGAAAATACGCCGAGCGCACTCAGTTCGCCAATTCTCGTATAAGTTTAGATGAAATATCAACTGCATCCTTTTTGATGACATATCTCGCATGTAAATTTATCATGATAGGCATGAACATCGGGAGTCTGACTATTAAAAGCTGTCGAAATACGCGATTTTGATTATTTTTTTTTATTTATCTGTCCAAAACCGGCAGTGTGTGACAGGACAAGTGGTTCCTTAAATATGCTAAGACTAACACTCCCCGTTAAACTGATTGTATGATTTAAATATGACTCATATAAGTCACGAAACTAGCTTAAACAATCTTAATTCAATACGTAGGCAGACATGACGTAAGCCTTTCTGGTAAAAGGCAAGACAAGACCATTAAATCTGACTTTAATTATATGGATTTATTTTTCTGTTAAAATTTGCTTCGGGGAGCCCTAAGGAGTGTCGTGGTCGTGAGCACGAGACGTGCGCGGGCGCAGGCGATGGAGGGGAAGGGGGGGTTGAGTCCCGCGGACGCTCGGGTTCATTACCCGCTCGTTCGATCGCGCACTATCCACAATGGGGGCCATACCATCGCAGGGCACGATATACCACCGCCGAGAAATAAATCTAATAAGATTCTTTATTCCTCTATTCATGTTAACATATTCTTTATTACTCTATTTATGTAATATTTAAAGAGAATATTCTGGCAAAATAAACAACGAAATAGAGAGATAAACTTAGTTAGCTTAGAAAAATTATATAATTGAAAAAGTTTCAATTTAAAACCCGACTGGCGTTTAGACACCCTTACAATTTTTATATAGCTTATGACACACCTATGTTTTCGACGAATCATATGACACCCTCATTAATCAAAATAGTTTAGGAGCTAAAGTGAAACATTCGATTTTAGGTCACATAATACATACATACAACAAAAACAATCTACAGGGTGACCTCGAATTGGTAATACAAAATACTTGATTATGATTCAGTTAATCACTAATAGTGTATTGCATTAACTCAGTTGTTAAAGTTAGCTTTCCTTAATTATCGTTAATTTTCTAACAAAACAAAATAATAAAAATAATTTAAAATCCCAAGTGTGGTTAACCTACATGGCGTCATGCATATCTGTCGTACAGACAAGGAAATTGATTCTCGCACCATTTTGTACTCTGTCACAACAACGACGGAGATAATGACAGTGGACATTCAACGTGACGCACTGCCACCCAAAGCGACAAGGAACAAAATGTGTCTCAATTTCCATTCCTGTATCTATCACTCGATGTTATTAATAAACTAGGTGCTGATATCCATCCAACCCTTTAGTTTTAAGTAGGTACCCTAATAAATTATCTGATAAAGTGAATAACTGAATAATGAGTGAATTATTAAAAATAATTTATTGTTGAATAACGTACAGTACAAAATACAAAATTGTAAAACTTAAACAACTTTTAAAATGTGCTCAAAATGACCCCCGCCTTCTTGGATACATAACTCTGCCCGTCGCCTATGATTGTCTTTCAATCTGTGGAGAACAAATTCATTGGTTTTTACATTATTAAATGCCTCAACTATCTTTTGGCGAAGTTCACCCACAGTATCTGTTTCCCGTGCGTACACTCTCCTTTTTATTTCGCCCCACAAAAAGAAGTCGAGAGGTGTGAGATCAGGGCTTCTAGGAGCCCAAGCGACTGGGCCACAGCGTCCAATCCATCTCCCAGGGAACTCTTGGTCCAAGTAGCTTCGCACACGCAGGGAAAAATGAGCTGGTGCCCCATCCTGCTGGTAATACAGAGCCTCCAAATTTTGCTGCGGCACCTCTCGTAGCAATACCGGTAACACATTTCTCAGGAATTCTTCATATTTCGGTCCATTTAAATTTCTTTCAATGAAATGAGGACCAATCAAACAGTCGTTCAGTATTCCTGCCCAAACATTTACCGAGAAACGTGTCTGGTAGGAGTCCCTGCGAGTTACGTGAGGATTTGCTTCACGATCAGACCACCAGTGTTCATTGTGAACGTTGAACATGCCTACTCTTGTAAATGTTGCCTCGTCGGTCCATAAAATGTTCAAGTGTAGATTTTGCAGCAGCCAACGACAAAATTGCACTCTTCTAGGATAATCGGCTAATATGATATCCTGCACCCTTTGGAATTTAAACGGATACTTTCCTTCAGCATTCAGTAATCGCCAAATAAACCATTGGCTCGTTCCGAATCTTGCGGCAGCGTCCCTTGAGCTCGCCTCTGGGTGGTGGCTAAAATAATCGAGAAAACGTCTCCGAAACGTCTGCGAGTACCGCGGCCGCCGGCCCGGAGCTTGAGCGTGCACTGGGACAGTAAACTGTCCAAAATCTCTTAAGTTTTGGACAATGGAGTTTATTAGAACACGAGTAGGAGTTGGGCAGTCAGGGTGTCGTTCATGAAACAATGCTTGAGTTCGTACGGTACTTCGTGACGTAAAATAAAAAGATAACATATCCATTCGCTGAATATTCGTATAAGGATAAGCTCGGGGCATTTTGTTTAATTACTATCTTAATTAAATACGAAAATTCTTACTTTCTTTGACAAGACAAGTGACAATTTACTAATCAAGATACGCTATTATCATAAATGATGTGTCAGATAACGAACCAAAGAGGAAAGTGTTCATTTGAAATACTTTAAACCTCTTTCATTTTAAAGGTAATGGTAGGGTAACCAATTTAAGCAAAAAAAAATGGGATAATTAGAAAACTTAAAAAAAAGTACTTATGTTTTAAAATTAAGCGTGAGACCTCGTAGAAGCGATTGGTTTAGGGAAGCTCTCTGTAGTACTTTGAATTTGTATTACCAATTCGAGGTCACCCTGTATAGCAATCCACTGCTGGACATAGGCCTCTAACATGGCTCGCCAACCGGCTCGATCCTGGGACTCCCTCATCCAACCGCTCCCATAGCAAACCTCCTCACGTCGTCCGTCCATCTATTGGTGGTCTACCTACACTGCATTTGCCCGTGCGTGGTCCACAGCCGATCTGGTCCATCGAACATCCATTCTTTGACATATTTTGTGATGAGCCCACTGCGACTTCAGCTTACTAGCCTTCCGAGCAATGTGGACCACCTTAGTCCTATGACTGATAACTTCGTACATACATACACAGACTGTTATAATAATCATTACCCTCCTTTTAGCTTCGCTCAGTCGGGTAAAAACAATGAACAGACCCCAAGAAAATTAAAAAGTAACTCCTTTTAGCTGAAGTTGGTTTATGGTTTAAAATATTGTGGGAGGCTGGCTTCAGTTTGACTGACCTAGAAAGATATTGACCTAGAAGAGTTAAAAGACTTCTCAATTAATAAGAAACTATAGAGTATATCGAGCTAACCGCAAGCAATGCCGCGGCCAAATCATAGCGCCGTAGGCACTTACTTATAGAAATAATCGCGTATATAAGGAAAATTACGCGGAATCTAGGATGTTTTAAATTTACCGCAAGCAACGCCGCACGAAATTCATAGTATATTGTTTACTTAAACCATCACAAAAGTATCAGAATTATATCGTCAAAAGAATAATTCAACGGTAGCGTGCTATTGCGATAATCGCAAAGATAAGTAAAATCACGCGCGGACTTTAGCTAGCTTGCAAAACCTAGTCCGCACACCACTTACTAAACCATTTTGGCATACTCTGCGATCGGCGCTTGTTAGTCGCAATCACGTCATACAGCGTCAACAGCTCCCGGATTTTAATTCAAAATGACGGTTTGCGCAATAAATGGGTGCGACAATGCTTCTCATAAATTAAATAAACATGGTAAAATCCACTCGAAATCACTTCGTTTTAACTTGTCATTTTACGTAAAAAATTCAACAAAATACCATATTTCTCTCGCGACTCTGACCGTTTAATAAAGGCAAGCCCGAGGAGAGGATTTGTTACTAGTCATGGCACACTCCAACTGGCCGGTGAAGGCAAGCGGAGGTGAGGAACAGGGACTTCCCTCAGGAGTCGGGAGCACACAGGTCCTTAGTTTCGCTAATCACCAACAGCTAGCCACAAGCCGTCCTGCGGTGATCGACTGCACAGGAAGCATAGTGGACGATGGAGTCGTCACGTCCCGATTTAAAATCAATTTTATATCATTTTTGTTTTATCTTTATTGTTTTTACCTTATATATTAAACTGTGCGAATGTGTGCGAAAAAAAAAGTATTCCTTTATAAATACCTAGTTTATCCGACTACCCACTTCTGCAAAAATTAGGATAATAGTAATCCGGATGTAGATCGATCTATAAAAAAAACTTTCGAGAAATATGTGTAGTGACCACGGGTAGTGACGATATAAAATGCCTTAGGCAAATAAAATACGAGAATGCGAGAATATAATTCAAGCGTTTTAATAACGGTGTCGTACTTGCGCTGCTGTGTCTTACCTATTATTTTTAGTATTATTACGCACATTCAGTTACAAAGTAAGACCCCACAAACAAAAGACGTTTACAGCCTGAAAATATTTGGTCCCACCACGCTCTCTGCTTGCCACACTGTATGCCTTTCACCTCGCGGAAGCGAAAAGATGTATGTATTGAGTTCGATCTAAATAAGTAGGTACAAATTAGTTCTCTATTTAGCCAAGTGAACAAACAGTTTAACAGATGTTTTAATGAGGCCTGAATATGAAAAGAGTTCAAATACGAACGTTGACACCAATTGCAAAAGAAATACTTCTTCGAGCCAGTCAACTCAGAAATCTTCAGAGTTGACTGGCTCGAAAAATTTCCAGTCTTTTTTTTATTTGCATCTTTTAAATTATAAAGATCTAAGGCCAATATTCAAAAAGTCTTTTGAAATAATTTGTAAGTTTGTACGGAAAAAGTACCTACAGAGCTAGGTAGGTAGAGGTAGGTAGTACAGACTACCTACGTAATCGGGAGTCCGAAAATATCCTAACTGAAATTATAATCCACCCTAACAGGTCAGGGATCAATATTTTTTGTAATCCTTTTGCTATATGAATAAAAGCTGTGCGTGCGTGGGTCGTCGGGAAATTATACAAATGTTGAGCGTTACCTGTGGGTAGCGCCTATAAGGTCAGCCTTGCACCCACACTCGCCTTATACGTATCATAGTATTAAACACGATTGCATACCAAATGGCAACAATACCATATGCGACATTTGCTTGCCAAACTAAAACAAACTCTAGCCGGTCATTTATAAAGGCAAAACTTCGTTAACCTTTGAAGTTTCTTTTTCACTATTTAATGCTGGAGAGCTTAGTTTGCAACATTCACCTTTACCTAATCAGGCAAGCGGATTTTAGAACGGCTGCTGTAGTGGGCGACAATTGTGAGTGGCGGAAAATATTTTCTACATAATCCTTTACAAATTCTCCATATTTAGTGGTTATGATTATGTCTATGTATAAGTATATACGTATGTCACGTATGTGGGACAGCAGGAGAGGTGTTCCACTTCAGCTGCTTAATCGATTGGACCGTTTTAGACCGATTTTATTAATTATTCATATTACTAAAAAAAAGTGAAATGTTCTATTCTTTTCATTTTTGCCATCATTAATCTCTGGTATTACAACATATTCACATTATTCTAATTAGAAATAAACCCGCGTAGTCCACCCACAAACAGTGAAATTTGACATTTCGAGGACCTCACGCTACACAACTCTAGCGGCGAATTCACACACGATAGCCCTCATTGAGCAAATACTCCTTTAAATAAATAGACCCTATCCCTCTGCGTTCACTAGGAGTACGGGCCCCTTCCCACTTAGCGTCGTTCGAGCGTCGTTCGAGCGTCGCGGGACGCCGACGCTCGAACGACGCTAATTGGGAAGGGGCCCTACGTGATAATTTAAATATTCAAAATAGCATAGCAGAGTGAAAAAACCGGTCAAGTGCGAGTCAAATGCGCGCACCGAGGGTTCCGTATTTAAGATAATAAATAAAGATAAATCAAAAAAAGAGAATAAGATAAATATAGATTTGCGTTTTCTTAACGTGTTAAAGTATATTTGTTTTGAGTGTCTTCATTGGCTATTAAGATTTTACGCTATATTGGAATTCAAAGCAGGTACCATTCTATCCAATAGATTGCATACGCATTTTATTACACTAAGTAACTCTATTTTATGTACTTTAATTGTATGCAATAAGGTCCAGTTTGACTTGCCTAAATTTTAGTACAGACCTTAAAAGTTATTTGTCAATTTCTCGAAAACTGTAAATTTTGAACACTTTTCTTTTCTTCTTTTATTTTTCCATTAAATTCTCTTTTCAATTATTTATGAAATTAATTTCATATTTTTCTACTAAAAACACATGCGGGCAAGCAAGTTATACAGCTATATTAAATTTCAAGTTGATAGCTTGTGTAGTTGCTGAGAAAAACTGCTGTGAATGTGAAATTAAAGAAAATATCAGAAAAATTACGAAAATTTTTGTATTCAGTGTCTGATTGCGCGAAATCTTTAAGTTATATCACTTTTGTGTCTTTAAACTATTGATATGTGTCAAGGATTATTTCTTGCAAAATCACTTATCACTTTGCTTAGAAAAATCTCTTCCAAAAATCAAACTACTTTTAGAGATTCTTTGTCTAAGGTTCCACTTAATTAATTTAATCTAATTTGACAATAGATAGCTGGTGCAAAGTTCATCTTATAGTGCGGTTTCTATGCAAGTACTTATTCTGTGCAAAATGACAAGCCGAGCTACAAGCTGAATTATTTAGTCTGTGGGCCGTGTTGTACACAAAACTCACACGAAAGTAAATCTTGTACGGTTAAAGTCTTGCTACACGGGATCTATATATGTCTATGGTTTTTTTCTAGTGGTTTGTTAGTTCATGTTGCCAATTTGACTCCGGAATAATTTTTCGAAAATCCCTTTTGTCTTGCAATAATATCTCTACAATATAAAACCTGCAACTACCGAAACAGAGTTTATCTGTTAAAAACCGCTAAGCTGTAATCGGTATTAAAAATTCAGATGTGTCTACAGTAACCGGTAAAATAAGAGCAACACTAACAGGACTCTATAGTCTATAGTTAACATGGCGGGTAATGAAAGTGACAGGTTTGTAATTGTAAATAAAAGGGATAGCTATTTTTTTGTTTTTTACCAGTCTTCAAAACTGTATTTTTGTTTAGAATTTTAATACCAAGTTATTTTTCTTTAATTATTTTAACACTAATAAAATAAAACTAGCATTTTTGTCCATATAATGACAATTGAACATTGTTTTACAGCGATCTAAAGCCATCGAGTGTCGCAATCATACGAGAAGTTTACGATAGTGAAAATGCACATATCAAATTTGAAATGGAACTGGAAAGAGCACTTGAGGCCGGCGTGAGCATTATCGTTATAGAGCCAGAGTCCCTTGGTGAAGAAACGGCACGTTGGATTTATGTAGGCAATCTATTGCATAAAGTCTCCTTGTACAGCGGTCTTTGTGGTATTGCTTCTGGTAAATAATCTAGTTTCCTTTTACCTTTACATTGTAGTTATTATCCTGTTCGCGTCCACAAGACGCGTAGTGAAGTCAAAATGGACAGTAGCAACCCGTTAAGAACACCTTGCAGAATAATGATGTTCCTTTTATAGTCGCCGCGCGCATAATTGTTCGTTATCTACCACAAAAAATACCTTCAGCAGTTCCTTAATGCATTATATATTGCAGACTTCAAGTTAGATAGAAAATGTATGTACAAATATATATATGCCCCTAGAGCTGTTGTTGTGCTGCAAATACACCCAATTGAGCTAAGTTACTCCGAATTATAATACAACCCTAACCTAACCTAACTACAGGTATTAATGGAAAACTCACAAGTTGTCTGACTCAGCTAAGTACCAGTATATAAGGAATTTTATCACAATTCATAGGGAATGTCATAGTAAAACATTAAAAACAAGACTTAATCACATGTTCCCATTATATTTACCTTGACATATCAACCATGTTGCAACCGGCCAGGACCGGCTGATAGATAATAACTAGGGTTTAGAGTTTTCATAGCATGGTAAGATGAAAGCGAGCTATAGAGTCAACATGAACATTAAAATTCAACTCCTACTCATCCATTTATTTAATTCTAAAATGGTTTATTAATCATCCTGATTTAAAGCTCCTTAGTAATGAAAGATTAAATTTGCAAATAAAATGAACTATTTTCAGCTAAGCCCAATTTTAGCTTGATCGGACACCAGGAAGTGATTCTAATTCAGCTTACAGGATTTGACGTAATCAAACTAACATATGTACAAACATTGCAAGTTAAATAAAAGCTTGTAATAAATAAAGCTATGAGTTTGTAATAATAAGAGATTTTTTGACTTATAATTTTAAGCTTTAATCAGGAAGATTAAAAATACATATTAGAATTAAATAAATGAAAACGAAAATTAGTCACACATTCATATGGTTAATTTTCGTTACACAAAAATGGAATTCGTTTGTTTCCATAATTGAGCTCGTAATGTCGCTTAACTATGTACAATATTTTTACAAATTACCCTTATATATGGCTACTGTCCAGTGGGGCAATTCTGCCAGTGTAAAAGTGGGATGTTTTTCCAAAAGCAGATGCTGATTCATCAGTTGGGAGATCTAAAATTAAATAGATTATTTAAACACCTATGACTAAAAATACTAAAACTAAAATGACAATATACTAATTGTCTAGTGTCACACAATGTCATGCCACAATGTTAATATAAATTAATTTAATTACTTCATTTAAATTCTTATATTAAAATTGTTTATTTAAATGCCTAAATTGCCTGTGATGTCATCCACGTAGAAAGCGATTATCGCTATTCCCTCGGAAACTGTAAATTTTCCCAGTATAAATTTAAAAAAAATGATCCTTCCCTTTCTGGGAAGGATCATTTTTTTTTTTTTTATCTATCCCCATACCAAATTTCATCAAAATCACTGATTGGTTTAACAGTTTAGCCATGATAGGGAACTTGTAGTATCAGTAGATCATAATGTTTTTATCAGGCCTCTTTAACTTTTTCTCCATAATTTTTTTATGGAATCAAGATACACAGATTTTTACGACAATTTTTTTTCACATGAATAAATAGTCAAGACTCCTGAATTTTATAAATTAATCAAAACATACAACATATATTTTTTTATTAAAATTGACTGATATTTTTCCCTAACTTTCCTTAAGATGTAATAGGTCGAGGCAAAAGTATTTTCGTATTTGGACCGTATAAGTTGTAATCAAACCTCTTCGTCTATACTAAGTGTACCTGGCTGGTTTTAATACCATTGAAAGTCAACAGTCTGAAATACAATAAAATTTAAAAAAAGAACTGGTTCCCGGCATTTTTAATTGTTTTTGAGCTATAAAAATGGACGTGTGTGACAAAGAAATTCGGTACATTTTAAAGTTTTATTACAAAAAAGGCAAAAATGCGACTAATGCCGCGAATAAAATTTGTGCGGTTTATGGACCTAATGCGGTATCAATAAGAGTAGCGCAATTGTGGTTTAAGCGTTTTAAGTCTGGAAATTTTAGTGTGAAAGATGAGGTTCGCTCTGGACGCCCTGTTACTGATAAAATAACGCCAGACCGCACTCATCTATTGCCACCCAGCCAAAATTGAGAGCTTGGCTGGGATGTGTTGATGCATCCACCGTATAGCCCCGACCTTGCTCCATCGGATTTCCACCTGTTTCGGTCACTTCAGAATTCTTTAGGAAGCAAAGTTAATATCAAGAGAACACTGTCAAAACTACCTGTCAAATTTTTTTAATCAAAAATCTCAGAATTTCTACAGCAATGGAATCATGGCACTACCCACAAGATAGCAACAAGTCATCGATCAAAACGGCATGTACATATTATAAATAAATAAAAAAATATAACTTGAAAAATTGTTTTTCCTTTGTACGAAAAATACGAAAATACTTTTGCCCCGACCTAATATTATTCATTTGGAAATTCGATATTTTTAACTGGTCAGTGAAAATTTTCAGGTATGACGTGGAGTTCTTTAGCATGTGCGCCGTTTGGCGTTGCATCTGTCCTCTGTGCTGGCTGCTATACTCTTGCATGGCAATGGGACCCATGCTGCAAGTACCAAGAAGAGAAAAATCGACTTCATCTGTCTACTCTACCTGTTTTGAATGACTTAACATCCACATCACCTATAGTGCTTGTGCGCACAGACAATAGGCGAAAAATATATTTACATAGTTCAGTTGCCGTAGCTGCTGCTGCAGTCTGCTTATGGAGGCTGTACCATACCTTTAAATAAAATAATTGAGGTAGCATGAAGCATAGCTCTATGCCAATTTAAGCTTGAATAAGTTAACAAAATGTTCTCAATTATGATGTATGTAGATAATATTTGAAGCTTACTAGTGATTAGTGTATCATTTATATTTAATTGTAGGAAGCAGAGTGTATAAAAATATTACAATAATAGTTTTAGATAGAAGAAAAGCCTGTAAAAATATATTTTCTTTATATAGATAACTAATTTAAACACATTTTAATGAAATCAGATTACACTTTCAGTGTGTGTGATAATATTGATGATAATACATGTCAAATATATCAAGATTTGAATTGTAATGCATTTGTACTTCCAGTATATGCTCTTTTTCACATTTATTGTCTTATCCGTGTCATGCGTACTGAAAGGTAACTTCTAATAAGAAAGATAATTTGTTGGCAAGAAAATGACCAGTTTTCATGCAATAAAAAATATGTTATAGAGGCATTTATTTAATTTTAATTTACTTTCGTTATACCTAATATAAATTACATGTCATACCTTTCCAAGGCAAGCATGAAATAGAAAACTATCCGCAGTTTTTTGGTGTAGTATAAAGGCCCCAGTACACGATGGCCCATCATGGGCCAGCGTAAGAGATGCATTTAGACGTTAGAGCGAGAAACAGTGTTCTTGTTCTCACTCTGACGCATTACTTCGTCCCTTGCGCTGGCCCATCATGGGCCATCGACAATAATATATATTATAGCTGCGTGTGTAGTCTGTCAAGTAGTAAGGAAAATATATCGTAATATACCGACCTATAATATATATTATAGCTCCGTGTGTGACGCGCTTTATGTGAAAAAAAGCCGGTCAAGTGCGAGTCGGACTCGCGCACCGAGGGTTCCGCACAAACAATAAGGCATGTAAATAGTTCGTAAATCACGGGAATACGATATAAACAAGGTCCAGTATAAACTGACACGCAATAAGTATGCACTTTCGTACTTAGTGAGTGTCAGTTTATACTGGACTTGTTTTTTATGTGATGTAACTACAAATTAACGGTTTTAAAATCGAGATCATGATCGGTTCATTTTTGTCGCAGGAATTCTCAATACCTACTACCTACTAGTGAAAAAAAACTCACTTGTAGATATTTTTATCACTTACTACCTAACACACCTTCATAATTATTATACATGCAATACAATAAGCCTACAGTAATTAAAATGTCCGTAATCTGTACAATTCCAAAATATGGGTTCCACGGATTTTGCTTACATAATCTCGTCTGTCAAGGTGTTTCGGCAGAAGAAGCCTTGGCAGCCTTATATATTCCTGAAATGAGGGTTCATACCTACCGACTGGAATTGGTTTCATGGTGGTATCAGATGGGTATATTTAGGGGTCCCGATGGTCACCTTTGAGAGCGTCTGCCAAGCACTTCCGGCAAAAAAAATACAGGCAGATTTCGCTTTTCTGTATCTACCAGTAAATTTCTAACTGATGCCATTTTAGTATCAGATGGGTTAAGTAACACCCCCTTTTTCGCACCGGAAATAGCTTTCTTTTTTTTACTTTCGGCAAGTTCCGCCGTGGCAGACTATTAAATTAGGACTTTGCATCACTTTTATGGGAAACCATTGTGCATTTCATCGCGGTATCAAGTCGGTACGAAATTTTGCAGTCGGCTCTCCTACCAATAGGCTTATAGGTATCCACTGTTTGAATATTGGGAACGGGTTTTAGAAAAGCTGAAACAAATTAGGATTTACAGTATAAATAACTTGTAATTAAATATCACTGAATTTATTAAGCACTTAATTTATTTACCCTCATTTATAATAATTATTTAACAATAACATTCCAGTTAACTTCATGCCGAATAGGTGGTACCTAAGGACCATTTAAAACCTTAACAAAAGAATTCAATTCGATTCACATGTTGAATTGTGTTGTTCTCGTTAGTGAACAAATTAAAATGGATTTGGTATTACAAAATCATAATTGTTTTAAATTGGAATTAAATTCAAAGTGTTTTACACCATATTGACAGCGATTAGTTGCATACGCCATTATCAAGAGAAGCCTTCAAACTTGCGATAAGAAGTCATGCAGACAGTTCTTTAATTAGTCATGCTCCCTTCGACCGCGTGCCGTGCATTTTATTTTACAGCTACCACTGGTCACTTTGTACCTTGGCCAGAGTAGCGAATTATTCGAAATAGGGGGCGCCACTGCCTATGTCAAAAAAAATTGTCTGTATGCCAACTAAAGTATTCTTGTATGAAAAAAAATTGTGCAATTGACGCGCTAGAATTAGGGTAGACAAAACCTAGACTATACCGCTTTGATAAACCCATAAGTCTTCAGGTCATGGCACACGAAACTGTCAATAATCTCGGTTCAAAATAACTATTTAGAATATCTTAATGAAATTAAATTAACTCTTACCGTCACAAAATAAAAAAAACTGAAATCTAGCCTTATTGGATTTCACCTGCTTACACAATGTTACCTAAATAAAAATTACAAATTTCACCTTAATTAAGGGTTAACTAAATATAACACTAAAAGATTAACATAAGCCCCTACCTGATACTGATTAAGCATTTGTATAAAACTAAATATCTATATCAATTAGACTAGCAGTGATAGTCTAAATTGTGATTTATGGACTCTCCTAAGTATACCCTTCAATGTAACTCAGAAACATCATCTTTTAATCATTTTAATCTACCCATCCCCTTGTCAGGCCCAAGTCTAATATCCTCGCAAGTCTACTCTCATGTAAGTAGTAAAAATTACCTCTGTTTAACCTTTTAAACGCCCCAGTCCGCAATACACGACGGCAGGTTTTCGTGCAGCCGACAGCTAAACTGTCAGCGAGTGGTTCTATAGATACTTCATATATTATGTGTCTGCGTATGATGACATGGCCTCTGGCACACATAAAATTCCAGTCGACCGTGAAGTTGAAAAGGTTAAAAAAACTCCATAAATATTGTAACTAAAGGTTGGTTTTAACTGCTCTTCTACGCATGAACCAGTAGTAAACTGATGGTGTGTTATGTCTTAAAAATATGGCTACTTTTGGCAGAAACTGACTGATCACCAAGTCATTCTCTTTATTGACTACCATATCCATAATTTTGTCTGCCACATAATCTGCTGTGAATCCCTGTGAAGTTGATTTATCCATGACTGAAAAAATAAACAATAAACATGAATAGTAAAATGACTAATATGTAATTACAGAAATACAATTTATTTTAATAATATTTCTTTACCTGCATGTTTACCACCACTACCAGTCAAGGCATTTAAGGAAACTGCAGTTTGAACATAACCTGGGCTTACAACTGACACATTGACTTTGTGCTGATGCAGTTCAGCACGCAATGCATCACCAAATGCTTGCATGGCAAACTTAGAAGCAGCATATGCTGAGCGCTCAGGGATTGCAATCAGTCCTTGAACCGAGCTTATAAATACAATGTGCCCACTTTTCTGCTCAACCATTTGTGGTAAAATTGCTGAAAAATTAGTTTTATATTATGTTTATATAATCTACAAATAAAATACTTTTTGTAAAATAATTATGGCTTAGTGCAAAAGTCATAACTACATAATTTGAGTTAATGAATATAAGATAGCAAAAATGTATTAATTGCATTGGCATTTATAGTTCAATCAATGATTTCTTGCGGTAGACCAAAGACTACTATTATACATACAGAGATAGACAGGCAACTCGACCTATTTTTTAAACCTTACTTACAGCGCCATCTAGTTTCAAGCTACCGAAACGTCTGTATAAATAACTATAAGCATACACCAAAGGTATACATATACGAGTTTAAATATACGTCTCGTGCCTATATAATGTGCTAATGGCCAAATAGTAGAAAAAATAAATCTCTATTTAGGCTAGGTATAGCTTATAAAATAGCTAGTAAAATCTGTGCTAGAGATGGCTCTGCTATCAATGAAAATTGTCTTGATCTAACTTGCCATAGCATGCAGTATACTGATGAATTAACTCTTCTATACTAACCAATATGAAATCAGCAATTAAATACCTTTAGTTAAACAAACAGGACCAAAATAGTTGATGTACATTATTTGTTTGTCAACTTCAAACTTAGTGTATAGAATTGAATCTCGGTGGGAGACCCCTCCATTGTTTATGAGGATGTCCACATGACCACAAGTATTGTTCACTTCCTTCACAAAGCCCTCCAGGCTCTCAAGATCAGCAAGATCCAAACGCAGCACTACAGGGTCATGAGTAGCTATTGCCTGTTTGCCAGAAATATAATATACAGAGTGAACCACTTACAAATTCAATATTCATTTTAAATTTCAAGGGTGATCTAAGTGATGTGAACTATGACTTGGATTTTAAATTTTGGAACTTTAATATTGTATTAGGTATGGTGTTATTAAGAAAATAATTTGTCTTACCAACTTCTTGGAAATCAGGTCTGATTTCACTCTGTTTAGTTCAGGTTCCCTCCTCGCAGCCAGAATAACTTTACTCCCTTGATCAAAGAAAGCATGAGCCAAAGCCTCTCCTATGCCAGAACTAGCCCCTGTTATAAGGACCACCTAAAATTGTAAATGTAAAATGTAAAACATCCAAAACTATAAAGCTAGAGAAAGTAAGGAGTATGGATTAGGGAGTTTTTTATCAATGCACTGTCACACAATCACTGTATTGACTTAATTTTAGTGAGATTTGAATACTCTAGATGTTACATTGATAGATAATGCATAAAATAAGTAATAATATACCTGTATGAAAGTACATATAGAATTTAAAAATACTGGGCAAGTGCGAGTCGGACTCGCGTACTGAGGGTTCCGTATGTACACATTTGGCTGGTTTTTAGTATTTGTTGTTATTCTTGGTTTGTTCTATAATCATACCAAATTTGACGCTTGTTACCGTTTTTACGATACAACCGAAATAAAAATATGTTGAAAAAAAAAACGTTTCTTGTATGGGGACCCCCTTTATTAATATTTTTTTATTTGATAGTAAATCCGCCGTAATAACACATATTCCGAAAAAAAAAGTCAACCCGCTATCTATTACGGTTCAAAAAATACAGCTCTTTATAGTTAGGACAGACAGACAGACAGACAGACAGACAGACAGATAGACAGACAGACAGACAGACGGACGGACAGCGTAGGCTTATTTAATAGGGTCCCGTTGGGCGCCCTTCGGGTACGGAACCCTAAAAAGTATGCTTAGCAAACCTTACGATATTTTAAAAATTTAAATCAGTATTCAATGAATTTTTTGTAGGAAAATGCACTATACAATAAAAAAAAATATTTTCCTGTAACAACTTGCCTTTCCTTGTAATGTAGCCCTCAGCTTTTTATGCGACATTCGGTTATAAAGCTTACATATAGTGATGCACAATGCCAATGGCAACCCGAAATATTTGAAATACCAAATTATTCCACCGTAACTATGGGATTTCATTTTGCTTTTGAGTTTATGTACATAAATAATCTAAGGCTCCAAAGCCACAGATTATAAGGGTATGTCTAAAGACATAAGATCTTTGACGACTTTGACTTTAGCTATGTTCACACCGGTGCGTTTTCATGTTCATCTTGCGCTTCAACTTTCATTCGTCTTGCGTCAAGCGAATGTAATACGAGGGTGACACTAAATCTTCAATAAAATCCAATGTTTTGACTTTATCTTCCGCCATTTTATTTGCAAAATGTTGCACGTCAACCCAACGGTGACGGATCAGCGTGCGCTATGGGCATACGCTGCTGTCAAACCAGTTTGAACGCATGCGTTATTACATGCGCTGTGGTTGCAGAGCCATGCATCAGAGGAAAACGCAAGATGTACGTGAAAGCGCACAGGTGTAGACATAGCTATAGCTTTTGACCCACATGCCCAACCACAGATTATAAGGAAGGGTACCTATGTCACAGAACTATAAAGCGCGTCACAGACGGAGCCTTAATATACAGGATGCCAGGATATTCGATACATTCCTTTTACGGAAGCATAGTAGAGCTCATTTGGAGCAAACTAGGTCATGTAGTACCCTAGCCGAAAATTATTAGTTTCTGAGATATTTGAGATTTTAGTTATATTTTGAAATCGCGGAACATGTTCGAAAAAAAAAGATATAAAGAAATAATTTGCCTTCTTTAATGCACTTTAATGTATTTTCTGAAAGCTAAAATGTCAGCGATTTCATGTAATGACAAAAACCTAATCATATAATGCTACTTGTCATGTTATTTAATAAAACTCCAATAAAAAGACACAAAAAAGTAATTACTTCATTAAAAGACAATGTTTTTTTTTTAAATAAATGTATGACATGCAGCGTACAAATCACTGGAAAAACTTCCTTGGTTTACTATCTATCTAATGAGGTACAATAGTTACCAAAAAAGATTAAATATTCAAAATAAGCAAGTACTAATTAAAACTAAGAAGTACATTTCTTACGAACTTCCATTACTCTTGTACCTGGTACGAACTCTTCAGAAATCAGTATTTATCTTCAGATGCATACTTCAATGGCCGATATTATTGCAAAAAAGAACTGAACTTAATTAATTAAAAGATAATTAAGAAAGAGTAAGTAATTATACGCCGTCAAAAATGGATACTTGTAGATTAACTCATCTTTAGGGAATCAACCTACTGATTTTCAACCGTCACGGTCAAGTAAGTAATAATTTTCGGCTAGGGTACTACATGACCTAATTTTCTCCAAATAAGCTCTACTATGCCTCCTTAAAGCGCACGCTGATCCGTCACCGTTGGGTTGACGTGCAACATTTTGCAAATAAAATGGCGGAAGATAAAGTCAAAACATTGGATTTTATTGAAGATTCAGTGTCACCCTCGTATTACATGCGCTTGACACAAGACGAATTGAAAATTGAAAGCGCAAGATGAACATGAAAGCGCACTGGTGTGGACATAGCTATAGTCAAGCAAAGAACACAAAATAAGTACTTGCATAGAAACCAGACTATAAGAAACAACAAAAGACGTATGTTTGACCTTTTTCTATTTATGGCATTCGTAACGAGTTAGAAAGAAATGTCGTTATAGGTATTCTTTTGTTATCCTTCATGTTGTCACAAGGTTTAAAAACGTCAAATGTCAATGTCAGCGAAGATACCCCTACACGTCACACGAACCTCTAGTACTACAAAATCAAAAAGTCGGTAGGTATTGCGAATAGTAAATTTTATGTCAGGGTGAGTTGGAGTGTGAAGTGGATGTGTATGTAGGACAGCGCGAGTGTCGTGTTTACATTCTCACGCTACCCACTTCCCTTCATTCACCTTGCATCCTCCTAGGCGGACTGCTAGGTAGGATAGTGAATGGCCCCCTTTAGGATATGAGTAAGCCTACGACACAGACGTTTTGTTGACGCCCGGTTACGATTTTTTACCGCCTTGAAATAAAACTTACGAGTAAGGGCGATCGCTAAAACAAGTGCGGATGCACGAAGTGGGCGCCTGCCCCGGACGTTTGTCAAAACGGACGTTTATGGCGTGGACAAAAATCTGTCGCACGTGCGTGGGCCAGAGTGCACTGCTCACACTATTCTTCAATACAGGCCCGCCAAGCGTGTTTTAGCGTACCCCCATCAATGGTACGCGTGAGAGATTTTTCTTCGCGATGTGATTTTATCGCGCACTGCTCAATTTCTAGCGCGACACAACGACACGATGACGAATACAAAATAGTTTCCTCAATAGTTTCCGTTGTGGCACTTGGCTACCTATTTATCAAACATTTTCGTTGCATCTCTGTTATTCATTCGGTTTGTTAAATGATCCCTTGTCCCTCAAGAACTATCATATAATCACTTCTAATATTGAACATGCATCGTAAAACTGCACAGTGCACACGATGCGATGCACAGATTCGCTGCCTGCAGTGACACAACTGCGCTCGCGTGGTTAGCAACAAGCGTCTACACGGTGTACAACGGGGTGTCCGACGTCCGACCCGACCGCGGTTGCCAACACGCGCCCGTCCACCAAAGGCGTTGAAAGGTCAAACGAAATTTGGTCGCACACCACCTTCTACACGGCCGCAAACCAGCAAGGTCACCTTCACAGACTAGGTACCTACTAAGAGATACTACGTCACGTTGGTGGAGAGTTTGTTTGCGCACCGTGTAGTAGCCGCTTAATACGAAAAATTGGGACGCTTACAACATTTTCTGAATTTTTTAGTTAGTATGGTAACATTGTTTCACGATTCCGTGATTATCTAAATGTTGAAATAATGTTTGATTTTTCCGGATCTAAGTATATTTTTATTAATTAACATAATGTATCAGTGAGTATAAGTCGATTTAATACAGCATAAAACAATTTACTTACGCATATACAACTTTTTCTACGGAACACAGGGAGTGTCGTTCAGATGCGCTGACCTTCGTTTTGATGCACAACGCACAACAAAGCATCAAATTGACGGCTGCCCCATTTTCACAACAATCTTTGGATTTGTTGTTATATTCGTGGAATGTATGCTTTATGATAAATTGCGAACGGATTAAATTTAATTCATTGTGCAAAGTGTTACGTATGTGGAAAGTAAAATGATAATGGCATCAGCGACTACGCAAACATCGTCTGGTGTGTGTAACAGTACGACAGCAACGACTTTCTTTTTACCTTCTAGGCTAATGTTAGTGCAACTGAGAACATAATTTACTCCAAACATTATATTCAAGATGAATGAGAGGGAAATCCCAAGTGTCCCTATTACAACATTGGCAGGAGTAGCCAGTTTGACGGATTGTAAGTACAGTAATGTAACCGTAATTTTAATATTTATGTGTGGGATCGTTGTTTTCTCAACTTAACCTTAAATTATGAAAACGCAGGGAATTCAATATTGGTTCATTGAGTGTATTTACAGTGTTTGCTAGTGTTTGTGTTTTAAATAACCTTTTTCTAAAATATCTTAATTTGGTAAGTGTGGACAGGAAAATGCACAATAATATCAGGTTTTCGTAACTTGCTAGTAGTTTTCTTCTGGTTTAGAATAATGTTTTCTTGCTTTCCTTGATGTTTCTTAGTAGAAACAAATACATACTGACTACCAAAAGTTACTTATAGTATAACATAATTCTTTAATGCTTAGTTGTAAATGATTTTTATCAAGAACCATAAATATAATGCATTTAAAAGAACCAGTTGAAATGTGTGACTTATCTAGAAAACATTCTTGTTCTACATCATTAACACTCACTGGCAGCAATATATTATGTGATTATGGCTAAGCAGGCTGTAGGATCGGTCTCTGACACCTTAAGCAGAGTTTTAAGTATGCAATTCGCTTTGATTTTGTGAATTTATGATGTAGTGTGTTTGTATTGTATGTATACATACATGGGTAAATTTCCAGGTGTTTCAACTGCCATCATTAGTGTTTTAAATATATTGATGAAATCGATGACACCTGCCTGCATCTTCTGATGTAAACAGAAGCAGAACCGGGGGTGTAGCTTCTATTAGCATCAGAAGTTATTGTAGTGTCATTGATTTCGTCAATATATTGAAAACACTAATGATGGGGGTTGAAATACCTGGAAATTTACCCACATGCATATAAAAGTATTTTTTCCCTAATTTGCACATGTGTTCCGACACAAATACAAGTGAAGCATGGAAACTTATATATATATATATATATATAGTGGTGACCAGATAATTAGGAATGCTTGTTTTTCCCATACAATTCCTTCAAATATGACTTACCAGAATTGACCATCAATAGAAAAGTACTTGACCAATTGTATTGTTATTAACAATTTACTTTAGACTATTAACTAAGGTTTATACTAATGTACAATTAACTTGTATTGAAAATGGGCCTTTTATTTTATAGGGATTTAAATACCGAGTACTGACACAACATCCATACAATATTTTTCAACTTTTTATGAATGCTGAAGATTACTTTTTTCAAATTCTTCTAAAATTAAAGCTATGTTTTCAACAGGCATTAATTATACATAATGTTTAACCTTACTTTATTAGTTACCTAACAATAATTGTAACTCACAATAAAATTGGTCAATAACTTTTTGATTGGTGGTCAATTTCGGTAAGACATATTTGAAGGTAATTGTATGGAAAAACACAAGCATCCCTAATTATTTGGCCACCACTGTATATGAATAATGTATATTTCAAATGATGTTAATCATACTTTTGAAATGAGTTTTAGTTTGTTATATTTGTTTTGATTTATTTATGATAATAATAGCCAAATTTAGACATACTCTTGACATCTAGTGGTGATTTAGTTGTCTATGTTGTGTATGTAATCAGTGAATTTATAAAGTTATTTAATAACTTCATTATTAATAAACATATACATATCAGGGGACAATCTCACACACATTGATCTAGTCCTAAACTAAGCTATAGACTTGAACTTAAATTCATTTTTATTATGTTTTTGTTCAAAATGTATAGGTACTAGTGATAAACAATAAAGATGAATAGGAATAAGACATTTAGTGAATGTCAATTGTATGTTGTACTGTGTTCCCCAGTATTACCAGTGCTGCCGCTTCCAACACCATTACCTTCAACCCTCAACAATAAGTCTCAGTTGTTCCACCCTCGAGTTGCTGAGGAAGCTGCTATATTGCTTGCTACTCGTGATGACAATTTGGTTACTCTGCTATTGCAGTCGCTTATGCAAACATCTGTGGAACATATGTAAGTATTTTATTTTAGTGAATATCCATACTATGATACACTAAAATGCAAATGCATGTGCTGGTAAAAATAATTCAATTTAATAATAATAAGAATAATGCATGCGGTAAGAAAATATAAAATTGGTGTAAATTTAATAAATTATAATATTATAATGTAATTTAATTAACTAATTGTAACATGTCAACAATAAAGGCTATTTCTATTCTATTCTATTCTATACTAATATAAAATGCACTGTTTAAACTATTGTGTTTATTATTCATGAAACTTAAATAATAAATGATTGCAACATTGTCAAAATATAGGAGCTCATAAATTAATTCAAATAATAATATAAAATGAGAATATATAATAATATATGATTTTATAATTACCTTTTTAACACAGTTGCTCAAAAAGTGGTACTTTTCGTAGCTGTATATCGTGCGGAAAGTTGGTTTTCGCGAACTAGTGCTTTTTACTTTTCCAATTTTTTTAAATTTAAACTTGTTCCAATTCATGCTACTTATTGATGAGTGTTAATATTAGTTTCCTTTAAATATCGTAATCAACATAAAAACCTACTGTTAATGTAAGAATACGAAAAATATACATATTTCATATTTTATTACTTATCTTTTCATCATTATAACGCGTTTATTTTTTAATATTGAATATTGAAAAACCGTTCTTAATAAGTTGTCTGAATGGAATGGAATAGCTGCCGAAACGCCTGTCAAAAATTATGAAGTGGCGTTTATTCTTTTTTTTAATGATTATGGCCTGGATGCTAAGTCCTTTAAGCCATGCGTTTTTTCTTACTGCAAGCATTTTTTAATTTGAAAAAAATACTTTTATTGAAGTGGGTTCAATAATAATAACAAAAACTATTCTAGTTGAATAAAAGCTAAAAAAAAAACCTCTTCATAATGTCAAAAATGTTCACTGCGAAAGATCGAACTTACAACGAATTTGTTTACCAATCTTAAGTTTTCAAAAAGTTGCTTATAAAATGTCTCTCAAAAACTCAGAGTTTGAAATTGATTTATTTTTTCGCAACTGTGTTAAAAAACGTCGTTCGATACACGTGCGGAAATGTCATTCTTCACTCTGATATCTCGGTACTCGTGAAGTAATGACATACTTTCCGCACTAGCATCGAAATGTACTATTTTATTTTGGCCTTTTATTTTACTCTTTTTTTATATATCAAGGCTGTATATCAGTATTTATGAATGCATTTTTAATTTTATTTTATTTATTTTTTTCTTTTGTCGCTAAAACTATATAAGTAGTTTACACGTATATATTATGTTTGTACGGCGTTCCGTGAGTCACTGACGGTACTGGCTAAAAATCAGCGCTGTAGGTGTCTGACACCTCAGCATAATGCTAGGCCAGTGTCCGTTTCACAGCCGAGAGGACACATCGCGTTTTTTTTTTCATGTTTTGTTGCTTTATTTTATCTTTGTATATTTGTGTCTTCTGTGTAGTGAATAAATGTATTTCTTTCTTCTTTCTCTTCTTCGATATATAATAGTACCTAATTATAATAATAAAACCTTTATTAAGAAAGACAGAAAGAAAGAAAGAAAGAAAAACATACATCCAACATCTAACAAAAGTACAGAACATAAATAACAAAAATGGACAAAAAATAATAAAAACTGCACTAATGCCAGATGATGCAAAACGGTTCCGGCTCAGCGTGATACTGTTTTTGAGGCCAGAACTGGTCTTACGCTGGAACCATTTGGTGACACCACGGCAGGCCACACAGCCAATAAACACAAATAAAAAAAATAAAAGAACAGAAAACCCAAAATTATCAAATGATTACTATTTACATGGTTTATGGTTTGGTGGTGGTGGTTTGGTGGTTTTTTATGGTTACATTTGTTTTATTTCCTACACATTGGGATTAAATACTAATATTATGGTTCCTACAGCCACCATCTGTTTTCTTTTTTCCTTCTTTCCCTTTCTTGTTCAGTGAAAATGAAATGAGAATAGAAGTGTTTAATTTTGAGAAGAAGTGCTGCAAGAAATCAGGCATGTTACTATAAACAAATTTATTGCAGTATCGGTTGAATGAGACCAATACAAGTACAATCACAACAAGTAATCATACAGTAAAAAAAATGTCCTAGTAGTTTGAATTTTGATTTTTTTTAATTTTAAATTGGTTTTGTTGACAGAAAATCCTCCATTCATAGTGGCTCCTTTATAATCGTTAAAAGTCCTCTAAAATCTAAAGATAGGAACAATATTGTAAAGCTGTCATTATAAAGGATTGTAAAAACCTGCACAGAGCTAGAAAACTATAATAATATGTGTTTACAGATCACCATTGGCCGATTTCTGCACATTTGTATCTACGGGAAATGTGTTCAAATTAGCATGTAACAGCCAAAATCATGTTATAGTTTGTTGATTGATTTTAATGTAAACTTACATGAAGCGTCAACTAATACTATTAAGTTACTAAGTATATTGAAATCTTTAATCTTAGGTAATTTGTTTCTCGAACCCACACGGATGTGTTAGTAGTGCAACTTGCAACTTGGTTAGATAATATTTTTTGTAATCGTGAATTTATGGATAAGCAAATATTTCATTGCTTTAATTCTGACCATAGTGGTCAAAAGTCTTCATTCTTAAATGTTTCTTAAAATACCACTTCCCTTTTCACAAAATAATTCTAATACTTAGTATTTATAAAGTCTTGTTTGGCATAATTCTTCATCAATTTAATTTAACACCAACTTGAAAATGAAAACTATAAGGGTCGAAAACCAAATTTAGTGAATGGGCTACTGTATGCATTCATATAAGTAGGAATAGACTTTATGAACTGCATAGAGAGACAGAGGAGAACAAAAACACCAATTTCCTAGATTATGTTAAGAATTATTTGAGGACTTTCAAGCAAGTTTGTTTAACTGCTAAGGCAAATGATAAAGTCATACCTCTTTTCAAGTCGGGCGTGATGAGTTGAGTGATTTATTGAATTTCTGTCCCATTTCTATACTACCAGTTCTAGGTAAAGTTTTCGAGATGTTAATGTTGAAAGATATGTTAGGTCAGTGTAAACTGCTTAACAGTAATCAGTTTGGCTTCATCAGGGGACGATCCACAACTGATGCAGCATCTACTTATTTAATATAAAGATATATAACATCTGGGAGACTTCTTGTGATGCATTGCTCATACAACCCTTATTTTAAAACTAGAACATTAATAGTCTGTCAAATAATGCTCTGTCTTATGTCTTCTTACCTAAGTGATAGAACACAAACGGTTGTTGTAAGCAAAACACAATCTGTTGGAGTTGCGGTTAAACTACTGGTGTACTTCAGGGTTCTATATTAGGTCCTTTCTTATTTTTGGTATAAATATATAAATACCAACTGTAGATAAACTTTGTCATATTTGCTGATGATACATCATTATTTTCAAGGTTGGCCGAAAATTCCGTCGACTATAGTAGATATAAACGCCACGCTAGTTATTATATTTAATTGGTTTACCAGTAACAAATTTTCTCAGGGCATAACTATATAGACAAGAATTTGTAATTTGAGTCCCCATATAGAAATACCTACTAGAATGTCAATTAAGTTCGGCAGCTTACGCTGTCAGGAAGATCAGACAACTCAGTAATGTTGAGACAGCTCGCTTAGTTTAACGTAGTTATTTTCATAGTGTTATGTCGTACGGTATTCTGGTTTAGAGTAAAGCAGCTGACTATATTTGTTACAAAAAAGGGCCAATTGTTCTATATATAACTTTAATTTCATAAGATAACTTTTTAATCAAATTAATATTTTAATAGTAGCGTCACAATTTCTGAAAATGTTATGTATGTTATAAAAACCTAGACTGTTTCATTAAGAGCCTGTTTCACAATCGACAAGTAAATTCATCTGTCAAATAAAGATAGCCCTCTCCTTGTCTATTTTCAAATGCAAGAAAGCGTAAGGGCTAAATGTATTTAAACAGGCGGTAAGAATTCTGATATACATAGTTTCAATTTGCTAAGTACATATATAAATCGCTTGTAGGTCAATTAATTTACTTTTATAATAAATATATGAAGTAACGTATGCGGAGTGAAATATGGACAAAGTTCAATAACATGTTCCATTTCATAAAGAAAAAAATATTTGTTAAAAATTATTATTTTAAATAATAGTATTATTACCTAACAATGTTTAATGCAAAAAATAATTTCTCCTTTGCGAGCTACTTTGCGATAGTTTTGTAGCAATTTGTCCATGGCTGACGTAAAAACAATTGTCGGCATTTTATTTAGTTCTAAATTAATCTTTCGAATTAAACTTTCTAAATTTTTTGGGCGAAAATTATTCAAATAGACTCGCCGGCAAGTGTCGGCAGGCCTTCCACAAGGTGGACCGACGATCTGATAAAGGTCGCGGGAAACCGCTGGATGACAGCAGCAGAGGACCGATCGTTGCGGAAAACCTTGGGGAAGACCTTTGTCCAGCAGTGGACGTCTTGCGGCTGATGATGATGATGTGATGAGACTCGCTGCTTCAGGTTTGCCCAAAAATCTTCGATTACGCGAAGTTTTGGGACTTTAGGTGGATTAGCTAATTTGGGGACATACGGGATTTTTAGTACGTCCATTTTGTTAACGTTTTTTTTATAGTGACTGGAAGCCAAATCTGACCAAAATTTATTTATTTATTTTATTGCTCCTTTATGTTTCGTTTTTATAAAATCCCGCGCAATTGCCAAATAACGCTTCAATGTATCGGTCGAATTAAGGGCTAGCCCAGATTTAAAAAAATACTGCCTTATTAGACATACCACGAGGGCTGAATGCAAGCCACAGTAAAACTTTTTTGGGAA
This sequence comes from Tortrix viridana, assembly GCA_963241965.1. Lineage (NCBI taxonomy): Eukaryota > Metazoa > Arthropoda > Insecta > Lepidoptera > Tortricidae > Tortrix > Tortrix viridana. The sequence continues at coordinate 8,594,005 of OY725174.1, forward strand.
ACTTTGTATGATCCTATATTTCACGTTTTCTTCAGTTAGGCCATTGTAGTTTTCGAAATAATAGTTAACATAAGTACCATTCGTTTCCGTCTAAAGTGAAATATTATTCATCATCCATTGCGCACATGACGTCGTTTTTAGCGTGAAATAGTTATAACTATTATAAATATCTTTGACCAAATTGCGAAGCCGGATTTTTTGAGTAAATTTTTGACTTTCAGACATGGTCGGCTTGATTTTTCTTGATCGTTTTTCAATTCTCATGTCTTTAAGATACTTTTTAATGGTTTTGCCGTCGCATTTTAATTTCTCCCGAGCTATCTATGTATATGATTTTGTGACGCAGCCGGCGGTAATTTTTGTTTAAACGGCTCCTCGCATTAGACTGGCTTAAGCTGGATAGTCTTCCAGAACCCGGCTTTCTTGTGACTACAAGAAAGCCATTTTTCTGAGTGAGTTGGACGCTAAAATATTATAAACTGAGCTTCGACTCTCACCCATTCGTGTAAAATGCACCCTCGACCTTCGCTTTCGGCCAGAGGGGGATGATGTGTATCGAAGAAATTACAAACAGTTTCGCGATGCTTTCTTTTTCGATTTGCCATAATTATTTTAAAAAAAAATCCTAGCGCCTTGAAATTGGTCGTCATTATTGACAGATGATATATTATACAAAAGACAACTCAGCTTTATACTTTTTCTGTAATTTTAAATTTTAATCAGAGGTTCAAACTTTGTCAAAATGTTACTCCACATGTTAGTTTTAGTGTTACTCTTTCCAGCACTTAAAAATTAATTGAAAAAGTTGTTAATGTCTAAAGCGTACATACACCAAACGAAAGCGTAAGCGTATACTATACGGTCGAGGACTATCTAACAGACAAAAATGCTTGGCCTAAACCAGAAAACTAATAGCTCTTGCTACCTCATAAATAACTCATAAGATCATGTGTACGTTGTATATTGTCTAGGGGACACGGTTTATGTACAAAAATATATGGAAACTCTTTCATGTGGTTATTTTACACATATCTATGTATGTGTAGTTGTATTTTTTTTTATCTCTCGTAATAATACTGATATATTTTCCTGCAGTACTATGCAGATATTTTATATTATATTTACAGTTTTATATAATGCTAGAATAAGTATTACTTAGGTCATACTGAAAGTTTCTGGATTCTGATAAATGAGCTAGATAAGATGTTTATAATTCATTTATTGTTTTTCAAAGTATATACCCTCACTATTTACACATTTTTTCATTCGTTGGAACCATTGTGCGAAGCAGTGGGTCCAATCTTCGGTAGATACCTCTTCAACGGCTTCTTGGAATGCATTCACTGCCGCTTCTGGGCTTGAGAATCGTAAACCTCTAAGTTTATCTTATTTATTTATTCTTGGGAATAAAAAGAAGTCGCAAGGTGCGAGGTCCGGACTGTACCTACGGCTGATGCGTCATCAGTTCCACATTTGAACCCTTCAAATACGCATTCGTTCTCTTAGCGGAATGTGCGGACGCGTTATCGTGGTGAAGGATGACATGAGTGCGAGGACGCTTTTCACGAACTTTTTCTAAGACACTGGGCATGCAATTGTTTACATACCAATCTGCAGTGACTGTTCTTTGGTTTTCAAGCGACACTGTTACATAATGTCCAGTTTTTCCGAAGAAAGACGCAACCATTTTTTTGCCAGTGCTCCGACTCTTCTTAACTTTTGTTGGCAACTCTTCAAAAGGAAAGACCCAGTCTGCTGACTGGCTTTTTCTTTCCGGTTCGAAACAATACACCCAGATTTCGTCACCTTTTACAATATTATAGACAGCCAATGACTCTCCTCCATTAAACTTATGTATAATTTTTCGGCACTACTCTACACGCAGTCGTTTCTGGTCTTCCGTTAAATCATGCGGTATCCATCGAGTGCAAAGCTTCCGAACCCTCAGTTGCTCATGCAAAATGTTTTGCACTTGACTCATTCCTATGCCTAATACAGTACTAATTTTAATATCTAATAAATATTGTAAATGGAGGTTGTAATGATAGATGAAAGAATGGATGTTTGTTATTTATTCACACAAAAACTTCCGATTTCGATGAAATTTAGTATGGACATAGATTATACCGATATTTTATTGGTTTGCTACATTGTGTATACTTTTATACTTACTTGGTATACATATATTTGCTTTAAAAAACAACCATTGAATAGTTATAATAACAATTTATTATTAACCTCAATATATAAAGTGAATATGTATCGCTTGCCTTGCGCGTTGAAAAAAACGTCCGTATGAACGTAGGTTAAGTGCAAAGTTATTAACTCTTGCCTGTGACCTCATCTTTGCATCTTAGTGCTGTACCTTCGGGCATAATACAAATTTTGGGTTAAAAAATATCTAATGAAACGCTTCCATACCTCTTAAAATTAACATCCCAATAATCGTGCTATTTATAAATAATGCCCTTTGGAAAAAATATTTGTTAAATAAAACTTTCTTTATTTTATTAACCTATTTTTGTAATTGTATTTTTACAGAGATCTTAAGGATGAAAGCATACCGAACGCTGTTAGTCCGGCGCCTCAGCAACAAGCTACACCAGAATTATTGAAAGCAATCTTACATGTCAATCCCAATGTGTTTGATCAGCAACAAAGAAATCACTGGGGCAATCATGTCACCTCAAAATTTAATGGAATGTCCCCATCTGCATCATACAATTACGCATCACACAATACGGCCCATTCGAGCCCATCGTCACTTGGTACAGCAGCTATTCCAAACCAGCAACTTTTAGCGCCGCCATGTCAGTCATCTCCACATGTAAACATGGGCTCGCCGCCCTCACAGGCCCGGCCCGGGAGCCAAGTGAACATCACTGCACAGAACAATGTCTCTCCTCTTTGGAACAGTGCCAATTCTTCCACCTACACCAGTCCCATGTCGAACACTTCCTGTTCAAACCCTCAAAACGGGGGCTTCTACAATAGCTTAACGCAAGATAATCAAAATTTCGGTCTTAATTTAACGGAAGATAAGGATCCTCTCGCTATGTCGCCTGGAAGTTTAACAGATCAGCAAAGATTAATAATGCAATCACAAGAAAAGACATTCGAGCAAGGTAAACATTTGGTATAAACAAAGACACTGATAATATACATAACATTGAATAGGATAGTTACGAATTAAATTTGTTACAGATGGTAATGTGGTAACGGGACAGTCGCCCGCACAAGCGAGCGTGGCGCCGTCTCCGCTGCGCCAGGAACCTCAAGTGCCTCAGCCGTCAATGGGAGCGCCCTATGCGCCGCAGCAGCTACCACAAAATACCTCCCAAGATAAACAGGATCAACCTAAAAGTACCAATATGTTAAACAATAGATACCCTGTTGTAAAACTCGGCAGATTACCTGTAAGTCATATTATGAATTTAAGAAAACTAAATAGTAACTTGTTTTCATAAAAACATATTTTTATTGTGATACTTGAATGTTTGTTTTTTACTCCCAAATCATAGGAAGGGTTGTTAAAAAGGCATGAAGTAACGAGTGATGACAAATCAAGAAAAAATAGTACAATCGAGTCTGATTCTGATGACAATGCTCCATTGAAAGCAAAGTCTTCAAATCTGACTCCAATTATAGACAAGGAAAAGGAAGCAATAGATATAGCTAGAGAGAAAAATTGGGAAGCTGTGAAAAGGAAACATGAAGAGGCAAGCAGGAAAGATGAAGTTGAAGCGTCAATAGGTATTGTGAAAACATGTATTAAAATTATTTTTGTCTTGAGCGGTATCGCTCAAATATTTAGTGGTATGCTCAGAATTTTACCATAGAGGTTTTTGCTTCGCTTTAAATTCAACATTGCACCATACCTCGCCTTAAATATATAATTTTGCTCACTCGTGACACGATAAGTTACGAGCTCTGAAAGAAGGGGTCTCAATTTTATCGGGAGTTTTTAGTTAAACATCTATAGTCTATAGTTAAACATATAATTCCTGAGAATTATTGAGTAAAATCTATTGATACTATTTACCATAGTTTGAATGGATTCGCAACGCACTGAACAACACTTAATTTAAATTCTAGAAAATGTCAACACGTAATAAAAGCACCATTATCTAAGGGTGTTACCACACCGATTGATCGATCAGCCAAGTAAACTTAGATCGGACGACGTCGATCCATGCCATTGATCTTTTGCTTTCTTAACACCCTAAGGCGTTAAAATTCCGTCTTTAATAATATGATTATATTTGCAGTAAGACCAAAACTACGAAAAGTGGAGCGAAGATTAGTACCAGTTTTGGAAATGTTATCTGTGGATGAACTTATGGAGACAAATACCTATCAACGGTTTAACAAACTTATTGAAACGGTATTTGAAACTGTTGAAGATGAAGTTATTGTAACAGATGAAATGGGTTTGTAAATTATTATTTCAAATTAATTGAAAGCGTTGTAATTTTGCGTTTATTCAATTGTTATCTCTTCCAGAAGGGACAGACATACCTGAAGATTTATTACTACCCCGATATCAACTCCAGGAATTGTGTTCTGAAGCAGCAAAGCTAAAGAACCTAGGTGCTATGGAAGCTATCCCTTCAGACCGACTAGTGCGGTTGTTGTCAATATTGGAAAAGAACATAAGAGCTGCTGAGAAACTGTCATTAGTTGGTGATCCGGTATGATAATTACTTTTCTCAAACATACTCGGAAATTATGGCTTTTTTTTAAATGAGGTCGCGACGCGCCTTATTTGTGTACGAAATCAAAAAAGGACCAAGATAAAAATCCCATACAGCCAAGACATCTGCTCGTTCTCAACTACCCAGAAAATAACCGGGTAAGACCATGTCGGACCATGTTCAGTGTAGGGTTCCGTCGTCGCCATTCTTGCAAACACAAACAACAATTCCCAAAAAAATTCTAGTTAAAGTTATCTTAGTTGATTTTCAGTAGGTATAAATATTTTAATCCTCTTTAACTCAAGAACCAATAAAGTACTTAGTCATGATATTTTCCTTTTAAATTCGTTATATACGGTTTAATTTAAGATATTTTTAAAACTTTTAGTATTTGTAGTTTTGGCTGTACGGGGGGGACACTTGCTGTAACAAAAATTTGCACTTTAAAGCTTAATATTTCACAAACAGTAATCGAAAAATTGTTTCGACAAACCCGCAATTTTTGAAAGACGTATCCAACGACACCCCGCACCATGGGGTAGACGAGAAAAAACACCATCCCCACTTTACGCGTAGGGGAGGTAGCCTAAAAATTTTTATTTCAAGATTTTATTTTACCACTTTGTTGGCGTGACTAATATGTATATTCATGTCAAATCCACAGCTTTCTAGTACTAAGAGTCTCTGAGCTAAACTGCGGACGGACAGACGGACGGACATGGCAAAAATAATGATTCCTCCTAGTTTGACTACGGAATCCTAAAAAGGAAGGAAGGGTTTTTAAACACAGGGCATATGTTTTTATTTTCTTTTAAAATGTCTTATGGTTAGAAAAAATGAAATTAAAAACTTAAAAACAGGCGGAAAAATTAGTTCATGAAACTTTATTATTGCGCAAATTTCTTGAAATAAAATGAGCTCGAGTTAAGAAAGTACGTGGAAATAGGTAGCACACCGCCTATTTTGAAAGAATAAGCCAACTTGGCTAAACAAAGCTTTCTTCCTGCTAAATTCAAGGAAAAATATAATGTAGTAGTAATTAAAGCCGACTATCATATACACACCGATTGACAACTATAACTTCTATTTTCTTCCAACAGGAGGATAGTGAAGAAATGCGGCAAATATGCATAGAATCAGCTCTAGAGCGCGTCATGTGTGCTTCTGATTCTTGCCTTACTGCCTTATACATAATGACGTCGCCTAGTATGCCCAAACGCATTTTCCTAGAGGATGTCATAGACAGGATCATAATGTTCATCAAATTTCAACTGAATAACACCATTTATTGTGTTTATGATCCGGTCTACAGTATTCAAACGACATCTAAAAAGAAAGGTTAGTTTTTTGTCAACATCATGATTAGTAAAACGTTAAATTTCAATTTCAAAAACGAATTTCACTGTTTTCCGCCTCGAAAGAACAGTTGTATAGCTAAAAGGGATCCTAATAAGTAACAGATAACCCTTTGATAATTTCCCCTGATCCTTATCGTCACCAAGCTAAACATCATCATCATCATTGGGCTATATCGTCTATGGAAGTTAATTGCAAAGTTTGTGAGATGAGCCGTTATACTACACAATAATGGTGGTGGAGGCTAGCGGAGACCGGTAAAGCGGTACAATACTATTATTTTTCTCGTAAATTAAAAAACATTAATGTACGTAATTTTTTTGGTTCGTTCGTTCGCTTCCAAATGTTTTGGATCAAAGTTATCGTGAGATAATAACGGTGCGCGTTGTGCGCAGTGGACGGGCGCAAGCGGCGGGGCGGGGGCGCACCGCAGGCGTCGCGGCGCGGCGGCGGGTCGACGCGCGCCGTGCGCGAGCTGTACACGCACGCGCACGAGTGCGTCACGCTGCTCGCCGAGCTGCTGGCCGCACACCACCTCACCGACACCACCGTGCTGCACGCCTCCACCGTCGGCGTGTCGCCCTTCTTCGTCGAGAACGTCAGCGAGCTGCAGCTCTCGGCGCTCAAGCTCGTCACCACGGTCGGTCAACAACTTTACACTATATTATGCCCCTAATATGTATAAAACCCTATTACTTTATTCCATTTGCGGAGTCTTTACTTCGTTCGATCCGATAACAAAACTTCCACGACCGCTCGACGATTACGTCGTTGTATAGTGTGACCCTTAGGAGCATTTTCTGGTCGTATGATTATTTGAATGTTTTCAAGTGTAAGAAAGGGAAAGGGTTAAATTTATTTGACAGATATGCTTTACTTGACGATTGTGAAACAGGCGGTTAGACTAATTGTAGTATTGTTTACAGATTTTTACAAAGTACGAACAACATCGGAGGCTACTGTTAGAGGATATCTTAGCGTCGATAGCGCGCATACCTAGCTCGAAGCACAACCTGCGCTCGTTCCAGCTGAGCTCGGACCAGCACATCCAGATGCTGACGGCGCTGGTGCTGCAGCTCGTGCAGTGCGTCGTCACGCTGCCCGAGACTCTGTGCAAAACGCAGGACAAGGACAAAGACAAGGAACAATCTGAAGCAGCTAACAAAAAGGTGACAACTTAATTACTGACTTCCACACCCCTTCCTCTAATACCGGTACCTACTTCACTTGACAGTACATGCCAAATAGCAGTGTCACATTTCTTGCTTTTGACATACCAAATAATAGAAATGCAAAACAAATTTATTTCTGAAATAAACTCTTTTGAGCATTTGCTCTGCTATCGTTTCAGGTTTTATTATGGAATAACTTTAGAATAACACATCACTTAGCAAGACTTGTTATGCAGCGTTTGTTTGGTGTCCAGGGATTCCTGGGGATAAACCAATAAAGGTGTTTTGTTTTCGGCAGTCGAGTAGACATGTTTGCACAGTGTTCCAGGAACGCTTGGAACCGGACATTTTATGCTGACTCTGCAGATCGACGTAGTTCAATATTCTAATCAAAAGTTTAGAAGTGACCCCTGTCAATTTTTTATAGATTTAGAGAAAAAAAATTACAGTTGGCTATTTCCAGTAGGTTCAGTACTTACCGGACTGGAAAAATTGCTTATTTTCTTTTACTGTGGATTTATTCAATGTCATTAATTAATAATGCGTTTTTTGAGCTATTAAACTTAATTTTTGTTATGGTTGATTGCTACTGTTTATTTCTAAAGCCATCAATAAAAACAGTTCCAAATCTTATGGAGTAGGTATCCGAGAAATTGAATTTTAACTTTCCCGTCGAAAGCGCCTGTTGTATATAATAGCGAAATGTTAAAAGTACAATTTCATAGTTTGGTAGGAACTTATGTAAAAGCAAGCTACGGCTTAACTCGACATTTAAAACAATAAAATTGAAGAATGAAATGTCGAAAATCTTAATATTGTGGTTTTGTTACAGAACGTGGACAAAAATCTGTTGATAATATCGAAGTACGAGGCTGCGATCAGTGTCGGTGGCACGTTCCTCACGTCGTTCCTGAACAAGTGCCGCAGCCGCAACGAGGAGGTGGACTTCCGGCCCCTGTTCGAGAACTTCGTGCACGACCTGCTCACCACCGTCAACAAGCCCGAGTGGCCCGCCACTGAACTGCTGCTCAGCCTACTCGGAACTATGCTAGTGCGTCCACCTTTTTCGAGTTCTGTGCTCTAATTCGTCAATTATACGAACAACAATATAAAGATATACATATAGCTCTTTAAATGTATTTTGGGTTCGGAAAATGTCGTTTAGATTAGCATAAGTGCGTAAGAGAGAAGTACAAACCCGATGAAAGATCGTTTTTAGAGCTATTGCACTTTAGCAGTATATTTAAAAAAGTCTTATGTCCCATGGCCCATAATAACGGTATTTATCACGTTTAAAGTTAGTGTTAATATCAACCCGTGATGTTTACTTATTCAAGCTTTCCCAGTGAGGACTTCTCTCATCATTCCTCTTTTTAAGCTACATTCCACTTTTCAAAGGAGTAAGCTAGTATTAGCAGGCTACCACCACTCTCATAGAAAATGATAAAACCTACAATTTGAACGCGCATGTAGCTTTTTATACTTACGTTTGTTAATTCGTGTACTGCGAGCGTGCGCGCTAGAAAGGACCTTACGCGCTCGCGCTAAGTGTATCAATTGCGTCGCCACGATCAAATTAGGGTTGTCAACATTACGATAAAAATAAAATAAAATACTTTCGTGCGCACAAAGCGGCTAATAAAATAAGTTTTTTTTGGGGGTATCTTCTATGCATATTCACATGTAAGTAAAACAACGTGGGTACAATAAAATGTATGTAAAACGTCGTTGAATGTAAAACTATAGAATAAAAATAAAAAATATCTAAATAACCATGAAACCCAAAGTAAATATGTTGTACAAGCAAAAATAAAAACCTAAATCCAATTGATCTAATAGGTATATGCCTAACGCGTGGCTTAAGTCCATTCCACTTTTTATTACAAATAAATATATCATTACATAGTATTAAACTCTACTTTCTTCGTTAGCTGGAAGTGTGAAAAATGATAGTTTTTGATTATTTTTCTTATTATTCTTACATCCATTAACCGCACGGTATGCATGATTCACCATTTTGAACTTAAATACTACACTAACGCTAATACCTAATATACAACTTCAACTTCGCGAATAAAATTAAACCAATATTAAATAACTTTGAGTAAGTAGTACGTCAATTATCACAACACGTGCTGCTAGCGACCGATAGACCGCGCGGTCCGCGCGGCGCCAGCGCCACCTAGGGCCGTCACACTTGAATGCGTGCCGGCGCGGCGTGGCAACATCGCTGGCAGCCCGTTTCGATAAGTCCGTTCCACAGGTGTCCAAAGGTCAGAAAACGGTAGGCTAATACCGGATGTACTTTGCGGAGTGGTGTATCTGTTACGAAGTAAGGTAATCTGTGTTATTAGTTAGGAGTAAGGTAATATTACGCCGGTAGCACACCTCCGCCGCGAAATCGATGCAGCGAAACCGCTGACGTTCCGCCACCGTTTGTCCGTTATATGACGGGCGAAACATTAGCGAAACTGGCTGTTCTACGGCGTTAAATTGACCATGCTTCTATCTCTTTCTCGCGGTTCGGTTTCGGCTTGTTTCGTTTTTCAATTAAATAACCCAGGTAAAAAATGGCATGCAAATATTCTTCTTAAACGTTGTGACTCCATAAAAAAGATCAACAAACCATCCGTTCATAGGAAATTATTGCGTTTTGTTCGATATGTCTTTCGAGTGACTTTTAGCTGCTATTTTGGCAAATACTGCAACTTTTAGGATTATTATCTGTTCGCCATTTTTTACCTGGGTTATTTAACTGAAAAACACAACAAGCCGAATTCAAATTGGTTAATTAATCTTGACATTGCGGTATGATTTAAGAAATAAAGTTTTGTTAGCAATTTTATGAACAAAAAACGGGTGGGCGGTTATTTTTGCCGCTGAGTGTATTCATTTATTTATTTATTTTGTTTTTAAGGTTCAAATTCAATTGTGAACAACTCTCAGGATCATATCAGCTCGGGTGTTAAGGGTTTAAGGTCTGCCACTTACTAAATTACACCCCAGGTCAATTGTCAAAGATGTCCGGCTCGAAGTACAGTACCGCCTGCACTGTACGCGTGGTGTGAACATAGCCTTGGTTAAAAAAGTATTGGTAGTAATTGAATCTGTTGTAAATTCACAGGTAAAGTACATGTCCGACAAGTCGATGGAGATGTCAGTCCGAGTGGCGTCGCTGGAGTACCTGGGGCTGGTCGCCGCGCGGCTGCGGCGCGACAGCGTCACGTCGCGCGCCAAGCTCGCCACCATGGACGCCGTCGTCCGCGACATCCGCGCTGAGGAGGAGAAGGACGGCAACCAGGGACAGGTGCGCCTTGCTGGGATCAGGAATGTAAAATGCCAGCAATATAATAAATAATAATAAATATCAGGGGGACAATTTACTCAAATTGACCTAGTCACAAACTAAGTTCTAGGTTTGTGATAATTGAGTTAAAATAAGTCCTTTATGCAGTCTGACAGTTAATACGACATTTATAACCGCTTAAAAAACAGCATTCCGCAAACAGTTTGAACCCTGTGTGCAGCACTTTTAGTTAAGAGATGGAACACATCATTCACAAGCGGCCAAATGCTCCTCTCTTTGCAGAAGATAAATTTCATAGACTTTACCATACCAGAATTGTATTAAATAATCTTCTTTATTTTTTAGAATGTAACTGCTGGACTTGACGAAGATGAGGAAAGAACAGAGTTCTTACAACGAGTGCTGCTCGACTATCTCGCGGTCAACGGTCAAAAAGATCAAGCTTGGAATTGTGCGCGGCATTTCTACATTACGCAGTGGTATCGGGACATGGTAGTGCAACCCAAAAGCTCCTCGCCCACGAAGAAACCCAAACACAAATCTAGCAAAAAACGCTACAAGGACGAGACCAGCGACGAGGAATCCGACGACAACGATAGCGACAGCGCCATCAAAGAGTCCAAAGATCGGAAACACACAAGCGCCATCGTATCCGCGGAGAAGTTCAAAACGATTGAGCGACGAAAAACTTTTTTTCTGGAAAAAATCAGGCCGTTCAGATACCAGGGCGGCACTCAAGTGCAAGTGATGCAATCTTACATAGACTACAGCGGAGCGGAGTTGATCTCGCAATACTTGGCGTCGAAACGTTCGTTTTCGCAGAGTTTCGACCGGTATCTGCGGAAGATACTGGTGATATTGTGCGAGAACACGATCGCCATCCGCACGAAGGCGATGAAGTGCCTGGCGATGATCGTGGAGGCGGACCCGGCGGTGCTGGCGCGCCAGGACATGCAGATCGGCGTCAACCGCTCCTTCCTGGACCAGTCCACCGCCGTGCGCGAGGCCGCCGTCGACCTCGTCGGCAAGTTCGTGCTCAGCCGCCCCGACCTCATCGACAAGTATTACGGCATGCTCTCCAATAGAATTCTAGTAAGTCGCCTTTTCTCTCCAGTCTCCATTCTTAGCTCACCCTTACCCGCTTCTAAGCCCCCCCGTCTTCTCTTGAGTGGTTACGGATTTTGTTTAACATTAACATTTGGACAACTTATTTTTAAATATGTACGTTATTTTTGTTTTCAGGATACGGGCGTGTCAGTCAGAAAACGTGTGATAAAAATACTGAAAGACATTTGTATAGAGTGCCCCGAGTTCCCTAAGATCCCCGAGATCTGCGTGAAGATGATCCGGCGGGTGAACGACGAGGAGGGCATCCGCAAGCTGGTGATGGAGGTGTTCCAGAACATGTGGTTCAGCCCGTGCAGCGCCGCGCCGCGCGCCGGCGCGCTGGACGCCGCCGCCGCCGCCGCCGACCCGCTGGCGCGCAAGGTGCTCAACATCACCGACGTCGTCATCTCCTCGCGCGACATCGGCCTCGAGTGGTTCCAGCAGTTGTTGCAAAGTGTAAGTCGATACGTCAAACCAGGAGGAATATTTTAAAATATTTTGACGTGAAAACGTCTTTAAATTCGGTTAGGTAGCCATGTCGACCTTTTTTCTGTAACTAACTCTTTTGTCTAATCAAAAATCGCAATAACTCTTTAAATAAATAACGAGATCCGAAAGCTGACTTTTGAAATTAATTAAATGATTTATTCATTGTTTTTATTTATTTATTCATTTATTTTCTGGTTTAATAAATGATTATAACAATTTAAGTAATGTAAGATTGTAGCGCCGTGCGCAATAGTGATCGTGAACGCCTTAAGCTAGGATGCTGACCGAGGAGTCTATAGAGAGCCCTGAAGTAGTCCTCAAACGATATTAGGATTAATAACAATAAAAATATAACTCCGTAAATGTGTAAAAAAAAATGTTTCCTGAAAAATGGCCTAAATGAGATGAAAATGCAATTAGAAGCTAATAGTATGGCCAACAGAGAATGGCTAGTTAAGGAAAACCTGAAAAGTAATAAACTGATATTAGCTTTAATAACAAAAATCAAAATTTTATGACAACAAAAATGTCAAAAAAAAGGTTTCATACATATCGGCTTATAATACCATGAGAATACGAGCAGAGGCAAATAATATGATAGCCAAAGAAAAGGGCCAATCAAGATAAACCCAAAAAGGGCCCTAGTGATGTTGGTTTTAATAACAAAATTCAAAATGTAATGACCGCAAATTGGAAAATTACACTCTTCACATAAAATCTACAGCTCGGACTTGACTGAACCCACTTAATTTTTTTACAGTTATTTAAACCGAAAGAGGACAAGGACGACTCCACTAAAATTATTTATCAGCCGCCTAAGTCACTCTTAGTAGCTTGTCAGCAAATTGTTGACTGCCTTATTGAAAATTTACTTCAGTTAGAGGAAACAAATATTGAAGGTAAGTGATAACATGATAAAGGTCGACCGAGATTATTGGTGGCAAACTGGGTTGTTTTGGCAACTGGTTGAAGATTGTATTGATTTCTTTTTATTCATTATTTACCTGAAAAATAGGATCGCAATAATTTCTTTGGGTGCATTTTTTTGTTTTTTTAATAAAAAAAAATATTTTACAGGAAGTGGAGCGTCACAGAGGATACTTGCGTGCCTTTCTACTCTGCATTTATTTGCCAAAATTAGGCCACAATTGTTAGTTAATCACGCCTTAACCTTACAACCCTACCTGAGTTTAAAATGTCAGGTGAGTGAAGAAATTCTGAATCATTAGCCTGTATATTTATATAGCTTAGTATTTATTTTCTAATGAATCTTATTTACGTATCAATTTGGGTTAAGGGTTCAATTTAAATCGGTGATTACACGGGTTATTTCAAATTTTCAGTATTTAGAGAAATTGTCTTGGAAATATAGCTTGCTAGTGATATATGATATACAATACTAACATTAACGATTAACGTTAATGTTAGTATTATAGAGCGCAAATAAGGATGATGTGATGACTCATGTTGAATTTCACTATGTTAATTTTACTATTGTTATTTGAACTGAAAAGCTGCAAATTATGATAACAAAGAGAAAAAAAAAACAAAGTTAATCAATTATGAATTTAAATGTACTATCAGGACTCTTATATTTAAACTAAAACTAATTGTATAACAACTATGTGCTTAACCGCAGTTTTTCTCGATCAAAATTACAAATTACTGGTTTTGTCCATATTTAGTACGACATTTACTGAGGCGTGACATCATAGTTGAGTGTCAATTTGTACGGGGCGTTTTCAACGCTTAGATGTCGGACTATCTCATTTTCGACTGTTACAGTGCTCTAATTGTAGTTCGTCCTATATTTTTTGTCATCATGCCTATTGTAACCGCGCCTCGTTGTCCTCAGAACCAATACGAACAGCAGATAATGTCAACGGTGGCAACGACGCTAGAACTGGTTGTGCCTCTTATGGAGCACCCGAGTGAGGTGTTCCTGGCGCAGCTCGAAGAAGATGCCGTGAAGTTGATCCTGCAGCACGGTCAGCTGGTCATCGCCGCCTGCATCGCGCTGCTCGCGGCCATCGTCAACAACCTCACGCGCAACTACAAGCTCATCCGGGACGTTTTCAACAAGTATCACGGTCAGACCCGCGCTGTTTATGCATACACTTTTGTAATCGCGAGCTCGTCATTGTTGCAGTCTCATGTTAACTTAGTTCAGCTGAAGAGAACTTTCCGCCGCGCGTATTTATAGATTCACTAACGCACAAAGCGTTTTCAGTTTCATTACGCTCTTGTCCCTCCGCTTGATTAAAATAGTTATTTATGCAACTGGCACATAATGAAGCCTCTAAAGTGCCGAGGTATCTTTAGAGCTAATTATGTACCGTTGCATACATAAGTTTTTGTACAAGCTTAAAATGATAATGTCAAAATATAACAATGGCTAACTTTTCTTGTATAGTTTCCTTGATTTTTGCTAAACTCCTTAGCCACGGTCCGACTATTTGGCATGACATGCAATACAAGTCAATTGATTCAACAAAGTGATCTAGAGCGTCACGCGTTGTTATCCATTTAACAGTCTGAGGATACCAGAAAAACCAAAGTAATGTGGTTGGTTAGATGACAACTGTTTTATTGACTGTATTTCTGACTGAATATATAGGTTATTTTTGTTTTTGCTTTTATACTACGAATTTTTACGATACCCACCCCAGGTCTGGTGCCCACCCCAGGATGTTGGATTACCGATTCGAAATTCTACGGTGCTCGCTGACTGTACAGTCAACCAATTTGATTCCTAGGCCACTGTAGAACCATGTCGCATTAAATTATTTTCTTATTGAAATGACATGACGTTGCTAAGGGTCATGACATTTTGTTCCTTACTGTCATTTGCTTTCGATAATCATAATGAAAAGAGTTTATTACCGTATTAATACCTTATTAGCTTTTGCCACTTATTTCATTTTGCCACATTTGACACATTAGACCCCACAAGTTTTCTATCGGATTGAGATGCGGTGACTTAGCAACCCATAGGATAACAGTAACTGTGTCACGATGTTGATTAAACCAATTGTTCACAATTCTTGCTTTGAGTATCATCAACGAAACGAAACGAGTTATCATGAACGAAATGAAAGTTTGGAACCTCATTTTGCGGATATACGATACGCACAGTTGGCAGCATAACTTCTTCCAATATAGCGAGATAATCTGTTGCCTTTGACTGAGTTGAGGAGGCATCTCAGCCAATTCAACCACACCATCCACCCAGACTCTTCCAGCCAGCCCCATAAATTCACGCTAATACGGCCTTAAGCGTGGTTAGGGACAACGTGATCTTCAGTATATCGAGGGTTGTCGTATCGCCACAAGTGCAAACGAACTGTTTCACTGAATCGAAAAGTTTTCTCGTCCGAAAATATCACATTCGTCCAGTCAAAGTCAAGATACTGCCGAGCAAAATTTAACCTCTCAGTCTTGTGTCGTTCAGTCAAAGCTATTTTTTTGCATAGTGCCTGTGGTGGAGTCCCATAAAATGCAATTTTTTTCTAATGGTTTCAACACAAACATTAAATTGATCTGCAAAATTTTAGTTGAAGTGAATCCATTTCGTTCGAAATGTTGTCGCATCTGAGTTCTTTGCTCGTCGGTTATTTTTTGAACACCATGATTGTAGCTGCGATTAATTAACTAATTCACCCTCTTCTGCATATCGTTGAATCCACAAATCTACGGTTGCACACTGAACATTTTAACATAAGATGCAATAAGACTCTAGGAGTTAGGCTTGAATATTATTCATTTCCATTAACCGACTGACCGACTGATATTTACCGATATATTTAATGTTTCTGCTATATGACGTCTACTGTAGCCTGTGGCCCTCCTGGTGTAATATTATTTATTATTCGTGTTCTTCGCTCTTCCAAATCAGTTGCAGGCATATCCTTATTTTAAAAATTATTTTGTTTGAACAAAACTGACAACGGGAACTACGACATTTAATTTGTCATTCTGTCAAAATTAATTTTCTTCTCATCTCATAGAGCAAAAACGTTTAAACCTCATTGGTATTAATTCGTGTTGTGATCAGAAAGGCGATAATCCTTTGACCCGCACTGACACATGCTGTCGTATCGTAATTACCTAGGAGTTAAAACGACAAGATTCTACAGTGGCCTAGGAATCAAATTGGTTGACTGTACATTAGGCGTCGACTCGACTTCATCGGCCATCGCATTACATGGGGCCAGGCCCCCCCTGGAAAGTAGCCCTAGATACGCCAATGCATACTACGACTCTCAAAGAGGGGTCTACTGTGGCATCAGGGTCTAAATCCATTTATTTAAAATTCTGGTTTTAGGTATACTTTTGCAATGGAAGTCGAGCTGGCAGAGGAATCCGGACATGACGCGAGCGCTTCTTGCAAGGCCTCATTTTCGGCGGTCACTCTTCATTGTCGGTCTACTGCTGCGGTATTTCGACTTCACAGACGCGAAAGTAATCGAAGGACTTGCGGTAACTTTACATCACTTGTCATGTCATTTAGTTTTTATAATATTGAAAATGCATTTTTTTACTTTTTTTTTTGTCCACAGAGCGACATTAAGGAACAATTATTCTCGACGTTGTTGTTCTTTGTCGGCTTGGAGGATGAGGATTTCGTGTCACATACGCTCAAGGCACTCGGCTCTGTCTGTGTGAGGCATTATGAGTTCATGCTGACGCCAGAACTTAAAGAGTTTTATCATCAACTACTCACTTCCGATCTAGCGCCCATAGAAATGAAAGCAGACGTGTTAAGGAACATAGAAATGTATTTGCAAGAGGAGGAACAAAGAATGATCAGACAGGACAAAGAATGTAAGTGTTAAAAGTACATCCATAAATGTAACATTTTGGAGCTAATGAATTTGTTTAAAACCAGCCTAACACCGAATTACAAATTGTTCAATACGGTATTACGGTTTTACCGGTATTAGTGGCAAAACTCGTCCCTCACATCTACACCAAATTTAATATAAAGAGGAAAGACTTGTATTTTTGTATGTAACGAATAAACTCAAAAACTACTGGACCGATTTTAAAAAATCTTTCACAATTAGAAAAAAATTGGGATCCCTACTAAAACTTCAATAATGTAGCCCAAGGTGTAAAAAATTTGCCATAAAATGTCTTTCATCGCATGTGCTGCAGAAACTATTGATGATAGAAAAAAATCTACAATATTAAAGAACATATCAATTTCTACAAAAACCTTCGCGATACCATATGTCCAACTATTGTAGTTATGTCACTATAACTACTTTTTTACATTTTAAAAGTCGATAGAAATGCCGACCATAATCAGACCATGTTATCCATACCTTTGTATTAATCCTTATCCAAATAAATCATTTCGTATTCAAGACATTCAATATCTGTAGATTACTTTCTGAATTTCGAATCGGATTATCCATTCAAAAGATATTACGAGTACTACTGGAAACAGAATACTAATAGAAAAATAAACGCCGCGGCGCCGTCGCCGGTGTGGCCCCACACAGCGCAGCGGGCAACGCGGCGAAGGAGCAGGCACCGAAGTGCGGGAGAGGGGCATGCACATCTATATGGATAGACATATATAACATCTTAATGTTATAAATGTGAAAGTAACTGTCTGTCGGTCTGTCCGCTTTCACGGCTAAACCGCTGAACCGATTTCGATGAAATTTGGTATGTAAATAGCCTTAGTTCCAGGGAAGGATATAGGCTAATTTTTACCCCGGAAAATTTTACGGTTCACGAGGGAGCAGCGATAAACGACTTCTACGCGGATGGAGTCGCGGGCAAAAGCTATAATATTATAAAGAGGTACTAAATATGTATGTTTGGGTCTCCGAAACTACCCATCCGATTTGTAAACATTTTTCACCAATATTTAGAATGGAGTATCAGGGTGGACATAGGCTATATTTTAACTTATATAACCGAAGCGAAGCGAGGACGGGTCGCTAGTAGTAATATACTTTTATATTTAAATGCAGCAAATGCCGAGTCCCAAACTTAACTATACGCACTGTAAGCTACTTATTTCGTTATACCCTATTCTGACTTTAAAGCAAAGAAATTATGTAACATATTATAACATAGTCTTTCATGTGTCGAAGCAGCTTAGTACTATATTATGCTCGAACTTGCTGTCTGTCATAACATAAGAAATGAAGTCAATAAATGTTAACTATCATACAGTTCGGCGTTATGAATATGTTAAACCAATGATCTGTTTTATCCAGGGTCCAAGCGGTCGAAGCTCGAGAACCTGAAAGAGATGGGTGATGTGTCATCGGGCATGGCATCGACAGTGATTCAGCTGTACCTGAAGGAGATCCTGGGCGCGTTCCTGCACCCCAGCATGGTGGTGCGCTCCAGCGCCATGAAGGTCGTGCAGCTGGTGCTCGCGCAGGGCCTAGTGCACCCCGTACAGGTACCCTGCCCATCTCTGATCTCCGAGGAACGAAAGATTCAAATGTCCCTTTCTTGTAATTTTGGGCATAGATTCCAATGCAGGAATCGTTTCTTACAACTATCGGAATATAACGATATGTGATTTTAAATGAATACTACCTGGTTCGTTTTTGAAAACCTTTAAATACTGTTTTTTTTAGTTATAAAATCGACGTCCCCCTGCACAGAAGACATACTAGGTATAACACTATTGTATACAGACAGTGTGGAAAGTGGAGTAGCTACTAAAACCATAGGAGACCATCATAGGAGACCATTTCTAATTTATCAAGTTGTTTTTATTTTTTTAATTGATTTATTTATTAGGACCTTCAACAATAAGTACACTATTACGTAGGTAATGTAGGTACATGCACACTTACAAGCTAAGCGCCTTATTACAGAAGGTCACCGCATGCACAGAAAGAGAGATAAAATGCACTTACCTAATTAAGCTAATCTTAGTTTATTGATTAAGACCCGGTTTTATAAAGGCCCATTAATAAATATATCAGACCAAATTTTAGTAACTTCATACAATTGTTTTCTGTTCTAATGTATATAGGGAACTTAACATATTGTCGTCAATATTTAACTACAAATCTGTTGTCTCCAGATCGTCCCATATCTGATCTGCATGAGCACTGACTTGGAAGTAACAGTGTCTCACACGGCGGATAAGCACTTACAAGAAATTGATAAAAAATACCCTGGCTTTATCCATATGAAGGCGCAACTAGGAATAAAACTGTCGTATCAGTTACAAAAAATAGTACAAAGCGGCTCTAAAGGTGGTGTTATCCGGGGGTTTAGGTAAGATTAAATTAAAAAAGTAGTAAAATAATGAAATTATTTTAAGTTTATTTTACAACATTAACTAATTCAGCTTATTTTCTACAGGAAAAAAGATCAAGACGAGTTGCCATCATCTCTCAATGGATTCTTATACTCATTACTACGAAACACGCGACCTCAGAGAAGAGCGTTAGTTTTGTCGTTACTGAAACAATTCGATGACGTTTCGGTATGTTTCGTTTGTTATGTAACATTTATAAAACAGGAATCAAGAAACCACGATCAAGACAAAAATAATTGTAGGGGTTAGAGTCAAGCTGTAGCCAGTTATTGGTTGTATTGTATGTATGTACATACAAGGCGGTTTGACCTAGATTACCATTACGTTCCGAAAAAGCCGGTACATATATAACTGTGGACAATATAGGGCAGTCTGTACTGTGAACCAACTTAATTGTATGAATATTTGCTATAATATATCACTTACATTTGGGTCGGGTGGCCTTCGCTTCGTCTAATATTGTTTGACCTAACGTAACGTTTGGTCTATAATTTTTTTGTCTTACACCCTTTTAGGCTGAAAATACAGGATTTAATAAATATCGATACATTAGGTCAAACCATGATTATGCCACCCGATATAGAGTCGTTTGGGTCACTGCAAAAATAATTTCGTTATTTTGCAGTAATATTTAAGAGACTGGTAATAATTTTTTTAGCCAATCTTATTCCTATTTCGTCATGATATCTTTACCGTTAATGTAGTACATACCACCTAGCTCTTTTTTGCTTGATCGTAGTCACAATTTGATATATAAGCAAAAAGCGGTTTAGAAGCAAAATGTTGTAAAGCAAATTAGAATAGAGCCCAAGATTCAATGTTTACTTTCATATTTATAATTTTGTCATTTATTTTCTTTCAGACTGCGCCTTTGGATCAAATGTTGTACCTGGCAGATAATTTAAGTTACTTCCCATATCAAGTACAAGATGAACCGCTTTTTATAATTCACCACATTGACATTATTATCTCGACGTCTGGATCAAATCTGCTACAAGCTTTTCGAGAGGTAAGCAGAACCAAAAAGTACTACAACCTTCCCGTGTCGGTTACATAATGTCGTCAGTAATGTGACACATGTCATTCAACGGCTGATGAAAGAATGATTGTAATTTGAAGCGTGACTTATCAACGGTTTATAATTGCAAAATATATTACCAATATTACCATATGCATTTAAGGTTTCGGTGTAACTATTATAGTTGCAATCCACTTCGGCGCACTCCACCACTTTAATCGACGTTGCACATATGCGTTAATGTACGTAAAATAAGTAGGACGCACCGTCCGTCATGGAGTAAAAGCATGATTATTTTTCCAGATGATTGTTAGTGTCATTTCCATGGTTTAGATTAGATCGTGCGTATGTCTGTGTGCAGGGGCTGATCAACTCGAGCGCGGAGCAGAAGGACGGGCTGGACGAGGAGGAGGACGAGGAGGAGGCGGAGGCGCTGGTGGCGCGGCTGCCGGCGCGCGCGCGGCCGCTGCAGGACGCCATGCGGCAGGCGCGCGGCTGCCTGCTGCTGCTCGTGCTCAAGCAGCACCTCAAGCAGCTCTACGGGTTCACTGACGCGTGAGTTCTGTTCTCTCTAGCTCGCTTTCTTTCCAATTTTCTAATATATACTCTACTAGCGTCCCGCCCGAGCGAAGCGTCCACGTTTTAACAAAAAGAAAAGGCTAGTAGAGTCAGGGGTAATTGATAGAAGAAAAAAAGAGAAACGTTTTTTCACATACATATTGTAGCTTCCTAATAGTGAAAGAGTTTTTATATCAATTCAAGAGTTCCAGAGATTAACAATCCCATACAAACAAACAATATAAATAATTAGTATAGATACCTGACTTCAGCTAAGCAGTAAAAATATGACATTTTAATACGTATTTGTACGGTTTGTCGTTATAGTAGTATGTACATACATCGATGTCACAGTATTAGTCATCCTTCTAAAGCTTTTGTCCTCCTCGATTATAGGTACATAGAATCAATGAATAATAAGATTGTTGAGTTGAGTTGTCATTATTATGTTGTTCGCCTGCAGCAAAATCGGGCAGTACTCGCCGTCGGAGAGCGTGAAGGTGTACGAGAAGGCGGTGTCGCGGCGGCCGGCGCCGGCGTTCGAGCCGCGCGCCACCGTGGCGCAGCTGCGCGCGCCCGAGCCCGCCGGCGAGCCCGACGAGCTCGCGCGCCGCCGCCTCGTCGACGACTACCTCGAGGTAACACCCCATAACGCTCATTCACATTACTATTTATTTTATTTCTTACTAGCTTTCCGACGCGACTTCGATTGCGGTGAGTTAATACTTTCGTTAAAAAGTACAGACATTGTCATCACCTTTAATGGGTTGAAGAATTTCCCAAAAAAGACAGACATGTATTTTTCCGGCCTACATAGAAACAATGTTCATGTAGGTAACTATAGTTTAAAATTACCAAAATCGAATACTTGGGTCAATCAACTTTTTGATGTATGTTGCCATGGTTACGTCTCTTAAGTTACTCTTTAAAACTACATATACATTAGGATATAAATCTACATTACGTGACTTTTTGTGGCAATTATAAGCCCATTCTTTTGTGGGCTTTCTTCTAAGCATGTCAGTAGTACATATTATAAACATCTTTCTAAGAAACACCATCACTGTTGTCTCCTGTATTATGGGACAGAATAACGACAACAAAAAGTTGATCGACCCACTTACTTCCATTTCACCCCCTTACTTATTTATATATTAAAACTTCTTTGCATAATACAATACATTTAAATGTAAAACAACTTTACTAATATGCAGTGGAATAAATACAAATTTACATAATTCTGTCTTTAAAAATGACCAAACTCCCATGCAAACTTCTACCCCCTCCTATTTTACCCTCTTTTCCAAAAAAGCCGATAGTGATATTATTATGTATAAGGGGTAGCCTAAATACCAATTTCCAAGTTTCTGTCTTCAAAAATCATCATACTCCCATGCTGTATTTATTTATTAACAGTAGACTAAATATCTTTTTTCACGGTTCTATCTTTAAAAATGGACGACTTTTATCAAACTTCCACCTCCAATTGTACCAATTTTTTTAGTGTGGTTGAATTTCGTGAAATCCCTTAATGATTTTAGGCGTCGTGTCTACAATACTCATACTCATACTCATTTATTGATAATATTATAAAATATTACATGTCAATATGGATTATTAAATGATTACATAATAAAACATTTTTGGTCATAGCAGTTACTTTAATTATAGTTAAGTTAGATATTATAAAATTATAATTAGTCACAAATACAAACTCAAAATCCCTTTTTATTTTCAAAATTATATCTAATTTTAAAATTAAGGAGGAGTTTTCGTAAAATTAAGAGGTTATGGCGCGTAGTCGTGGACAAAAACAGTTTAAGAAACACCCAATTATTTGTCATCCAAAATAACAGATATTAGCACCTAGATGTTGTAGCATTATCACCTCTATTAACTTGAAATAAAGTTCATGGTGCCAATAATCGGTAGGGTGTCGACAAACCCTATACATACAGCTAGTGCGGCTAGCTACAAAGTTATCTATAACTTTTTGTCGACAGTTTAAGCAGTTGATGTTGAAATTCGACCCTGAAGAGGAAGAGGACGAGGAGTTCACGCCGGGCGGCGCGGGCGGCGCGGGCGGCGGCGCGGGCGCGGGCGGCGCGGCGGCGGGCGGCGCGCACCTCCCGCCCGCGCCGCCCGCGCCGCCGCCCGCCACCTAGCGCCAGTGAGCAGGACACGGTGACTCGTGATACAGTGGACACAGACCGCCGCCGGACCTTTATTTTTCTGAACTTGGAAACGTGTGGACTCGTCCGGATCGATTCTCGTAAAAGTGATTTATTTTCTCGATTTTTAATTTATTTAACGAGGGTATGCGGTTTACGTTAGTGAAGTAGCGTTAAGCGCGGCGCGGCCGGCCGCGGCTGTACAGTAGATAGGCCCCGCCGCCGGCACCGCCGCCTCCCAGGAGCGACGTCCGACTGGTAACCGGCGATCTTAAATTCTTTGTATAAGTTATATTTGAGAAACTCGATTTTGTTTATATTAAAGTCTTGTGTGTAGATAATTTTTATGAAGAATATAAAGTATATGTAACTACTCCGACTTGAGTTTCTTAACTGTACAGTCAGTCTACTTCTGTTATTCCAGTAAAATTCGATATTATTTTATCTGTAATGCGATGAGCAGTCGGCAGCGACGACGGATCGGCTGTATGTAATCGAAATAGAACTGTTTAAAATTGTACGGCGACCCGATCTATCATAAGGACAAATTCCGCATAATTTTTATACAAGCTTAAATTGATGTAAACTGAATTAATAATTGATCTTTGTTGACATGAAGGATACTGCAATAACTGCATTTCTTATGATTAAGAAGACATTAAAGTTACAAGGCTAGATTTTTACAAATATTATTTTTTATATTTACAACCCTGTTTATTATTCAGAGATTTTGTAGCGAGATTCTTACAAATATCACACTATGAGACGATATACATGTAAAACGTGGTAAATAACACACGACAAACAACAATTAATTACATGGAATAGGAAGTTGTTAGACGGATATTTTGCCGGCCCGCTCCTCCGAGACGGCGAACTTGTTGCAGAGGAAGAAGATGAGCGTCTCCTGCGTGGGCTTCACCTTGCCGAGCTCGATGAGCCGGCGCAGGTTGCGGATGCGCTGCTTGTGCGGGTACTCGCCGCCCGGGCGCGTGCTCTGCGGCTGCGCACAGACAGAACAGTAGTCTTTAATTAATATAATTTTCATCACACTTGCTCGTAAATAGTGTCCTGCTAGAAAAAAATTCCGTAAATCCAAAATAATACCCGCGGGCCTTTTTTTACCATTACGCCCTATCGTGCGTAATAGCTTTTTTTTTAAATATAATACGTGGACTCAAACTATCATAATACGTCAGGACCTCAATTCTTGTGCCATTCGATATGAAGTTTCATTCGAGATGAAAAGTCAGTTGCATACAATTTTCTAAAAATCTCGCATATAAACTATTGATCTCGACAGTCACTAGAATCGGACTTCAGAACACGTTTGACATTATCTGTGGTAAGTCGTAGACAATGTTGTAGTCTGCCGCTAATTTATAAATACTGCTTATAAAATGTGATTCCAAAATAATAATTAAACGGGTGACTTTGTGCACATATTAAAATTTATATATCAATAAAAACATGTCGGCATCAGAAGAAATGGATAATGCGACTCCGCCGGACATCGCCGCCAACGCGGCTAAAATTATTATTATTGAGAATCTATTGACGGCGAAGTCGAGAGAGAGGTAGGTATATGGCTGCCTACGACCAACTAATTCAGTGGAAGATTGATAAACGAGTGGGTTCTAAAATATGATTTTTTGTCAGTTTTTATTCCATTTCCTCGCAATTGTGATGAAAAACATTGTATGTTACACGGGTGGTAAAGGAAATACAAAGCTCGAGTCATTAAAGCCCTCGGCCTTCGGCTTTCGGCTTCTAACAGACTCTCGTTTGTAATTCTGTCTTTACCACCCTTAATACACAATGTACTATTAAGTCCAAAATTGCCCAACACGAATGCGGTCCGGAGCAGCAGGCATCAAAATAAAAACCGACCTACTTGTGGCCGATTCAGCTTTGTAAAAAGGTTTATGAGAGACTTGAGCGAAATCGCTTGGCGATCTCTATTCTAATTCTGAAAGGGAGACCACTTCTGTTGGCCGTGCAGGGCCCTTAGCCAAGTTGCATAACGCTAACATTAGCGTTTTTTGAAAACGGTCAAAATGTATTCACGTAAGCTAACGATCAGTCGCGTCAGCCGCTGTCAATTCCATACATTTTGTCCATTTTCGAAAATCGTTAAAGTTAGCGTAATGCATCTTGGCTAGAGCCCCAGGACAGGCATATTGTTTTGTGTTTACCTCGTCGCTCTGCTCCGGCACCGGCACGCCGATGATAGAGCTGTCCCACATGACCGGGTGCCAGGGGCGGCGCACCGCCCGCTCCGGCGGCACCGCGGATTGCGGGGGCTTCAGCGGTAGCGAGTGCACGTCCACGAACTCCTCTTCCTCGGGCTCCGGGGCCTCCGCTCTGAACTTCAGACTCATTGCTGTAAATGTTACACCGTACGTATTTAGTTTTGGTACCGCTTGTAGTAGCTGCCGGAAATGCAAACTGTCGCCATTTAATTTTTTTTAAGACTTCGTCAAACAGCCAGCGCGGCGCGGCAGTCACACTCCAGGAAAACTAAAACGACGCGTCGCGCGCGACGTGTTCTCTCGCAATCTCGATCCAAGTTAACACATTTTTGTAGCTTTTATGACCCAAATCATATAGAACTGGACGTTCTCTAATACAATCTTTAAATTTTTCTACATCCATGGTCACAAATACACTGTTAATTTGTAAACAAATACAACGTGTAAATCACGCTGGGCGCGGCGCGGTCGCGCCAAGCGTGGCGTGACTATGTGGGACGGCCTGCATACAACTCCTTGTTAATTTGCACGCTAAGAACGCACCACGCTACAGTCGCGCCGCGCCAAGCCGGCTGTTTGACGAAGCCTTTATAGCCGCTTACGAGGCTAATTACAATTTGTTGTTCATAAACTGTGTTCATCATCATCATCATCATCAGCCGCAAGACGTCCACTGCTGGACAAAGGCCTTCCCCAAGGTTTTCCACAACGACCGGTCCTCTGCTGCTGTCATCCAGCGGCTTCCCGTGACCTTTATCAGATCGTCGGTCCACCTTGTGGAAGGCCTGCCGACACTTCGTCTCCCGGTTCGCGGTCGCCACTCTAGAACCTTAACTGTGTTAACTATAATATATGATATTGTACAGATGTAGTGAACAATAAAATGACATCGTATTTTGTCGGGTATAAGCTCATATTTATCTTGCTTTCTCAGTTAACTTCAGCACCCATTGATAAGTTAACTGAGAAAGCACGCTAAATACAAACTTATCCGACAAAATACGATGCCGTTTGATTATTTATTTAAACTTCTTTGCACAATGCAATCAAATGTAAAACGTACAAATGGCGGACTTAATGCCTAAAGGCATTATCAACCAGTCAACCACATTATTCACACATAACAAGTTTTAATTATTCACCGGTTCGACATAATATGGCCACATAATATTATCTATAGGTACTAGCTTTTGCCCATGACACCGCCCGTAGTATTTTGTGGGATGGGATTACTGTAATTATGCCATTAGTTTCTGAAGAGTTGCATGACACTTCAACGTAATGCAAGGTGGAGATGTTGTTCAAACTATTTCTACCGTAACCGATAAATGGTCGCGTAACATTTTAAACTACCTTACTTGCCTTTGTCTCGCAGTCTCGCTATGAGCCTACACTAGTACAGTCAAGGTCATAAATATGTATACACTTTAGTACCTTGTCACTTTAATCGCTGTGACATTCATATATGGCAGTTTAAACATGACATAGGTATACTTACAAGGTACTAAAGTGTACACATATTTATGACCTTGACTGTACTACTTAGTTTAATTATTTTTTAAGAGTTGATTTATAATTCTAGTTCGATGTGACATTCAGACACAACATATTTATAGCTATAAGAAAATTACTGAAATAATAAATGGAAGGCATGCGCACGGTATTCGCATCTTAGCCACTTTAGTAAGAGCAAACTACGCAGTTATTTTTTATTCCACCAATACTTGGCAATATATCAAGAAATCATTTTTATGCAGACGAGACGGTGGCAGATTTGTCTGAATAAACATTACATTGCACTGGCCACTGGTCTCACTAGCAAACAATACCTACCGCCGGCGTGGTGGGGACGCCGACACGTTCAAAAGACGCGATGTGAGGATTAAGAGGATTGTGAGGCGACACTGAAATCGCGAGGCTGTCAAGATTTTTCTATAAAAATTTTGCTCCGGGCGGTAACGTTTCTCACTCCCTAAATCAAGTACGATTTCCACGATTTTTTTATGAAAAACCGGACAAGTGCGAGTCGGACTCGCACACTAAGGGTTCCGTGTACATTTGGCCAGTTTTTAGTATTTGTTGTTTTTTTATAGGGTTTGTTCTATAATCATTGACTATTGTATGTATTACCGTTTTTACTATAGAACAAATACAAAAAACTTTGAAAAAAAAAACGTTTTTTGTATGGGGTGGGGACTCCCACTTACTTTTTTATTATTTGTTAGAACATCCGCCGTTATCTACACTAATATTATAAAGTGGAAAGATTTGTATTTTTGTATGTTTGTAACGAGTAAACTCAAAAACTACGGGGCCGATTTCAAACATTATTTCACCAACGTTTACGAGTAGAGTGGACTTTCAGGGTGGACTTAGGCTGTATTTTAACTTACGAAAGTACTGACTCACCGCAGACAAAGCCGCGAGCGGAAAGCTAGTATCACATATTTTCCAAAAAAATCAACGAGCAATCTTTTAGAGCGGTTTCGCACTACGTCCGATCCGTATCCGAGAAATGTTCGGTCCGAAGTAGCAGCAGTAGTTCTATTTGTATGGTAGGTTGCGCACTAGATCCGAATTCCGTCATCCGATTTCTCATACAAATAGTAATACTTCTACTTCGGACCGACATTCTCGGATACGGATCGGACGTAGTGCGAAACAGCTCTCACGGTTCAAAAGGTACAGTCAAGGTTATAAACATAGATACGTCCAAAGCCTCAAAAATATGTAACCACGATCTTATGTCGTCGTAATAAGGTCGTGGTTACATATTTTTGACACTCTGAACGTATCTATATTTTGACTGTACCTACAGCTCTTTTAAGTTAGGACAGACGGACGGATGGACAGCGTAGGCTTAATATTAGGGACCGGTTAGGCACCCTTCGGGTACGGAACCCTAAAAACTAGGTTTGTACGTCTCAGTTGTTTTTTTTATTGTTCCTTCCAAGAAATATTTTATTTGAAAGCAAAATGTACAGACAGACCTAGTTTTTATGTTATCTACAACATAAAGTAAATGTCGGTAATTCCGTCTGCGGGGCAAGACCGTACACGGGAAACGATTTTTAAATATAGTCAATGTGTGACTATATTTAAGAATTACTACTAGGTTTAAGAGGGGAGAAACGTTACCGCGTTTTGTAGGGACATTTTCAGCCTCACAATCCTCTTAAAATGGAATTGTTTAATTTTAAATGAAAATAAAATATAACATTAAGTACCTACCGAGTTAAAACCCCCGACAAAATCGGGACCCCCTAGAGCTCATAACTCTTAAATGGCTAAACTGATTTTCATCAAACCAAGCTAAGAACACTCGATTAAGTCACCTTTCTGACAAAAATGAATTTAATCAAAATCGGCCCATCCGTTTAGGAGCTACGATGCCACAGACAGATAGATACACAAACACACAGATACACCCGTTAAACTTTACCGCTATTTTTGCGTCGGGGGTTAAAAAGGAATAAGCTGTACGAGCAGTACACATCATGTTTGTAACACGATTAAGTCACCATTAAATCAAAACAAATGATCCTTTGCCGTTACTTAAACACTATAACATTTATCAAAAGATCTAGAAGACCCTTGATTAGATTACTTATTTACTTACACCCGTATTTAAAGTCATTAGTCATTACTTACTTGAGTAAAATAATTACTCGATAATGTTTTCGTTTCGTTATCGAAAATCGTTAATACGGGTGTTACGCCGATTGATCTGTTTTGTATCAAAATTAAATTGTACACCATCAATAGGTCAGTAATGTAACAAACATACAACTTTATACACCTGCCCATAAACAGTATATAATTTATATAAAATAATACTTACTGAATTGTAAATTACTATCACAGTTCTTATCACCGTAGCCGAACGACTGCTTCTTAAAACATGCGCTGCCTTATACCAATTTTATTATTGGCTTTCAATCTCGAGCCGTTTTATTTATATTCGCAGTACAGTGGGTCGGCGCGCGGATGAAACACGACTGAAACTCATTACTTTCTCCCCAGTCGGTTCGCGATGCGTGTAAACAGTTCCTTGATGACGATAACTTGGACAATTACCAGCAAAAATAGGAACATTAAAACCATTATTGTCATCTGGGACGCTAACCGGAATCCGTGCCAACGATACATTGACGTTGTACCTATTGTAGATTCATTCGGAACAGTGGTGCTAATAGCAGCAAGTTCATCACCAAAATATTTGGACCCTAGAGTTTGCACAGCGTATTGACTCGTATATAGGTAGGTATACTATACTGCTGGTGCGCCATACCATAGGTAGATATTCGGATCATTTAGAGTGGATTGCGAGCCCCAGACAAGATTAAATTAGTCTTATCTTCGACGAAGTTGCAGCCATTGTGTTGGAGAAAACGTAGCAATTCCTTTATTGTATGTAGTTAAAAATGATTGTATATGCATTGTCGATTTATTTGGTTCCTGAATGTATTGATTCCGGCTTCAGCTTCGCACATGACCTTATTTCCTATTCCAAGAACACATTCATCTGGTTGGTTAAGTCGCTTAGGAGAAAAACTAAATGGTATATTTAGAATTCTTACTAAACGCAAGGCAAGGCTATAAGTAGGTACTCTATGATCAAATAATCCAACCGTTGCTTGTACTGTTGACACTGCTAGCCTTATTAATATACTTATCCTTTATTCGTTAATTTAAACGTGTTGCGATTGTAAACGGGGATTTTAATCCTTACTACTTAATATTATAAATGCGAAAGTGTTTGTTTGTTCTGTCTTCATGTCTTAATTAAACGCCTCAAAAGTGAAATTTAGTACCGAGATAGCCCGAAGACGGACATAGGGTACTTTTTATCCCGAGAAACTAGACAGTTTCCAAAGAATAGCAATCCTAGACGACTGTAAGTGGGTATAGACAGGTGGGCGGGCAAAAGCTAGAAGTAAGTAATAATAAAATATTGCCAAAATCAAGCATGGGTATAGAAATATTAGCAAGAGCTCGGAATGGCGTATGCCGTTGGCATATATAAACTAAAACAATTATGGAAGCAACGAATACTCCTTCAAAACATTACAAACCTCGTTTCGTGATGATAGTAGGTAGGTAGGTACAAGGAAATGAAACTAAACTTACAAATGAAAATTCTGAGCTCTCTCTAATATATACACATCAATCCGTTGCTTCGTTTTGACGTTAAAGAAGAACAAACAAACGCACTTAGCAGGTTGTGATGCTTTTAGGCGGATTAGGATGGACAGATTTCTCATCAATAAAACTGCTTCAGCGTAAAAATAACATAAAGTCAGTTTATTTGAAAAACATCTAAAACTAGTTAACAACAAACACCAAAGAATAAAATATGTCTAACCAAAAGGTTGAGGTTTTGTCATATTATGTATTATTTGAATACTAAATGAGTTTAGATCCGATTATCGAAAAATATTGGATACATCATGCCTCTTATTTTAAATTGTGACGGTTTTCTTGTTTACGTTTGAAATTTCACGCCTGATTGCTGCAGCTGCAAGCGGGGCAATCAGTGAAATCTTGGTTACGCAACAAATACCCGTTACCTTCTGTTCAGGCTTTATCTAAAAAGGTGTTGACGACGGATACGCTCTACTAACATTACGTTGGCAAATAACTTCAGCCTTTATCTCTTACGCGCCCGCGACAGTTTCATCGAACGATGCTTCGTGCTCAGACCTTGACAGCATGAATTCGGGCAAAGTAACACCGAGAGTCGCACTGTAGCGGGGCATAGTTTCTGCCCAGTAAGCCCCCTTTGAATTGTCACCTGCAAACTCTTCGGGTGCTAGTTCGGCTTCGTCAGCTGTTTCAGCCTGAACCTCTGTTTCGGAGTTCACGTTCCTCTTAGTTCTGTGCGGCACAGCAGATTTGAAGGCGGCAGACGCGGGCACGGCGCTGCCAACCGGACTGGTAGCAGCTGTGGCAACAGCAGCCTGAGTAACCTTTTTTCGTTTAATTTTTTTGCCATACCCGGGGTTAGCAACAACGTATGCAGCTGCTTTTTGCGCAGGATTCGAGTCAATTATAATTTTACTCTCAGCTCCTTCGTTGGTAGCGTCAGGGACAGCTGGTTTTGATTGGAATTCTTTGAGTTCCTGGTAAGCCAGATGACTCCGTTGCGGTGCAGATTCGGAGACAAACATGCATTCTTCATTTTTAAGACCATTCTTGTCTACACACTGGAAACAAGTCATACCATTCTTTTGTACTTTTTTACAAGATGACCTATCTTTTTTCTTAAATTCAGCTAAAACATGTTCAACGTCTTTTTTGGGTTCATTGTCGGTGTAAAATTCAGGCAATGCTTGCTTGTAATTGTACGGCTTAACTAATGGATCTGGTTTTTCATCGGAGCTCTCGTCACTTGCCGCTCGTAAGGCCTCACTGGGAGAAGGTTCGGAGCTGTGAACGTAGTAAGCTTTATATTTTTCTTTAGAATTATCCTCTTCACTGTCTTCCTTTGGTGCCGTTATCTTTGTATATTTTTCAGACGACTTGTCGTCATCTTTTGCTTCTTCATATTTTTCTGATCTTTTTGTTGGTGGTCCATCTTTTTCTTGAGGTTCTGGTTCATCTGGTTCATCATTACTGTCAAACTTTTTTTCCTTTGAGTAAGCATACTTGTTATTTTTTGGCTCTGCGACATATGAACATGATTCATAGTTTCCTCCTGTTTTCGGATCCTTGCATACGTTACACGTCATACCATCCCTGTCGACTTGTTTGCAGTTTCCTGGGTTTTGTTTTATTTCAGCAGCTTGCTTTTCCGACAATTCCTTAATTCTTTCGTACTCTTTATGATCATATCCAGAATCGTAGCCTCCGTAGGGATAATCGTAATCTTTGTTAGGATCTTTTTCTTCTTTGTAGGCACTGCTGTAAGTTCCACTGTCGAAAGCCTTAGGCCTTGAAATGTACTCAGATTTATAATCATAGGGATCTTCCTCCTCGTCACTGCTTCTTTTCAAATTTTCTCTCCTACGTTCTCCTGTGTATCTTCGTAGGCGGGGCGGTCCTGCAATATAACCATTCGGTTTATAGTTTTGTTCTGGTTCTGAGAGTTCTTCTTTACGGTAATTTAGCGGGTGAGACACTTCTACGTTTGTTAGTGCGGGCTTAAAATATGCAGCTACTGAAGGGTTTTGTTTTAAAGCGGACAAGATCTCTCCTTGTTCGTTTTCTTCAGGTTTGTAAACCTTGTAATCAGCGTCATGTACGGTTCGGATGTCGTAGTGCAAGGGGGTGAGCTGGTGGCGGAGCGGCGCCGCGGGCGCGCGCTGCACCGGCTGTGCGACTAGCTGAGCCGGTCTCGCGGGAGGATAGAAACTTTGACTTGCAATAGGATTAAATCCAAAATTTTCAGCAGCGAAAGTTTTCTCTTGAGGGGCTACTCGTTTTTGTAGAGAATCAAGGGAGCTACTGACAACAGTGTCGAATAACTGGGGATACTGGCTCTTGTCTACTTTAAGCAAAGCGGTCGCTATAGGATTTGAAGCCAACGACGATAAGCCTGAAAAAATCATATTCTATATAATTAAGTTATTAATATTAATTCTAGTACTTCCTTTGCTACTAATAGTTAAATATGTACGATACGTAATGTTATTTAAATACTAACCAGAATATTCACTCGTAAAAATAGGAGCAAAGTCCAAAGGCTGGACGAAACCTTTCTCGTTATCTTCGCTGGCAATCACCGCTTGACATATCGCCCAAATGAATAACTGCAAATAATTTTTATTAAAATATCACTTCAACATTATTTAAATTTTATGGACGTTTTAAATTTAAAAAAATGCGCACCAAACATCCGAGCTTAGACATGTTTAAAATGGGTTAAAACCCAAATGAGAACCCTGACGTCCACTTCTCGCTCGTTCGCGCTGCTTTTCTGGTTCTGTTTGGAATGAAAGTAACGTGACAATATTACAAAGACAAGGTTTTATAGGCGTCAATATTGCGCTGGTGAAAGATAGGTGCAACCGAGAGCGCGCGCTCAAGCGTGTCTCGCCGTACAATGTCCGCTTGCTCCACCGCCGCGGGTCGTGACCCACCGCCCGCGGCGCGCCCGCTGCAATCACATAGGTTCAGAGGAAAACCTAACAAAATTTACATTTTCTGGCTGAGTAGGTAAGTAATGTAGCGACACTTAGCTTAGGTATTTATAGAATAGTTGTAGCTGTCGGAAAACGACCCTAAAAAAGTTAAAGAGTTAATTAAACAATTTAAACCAGCGTAAACCATTATACGAACAAAATAAGCACTCAGTGTACGGAGTTCGAGTTCGCGATAACACTCGCCTGAGGAAGGGCTCCTAACGAGTCAAAAAAATGTCGGGCTGCTTTCTTGGCTTAATATAAATGTTACTAAGGTATTAGTAAATATCTTTCATTTTGGTAGTAGGGATCTTGGCAGTGAATAAAGGGCCTACCATAACGGACTTTAATTCTTGAGCCAGTATAAAAACCTGTCTTAATGACGCAACATTAACTCACATTAAAGAAATTTTGACCAAATTATCATTGATTTTCTGCAACAATATGGCTATAGTGGCTCTACATTACCAGTAAGTGACCGTAGATCATAAGCCAGATCTGATTAATCGTGTCAAGACTAATCGCGTACCCTAGTAATGTATCTTAGGGCCGTAACGTGTTATGCCGCATTCACATTAAATTTGTCTGACGTGTTGTGACTAGTGATGGGCCGTTCTCGGGAAGTTTCGGAAACAAGAGAATATCACGAGATACTTCTCGAGAACGTTCTCTTTAACGAAAATTTCTGAGAAAGTGCCCTTTTTTCTTAATATTTACTTTTTTTTAAACCATAAACTTACTTAATTTGTGATTTATCGTTGTTCCTAAGGCATTTTATCCTAACGGGATATTCTATGAGCAAGATTCTCGATATTCTCGAGAATTTCTCGAGAAACTTCTCGAGAATGTTCTTTGGAAAGGTTCTTTTCTATAATTCGTTCCATTTAAAGTGAAATAAAGCAAAAAAAAAACAGTTATATGTATTATATAAATTATTTTAGTAAAAAAAAATGAAAAATCTACTTGAGAAAATAGGTATACACTTAAAATAATGATTAACTTAAAACATAGCTTATATGTTTTGTGACTAATAAATCATCAATACAATATGGTGAATATAATTTTTTTATTAATTGCACGATGTCAATACCGCTTAATTAGTATAATCATGTAACAATATCTAATCACTTTGGTCATTTATATAAATCAACAGTATTTTTGAATAGCAATAATACCAAATCAATATTTTAACTATAAAAGCATCTATAGATATACACTTTAAAAACAATGTTAACTTAAAACAGATTTTTATTTCCACATTTTATTGGTAATTTATTATTTACAAAATATATAGAAAATAAAAAATTATGAATAAAATGTGGTAAATAAAAAAATATAAATTGCACAAAATCAAAACCTCCTAATTAGTATAACTATGAAACAATATCTAATAAGTAACTTTACTTTGGTAATTAAATAAAATCAACAGAGAGGTAATTTTAATATTAATAATAACAGATCAAATCAATTAATGGCGGCGGGCTGGCAAGACAAGTGTCAATGTCATCTTTGAATTCTTTGATTTGAATTTTCGTTGTTGATTAATTTTGTAAGTACTTTATTTATCTACTAAGTTTTACATATTTTTTACTTAATCATTGATAAGTCTATACCGATTACCGGACCTTTGGAAAGCCTGTATCTACATGTAAGATACTTGGGGCCGAAGCCAACACAGAGGTGAGAGGTAGGTTCTTTCGACAGCTTTAATTTAGAAATGCGATGGGACACCAACTGGCGATTGTCCCTGTGTTTACACTATAGAGTATACTCCCACGATTAAGAAAAGATGTGAATATAAGTGACGGGACTAGGTATAGGTAATAACACATGTGTTATTATTCTAAGGGTATATGGATGAATGATATGGTTGGTACACCAAGCAAGCTTGCTATACCATCATTCCTATTGCCATTTCCACCTCTACGAGAGTATCTATTTAAGGATTTCCCTTTCCATGTTGGATTTAACCTCCTAAGCCCCCGCGTACTTGCACAAGTAAAATTTTGAATTTATCAATGTTTTTAGGGTTCTGTACCTCAAAATGAAAAGGTAACCTTACAGGATCACTTGTGTATCTGTCGGTCTGTCCGTCTGTCCATCTGTCCGTATGTCCGTATGTCAGTCTGTCAGTCTGTCCGTCTGTCTGTGAATATAATGGACCGATTAAGTTTAATTGAAAATAAAAAATAATAATCCAGCCTATAACGTCCCACTGCTGAGCACAGGCCTCCACTCACAATGAGAGGGTTTGGGCTATAGTTCCCACGCGGGCCCAGTGCGGATTGGGAACTTCGCACACACCGTCAGATTGCTTTGCAGGTGTGTGCAGGTTTCCTCACGATGTTTTCCTTTACCGAAAAGCTCATGGTAAATTTACAAATTATATTTCGCACATAAATTCCGAAAAAATCAGAGGTGCAAGCCCGGGTTCGAACCCACGACCCTCTGCTTAAGAGTCGGCAGGTCAAACCATTAGGCTACCACGGCTTTTTTTAATTTATTTACTGAGCCGAAAATTTAATTTATCAATATGTTTTAGGGTTCTGTACGTCAAAAGGAAAACTGGTGTGTCTGTCTGTCTGTCTGTCTGCCCGTTCATCTGTCACTGCCAATTTAACCCCAGTTTGCAAATGCTGGACATCCGTAAACAGATTGAGAAAAAGTAGCCGTCATCTCGAACTTTATAGTTATTCGACCGATTGCTTCTAAAATCGATATCGGGGGATCTGTGCATGTGATCTCTGACAACGAATCCGTTAACAGACTGAGAAAAAGTAGCCGCAATCTATCTACATTATTTTTGTGATTCTATTAATTTATTATTTTTTTCACACATGCATGACACGCTAAATGTTCATTGAAAACATTAGCAAACACATCTTTAAACGTGGACTAGTTGGAGTCGCAGATATGTTTTAATTCAGTTAAATTCAATAAAAATGTACAGTATAGAAATGTTTTTTATTTATCAACTCTCTAGCAAAATGAGTTAGAAAGAGACTTCCGCTTGTAATTTGTAGCTTCTTGAAACGGACCATAGGTCCCCATTTAATTTAATTATAAATTAAATTAAATTAAATTATTATTGTTCATACCTACTAACATAGCTTATACTACCTTCTAAGTACTAACACAAATATGGACTCTGTCTGCAATAAACTGATTTTATTTATTTTATTTATTTCAGATTTATAATATTAGTAGAATATATTTCAAAATTGGAGGAGCTATATCGGTATATTTTTTAGTCTGTCGATATTTCGCATCACTAATTTATCGATAGCGTGCTCCTAATTTGTGGACATCACTGTTTCAGTTGCTAATATTGGTATCACACTTAGTGATTTGTTTGGTAATATGACAATCGACAAAAAATAAAAAAAGTTTAGCTCAAGCAAGGCTAACTTCAGAGTGCCGTCTCTTAAAACGTAGTGATTAATTACTCAGTGGATACTGAAAATACTATCGCGTCCATTTAAAAAAGTACTCTTTCATACTCTCAACCTTACAAGGTAGTTAGAGAGAGAGAGAGAGAGAGAGACAAATACTTGTAACAGAGACAAACTTTCTCGTCGCTGCAGATAAGATAAAAAGGGCAAAATGATTATTTTGTTTTTAAAAAAATACCTGAGCTGAGCTGTGCACCCCGGTGAACTGAACATGCTGTCTTAAATATAGGTAGGTGTTCTCCTTCTTGAATGGATTATTTACGTGTTTTATAAACTACTAGTGACTTTAAATATTTAAAGCGATTATTAATCAATTTTGTAATTAGTGTTTATTTACGAAATACTTTATAATAATTCGTTTTAAGTAAAATAGGTAACATAAAAAAATATTAGGCATAGAGTTATTATTTTATATGATTTCAGCACGATTTATTTATAATTCATTTTTCTTTTAGCAGTACGAAATATAGCCGAGATAATGTCCAGGATTTTCTTGGGGTATTAGATAATTTTTCTTTTATATTTTATCGAGATATTCTGTTGAGATCAAGTGCATGCTCCTTTGCCTCCCTCTCTTATAACAAAAAAAAAGAAAAGTGAAATACATAACATTTATTAATTACATTACCAAAACATTGAGCCAAAAAATCAAACATGTCCTAAATCTCACTCAAATACTTTTTCGGAAATGCTTGGTTTGAAGAATTCTCCAGAAGCTTCTCCACAAGAATATGTCAGAGAATATTCTCGAGAAATTCTCGAGAGTGTAGAGAATTTTGCTAATAAAATATTCTGTTTAGTCTAAATGCCTAACTAGTATCCATTAATTACATATACGAAAATATAGAAGCAAAAAAAATACTGTGTTTGTGAAGATATTTAATACTTTCGCGCAAATTTCCGTTCTTAAGAACGTTCTCGAGAAAATGTGAGAATTCTCAGGAGAAGGCATTCTCGAGAGCGAGAACGTTCTCGCCGGCACATCACTAGTTGTGACGTGATGCATCAGAACAATGTCGGTTTCATACATTTAATATAGTTCACATTTGTCTGACGCAGTGTGTTGTGATGGCTTGTGTTGCATCACAAGCGATCCCGGTCACGTAAATACAAACCCCGATGCAACACAGCCATGAGCTGATCTGTACCCAACGCAGCCGCATTCGTATGAATAAAGTAGATATTACCAAGACGACTACACCGCAAATTTAGCAAATTAGTTTACCGATCTGCCATGCAGTGGCGTTCGTTTAATAACTGTACGCATCAGTGATTATTATTATTATTATTTTTTACACATTATTTGATACATTTGGTCAATTTCAACTTATGTAAGTTAGGTGAGGTTAGAGTTGTGTCAAGGCGCGAAGCGCCTTAACCACGCAGAATAAGAGCGGAGCTCCGTCGAAATTTTTCGTACATTTCTTATATTTATTAAGCATTATGCTCTCCATGCTTATCCGTGCCACACAGACTAACGGTGTCCGTGTTGCAACCGCCTTTGCATTGTGGTAAACAGTCAAACACCGCTGCACTACAGACCGCTGTGTTGCAGCTGGGTTCGGACGAACTATAGCGCGTTATTTGTAAGACTAGGTAGGTACTTAGTGGATATAGGTATTTACAGTCAGCCACAGATAGATGTAAACAATCTGTCATAAAGGTGGACTACCTACAAAAAGAAATGAGATCCCATCAAAAACATAAAATGTACAAGTGTCACGTCTTGCAATGCTTCCACCGTAAAAAGTTGTGAAATCTCATGTAAAGCCAAGCCTACATTTAGTGAATATATTCATATTAGATATCTTTATTTCTATAATAAGTATATTGACTTGGCAATCGCACGGCAACATAATAATAACATATCTCTCTTTCTTTCTCTGGCCCACTTGAGTGTCCCACTGCAGGGCAATAACTTATCTACCCAATATAAATTAATTAGCGATTAGAAAAGGTATTTTCACGCAGCAGCGCTTTATTTGTGCTGCGTGATTGCCAAGTCACTATAGGTACTTATTATAGAAATAAAGTTGTCTAATATTAATACATTCACTAAATGTAGGCTTGGCTTTACATTAAGATCTCATAACATTTTACGATGGAAGCATTGCGAGACTTGAAATTTTTGTACATTTTATTTTTTATTTAGGTATTAGTTATTTATTTTCATCAACTTATTCTATCATTACAGGTTATACCTAATGCGATAGAAAAGGCCAACCAACATCCTTAATCACCATAACATATTACATTTAAGGCCGCTTTTTTTAATTCGCTCAGAGTACAATTGAACAAGTCAATAATTATGTCTACTTATACGATTGAGAATAGCGAGTGCGCACGTGAACGGCGCCCGGGCCAGCAGCTCGGTGAGGCTGCGCGGCAGCGCCAGCAGCGGCGGCCGCCGCCTGCGCTCCACGTACTTGTCGGGGGCGCACAGCGCGACGTGGCGCAATACATCTTTGTTGCTATGCTTGCCGCACAACAGCTCCAGAATATAGACGTCTTGTCTCCAATTTATTATACCCGACCATACCTAAGACAAATAATGTAGGGTACATCAAAGGGTAGTAGGGGTACACTGAATATAGTTTTAGATATAAGTACCTATCTGGTAAATTTATTCTGAATGGGTCCATATTGGCTCATACAAAATTCTTATTCCGATTTTTTTTTTACTACCGATATGTATTCCTAATATCACTCTTCATAATTTTTTTCCTCATACTTTTTTTGTTCATAATTTATTATTACTACCATCGGAACTCATAACAGACAGTTATCATATTTTTTTTATTAATACTCATTTGTATTCATAATAATCACTCTTCATAATTTTTTTCCTTATACTTTTTTTGTTCATACATTTTTATTACTACCAACGGAGCAGGGACTTAGAAATAGAAGGATGATTCTTCGCTCATCGTCTACTATATGCAAGTATTAGTTAAAAATATGTTCATTTCTGGCGCTTCGCCGACCGCTACCGCGGCACGCTCGCTACGCTCGCTCGGCTCGCGCGCTGTAGGGTCGCAATTCTACCTAACACTCCTCGCTTCGCTCGTCGTCGTACCTAACGTTATGAATTAGAATGTTTAGGAGTTTCGATCGTTAGTATCAGAAAATATATGAAAACAAATATTAGTATAAACAAGGTATATAATTAGTATATATATGAGGTAGGTATTATGTATATATTATGAAATCTGATGATTATGAGTTTCGATCGTTAGTAATAAAAAAAATTATGTACAATGATCATTAGGTTGTAAAATTGTATGAGATACATTTTCGGAGTTCCAATAATCTAATTTGCAATTTTATATGAACTTTGGCGCACCCCGTTAGTTCTGTGTCTATCTCTACTCCTAGGTCGCGCACGGTTGAGATTCTCCTAAGCGGTACTCCATCCATATCGTAACCGTAGTGGACAGGACACTTTTTTTTTCGACCAAAAGTAATCACTGGACACTTAGATGTATTAAAGGAGAGTTTGTTTCTACGGCTCCACTGTACTACCCTGTCTATGTCTCTCTGGAACCGCTCCGCATCCGACTTGTCTTTTACAGCTAGAAGCAACTTCAGGTAGTCAGCAAAAAGGAGACAAGTGGCCTCCTCCACGACTTTAGGCAGATCATTAATCATTATGCTGAACTCTAGCGGTCCTAAATTACTTCCCTGACTTACTCCAGATCTAGTGAAGTAGGGGTCTGACTTGTATCCCGCATAGTCTACGAACTGCTGCCTATCCCTCATATAACTAGCAAAAAACCTAAGTGTGTGCGGAGTGCAGCCAATCGCCGCCAACTTCGCCAACAATATATCATTATCAACCATGTCGAAAGCCTTTTTGAAATACGTGACAAAATTGAGCAAGTTACTTGAAGTGCTGCGACCCGGCCGAAATCCATGCTGTGCCTCTGCCAGTTGAACACTCATTTGCTGGAAAATGCAACTCTGCACTATCGATTCAAATACCTTCGCCGCAGTTGATAGTATAGCCACGGGCCTGAAGCCACTAACATCATTACCTTGGCCGCCTTTAGGTATAGGTACTACTCTAGTCACCTTCCACTGGTGTGGAAAAAACGAGGCTTGAATGCATAAATTAAAAACATGCAGAAGTGGCTCCGCCGACATTTCCCGACAATCCCTAAAAACATACGCTGGTATGCCATCAGGTCCCGCCGAACGCTTCGGTTTAAGGCGATTTAGTGCCTTCTCCACTTGCCCCAGTCGAATGCACCCAATATGCACGCGCGCGGCCCCCGCCTCACTTGCTGACACTGCTGCGTCCACATCCAGTTCTGGTACCTGCGAATCATACACTGACTGAAAGAACAAGGCCAGCTCCTTGGCACACTGAGAATTTGGAAGAATATTACCATCTTTAGTGATCTTATTTCGCCTTCTAGACCCGTTCTTTGACCCCACATACCTCCAAAAACCTTTGGGATCATTAGTGAGCTCTCTCTGTACTTTATCCTCATGGTAAGCTTGTGCTTTTTCTATTATAATTTTCACTTTAGACCTACACTTCGCAAACGTATCGTAATCACATTTCAATCCACTCGACTTATATCGCCCATGAAGTCTCCCTTTTAATTGTATGTTGCGAATTATATCCATCGTGTACCATTCTGGATATTTGTACCTAGAGTCTATCCCTTTTTGCCTTTTTTTAGGTACACACTCATCTAATGTTTTATTTATGGCATCGTAAAAAAAGATTACCGCCTTGTCGGGGTCATTAATAGTATATAGTTCTCTCCAATCTGCACTAATCAATAAATAGTACATATGAGAAAAATTTGCCTTATTGAAATTCCATTTCAACGGTAATGGTTCAAGAGGCTGGTTTGCGTCCAAGTCTGCCGCGCGCCCCCCGAGCGTCACCTCGACCGCTAACGGCGGATGGTACGCGTCCACAGCCGCCAGCGGCTCGTCGGCGCCGCTCACGCACACCGTCCCGCCACCGCTCAATGAACTCAAAACCAAATCCAACTGTCTCCCTTTGCAATTAGGGACTTTATTTCTCTGAGCGAATCCACAAAATGCTACAAAATATTCATTGTAATTAATGATGCTAGCATTGGCCGAGTGTAAGTTAAAATCCCCCATAACAATAATATCCTTATATCTAACACAAAGTTGTTCAATTATTCTAAATAACACGATGTATTCGACCTCATTACTACTTGGTGGCATATAAACAACGCAACATAAAAATAACAATCTATTTTTTAAATGCACCGTAGCAGAAACCAGTTCTAATGCACAACTATCAATATTGACGTCACCAGGCACCGCCACTTGACGCAGCTCGAACTCGTGTGTGGCCACGAGAAAAGCGCCGCCTTGTTTACGCCCGTCCGCTCTATCACATCTAATTATTTGATTGGGGGTATTATTTCTGCATCTTGGATGGAGTCACTACATCCTGTTTCCGTCACTGCCAATAAATCTGCGCTTGAAGCTTCCACGTTATTTATAAACGATCTAAGTTTTGTTCTAAGACCTCGAACATTTTGGTACGTTATTTCAATTTCAATTTTAAATTTTTGATGGGATTCATCATTCTCTATATTTTTTTTCGTAACACCACTGTATAGGCGGCGGCGTGAATAAACTTATCTTGACTGAGATGCCGTCTCAAGATGCGTCTAAAATTACAGTTTTTTATAACTGACTAGATATTTACTTTGACGTGTCTTATTTGAGACGGACATCTCAACCAAGTTAGTTCATTAATGCGGCCCTGAGTCATTGCCATAAGGAAGTTCATAAGTCATAACATAGCGTGAGAAGACACGTATTCCACTGTGAGCTTAGCATACATGTACACGAATAAAATGACAGCATGAATAAAGCGCGTCACACACGGAGCTATAATAATATATTATAGCTCCGTGGTGACGCGCTTAAAACGTTGCTAGAGTAATGAAATATTATGCTGGCACTTCACTTAGCTGTATTTGTCAAATATTTTATTTGAGTCTCTTTCATTCGATATGTAGTCAAATGTAGGAGATGCAAGAACAATATTTGGCAAATATAGCCAAGTGAAGTGACAGCATTATTTTTTTTCAAAGTCTTCAAACGTATTAATGTGTTCGGAGACCATCAAGCGGCTCACGTAAAGTGAGCAAATAACCATAGAGAACTAATTATCACTGTCAGTGTTAAATGTTATCGAGAAACGGAGAGTGTAAACGAATAATTGAACTTGATTCTACACTTGCGTTATTGCTGTTAAACATACCGTGCCGCACAGTGCGTATAGCGACCGTCGGGGTTTGCGGTCGAGTCTAGCCATTTCTCCATAGATATCCACCAACTGTTCCCAAGCTTTTTGACGTACGTTTCTATCAGAATATTCTGCGGATTTCGAGTTCGTCGGTCGGTCTCGTACTTCAATTATAAATCGTTCTGTATCGAAATCCATATTTTATAATTGTACGAGCGTGTACACGTGCGCTTTTAAGCAGCCGCAAACTGGCAACCGCAGTGAATCCGCGTAGTGCGCACAGCTACCGTCCGTCCCGCTGTCCGCCAGTCGGGCCGCAGCGCTCCGAGCGACCGGAGCGGATGGGTGGCAGCCGCATTGCAGTGCGTATAGATAATACGGTTTACATACC
Source organism: Tortrix viridana (assembly GCA_963241965.1). Classification (NCBI taxonomy): domain Eukaryota; kingdom Metazoa; phylum Arthropoda; class Insecta; order Lepidoptera; family Tortricidae; genus Tortrix; species Tortrix viridana. The sequence goes on from OY725174.1 coordinate 8,637,648, forward strand.
ATTTTGGGCTTCCGGTTAGCTGAGCGGCCATCCGCAGTGCGGCTAACCGGACAGTGCGTACATAGCTTAAAGAATGAATAGGGCTTCAATGTCACGAAAAGGGAGAGGTGATGAATTTCGAGCATCCGGTAGTCTTACCACTTTATGGAACGATGTCCAGTCGCCATTGAATGTATCATAAGTATCATAACACACATATAAGATGCTCGAAAAAAATCTGCACTCAACTCTATTGTTAAAGGAGTTAGAACGGTTTATTTTACCACCTTGTATGCTCTAACGGTCTGAGACGGTTTTTTTTAAATAGGTACCTAAGGTAAATTAAAGTCATCTTACAATTCATCAATGTTTATTTGATAATATTCACATAATCCGAAACTACTTCGTATTTTGCTACGCACCGTCCTGAAGTCTTCGAAGTAGCTGTTCACTGGCTTTATCGCTGTCATTTTTTAACGCCAAAAGCATAGTTTTCTAAAACAAGATATACCTAAGTCAATTACTCTATAGACTCGAGATTGTTCTATTTCATTAGTAGAACAATTAAAACTTCTTACATTCGTTACGTTCGTTAAACAATTAAAACACACGCAATAAGAACATTTCTTGAGTGAGATACGTTTATTACAGCGCTGTATTTGCCAAAAAGCGAGCTTAGAGGCGGCACTCTATTTTCAAATAGGAGGGAGGATCGGCACACGTTAAAGTGAGCCACTTTAACGGTTACCTAATGATTCGCATTTTTACGCAGATTATTGATTGGCAGACAACGTTTCGCCGAGTAAGTATTTCGTTGGCTTATCATCATCATCATCATCATCATCATCATCATCATCATCATCATCATTTAGTTGGCTTATAAGTCAGTAAGCTGAACAACTATTGTCAGAAATTCGTTTAGGCTATTAATTACTACACATTTTGAATGTTTGCTCGAACAACCTTTCGCTTTTAAACGGTTGAACTATTATTCAGTGCGCATATCAACTTTTCGCCACCTTTTCGTTTTGCGCTGGGAAAGGCATCAAATAGAAGTCAAAACAAACCAAGTCGCGACGCCAGCAATTCGGTTCTGGCACTCGCCGGCCGCTGCCGCGGCACGCCGCTCCGCTCGCTCGGCTCCTACACTCCTCCTCGCTGACGCTCGTTGATAACAGTATAGTCATTAAAATCAGTTAATTTTTGTTGGCAATTTTATACCTATTAAATGTATAAAAATGCAACAGTTGTACGGTTAACTGAAACAATTCCGAAACAAAAATCGACTGAACCATAAATCGAATTAACAATAATGATGCCATGTGATATCTCTGCTTATCATGTTTCGACGAACAGGTGTTCGGTAAATTGAAAGAATTACGAAACAAACAACCGACTAAACGTAACTCTGCGTATCGCTTTTCTTCCTACCGACTACTCGGCGAAACAAATAATAAGCGTAACGAAATTATACCAAATGTTACTCGGCCAAAAGAAAGGTCTGCCAATAGTTGTCTGCGAAACAAAAATCTGCGTAATTAAACTCGGCGAAACGACAGGTCATCCACTTTAACGTGTGCCGATCCTCGTATATACCTATGAAAAGGCTCTAGGTTATTAGAAAAAATAGTCGTCCTTGTCTAGTTAAGATTATATTGTACATTTATTGTGACAAGGTTCTACAGCTATTCAACAAATACTAAAAGCATTTTTTTTGGGTTGAAGTTAATGCCAATTATGTGGCATCCCGTTCGTTGTTCGTCTTTAGTTTCAGCTAGAGCAGGTGACGGTATTTAATTAAGGAGGTAAAGAAAATATATTATACAAAATAAACACAGGTCGAAATATTTTTTATATGGACAAGAACAAGAATTCTTATTCTTAGGCAATAGGCGAGCGTCTAGGAAGATTAAAAATGAATGATAACAGTGATAACTTACAGGAACTCTTTGATTAGAGTGTTGCAGTTTATGGGCTAACATCCACAGATTAGCAGCCAGGTTCGCCATCGCACTGTCCTCTAAGTCGCCGCGTCTGATTACTCGCCAGAATAGTTCCAGAGCTAGGTCGTACTGCTTTCTCGTTTCTTTCGCATCGCCCAGAGCCTTTAAAACAACTAGCAGCTCTTGACTGATATTGCTGGAGTATTTCTCAATGATGTTTATATATTCTTCTTCAGCTCCATATAACTTGTCATTTGATATAACTAAAATTCAAAAATAATATTTAAACCATCTGTTACGTACACCCATAATTTAAGTAAGGTTAACAGTAACGTAACTAATGTTTTGCTATTAATACATTCGGCGCGCATGATGCACTGTTTTAAATCAAATATAATGTGCACTAATTGACTATAACATCATATATTGCATACATTTTCTTAAATGGTCATACATACACCATTTAATACATTTCATGCCTCATCCGCATTTAACGGGTAATTTTAAGAAATAATATATGTTGTTATGAAATCATTAGTACCCGTCTGTCGTATGTCGTTATGTTCATGAGTTCAATAATATTTGTTTACTTGGAATGACTTATACGTTGATAGTTTAAATAATCACATGCCTGCATCTATTCCGTATGCAAAGTTTTCGTGTGTCATTTCACAGAGGAGATCTAACGTGCGGAGAAGCGACATGAAATAGAGCGGATCGGTTTTCCTCCAATGTATTCTCTCCATGGTTTTAATTAATCCACTGAGGATATAAGCTTTGACGTTGCTGTCCATATTATCCTAAAAAAAATATTATATATATAAATTTTAAATTAAACCACCATTCCAATTAGGACATACAACTCAATAGCGACCAACATGTCGTGAAACGTTTCATAATGATGAAAGGACCACGGACTAAAGTTGCAAACTGGGTTTCAAAAAAAAAAGATCGATTATTTTTGCGAAGCAATGCAAAAGCTGTATTCTTGTAAATGTAATGTAGGTGTCAGACTGGAAAAGGCATGGCGAAGACTGCTTAGTACTGGGCTAAGCCACCAGCGCTCCGCCACCGCTGTCCTTACGCGTTTGCAACCTAAAGGTAGGGGACCAGCGAATAGCTAATAGCCATAATAACAATTTATCACTATTCGATATTTTTTTTGTTATTAACTTACCGGCATTATTAAAAGAGTAGAAAGGAAGTCGCTGATCAAGCTGCTGACTTTAAAATGCGTTAATTTCTTTTGGCCATCTTCTAATATGAACTCCGGAATATCCGGTATTAAGCTAATGAGTGCTTTGAAATTAGCTTCAGCTGGAAATAAAATATTGTTTTACGTCAAAGGTGTTAATTATATAACTGCAAATATACTTTACCTACTAGCGAGACGCCCTCGCTTCGCTTTAGTTTAAAGTAAATAATATATAGCCTATATTACTTAGAGATAATTAAGCTATATATTAGTAAAACAATTTTTAAAATCGATTAGTACTTCCATACATTACCATCCATCATGCAAATTTGGTTTATTGGTATTTGTTTGTGAATACTTTGTTAAAAATAACTATACTGTTATCAAGTTACCACTGAATTGCGTTGTTATTTATATTATTATGTATTTTAAGCGTAATTATTGCATTAGCAATAATTACGCTTAAAAAAGCGCTGTGTATATGATTACATATACACAGCGCTTAAAATTATACAACTCTGTTACACCGTCTGACCACTCTGTTACCATGATTTCGCTAAAATCAATGTGATAAAGATGTAAAAAAGTTTCAACTAGTAACTAGGCATACTTCAAAAAGTAACTAGGCATGTACACTTTTTTTAACACCGCCTAGTTACGAGTATAATATGTTTGAATCAAAGGATTGTCTTTACAGCCTTGATTCGTTTATTTCTGCGTGCGTCTTTTTCGTTGTAGACAATTTCTGGAAAGATCTACTTATTGCGTGACAGAGTCGCGAGTAAGTTGTGCTAGCCTCCAGTTAAGAATATTACGCCCAATGTGCCATATATTGGTCTTTGGCTACGAATGAATTAGCCGATCGTGGCATCTCACTGTTAGTGTAACCGTTAAGCCGAATTTACATTACGAAAAGTGGCATAAATAATAAAAAATAAAATGTGAGATTGTCCCTTAATTTAAAAAAAAAACATCATCAATTTCACGTGTAAACGTCAAGTGTCAAGTTTTACATTGCATGCATCAGTTTCACGGCACTGATTAAGTTTCGTGACCCTCGCAATTTTTTGACAAAACTAATGTATGTCATGTCATGAAACTAATTTCGTAATGGAAAATCGGCTTAAGACACACCTTGCCCGATACAGTTGTTTAGCAGCGCGACCTGCCCGGAGAGCAGGTAGAGCTGCGCTTTGGTAAGCGTGCAGTGCAGCGAGGGCACGGTGACAAAACAGTACGCGGCGCACGCGCGCTGCAGCCAGCCGCGCGCCGCGCCCGCGCCGCGCGCCGCCAGCGCGTTCACGCACTGTCAACAAACAAGTAACGGGGTAACTTAATTGCCTAAACTTAGCTGAAAGAAACAGGTAATAGAAACCTTGAGTTAAAAATATTAAAAGCTAGAATATTGATTTATTTTTCTCATTCTCTCGTAGGTGGTGGTAACGCCTACATATTATAATTATTTACAAAAGATTAGGCAAATTAGCTCTGCCTACGACCACAATACATAACATATTAGGCGCCTTAAGTTTATCAAACAAATCAAACTACCCGAAATATTATATGTATATTTACGCCCCTATACCATTTCAGGGGCCCTGGCTAAGATGCATTACTTAAATCAAAGAAAATGTATAGGATTGTGCTTAGCTAACGATCAGTCGCGTCTGCCGCTTGTGTCAATTACATACATTTTGTCGATTTTCGAAAATCTTTAAGTTAGCGTAATGCATCTTGGCTAGGGCCCCAGGTCGTTATAATTAGACAGACTTTACCTATTAAATTGCCGTTTACAACACTGGCCACTAAGAACAAGGTAAATTTGTTTGATTTACCGCCTGTTTCACAATCGTCAAGTAAACCATATCTGTCAAATAAATTTAGCCCTTTCCCTTTCCTACACTTGAAAATAGACAAGGAGAGGGCTATCTTTATTTGACAGTCGAATTTACTTGTCGATTGTGAAACAGGCCCTAAAGATATTTCAGATATTTGGCGGTTAGCCTAGTTGGTAGTGACCCTGCCTACGAAGCTAGCGGTCCCGGGTTGGAATCCCGGTATGGGCAAATATTTGTGGGATGAGCGCGAGTATTTGTTCCTGAGTCATGGATGTTTTCTATATATTTAAGTATGGATATCGTTGCCTGGTACCCATAGTAGGTACAAGCCTAGAGCTTAGTTTGGGACTAGGTCAATTTATGTGAGATTATCCCTGATACTTTTTTTTAACACTAAAGCTTTGTTATTGTTTTCAAAATCTGTTAGTCATCTGCGCGGATAGTCTTGTGACGTTAATGATGGAAAATTTGAAAATTCGCAATATATTAGAATGCCCGAGTTCCGTCGCGGTAATAATGTAGCTTGGACGGCACGCAACATCAATGATGCATATGGGTCAAACACTAATTTACAATCATTGATGTTGCGTGCTATCTGTACCGTGTTGCTAGATTTTAGTTCGATTGGTTCTGTCCCACAAAGAATGAGCCACGCGGACGACCAGAGACTTTGATTCATATTTTACCGTAATGCTTCTAAGGTTTAGCTTTTGATATAATAACTTGCCAATGAAACTACTAGCCGCGCCTGCAAAGACTTACATGCACTAGAGCCATCAGCACCGCGTCAAGTTTTATGAAAGCGGCCCGGCTCTCGACGTAGAAGTTCAGCTGTTGCTCCAGGTCGTCGGGGTATTTCACGGCGTGGATATACTTGGTGATCAGGTCCGCACACAGTTTCACCTCGTCTTCTACCGTCACTGTACTACGAAATAATTGACAATTAATTAGACCTCTAAGATCAGTCGGGAGTAACAATATTTAATGTTAAATCGAGACAGATTTATTTTTACTGTTGCGCAGTTAGCTGCGCGGAAAGTTAACTAGACAACACCGACCGCGCTGATTTAAATAACACATCCCGGTTAGCAATATTCAATTTAATAAGTACTGAGAATAACCTCACTTGATAGATTCATGCAATATGCAGCACAGCCGCATCAAGCTGCTAATCACTATGTGATCCTCAATTTGTACCAATTTGTATTTTGAAAAAAATATAGACATAACTGTTTTTGCCAACATCGTGCGAGCGTTTGACGTTTGCACTAACTCCACTAGAGGCATAAACGCATCCTGAAAAACGAAAACATAGGTATTAACTAAAGCTTTAGCATCACTTTATTAACGAATGTTATCTTAAGATTACAAAAATAATTACTTTACACACAACATGGCCACTGACTAACAAAATAGTAATGCTAATGTTATTAAGTTACCTAAAATTATCTATAAGCTAATTAATGTTTGCAAACGACTTTAAATTGGAATGATCTATTCATATTACCATTAGGAACAACTCCTCAACATCAGGAATTGAGTTCAGCATCCTCCTTAGAACAAATTGGAAATTCCCAGAGTATTCATCGGCAGGCTTCCCACACTTAATCATGTAGCGAATAGTCCCTCGCAGGATTATATTGACGTGTTGCGTCTAAAGCAAGGGTAAAGGAAATATTAAACTACATTACTTTCGGCGAAACGTAAAAGTTAAAAGCTGTTATTTCCAGTGGTGACTCGATAAGCCAAAAAAATATATATTTTGATCGAATCGCTTGGCTCGATCTAATCACACACCGATAAATGTGTACAGGCAAACTGTAGCCAAGGCGCCAGTACACTCAGGAAGCTCGTGGTACACTTCATGCTGTTGGCGATCTTCCACCAAGTTTGTATAAGAGACTCCGACGCAATGTGGTGGTAGTTGTCGGCGCCGCAGAGATGCTCTCCGAGTGCAGTCAGTATTTCGGTCAACATCACTGTCCAAATGAAATGTAAATATACGAATTACACACGTATTAAACAATGACAAAAAAAATATTTATAAAAGAAAACTAGATTTTAATTATTCATAGCATTCCACTACTTCCTACTATTTGCTCCTAATCGAATGGTCGATCCGATCCGATATTGTAAATCATCAAGTTCTTCACTACAATTGCAATAAAATAATGAACTTAACAAGAATAATAATATTTAGCAACAAACCCATTTTGTCAGCAGACCCTTGAACCATTTCCAATATTTTTGATGACTTTTTGTTTACACTTAAAGAATCAAAAGCTGATACTAGGCAATAAAGCAGCAATTCACTGAAAAAAAAAATAAGCATCATATTATGATCGTTAGATTTCTTTAATACTTATTTAATAACATACTCTCTGGAAAAATCAATGAACACACTTATTTTCTATTGTCTCGCACTGCTGAAGTAATTCTTCCAAAAGAGTCAGTTTGCATTTAGTGGAATTGACTGTTCCATACATCAGCCAATCTACAGCCGGGACATAAAGACTCAAATACTTGTCAAGAGTCAATAACTGGACTTCATACTTCTTTTTCAAAGATGGATGAAAAATCTGAAATGTATTTAAAATTATTAGGTAATAATATGTACCTGCATTTATATACTTACACCAACTGCCTAAATGAACATAATTATAAATTATTTCTTACCTGTTGATATTCTTCTACGAATTCTTTCAAGTTCTCATGAAAGTATTCCTCACACTCATTCCCCAGTAAGTTTGTTGCAACTTTACAAAGGTAAAATCGCAAGTATGTGGCCACTAATGGATTGCCTACGCCTCTGATCATCATTGTAAGTCTCGTTATGGCTGGTTTAATGTCCTCTTTAGCAATGAACGAGTAGCACTTGAGAAGGGACATCTCCATGTACAGTCGTGGAAGCAGTTCTCTTATAGATGCCATTTTGAATAACCAATTTTGACACGTTTCTTTGGCTGCTTCAGGGACTTCGTTTGGATCTATGTCTTGAACAGTCTTAGCTTCATTTTGTCTTAAAAAAATAAGAAGTTAAATATACAAAACATAAAATATAGAACACTCTTCAAACTAAGTTTGGAAAAAATAAAGAAACCAAAGTAAATAATTTACTTCATTCATAAACTCACCCATAGCTTCTGTTTTTAAGTCTCTCAAACACCAAGTTACCAAATGTGTCCAAAATATCTATTATTAACACAAATTTGCTGGGATAGAACTGCATAACGCTAACGTCAGATAATAACTTGGAACATTGAATGGCGATTTTGAATGCTTTGACCCTTTGTTCTGAGGCCCAAGCCTAAAACACAAGAAATATAAAAATACTACAGCTCAGTTTAAATCATGGACAAATATTTTTAGAAATAAATGACTCTAATACCTTTTTGATTTCTTCATTGAGCACATTTATCTTTGTGACAAATTCCTGCTGGGACAAACCCATAGTTTTCCGAACTGTATCTTCGTCAAAGTCATCTAGCTGTTCTAGTCTGTGCTTTACTTTCTCATTTAAATTAGAAACCTGTCGAATAAGAGCTGAAAAAGAACTAACTTAAAACAAACAAAAAAAAAAAAAACTGATTAGTTGACCTGCATGATTTATTTTATTAATTACATAAGTACAAAGAATAGTTAAAAGTAATCAAAATACACATTGTAATTTTGCTTTACAAACATCTAAGAAGTTTTAATCCCCATAACACCCATAGATACAACCAACTGATTAGCCAACATTCTAGTTATTTTAAATTGTGTCAATTGTATTAAATCAAAATAGATCACACAATACCTTTTTCACCACCTGGAAGGAAACTGCTGATAATAGTGAGCTTTTCTCCAGTCGTATATTTGTTGAGAACGACTGCACGCCGCGAATTCCAAGCCCTAGAATAATTTGTGGGACCGTCATGTTGTTCAACTGGAATCGGATCCTGGAAAGATAACTCATACCGAATAATTAATTACTCACACATCTAAATATTAAGAGTTTTAAGATCACCTGGATCGATTTAGGCCCGGTTATATAGAGGCCCGTTAATAAATATGTCAGATCAAATTTTACTAACTTCATACAATTTCTAACGGATCTTTATAAAACCCACCCAGGAAACTTGGTGATTTACATTTCATACATACTTGTGTAATTACTACATTTATACAAAGCTTGTGACGACTTCCAGAAATTTAATTGATTAAATAACCTTTGTTTAGAAAACTCGCTTGTCAGTGAATAAAGTCAAGAAATACGGCTTCAAAGCGGCTCAAGAAGTATAGCTTTATACCGCGACTCTGCCCGCATAAAACTCGTTTATCGCTTTACCCTTGACAACTATCAAGTCATACTGGACATAATGAATACTATACATACATAGGTATATTAATCCTATCCATGTGCCGAATTTCATCAATATCCGCTCAGCCGTTCATGCGTGACTGAATGGCAAATATGATACGAAAGATGTGTATGTTTGGATACATTTATAATAATAATATATTATATAATAATAATCCAGCCTATATACGTCCCACTGCTGGGCACAGGCCTTCACTCACAATGAGAGAGTAATTTATAATAAACACACTGATTTTTAATCCTTAGAAACAATTATGGTATGGTATTATTATGGTATGGGCAAATATTTGTGTAATGAGCGCGAGTATTTGTTCCTGAGACATGGATGCGTTCTATGTATTTAACTATGTATTTGTCTATATAACTATGTATACATTGCCTGGTATCCATAGTACAAGCCTAGAGCTTAGTTTGGGACTTGATCAATTTGTGTGAGATTGTCCCCTGATATTTATTTTTATTATTATTTATTATTAAGTATAAATGCGAAAATGTGATTATTTGTTTTCATCGGTCTTCGCGGTTCTTCGTCTCAACCGATATATATTTTACTAGAGACCCGCCCTCGCTTCGCTCCGGGTACTATTATATACATAAACCTTCCGTGAAAAGTTATCTAACTGATAAGCGTACCTACATACATACAAAGGGACAGACGGCGGGAAGCGACTTTGTTTTATACTATGTAGTGATATAGAGTAAATATACCTTGTAATATAAATATACCTTATTTATTATAATGATGTTCCTAGTAAATACTATTAAGCGTGTTAGTAGATATTATAATATTATGTTCTAATGGCTTCGTCAAACAGCCGGCTTGACGTGGCGCGACAGTAGCGTGGCGCGTTCTTAGCGCCAAGTCGCGCGGCACGGCGTGTTCTTGGCGCGACGCGATCGAAAGAGTAAAGTAACTATAGAGGGAAAGAGTGGCGACTCTATGGTCAACCTTGCATGTACGACAAGGGCTGCCATCTAGAAAGTGCTGGTGAAACTAAAGCTATTTTCAAATGGCATCCACCACACGCTAGAGTAAACCTTGGATCATGTTGCCATTTTCATTCTGAACAGCGCCCTCTTTTTTTTTTATTTTATAACGCACGCTTAGTATTAAACAGGCTCAAGTCGAAACAAAGCAGTTTGATTTCAAATCTCAAAGGCTTGTAATTATCGTTGAAAATAGAATAAAGGTTTATTTCGACTTGAGCCGTTTTATTACTAAGCGTGCATTGTCACGATCAGCGTGGCGTGATCGCGCCGCACTCTCTATGTGACGACCAAAGAGAATATAATCACTACGTTATAGTGACGACTGTCTGGCGACAGCGCACGCGTCGCGCCGCCCCAGGCAGAAAAATCACGCCGCGCCGCGTGATCGCGCCCGAGTTGTACTGGCGCGGCGCGACTGCAGCGTCGCGCGGCGCGTCAGTAGCGTGGCGCGGCGCGACGTGATTCTGTGTGACGGCCTGCATACAACTTCTTATTCATTTCCACGCTAAGAACGCGCCGCGCTACTGTCGCGCCGCGCCAAGCCGGCTGTTTGACGAAGCCTTAAGTTAGCTTTAGTTTTAAATGTTTTTTTTATAATTGATCTCATATAACAGGTGTAATTAGAGTTTATACCTTTCTTGTTATCATAAATAAATAAATAAATCTATTGCCCACTTTCTTGCCTTGAGAACTATGTACTTATTATTATGTATTAATTTTTATTGAATTGGATTAATATACAGTTATTATGTTTTTTTAATAATTGTTTACAGGGCCGGATTTAGAGGTTGCAACAAAGGAGTGGAGGCCCCTAATTATATTCTAAACAGACAACGAATTTTTTTTTTTATTCTCATTGTGGGTACCCCTCACTTGTGCGGCCGTAGCCCCGGTTGTCTTCCCCTAAAACCGGCTCACAATGTTTAATAAGGTAAAAACAAAGAAATTTCAACTGGACTTAAGGACATTTTTAGAAAAATATTTAAAACAACTATCTACCTCTGCCATATCCATTTGCTCAAACCTAAGCAATGGATCTACTTCTTCAAATGCTGAACTCCATTTGTTCAAATGTTCTATGAAACTCGTAGTTGAACTCAGTTTCTGAAACAATTAATTTAGATGAATATTAATTTTTAACACCAAAAATAAATAGAGTAGGTACAGTGATTAACATGTTCTATGTGAATGCATCATATGTTTAGCATTTTAGGGTGTAAATGATATGTGCATGCACCACGGATGATGCACAACCACTTGTGAACTTAAAGCATTGCCAAAATTTCCATGTGTGAGCTAGATGTTTGAAAATGCTACACATATGATGCATGCACAGGGAACGTGTTAAAGTTCAAATAGCTATACTGGAACCCCCTGAAAGTTAAAAAATAATATTTCTTACTGTGTGTTTATCAGGTTTTTCTTAACATATGTGAAATTCAACAATTGGCATTTTATACAATGCGTGATTTTTCAGGATGAATAGTATGGTTGTCTAATGATTGGCTTTTCATTTAGTATAATTACATTCTACATAATAATAACATTCATTTTCCACAATGGTTATTTAACATACCTATTTCAGATTTTTTTGGTAACAATGATATGCCATTAATTTTGTTTCCCATACATATTATTACAACACAACTAGCATATATATTACTGTGTCTTCAAACTAAGGGCTGTATTAACAAACTCTCGATAAAGTCTTGACTGAGATTCCCGCTTCCGGACACGTCAAAGTCAAGCCATAGAAAACAGTCATTTTTTACGCGTCTTGAAACAGGTTCCTCAGGAAGTCAGTATGTCATGTTGAGATTCTCAAACTAGGTTATGCAGTTGATATTTCATTGACACAGGTTGAGTTACAAAAATAACTACCATACATTTTTACAGACAGATTAATACATTACTAATAATCGTTATCAACGTGCAGTTTTCGTAGCAAAGTATGGTTGGCAAAAAAATAAATACATTCAATAAAAAAGTCGTGGTAGCCTAAAATGGTGCCTGTGCCTGCCGACTCATAAGCAGAGGGTCGTGGGTTCGAACCCGGGCTCGCACCTCGTAAGTTTTTCGAAATTTATGTGCGAAATATAATTTGTAAAATTTACCATGAGCTTTTCGGTGAAGGAAAACATCGTGAGGAAACCTGTACACACCTGCAAAGCAATTTGACGGTATGTGCGAAGTTCCCAATCCGCACTGGGCCCGCGTGGGAACTATAGCCCAAACCCCTCTCATTGTGAGTGGAGGCCTGTGCCCAGCAGTGGGATGTATATAGGTTTGATTATTATTATTTATTATTAAATATTCAATAATATTTTTGCTATAAAATAAATACTTCAGAATCATTACCTCTAGATATAATTCTTTAAGATACAAAACCTTTTTCAGCCTTTTATATTTTTAAAACAATTCATTCATTCAACATGTAATTAAAATACAACTAAACTTAAAAGTGTAAAGTGTATCTGAAGTGTTTAATTTAATCTAAATCATCCTTAGCATTTCATATTGACAATTGGTATTTATTTCAATTAATTGATAAGTGGAGTACCTACTAACAAAGTGCACGTAATATAGCACAGTATGGATTTAATACAATACCCAGATTTTATAATGACAAATGATGTAAGGTTTTCAATGTACAGATTTGTGAAAAAATATAGATTCAAACATATATTTTACTGTTTCCAGTGTTTTACTACACAAATGTCACTAACATATAAACATATGTGTAATGTAAAATGGGCGCGATTGATTTGTGTGCATGGTTTTATTCCATGCGACCTTGACGCCGGAACGTCGCTCATTTGTATTGAGCGGGGCAAATTGAACTGTGAATAATTTTATAAACTCAGTCGCATGCAAGACCTTTTAAATGCAAGACGTGCTTTGTGTATCGCTGTTTTCGGAAGCTAAAATCAAGACGTATAATTTAATATTATTATTCTATTCTATTATTCTATCTGTCAATTGTCACTTGGAATGCCAATGGCCTGACGGAACGACGCCAAGAGTTTCAAACATTTCTCCAAACAGAAAAAATTGACATAGCATTAATCTCCGAGACGAGATTCACCGCAAAATCTCATTTTACAATAAAAAATTATACAGTGTATACGACAAATCACCCATCAGGGAATAGTCACGGAGGAACTGCAGTAGTTATAAAAAATAACATTAAACATTATGAATTAGAAAAATACCAGACAGATAAAATTCAAGCAACTTCAATAAAAGTGTACAACGATAAAGTTGAGACAACCATGTCTGCAGTGTATTGTCCACCTAGGCACAAAATCACTAAAAATGACTACAACTCGTATTTCTCTTCTCTCGGCTCCAGGTTTATTTGTGGTGGGGATTGGAATGCTAAACACACGCATTGGGGTTCACGTTTAATTACACACCGAGGAAGGCAACTATATGGCACAGTTCAAAACCTAACTCTAGAGTGCTTGACCTCACGAGAACCGACATACTGGCCAACGGATCAAAGTAAAATTCCTGACTTACTAGATTTTTTTGTCACCAAAAATATAAGTCGAAACTACATGACAACTGAAACGTGCATAGATCTATCATCTGATCACACACCAGTCATACTAAATGTAAACGAAAAGGTGGTGCTGGTTCAACCAGTAGAAAGGCTGTACAACAAAGCTACTAACTGGGAACTGTACAAGGAAATTGTCACAACAGAAACTAAGCTCCTGAACCCACTAAAAACAGTAGAAGACATAGAAGAGGCTATAGAGAACCTCAATAAAACCATACATAAAGCAGCTACAACCTCCACAAAAGTGCGTAAAAAATTACCTCTTATGCTAAATGAATACCCAAGAACAATCAAAGAAAAAATAGACGAACGTCGCAATCTAAGAAAAGTTTGGCACAGAACTAGATATCCTGCAGACAAAGCCGCCTTCAACCGAGCCTCTAAAGAACTAAAAAACCTTATTAAAACATTCAACAACAATAACCTACAAACGTTCCTTTCTAACTTGACTCCAAGATTAGACACAAACTACTCACTATGGAAGGCAACACATAAATTAAAACGTCCCAATAATCATATACCTCCTATCAGAAAAAGCAACGGAAAATGGGCCAGATCAGACAAGGAGAAAGCTGAAATATTCGCGGAACACCTAAGTAAAGTGTTTCAACCATTTCCCGAGTTAAGACCCGAGCAAGGCACTGAAATTAAAAGCCACCTAGAAAGTGCACTACAACTGTGCCTACCGTTACAATGCGTAAGTCCAACAGAAGTAGCCGGAGAAATAAAACATCTAAAGGACGGAAAAGCACCAGGATACGACCTTATAGACAGCACTCTCCTGAAAAATCTTCCAAAAAAAGGAATTGTTGCAATCGTCAGGATTTTCAACGCCTGCTTACGGCTCTGCCACTTCCCAGGACAGTGGAAGATAGCACAGGTGATAATGTTACCTAAGCCCAGCAAGCCTCCAAATGAAGTAGACTCATACCGACCTATTAGTCTTCTGCCCACAATAGGTAAACTCTTCGAAAAGATACTACTAAAGAGGATGAAGATACACCTGAAAGACATAATTCCAAGCCATCAATTTGGCTTCAGGGAGCACCACGGAACGATCGAGCAAGTACACCGTATAGTCGACGTAATAAGTAGATCGCTTGAGGAAAAGAAATATTGCTCTGCAGTCTTTTTGGACATTAGCCAGGCCTTTGATAAAGTTTGGCACGATGGCCTGTTATATAAAGTTAAAAAGATGCTCCCACACTCATTTTACCACATACTGTATTCATATCTCAACAAGAGATGTTTCGAAGTTAAGTTCCACAAAGAAATTTCAGACTTAAACGAGATTAAATCAGGAGTACCACAAGGAAGCATACTGGGACCAGTCCTTTACACCATATTTACAGCTGACCTGCCAACGACAGACAGTACCATTATTGCAACATATGCAGACGACACGGCCCTACTTTCTACACATACGAATTCAGTTACTGCATCGGAACGCCTACAACATCACATTGACAAAATTGAGGAATGGCTTAAAATCTGGAGAATGCACGCAAATCAAAGCAAGTCAACTCACGTAACATTTACACTTAGGAGAGACTCTTGTTCACCGGTGACAATAAACAACGAAGAGATTCCGCAGGACGATCATGCGAAATACCTGGGCATGCACTTGGACCGAAGGCTAACATGGCAAAAACACATATGGACCAAGCGAAAGCAACTTGACTTAAAATTGCGCAATATGTACTGGTTAATAGGACGCCATTCGCAAATGAGCACTCACAGCAAGTTGACAGTTTATAAAGCTATCCTAAAACCAATCTGGACCTACGGAATACAGCTCTGGGGTACAGCCAGCAATAGCAATATTGAGATACTGGAACGTTTCCAAACAAAGACACTTAGATCCATCTTTGACATACCACAGTACATCAGTAATAAAATTATATACCTCGACCTGAAACTACCAACAGTCAAACAGGAGATCATGAAACATAGCATTAACTACCAGAAAAGACTCGCAAATCATAAAAATGAACTTGCCCTCGGACTGAGAGGAGACAAAAGTACACGCTATAGGAGATTGAAGAGACATAGTGTTCCAACTCTATTAGATAGATTTGTCAGGATGGAATGAGACACCCAACTGAGAAGTGTCTCACCAAGCCAAACAACCCAAACAGATACATGATATCAAATAGAGAAGTGGCTTATTGTTATGTGCGACAGATTGCCGCGACGCAGAATAGAGATAATAAAAAAAAAAAAAAAAAAAAAAATTCTATCTGTCCAGTTCCTTTTTGTGATTTAATATGCTGCGTGGTACGACATTGAGTTCAATCGAAAAACAACTAATTATTGACTTGAGAAGCTGTGGCAAAACACAAAGAGAAATAGCGGAAACTATTGGTACATCTCAGCTCAGTGTTGTAAAAAATAATTTAAAGTTGGGAATCAAACATTATGGCAAAAAGAAGCGTTCAGGACGCCCTTGTCGATTTTCCTCCACCGTAAAACGCGGCGTTAAGAGAATTATCGGCTACCGGGGCATCATCATCATCACAGGTGCGCAGATATAATTTGAATTGTGATCCAAGCTTAGTCTTTACTAAGCTTACTTCCTTAAGTGGGCAGCTGAATCAAAACACTTTAAATATCAAAAATGTCTTAGTAAACCAGTCTTGAAAATGCAACATAAAATGAATCGACTTAAGTTCGCAGAAAAATATGTAACAAAAGGTGACTTTTGGCAACATGTCATATTTAGTGATGAGAACTGATGGAGAATGTCTGAGGGATATTAGCAAGAAATTTGTATGATCAGGAAAAGCCAATAATAAAAAATGTTGACAAACTCATACAAAGATTGCGATCAACTTGGGCTGAAATTTCAACGAATGCACTTAAAGAGTTGATTGATAGCAAGCGTGTAGTATAAAACATAAATAACATTTCCAAATAAAATAAAATGGATTTAGATAATTGCTTCTATTTAAAATAGGTGCTTTGCTGCCCATAACTTTGTTTAATAATTAAAATAAAATTAAGCCTAAAATATTTGATTGGTATCATGTTTAAAGTGGTGGAATGTGCGTATTCCACAGAGAATGATGAGAGTTTAGGAAACTCTTGAATAAAATTTGAAAACAGAATCAATGGTTTTATCATTTAAATAGTAGGGAAAATATATACTTACAGTTGTTACAACATTTAATTTAAGTGGATGATTAGTCACTTCGAATTTCGGATATTCATGGTTGAATTGTTTTCTTTTCTTCCTAGAGACCCTGTAATGATTTAAAATAAAAGATTCAAAGTATGAAGTAAAAAACGCACACAAGCAGCGATAATTCTTAAGTAAAAAAAAAAACAGAAACCAACCATTCGTGATAACTGGGCATTTTAACAATTAAGAATTTCCAGGTAAGTATTATTGATTATAACATTTCACTCAATCCATTCTAAATAAAACACATATAACTTTGAAATTGAAATCGCTTCTTAGCCTTTTTCCTTCCACTTTTCCCTCAAAACGTAGTGATTATTTCACAGACGACTAAGAGGTACTACGGATTATTTACTCAGTGTACTCAACTGTCATATTATCAAGTGTCAATTTCAAAATGTCATTATACTCCACTGCACAGTGCGGGATTTGGCGAATGCTGTGTACACACGAGCCAACGAACGCCAAGAAAGGATATTCGGCGTTGGGTACCTACCGCCTGCTACTTAGACCGTTACTAACATTACACTATCCACTGACGACAGGGAAGCAGCAATACGTTGGGGTGGGACGCTTTAACTTCCCGCCCCCCCATTTAGGATGACTAAATTTAGGATAATGTAATAAGCACTTAAGGCAGGTTACCGCACGTTCGTTGGCCTTCGGAGGTACCTACGTCCAAACATATTTATACGCGTAAAACACACAGAGCGCGGGCGCTTTTGCTGTTACATTCGTCGTAATGCACGCATTCTCCGATTGGCCTTCTTACAAGCGCACAATGTAACAGCAAAACGCTCGCTTCCGACCAGTGCCCGCGCTCTGTGTGTTTAACGCTTTAGTGGTCGATCAAATGATCGTCGGGACCTGGGGAGTTATTGAAAATCGAAGTTCGAAGTTACGTTAGCTCCTTCCCTTTCAATTGACGAGTAAAAGGGATGTTGCATCCGAACGTTAGAAATTAGCGTTTCGTTCGTGGTAACCCTCCTAATTCCGGTTCGCATTCGCAATTTGACCATGAATGACGATGAAGTATTTATAATTGCTAATTGTATATACCATAAACAAGAAAGAGCAAACGAAAGCGGAGACATGATTGAAAAATATAAATGTGTACAGTGGATGTAAAATATTAGCAACCGAGTGTTTGTTCGTTGACCTTCGGCGTCCGTCCACACCGCATTTGGTCGATTGCTGCCATCCTTTTGGTGTTGCCGCCACGCGGCATACGCCACAAACGATCGTTGGTGTGTGCTAAGCCGTGCAGACAGGACTAACGAAGGCCAGCGAAACCGGTCCGGTGTGTACAAAGCTTGACGTGAGACTTGGGCGTTTTCCAAAAAAAGTGTACATTGAAAAATTGGGCTGTCCCACACATTCAAACTAATTTTTTTGTACTTTCTTCTCGTCATTTGTCAATAAGAGCATTTTTTTTTGCTTTAACAGCTTTTTGTTCGATGAAATATATTTGTAAAACATGTATTATAACTAAATACATTATAAATAATCGATAAATAAGTCAACAAAAAGGTCGAATTTATACTGTCCCACGTCGACCTGAGCAAGTTTAAACCTCTCTAAAAAATTTAAGATAATTTTTAGGAAATATTTCATGGGGTCACACATATAGCATTTTGAGTTTAGAAAACGATTTTGGGTTCTATTAGCATGAAAATAAAGTTTAAATATGAAAAAAAAAACGTTATATTCTGTCCAAAGAAATTGAATAAACCGGAAATTCCGGTTTTGTCACGACGATTTTGGAGTCTTGCCGAACGAAAACCCTACCAAACTAATTCATTTTTCGTCGTCTATGGTTCAACACCATTGGGCGATTTCGGCTTTTAATGTCCAAAAACCCGTGACGAAAGAGGTCTTGTTTTGATGGTACAAAAAAGTCACATCCATATTGTCACGTGATTAATTACTGGAAGGATTTTGTAACGAACTGGAATTATAAGGCGTAGTGTAGACTTGAAATAAGGTATATTAAAAATTAAAAAACGGAGGTTCTGTGATTGACCCGTATGTATGTACGAGTATATATGTCTGTATGCATATTTGTATCTTCGCGATTATCTGAAAAACTGCCCCACCATTTTGCAAAATTGTTTCGGGAATATAATTGTACTTCCCGATGGTTTTGAAACTTTGGAGGCGGCGCGTTGTGGTTTAGTTGTATGGAAGGGGACTCAATATTATTTTATATTACACAGGGTGTTTAGTAGTCGAGTGTAAGGACTTTCAGGGGTGGAAGAGGGGGTCATTTTGAACATTTTTACCATATTTACTATTATACAAAGTTTTACAGTTTTTGAGGTACTGCCCGTTTTCATTTAGTTTTTTGTAATTTTTCCTTATGACTATACCGAAAAAAAATCAAATAAATATGCTACTTTGTGATCTCTTCATTTCCGTGATAAAAATATATATTATTAAAGTAACTTCACGATCTCCACTAATTAATATTACTCATAAGTGCGCAATATACCTAAGATAAGTAGGTATCTAGTTAAATTAAAACTAAGCACTATTAAAATATCTGATTGTGTTTGAATATTTTTTTTTTATTTACAATTATTTTCATTCATATTATATTGGATTTATGAAAATAAAACTTTTTACTTCAAAAACGCTTAAATTTTCCAGTTAGCGACATTAGATTCAAGATAGTCACTGTCCCACGATTTGGACTAGGGTAAAAATAAAAATCTAATACATTATTTTGTGGTAAATTAAATTGTTTAGCACTAAACATCCTAAACTGAAACATATTTATGTATGTATAATTATATTTTTAAGTTTTCTAATTGTTAAAACACTAAAAAATAGTTGTATTGCAGGTAAATGACCACTGTGGTGACAAACTGGAAATGATTTTGCTTCTAAATCAATGTTTCTTCTTTAAATTATTACATTCAGGCCTTTTTTAATAAGTTTAAGTGTTGTTTAACATTTTATAAACTTGTTTTAATATTATTTTACTTATATATTTGTGACGAACCGGAATAGGGTTTATCACTACTCAAACAAAAAACCTCGTTTATTTTATTATTTTTCTTTGTTTTTACACAATTTTCTCAAATAATATAGATAATATTATAATGT
This sequence comes from Tortrix viridana, assembly GCA_963241965.1. Classification (NCBI taxonomy): domain Eukaryota; kingdom Metazoa; phylum Arthropoda; class Insecta; order Lepidoptera; family Tortricidae; genus Tortrix; species Tortrix viridana. The sequence continues at coordinate 8,657,807 of OY725174.1, forward strand.
AGCAATTAAATTTATAAAAATGCGAATTTGAATCATATAGTTTTTACCTTTCCTAATCGTCACGTGTACACTTTTTTTTTGGAAAACGCCCACTTCCCTCTTTGATATGAGAATATTGTAATGGAAAATGCTACTGGACAACAGATGGCGCTTTCATTTACCCGTTAGATCCGTAAAGCGCGTCACACACGGAGCTATAATATATATTTTGGTATATATTAATATATATTATAGCAAGGCATCTTACGATATATTTTCGTATAGTTTAGGTATATTTTCCGTACTAGTTGACAGAGTTCACACACGCAGCTATAATATATATTATAGCTGAGTGTGTGGAGTCTGTCAACTAGTAAGGAAAATATATCGTAATATACCGACCTATAATATATATTATAGCTCCGTGTGTGACGTGCCTTAGATGTTGCTGTTCAAGCCAAAGTCATGCCAAAACCGTGCTAGAATTTGTCTTCCGTAGATTTAAAGATATTACGAAAACCCTCGTGACGTTTGCATTTGGCCAATTCGTCGAAGTATAATTAAATAAGATGGAAGTCGCATGACCATGAAGACCTGCACGCTTAGGCCGGTTCTGTTCTGTTCTAGGTAATAATTGAAACCGGAAGGAAAATATACCACTCGTCACATACCTACCGACCCGGTTCGGCCAGAATCCTTTTAGGTTCATAGATCTATTGCACTCTTCTTGAGTTGTAGGTGTTCATGGGCGGTGGTGATTACTTCCCATCAGGTAACCCACATGCTCGTTAGCCTCCCCTCTTATAATTATAAAAAAATGTCATAGCATTGAAGATCTGTTACGCTTGCTGTTACGTAATTAAGAAATTGTGTCGTCTTCAATATTGCGATATTAAGGGGCATCCACACGATACAATTTCATCGGAATTGAATACAATCTGATTGTCCGTTCACACGTACATTGAAGATCGCCAATTTAGTTTTAGATCGAGTCGAGCGGATGACCTTCAATTTCATATTCTATCCACGCTACACAATTCGATTGCCAATCTAGTCAAATTGGTCGTAAAATTGTATCGTGTGGATGCCCCTTTAACCTTAATTCCTTACCATATCGCTCAAATGGTCCGATGGACTTATTTACGGTAGAAAATTACGTCACAGTCTTCAATGTTATGACATGCAATAGATCTATAAAACCGCCAAGCCATACTTTTTAAACAGAGGTGTACGGTTAGAAAAATCAGAGCTTAGGCGCTTGGCTTGGCCTAGGATCTGATAACTTTTTTAACAACTGATTTTTGGTGGGATACATATGTTAAATTATATGTACAGTCGCCATCAAATAAATCGCAGCAGACAAAGTGTACAAACATACTTAACGCAGAGGCGTATAAGAGAGTATAGAGTCGAGTTCAGGTGTGCCGAGTAGTTTTTGTTCTGATATCATTCGAATTTGAACCATGATGCAAGGTAATAAATAAGCGATTTTTGTAAAAAAATGTATAATATCATTTATATTATAACTTTAGAAATACAGACTAGAAAATCGATTAACAACAAATAATTTGTATTTAATGCCTGGTTAAATTAAATACATCTGTGTACAGTCAAGGGCATTCATATCTATACAGCCATCGCGTCAAATATATGTATACATGGACCTTATTGCCAGTGGCATAAAGGTGTATAGATATTTTTGAGATCTGGGAACGTATATATATTTATGCCCTTGACTGTACATCCCTACTTCATTATAATAAGTGGTAAATTCAATCTAATCCCAGTACTTTTTAATACTTACTTATTATGTAAGTAAGTATTTGCTGTCTAGTCTCTATTGTTTTCTATATTATAAATTATTTATTTAAAGTATCACAGATATGTGTCAAAGTTTTTAGAAAACTATTTACATATGTGATAGTGATTAAATCAAGTGTGATTACAACAGAATTCAACTAATAATACTTTCAATAAAAGCTATGATATAATACTTGAAGTTCTAACAAACTAATAAGAATAAGTTAAATCACACATACTGACAAATTTCAGATCATAACACTTAAGACTACAATTGTTCTATCCCAGTATCTTCTGATACATTAAAGATACAAATTCAATTTAAAGGAACTATCATCATATATTAATCTTGAGGAGCTTTTGTGGTGTAAGAGATTCTGAAACCTTCTCCTTATCTAAATGTTTCATGTAAGCTAAGAAACATGTCCATATTAGACTGCACATGCTAATGAAAGGAACTCTGTTTCGGGCAGGTATCAGGCAGAAGTTAATCATGGCTATAGCAGGCCACACCGATGCACCAACCTGGAAAATTAAGCTAATTTTATTGATTAATTTACATTAAGACCTTTTTATAAAATGACAGATGGTGTTTTTTGCAACTGGCTGAAGTAAGATTCATGCATTTCAATTTCGTTTTCCAGATATCTTAAATGTTGGTTACAAAACCACAACTGCTGCAGTAAAGTGTACCTTGTCATAAAATGAAAAATCATTCATCATCAAATCATTTCTCAGTAAATTTAAGCACCATTATGTACACTAAGTTGATTCTAGATAAATAAAAAAAGGTAAATATAACATGATTGACTGTAGTTATAATAGTGTATTGGTGGTTAGCTTCAATAGTGGAAGTGAGTGCAATCTGCCCCTAGCCAGGCAAGGGCGCATACCTTATAAGTAGGTAAAAACTTTGATTTAACTTCTGCCATGGCTTCGTTTAAAGGTTTCATTTCCAAAAGACTCATCCCAAAATAAAAACTACACATAGCACATGGTGTATATGTAATTGTCTCAACAAAAGTCTGAAAGATAAACAGGAATTTAATGTAGGTACCTATACATTATATAAATTGGTTGATGACTGCACCAATAGTTAAATGTAATGGTTTACCTTATAGGTATGAGGAAAAAAACATTGTACTTTTATAATCCTTTAAAAATATATTCTGTTATGTTTTAACATAAGACTTTTGAGAATAATAGATGCTAATTAACCTTGAATTTATAATTTTTTACAAATAGCAAGTTATTCAGAGTAATCCATAACAAAGAATGCTATTTGAATGTATAATCCTTACTAGTTACTCAGCATGTCTTACAAAGGTTCACATACTTTCAATAATTTTCAGAATAATAAGTTCATAATTCTTGTATGATTATTGCATTAGTTACATATGTATCAGTATTTATTAAACAAAAATATCGTCTTATTAATTTACACTGTAAAAGACCTAGCTGGAGTGTTCTTAAGGTATGCCAAATACCAATATAATTGAAATGAACATAACTAAATATTCCCACTCAAGGCCTAACAATGTCTGCTATTAAATAGATTACCTTTATAATACCAGCTCTAATAGTATTTCCAGGCCACATTATACTTGCAACTGTAAGCCAGGTGTACAGGGTGGGAGCTACGTAACAGGATCCATAGAGACCATAACGCCCGCAGCGCCACCAGTCATATGAATCTGTAAATGATAATTACTATATCATATATACTTAGTTAACTGAGATTGCCAAGAAAGAATGCATCATCATTATCTCAACATGGTCATCATGTCAGCTAAAAGACGTTTTCAGCTTCTCCCAAGAAACAGAAAATTAAAACACTATAATTAAATAGCACAGCATTACCTAAATTTTTACCCTCGAATGTTTGCTGGATGAGGCTGGAAAGTGGCCATATAACACTATACGATGCCATTCCTCGTAATAGAGGATACTTTTTAAAAGCCACAATACATTTGCTGTAAATGGTCATTGTATTATCACAGAAAATAAGTCCTTATGGTGAAAATGTTCTGGTACTTATATAATTAATCCCGTAGAAAAATGAAACTTGACCTTCAATGTTTTCTAACGGGAAACGGCCGTGAGAATGCGCTATATAGGAAATCATTATTAATAAGACAATTTTGTTTGGTTATATGCCAGCTGATGTCGTGACTCAGTCAGCTGTCATCATGGATGACAGTGACGGACGGAGACAAATGTCATCAGTCGGGGGCATGCTATGGCGACGTAGAACAAGACAATTTTCATTGATAGCAGAGCCATCTATACCACAGATTTTACCAGCTATTTTATAAGCTAGGTTTAAGCCTAAATAGCGATTTATTTTTCTTACAATTCGACCATCAGCGAATTATTATATAGGGAAGAGACGTATATGTATACCAGTTATATATGCTTATAGTTATTTTATACAGACTCACGGTGCTTTCACTTCGAACAATCCGTTTTGTATGGACGCCAATGTCTATTTTTAGTTCCGTCAATTTGCACTAGATGGCAATATTTAGAAAGGCTATAATAGCTGAAAACAACTATAAATTCTAGTTTCAAAAAAGCTGTGACAGTGGCCCATGGGCATCGGCACTTGAATAATGAATTAGGTATTGAATCGTTTGTGGATTTGACTTTTACATTGGTATAACGTGTATTAGTGATAGCTTTCGGCACACCAAACGCGTGTCAGGCGCGTCGCGTCGCGTCGCGTGGCGTGAGCGCCGCAGCACCGGCACACCGCAGGCAGGCGGCAGCTTCAACGCGTTTCGAACGCGTGCCAGCGCTGCGCACGCCTCGTGGCTGCGTTCGGTGTGAGTTGCTGCGCGGCGCGCGCGTACCCCCACCACGCGTTTGTAAAAAATACAACGACTAGTACCTGCGCCGACGCTGCGCTGACGGGACGCAAGCCAGCGCGCGCGACGCGCCTGCTTCGCGCACGCCACGCGACGCGCTGGCACGCGTTACTTTTTGGTGTGCCGGGTTAAATTTGATTTGTTGTTTAACAACATGCGCGGGCCCGCGTTCAAAGCGCGACGCGCCTGACACGCGTTTGGTGTGCCGAAAGCTTAAATTAAAATGTTAAATATCTTAAAAATAGTGTGAGTTAAGATACTAGTGTCTTACTGCCGCACTCAGAGACGTCAATTAGTTTTTAAGTTTCATTAAAGTTGCTGCATCTTATTCTATTGCTATAGCAAAGAAAGTGACAGCAGCTACTTTATGAAACTTAAAACTTAATTGACGTCTCTGAGTGCGGCAGTTAGAGAATTTCTGCCGCACTCAGAGACGTCAATTAAGTTTTAAGTTTCATTAAAGTTGCTGCGTCTTACTGCCGCACTCAGAGACGTCAATTAATTTTCAAGTTTCATTAAAGTAGCTGCGTCTTATTCTATTGCTATAGCAAAGAAAGTGACAGCAGCTACTTTAATGAAACTTGAAACTTAATTGACGTCTCTGAGTGCGGCAGTTATTCTATTGCTATAGCAAAGAAAGTGACAGCAGCTACTTTAATGAAACTTAAATCTTAATTGCCGTCTCTGAGTGCGGCCGTTAAACTCTATTTCACCTGAAGAATATTCCTTTAAAGTTATCGGAAATAAAAAAACGGTGTAGAATGGGGCATCCACACGATACAATTTGATTGGCCAATTAAATTGACTACAATCTGATTGTCCGTCCACACGTACATTGAAGATCGCCTACCTATTTAGTTTTATTTCGAGTCCAGGCGAGCGGATGACCTTCAATTTCATATTCTATCCACATTACACCCCTTCTATAAATGTAAATATTACTATCTCATTCTGACAGATAGCTGCGTCCTTCTCGGTTGGCCCAACCGCCCGACCGTATAGAAGGGGTATTATTCAGTCATTGAATATTGTAATTTCCTGTCTTCATGGCTTGTTGTCGAGTTGAATAAATTTACAATTTAACACTTTTACTGCTCGATTTAACATAATTTCGTGTCAACCAAGCTAAAACGAAATTAAAAAAAGTAACTAAGCTAAGCATACAAATATCGTTATATTTTTTGTTGCAAACATGAATCTTGGGAAGCGCTGGTAGATTTTGACGTGTTAAAGTGCCCGTGCGGCCTACTTACTGAATAAATATCTTTTATCTTTTTTTTTTAAATGTGGTCGCCCAAATCCTCGCGGGTTTTTACGCTGTTATAGTTTTCATTGCCTTGTCATTAGTATAACCACGAGCCACGAGAAAACAGGCTTAACAGACTGCTGCGAAAAGGTCCCTTTCGATTTGGACGACCACAAATGTATAATTTAGGAGTTGGCAACTCCGAATTTGACAGTCAGGTTACGGTTAGCGATTTTTTCGTACCTACTGTGAAACTGAATACAAATTCTTCAAAATGATTACAACTTCACCAGAAAACAATAATAAATCCTTTGGAAAAGTAATAAGTGCTGATAATTTGAAGGCATAAAACTCTTCAATTGAAAGTTATTCAAACAAGGGGTATAAGATAATTACCCACTTGTAAAATGTCCAGTAATTCTTTATTGTTTTCTCTAAATAATGAAGGTAAAGTGTACGCGTTGTCCACAAGTGGATCTTGTTGGAGGGAATTTATGTATCTTGGGTTAGAATTTAAAACACTATCTGCTGTGCCGCACTTTCTTTGGGCTGTTGGAGGTGACCGGCAAATTTACCTTCACGTCCATGGACTAGAAATACCCATACGAGTCCAAGAGGAGTCTTATGAAAATGAACGTTGGTTGCCACTGGACGGATTTAGTGGAAGGCTTCTGCCTTCTGATAGGTATCAGTTCTCTTCCCAGGATGGTACCCAAGACAGATCCATAGATCGCATCAGATTGCCATCTATGGCTTGGCAGTGGGAGGGAGAGTGGCAGTTAGAGTTGACATTAGATGGGCAACCTTTAGACCATGATGGCTGGACATATGCTTTTGACTTCCCAGCTCAGTTTGGCCCAACAAAGCATTGGAAATCATGTGTTAGAAGAAGGAAATGGATAAGGTACAGAAAATTCAGTGCTATGAACTCATGGTGTGCAATTGCGCCTTTACACAAAGATCCAACAAGAGAACCATTCATTGATGTGAGTATTGGGGGAAACCAAATACCATTTGCTGGACCAGGAAATCTGTCCGTTTGGGCTATCACTGCACATGGTAGGGTTATGTACAGGGCTGGTGTGAGTATGACATTCCCAGAAGGATTGAAATGGATCAGCATTAGCATTCCTCCAAATAGTGATATTAAACAAATCTCTGTGGGCGCTACAGGCCTTGTCTGGGCATTGCTATGGACTGGTCGAGCTATAGTCAGAAAAGGCATAACGAAGGATTTACCTACAGGTGAAGCATGGTTGGAAGTAAAGTCACCTAGTGAAACAAAGCTTTCTGTTATATCTGTGGGACATAATGCTGTATGGGCTGTGAGCACAGACAGCAAGGTATGGTTTAGGAAGGGTATTGATGGTAATACTGCAGGATCTTCTGAAATGTCAGCAATGGGAACTGGATGGTTGGAAATAACTGGTAATATGACTCACATTTCAGTAGGTGTCAATGATCAGGTTTTTACCATTGGAGAGTCAGATAAAAGCATTTATTGGCGTAGTGGAATAACACCTGCTGAACTAACTGGTAAAAGATGGAAGATGGTGCAAGCCAACATGCAGCTTAGCCGAACATCCAGTTCTGCAAGCATGGTCTCTTCATCTTCAAATGCTAAGCATCACAGCCTCAGTTTGTTGAATGAGTCCACTCGTGAGCTTAAGTCTCACATTAATATTCAAAATTCTTGGGAGGAGTCCCATTCTGCTCCTATAGAGCATACATTACCCATAAAACCTCCAAAAGAACCAAATTCAAAAAAAAATACTACAAACACAGACATAGATTTAACAGGAAAAAGTTATGAAACAACTCTGAAAAATCCTCGTGCCTGGAGTCCCGTGAGAAGTGTAGGCTCAGTTGTAGGAATGGAGGCACAACCTGACAGTGATAGCAGCGTGTTTGATGTAGACTCGGGAATGTACTTCGATGAAGACATAAGTCAAACTGCCTGGGGAACATGTGATACAAATTGGACTTTTGTAGAGGCTGGAGCATGCTGCATTGATTCTTTGCAAGCACCTCATTGGTTTACTGATAGCCATAATCCGCTCAACTCAGATTTAATTGCCAATTGGCGAATTCAGATATTAACTAGTTTAAAAGACAGAAATTCACTAGACATTGATTTAACACATTATGGTATAGCTATTGATGAAAAAGGCTGGACCCGAAGCTGCGAAGCTAGGTTAATTATAACAAACAATTCAGCTGAAGATTGTATATTATCACTCTACTGGCATACTTTAGAAAATACAGGAACATTATCTGTTTTTAAGCCTGATGGTACAATAAAGTTTATTTTAAATTTGAATAAAGTTGCTAGTGTAACTTCTGTATCTGAACCAGGAAGTCCCAAGCTGGCCTTGATGGTACCAAGTCAAAATAAAGAACCCATCAAAATTCAATTCATGACAGAAATGGAACAAGAAGAATGGATCAATGTGCTTGTAGATATTACATCACAAATAAATGGACTCACTGGAAAACCTTCTGCTAATTCTGTTTGGCTGGTTACCAGTACAGGAGATATACTCAATTGGGACCCAATCCCAGCACAGCAAAACACTGAAAATAATGGTATTTATACCAAAGATTTTCAAGTATGTGGAAAAAATGTGGTGCCTGGATTTGTAACAATGTTGCACAACAATTTCCCAGCAGGCAGTTCACTTAAAATAACTGGCAGCTTATTTGATGAGATAGATAGATTTCATATTAATTTACAAGGCCCAGAAATAAAAAAACGAAGACATAAAATTGAAACTGAGGTAACAGACATCCATCTGCATTTTAATATCAGATTTGATGAAAATACAGTAGTATGCAACACAAAAACATTTGGTGACTGGGGTGTAGAAGAACGTCATGATTTGCCCTTAACTCCTGGACAAGAATTTACAATAAAGATAAAGTGTGAAACCCAGGGCTTTAAAATTGTAGTAAATGAGAAGAAATGTTGTTACTATAATCACAGATTGAGCCCTGAAGGTATAACATCAGTTTTAGTTTTAGGTCCTATGAAACTCTATACTATGGAATACAGTACAACAAGCGCTATTATAGGGCCTGATGAAATGTATTGGAGAATGATAGGTGGGTACCTGCGGAGGGTGGAGAGCAGCCAAGCAGGAGTTGTGTGGGGAATATCACACGACCACAGAGCATGGGTTTATACTGGTGGATGGGGAGGAGGAGTTTTGAAAGGTAGTTGACCTATTACCATATTCATGATCTTGTAGTCTGAAGGTAGGTTATACTTATAGTATGGCACTAATAGCTAATTGTTCTTGCCTCTTTTCTTTGCAGGTTTAGGCAGGAATGAGGGTATTAATTCAATGAATGATACTCAAACTTATTGCATATATGAGAACCAAAGATGGAATCCCCTGTCTGGTTATACTTCCGTTGGTCTGCCTACAGACCGTTACATGTGGAGCGACATTACTGGAAAACACAAAAGGACGCGCGAACATACAAAGCTATTAAGTCGCCATTGGCATTGGGTATAAATACAAAATCATGTTATTAAAAAATATTATTTTGATATGTTAACCCTATAAATATTGAACTGAACAAAACTTTGCTTTTGTAGATATCAGAATGGATGGTGGATTATAATACTCCGGGTGGCGTTGATGGCGATGGGTGGCAATATGCTACCGATTTTCCACAACCGTATCATGGCAAAAAGATATTCACAGATTGCGTCCGGCGCCGGCGATGGTATAGGAAGGCACAGATTATTACGGAAGGTCCATGGGCTCGCGCAGGAAGTACCGCTTTAATGGATATATCTTTATGGGTAAATGAGAATTTATTTTGAGATAATTAAAATCCATAGTCATTATCACAACGCAACGCATAATGAAATAATAACATAATGATTTTATATACCTTAAATTCATCCAAAATTCTTGCAGCTGCCTGGGTACGCCCTTGGTTGCACTTGCTACAGGAGTTTTGTCTGATAGCAGTATATTTTCGTGACAAAATGGAAAACTTACAGTTTCTTAATTTTAGTCCTTAACTGAACTGAAAACCGCACGTAAGCAAGATTTCACCACAAACAAACTGAGTCTGTGATCTGCAGACGCTGTATGCTTCACATGTTGTTGAAATAACTTTTCCGTCATGCAGGGCGCTGATATAATAGACGTTAAGAATGGATTTTCTGCCATGGTACATATTTTGTACGTTTATTTTATTTTTTTATATTCTCATGACAGACAGAAGACGATGATACTTCAGTTTGGGCAGTCACATTGGGTGGAGATGCGATATACCGAACAGGAGTGACACCGGCGACGCCTGCGGTAAGCATTTTTACCCCCATATAATATTATATGCGCGATGTGGACCGCTTCCGAGCCCGATCCGCAGTCACATGAGCGCTGAAGTTATTCGTTAAGAATAAATGTAGAAGGAAATAAAAAACCGGTCAAGTGCGAGTCAGACTCGCGCACCGAGGGTTCCGTACTTCAAAAATATATATTTTTATGTAAAAATCCACAACTCAAAATAGACCTTATTGCATACGAATTAAAGTATGTACTTTAATTCGTATGCAATAAGGTCTATTTTGAGTTGTGTATTTACCACATATTTTTTAAAGTTTTTTGTCAATATCTCAAAAACTATACATTTTGAACACTTCGTTTTATTTTTCCCGTAAAATATCTATAAGTAATTATTTATAAGTTGGGAATTATTTAGGCTTTTCGGTTCATAAACTTCGGAGATAAGTGGGGAAAGGTCATTTTTTGAACATGTTTGGTTATAAATCAAAAAGTATGTCACGGAAAATTATAAAAAAAATAGTTTTGAAATGTGCAGATTGAGCCCTGTTTATAATAATATGAGATATGACATCCCATTTGCTATAGGTAATCAAATCACTTTAAATTTTCAATCCCCCATTATTTATAAAATCAATCATTCAATTATTTATAAAATTAACTTCATTATGTACCTAGTTACTGAGAAAACTGTTATGACATACAGACAGACAGACAACGAAGTCTCACCATAAAGGGTCCTTTTTTACCATATTGGCACGGAACCCTAAAACGATGTATTTATTTAATTAATATAAACAACTAGGAGTGTCGGTGGCTTAGTGGCATAGGGTGACAATTCGTGGTCGTAAGTTACGGAGTTCAAGTCTCAGTGTTTTCCAGTTGCCTTGTATCAAGGAGTTTTTCTAACTTAATACATATTTTGGTTTAGCATGGTTTAGTTAGCTGTAAACTGTAATATACATCTTCTTGCATTTTAGGGTACACATTGGGAGCACATAAACAATCCACAACCTTTAATTGCGATTAGCACAAGTTGTGGCATAGTCTGGGCGGTGGGCCGGAGAGGGGAACTCTATTTCAGGGAAGGCATTTCCAGTGATAATGCTTCAGGTACCAACTGGAAGCTGATTGAGGCACCCAAAGGTAATATTGGATTTAGTCATAAGACGAACGTGACTGCGAAGTCTGTTTCGTTGACTAAAGGAGCCGCCTGGGTGATCCTCACTAACGGGGTTGCTGTCGTGAGAACCGGCGTAACTAACACCCGACAGGATGGAAAACAATGGAAATATTTAACAGGTATTTTAGCTATATTTTGTACGCGTGTGTGGTTATAATATAATTAACGTTACATATGAATCAAAACATACCTACCTCAGTTACTAAAATTATTCTAAATTATTTACAAAACAATTTGGTGTAATTTCTGTAGATGTAAGCTTGTCAATAATGCTGTATTAATATATTTTAGTTCCATTTTCGGACTACAAGAGCATGAGTACGGTAAAAGCTTTTTCACTGCATCGATTTGTAATGCAATATTTTGGTAGGTATCCCGAAATGTTCATCTCAAAATCTTTAAAACGTAGCTTTATTAGAATATTTTTAAATAAGAAAGAGCAAGCTTTTAAAACTCGACTGCCCTGTTTTTTAGAATTCCGTTCCGTAATCAAGGAACGCTTATACTTTCGCCATGTCCGTCTGGCTGTCCGAGGTTTAACTCGGGAACTCTTGGTACTACAAAGCTGTAATTTAGTTATACATTTAAATTACGCCGACCAAGTTGTAAAATAAAAACTTGAAAGATTTTTTTTCCGGTTTACCGGTTATCAGTTCAGAACTTTAGTCGGAGAGCAGCACCCTTGTGAATTAGAAGGCTCTGAAGCACAATTCCTCCGCAAATTCGTAATTTTTTGTTAAAGCTTTTTTTTAATATTTTTCCATAACTATGATAGAATAATGTTATATAACTCTCATAGATTATTTGAGCTCAATTGCTAAAAGCTAATGTCACAGTATTTATTTGTAGGCCTCAATAATCTTGTAAATGCCGAAAAAACCACCCAAAATTTTGGTGACAGAGCTGGAGATAAAAAAATCCACTGCAAATATAACTTGTTTATCTTTTAAATCATAATGATAAACCAGGGTTTCATTTTCAATAACAATATTTTTTATTAGTGCATCAGTACTTTCTCCACAACGCAAATAATTACAAAACTCTTTATTTTTGCCGTCTCGTAAAATTGTTCATACAGATGTTTTTTGTTTAGCTATCACAGGAAAACAAATTAAAAATGTATATTTTTTTCTCTAATTTAAGGTTGATTAGTGCCATGATATAGTCGATATTAAAATAATACCATTATGAGGATGGTTCATACCGATTCTCAAAACTTATTGATCACCCCTCGTATGTGAGTGGGCGTTTTTCAAAAAAAGTGTACATCGTTAAGGAAAACTTAAGAAATGTTTACTTTTTTCGGGTCGTCACGAAAATTAACGATACTAAATGTATGACTAATTTTCGTGACGCACTGGAAAAAGTTAAAATTTCTTAATTTTTCCTTAACGATGTACACTTTTTTTGAAAAACGCCCGAGTGACTCAGTCGATAATGAGATTTATAGTGTCAATAAGCAACGGCACGCTTATTTTAATCAAGCTACGTTTCAAAGATTAATTAATGGTGCACAAAATAATACATCAAAATAGGTATTTAACGTGTCGACTTGTTGTTGTAGATAGCGAGATGGCATTGAAGCAAGTGTCGTGCGGGGAGCGGGGCGTGTGGGCGGTGAGCGCGGACGGCGTGCTGCACTGGCGGCTGGGCGTAGGCTCCGACAGCCCCGCCGGCAACTCCTGGCAGCCAGCGCTGGCCGGAGGCGGCGCGCTGCACGTCTCGGCCAGGGGACAACCGCTTTAACACCCATTCAGCTGCCATAATTGTAATTTGTACGGATTTTATGACGCATACGTGACGTCAATATATTGGTGGTGTTATTTTCTTATTACGCTCTTTCAGCCGAGCCGGCTCGACCGGCGTTCATAACTTTGCCCGTGCGCCCGTAAAGGTTATATGGCGGTAGGCTAATATAACATTGACAGAACTCTGTTCAGGCGAACGTCGAATGACACGCTTACGGGTTAAGTTAGGCACGTCGGTGAGTTTACTGGCAAAGTGTATATCAGGAGAATTTTTAATTTACACATTCGCGTTCGCGACCGAGGCCCCGCCACATATTTTCATTTTTGTTGCGCATGCTATGCCAAACGGTGGCTAGCTCACGAAATAAGTCTTCTGCAATAGAAAATGTAATGCAAAAGCGTAGAGCAAGACAAAAAAAAGCGCGTGGCGTGTGTAAACGCCGACAGAGTGAATGTCCGGCTATATGATAGAACGATGCTGCGAACAAAACGAAAGACATAATATGATCAAAGACATATAATGAATAACAAAATTAAAAAAGAAAAACAACTCGAACAAGCATAATTTATCGAAAATAATCGAAATATTTCATTTTTACTAACAATTATAATACCGCGGGATCCCGGTATTCTTCATTCAATACCGGTATTAAAAACACACCTAATATTTGGCGGTATCCCGGGATTCCGGGATCCCGATATTGGAAGCCCTATACCTGAGTGGATAAGCGCTATGTGAGACGAACAACGGTAGACAGCAAAAACGTGCTGTCTGCCATCCAGAAACCTTATTGTTACCCCTATTGATATAATTTTGTGAACGATATGAGAGCTCTTCTTAACTTAGTAAAGGCGGCCGAGTCATAAACGATACGATAGCAGTAGGGGGGGTACAATATAATGCCTCTGATCACATACATGTGTGCCAGGGTTTCTTAATTGAGGTCAACTTACACGCCGCAAACCCCGCCCTAAAATGTAATAAAATATAAAAACTTATACAGATTATTTTTGTATAAGTAGTGATTAAATTTTAATGCTGTTCAGTTTGTTTCTATAATTTTGATATACACAGAATAATGATGAATAAATATTCTGACCTTATGCTGTCAAATGAATGTTAAATCAATAGAAATTGTAGAAAAAAAAATCATATAACGGCGTCAATACTGTTTATTATATTTCCAATTATGGCTTTTTCTGAGCTCTGATAATGTGCACAGTAAAGAGAAACAGTTTGTGAAAAAAAAAAACAGTTTCGTATGTGCTATGAATATGTATGTATGGTAAATGTACTAAGGATCTCTGTAAAATATTAATTTATTCGTGGTGCCTAGTGATAATAATAATCTTCCGCGTTTTGTGTTAGATAGGAGCGCAAATTCTCGAATTCCTACTTAAAAGTATTATGTTGCTCATATTATTTTAATTACATAGATTTTAAGTTAAACGATTGGCTAGTGATCAATATTGGGATACAGTGTTTGGGGTTTTCGAGTTTCTTTGTGAAGGACATGCACACTCGAAGGCATGCCTGACTAAGTACTTGCAGCTCAGCGGACAGCCAGCTCCGCCAGCTGTAAGATTTTTTATTTTTATATTTTTAATGAGTTTTAGAGAGCTTTCTTTATTGACAGCAATTTTGAACCAAAGACATCATCCACCTCATTAAATAAAACGATTTATTTTACTGTACTTCCAGTTAGAATCTTTATTATTTTAAGATTTGAACACTTATTTATTTTACTGTCATTAGATTAATCTACAACTAATAACGTAATGTCATACAGGTAAAATGTAAAAAAAAAAACAGAAACAGATATTGCTGTAAATCAAATAATTCATTATTGCCAAATTCAAATCCGGTCGCCGTATCAAGGAGTACATCGCAGTCGGCAAGTTACGTAAACGGGATTTTGATATCACACCGCGGTCGCCCAAATGTCAGTGACTTGTTAAGCTCTATGCATTATGTTTGCGTCTGCATATGGCGTGATGTATTGACGCCTGGACTACGAACAATTGCAGTTGACCATGGCGTTATAAAAGTGTTTAAAGTCCAACCGAATGAGGCTATTTAGAATAATACCGACCAATAGCGTCGTATCGCACACGAGTTGTTGATTTTTATTTTACTATCTTATAAACTTAATTTTTGATAACTAGTGCAAGCAATGTAAATCTCAAATTAGTTCTAGTCATTAAGAATGCAGTTTGTTAAAGCCTTATAAAATTGTAATTGAAGAAAAATAATATAAGCTTGAGCCGAGCATATAAATAATATAGCATTTTATATAGTTTTATTTAAAGTGGTCCTCTGCAGTGTAGGTAATTTTTGTACAGTCAACGTCAACATTTAAGTAATCACTGTGTACAGTCGAACAATGTTTCCTAGGCTGTTATGGAACTATTATGTCAAAGTGACGTTATAAATAAAATCTTATGAAGTCACCCACGGTATGATTGATTACGTCACGTAGATATAGCTTCATAGTGCCCTAGGAATCAAATTGGTTATTGGCCTTGTTGTCACTTGGTGTTTGACAATTTCGAATGATTACCTAGTCCAAAGTCGACGTTTCCAGGAGCTTTTGTTGATTTTGTGTTTCAAGATTTCTAGCCTACATTATACCACCTGTTGGCGTGGATTCTGGTTTGTGTAGTGTAATTATTGTTATTTGGTTACCATAACCAGGGTAACCAAATAACAAGTCGATGATTATCTAATTGAGCGTAACCACGCTCAATATAAATAATATGGATATCAATAATGGCGGCGTTTCGTCTGGATACATTGTTAAAACTATTTTAGTAACTATTGAAATGTGCATAAAATTTGTAAACATCGCCAATCAAAATAATGAATATAACTTTGCTGACAGGCAAGTTGTTAGCAGAGAAATCAGTGAAAGTATACAAGAAAAGTTAGCCATTGTTTATTTTTAACATTATTTTATCATTTTAAGCTTGTAGAAAAATTATGTATGCAACGGTACATAATTAGCTCTGTGCCAGTTGCAACTGCAACTATTACGTTACCAAGTATAGATCAAATATTAAGTAAGCAATATGAAAAAAAAAATATTATAATTATTTTTAACAAAATTTTCAGGATATTTTAAAATGTATTAATTATTCTGGTGTCTTAACGATGCCGATGTTTATGCCGACATTAAGTGGTTAAGGTCCGGTTTTATAAAGGCCCGTTAGTAAATGTCAGATAAAATTTAAGTAACTACATAAAATTTTTGACATTCATAATCATAATAGATGAATTTGATCTAACGGATCTTTATAAAACCCAGCACATAACATTTATGTAATATTCACATAAAAACTTTACGAAAGCCGCCTTTTTGTTATTATTATTATTATGATTTATAGACCCTCCCAAGGTTGTCGACTCCAGCGCAATCCAAACGGAACCTTAAAAGGCCTGGCCACGACTGCGCGACCGGCTGAGCGGCGAGCGAATTTTCTAATACATTGCGTGTAACGTCAACTAACCGCTGTGCGGTGAACGTCTCGACCGAGCAATGAAGAGATAATTCGCGCCGCCGCCACCGCTCAAAGTCGTGGCCAAGCCGTAACCGTGGGCTGTGTATCAACGGTGGAAATGCGTTGGTTCACCTGCCGCGTCGCCGATAGCCTTTAGTCGCATATCGTCCCGTTCGCAATTGGTCCCGTTCTCAATTCGTCCCATTCGCAATTCGTCCCGTTTGCATATCGTCCATCCATTTTTTCATTTTTTCGTTTATTTACGCATTAAACTAATATAAATACACCTCGTATGATGCACAAACTCCAACGTCGATAAATCGTCACTATAGTAAGTATTCGTTAGTTCAAAAAAATCATATCTAAACAAATCATCGTCACTACTTTGAAAAAAACCTGTATCTGATTTATTTTTCATAAAGTATGGGTACCTACCTACTTACTTATTTGGTACTGGTTAAGTCTACACCATCTATTATCTACAGAGATGGTTGTACAGCCCAAAATAGAAATGTAATTCTATCAAATACGCTACAGGACTTTTGTAATTATAATAATTGTACTGTTTATCAAAAATATCTTATTAAGGGCCACACACAGATGGAATGTGACACTGTGCATTCTCATATAGAGAAAAGTAAAAAAAAACAGAGAACTTCATGTGCCTGCCGATTTTGTAAAAGTAATAACAGAGGCATCTTTGACTAAAAAGTACAATGTAAAATATTTACACTGGAGTTTTTTCAAAAACTATGCCACACTTAAGCACTATAAATCTATTACACCTGGAAAGAGAACATGTGACCCATGTGTGGTAGATTTGAGGGCTTTAAAATATACACATCACAGTCCGATTGAGTTTAAACTTAGCTTTGATGACATCTGGACTGTTCTACCTCAAAGATTCCATGGTAGTTCAGAAGATCAAGCGATTCCTCAGCTATATTCTGCACCCCTCCCTATTAAAAAACGAAAGTACGATGATTTGCAATCTCCAAAGCCGATTTTGCCAAAAGACTTTCATGCATTTTACGATAGTTTATTGCATGTATAGTTGAGAAAAAATAATACGACCCGATCTTTTTTTTACGGAGACACGTTGTTATTTAAGTTCGTCTATTGTTACTCTAAGAGAGTTTACTTAGTTAATTTAATAAACATAAAAACATACATATCGTTTCATTTTGTACCATAAAATTTAAAGCAAAATTATCGCAACTTAACAACTTTCTGTCAATACTAAAACATAAATCTTGTATCTTACGAATAACTGTAAATTTTATAAAAAGTGTTTGAGTGAGTTATTCGAATATTTGTAAAATTAATAACTGGCTATCAAAGTATCTCATGAAACTATGAAGAACTTTTTTGATCAATCACAATAATTTACAGGATGTTTATTGTTCCTCCTAGAAACTTGATGATTTTCAGATACGAGTTTTTTTAAAGTAGTGACGATATATAATTACATAAAGAGAGAAGTCCTGGATTGACTGACTGACTGAATGACTGCAACTGACAAATTGCAATAGGGGCAAATTGCGGATGGGGCGAGGTGCATTTGCGGGACGATTTGCTAAAGGGACGAATTGCGAACGGGACGAGGTGCGTTTACGGGACGATTTGCTAACCGGACGAATTGCGAATGGGACGAGGTGCGTTTACGGGACGATTTGCTAAAGGGACGAATTGCGAACGGGACGAACTGCGAACGGGACAAATTGCAAACGGGACGACATGCGACTAAAGGGCCGATAGCAAGGGTTGTCAACGAGTAGAAATAAAATAATAACGTATTGCCTATTTATTTCTTGCATTCACCATAGAGAGCAGTATATTCATATTCTTTATTTCATTATTTATCTATAAAATAATATATCTCACAATGTTGACGAATTGAATACACTACCACATTTTATTAGCGATGCTGCAACCTACTGTAATGGAAAATCTTGTTGCTTTATTTTAAATGTTTTAATAACATTAATAATAAATAATGCGGTACGTTTACTTGCGACGTAAATGCAGAAAGCGAGCGCGTCACACGTGCGTTCTGAGGTGTGTTGCGTGGCAACCTATGACATATTGTCTATGACGTTTATTTCATGAAGCTTTATTGTGTACTTTGGCTGTTGGTATCCTTGCCTTGGTCTTGGAATACTAACGAAACGAAATAAAATAAAGAGGTTATTCTATGAAGTTAAAGTTGTTCGTGTGGCTGTTGGACCGATTGCCTAGGTCTTCGACGAAGATTTTACTTTATGCACTAGAGCATAAGAACCAGACTAGTCACTGACAAATGCGGCAGTTAGATAATAATTCAAAGGTTCTGATGATTCTGAGATGCGGTAATGGTTGGGCGATAGATGTCTGTCGTGACACGTAAATTGGGTTTTGAGAAGTGTTATAAATCACAAGGAAACATCGACTTCATCTTCCTTTTATTGTGTGAATTCAAAATACTAAAAAATATAACGAGAATTGCTTGATAACCTAATATTACTTTTGTCAAAATGAAATCAAGCTATCGTAACACGCTCTGCCATTATGCTATCCTTAGTCTTACAACATATAATCTAATTCGTATCTAATAAAGTGATTGTTAGGGTCGTTTTGTATTCGCGGGTATCCGGCAACCAAAGCGTCTTGACCCCCAATGTACAAAGTGTTGTAGATCTTCCAGTAGACGTCGCGAACTTTTCTTGCAGGATGGAACAATCCCTGAAAAAGATCATGTTAGATAAAATATCCAAGATTTATTTTCGTGATGTCATAAATGTATGAATAATTATTATTCTGTGGTTTTCCTCATGTGGTGTTGGGGTTTTTAGGATTGAAATGATTATGATAACACCACATGAAACTTCATAGAAAACTTCATAGTGTTCTAGTGTCGTAGAAACTTAGCTGTATATTTGGTGGATTAACAATGTAAATTTTTAGTGCTATTAATATCAATAATTGTATTTTTAAATAATTTTGGAATCTGCGAACCTGACCTGACCCCCACACGATTTTGTTCAGCACTGAGCTTACACCACTTGAATGCCTCAAACGATTGTTATGCAACTTTACTTAGAACCACTGCTGGCTGACAAGGTGTCGATTGAAACCGGTTCACTGGTTCATGCTTTAGGCGATGATATACGGACACTCAGACTGACAAAGGCTTCAAACACATAACAGTCTTTTTGTGTAGGAGTCAAAAAGGGAATTGAATGTCATACCTGCAAAGCATACTGCAGTATCTTGATGGGTCCGAGCGCCACGCGCATGCCCTCGACGGCGTCCATGAAGGCCTGCACGAGATGCGGCGACGTCTCGAAGATGTTCGGCCACACGTGGTTCAGAAGGTGCACCAGCGCGTCCTCGCACCCGAAACCGTACACCCCGAGGGCCATATGTTTTATCGCCGCGCACGCTGTTTGTCTGTGCACCAAATCTCTGAAAAATTCAAATAACACACTATTTACATGAACTGAAATAATAATATATTTGTTAGCCAAAGAGACGTTTTTTTTTCAATTTTACCGACCTGTCCATTAGCGCATCTTCGAGCAATGGGCACACGGCGTAAATATAGTCTTTACCCATCTCACCGATATATTCAAACAAGAATGATAACGATTTCAAAACACCATTTTGAACGTTTAGTTCTGGAACTCTGTACTCGTTCATAAGGGCTGGCAATACTGTGAAAGGTGAACACGTCTCTGCGACTATAGCAATGGCAACCGTTGTACATACTCTGAAATAAAGTATTTGAATTAATTTCACACACTTATTTGGTGATGCGTTTGTTTCAACATGTAAAAT
Organism: Tortrix viridana; assembly: GCA_963241965.1. Classification (NCBI taxonomy): domain Eukaryota; kingdom Metazoa; phylum Arthropoda; class Insecta; order Lepidoptera; family Tortricidae; genus Tortrix; species Tortrix viridana. Next base: position 8,678,248 of record OY725174.1, read on the forward strand.
CTATTGATTTTCTCTTACCTGTTTTGTCGCTCTTGTACTTTCAAATTATTTAGTAGAGTAGCCAATACGTCGTGTGGACCAATAGCTTTAGCAATATAACCGAATGTGTTTACGGTGGCTCGTCGGATTGCTTTCTTATGTGCCTTCAATAGTTCAAGTAGCTCAAAACATATCCTCATCCACTCCCTTGCCGACACGAATTCGGGTCCTCTGTCTGCGATTCGCCCAACTAAATCAATACAGTTCTCTTGTACTTTTTCATGTCTGAAAATAAATCATGATGAAACTACATAAAACAAAAAATATGTGTATGTATGAGTAAAAACAATATAAATAAGGTACAATACAGTGAGAACGCTACAATCCTATGAAGCTATGAAGTACCTGTTTTTCAAAATCGGTGTCAGTCGAGGGAGTAAATCTTTGATTGGTGGAGTCATTTTAGTCATTCCAATAACGTTCACGATTGCCTTTAGAGCCCCTAGTATAGATCCAAGTACTTCAGGGTACTCCTCACCCAAATACTCGTACAGAACGACGCCAAGATGCCCCATCAATTTTTCCTGAAAAAAAAAACAAAATATATATAATAGTCATCAATACATTAAGGTGCGTACGGACTAGAGGCAGCCTCGCCACGCACGCCTCGCGGCGAGGCTGGCTCGGTAGAACAAATGTACAACAGGCTGAGGCACATGTCTCAGGCCGAGACCCGTGCCTCGGGCCGATGCGTGAAACAAAATGGCGCCGATCATTTAAAACAGCTAGAATGCCCAGATTTTTCAAGAATGTTCCAGTGTTCAAAAATGTTCCAAGAAGAAAAAACATGTTTTATAACATTCATGATCCAGAACAATGTTAGAAAATGTTGACGTGGATACGTTTATGTTTTCGTTTGTAATAGGGGGTCATTCATTAATTCGTGAACAGGACCTTGTGCGCTAACGCCATGAGTATGAGACCTACCTTTTCTGTCATGGAGGAACTATGCGCCAGTGTTACGCCAGTGGATTAAGGTGTTTAACTTCAATCGCGATTTTAGGTGCTTAGGAAGCGTTTTCAGCAGGCTGAAATATCGTTTCAGTCGGTTTCAGAGGTAGCTCTACCACATACCAGATTATCAAAATTTCGACCAAGTTGCCGTTGTTTTAAGGCGCCTGAAACATGTTTTCAGTCCGTTTCAGGCCACCCACTATCAGATTAAGCGATAACCTGTAAACCCGTACTCAGGCGTTTTCAGGACCCCTTATGAGCTGAAGTACATTTCAGTATATGGCGAATTTTCAGGAAAGATTGAAAGAGATAACATGATTAGAAAGAGACAGCAAGACAGAACCTTCCAGATGAAAGAGATAGCACCATTGAGATATACTAACTAGGGACAAACGTCACTAAAACGCGTCACATAAAGCGTGCCAACAACTAATAATCGTGACATAGCTTTGAATCTAATCATATTTGATCAAACTACATCTATATCTCTTACATTAATACGCTAGAAATACGCAATTATATGGAATAGACAAAGATGGCGTGCTCACCTGTAGTGAAAAGTTCGAAGTTGCCTACAACATCAAAGTTTCCCTCGAAAAATCGAGTATATTCTTTGATAATAGGAATCGTTACAAAACATAAATTATGTTTAAATATTTTATACATGTTTTATTTCTCGCTTACGAGTAGGTATGATAGTAATAAATAAGTATGTATTTACGTAATTAAGTAATTGACTAAATTAATAGATATAGAACTGTATTCCGACGGACTTACTTAATCTACCATACTTATACGCTCAGAACTAGTCGCTAGTCGGTTTTTAATTTGCAACTTTTTTTCTACTTATGTATAAATAAGACTGTAGCTGCAGCTAGTGTTCAACTGGGAAACGAAATAGCCCATTTAAGAGCTTCTACACACAGGAACCGTTCCAGTCATCCGATACGATATTTCTGTACAAAATATGCATGCGTTCAAATAGCATAGTTAGATCTGATCGGATGACCGGAACGTCTCCTGTGTGCAGATCCTCTAAGCGGAATAAATACCCTGTAAAGCAAACAACATTAATACCTCTTGGCATGTTTTCATGACGACGGCAATGCGAGAGATGAGATCGGCAGCCTGTTGGCGCACTTTCGCCGACTTGTTATTCATACGCCACAGGATGATACCGCAGATCTGGGGCAGGTACGGCTTCACGCGTTTACCCAACTGGTTCACTATCGTGCCGAACCCGTTCAACATTACAACGTCCTGCGTGAATAGAGAACATTTTTAGCATTTTGGAAAGCATTCAAAACCAAAGTAAGATACATTAAATCTCACTTACTTCTGTTGTCTGCTCTTGAAAAGCGTATAGAATACCGTCAATGAGAGCTTCCTCGAGCTTCGAATCAATGTCTGCTGCTCCTAGATTAGCAAGAATCTTTTCAATGGATTCCATCACCATTTTTCTGTATTGCTCGTTATCATCCTTGAGGTCGTCTACTATTCTGTTTATAATTTCTGAAGCTCCAACCTGGTAGAAGAAAACGATATTTAATTTTTTGCCTTTGAAAATCTGTTGAGGTTAAGCCTCATTCACGGTTAACTTACCTTGTTGGCAATTTCCACGGTAGTATCAACAAGCTGCCGGTAGTTGCGCCTGTCGAGTGCCATGCGATGGTTCCAGAAATGTTTGAAAAAGTGCGGTAAAATTTCGTCCATGATATACTGAGGTTCTACACCATCTGTGCCGCAACATTGTTTTACGACCTACAATACGAAAAAACAGGACTAAGTTTAATTACCCAAGTAACTATGGTTTTCGCAACCGACGTAAAACGTTAGCAAAGCAATTATTATTCATCATTTTCAATGTTTTTGCCGTTAATCGGGTTAAACAACAATAAATAAGACATTAACCTACCTTTAATACAATCTTTTTCATTTCTTCATCAGGCGACTGGAACTCACGAATTAAAATGAGCATCACCTCACGAGTGTAATAGTTGGCATATTCGGCGTCCATCAAAGGGATGAGGTACCCAATGGCCTTGAGGAAAGCAGCCAGACCTTTACCGCGATGGGTTCTAATACCCTTCCACAACGGCTTGAGTACGGAATCGAAGGATTCGATACCGTAGGGAGTGGCAGCTTCCGCCAGGGCGGCGCTTGCTAAAGCGGTGATCGTACGGACTTTTTGTTGTTCGTCCACTAAGCCTGGTGGAAAAGATACAAGGTAGAAGTTTTGCAGAAATCTTAATTAAATTGAAATTTTTCATAAAATATTTTCTTAAACTGTTTTTAATATCATAATCGAAAGTATCGCGAGATTTAGTAATACCATGCAATGGTCAGGCAGTCTACTATTATCCACTTACCATGTTCAATAATCTCCACAAGAGATTTTAAATGTGGCAAAATAGCGCATCCCATTAGAATAGCAATCTGTTGAACGATTTTAATACCAGTGTGGCGCGCTTGCCATGACTTCTTTGATCTGCAGACAGCTTTTAAGAAAGGCAGCAATGATGGAATTCCTACAAGATAAAGTCAATTATTACATCTGGTTGAATAAGCTACAATTAATTGCGTCTTTGCATGTTTATTTTAAACTAGATTTTGCCCGCGACTCCATCCACGTAGGCGTCGTTTATCGTGTATCCCAAGGGAACTATCAAATTTTTCGGGATAAAAACTATCCTATGTCTTTCCTCGGGACTCAAACTATCTCCATACCAAATTTCATCTAAATCGGTTCAGCGGTTTAAGCGTGAAGATCAGTGGTCGGAATAGGTAGAGCTAATTTTCATTCAATAATGTGTTCCCAACTCACTCACACATGAATGAACATGCGTCAAGTTTAGGTAAATTAGCTCTACCTATTCCGACCACTGGTGAAGAGGTAACAGATAAACAAGAGGTCCCCAAACTTTTTTGTCTCGCAAACCACTTGGCATGTTTTTAGGGCTCCGTACCTCTAATTAAAAAAAAACGGAACCCTTATAGGATCACTTTGTTGTCTGTCTGTCTGTCTGTGTGTCCGTCAAGACCCTTTTTCTCAGGAACTCGTGAAGGAACGCCACGTATGATAAGTGTGTTTGTAATCATACAAATATCATAATTCATCGCATATGTTGCGTACGTGGGCGCAGTGTGTTCCTACCATTATTCTCTTAAACTCATTCGGCTTATTCTCGTTGTCGTTCAGTTAATTATTAACAGAGTTATTGCAACTTTTGATTAAACAAAATTTCGTTACATCATAAATTGACATGGCTACCTAACCGGATTAATAGACGTTTTCACGTCAAAACAAACTTTGTATACGAAACCGTAGTTGTAAAGTACTGTTTACTGTTTGTTGCGTTTTCAAAAAAACGTAAAAACTAAGCAACAAATCTCCGTGATCTTTTGCACAGATAAAGTTGGAGGTCTACCAGCTAAAATATGTATGAATGTGGATTATTTCACTCATAGAAAGCCAAAATTAATGTCACGACCTCCTTAAATGAGATCCACTGTCGTGGACCCCCATTTACATCTCATGGACCCCCATTCTTTTTTCTGTTGACATGGACCCCTTGCACGTCGCCGTAGACCCCCGGGGGTCGATATAGACCACTTTGGGTATCACTGAGATAGACAGACCGAGTTACTTACGCATTTATAATATTGGTAGGGATAGTAGGGATTAAGCTCACCCAAAGCAGAGGCGACAACAGCGAAGGCTCTGGCGGTAGTGTTCCGCACGTATTCGTCAATGTTGTCGATATCGGGTCTCATAGTGGAAATCATGGTAGCTAACCCTGCCGCTTTAGCCAAGTTCGAGATGATCTCTCGACCTTCAACACGCGCGTAGTAATCTTCATCGATCAGAAGCGGTTCAATTACGACCAATATCTAAAAAGACAACATTGCACTAGTATCATTCATGCTTAATATTACTTACAAGAAAAATCAAACATTATGGTGCAATACAAATCAATATTACAATGTATTCATGATTAGACATACTAATGCTATTCCTAGACATGATAATAGTTATTTATGCAGCTGGCACATTATGAAGTCTCTCAAGGGACGAGTGCCGAGGGTAGAGCGCGAGCTTGCGAGCGCTCTAATGCACGAGTATCTTTAGAGCTAATTATGCACCGTTGCATACATAAGTTTTTCTACAAGCAAATTTTAATGTCAAAAATAAACAATGGCTAATTTTTCCTGTATATTCTCCTTAATTTTTCTGCTAACAAATTACTTGTCAGCAAAGTCATTTTCATTATTTCGATTGGTGTTCATAGTTTGTGAATTTTACTGTTAAATGTTAACAAATTTCATGAAAATTTCAACAGTTTTATCAATTTATCATAAAAAATGGATTGCCAAACGAAACGATTTGTTAGATGCATTTTCCCCTTATTCGTAGTAGTTTCACCCTTATTCGTTTGTGTACTTTATCGCGGGACACCCCCTGTATACTTAGGACTTAGGTCATACTGAAAGTTTCTGGATTCTGATAAATAAGACTGGATAAGATGTTTATGACTAATTTATTGTTTTTCAAAGTATATTCCCTCACCCTGTCGAAATGTGTAAATAACACATTTCGACACATCTTAAATAAAAGTGTCTATCTGCCCGATACACAGTTATACTACTATGGCATTTACGTAATCTACGGTATCGACTTTATCGTTACATATAAAAAAAAAAAAGGTGATAGAATATATTTTTTTCCAAACGTGTAACTGACAATGCTAAAGAAACTCCAAAGAAAATAATAACTTTAAACTGCTCTCCTGTAAAATTTGGTTTTTGTACACACTTTATCTTAGGTGTCGATTTCTTCATTCGTTGGAACTATTGTGTGAAGCAGTGGGCCAATCTTCGGTAGAGACCTCTTCAACGGCTTCTTGGAATGCATTCACTGCCGCTTCTGGGCTTGAGAATCGTAAACCTCTAAGTTTATCTTTTATTCTTGGGAATAAAAAGAAGACTGTACGGCGGATGCGTCATCAGTTCCACATTTGAAGCCTTCAAATACGCATTCGTTCTCTTAGCGGAATGTGCGGACGCGTTATCGTGGTGAAGGATGACATGAGTGCGAGGACGCTTTTCACGAACTTTTTCTAAGACCAGTGTCTTGCCCAGTGGCAAGCAATTGTTTACATACCAATCTGCAGTGACTGTTCTTTGATTTTCAAGCGACACTTACATAATGTCCAGTTTCCGAAGAAAGACGCAACCATTTTTATGCCAGTGCTCCCACTCTTCTTAACTTTTGTTGGCAACTCTTCAAAAGGAAAGACCCATTCTACTGACTGGCTTTTTCTTTCCGGTTCGAAACAATACACCCAGGTTTCGTCACCTGTTACAATATTATAGACAGCCAATGACTCTCCTCCATTAAACTTATGTAGGTATAATTTTTCGGCACCACTCTACACGCAGTCGTTTCTGGTCTTCCGTTAAATCATGCGGTATCCATCGAGCGCAAAGCTTCCGAACCTTCAGTTGCTCATGCAAAATGTTTTGCACTTGACTCATTCCTATGCCTAATACAGTATTTTTTTTGTCTGTCTCAATTAGTTGTAGTACGGTATCGACATTAGTTTCAGTAACCGCAGTCACCGGCCGGCCGTCACGTACATCGTCATGGAGATGATCTCATCCACGTCTAAATTCTCCGAACCACGAATACACAGAGCTACGAGATGGGGCTTCATCATTAAACGCCAGTTGAAGTCTCTGGCAACTCTTATTGACTTAAGCCGCAGCGAAAATCGTAAAAAATCATTGAGCGAAAATTTTCACGAGTTTCATTATAATAGCGACACACAATTGTCTGAACCCCGCCAAATTGAAAAAAAACAAATGACAGTCTCGTAAATTGCAAAGTAACATGTTCATAGAGTTCCATTTTCAAATTCTGGTATTGCTTTTTTAATGTATTTAAAGTAAGTGGCCAGTTCCAGAAACTTTCAGTATGCCCCACGTATTAGCGGTTTATAGTACGCGAGTAGGAAATTTTTTTTTTTGAAATATAATTTTTTTTTTCTTGATGGTCTATTACTATTTATAGTGTAGTATATATATATATAGATGTCAAACAATAAATTGTATAATTCATAAGTAAATAAAACGTATTATAACTCATTCAATAAAACTTAAAATGAATTATAACTATAACACTTACTTTGTGGACATATGGGCGCACCAAATCATCAAGTTTGTACAGAATCCTGTCAATAACTTTGACTAACAGATGTCTCTCTTGGTCTTCTAACGTAGGGCTCATGAGCAGCGGCAGGATCTGGTTGAAGAGCGGCCCCGCGCCGAACTCGCGCGCCTTGTCCGTGATCTGCCGCAGCGCCGCTTTGCACATAGGCGGGGTGCCGTTCTAAAAAATAACCTAGTTTAGTCGGGATAAAATAAAATTATAATTAGACAGTTGATATGTGCCAATTAGTGTGTTTATACCTTTATTTTAAGCAAGAGCTTCATGATCTTTCTCTCTTTGAGCTCGTCGGGCGACAGCGTCTCCTCGTCGACGTCAATGAGCAGTTTGTCGAAGTACTGAGCGTCTTCGGGCTTCATGAAGGGCAGCTGCTGGCTGCCCTTAGGCTGCGGGTCCAGCAGGCGCGCGGCGGCGGCGGCCGACCCGCCCATTTCCTCCGTCTGCATGAAAAAGCCGATTGGGGTACCAGCCAAGGGGGTTGGTGTTGCGGTCAGCTTACGAGCCGGGGTCCGAATCGGAACATAACCTGGGCAACAACATAACAAGTTAACAAATTGCGCGCTCATGCCATTGACCGCTTATAAAGTGTAATTCATGTGCATGCTTCACATTAATAAAAGCGATTCATTTCATAATTTGTTAAAGCAAAATCTGGTAGTCCAACGGCATGAGACCATTATGTCTTATTGGCATCAATCATCTGAAAGAAAAATTGACTATTAAAATTAATATTTTATCATTTTTAATTCATCAACACATGTATTTTTCAATTATTACGCCGGCAAATTTCCACATGGTGTTGGCTTTGTTTAATACATGTGTCCTGAAACTAAAGTGGTAATTAATTTTACTACTGTGTTCGCCTTAAAAATTTCTTAATTTTGTTTCATCAAGTATTGTTAAGACAACATAAGAAAAATCAAAATAAGAAAGTAAAAAAAAAAAGTAAGGTACATACCGGCCGGCGGGGGTAAAACTTTGTACCCTGCTGGGAACATGGTATCCAATTCTTCATCTGTGTAGGGTCTGTTGCGCTCGTCTATTTCTTTCTCCCAGCGATAGGCTTGCAGCTGCTCGGGAGTCATGGCCGCCACGTGGCCTGGCGTAGGCGTGGCCATCGCCATGGCTTTCATTCCGACCGGGGTAGACTAAACAAACAATACAATTAGAAATTTAGATTGTCACAAACGTTAAATAGTCGTGTTTAAATATATGATTATAACTTACTCCTCCTGGTGTAAAGACCGGGGTGTGCGGCGTGGGCGTGGCGTGCGAGGGTGTGGCGTGCGAGGGCGTCGCGTGCGACGGCGTGGCGTGCGACGGCGTGGGCGTGGCGGGCGCGGGCGTGGCGCCCGGCGTCTCGTCCCAGCGCGAGCGCCGCTTGGTGCCGGGCGTCGGCGTCTCCTGAATAGTGTCCACTCCAGCGCCGCGGTCCGTGCGCGGAGTTTCCGCCCAACCACTGTTGTGCCCAGGTGTTTCTGTGAAATCAGAATTAACCAAGCTACAGCTTCGATAGCTTCTTATATTTTAAGCAACAATAATAAAAAAATAGTACAGGGCTTAGAAAACAAAACAGTTACATAGCAAATTTGTACCGAATAACTGTTGTGTCATTGAAAGTCCTACACTTAAAAACATGAATCTCCAAGTTAAACTACTTATGACCTGGAATAATCCAGATATATTTTAAACGCTTAGCACGAGTGCAATTATCCAAAAAAAAATCTTTCATACAAACCTTGTCCTGACAATTATGAACACAACAAAAAAAAATCAGCCAAATAGGACGAGCCATTTTCAAGTCATGCGCTAACATACATTTATATAGATATTATTATTATTTGATTTTTATTTATATATATTAATATTGACCTCTATCGGTCTTGGGTGTTTCGTCCCAGCGGTTCCGGCGGGAGGCGTGCTGCGCGGGCGTGTCGCGGCCGGGGGTGGCGTGCCCGGGCGTGAGGTGCCCCGGCGTGGCGTCCCACACGCGCGCCGACGGTGTGGCGCCAGGCGTGTCGCCGCCGCGCCCTGCGGCTCCCGGGGTCTCTTCCCATGCTCCTCTCTTAAATAGAACAATAATCAATAACTCTACAATTGAGAAAAAAATTAAATATAGAATAATGATCTTCAAAAACCCACTAATAGCCTATTTCGTTAACTGAAATATATTCAAACCTGTGTATCCTGATTTTTGCCACCGAATTTAATAAATATTATGGTTTTAGTGGGTGTAATATTATTAAGCAACAATAGCCTAATGTCAATTGCTAAGAGTCAGACTCGCGCACCAAGGATTCCATTTTAAAGATAAAACTAGAATCAGGTGTTTAGTTTTATTGAATTTTTATTTTGTATGTAATAAGACTAATAAGATTCATTATGACTTGCCTAAATTTTAATAAAAATGTTCTTGCCTAAATTTTAATAAAAATGTTCAAATATTTTTCTACAAGTGCGGAATACCTCAAATTTGTCACCTTATATATAGACTTTGGAAATAAAAGATAATTTATTGTAAATTTTTGACCATAAACTAAAAATTTTGCTGTGAATAATTAAAAAAAGATCACATCTCTAACCTCATTATCCCATGATGGCGTAGCTTGGGAGCTGGGTGTGGTAGAAGCAGTTTTCTTTACTGAAGGTGTGTCTTCTGTACTCTGATCCCAACGCCCTTTGCGTTTTGAGCCAGTCTTGGTGGCATCTCCATTGGCTTGTGCTACTGGCTTCAGAGTACCTTCTCTTGCCCTTTCTAGTAGCTTTTTTCTTAACTGCAATCAAATTAAAAAATATATTAACTGCTTATAAAATAATTAAAATTAAATTAAATTCCCAATTAATTATGTAGTCATTAATATTTTACTTTTGCATTACCTCTGTTTCTTCAGCCCGTAGGTATTGCTCTTTCATAATTTCTGTGTATGTTCTTGACCCAACATCTGGAGTTTTACCACCTGAATCAATCCAAAATACACAAATATTTATTAATACCAATTTTTTTAATAATTTTAACATTTTAAATGATGTTATAAGATAAACAACACTAAAACTAAGTTCGTAAATATGTAACTTTTTAAAAATTTAAGTAATGTAATTTAATTTTTGTTATGTATGCAGTCACTAAGATCCCAAAATAAAACTGTCAGTATTTTTTTGGTGTTTATGTTATTTATAGTAACAATACTAACAAAATTAAACATTTTTAAAGAAAAATTTAAAAAAAAAAGATTAGTTGTACCCAAGCATATGTACAGAGGGTGTTAATGGGTTAATGAAATGTAGCTTTGTCTGAATAAAGGCTAGTAATAATAATAAAAAAATATGGTATAAAACTCATTGATCTAATCTATAATGGTACATTGCAATCAATAAATAAATATAACCTTTTGCGTGTGTATGGTTTCTGATATATGCTATATGCGCTTAAATGACAGCCCATAGACAAGATAGATATAAATAAATATTACCTTCAGCAAAAGGATCCATACGCTCTGGAGAAATGATCATCCGACGCCTCTTTTGCCTGTACTCATCTTCTCTGTCAGCAATAGTAGGCCTGCGTTTATCAGCAAACGGGTCATAGTCCTTGTCACTCTAAAAATGATTGGTAAACATGATGTCATTAAGGAATAAGGATTCCCTAACATCAATCCTAATTACAGATAGATACCACACCACATTTTAGCAGTTAAAATAAAATGCAATGCACCAAATGTTGATGCGGTTAGCCTAGTTGGTAGTGACCCTGCCTATGAAGCTAGCGGTCCCAGGTTTGAATCCTGGTATGGGCAAACATTTGTGTGATGAGTGCAAGTATTTGTCCCCGAGTCATGGATGTTTTCTATATATTTCTCTATATAACTGTTTATCATTGTCGAGTACCGATAGTCCAAGCCCAGAGATTGTCCCCTGATATTTATTATTATATTATTGTAACAAATATTTTTGAAGTGCAAATAGAAATTAGCAATTGATTAAATTATCAGATTAAAATACAATTTTAATCAATATTCTGTTACTCACCTGTGCAATATCATTCAGCAGTGATGCCGGTGCAGTATATCCCGGTCTTTTCTGAGAAGTAGGGACATTTTCTACATCCTCGTCTTCCACTTCATCATTTGCTGCTATGGAAGTCACATATCCATCATATCGGGACTTGCCACTCTGACCTGTACTGTCATATATGTCACTATCATAGTATGTTTCACCAAGTGAAACACCTTTGTTATTGCCATTTTCTGATTGGATTTCTTTCTTCTTGGATTGTATTTCTTTGATTTGAGCCTCAATAGCTGTAAAAAATTAGTATATATGTTAAAAATATGACTTAAAGAGGTTAAATTAAGCATCTTCATCAATATTGCATCAGTTTTAAACACAATTTTGCACGACTTGGCTTAGTAAATAGAGCCACATAAACACATATTTTAATGACAAACATAAAGATTACCTACTCTGAAAAGAAAATTGCAAAATTGCATGCATTGGATGCGTTTGGTTATAACGCTCCACTAGCCTGATTTTACCTCGGACGACTATAGCTAAATCCTTAATTCTATTGGGCATATACTCGTTGAACGGCATATGAATCGTTAATGAATAAATAAAAAATAAGGCTAGCAAATATGGCTGGGTCAAGTCTGACACTCAATTACTTTACCTTCGTGAGTCCTTGGTATTTTCTCCATTATGTCTCATAGGAAGTGGAGACAAATATATCTAAGTTTTATTCACTAATCGCGCTAGAATAACCAACAGCATCTGCAATACTAAATAGAATAGAGATTTAACACGTTCCAAATAGGTATCAATAAAATTGATACCGAAACGTCCGAAATTATCGTATACCGAATACAGATTAGAAATGAGATGAGCACAAACCAAAATCAAACGCGAAGCTCGAATGCTCGAACCACAGATTATGTCAGCTTCACTTTATTAAAAAGGGCTTGATCAATTTATTGCAAGGGATAATGAATGAGAAAATAATACAAAACACGGAAAATACAACAATTTTTCAAAAAAATATAGTTGATACTTGTTTTTTTTCAACATATACAAACTATTCTTATCAACTTCACTGTCAAGGTGTGAAGCGAACGCAGCCTTTGCGCCTGATGGGCGATGACATTTTCAACGCGTTGGCAACTCCAATTCATAAATCTATCTCGCTCGCTCTCTTTCTGCAGCGCTGGGTACGTGTGTATAGGGGAGAATATTTTTTGTTTTCTTCATAATACTTTACTAATTTCTTATATATTTTCGTACAGGAGAAAGAAAACCCGATCCTGGCGTCTAAAGGATAAACTTTCAGGTTGATTAGCTACAGTACTTTAGGTAAGTCTTCACTTATTTTATCGTGACGAGTTCCACGTCAAATGTGTTGGGAGAAAGAAGGTGACACGTATTATCACGAATTTGGAATGCTGATGTTCAGTATTTCGCATGAGTAACCTAGTGGTTTTGTATAGCACGTATATGACTAATATATATTATTTATGTTTTTCTGTAGTTATCATTTTTAGTTTCTGTTCAAAATGCTTTGAAGCAGAAGCATGTCAAAACAAGAATATGTGCCATCTCTTGGCAATCTATAACTGATAACCCGATTCAGTGAGCGTTACTAAAAATGACCATAATTACATGTTTTGCTTATTCATTATGTTAGGTACCATTTCTATAGGATATGCAAGTTTTATGATACTGGTTTCACACATCTAGACATCTATACCACACCAAATATATTATTCAAGGCAATGGCACTTGAAATTTCATTGGAGAGGCAACCGGAGTGGCAATCTGGGTCTTGAAGTGATACCAACATATGGTTATCCCAATAAATAAGCTCGCCAATTACCATCCGATCCTGCTGGTCAGTTTCTTCAACAACCCTTCAAAGAAAAGGGTTTCTTGGCGACTTTAAAGGTTTGTTTCTCTGAAACTGCCCAGCATGATCGGAATGCATTATTTTACAACATATGGTGGTACCAATAAATAAGCTGCCAATTTTGTAGTGGTTGCCTTTTAATTTAATTTTTATTTGCCACTAGTGCGAAAACGGCCCGCGTGTTTTGGATGGATTTTTTTTTGTTATATAAATAGGTTATAAACTTCAAAGCAACCTACCTAATTCTGAAAACTTGACTGGCATGCTAGCCTTTGGGATAGTAGCAATTAGCCTACAAAAACAACTTACCAAGAGACATCTTTCATCAAAAAACATAGTTTTATGTCAAATAGTATCCCTTTTTTGTTTAAAAAATTTGAAATTCATGCTATAAATGCATGGTAACTTTTTAATAGAAAATATAATTATTAATAAATAAATGTGGTCACTTGTAGCATCACAGTAACAGAGTAACATATACAAAATGTGTTTGTAGTAATATTTTATAAACATCTAAAATATTTTATATTTGGCAATATCTTGTTAGCTGTGGTTTTTATTAACCCCTTCTTATATATTTCATACCAAATTATGTATGAAGTCACTGGTTTTATAAATCAAAGATATAATGAAGGTATTTTCTATAAGCAGTGATATTAACATTTTAAATTTTTTATTCCCCTTAATTTTTAAACAACTTCTAGGTATCGAGGCTCTGCTTGATTAGTACAATTCTAAATATTTCATATAATCAGTTCTAAAATATGCCTAAAGATATAATATCTATTTAAAATGATTATTGATAAACATGTATTCAGATTGATAAGGAATTGATGTCTTTGTAAGCCATATCCTTATCTATTAATTTTATCAATTTAACTGGTTACCACCAGCATAATTAGGTCTCATTATGGCACTCTCCTCAATTTAAAGTGTGTTAATGCAATTCTTACAAATAATGTCAGTAAAAGAATTGATCATTTTGCAAACTTAATCTCTGTCTCTTATTCTGTCATAATGATTTCTTGAACCTTAATACAGTATTAATTCCATTCCTTTTTTACTATTTGAAAATCAACAGTAGTTTTGGTCTGACTTAAATTAAGTACTTTAATTCAATGATGAAAATAAAACATCTTTCCTTTACTTAGTATTTATTGGAAATTGGATGTGATTAACTGATAGGTTATCGGTTGATCTTGCAAGGTCAAGGAGATACATGATCAACTTGCCTGCCTACATTGAATACAAACATTTTACTGCTTTATTATTTATTATAAGTAAAAGTAACATATACTTAGTGAAAACGTTAATTTAAGATGTTGTAGCTAGTTAGGAACATAAGGGAGCATAAAAACATATTTAGTTAAGTTTGCTGTTTTATGAGATCTGTATTTTAATTTAACGCATTTTAGATACAAGTCACAAGAAATTGAGACTACACCTCTTCAATTGCAGAATATGTAATTATTTTAATTTGAACAGTTGTTCAAATATCACGTGATGTAAAACTTGAATGCGTTATTGTTCACCAGTGTATATATTTGCGTGTAGTACTGTAACGACTTGGCGCGGACAAGGACTGCTGTCGGAGACGAATATGATGCATCAGCAATCCATGATGGTCGGAGACATGTTGCCGGTTCACCCCGAGCTGCCGGTGCACGAGGAGATGAACAACGTGGGGTACGAGAACAGCGGGTCGCACGCGTACGACGACCTGTTCCCCGCGCTGCCGCACTCGGCGCCGCCCGTGCAGCGCCACATCCAGCAGGCCACCAGCAAGCTGCGCGTGGGCTCCTCGCTGCACACACAGGTAGACACCACCCCAGATCCCATACTCGACTGGGATTGTCATACGCCCGGATTTTTTTTATTTAATTTTTCAAAAAATAATGGGGAATTTCACGACATTTAAAACATATGAAAAAATAAATATAATAAAAGTTTTTAGTTCAGTCATAACATTTACAATACTTAATTGATTTTTAACATGTCTCTGTAAAAATGTTCACGTTTCATTTTTTTTATCTGGCTACCCTAAATTGACTATCCTGCAACTTTAAACGCCATGACTTGTACGTATTTTGGCATGCATTCCATGTTTCGCCAGGCTACTTACTCTCACCATGCTGCTCTAGGCACACGTGGCGCGACGACACGCCGCTTCGAAACGCTTACGTAATCGACATGATATTTTTAATTTCATTTGCGCAAATTAAGTATGACAGATGTTATCGACTTTTTCGTTTATGCAATAAAGTCGATAATCCGTCGCGTGCATGATATGAACGTTTTGGCGCTCGTATCGTTTTACATACCTTCTAGTCGAAGTAATTTTATTTATAGCTTTTTCATAGCATTTATCAATTCTTAGGTGTTCCATGTGCCATACGAGGAGAGGAAGCTCGATAACGCCAACACGTTTGGCGAGGGAGAATCGTTGAGAACATGTCAGGCCATCACCAAGGACACCGGAGCTCACATCGAGATATCTACAAGCAAAGATGGCAGCCTTACTTTCCTTCTTACCGGAAAGCATAGTGCCGTTCTGGATGCGCGTCGCAAAATCTTGACCCACTTCCAACAACAGGTGCTTATTAAATATTTTAATTATTTTCTTATTAATTTATTTTAAGTACGTGCTAACTGATTTACAACAATTGTAATATTGTATAATTCCCCAGGCAAGCAAGCAAATCTCGATTCCAAAAGAACACCACCGTTGGATCTTGGGCAAGCAAGGGCAGAAACTTAAGGAGCTGGAGAAAGTGACTGCCACGAAGATAAGCGTGCCTGGTATAGCCGACAACAGTGAGACTGTTACCATCACTGGGACTAAGGAGGGGATCGAGAAGGCGGAACATGAGATCAGAGTTTGCTCTGAGGAACAGGTATTATTCTGTCTAAGAGTATTGCGTACATTTTGTCCCCTCTACTTCAATATAAGCATTTAATAGGATACAATATTTACTTCCAGTTCCTGTGACTGATGTTGTAGTATTTATGCATTTGTAATAGACTGATTCCCTTGTCTCAACATATAACATCATAATTTATCGTTTATTATAGTTACACTAACTTTTCCGAAGCGGGATTCTAATCATCTAAGTAGACAAATTGCGCCACTGAATCGAATAATTTTCAGTCTCGCAAAGCATTCGAGAGAATCACTGTGCCGAAAATCTACCACCCGTTCATCACGGGTCCCTACGGCGAGCGCGTGGCGGCGCTGAGCGCGGAGACCGGCGCGCGCATCCACATCCCGCCGTCGTCCACGCAGAGCGACGACATCGTGGTGGCCGGCGACAAGGCCGGCGTGCTCGCCGCCAAGGCGCAGATCGAGCAGATCCACGAGGACATGGTCAGAATCAAAACCACTATTGCACATTACCTACTACATTATATCTATTTAATTCTTTATGTTAAGCCTCGGGCATAAAAAACCAACACAACTAGGTAGGTATGCAAAAAGTAAAAACTTGAGCGTTAAATATTTTTGTCAAAGACTGCGACAACACTTTCGCGACACGAGAACAAACCAACAACCAACTAGCGTATTTTTTATTAGAATCTGAACTTGTCAAATATGAAAACGACTCTAAATATGCGTGGTAAGCGGTCTTCATTTTACTATTCTATGCTATAACTCAGCCTACTGGACGAAAACAGGAGGTGGACGGTAAACCGGCGAAATTACCCCACGCCGTACGGCTTTTTAGGGTTCCGTACGTATGTACGGAATAGGATCCCATTCGGATGCTTTGGGTATCCAAAGCACCCGAACGGTACCCTATTACTAAGCCTACGCTGTCCGTCCGTCCGGCCGTCCGTGCGTCTGTCCTAACTTTAAAGAGCTGTATCTTTTGAACCGTAATACATAGCGGGTTGATTTTTTCTTCAGACTATGTGTTATTAAGGCGGCTTTCCTAAAAAAAACAAAAAATTAAAAGAAAGTTAATAAATAAATATACAAAAAATGTTTTTTTTTTAAACGTATTTTCATTTTTGTTGTATCGTAAAAACGGTAAAACATACAAGTGCGCGAGTCCGACTCGCATTTGACCGGTTTTTTTTTGCCCCGGGTTGCTTAGTGGCGAGGTATCACGCCTCACCACTGTTGCACTGCACCTGCTAAACGCGCAATCAATCAAACTCATAAATATAATACTATTAGCGTTTAAGCTAAGTTTAGCGTCCAAGTAAAAGTCGTTCGTCGCTTTTCCCTTGGGCACTAACATTTTTCAAAATCCAGGACATTCATTTTCTATACATATATGTCTCGAATTTCTGTTCAGCTGTTTCAGCGTGATTGTGAGAAAGATGAGCATCCTACCAAACATTTAAATTTAAATATTAGTAGAATAGGTATCAAATTTAAAGACTCACCACTTATAATAAGCAGTACGACACTTAAACAAGCAAGTGTTTTGTATTTGAATTTGAAGAGTAATATTGTTAAAATTTATTGAATAAATAAGATATTACAAATTGCTTTAAAATAAAATGCCACTGAAAATTTTATTCTAGTAGATAGGTGCCTACCGTCACTAATTTATACATTTGTGACGTTCTCAATATAAAGGGACCTTATGGAGGCAGGCGGTTACGCCGTTTTTAGAACTGTTACCATATTATTCGTATAGTTACAAGAATAAGAAGAGCTTAACTGCCTTCCTCCATAAGGGCCCTTTATATTGAGAAGGTCACATTTACTTAATGAAATGGGGTCTCCTACCACTAAAAGAGATAATAAAAATGCTCGCAGTTTGCATCCAATTAATCAAGAATTATTTCATACTTTGTAGGCCAAAAAGTGTTCAACTGTCCGTGTTGAAGTGCCGAAGTCTCAGCACAAGTACGTGATCGGCAGCCGCGGCAGCACCATCCACGAGATCCTGAAGGAGACCGGCGTGTCGGTCGAGATGCCGCCCCCGGACTCCCCCACCGGCACGATCACTCTTCACGGACCCCATAATAAGATCGGCCTCGGTGAGCTCATATTTCAAAATTCACAACTATTAATTTGCGATCTGTATTTATTATTATTTATATTTATATATAATTACCCTTCATTTCACAGCGTTGTCGAAGGTGTGTGAGAAAGCAAACTCTGTGAAAACGGCAACAGTCGACGCACCTACATGGATTCACAAATACATTATTGGAAAGAACGGCTCTAACATCAAAAAGATTACCCAGGACTTCTCTAAGGTACTTATAATCCCCGGCACTCTAGGTACGTGCCGTCCGCACCTCGGTTGACACCGAGAAGACGACTTTCTTTCTGACAACATGACCGCTTCTGCACAGGTTCTGCTTACGTGCCGATCATACTCTTTTATGCCTTTGGCTGATATTTGACAAATATTGTAGTTGCATCTCTTTCATTTGATATGGCAAATGTCATGATGCAAGATTAATATTTGCCAAATATGGCCAAGTGAAGTGCCAGCATTACTCAAACTGTATGTGATTTATTGTGCTCTCTCTTGTTTTAAATTGGAACTTGTGGCATGTTATAGAGTGTTTATTTCCGTAGGTACACGTTGACATGTCGCATTCTGAGGACAAACTGAAAATCGACGGACCCCCAGAGGAAGTGGAACGGGCGCAAGTAGAACTCAACGATTTTGTGAAGAATTTGATTGCTACTCTTACATATGTGGAACTTTCTGTTGATCCTAAATTCTTCAAGCACATTATTGGCAAAAGCGGAGCTAACAGTAAGTCACCATTACTATTACATTCATCATTTTATCTAAGACATATACTGTTATTATCTAACGGTTTGTTTAATACTTTACTTTTGTTTCTAGTTAACAGACTGAAGGATGAGACTGGCGTAGTTATTAATATTATTGAAAACGAAGGAAACAATGTGATTCGCATCGAAGGCAGCCACCAAGGTGTCGCCGACGCTGAAAGAAAATTAAGAGAGATGGTTATGAAATTAGAAAACGAAAGGTCGAAAGAAGTGTATGTCGACCATAGGTATATTAAGTCTCTAATCGGTGTCAGAGGAGACAAGATTAAAGAGATTCGCGAAAAATTTGAACGTGTGCTTATCACACTGCCCGACCAGGGTCAGAAGCGGAGTCCTATCAAGCTGAGGGGTCCTCAGGACGATATCGAGAAATGCGAGAAGCATCTGCACAAGCTAATAAAGGAGATCGCAGAATCCTCCTACGTGCAGGAAATCCCGATTTTCAAGCAGTTCCATAAGTTCATCATCGGAAAGGGTGGGGCTAATTTGAGGAAGATTCGGGATGAGACACAGACGGCGATCGACCTGCCGGCGGAGGGAGACGACAGCGACGTGATCACGGTGCGGGGCAAGCGCGAGAACGTGGAGGAGGCCGTGAAGCGCATCCAGCAGATCCACAACGAGAAGGCGAACGTGGTGACGGAGGAGGTGACGATCGCGCCCAAGTACTACAACGCGCTGATCGGCGCGGGCGGCAAGCTCATCCACGCCATCATGGACGAGTGCGGCGGCGTGCTCATCAAGTTCCCGCCCGCGGACAGCGACAGCGACAAGGTGCTCATCAAGGTGAGCGCGTTACGTTACCGATACTTTATTACAACATTGTTACGAGTACAATACGTTTTTCTTTAACAGTTTTAAACATGACATGATTATGGGGACGTAAAAATAATACATGATTTGGTTGTAAAAAGTAATTTTTTTTTGAAGCAGGCTATTCAGTCATATTGTTGATACCCTAACAATTATTGGCACCATTAACTTTATTTCAAGTTAAGAGAGGTGATAATTGTACAATCACTAGGTGCCAGTAACTGGTAACTTAGATGTCAATATCAGGTTTTTAACCTTGCATTGGAAAATTGTTGCATAAAGACTAATAACATTAGGAAGATAGGGTTAACCCTACCTTACCGACCCGACCTTAAGGTCAATACGGTCCTGTGTAAAAGAAGATAAGATCAAGCTCAATAGAAGGGCAATATAACCCGTATAATCTCTTTGGCATAGGGTATTTGATCATTACACAAACCATAAACAGTTCCTGGGGCGGTATTATGAGCCGTTAAAGCTTGCCAGGCTCCAGTAAGTGAAGGGTACAGCTACAGACAGGAGTCGTACATTTCGATCCCTTTCACTGGCTGGAACTTGTCGTGTTTTAACGGCTCATAATACGGCCTCTGATAGGTCGTATATATGTAGTAATGCTAAAGCTAGTCTCGTCCCTAGGGCCCGGTGGAAGACGTAGAGAAGGCCCGCGTGGCGCTGCTCGCGCACGCGTCGGAGCGCGAGCTGACGTCGCACACGTGCACGGTGCGCGCGCGCGCCGAGCACCACAAGTTCCTCATCGGCAAGAGCGGCGCCAACATCAAGAAGATCCGCGAGCTCACCGGCGCGCGCATCATCTTCCCCACCGACAAGGACGAAGATAAGGAGGCCATCTTTATCATGGGTGAGTACGCGCGCCAGCGCAACTCTTAAGACCGTATTAAGCGTAAAAATCGTTTATCGCTTTCCCCTCGGAAACTCGAATGTGTCAATCCAGGATAAGGACTATCTGTGTGCCAATCCCGTCGAGCCGTTTAGGCGTGATTGAAACACATACATCCATACAAACTTTCACAATTATAATATTAATAATAATGGGAGAAGCTTGTAAATATAAGTGGTAGTAGTAGTAGTAGTATATATGATATAAGTAGGATAGAAGAATAGTCTTTTACCGATCTCGTGTCTGTCACTTTATAAGACATCGCCAGCACAATACAGTTGATAAAAGCGAAAATGTAAAATGAGCCTGCGAGCGCGCGTGCCGCTTTTAGAAACACTTGATGACTGCTGTTATAAAAGGTGGGTGGGTATCACAAGTTATCTAGTGCCTGTATCCAATATTCTAACCGCGGATAGATAAGGTTACTTTGAATAATAATTTGACACATGTTGTATGTGGAAAATGTCAAATTTGAACTGATACATTAGTCATGACCCCTGTCCCCGCCCGTCCCATTGTCCCGAGCTGCGTGGTTGTAAAGTAGTGTCCCGGCGTGTCGCAGGGCGCGAGGAGCAGGTGGAGGCGGCGCGCAAGCAGCTGGAGACGGCCGTGGCCGACATCAGCAACGTGTCGGAGAGCGACATGGCCGTGGCGCCGCGCCACCACCGGCATTTCGTAGCGCGCCGCGGAGAGGTACGGGCGACATCTAAGGGCCCCTTCCCACTTAGCGTCTTTCGAGCGTCGGCGTCCCTAAGTGGGAAGGGGCCCTAATCTGAAAATAGTACATTTTGATGCAAGTACGGAAAGTATGTCATTGTACACGAGTCCCGGGGAACGAGTGAAACTGACAGTTTAATACATTTTCGAAAAAATGACAATGAAACAAAAATAAAACTCCTCCGCTGTCCGTCCGTCTGTCCAACTTTAAAGATCTGTATCTTTTGAACCGTAATTGATAGTTGGTTTTATTTTTTTACAGGGTATTCATAATATGGACTGATTTTCTAACAGATAAAAAAAACGAAAAGTAAAATAGGGGGATCCCCATACAAAAAATATATATTTTTCAAAGAATTTTGTATTTTTTTTTCGTAAAATCGTGATATTTGGTGTGATTATAGTGCAGAAGTGTCTAAAGAAAAACAACAGAAAATAAAAACCGGTTAAAAGTATCAATTGCACCCTCGAACTATCGCGGCGAGGTGTCGTATATTGATACGCCGAATTTTTTAGTCTTCTTAAAGCCAGGTGACAACCGTGAGGTTACGCGGCAATTTTTTCAAATTAACTTGTAATACTAATCTATTTAACGTTTGTAGGTGTTGCGGCGTATCGCGGACGACTGCGGCGGCGTGCAGATTTCATTCCCGCGACAAGGCGTCAACAGCGACCGGGTAGTGCTCAAGGGACCCAAGGAGTGCATCGAAGCCGCCAAACTGAGGATCAACGAAATTATCGAAGATTTGGAAGCTAAGGCGAGTCAAACTTTAAAGCAAAAGCTGAAGTTATAATTTTTTTTTTTCAAAAGAATACTGTATTCGAACATCCACTGAAAAGGGTTAAATAATGACCGGCCACATGGAATTGCCTATTTGGTGCCTAATAAGTACTTGAAATATATCAATGTCGGTGGCAAGAATCATGTGGTATTGCTATTGTGTATACCCACGTGACACCGACTTCGATTTCATGTACCTATTAGGCACCAAATTGGCAATTCCTAGGAGACCGGTCATTATTTAACCCTTTTTAGGGGGTTTTTGAAGATATTTTTTTTCGCGCTTTACTAATGTACCTAATATTATTACGTCACTAACTAAAACACATAGCCTAATACCAATTTCTCATCACCCTTAACAAAATGTCGGTGTCCAAGATTCAGGGCAGAAATCTTATTGCAGCCCGTGAATAACTTACGACTAAGGAGTTCCGGTTGTCATCTCTGATCTTCATCATCAGTTCTTTTTCACCAATAGGTCTTTTTAGAATTCAAATTCTTAGGGTCTTACAGGTATCACTAAAAACGCTGTATGTGTGCCTATAACTTTTAAGGAGTTCCCTCGATTTCTCCAGGATCCCATCATCAGATCCTGATCAGAGTTTTCCGAATCAGTTTATAAATAACGAAGTTCTGACGTAACAATCATAAAATAAATACAATCAAATTGAGATCCTCTTTCTGATTTTGAAGTCTGTTAAAAAGGCGAAATATGTAACTGATAGTCATGCATTTTGTTCGAAATGGTTAATCGATTTGCTTTGACTTTCTGCAACGCCAACAAATTCCCAGCATTTAAAAATGTCCGTTTTATTATTGTACTTTGTACCGATGCAGGTTACGATCGAGTGCGTGATCCCGCAAAAGCACCACCGCACCGTGATGGGCGCCCGCGGGTCCAAGGTGAAGGACATCACGGCGGAGTTCGACGTGCAGATCAAGTTCCCCGAGCGCGACACGGCCGACGCGGCCGACGTCCCGGTGCGCAACGGCGACGAGCCCGCCGAGGCCGGCGCTAATGACGTCATCCGCATCACCGGCCGCCCCGAGAACTGCGACGCGGCCAAGAAAGCCCTGCTCGACCAGGTGAGCTGTGCCTTCTGTTTGTTAGCACTTTCGCAACCGGACTAAAAATTGAACAATACGCCAGAAACCGACAGAACTCGCTAGGCGTTCCACGACATGCTAGGCGGGCAGTAGGCAGACGCTCAGGACTGTGCCGAGTAACTTTCGTATACGTGAATAAAGTTAAATCTACTATCTGATCTATTTATGCCCCTCGTTTTATCACAATGCATCCAGTGGGGTAGCATTTCATGTACATATATTTTTGTAGATGTATATTTATTGTAAACGATTTCGAGAACGGCTGATCACGCTGATTAAGTTAAAATTTGGTATTTAAATAGATGTGAGGTTCCGCCCATATCGTATAATAATATTAGTAAAAAATATATAAAAAGAGGTTAAATGCAACTGATAAGAATTTTTAATTATGTGAAAAAAAGTGTGTATGCAATTCGGACTTCAAGGTAGCCTGAGAGTTTCCTATACTGCGTTATGTCAGCCGAAGCATGTCAACTGCTAGGCATACTTGTAGGTGTTTAATGTACGGATATATTTTTAATCAAATACATTATTTTTAGATATCTTAGTTAAACGCCGGATAAAATAAATAAAATAAAGTAAATATCATACAATAAATTAGTAAAACCCCTTGTTGTTATTCAACCCATAAATTGTTGTTCAATTCTCTTGGTTTATGGCAATTAAGCACAAGACGGAATTCAAGTGAATCCGGAATTTGGCAATAGCACTCTTATTGGTTCTGTCAATATGTTTTTTTTTAAATCGCCGGTTCAAAACATAGACAAAGGTTGACACTCGATTCAGGCATATCACGTCACTTCCCTCATTAGCTATGTCTACAACTGTGCGCTTTCATGTTCAACTTGCTTTCCTCTGACGCATACCCGTAGCGCACGCTGATCCGTTACCGTTGGGTCGACGTGCAACATTTTGCAAATAAAATGGCGGAAGATAAAGTCAAAACATTGGATTTTATTGAAGATTCAGTGTCACCCTCGTATTGCATGCGCTTGACGCAAGACGAAATGTAATCTTGTAAGCGCGAGTTGAACATGAAAGCGCACAGGTGTGGACATAGCTATTTAGAATGATTTTTACTTCAAATGCATTTTTTATAAGATACCAATATATTCTTGGAAAACAAAAAAATACGTGTTCTGTTATTTTTAATGCTCTATCTAAAGGACACGTAAAATACTCGTAAATTATCAGAAACCATAATAAAGAGTGGTATTTGACAATAGAGACTAGTGACGTCACAGGTCAGTGCTTCATATAAATATCCATGCAAGGACTGCAAAGCACTTCTTAAAAAGTGACTGATTGGACCTGTCAAATAATATCCGTATTCACAAGCAAGAGCAAAGTTTTCTTTGCAGAGAAAACACCTACAGTCGAGTGACTTGTGCATAGTTAATATATTCTCCTCATTCATAATCATTAGCTGCTATTTACGTAAGCGATGCCCTTCAACTTTTTTCAATTGACGACTTGATGAGGTTAGGTAAAATCTATACTAATATTGTAAACGTGAAAGTAACTCTGTCTGTAAGCATAAGCTTTAACGGCTAAACCGCTGAACTGCTGTCGATGAAATTTTATATCGAGATAGTTTTAGTCCCACAGTTGACAGCACACAGCAAAAAAATATCGCAGCGGATTCAAATGAGTTTTTATACGTTTATTTTACTCCTAGGAAGAAAATGAGGTTCTTCGTTTTTTTATTAGAAAAGCCATTATTTCTGAGCATGTTTGAGAAAAATGTGTTATACAGGTGCCGATAACGATCGAGGTGTGCGTGCCCTACGAGCTGCACCGCCTCCTGGCGGGGCAGAAGCGGCGCGAGCTCATGCAGACGCACGACGTGCACCTGCTGCTGCCGCCCGCCGACTCGCCCACCGACATCGTCAAGGTCCGAGCCGACACCCATACATCATTAGTATTAGAATACCCTTCTCGTAGAATTAGTTTACGAGTTTCTTCCCGTTTCAATTACGAAATATCGTTTCCTAGGTATCTTCACTACAAAATTCACGTTTACGTGTCTACGTTTAGTAGTTTAGGTCGTGTGTTTAATCGTTTTATGAGCAGAGGCGTAATTAGGCGTCGGTGACTTCGGCGACCACCGACGGCATCGCGCCGGAGGGAGCCTCGCAAAAAAATACTTCATTAAAATATAATTCAATTGCATTTATAATATTAGTGCTAACTATTCCCCTGTACAGGTAACTGGAACGCCTACGAACGTAGAAAAGGCTAAACAAGCACTTACCGAGAAGATTGTAGAAATGGAGAAGGAAAAAGAAGACAGGGACTTGAGGTAAAAAGCACAACCCATCATTCATATGATTTATATTTGTATCGCTTTCAAATATTCACCAAACAAAAACATACTGTATGAAATCTCTAAGAAAATGTAATCATAAGATAGGTGTCCCTTGTTTATTAAGTAGAAAATAAAAGTGAACAGAAAAAAAATCGGATGGTTCATAAAGTTTATGACGCGCAGGTCATTCGAGCTGAAATTCCAAGTGGACCCAGAGTACCACCCGCTAGTGATCGGAAAGGGCGGCGCCGTGATCACGAAAATCCGCACCGACTACGGCGTCCAGATCAACCTGCCCAAGCGCGGGGAGCCCGACGATGACATCATCACCGTGCAGGGCTACGAGGACAAGGCGCACCAGGCCAAGGAAGCCATCCTGGCCATCGTGCACCAGCTGGTCAGTTTAATTTAAATATTAGTCATCTTACACAGATCGAGCCAAGCCCAAACATGTACAGTAAGCTCTAACTTGTAATACGGGTACTAGACAACGTCATTCACATTGTTAGATTGTCACAACACTTTAAAGCGCTAAAATTCCTTTAGGCGAGTGTCAAGTGCAAGTTGCATGAAAAATTACGTCACTTGAATAAAAAAATTACGTGTATGTGTGTTAGGCAAGTTTACTTGCAACTTGCATGCAACTTGAATATTGGAATGGTAAACCTGCATACAAGCTGCAAGTTGCACGTACAAGTTCGAACTTGTATTAACTCTTATACACATATTTTAGGCTCACGAGTCACGACGCTAACGTCGTAGACTTTTCTAGTTTTTAAGGTATAGATAAGTAGGTACCTACATATAAATAACTTCTGCTTATTATGGAGGAGCGGGGACTTCCTGATACAGGTATTTCTTACCTAATAGGAAGACCCAACCCTGTTGTCATTTTGTAATCTGCATTTATTGAATAAATAATTTTCATTTTCATTTCATTTTTTCATTCAAGTGACGTGCAATTTGAATTTGCAAATGTTTCGAATTGCCAACGAGTGACATGCATAATTGGTACGTGCATAATTGGTCTCTTTCGCTGTACAAATTATTGAGGAGTATCATAAAAACTGTTGGCATCTCCACTTGTATGCAAGTAAAACATGTTTCCAATGCAAGCAACAACAATGCAACAACACAAGCAAGTGTTACGTCATTTGTCATGCAACTTGCACTTGGCACTTGCCTAATGGAATAGCGCCTTTACTCCTTAAATGTGCCAGCTCATTGTTTTATCACGCCAGCGGAAAAACAGCGATATAGATATACCACCTCGTTTTAACTTTATGTCCTGCTCAACACTAATCCAAACACAGGACCAGGACCATCACGACAGACATCTACTGGAATCACCCGCGATTCTCCTCTAGGGAATTATGTTTGCCAAAAGGGTCCAATACATTATGATCCTAGTGAATTAAACACGCTATTTCCACCCAGCTTATCAAGGCTCAATGCTACCCATACTTAGAAAACTAGTGAAAGACAAAGAAAGTGAATTTTAGCGGCAGATCTAGTTGGGCGCGCAATTATAATAGTACCCAGCCAGGTCTACTGGGGCCTAACAGCATAGTGCACGAATAGGATGTATGGGATTTATTGGAATCGTCGACGATTGCAATATATGTAACAGAAAGACCCTTTGGGGCCTTTGGTTGAACTCTGAGTCTCTTTGTGTGTTCTATAGGCCCTTTCACGAGGAGTGCCCTGAGGAATTATTTAGCTTAATGCCTATGTCATCATTTTACCATAGATCCTCTCGCTACCCGAGCAGAGAGAGATCCCTCGTACTTTGAAACTAAATCTGTACTGGAATGGAGCTCTGGTGTATTTTACGGGCGCCGGTGACCGCTTAGCATCAGGTGGCCGTCTGCTCGTTTGCCTTTTATGGTATACAAAAATCCTTTAACATCCTCCAAATCCTCCAAACTAGTCATATTGGTTAATTCTGTAGGATAACCAATACCGCGAGGAAGTGGACATCGACCCGCGCATCCACCGGCGGCTGATCGGGCTGCGCGGCAAGAACATCCGCAAGATCATGGACGAGTACAAGGTCGACATCCGCTTCCCCAAGCAGGGCGACGACTCCATTGTCATCATCGCCGGCGACGAGGACAACGTGCTCGATGCCAAGGATCACCTCCTCAACGTGGCCGAAGAATACGTAAGTTATTCAACACAAAAAGAAATCTGTCTTCACATTTTTGTGTGTTGAGGGGGGTTTGCATTTCGTGGTCTATAAAATTAAGCTGTACCTTACTGTCCGAAATCTACTCCCACGCTTTCTTTTGCCGATCGCACCATACTTAACAGTTGTTTAATTTTAGTTGCAAGACGTGTCGGACCGCTACACGCGACCGGCGGCGCCGTCGCTGGGAGACTTCGGCGAGGTGCTGGCCAGCGAGCCCGCGCCGCCGCCCGCCGCCGCCGCCGCCGCCGCCGCGGGCGCCCCGGCCCCCGGCTTCGTCGTCAAGGTAGCTTAACTATTTAACATACATGTTTAACACACACGAGTTACACATTAGTAAATACACATGTTTAAGAGTGCGTCTGCAGCAGCCCAATAGTTTGAGGTATCGATTCGTGATTGCAATCCAACCTCTTATTCCATTGATATAAGGTGACAAATAGTACCAGTCAATATTTGGATGACCAGGCAACTGAATGTGAAAGAGGGGTAATGCTACAGTTACTGTGTACATCAGTATTCTTGTTTACAAAGTTGAAGGCTGCAGGTGGGTGAGTAATGAACGGGCGTGTTTGTCGCAGGGTGGGCCGTGGGAGCAGCGCGCGCCCGACACGGCGTCCACGCACGAGTTCCCGACCATGCCGGGCGCGCCGCGCGCCGCGCCCGCGCCGCAGGCTTCGCCCGCCGCCTGGGGCCCGCGCCGCTAGCGCCCCGCGCCCCGCGCCCCACACGGCCCCGGTCGGGCTGGGCGGGGAGCGCTCCACAGATGCGACGCTTGCCCGCCGAGCGCTCGACACAGTTATATAAGTTACTTTCCTTTACATTAGTAACTCGGCGAACCCTCTACGAACCTCTCACCGTTATGGCCTCCTCGAAATTGTTGCATTTGTATTGTATCA
Source organism: Tortrix viridana (assembly GCA_963241965.1). Taxonomy (NCBI): domain Eukaryota; kingdom Metazoa; phylum Arthropoda; class Insecta; order Lepidoptera; family Tortricidae; genus Tortrix; species Tortrix viridana. The sequence continues at coordinate 8,706,838 of OY725174.1, forward strand.
TGCGGACTTTGTCTATGTTACACTTACATTGATGCCATAGAAAGCAGAAATTTTTTGTTCTAAAAAGATTTACTCAAAAAGGAGCGTAACTGATATAATTTGAAACTATATTTATGTATACATAAAATTATGTATTATTTTTATTTGTTCATATAGAACGTTTATAATGAAATCATGTGTCGTCGACTTCCCCGCGACTACCGCGCGCCGCGACGCGACCGGTCGGCTCGTTTCCTCTGCGCTGCGCAGCTCGTCCGAGATAATATTAATATTATGATTTGTTATTTATTAGAATTAACTGTCATTATTTAGGTCAAATATATTTTTACGCGTCCAGTGAGATTGCTGCATTTTACGATAACTATTATTGATCCGAATTCTGGCAACGAAATTGGCTGATCGGTTATTTATTTTAACGTATCCGTATACGCATGCTGTTAATTGTAATGAATTATATACCATATAATGTTATAATTCTTTGATGAATGCCATTTGACTAAGTTGTTAATATATTATTTGATTTATACAAGATGCCGGAGTCCTCTGAACCGTCGTGAACATAGTCGTCGAAATATATTAACTAAACTGACTTACTCGTAATGTGTTGGATAATTTTAAGTTATAAAACAATCATATTATCATATTATGTAGGCAAATGTATAACCTTTGCGATATTACCATATGATTATCTTAACAAGCACGTAACCCGTTCGCGTCGTTCTGGAGGAGGTCTATATGCGTTTTGTGCATCTAGACGAGTGCATAATTCAAATGTTTCTGTGTACTTATTGGTTAAATTATAAATGAAGTGTCTATTTTTTCATAATAATTTTCATATCTTATTTTTTCTATACTATGTTTTGTAAGTGTTGCCTATAACAATAAATGAATCAGTAATATAATAAGTCAAGAATGAATATTTTTACAAAGTAATTTGTACATAGCAAATTGTGTTTGAAATATATAATAAATCTTTTACAAGAATAAATGTGGGTCTCTTTTGCTATACATGGAATGTTATGTATATCGTCTCTTAAATTCGCAAACATCCTAAGTTCATTTTTTTTAAATGAATTGTGTAGCCAATCTCGTCGGTTAAATATAGGACTTCGACTCGTGATTGTAAGGCACAGACTTCGAACCCCCAGCGGTTACCATCCACTAATATGTTTTTCTACCTTAAATACATTGCCTAATATTCTACTGTAAAGGAAAAGCATCGTGAGGAAACCTGCACATTCGTAGAGCCGAGTGTATAAGAGGGAGTAAATTGCTCAAAAGACTACTACTCTCTATAGGACTCTAGCCTTTAAGAGTCTGAAATTCAAGAACTCCACTCATATTTACGAGACTCTACTTAAAACACTTCCGAGCCGTGTGAGAAGTCCTTTTTTGAGTCTTAAATCGAATCCAGTAGTCACAACGCAAGCTTTAGAAAAAACTAGTTTTTGTAAAAAGACTAGTCCAATAATAAACACTCTTTTGAAGTTCCTGTAAAATGAGTTATAAAAAACATCTTGCTTCAAAATTATTATTATAACATGGGCCAGAACTAAACTAAAACACACAGGTACGAATATACAAATGAGTAGTTAAATAAAAATACATTCTCTGTTATGTATTTTTATAAATAAATAAAAAATATGAAAATTCGCTATTTTACTTTCTCTAAAAAAACTAATATTATTTCAAAAAGTGTTGTGTAAACAAAACACTCGCGTCTCTAAAAAGGGCTCAAGTATCTACAGAGGACTCCAGTCTCTACAAGAACGTCCTCAAAGAACTCACTGGGGCATAACATGCCCAATTCCATATCGCTGTATTTTATTATGGCATCAGTATTATCGCGTGATAATATTGATAATGTAATATGCCCCATTCACGCGTGCCCTACGCTCGTCTGCGTGGTTAGGATAACGTAATTTTGGTGCGAGACTAATAATATCGGCCCATTTGGTCCAAAGACTGCCCTACAGACGGACAGATCTGGTTCCGAGCGAACCAAATCCGTTGTCCGACTCGGACCAAGTTCGAGCGTCTGTTACGGGTATACGACTGGGCACTGTATTATTCAATATACTCTACGGACTGGGCGTATGCTGATAGTTCTTTTCACATAGCTTGGGTACGGTGACAGCTGTCAACTCAGTACAAAATATAACCTCAAACACATATTTTGTCAGTACAAACTCAGTAGTTGACAGCTGTCACCGTACCCAAGCTATGTGAAAATAACTATAGATGCAGACTACGCAGTTCCTTCCACGAAGCGCAGTGTTGCATTGGGTACGTTCCACTAAACACCCGAAACGATCGTAACACCCTCGGTATCGTTCCCCCTAAGGCCCAAAAAAAAAATATGGTGGACCAGAGTGAGCGCACAGCTCTCAACATGTGCGTTCCACTACACACCACTACAACGCTCGCGGCGTTTTTACGTTAGTGGAACGGCGATTTCAGCAGTCGTGGTCGATGGCGTTACGGGAGTTTAGTGGAATGTACCCTTTGTTACATATTTTGTTTGTTTGCGTGCGTAATTTCAAGTTATACTAGTAACAGACGATGACGTGTACGAACAGAATACCCATAACAGAAGTTCGACGGGTAGAAGTTGCTCCAATCCGCGACCTTGGTACGGTCCGAGCCATGTTACATCGTGTGGACGGCTGTCCGCGTACATTATTATTATTATTACCTTGTCCGATGGTTGTGCGACGGTGGTTCAGCCGAACTTCGGAGCAGACATGTACGACCTTCTGTTGCGAAGGCGTCGTACAGTCACACCACGAGATTGCTGAGCCACTTGCTAACATTCTTTAGGTCGGGTTGACGATTTGACAACCGGGCCGAATTAAGAATGTTAGCAAGTGGCTCAACAAGCCCGCGGTGGCAGCGGTGTGACTGTACCAAGGTCGCGGTTCGGAGCCACTTCGGTTCGTACATGTCCGATCGTCTGTTACTATTATAGTGTGTATGTTTTTAGTGGTGTAAGTACGTAGGAATAATAGTAGATTGTACAACAAGTGCATAAAACGCACCATTTTACGCGAGACTTATCCATCCAAGCGAGCTTGCGAGCGAGGATAGATACGAGTATTATTATAAAGTCGAGTGTTAAATGGATTTTATGGACGAGTTGTACACTCTACTTTTCACTTCGATTGCGAGGAAATTAAACAGCAACATGATTAAAAAAAAAAAAGTGACGAAATAAAAGTTATAAGTTTATTTCATGAAGTGTTATTGTGTACTTTGGCTGTTGGTATCCTTGTCTTGGTCTTAGAATACTAACGAAACGAAATAAAATAAAGAGGTTATTCTATGAAGTTGTTCGTGTGGCTGTTGGACCGATTGCGTAGGTCTTCAACGAAGATTTTACTTTATGCACTAGAGCATAAGAAGCGTAGAACTTTACGAGCATGAGAAGTGAAAAAGCAATATTTGCATTTGTTAGTTACATCGCCTCCCCCAAAAAACGACGGACTTTTGTGGTTAGGAATACTCAATTTGGGGTTTTAGGGTAAAATTGGATCATGTGGTCGATTACATTCCGAACAGTGCCCTCATTTTTTTTCAAACTCCAAAATTATACAATGTGGACTTGACTTAATATAGTGTCAAACAAATTCACTTTCAGCCAACGCGGCATTTCGACGAGCTTACATGTGATCTATGAGTGGGCTGCTTGTGAATGTGTGTCGCGTCACGTGGACGTGAGAGTCAGCCCCATGGAACTAATAAGTATATACTCTAAATACATGTATCAGGAAGGTACACACAGTAAAAATGTGCACACAAAAATATACTTTAATTTAATCATACGAGGCTTGAATTTAAAGTGTCATTTTTTGACGTGATTAATTTTTGAATTCTGATAACGAATTTGTATTCGAATATCAGATAAACTTTCCGATATCGATTTTTAATACCCCTTCTATACGGTCGGGTGGTTGGGCCAACCGAGAGGGATGCAGCTATTTGTAGGAACGAGATGTAAATATTACTATCTCATTCTGACAGATAGCTGCGTCCTTCTCGGTTGGCCCAACCGCCCGACCGTATAGACGGGGTATAAAGCTCTCGGTACATTTACCTAAATATACCAAAATAGTGAACATTTTTTAAATTCTGATTTTGGGTTTCGCATTCGGAGAGCAGCGAACCCTTAAGATATAAATTTTGAAAGCAATAGATCGCGTAAGTAAAATATTAAAATAAATACATTAACATTCAAACCACCGGTACCAGATATTGATAACAAGCTTATAAGTTAATTCATTATTTTATAAGTTAGTTTTAATTAAATTATAGTTTATTTTTCTTACACACATGCCAATTTAAAAGAATTAAAAATATATATACTGTATTCTTGAACAAATTAAGTTTAAAGTAGTTCCATATTATGTATATATCTTTCGAAAACTTTCGGATAATAATATTAAAAAATTATACTGATTACAAATCCAGATCACAAGTGGTTTTCCAAACGATTAGTCACTCTAGCAGAGTGAGACACAAGCACCTCTAGTTTATGTCTCTTTCGGACCGATTTTTTACAGCAGTGCGCATTCCAGATGTATACTAGTTCCATTTATAATCTGTGCTGTGCTGCCACGGCTGTCACTGTCAGAAGTTGTTTACTGATTTTCAGTTTAGGTACTGGACGAGGATTTATATTTTTCAGGGCCCCTGACCCTGAAATACGACTTGTGACGAATTGTATTAATTGATTTCCTAAGTTACTATTACAGTTACACATTTCATGTAAAATGCAAGAACAATGCTTAGATACTAATGTGTATGTTCTTTTTTAGATATTATGACTATGATAATTGCTATCGTTATAATCATATTATGATTTTGTTTAAATTACTAAGAAATAATTGCTGATGATGCATGGTTAACTGATACAAAAATACATAAGGAATCTTTCAGGTCCCTGAAGATACCTTTTGAATCTGCCGAGTATGCCTCATTGGCACGTGAAGTCTTAAATGTCGACAATGAATTAAAAGGCAGTGGTGTCAGAAGAACAATATCAGCAAACAATGATATCCTTATAATGTCAGTATAACTTTTATACCAAATTAATTTTATACTTATTTGCCATTTTTCCTATGTGTCCCAGGGTGGATTTCAGGGCGTTTCAACCGGCCGTCATCACTGTTTTCAATATATTGACGAAATCAATGACACATACCAGCAACTTCCGATGTAAACAGAAGCAGAAAGGGGGTAGTTTTTATTAGCATCAGATCAGTTGCTGTAGGTGTCATTGATTTCGTCAATATGTTGAAAACGGTGATGACGGGCGGTTGAAACGCCCTGAAATCTACCCCCCATCTCTGCTTGGACTTATTTCGAACCAAATAATTATGAATTTCGTAATAGGTAAATTTAAAAGTGATTTCAGGCAAAGATAGGGCAACTTATTTTTTTAGGTTATCCTAGATGGTGACCCTGCCCGTGAATAGAGTAGATAGGTATGTAGCTGCGTAGATACCCAATTTTCAGGTGAATACTTGGGTAAACAGAGTTAATTTAGCATATAAAAGGCGTATACCCAGGTAACTACCTAAAAATTGGGTATTTACCCAGGGACACATCTGTCTATTCAATGGGTAGATTGGGTAAATACCCACTGCCGCCCATCTCTAGTCCTGGGTTAGATACCCAGTAAGGGCATAATATTTGTGTGATGAACACAAGTGTTTGTTCCTAACTCTTGATTGTTTTTATATGTCTCTAAGTATGTACATTGTTGTCTAGTACCTATAGTGCTAGCACAGAGCTTAGTGGTTCTAGTTAAATTTTTGTAGGATCGTCCTACTGATATTATTTTATTATTAGGTTTTGCATAATATGTTTGACTTTATAGTACTTGTTTGATTTTACCATACTTGTAAAAGTGTTGCAAAATCCCACAGGTTTTTGCATAACCAGTGAATGTACATAGGGGATAATAGCAATAATAATAGATTGGTGAGTTTATTATTTTGTCAAATAGAGATCTAACTAAGAAACATATATAAAAAACATATTAATTGTACATCTCAGTGTTCCTTAAAAAAAATAGCAAACATGTGAGCCTTTGCTTTTTATTTCAGAAATCTATATGGCCAAGAATTAAAGAGATTGAGAGTATCTGCGAATGCTATCCTTAATAATATTATATTGATAACAAAAACTATTTATCAATTTGGAAAAAGTTAATGCGACAAGAAGATCAACATGCCAGAGCACACTCCCGCACCCACACCAGCAAGATCATTATATGGGTTTTTCATGTATTTATTTAGCAAAACAATTCTTGGAATATATTGTATATGGGTGTTTCTTCCTGATGAGTACCTACACTTGTTAAACATTTGCTACTATCCACAAAAGTACTGGGCTACAGCGGTTCCAATCCAGTGCTTGGTAGTTTTAAAAATATTTGTGTTTATTATATACCCAAGCATTAATTTATGCATGACCAGCAATATTGATAGTATTAACACAATATTAGATCCTTATTCTTGTTACAGTGTTGTTCCAACTGATAATTGCTGTAAAGCGCCAGATAAATGTGTTTGTAATACAAAAGAAACATGTTTCAAACATAAATTTTATGTCACAGGCAGTGAAATTAATGAGAACTCAGTACCACAGCTGTATGATTTAAATATCCGCCATGTTTGCAAGAAACTGTATTTAAATAGATAGATACATACAATACATGTAGAGAACAATTGATTGTTTCATTTACGCACTTCTGAACATCCAGTTATGCTAATCAGACTTTGTTGGTCGGCACTGGCACTCATCAGGCTCGAGTCGTTTTGTGACGAGGTGTGTTGTAGTCACGTGCTGTGCTTATTTGAAATGGCTCTTAACCCTTCAAGGCTTGTAAGTCTGGTTATTTAAGATGCTGCAAATTATTGTCTAAGAACAGCATTAATTACCACCGTCAATTATTTAATGTGTGGTTAATTATTGTCAATTTTCGAAACATCCCTTTTCTTTCAACAAATTGTTAGTAAAAATGGTAATACTACAATTTTCTACTAGTTCCTGCCAGCAACTTTGTTCGCGTAGAACTCATTTGGGTCAATCAACCATTTTTTGTACCTCGTCGCTATGGTGACGTCTCTTGGACAACTGTTTAAAAGTAAGTTTTTAAAGTATATAAATCCACCAAACACCAGTTTTTGTGGCCATTACAAGCCCATTACCTATTTTATGGATTTTATTCTAAGCATATTAGAATAGTATATATTAAAACCATTTTTCTAAGAAACTTAACACTGTTGTCCAGAAGACAACGGGACAGGATAACGCCAAGAAAAAGTAGATTGACACATTTATCGTTTTTCTCTCGGGAACAAAACAAAAGAATAACAAAAAGAATCCGTACCTATCCACAAACATTTACGTGCCTTAAGGCTTCGGCACACAAAACGCGTGTCAGGTGCGACGCGCTTCGAAGGCGGGCCCGCACGTGTTGTAATACAGCAAAGCGAATTGGATCCGGCACACCAAGAAATAACGCGTGCCCGCGGCGGGCACGCGTACGAACTGCATCGCGCGCTTCAGACAACTCTGGCACGTAGCACGCGCTGGCAAGCGAAGTTGTATTAAATATGGCCGCCATGTTTACCGGCACACCGGGGCGGGGCGAATGCGTCGCGTTGTATTTTTTTACAAACGCGTGGTGGATGTACGCGCGCGACGCGCAACTAGTCGCGTTTGGTGTGCCGAAGCCTTTATATGGTTGTAATTACTTAACTCGAGGAATAGATCAAACGTAGCAGATCGATACAGGACGTCAAGACCTACTGATTGACCCTTAAGCCTAGTATGTTCGTTAAGCGATTATCTACCTACTGTTTTCCAGTTAATATTTAAATTTTAGAAAAAATTTAACAACAATCTTAACTAAGGCCGCCTAACATCCTAATACGGTATACAATTTTAATCAAGTTAAGTTTACAGTTGGATTTTAGTATGAATGCAATCAAATAGTTGTTAGCAAAACAAAGAATTCATGAACCAAGTCCGTACCTGGCCATATTTCAGAAAGATTGTCGCAGTTAAGAACCTGATTTAAGAACCGCTAACTATTTCCATTACGTCACGAAAATTAACCATATACCTAAGTGTATGACTAAATTTCGTTACGTAATCGAATAAAGTTAGCGTTTTTTAATTAGGTTCTTAACGGCGACAACCTTTCTGAAATATGCCCACCAAAACGCAATTTTTGTACAGAAGGTTTTATCAGGAATTGTCACTCTTTACTCTTCCAAAGAGAATGTTTTAAGCGCGTCACACATGGAGCTATAATATATATTAAGTTACTCAAAGGGCAATCGAGAGGGGCTATGCTTGGAATATCTGCGCGCGTGATCGAATCAGAAATGACGAGATCCACACGAAAACCAAAGTCATCGACATAACCCTAAGAATTGCTAGACTTAAGTGGCAGTGGGCGGGGCACTTCGCTCGCAGAACAGATTGCCGATGGGACCGAAGAGTTCTCGAGTGGCGTCCGGGTACCGGAAGACGCAGCGTGGGTAGACCTCTAACAAGGTGGACCGACGACGTGGTTAAGGTTGCGGGAAACCGATGGTTGCAGGCACCGCATGAACGGTCCTTGTGGCGAACCTATAGGGGGAGGCCCATGTCCAGCAGTGGACGTCTTTCGGCTGAAATGATGGCGAGTCCCTGAATGAAATTACTGACATGACATCTATCTACGAAAGGGTACGGTGAACTGAAAGGTTTCCTTATTAAACAACAGAACCCTAAAAACTTTTTATACCTACGTGTCTATCAAAGGTGCGCGACTCAAAGTCTCTAGTGGCAGAATCTCGTCAAGAGAAGTACTCAGGTAATTATGTGCCACGCTAGTTAGATACCTACGCGCTGGTTCTTGGAGGATCAGCGGACAAGTTGGTACGACGTACGGATCGTCAGAGATCACAGAAGTACGAGCAGTAGGATAACCAACCTGAGGTGTGCGTTGCACAGCTCAGGGCACGAGTAGTTTGCATTGTAAAATTTTAGAAACATGGTGTTGCTACGAGTGCTCTGATGTTATTCTCCTACACAGCACTGTCGAGACAAGCCTAACTTGACCCAGAACTTCTCTGCGCGCTCACGGGTTTTCTTATGACATTACATTATCACTCCAGGCCCCCTAGCATGCATGCACGAGATAAACTTTGCAGGTGCTAGGGAAATGAATACGTCTATTCCATATTCTAACGTAAAAAGTGAAAATCGCAATAGTCGCTTAGTAATAAAAGTCAGGACGAGACACTTTTATTTTAAACCTTAAGCGTTAAGTCTTACGTTAGAATATGGAATAGATGTTAACATTTCCCGAACACCTGTCAAATTGTATCTCATCCATGCATGTTAAGCCCCGTATCTAAATCACAAAACAGAAATTTCTATTCCGTGATCTAAATATAAGTTATTGATATCATCACTGAACTCTACGATATTACAATACAACACGTCTGGATCAAGCGGGTAGCTATTATAATAATTATATTATAACTAGGTAGTTCGGTGCTACTAAATTGTACTTATGTGTAGGTAGCTCCTTATTCACGTTGCACGAGTGGCTATTAAACACTTTTAACATCCAGTTTCTTGACATGCAAGCTTAGTGCATGTTGCCGCAGAGGTGCTTCTAGTAGGCAGACCTATAATTGCAGCACTTAAACGCCCTACCTACCCACTTTCAGATATGTACTAGTGTACAAGTACGTTATTACATTACTTACTTAAGCGCGTCACAGACGAAGCTATAATATATATTATAGCACGGTAGGTACATTACTATATATTTTCCTTACTAGTCGACAGAGTCAAAGTCTGTCAACTAGTACGAAAAATATACCTAAAATATATCGTAAGGTGCCTTGCTATAATATATATGTATTATAGCAATGCATCCCTTGGTTTCGGCGAAATATATATTTTGGTCGAATGTACCTATCATTGCCCAAAAAGCTATTTAATGTAAGTATTATTTTTGATTTATTTCCAGGATACCAAAACGGCTAGGTAGGTTTTAGGTAAATCTGTTAGGTTAGGTTAGAGTTGTGAGCACTATAAAATGCTAATAAGTAGGTATATAAATTAGCTATTTCAACTTTAAGGGGGGGAAATGGGAGGGGGAACTTTAACCGAAGCGAAGCGAGGGCGGGTCGCTAGTTAAGGCCCCAGTACACGATGGCCCATCATGGGCCAGCGTAAGGGATGCATTTAGACGTTAGAGCGAGAAACGGTGTTCTTGTTCTCACTCTGACGCATTACTTCGTCCCTTGCGCTGGCCCATCGTGGGCCATCGTGTACTGGGGCTTTTAGGTTAGCTCCGTGTGTGGACCTGCTTAATCGTTACGCAAGATTTTCGTACCACCCTTGCGTTTGAGTTTTTAAAAAATGATGCTCTCGTAATCTTTCTCTCCAGATCGTATAGAAATTGAAACCCACCATGACTGTAGGTGGGGAATTTAAAAAAAATATCACAAGATTAATTTATTCTTCAGATTTGGGAAAAAAAAATGCACGTTGGTAGGGACCATCATGTCCCCAAAATATGTATAGAATTGTCCGTTGTGTTACCTAAATCCAATACATTTATTGGTAACAAAACCGACAATTCCATACATATTTTTATGGACATATCAGGAATTCTATTTTTCTTGTTCAGAATGGTGGTAGAATGGTGTTCAGAACGTGCAATTTTTTTCCCAAATCTGAAAAAAAAATGTGTGCTATTTTTTTGAAATTCCCCAGGTATACATACCTTAAACCGTAGGTAGGTTATTACGACGGCATAATTAAATACGAAACTGATAACTGGCCCCATTTATTAGTTATATCCATTATCAACACGTTTCATTATTTTTCCCAAACCTGAAAGCGGTACTAATTATCGCCAAAACCAAATAAAAACTTATCATGATAAAAGGAATTTCTGATAATTAATCAGTCATTTACTAAAACGAACCTACTTTATTTTTGTGCTATATTTGTCCCCAGTTTGAAGTTTGATGATATTATTTCCTCCTTTTTCAAGATTCAAATTAAAACCATAATATATGGAGCTCAATGTTAATATATTTTATTTATAAGGATAAAACAACACTTCCCATGATTAGTACAAAATAAAATTAAATATATGGTTAGTTTTTTACATAGGTAAAATTTATTTAAAAGTACAGAATGAAGGACTACACACTGAATTGAGATAAAATACTTAGTACTGACTTCGAAAATGATGTAAGCCACTTTTAGTATTAACATTATGAACTTATTGCATCGATTAATCATTATTTGGCAGACCAAACGAGATTTTCCAACAGTGCATAGGTCCTTTAATTTAATATATATTTATCATAAAAGTGAAATTTGGAATAGAAGCTGTAAGAAAATCTGCAATTAGACTAGCCACTACACCTTATATACCGAAACATATGGCTAAGAAACTTTAATATGTGATGTTCCAGCATACAAGTTCAGCTGCATGCAGGCAACGAGGGGCCAGCATACATCCAAATATAAATTAATATTAAGTAATAGTTTATAGATAGTCATTTAGTATATTTTGTACAATAAAATACAATTAAGTACAACTTGTAGCAAAGATATTAAAGAGAGTAATATTTATCTCAAGTGTTAAAGCTGCAACGTGTGTGTACGCACGAGGCATATTTACACAGCACACACGCACGGCAACGACACACCATGTGCTGCACACTATAGTACATAATTATTTTTATTACTTAAATAGAATATAAAGACACGCCTAAGCAGAGAAGGTCTCTGCTCACTTTACATATTTCAATGCATGATTAGCCAATGAACATGCCCGTACTTCACTAGCGGATCGCTATTAAATAATACACTGATCATCGCTTAATATCACAGCTAATTATGCTTTGAAAATTATAGACATGTCTAATTTTCACTAATGTAGATAACAATGTAGAGTATAAGTAGATAATCTGAATAAATTTACATTACAATATCATGTCTTTTTCATATGAAAAATTTAAAATTACATTACCAAAAATTAAACTGTGCAGCGCATTATAAATAAATGTGCATACCTTAAATTTAATTGACTAAATAAATTTGTTGCCTGCAGATTTGACATACTTTAAATATCGAGAGGTAATATCTTAAGAGAAATTTTAATTTCAACTATTGAAAAAAAGTTAAATCCGAAATTTAAAAATATTTTTATTCTATTAAGACAATTCCCTTCAAATCCACCTAGTATTATGAATGTGAAATATTATCATTCCAAAAGCTGAGTCTCCGACACACATATTTCACTACCACTATAATGTGGATCAAAAAGTAAGGATCGAAGAGAAGATGGAGCTAGCACTTCACGAGTGTGTGTTGCTGTTTACATGAGGTTTCTTGTCCTGTGGATCGGGAGTGCGCTGCCCGTCACGCCGCGGTGGCATGCGCTCATTAATTGCATCCAACCCTTTGGCCTCTGCAAATGAAGTGATCTTGTGGTTTGGAGAAAATCCTTGCAAAGCATTTTTGAGAGATGTTTTGCCCCCTGAGAGTGCACCCAGTGGCAAAGCACCGGTTGGAGTCAGACCCTTCAGCTGCAGCACAGATTCACTCTCCTCACGAAGAACAGAGAACACATGTGCCATTTTGCCAATGGCACGGATTTTATTACGTATGACTTCTTTTCTGAGATTGGCTTCCTCCAATGCATCTTCTCCCTCAGTCATGAGCTCATCATCAGAGCAAATGTTTAAGACATTAACCAGCATCTCTGTGACTTTTTCACCAACAAATGGGAGAGACCAAGTAAAAACATCCATGAAGTTTGGCAGCCAGTATGGATGGGGAGAGCAGTTGAACTGTCTGATGTTCATAACATTGTTCTCATACTTGAGAACAGCAGCCTTGTTGTTGTAGACATCCAAATAGTTGGGGGCAGAGAAAATAGTGATAAGACTTGGGAATCCAGTAGTTTGGCTTTTACGATACATTCGATACCCAGCATCTTGAGCTTCATGGGCACGAATTATGGACAGCAAATTGTTCCTTTGCAGGAAATCACAGCATGCTGCATAGCTATAGAAATAAGAACAACCTCTGACAGAGTTGTGCGAAAAATGTTCTGCATTTTTTTCATTGCCAAAGTCCTCAAGGGGATCAGACCAGAGTAAGTCACACATAGCTCCAAATGCAGGTGGTTCTTTGAATCTATCTAGTTTACGGATATCATCTAAGTTGTTAATTTCTGGTGAGAGTCCTCCATGGACACATAGGAACTGCTGGTTCATAAGAGCAGCTAGAGGTAAGCAATCAAATGCATCCATGCAGGCATCATACACCTTCTCAGAATACTTGATTTTGCATTCCTGTTTGAAGGTAAAGTATTCTGTCAAATGTCGGCATTCATGATTACCGCGTAAAAGGAATAATGTCTTCGGATAACACAGCTTCAAAGCCCAGAGGTAAAGAACACATTCTATACTGAAATAACCTCGGTCGACATAGTCGCCTAAGAATAAATACTTGGTGCACGAGGGAGAGCCTCCCACCTCAAACAGTTTCATCAAATCATAAAACTGCCCATGGACGTCTCCGCATACAGTCACCGGTGAATCAATTTCAATCATCGTTTTTTCAGATCGTAATAGGGTGGCACCATCTTGGATGATTCGTAGAGCTGCATTTTCCTCGATTCGACCTTCTAAGATAAAATGTTGCTTCAGTACATCTGGTAGAGGCAATCCACTTTTCTCATCGAATACTTCCGACACAGTAAGCTTGTGGCTTGGAGGGAAAGCAACACTTTGGATCATACGCTGCGTAGTCGACACTTTATCATTGCTCCCGGACATATTTGTCACATAAAAAACACTAGGTCTAATCCATACACGCCACTATTTTCAAAATGGCAGAGTAGATATAATACTAAAACAGAATCCCGATTTCACGACAGAGAATCTACTGCGCACTGGAAAACAATGCGCAAACATCTGGCGAGTGGTCAATAAAATAAACAGGGATATCGAGCGCGTTTTATTACTTTTGAAAATATCATTAAATAGTAACACTGGCGATTTTATGAACAGTTGCCAGTTCGACCATACAATAATCTAATTTAGGACATTTTATTTTTAAAATAAATCTTTACTAAAATCCAGTTTTATTTCAGTCCGCCCCTTCTATATGGCAAGAAAAACGAGATTTAGCAATCCCGAAATAACTTGCATAATCACGATCTCATTTTAAATGAGGTATTTAATGTAATTGTAGACCGAAGTGTGAGAGGACTAGTCTTTAACTACACTACTATTCTCCGTCAACTACACGAAAAGCAAACTAGCTGTTGTCTAAGATTAGATTAGTTTCTTATATCTCCCAGACACACTGACCGTGGTACGGGGGCAAGTTAAAAACAAATGATTAGGTAACTCAATCTGATTCATATTACTGTTGATATTTGGTAATCATGATAATAAAAAAGAAATAAAATATTAATCTACTCGTTTAACAAGTTGTTATTCATCTTTAGGATTTCATTCAATTATTGATAAATAATAAAGAAGAAAGAGGTTTCACACAATCGACAATTTTAGCACAGCTATAATAAAATCGCGTGCATTATTTGTGCCCGCCTGGCTGGTAATAATGTTGCCATTGCTTTAATTTTTATAAGACAATTACGGCCGCACTCAGAGACGTCAATTATCTTTTAAGTTTCGTTAAAGTTGCTTCTGTCACTTTCTTTGCTCCGTCTGTAACGCGCTTAAAAGTTAATTTGGGCTACAGACCTCCAGTTTTTATTGAACAGTCGAACTGTCCAGTTAAATCGCATAATGTGTAGGCAAAATTGACTAATGTGCAGTTCTCAGTTTTGCCTACACACTATGCGTAAACAGTCGATCTGTACACAGTAGCTCGTCTAACGGATGCGATTACACCACCCTAAATTTTCGAGAGGGACGCTGCAATACGTTGGAATAATATGGACATGTCTCCATATTGTATTGCGGCGTCCCTTTTGAGTGCCAAATTTAGGGTGGTGTAAACACAACCGTAGCACAGTATTAAGAAAATCTACCAGTAATCGGACTCCTTTCCTTTGTTGTTGAATGAATGCCGCCATTGCGTATACCTACGCAAAGAAACTCAATCAAGGGTCAGGGTTGTCACAACAAAAACTACTTAAATACATACCCCCTTACTAATAAACATTGAGTAACGGCTGAGTAGTTATACAATGCTTTGCCCTTATCTGTCATTGTGACATTTGAATTCGACAGATAAGGACAAAGCATTGTATAACTACTCAGCCGTTACTCAACGTTTATTAGTAAGGGGGTTAAGTTTTAATTTGAAATAACAAAAATAAAATAAATAAAAAGATAAATGCGTAACAGATAGATATTTTCTACTTATTTTGTTTTTGATGTTTTTAGAGTTCTATTATTAGAGAAGAAATTGGTTTGGTTGGTGATTGAGTTCGCTGTGGTTTAAAGTTCTGGAGTTAAAAGCTACGGGTCGTGAGTCTTGGGTCAGCGTAGCGGCAATGGAATGCTCGGATGCGTCAGTTTCCACTGTGCAAGGGCATGTTGTCATCGATAAGCATGGACGGAGGACATGGCGATTGTAATCGAAACAAGCTAGCTTCTTCACTTAGCGGGAAAGAGTTGGCGTGAGTGAGCGAGGACATGGACTCTTTCAGAAAAGTTGAGGCTCCATCTGGAGTAGTGGGCAAACATACCCAATGTCCTTCTCAAGGACGCTAGATCGTTCGGCAGTGGCATTTTCAACAGGGGCTGTATGTAATCGGTCACCATCAGGCTTAATGACGTGGTCCTCTACAGTACCTATAGCAAAGTTAATTGATAATCCTTTGACAAAACTTGCTTTTGGTTTTGTTGAGAGTTAGACTATATTTGTCAGCTGCCTTCATGCATCTTTCCAAATTCTTTCATTTGGTAATTTTAGTTTTATTTCGAGTCGAGCGGATGACCTTCAATTTCATATTCTATCCACACTACACAATTCGATTGCCAATCTAGTCAAATTGGTCGTAAAATTGTATCGTGTGGATGCCCCATTAGTAATAATAAGACAGTGACCGTAGCCCTCATGTTTCACCTATTCTAAATAATTATAAGAAATATATTTAAATCGTTCTTTTTTTAATGAAGCATTTAAGCATAGTTCTTGAATTCACTGCGTAGCTATTTGCGAGAAAATTGTGTCGAACCCATTTGTTTTTTTATCTTAAGCAATTTAAAGACATACGGCCGCACTCGAGAGGTTGAGTACTGACGTGTGTGAGCAGTTTTCTGGACATTCTTTCCATTATAAGGAAGTTGTTACATAAAGAAAAGTCTTTGGAAAAAAATTAGGGCACTGATTGGAATTAAATTACCAGTATGGTCCAATTTTACTCAAAACCTGATGCATAATATTGTGGTGGTTACTGTGGTGGTCCACTTGAGAATATTATGCTATGGTGGCTAGGACGCGTTGGCTTGACTTCGGCCGAGTTGGATAGAGACATATAATAAGTTTAAAGCTTTAATTAAAATTCCTTCATCGTCGTCCATGATCAAATTGCGAATGCGAACCGGAATCAGGTCCCATCGATCGTTTGCTCTATCACTAAATGTATTCAGTAAGAGTACCTATCTTCGAAAGCCAACAAACGTGCGCTTAGTCAACGCCGAATATACTTCGTTGGCGTTCGTCGGCCGGTGTGTACTCAGTGTGTGTGTCGAATATCGAGATACCAGGATGACTACCACGAAACACTCATTTCGAACGTTCGGATGCACCATCCCTTTTACTCGTTATCGTGAGAAAGAGAAGGAGCTAACGTAACTTCGAGTTTCAAAGTAGTCCCCCAGGATGGTTACCATTTTTATTTATTTATTCTATTAAAATACACTAAACTTATCTTGCATTCTGTTCTTCGCCATAAAACACTCATTGTAAAAGTTCGGATGCACCATCCCTTTCACTCGTCAATTTAAGCAAAACGTCGTTGTTGCATAACGGCCAACTAAACAAAACATCTATTTTTGTACAAAAAATAAATATAAATATCAGGGATCAATCTCACACAACTTGACCTAATCCCAAACTAAGCTCTAAAATAGGCTTGTACTGTGTGGCAGGGCCAATAAAACTAAGTCCAATTTTCAACCCAGGCATTCTACTATTAAGACGTTTTTGAAAATAAGTAGTTATGCTTACATAGTCGTTAAGCAATCGAGTCTTTACGAACCTAACCCACGTAACTTCGATAATTTTAAGGCCTGGGCCGCACTGGTTGGGCGATGGGGCGACGCGACGTCGATTTCTGTACAACTGCGCGACAGTTGGGCGATCATTTGTATTGAATATCGCCGTCGCGTGTCGCCCATCGCCTCACCAGTGCGGCCCTAACTGCACGAGGCGAGGCGGTGCTCCTGGGTGGCTCCCGCCCGACCGACCTCCACACCTAAAGAGAGCTGTTGTCCTTTCCTAATATTTAAACCACCGATAGAATCTTATAGACTAAAGCAAAAGGGGAAGATACGTTATCGCCGTACAAGACACTGATGTAATGCGTGCTGCGACACCTACATTCGCAAATTGCACACACACAGCCGTAAACATGCACTAAGGAGCAATAGAGATAAATTGATGTACTAACGTCGTGCGCGTAAGTGAGACAGCCATATGTCTCACAATCGCACGACGCCGCACGTGTTAACAGATCGGTGACGGCCAGACAACTGACTCAAACATAGGCGCTCAGCGCCTATATTTATGTGCTCAAGCCCGCGCGCCGGTCACGTATCTTCCTCTTTTTGTTTTGAGGATATAATAAAGGTTACTTCGAGTTAAAATTTGACATTTTGCCATAACATGTGTATTTTTAGGGTTCCGTACCTTAAATGAAAAAAACGGAACCCTTATAGGATCACTTTGTTGTCCGTCTATCTGTCTTGTCTGTCTGTGTGTCTGTCAAGACCTTTTTTCTCAGGAACGCGTGGAGGTATCAAGTTGTAATGAATATCAAATACTTAGGTCTGCAATCCCTTGAATCAGTGAAAAAATCAAACATTTAAGTCAACGCAATCAAAAGATACGGCCGTTTATGCCGCATATTGAAGGGAATCTCAAGGGAATCAAAACCTATAGGGTACTTCCCGTTGAATTCGAATCAATAAATTTGGCAAGAAAGAATGTCTTATAGCACAAGTAAAGGAAAAAAATCCGAAAACCGTTAATTTGTAGTTACATCACATGAAAAATAAGTCCAGTATAAAGTGTCACTCACTAAGTACGAAAGTGCATACTTATTGCGTGTCAGTTTATACTGGACTTTTTTATATTGTATTCCCGTGATTTAAGAATAATTTACATACCTACAAGTGTGTGCCACAAGGGGTTCCCCTTTGGTGCGCGAGTCCAACTCGCACTTGACCGGCTTTTTTTATTTAAAGTAACCTTATCTATTCTATCCGCCGCCGTTTATATTTGAGCGGTTTACAAAAAAAAGTACGCATAGTTAAGGACTAAAATTATCTATACTACTATAAGACAAATGGTGGGCGAGGATTGAATCTGCTTCGGTTTTTGAATTTGAGATACCGCCTATGTCTTATGAAGGTGGTATATAAATGTATAACTTATTAATTTTCGTGACGCAATGGAAACAATTACCGTTGTTAATTTCCTTAACTATGCGTACTTTTTCTCGTAAACGTACATAAGAGAATAATAACTCTCTCTGTACGTGCGTTGCTTCAAACTTTATTCTGTTCCTTTTTTCTTCAAATTTTTACGAATACTCGTAAACTTTATAGGCTTATTTTTTTAAGGGTCATTCCCACATAATTTGACCTAATCCCAAACTAAGCTCTATGCTTGTACTGTAGGTTGGTTCTAGAAAACGATAACATACGTATATAGAAAAATACATAAAAACATCCAAGACTCAAGAACAAATACTTACTTGCGTTCATCGTAAAAATATCTGCCCTTACCGGGAGTCGAACCAGGGACGGTTAGCTTCGTAGGCAGGGTCACTACCAACTGCGGTATGGTAACCATGTCGTCAAAACTAAATTGCTTTGTATTGTATTAGGTTGGAGAATTATCTTCCCTTGAAACTTATATACATACGTGAAATCGCTTCCTCCTATCATTGAAAATCAATTAAAAGAGCACACCTATCGTCACTCCCCGCCTTCTCTTTTGTTTTATAAAGAATAACAATAATTTATTTGCTTACACACGGTAGGTACCTACCGTTGGTCGACAATATTATAAGTATTCGTAATCAAATCATGCTCTCTGTTCTCTCTGACGTAAATTTATTTTTTCCTGGATAATTACTCATAATTTTGTTTCTTAACTTTAATTTAAAATAGGTAGTGATAAATAAATACTGATGACAATATAGATATCGGCACCAGGGTTAAGGTCACGCACACAACATCATGTCATGTATTCACAGCGGAATTTTGTTCACATTCACTCCTTCATTGATTCACTACCTTTGTTGCATGTACCTGTGTGCGTAATCAATCATTCACCTCAACCCACGTGCCGACACCTATACTATGCCTGAATTTTTATTCTCACGGAAAAAATGTAAACAAAGGTGTTGCCGTTAAAAAAAAAAATTGAAGCATTCAAGATATTTATACTTTCTATATTATAATCAAGATAAAATTATTTAATTTATTTATTGGATACTTTGACATAAACTCTTTGTTATATTCATTTAAGGAGAGAATACTATTTTCGTATAGCCTGGCAAAAAAAGTGTAGAAAATAATGGGGGCGCCACTATCTATGTATGTCAAATTCGATTTCATGTTTGCCACATGAAATCGAATTTGACTTTTGTATAGAATAATTAAGTGTTGCCGGTAAAAATATTTGTAGTTCCGTTTCTACACTTTTTTGCCAGGTGGTATGCATTATACTAGACAAAAGATAGCAAAAGACAAAAGAAAAAAAGAAAGGCAAAAGATCGCGCGGTCGTTCACCAACAAGATGGATCGATCAAGTGAAAGACTCGTCATCCTCCAAATTCTTCACGGTTGTAAGAAACGCGCTAGATAGAAACCGGTGGAGGCAGATTGTCCGCTCCAGATGCAACCCTGATGCTGACCACGATCCTCAGACATGAGGGACCGAAGTTGCGGGCGGCTTAATGTGTGACGTCACGCGCTTCATTACTTAGTGATAATAATAATGTTAAACATTATAATAATTATTAAAAAATATAAAATCCTGTTTAATTTCAAAGATTTGTGCGATTATGATTTTAATTATTTCTCAAATTTATTTTGAATATCACGGTTCGAGCGAAATGATAACTTTATATGTAATATATTTCTTGCTGGCCTATACTTTGAGATCCCCTGAAATGTCACTTAGACAGTGACGTAACTTTGTTTACCTTTTTTTCCGTGGGGTAATACTTCAGGTATAATATAATGCATTAGAATACAATGCAAAAAAATGCCCTGATATTTTTTTTATGATTGACCTACCGTGTTAGTTTAACAAATTTAAAAACATTATAATATAAACTGTATTTCTTGAAATATTGGGTACATCAGCTTTTACTTAAATTTGTCTATCTTCCCAGGTGTTTCCATTGGTATTTACTTGAAGTAAATTGTTGTCAGTTTACAGAAACTGAGGGGTCTACGGTTTTGTACTTTGGCTTGCTGTGAGTAAAGGGTAGATACCGGTACTTGATCATATGCTGAAACAATAGGTTTTTGTTATGCAAGGTGCAAAGTTGTTATTTGGCGCGAGAACCATTATTGAATCCCGAGTTAGCGAAGGATTCTAAAATGGAACAACGAGCCTAGCGAGTGGTTCAAAAATAGTATCCTGAGCGTAATGAGAGAAAGCCTTTCCGAACTGGTGATGTGAAATAGTTATCTGTTATGCAAGGCTGAAAAATTGTTATTTGGCGCGAGCCAGTATTGAATCCCGAGTTAGCGAAAGATTCTAAAATTGAACCACGAGCCTAGCGAGTGCACAGCACCAACATTACTTTCCACGCTAGCGGTTAAAATAGTCTTTAAAATGGTCAGATTTTGTCCAACAAAGAAAGCCTTTCCGAGCTGGTGAGGTGAAAAATATATTGTTGAGTAACTAACGACTCGATCAAAATGATGATTCATAGACAAATAGCCTTTGTCTACGACTTTGTTAAGATGTAACTCGTTTATCGTGTTTTCCTTAGGAATAACCAGTTTTTTGAAATAAAATATGTTCTAATCCGGAACATGGAGTCTGTGTGTCGAATTTCAACCAAATCCGTTTAGCTGTTCTTGCATGTTTGATAGACAAGCATCTTAACAACATCTTTATAACAAACTTTTATATTATAGGTATCGGCACCAGAGTTGAGGTCAAACACACAACATCATGTCATGTATTCACTGTGGAATTTTGTTCACATTCACTCCTTCGTTGATTCCCTACCTTGGTTGCATGTACATTAGGGTGTTTCATATTTGTATGGAAAAAAATAAATGTCATATTTTTTGCAGACTGCTTACGCCCCAAGTCTAATTGGACAATATTTAGAGGTTGCATAAAATGACCACTTCGGACATAGCAAGTTTTCAATTTTGATTGTTTTTTTTTAAACAACAAACAATAACTAACTTTTCTGTCGACTTATGTTAAACACTAATGCTTTCGATCATCATGACCGGTTTTTCGGTATGTTAAGGTTTCGGTGAATTGCTTAAATATGAAAAAGGATTAAAAAAGTTGTCAAAATGTGCTACCTCTAACTGCCGCACTCAGAGACGTCAATTAAGATTTAAGTTTAATTAAAGTAGCTGCTGTCACTTTCTTTGCTATAGCAACTATAATGAAACTTAAAACTTAATTGATGTCTCTGAGTGCGGCAGTAAGTACTAACCGATTTGATTGAAATTTGGAACAATGGTCTTTTAGATAAGTAGGACCAAGGATTCGAGCGAAGTCATTAGAAAATACATGTTTGGAAAATGAAACACCCTAATGTACATGTGTGCGTAATCATTCACCTCAACTCTCGTGCCGACACCAATACTAGGATGTAGGGTACACTGTCATTTTAAAGTAAATTCGATGAAACTTAAGACATTAAAAACAAAATAAGGTTGATAAAATAAAAGTATAAGTTCCCTTTCTGCCCTGCTAAGATAAAAGGCAGTATTATACACAAAACTACTGTAATAATCGCAACCTCATTAGTTTTGTGTAAAATACTGCCTTTTACCTTAGCAGGGCAGCTTTACAGTTCACGAGAAACTTAAAATCACTAACCTTGATTTGTCTCTTCATGGTAATACAAAATAGGGTTATAAAATACATGACTAAAATAGGCCAGAATACTGGAACATTGAAAGCATCAATGAAAGTGCAGAAAAATCCAATGATTGTACTCTTGGTGACAGAAAGCCAGAACTTGAATTCTGGCAACCTTCTTATAAACGGTCTGAACTCTTCAGTGGATCTGGTGGGGAGGGCTGGCCCATTCTCGTCATCATCACCTGAAAGATAATTATTAACATATCACAGCAAGCTATGGTGAAAACATACTTCTTAACTTAAGTATATGATAAGATATGATAAGAGTACAAGTCATAACTGCAACAAATCAACATCACACATGGCAGACTTTTTTTAAAATATGGTGCACTTATACTTAAGTTACTACCTAACATGATTATATGACAGACAAACATGCAGACGACGACAACCCACCGATTAAGCGCGTAGGGGTTTATTTAGTATGATTAGAGATCATCCGATCGGGCGCTTATTTACCTATTTAAAGGCTCAATAAAAGTTAATGTAATAGGCGGCTTCTTAAAATAAATTATTTTATATGTAAATGTAACATGTCTGAATTTATTTAAATTAGCGATGATGTTTATCTTGGCTGATTTTTTTTTTTTATCATATATGGGTTTGCGTTTGACCTCATTATTTGAAAAAACGGAACCCTCATAGGATCACTCGTGTGTCTGTCTGTCCGTCTGTCACAGCGAATTTGCTCTGATGAAGATAAAAAAATATTTATTCAGTAAGTGTAAAATCTACCAGCACTTCCCAAGAGGAAACCACTACTAAGAAGCGCCGCAAGAAACTCAAAAGTCAGTCAGTTCGTCTGTTAGATACGAGTACGCTATAGCTTTAGTGCTGGAAAGGGTAACACTAAAACTACGTCGGGTAATCACTACATATTATAAATTAAAGTGTTTGTCCGTGCTAGTGATGTGCCGGTAGTAACTTACTCGTTACCAGTATAATACTGTTTGGTAAAATACCCAGTAAATTTCCAATGTTACCGGTAACATTACCAGAAGTTATAAGTGAAGCGATCAAGATTGTTGTTTGTTATTTGCATTTCTTGGTATTTTTACTTGACGTGACGAACATATTGCAAATGTGCACATACTCTTACTTATTTATTATCTATCTTACTCATTATTAAAAGAGACATAAGATTATGTCTCTTTTACTCATCCTGTCTAAAATTACACCAGTTATCTGTCAGAATGAGATAGTATTATACATTCAGTCAACAAAGTATCGGGAATGGATGATTTGTTTATGGTTCCAAATTCAAATTTTTGTTTTTTTTGTTGTTGTTAGATTGGCACAACTGTTTTCTATTTTGGCGCGGAGTTTGAGTTGCATCTGTTATTTATATTAAATACAGTGCTGTTTTTAGTTATATCATATCTAGTGTGTATTGCGAATTTCATAATGGACAAAAACATTGAACAAAGAGTTTGTCTTAAATTTTGCATCGCCAATGGAATTTCGTGTTCGGAGTCACTGAAAATGTTACAGAAGGCTTACGGTGATTCGACTTTATCAAAAACACGTGTTTATGAGTGGTACAAAGCGTTCAAAAGCGGTCGAGATGTGATGGAAGATTTGCCTCGCTCTGGTAGGCCATCAACGTCTGCAACTGAAGTTAACATCGCAAAAGTGAAGGAAATAGTGACTGAAAATCCTCATTCAACTTTGAGAGAGATAGCCGCCGAACTTTCTGTATCTCACGAGTCGATCCGTACTATTTTAACTAATCATTTGGGTATGAAACATGTTACCGCTCGGCTAGTCCCAAAAGACCTGAATTTTCTCCAAAAACTCAATCGCATGAGAGTCGCTGAGGACATGCTAGAACGAGTCAATTCCGACCCAACATTCATGAAACGCATTGTTACTGGTGACGAGACGTGGGTTTACGAGTTTGACATGCAAACTAGTCAACAAGCTTCGGAGTGGCGCCTTCCAACTGAACCGAAACCGAAGAAACCACGCCAAAGTCGATCAAAAGTCAAAGTCATGTTGACTGTTTTCTTTGACTATCGCGGTGTTGTGCACTCGGAATTCTTGCCGGAAGGTCAAACGGTAAATAAAGAATATTATTTGAGCGTTATGCGGCATTTAAGAGAGCAAATTCGACGAAAAAGGCCAGATTTGTGGAATGAAAATTCTTGGATTTTGCACCACGATAATGCGCCTTCGCACAAGGCCATCATTGTGAAAGAATTTTTGACCAAACACTCAACAAATACCATCGAGCAACCACCATATTCACCAGATATGGCTCCTGCCGACTTCTTTCTTTTTCCTAAACTCAAATTACCACTTCGTGGCACCCGTTTTCAATCGGTAGAAGACATAAAGGAGAATTCGCGCCGAGAACTGAATTCAATTCCGGAAACAACGTTTAAAAATGTTTTGATGATTGGATTATTCGTTGGCGTAAGTGTATCGTTTCTGAAGGAGCATACTTTGAAGGTGATAAAATAAATTTGGATGATTAACAAACAGTTTGTGTATTATTGATCTTTTCCCGGTACTTTCTTGACAGAGTAGTATGTATTAATATAATACCTATAGTTCTAACACAGGGTGAGTCTTGGTAAAGTGCACATATTAAAATTACTTAAAGGGACATTGAATTAAATATTATCGACAAAAAAATATATTTTTATGGTTCTTAAAAAAAATATTTTTTGTCGATAATATTTAATTCAATGTCCCTTTAAGTAATTTTAATATGTGCACTTTACCAAGACTCACCCTGTATTAGAACTATAGGTATTATATTAATACATATAATAATAAACACAAAAAATAAAAAAAATAAAAAAACATTTTTTGGTTGATAAAATTTAATTTAATGTCCCTCATTTGAATATGTGCACTTTACCAAGAGTCACCCTGTATTACCTATTATGAGTAAAAGACAATTAATATTATACGGTTTGTGATATTTTTATTTTTACTTTGCCGGGACACTAAAGGAGTACCTTAACAGTTGATTCAACCAAATACATGAGGGTAATATTCCCAGTAACATTGGTAAAATACCCGGTAATATTGGGTATTTTACTAGTAATATTGGTAATATCATTCTAGAGAAAACCATCATTATTATTTTGGGCTTTAAATGTTTCATCTGTTGCTCGTATAACTCAAACATGTTTATAAACATACCTATATGTTTATATAAAATTTTTTAAAGTTACCGTATATTACCGTTTATTGGGAATGTTACTGGTAGCGTTACTGGTAAAATACTTGCTATGAGTAAGTTACCGGTAATGGCACATCACTAGTCCGGGCTAATCTCAGAAAGTACTGTACGGATTTTCATACGCTTTTCACCAATAGAAAGAGGGACTCCCTGGGAAGGTTAAAATCCGTTGCGTGGTTTGGAAGAAGTTAGCGGAGAAAAAGATAGACAGACGCGGAGGGACTTTAATTTATACTATTTAGAGATAGAGAAGAGAAAATATTTATAAAAAATGATCATTTGGATCTGAAAAATCTGGAATAATACAGACTTATATACAGTTAGGTGCAAAACTGAGCACCTAACCACCTGAGCACCTGAATATTAGCACCTTAGTAGAATGTTAATAAATTGATGACAATCAAAGTTATTGTTACATGCTTGAAACATTGAATACATATTACTTCTTGAAATTCGCTACAAAACTGCTTAACAAATGATCTACTCGTCATTTATAGTTTATTACTAATTTTGAACCAAAAACTGTAAAATTTAACTTTATTTATTTTTCTAATAATTTTAGTTTTCTCTATGGCAACCCCAAATAAGGAAACTATTTAAAATAGGGAATTCCACCCTCTTTAAAATGAGGTATCAATTGCTCGAATCAGGGGCGTAGTTTTCAGGCCCGCAGACGGAATTACTCCAATGCACTATATTACCGTTTTTACGATAGAACAAATACAACAAAAAATTTTTGAAAAAAAGGTTTCTTGTATGAGGACTCCCCTTATTATTTAACTTTTTGACTTTTTTCATTATTTGTTAGGAAATCCGTCGTTATATCACATATTCTGCAAAAAAAAAAACTCAACGAGCTCTAAAAATACAGCTCTTTAAAGTTAAGACAGACGGGTGGATGGATAGCATAGGCTTAGTAATACCCTAAGCACCCTTCGGGTATGGAACTCTAAAGTCTAACGAGATTTACTTGTAACACTTTTATATGTATAGTATTTTGTTGAGATTATTTATATACCTAAATGAGATATGATATCTTACCATCAAAATCCATGGCAGGATCAATCTTCGGTGTAAGGAATGCAATGAATAAATTTAAATGGTAGATACCAAGTGCATAGGTTACTATGTACCAACCCTGCAAAAATATTTAAAATTTGTTATAATTACCAAAACAGTTTTTAGCCAATGACAGTAAACTAATGAAAAATGTTTTATTCAGGTCCCAAAATGTAACACCTTATTGTGCCATTTTTGAAGCAAATAAAGGTTATGATAAAGTCTGCACCAATAGAAATGGCAAATGATGTGAACAAATTAGTACTGTTTGACTCAAAATTTCAACAAGCACTTTTATTTAAAAAAAAGTATAAGGAATACTTACTAAACCTTAAAATTAATATGAAAGTAACAATCAAGCATATAAATAATTATAAAGACCATACTCAATCTTGAAAAGCACATGATTATGAGTAATAATGGCAAATTGGTTTGTTTTGTTCATCATTTGCCATTTCTCTTGATTGGTGCAGACTTTATTTAATTTTTTAGATAAAGTATCCCCATATAAGATTGCACCCCCAGTACAACACTGCACTAAGTCAAAATATTTCATTTTTCAGAATCGACGAAAAACCGTTATCTCATTACATATCAAAGTTATTGCAATTAAAATATTCGATTTTGAAATTTGAAAATTGTACTGGGGGTGCGAATGCTTTTTACACTGCTCTAGTGAGCTTTGGTAGAATATTAAATACATATTAATCAATAAAATATCAAATAACATTACTGTTACATTGTAAATGGCATATAGATGGCAGCACTTAATTACAAAATGACTTTGGCACCTGTCAGTTTACTTGGTCCAATTAAAAATATAGTTAATAAAATTACACAAACATATTAATTGCTCTCTACACTTACTAAATACTGCGAAATCATAGAATATCCTGCAAAAAATATGTGATATTTTTGTCTTAATTATAAGATAATAGCAAAATAAGATAAATCTTTGGTGTGTTTGTGTGTGTATACATAAATTAAGACAAAAATAGTTAAAAGGCTTTTTTCATTATTAAGTAATTTGTATTAAATTATACAGCTTATACATTAGAATCCCTAAAACAATAATAAGCTCGAAACAGAAGTAGCCATTCAAATAATTTGATGATTTGGACATCTTTTTGTTTTCTTTTTGCTTATTTTTGTGGTTTATATCTACATCATAATCTGACTAGAACTTGGTATTTTTTTCACCTCCCGCATATGAGAGGTTAATGCAGGATGTAGGCAAGTTTTATGATAAGGTTTTCCTTTTATTGTAAAGCCAGTGTTGCATTGTCAAACTAATTTCACCATTTTGTACACTGTGTGATTTTTCGTGCTTACTCACTTGCTTGACGAAAATTCGAAGCAGAAATACTGCTATTAAGAGTATAGTCCCAATCCATCTTCCTCTTGCATATGGGGTCCATTTATCTAGTGTGCCCTGGTAAATCTAAATCAGAGAGTTTCAAATTTAGTGAACACCAGTACATCACAAAAATTTACACGGAAACGATTTGATTTAATCACTGGTGAACTACAAGTTGGTTAGTTATCATGTGTTGGCAGAAAGAAAAGTTTAAATTTCCTATGAAGATTATTATCTAAAGAAAAGAGATTCCATACCCTTACCTGAGATAAACGTGTCCATCCTTGGGAAATTATACCTTTACGAGAGGATTCAGACGTTAAATCATTTTCATCCATCATAATGGACAAATTTCGCTTCCTCAATGGACAATACTTCTATAGAGCTTGTTAATACATCACCATCACAACTGGGATTTATAACAGAGCTTTGATATATTTATATTTACACTAAACTAAACATTAAATATACTTTAATTAACATTAATCTATATTCTAATGCCGAATAAATTTATCGGTCAAAAGGAAATTTGTCGGCCCACAGATAAGCACACGGAACTTGATGATGATGATGACATATGTGACATGACACAAATGCTACAGATACGAAAGGCATATTCTTATTAGACTTTTTTGCCAGGGTGTACGCAGTATGGTTACCATGAAACGCTCATTGAGAAAGGGAAGGAGCTAACGTAACTTCGAACTTCGATTTTCAAAGTAGGCCCCTGGTAATCCCAATCGATAGGGCCCTATTGATAGGGTGGGCATGCCCCCTAGCTAGTGAGCCACATATTACACCACCCTATTTATCGGGCCTAGATAGCTCAGTCTTTTCGCCTTTACTTGACCAAACTTGGTCCATCCTTTGACGTTTTAAAACCTTTTGACAAAAAAACATGAAAAAACAGCCTACTTTTTGTTTTATTTCCTTTTATGAAATACGTAATCAAAAAAGTAGAGAAAAATAGCTAGAAAGAGAGATCCAGACCAACAAGTCGCGGATCACAAGTCACTAGAACAGTCGCGGATGGACTCACAGAATAAGTACCATGCATAGAAACCGGACTATAAGAAACAGCAAAAGACATATAATTGACCTTTCATAACGAGCTATAGAAATGACAGTTTTTTTTCTTTTTCATTAAGTACGAAGGCAACAAGCTTGTCGGCCAATAAAGTGTACAAATATCAACTTAATTACTAAAAAAAATCTTTCTAAAATATTAGAGGAAATAAAAATAAAATAGCCGCAGTTCCTTGATCTTTAGGATGACGACTATCGAAAAAGAATATAATTTACACCTCTTCCAAAAACTTTACCTATCCAAGTAGCTGACTGTACGTAGATTTTGATCTAATAATGTCGCCTTTAGGAGCCATAAATACCCAAATATAGGAGAAATTTCTTCCTTTTAAGTTACTTAATGAAAAATATAAATAAACACTTGCCTGAAAAAAAAAAAACTTTATTATTATTATTTGAAATCTCTGGCAGAATTAAGTATATTGAGGGCTCTCTTTACATAAGTAAAAAAGTAAAAAAAAATACACTGTAAATTATTAAACAAATTCAACGTGAAAATCACGCCACGCTACGTGTCCGGCGCATAGCGCGTTCTTAGCGTAATGCGTTCTCTCGCAGTCTCGATCTAGGTTAACACATTTTTGTAGTGTTTATGGCCCAAATCATATACAGGGTGTTAGGTAATGAGTGGATAAACCGTGAACTGCTGATAGGGGGCACTTAGGTCGTTCTAATAATGATAAATGAGGTTTAGTAAAAGTGCCACGGTTTTCGAGATATTTGGACTTTTTTAATTTTTTAGGAAATTGACACCCTTACTCGATTTTTTGGTCGTGGTTAGTGTACTAAAATGTTTTTTTTTTATTTTATTTTTAGCTTATTATTGTTTAATAGTTGTGTTATCCGATAAACATTACCATTTTGGCGTAACTACCGTGGTTTAATTTAAAAAAAATCGCAAACTTTAATTTTGCATCTTCGATCGAACATTTACCAAATTTTGAGCTCTTGCAGTGAAAAAAAAAATTACTATCACATGGTAGCCAATGAGCTAAAAAACATGCCCATTTAATAGAGATTTTAAAACAGTAAACATCTTTTTATTTAAATATTAGAATAAAAAACAACATCAGTTTTCCGCAATCGATTCGATTATTTCCTGTGATTATTTCATATTAAATTTGTGCTCCACAATTCCAAAGCGTACCTAATTATGACAAACTTTTCCTTGCGAAAATAAAAATACTGGCCACTAATTTTATGAAACCTTTTATTGAAAAAAAGTAACGATTTGTGATCCGAGCGAAGCATTACACCCTTTTGTTGCAATAATAACAATACTGGGCAGTACTTTTTTTAATGCCATTTATTCGAAATTTAGCCATCCAGACTACCGGATTTTTAATCGAGTACATAATGCGTTCACTGAAGGCAGAATTCTTGGTCAGGGTGTGGGTGGAACAAGTGGAGGAAGACCCACCCGAGGAGATGACGAGAATGTTTTGGACCTAGTTGAAGCAGATCCTTCTCTATCCGTGCGTGATATGGCAAATTACCTGGGTTTATCTGTATGAAAAGTGCATACTACATTAAAAGTACACCAATTACACCCATTTCACGTCCAACGTGTGCAAGTTTTATTGCCTAGAGATTATCCCTTAAGAGTAACTTTTTGTCGAGTGATGCTGCGTCGGATGCGTGAAGACCCAGACTTTTTTAACAAGATACTGTGGTCGGACGAATCATCTTGCCGTCAAGATGGCTACATGAATCTACACAATCTGCACAGTTGGCAGTTAGATAATCCTCACTTAATGAGATAGGATAGATCTCAGTACCAATTTAAGGTAAGTCTTCTCATGATCACGGTATTCACGGTTGTTGTAATACGATAAAAACGTCAAGGTTTAATTAATTATGCTTTTTACCGCGATGAATCCCCTATCTATTACAAATATTAATTTAGGTAAATTTGTGGACCGGTATCTTGAATGGCGAAGTGATCGGCCCCTTCGAGCTGCCATCTACTCTAAATGGAGATAATTACTTGGAGTTTCTTCAAAATGATCTACCTATCCTTCTGGAAGATGTGCCGCTTGCACTAAGGCAAGTAATGTGGTTACAACAAGACGGTTGTCCCGCACATTACGCAGCACGAGTGCGACAGTACTTAACTGCCGCATTCCCAGAACGATGGATTGGCCGGTTAGGCCCAATACTATGGCCTCCGCGTTCACCGGATTTGAACCCCTTAGATTTTTTTTATTGGGGTTGTCTCAAAGAGAAAGTGTACAGCCGTCCAATACGAGTCTTTCTGGGTTACGAGAGCGAATAAGAATTGCTGCTCAAGAAATAGGGAACTCTGGATACACCAGATTCGTCAGGCGTTCCTTTATCCGACGATGTAGAGCTTGCATTAGGGCTGGTGGACGTCAATTTGAGCACATTATTTAACTT
Organism: Tortrix viridana; assembly: GCA_963241965.1. Lineage (NCBI taxonomy): Eukaryota > Metazoa > Arthropoda > Insecta > Lepidoptera > Tortricidae > Tortrix > Tortrix viridana. Next base: position 8,738,322 of record OY725174.1, read on the forward strand.
AACTTTATTAAAACATTTCCTTTTTATGTTTTTTTATTTCACAGATAGCATTAGTTAAATCATTCATTAGAAAAACCGGCTTCCTTGCTACTCCAATACCTACTTTTTCAAGTTTTATTTATCAAAACCAATAAATGTTTACTGTTATAAAATCTCTATTAAATAGGCATGTTATTAAGCTTATTAAAAGAATAAAAAGCTGTCGGGATATTTTTTAACTTTCGAATAAATGGCATTAAAAAAGTAGTTAGTGCCCGGTATCGTTATTATTACAACAAAAAGGTTGTAAAGCTTCGCTCGGATCACAAATCTTTACTTTTTTCAATAAAAAGTTTCACAAAATTAGTGGCCAGTATTTTTATTTTCGCAAGGAAAAGTTTGTCATAATTAGGTACGCTTTGGAATTGTGGAGCACAAATTTAATATGAAATAATCACAGGAAATAATCGAATCGATTGCGGAAAACTGATGTTGTTTTTTATTCTAATATTTAAATAAAAAGATGTTTACTGTTTTAAAATCTCTATTAAATGGGCATGTTTTTTAGCTCATTGGCTACCATGTGATAGTAATTTTTTTTTTCACGGCAAGAGCTCAAAATTTGGTAAATGTTCTATCAAAGATGCAAAATTCAAGTTTGCGATTTTTTTTTAATTAAACCGCGGTAGTTACGCCAAAATGGTAATGTTTATCGCATAACACAACTATTTAACAATAATAAGCTAAAAAGAAAATAAAAAAAAACATCTTAGTACACTAACCACAACCAAAAAATCGAGTAAGGGTGTCAATTTCCTAAAAAATTAAAAAAGTCCAAATATCTCGAAAACCGTGGCACTTTTACTAAACCTCATTTATCATTATTAGAACGACCTAAGTGCCCCCTATCAGCAGTTCACGGTTTATCCACTCATTACCTAACACCCTGTATAATGTTAGAAACACAACCTATCCATTTTTTTGTACATCCATTGTCACAAATACACAACGTTAAAATCCTTTGAGTAGGTATAATCTGTCAAAAAAGTCGAGCATGTGGTGACAGCTGGAACTACAATATTTTCAAATGGCAACCACCACAGGTTAGAAGTAAACCTTGGATCATGTTGCCAATTTCATTCCGAACAGCGCCCTCGTTTTTTTGCTTGACTTCTTTGCCAGGCTATAACGCACGCTTAGTAATAAACAGGCTCAAGTCGAAAAAAAGCTGTTTGATTTAAAATCTCAAGAACTTCTAATTATGGTTGAAAATGGAATAAAAGTTTATTTCGATTTGAGCCGGTTAATTACTAAGCGTGCAATATCATCACGTCCCGCAACGCGGTAGCGTGGCGTGATCGCGCCGCGCTCTCTGACTGTCTGGCGACAGCGCACGCGTCGCGTCACACCCGGCAGAAAAATCACGCCGCGCCGCGCTGAGCGTGGCATGATCGCGCTAGTTGTAAGAGAATATAACCACCACGCGATGTGATGGCCTGCATACGACTCCTTATTAACTTCCACGCTACTGTCGCACCGCGCCAAGCCGGCTGTTTGATGAAGCCTTTATAGTCTGGCTTCTAATGTTGTACTTATTCTATGGAACACACGACGTGCAGCCAGAACAAAAATTCAACCGCGAAGGGAAGATGAACCTCCAGTACTACAATTAGTTAATTTTGTCAGTGTGACGTCTTCATTTAGAATACCCATGTCAAATTTCATCCAAATCCGTTCAGCCGTTATTGACAAACACCCGTACAAACTCACATTTTTAATATTATTAGTATGAATGTATGTTAGTAGGATTGACTTCTCTGGTAGCAGGTATATATACTTTATTATGTTCTGTTTAGGCAAACATCCCGCAGTGGAGATAGGTATACACATTTTTACTTATTGTTTAAGAAATTTAATGAAATAATTGTTCTAATTACATTTTATACACTGTATTATTATTATGGTACATTTGTTAACATAATTTGCTCCTAATAATTAATTCCTAACAATACTATTTATTAAAAAAGATAAAATTAGAATAATTATTATGCTTTATCTATTCTCTATTATTCCTATTATTGCAGGTTTTTATTTACAAATTGTATTGAATATAGTACAATAGACATTTGATTTGTAGTACCTTATAAATATCATCACCCTTCAATTCAAATTAAATTTTGGTCCAGCTAAATTCTATACAAAATCAAATTTCTAGTGAAAGATATTGCTATAAAATTATTAATATTAACATGAAACATTTACATTGTATTACAGAGATGCTATATATTAAAAGGTTTTAACTTTAAACACATAAATAAGAGACATGTTATTATGAATATTTATTATCAATATATTATTACATAATACCGAATGGTTAAGTGCGTGTCCTAATGGACGAACTCCTTGCAAGCGTCATCCACTACTTAAAGAAACCTGCGACCGTGGTGGTACCTAGATACCTGAATTTTTATTCCAACGGAAAAAAATGTAAACAAAGGTGTTGCAGTTAACGAAAAACTTTTGAAGCATTCAAGATATTTTATACTTTGCACATTTATAAGAAATTGACACTATAAATAAACTGTATATTATAATAAAGATAAAGTAACTTAATTTGTTGATGATAAAGTTCATTTTGACAAACTTTGTTATATTAATTTAAAGAGAGAATACTGTTTTCGTGTGCATAGTTTATTTATTGCACTGGTCTCGATATACCCGGGTCATTAAGTTGCGGGCCGCTTAACGTAACTAGCTTCATTAGTTAGTGCTAATAATAATGTTAAACATTATTATTATTAAAAATACATAATGCTGTTTAATTTCATAGATTTGTGCGATTTTGATTTTAATAATGTCTCAAATTTATTTTGAATATCACGGTTTGAGCGAAATGATAACTTTAAATTATATTTCTTGCTGGCCCATACTTTGAGATCCCCTGAAATGTCACTTTGACAGTGACGTAACTTTGTTTACCTTTTTTCCGTGGGAATAAAAATTCAGGTATAGGTACTGTAGTATCATATTATGGTAATTGTTACAATGGCGATACAAAGTTAAATAGAAGTATGTATAATCTAACCAGCGGCGTAAGGGTAAAGAGCCATAAGACTAAGCTAATTAGTTAATCTATTGTAAAGCTAACATAATAGTTTGCACTAAGGTTCAATGTCAAATAACGTCTGACCATTCTAAACAAAAAATGCTTCTGTTAAAAGTTTCATGGCTCTTTACTCTTACGCCATCGGTTAGACTACACACAGATTTATGTAGAGGACACACAATTAAATGCAGAGGCCTCAAATCCTCCCATAAACGAAACATCCTATGATAGCATATATTGAAAACATGTTACAAAAATTGGTGTAACTCAATAGGTACTTACAATTTTTTTTAAACCATTTGGAAGCACAATTAATTTGATCAGGAGGAAAAGTACACATTGGAATATGAGTACGAAGCTGTCAGAGGAGTGAAGATAGTGAAAATGATTTTTCAAAAGTTTCATTTTAAATAATACACTTTGTTGCCGACTGTACGTCTAAAGGTGCGTACGAATTTGAGCCGCTTAGCCAGCAGAGGCAGCACATGTCGCGACTGGATTGTGCGTTGAGGCAACGTTTTCGCGGCGAGCCTCCATTGTGCGCCGCACAAAATGGCGTCGAACGCGACTACAGCTGATGTTGCTTTCATCAGTATTCACAGCATTATTAATAAAAATCAATTACTCAAATTACTTTTAGGTATCAATTTATGATTTGTTAGATCATTTTCACAGAAGACATATTTTCATAGTAGCGAATTTTCACATCAAATTTTTTCATAATCGTCAATTTTCTTGAAGAAAAGCGATTAAGAAAATGGACAACTATGAAAAAATGAGATGTGAAAATTCGCTACTATGAAAGTGATCTAACAAGCCCAATTTTTAACATCTCAACATAAAACCAACGCGCCTCGCGCACAGTTAATGCTCGAGCTATACGTTCCGATTTACGTCCATCTACACGAGGCACCTTTGAGCATGGTCAAAAAACCTACTCTGGACGGCTCGCCATGTTTTGCTCGCGCACGCCGTTGAGCGAGCAACGTACGATTTTGATCAAATAGGCGAGCCGTGCTTGCCTCGACCAGAGACTGCCGATTCGTACGCACCTTAACACTGATTATAAACTCGCTATAAAAAGAAAAGTCAAAGAGTCAAACGCGACGGATCTATGCCCTTCCGCCTCCATCATCATACTAGCTCGATGGTACCATATCATTGCATTGGCATCGGAATTACATAAGTAATGTAAAATTTGATTCAATTTGTCCAGTAACAGAGGCATACATAACATATACTATTACTAGCTTAGACCCTCACATACTAATGTGTGGATAATGGATTTTTATAACCCTTTCACTCGAAAATTATTTGTTTCTCTGTCTATTCTAGAGAGATAAACAAAACTTTGATTACTCACGACCAAAAATATCAAGTTAGCCTCTAGCTAGTGCAACTTGCACCTGTATAAAGAGCATCACACATTGTCAAAATTATAAAGGTATAAGGTTCTAGGATAATGAAACAAGTGAACCCAAGTGAGTTCCCAGATTCTGACAGAGATAGAAATGTTACAAATGACTTTACTACTTGACAAGCAGATATTTTAATCACTACACGAAATTCGCTACCAGTGTCTTGCAGACTACAAGTGAGTAACAGGTTCTAACTAGATGTATATTACAAGGCGTCGTCAGTTCTACACCACTAACCATATATAGACGTTTATATGTCGCGTGCCAGAAGCACGTTAAGTTCAGGGTGCCCCCATCCATTGCAAACGTTCACAACAATTCATATCTCACTTGCATGGTTGTAACGATTCCTCTAAATATGTTTAAAACTATATAATAGCAGTTTTATGCCATGGCATTATAATCAGACATATTTTTTTTGAAATTTATAAATTGGCTATTTGACTGACTGGTCAAATCAGCAACTTTTATTGAAACTTCAAAACGATCCGGTAGTATGAAGTTACTATGAAAATAGTAATTTTCCGTGTTCCTTTATAAAGTTCTTTTTGAATTAATAATTGTTTAAATTAAAAAAATAAACGATAGCTAGGTTTTTCAGTGTTATTATCGAAAGCTTGATTTAGTGGTAGTGTAAAAATAATTCATTTTGACATTAGTCAAAATAGCCAATTCTATCCATTTTTTATTTATATCTGCTTGGAAATAATATAAAAATTTCACATGAAATGAACCCTATTCTTAAGATTGCAAATTCTGATTATTTATGTCATCTTGAACCTCCAATGCAATCCAGGAACAGGGGACCCTGGTAATTCTAATAAACGAATAGGAACATATTAAGACTACATTATTGCTTCAACATTTATTGTAGGACTTTTCAGAAGTGCAGCCAATGCACGCTTATATTTATCTGACCATAAAATCGTCGTCACCAGTAAAATCCAACCTGATAGGCTGTTAACATGTAATTTCACAAAATTGTCCATAATTATGCGACATGTCTGGCATTAGCTAGTTCATATTACTTTTCTCTTATTTATCTAGATGGAATATTAAAAATTAATTATTGGAAACTTAAACATATGCCAAAATAACATTTAAGTGGCCTTCGGCAGATAAGGGTGCATAGTCAAAACCAACAAGACAAAACCAACATGAAGGATTGTGACATTAGATATAAAACATTAAGTTTCAAATGCTGAACCAATTTCGTAACAATTAGACACTTGTAACTTCTTGACCTAGATTTAGATTTTATTCAAATTTTTTAAGGAGTTCATATTAGAATACATATTTTGACCGAGTTATCTATCATCAAAAATGTGAATAAGGTTGTTGTAGAGTAACAAGCATGAATTAGATTATAATCTTTTCTTTCCTCCGTAATAAATGCTAGGTGGCCACAATAAAATATTAAATTAAAACACAATTTACCAATTAACGTCGTAAGTTCATAAGATTATCACGTATTTATAATATTTCATACTTGATGAAAATTTTATGAATAAATGCTATTTTACAACAAATATGAAAACATTCTAACCATAAGGTTTCCTATATGTACCTCATCCAGTCCAACAAAAAAATAATAAAATATACCAACATAATTTGGTATTCTTAAGATTCATTGTGACCCCCCTATAAGTGGACATTGATATGTACTATTTTCATGATTCATTTCACTGCCGAATAACTTTGCATTTGGTTGTTGCTATTAGAAGCCACCCATGAACTGAAGACATCCCTGAAAGGAAGACATGCCTTTTTTAATTCTTGTAACCTCAATTATTTTAGGAAAAATAATATTGTTAAGTTTGAATTGCTCACAACATTTTATGTATGTATTGTGTGGCGAAATTGAAAATAATGAAAAGGGTGTTTGTTTATTTACCTGCAGTGGCTGACAACACATTCATTAGAGCAATATTCATCTTCCCACTCACTATTGGCTATCGCAGGGTTGGTACAACCCTGACGGATGCATGAAGGAGTGCTTCTGTGTTCACTTTGCTGGGGACAATTGATCACACTTTCAAATGTCTACTACATAATTATTAACAATGCTAATGTTGTTGTTCATGAAGAAATCCAACTTTGAGTTTTTCTTATCATACAAATATATATATATATAATAAAATATTTACACACGGCACATTGTTCCTAATTTATTAAATATTATCCTACCCTAGATTAGTATTATCCTTTCAAAGCTGTAAGATAAAATTGACGGATTACCTCTGGAGAATGCTGGGGCATGCCAGAGCTTCCATTACTGTTGGGAGAATGCTGTTCTGGCTTAAGTGGTTGGTGTTGAGGTTGTTGCTGAGGTTGTGTTGCTTGTTGTTGAATCTGCTGTTGTTGTTGCTGTTGTAGTTGTTGAATTTGTTGCTGTTGTTGTTGGATTTGTTGCTGTTGCTGCTGGTGTTGTTGTTGTTGCTGATGCTGTTGTTGTTGTTGCTGCTGATGCTGCTGCTGTTGTTGTTGCTGATATTGCATTTGTTGATGAGATTGCTGCATTTGCTGGAAAACCCAAGAAATTTTGATTAAATACCGAAAGATATAAATTTAAATGAATTGATTTTTTCTTGTAGAAAGATATGTTGAAAAACATTCATAATTGCTTTAGTACACAGAATATTATGAAAACTGTACTCTGTAGATTTAAAATCATGGTTATATTAGAAATATGAATAGATATTATATTATAGACACATGTTAGAAGGTATCTGTCTTTTACATCAAAATATTTAAAGTAATATAGGCTACTTCTTATATCATAAAATGGGTCCATTCTTGAGGAAATCTAATTTCATGAGAGCACCATTGGCATAAGCTAGTAATGTCACCCAACTGTTCAGTAATAAATAATACCTGTTGTGTATGGTGGAATTGCATAGCAGCATGAACAGTACCCATAGGTGGAGATTGAGACTGTACTTGTCTGTAACCTGGAGGTGACAAGCCAGATGATGTTGCATAGTGGGAGGGAGACTGTGCAGGCGGGTAGCTTCTCGGAGGCTGTGCTACATTAGTCTGGCAGGCTTGTGGTGGGGTAGTTGCATTGCCTTGGTAGTTTTGAGGGTTCTGTCCTGGCACACCCTGAAATTGTAAAGATTATTTATGACTTTATGTATTTATGTAAACTCTTCATTACACAAACTAAAGAAATTACATAAACTATATATCCCTGTTAGAAAAGCAAACATGAAAATTATATAAAGATGTGATTAAAATTTACATTTTACCTGATATGTTGCTGGGTTGTGTGCCATGTTCCCTTGATAGTTCTGTGTTGTTTGTTGAGGGTTTGGTGGATAACCTTGTGCTGGTTGCCCAGTGTATGCCGTTTGAGGTTGACCTCCAGGGTAGTTCTGTGGGGTATAGCCCTGCGGAGCGGAGTTTGGTACATAACTCTGAGGAGAATGTCCATTTCCGTATGCCTGCCCTTGGACTCCCTGATAGTAGTTCCCATAGGAAGGATTACTATTATTCCCATGATTGTACATTGCTGGACTTTCTTGTTCACCGCCCTAAAAATAATTAAATATTGAAAAAATTCTACAGGGTTATATTTAGCGTAACTTAAACCGCTTTGGCCCTGGGGGTAACATTGCCCATCTGTGAATAAACACTTTTTATTAATCCAATATTCTTAAAAACAATACCACATGCAGAAGCAACATTTAACATATTATAAATAGTTAAGACAACAATCATTAGAATAATATGTGTTTTAAGGGTGGACAATGTTACCCCCAGGGCCAAAGTAATGGGTGGTTTACTGTATATTCAGTGTCAATTTTGTATGGTGAATGGATTGCTTGAGATGGAGTTAGTGCAAGCAAGAGTAAAAAAAGCAAGATATCTTGCTTTTTGTTAGATTTGGAAAAAATATTGTATCTCAATCATTCGGGATGATAACATAAAAGAATTCCCGTTATGTCCTCCACAAAAATTAAAGTAGGTAACTGTCAGTAAAAAAAAACAAGATATCTTGCTTTTTGTTAGATTTGGAAAAAATATTGTATCTCAATCATTCGGGATGATTTTCAAATATGGATTTTGAACAAGGAACTTATTTTTAAAGGACATTAGATTCTTTGTATTGTTGCTGGGAAAAATCTGTTAATTTTTTTTTACTTGTATAATAGGTACCATTGATTTAGTATATACTAGATACACAATCCCAAACAAAAATCTTGTATAAACAGGGTGGCCCCTTTTTACAACATTTGAATTTCCCTGACTTTTCCCAGTTTCCCAGGCACTTTTTCGGTTTTTTCCCTGATCATCCATGCAAAAATAAAAAAAAATTCACATAAATTATATTTTATAAAAAAAATAAAAATTATATATATTATTTTGATGCCCTTCGAGGATATAATCAAGACTCGTTACATATATTTTTTGTCAAAATGCACCGATATTTTTTATTTAGTAAATTTATTGAAATTAATTTATAATTTTTCGTAGTTTAAAATTAGTAGATGTTACAACGATAACTTATTTCATGGTTGTTATTACACCGATTTTTGTACTTTTTTCTCTCAATAAACGAAATGCAAGTTATAGTTTTAGTAAGTGATGTATTTTTCCCTGACCAGCGAATTTCCCTGATTTTTCGACATTGACAGCTATATTCAGATACATGCTGCTAATTTTTACCTTGTAATGTGAACAATTTTCATAATACCTATATAATTTGTACATACAAAATAAATTACTAAAAATCATGACAGCCGTGTTAGCTTAATGGTCTGACCTGCCGACTCTTAATTAAGCAGAGGGTCGTGGGTTCGAACCCGGGCTCGCACCTCTAAGTTTTTCGGAATTAATGTGCGAAATATAATTTGTAAATTTACCATGAGTTATCGGTGAAGGAAAACATCGTGAGGAAACCTGCACACACCTGCAAAGCAATTTGACAGTGTGTGCGAAGTTCTCAATCCGCACTGGGCCCGCGTGGGAACTATAGCCCAAACCATTGTGAGTGGAGGCCTGTGCCCAGCAGTGGGACGTATATAGGCTGGATTATTATTATGAAAGCATTATTAGTTAAACAGATGAATCTGTTTAACTATAAATAGAACTAACATAATATAAGACATTTTTTTCTGTTTTATTGCTGTTATTTACGCATTTCTCTATCGAACATTTAACCTTTATTGACAACTGACACTGTCTACGGTCGGAATAATACTAAGAGGCTAAGAGCAAAACTTATGCCAAAGTCGATTCGGCATAAGTTGTGTCGTGCCACTTTTTCCTGCAGATTGTGTATCTAGTAATTTTTCATTCTTTCTTTGTTCTGGTTGATAAAATAAATAATTGTGACAGTTGATACTATAATTTAAACCGTAAACTGCGTAAACGAATCCGTGTCTAAGCATACGAGGGGTGAGAAAAGTTCACATTTAGCTACAGTTTTATGACTTGTGACTATGCTTGTGATAAATGTTTTAACAAACTATAAAAGTTAAACGTAACTTTTTGTTCAACAATAAAATTGTAACCTTTTAAATTTACCAATTGTGCCGCTTTTTGGAGTTGTTGCGAAATAAATATTGTTAATACACAATCATGCCGGAGCTAATAAGTAAAATGACAAGAACTCACTTACGCACTGAACTATAAGATAAAAAGTATTTGAAACGCTTCACGAGACAAATGAAACGAAAGCTCACACAATCACCACCATCCGCTTCATTCAAAGCCTTCAAAAGCTTTAACTTTTTAAATAGGTACAAGGCTAAGCTAGCGTCGTATTCGGATTCCAGCTTGCCAGACGAGTGAACATTGATCGGCGCAACGGCGGCTTGTGGAACTGAAAGAGGTATATCTCGTTTCTCGCTCATCGGCATTCTTCGATTCGATTCGTAATTTCCGAGCGAGACAACGAAAGTGGAACAAAACATGTTTCCGCGCGGCGGAACTAAGCTATATTATTTACTTTGAATTGTGTTCAATAATAAAATACATCAAAGTAGTCTTTCATATCAAAATAGTCATTTATTTTATTAATATTAATTGTAAATCTATTATCTGTGCAATAAAGAGTTTACATGTATACATACATACATAATAGTTTATTTTGTATATTATTATGAAACGGTTACACTAAGACAATATTCAGTATTTTAGCTTACTTTTATCGTTAGTAAGCTAATAGGGGCAATGTAATAAAAATAGGTTTAAAAATACTAGTTTTTTCAAAAGGAATTTTGACGCGATCCCAACTCGACCGTGTATAACAGTTTGTCGTGTTAGTTGTATTTTTACATTAGGAATGGCCTTATTTTCAACTGTTTCTTACCTTTGACACTAAGCTAGCTCTGTAAGCTGCTAGAGCTTTTAGGTATTCCTTCTTGGCTACTTCAGTTTTCTGTTTGTACACCTAAAATATTATAAAGAATGTCATAAATTACAATCTTACATTATCATTATCAGTCATATACACTATAATATGTAATATGCAATACAGGTCAGATAAAAAAATAACTTACACTTTTATGTTCTGAGTCTAGACCATCCCACATAGACGCAACTATTTTAGACACTTCTCCAAAGCTTGCATTTGGGTTTTGCCCCTTTATTGCTGCTTGGGTGTCTCGGAAGAACAATGCATATGCTGATACGGGCCTGTAATAAAATTGTAACATTTTAGAATGAAAATGATTTGTAGGTACTAATCTTAATGGCAAGTAATTAAAGTTTTGCATATAGCTTACTTTTGAGGTTCATTTGGGTCCCGTTTCTTCTTTTTCTTCTGAACTTTAGGCTTTTTTTGCATCTGGCCTCGGTTCATTCCATTATCAATGGGTTCTGGGGATGACCTCTTTACACCCATGTTGTTGGCACCAATCTGTGGATGAAACTACTTTCAATGTGGAAACTAAACTTGATAACCATCTATTGAAAATATAGTTCATTGGCAATGGGAAAGAATCATTTATATTCAACATATTCTTAGAAATATGTATGAAAGTCAATAAAATCTGCCTATACCTGATGAAGTGTAGTTTGTTGCTGCCGGCTCGCTGAGCAATAATGGATAGGCAGAAGGCTTTCCGCATCACCAGGCAACTACCAACAAACAACCAATCCATTAAAATTTTCTATGTTCTACTTTTCGTGACTAAATTGTATAATGTTTATGAATGGAAAAATAGGTATGCCAATGAACTATATTAAAGTGTAATACATATAAGAAATAACTCTAAATTAAAATCTTGTTTATAAACAACAGTGTGATATATCAACACTTAACAGCATTTACAATATAAGTGTAACTAAAGTTTATTAGAGAAAGGTTTAGAGAGGTAACTCTCTAGATAGATAAGAATGAAGAAATGTTCAAGGGTAAATTTCCAGGTATTTCAACCGCCATCATCAGTGTTGTTAATATATTGACGAAATCAATGACACCTACCAACAATCTGTCTGATATTAACAGAAGCAGTACCTACCAAGGGTGTAGTATCTATTAGCATCAGAAGTTGCTTGTAGGTGTCATTGATTTCGTCAATATATTGAAAACACTAATGATGGCAGTTGAAACACCCGGAAATTTAAATTTATACTAAATATTAATAAAGGTATAGATTTTTTACATAGGGAGCAAAACAAATTAACTAATTTAACACTGAGAATGACCGTGAAATAGGCATAACATAGTACCTGTGAGTGATGTGAAGGCACACTGTCATCAGAGTCATCACTCGTGGTCCCTGGTGGTGAGGCCCTTTGTGGTGAACTATAAACAGGGGCAGAGTTCTGAGTAGGTGTGTTAGGAGTAGGTGGGCCACTCATAACTTGAGATGGTTGCATCATCAGCAGCCTTTGCTGACCTCCTGGTTGCTGTTGGATGACATAGTTGCCAGCTGGTGCACCAGCACCACTAGAAAGAATACACTGATAAGTACTATGTTGAAAGGAACCTAACTTAAATATTTTAATAACAGTAAGATATTAAAGTATTGAGAAAATGAATAAAAATATTATTATATTTGTCGTATTACCTGTGCGAAGTGACCGGCGTGTGTGGTTCTTGAAGGTACAGCGGTTGTTGGTACGACGGAGCTCCGCCCGGCGGTGCTAGGCCGTCTTGTGCAGGATTCATCATACCCACCTACAAGTACAGTCGATATATAAACAAAACCCATATATAATAATAAATAAGTATCTTTTGCACTTAGATTACCAATAATTCATGTAGCGTGTAAAGTGAATTTGGTGAATAAACGAAGGACTCGCCCGAATACTAAAACAAACTATTAATTAAGGAGAAAATCTGAAATGTATACAAAACTTAACATTTTCCTATAAATAAGGAAAATTAAATGTTTTTTTATTCAAACAGCAATAAAGGAGAAGAAAAAAGAAAACGAACGCAAACAAACAGTCGCAGTGACAGGTCTTCAATTTACTTTACTTCACGGCAAACACCCTTATAATCTGTGCGGCAAACTTCATGGCTTCATGCCCACATTCACTATCATCACCACTACACTACCACACTACACATACATCCACAGTCCACACGTGAAAGATGCGTGGAACGTAATCTGACACTTCTGACAGTTTGTCAGAACAGCGGACAGAGCTGTTGGAGACAATGTTTAACACGAAATTATGATTAAATTTATTATTTCAGTTCGGGAGTTTTCTTACTAGAATTTAATATTATTATATATTTACAATCCCTACCTATACAATATTACAATATTGGAGTAGATAATTAATTGTTCGACCGCTCACAGCCAAGGAATATAATTACTCAAGGAATACAATAATTATTAATAATTACTCATATTAGTTAAATAGTTAATTACGTTATTAAGAATTTAGAGAAATATTAGCAAAAGTGTTTTTTTTTACTAAATTTCGTTGGTAATAATTTGATAAATTAAGAAATGGCATAGACAAATGAAGGTTTCACCATAGACTATATGGTAAAAACGGTTCGAGTGCCCGAATTTTTTCTACTTCTATTTTTAGACGAAGAGCTGGTTACGGAAAAAGGGTTGCAATTTATAGAGCAATGAAACCCCTGTAATAAGGATGCCGCTATACCATAATTTTCATTTCATCGTTTGGATCTTGCAGCTGTTAATTGATGGTAACTATAATAAAAAAGTAAATATTAATATTTTTAAAATTGCTTTTATGACGTTGTATTATGAAGATAAGTCATTTGGCGTATATTTTAAAATAATAAACTTCTGCCAAAAATTTCATTATATAGGTATGTAAAATTAGGAGCTAAAATTTGGAATACATAGGCATGTATTCCAAATTTTAGCTCAATTAAATACCTAAGTACCTACCAGTAAACGGTTAATTTTTTTTTGCGAATTTTGATACTGATAACTTGTAAAAATGCGTTCAGCCATTTTCTACCAAAAAAAGCCCAAACTGATGCATGGTTGTATATTTTTTAAAAGACGAGTGGCAGAAATGTAATAATAATAACAGTCTTTTGTCGGGTGGCAAAAAGGCGCACGTTTTCAATGGTTGGGTAATGCCCCTGCTCACATACCTACTCTTTTGGTATACTGAGGTGGACTCCGACTGAGCTAGACGCCCTGTATAGGAGGGTTAGTTAACTGCTGACATCACATCGCAAATTGCACCACGCTCATCTATTATGAGATTGTACGTAGGTCACGGCATAAGTCTTGTCGTTAAGCACTTAAACATACAGCAGCGTTGATTTGTTTACGTTATTACAAAGTACCCTCTTTGTTTAGTCTAAGTACAAAATATAGACTGTTAACTATTGACTCAATTTATTCAGTGATTTTTGAATACGTCGCTACGGAGTCGTTCCCAGCTGTCGGATATTGCGCTATTATTTACTACAACTTCCGCCGCGGATTATCTACTAAACAGTGTGAAGAAGAAATGAAGAAAGTGTTTGATAAGGATTGCCCGTCCTTGAGAATCATTGAGAGATGGTATTTAAATTTTAAGCGTGGGCTGTTTAATTTAGAAGACGATCCTCGTTCAGGCCGGCCGACAGAAATCATGACCGAAAAAAACATTGAACTTGTGAGAGAAGCTATAACCAAAGATAGACGAATAACTTATAAACAATTAGCTGAAACCCTGAAGATCTCTGAACGAAGTATTGGAAGAATTATATCAAACCATTTAAATGTTAGCAAACTTTGGACCCTGTGGATACCCCACGAGCTAACCGACGCTGAACGGGAGGCACGCGTAATTTGGTGCAAAAAAAATTTGAAAGACTTCGAATCGGGAGAACACGGTGCTGTAAATTCAATCATCACAGGTGACGAAAGCTGGCTGTATTTTTTTGATGTACCATCTAAATCACAAGGTATGGGTCTTCGAAGATGAAGATCAACCAATACAAGTGAAAAAATCACGTTCGGTCGGAAGAAGAATGATTGTGTCTTTTTTTCGTAAAACGGGTTTAGTGGCCAATGTTGTGCTAGATAAGCAGAAGACAGTCACAGCTCGTTGGTATACTGAAGTTTGTTTGCCACAGTTATTAAGAGCGTTGAAAAATCTCAGACCAAAATCCCCTATGCGCTCGTGGTATCTTCATATCGACAACGCTCCAGCGCATCGTGCCCAGCTAACTCAACAGACTTTTCAAGAAACTGGAATCCGAGTATTGGACCATCCACCTTACAGTCCTGACTTGGCACCATGCGACTTTGGTCTGTTTCCGTTTGCAAAATCACAACTAAAAGGACGTAAGTTTGCTTCGGAGGAGCAGTTAATCGAGGCCTGGGAAACAATATGTGATTCCATTGAAAAATAAAATAGGAGCTTTGGTTTAGTGACTGGTTCTTGCGTATGAGAAAGTGTATTGAGTGTGGTGGAAAATATTTCGAGAAACAGTAAATACTTTTTTCATACGACAAGACTTATGCCGTGACCTACGTACATCTCGCGAAAGTGTAGAGATCGTGGCGTTTTAAATGCTAAGAATCTCCACAATCGCGAGGTGTGCAATCTCAGGAATAGCAAAAGTGCCGTGTCAGACAGTTTTTTCGGCTTAGCTCTCATTCGCCAAGTCTCTAAAGTGTAACGTGCGATAATAATTTTTTTTTCAAGTATTAGTATTAAGCTTTTTTATTTTTTTACCCCCACAGCTGAACAGCTGCCAGGCTCTCGAAACAATGAATATGATGGTATGGCGTCCTAAGGAGAAGGGTTTCATTGCTCAATATATAGAGAAAGTTTTTCCGTGGGTAGCTCTTGGACTATTCTTTGCACCCTTGAACTAAAGGCGTCGTCGCTAGCACAGAGTTAGTGCAGACTAAATATTTCGAGTGCAATTTTGATCACTTGCATATATATATGTACTGTGTAGTGCCATTACACAGTACATATATACATTGTGTAACTACTACAGTAATGGTTACACAATGTAGAATGTACTATCGGCAAAATTGAACCCTGACCCACTATAGAACTCTATCACAATAACATTATAAAACAATTCATTTGACAGTTCTAACGATTTGATTTATAACGTCACTGTGACACGGTTTTATGGTGGGCCAGGGTTCCATTTTGCCGATAGTACCTACCTATCTACTATCGACGAAATGGAACCCTGCCCCACAACGTAGAACCGTGTCACGTTGATTTTATAAATCAAATCGTAAGAAGCTTAAACTAAAGCAATTTCATCTAAGGTAAGTAGTGTCAGACAATCAAGAAGCTTATTTATACATACACCCGTATGGCAGATCGTGTGCCAAAAGACTAGGGTGGGTAGGTAGGGCCATATGTAATATAGATTGCCCTAATTAATACTTACGACGCCCTCGGATTTTTTTATATTTCTTTAATAATTTTTTTGGATTTTCCGAAAGTTTGCCTTTGTTTTCCTAATTTTTTTTTCAAGCATGTGATGCCCACAATTATTTTTATCTTTAATGTATGTGCATTCCATTTAAAAGTCATTTTTATCCAGACATTGAGAAATAAAATAATTACGAGCCGACAAAGTGTCGAGGACAGGAAAAAAACGTTGTCAAGTTCAACTTTATGACACAAAAAAAAAGTAGCGGTTCCTCAGATCTTCAGATATCCTCAAAACATATCCAATTCCTGATTATTCTAATGGTATACCACATGCCAGAAAAAACTTTCAATTATAATTGTTGCACTTTAGCTTGGTGCGAATGCCGAATGACATTTGACACAACGTTTCGTTATACTCAAAGAGAGTTGCGGCGGTCTATACATTTGGGGTTTTATTTAAATTGCAGTTCAAATATGTATGGATTGAAATATTTAAACTTAAAAAAATTGTCTTACACGAATAAAATTTACCCTACTTATTTATTATTATCAATAAAAAAAAAAACAAAGTACGTCAGAATAACACAACGTAATATGCATGTAACGAAACATTTGAGACTAGTTTAGTGATGCGACACCACTGTACCACGTGTTTATCGATACGTATTAATTTGTAAGTAACGAACGTATAAAGTAGCATTTCATCCTGTGGGACATGTGTGTTTTATTTTCAATAAGGTTCTGTTAAAATAAAAGATACAAATATGTACTTCTTAAAATATATTTTATTGGCCTAAAGGATAACAATTGAGACTTATGTCTGAGTCTGATTTATCTATTAACTCGCTAGATTCGTCATCTGATTTTGACAATGTCATAACAAGAAATGAATCTGTTATATTGTCAATATGAATATCACGGTCCCAATCTGACAAAATGTCTTAACATCAGTTTGAGAGTACATTTCAGTCCAATTAGATATTCTCTTTAAAAACGTGGTACTTGGCAATCTACCCCGATGCCAGGTGGGACTTAATATAAAAAAAGCTGGTCAAGTGCGAGTCGGACTCGCGCACCGAGGGTTCCGCACAAACTTGTAGGCATGGTAAATAGTTCGTAAATCACGGGAATAAAATAGAAACAAAGTCCAGTATAAACTGACACGCAATAAGTATGCACTTTCGTACTTAGTGAGTGTCAGTTTATACTGGACACTTTTTTTATGTGATGTAAGTACAAATTAACGGTTTTCGGATTTTTTCCTTTACTTGTGCTATAAGACATTGCTTCTTGCCAAATTTCATGATTCTAAGTCAACGGGAAGTACCCTATAGGTTTTGATTCCCTTGAGATTCCCTTCAATATGCGTTATTGCTTGCGCTATCGTTGCAGAGGCTTGCGTCAGAGGAAAACGCAAGATGAACACGAAAACGCAAGATGAACTGGTGTGGACATAACTATAGAGTAATAATAGAATTAAATGTGAATTATGACGGTGTTAATGATTAAAAATAATAGTTTTATCGATTGGAGTGTTAAACACTCCACCTCACTGGTCTGTGATTTTGACAAATGTCATTTGCACCATGCTATGTTTTATTCACTATAATTGGTAAAAAAACAAGGGAAAGATGAGCCCAAGGAGTTTCTTTATACTCCTTCCTCCTCAAATTCTGCTCTTGTTTTACTGATTTAAGATGAGTTTTCACAAATTATATTTACCTACTTTTTTGAAGTCAATATAAAAAACCAAACAAAAGATCAGCCCTTCACGCCCTTTACTTCTCTGATTGTTGGCAGCTGCCATTTTAATATTATAGCAACACTGATTAAATAATCAGCTTGACACACAGAATAAATAAATAAATAAATAAGTACTTTCATAGAAATCGGACTATAAGAAACAGCAAAAGACGTATATTTTGACCTTTTTCTATTTAAGGCATTCGTGTTGTCACAAGGATCTGTTAACGCCAGTGTTGCTGCTGAGTCGACAATAATAATATATCGATTCAATTTTGCAGTTGTAATTTGTTCTAATGATTTAAGAGCTGATTTTCCTAATTTCCAAATAAAAGCATCTGGCAGTAAAAGTTATCACTTTCCTTTTTTACAAGCTTTTACTTAACTTGCAATGTTCCAATGTTCATAATAATAAGTAACTTGTCCACTTCAAAATTTGCTGACCATTTTTCAACGACTTCCCAGTGTTTGATTTTGAAATTTGGAGTAGGTACGTATGTAAACCCGATGACATAGTAATTATTTATGGTGTCAACGAGCAGATCTGATGATAGAATCGGAAGGTGACACCAGGATCCTCAGCTGTACTTAATGATAGTGTAAAGGTACTGTTCCACATGCTCATGAGCAAGTGCTACAAATGTATCAGGATGTTGCTATTAATTAGGTTAGCATGCTTACAGAGGCGCGGGTGGAAGGGGGTGAGCAATAAGCATCTGTAAACAGGTTTGCTTATGAGCATGCTAGGTAGTTAGAATTTACCGGACCAGCGCGCGGCATTCTTTATACTTTTTTGTATTCCAAATAATAATGATATTGTTTCATTGAGTTCTCTCCGTAAATACTTGCGTGAGATGATATTTGTCAGATGATTATTTTCAACATTAGGCGTTAACCCGAATTTTGGAGGAAAATGTTTGCTTTAAGCATGCTTTTAGGAAGCATGTTACTTAAAAGCAAGTTTAAGCCGAGACAGAGCATGCTATAATAAAATTGAACATGCTTATGAACATGCTCATGATGCTCTTAAAAAGAATGCTTATAGCATGCTCTGTCTCTGTTTAAACTTGGTTTTAAGTAGCATGCTTCTTAAATGAATGCTTAAAGGGATTAACGCCTGATGTTGAAAATAATCATCTGACAAATATCATCTCACGCAAGGATTTACGAAGGGAACTCAATAAACAATATTATTGATTGGAATACAATATATAAAGAATGCCGCTTTGGTCGGGTCGATTCTAGCGAACTAGGTAGTATGCTCATAAGCAAACCGGTTTATACATGCTTATTGCACACCTCCTTTCACCCGCGCCTCAGTAAGCATGCCCAAAAATCAACAGTCGATTGAGCATGTTTTAATTAAATAAGCATGCTAATTACTAGCAACATCCTGATACACTGCTAGTTTGTAGCACTTCTTCATGAGCATGCTAGTACCTAATGAGCATGTGGAACAGTACCTTGGACTTTATCAGCTATTGCATTGACAGGCGAGCGGCGCGGGACAGCCTTGTTTGTAGGTATAGCGACCGGCGGCTCCGGCGAGATCGCTGTATTTACATGTCTACTCGTACTCGTAGTAGTGGCGCTCGTATAAACACGTTTTAAGTTAGGTAGGTACTAAGCTTTACTTAGTTTGTCGTAAACTCGAGCAGGGTCCCTTCGCCTTTGCCATCTTACCCACTATCCGCTAACATTTTTGTTTAGCACCTGTGTTCTCACTCAGTATTGTGTTCCGGTTTGAGCGTAAATCCGTACGCTAA
The DNA here is from genome assembly GCA_963241965.1 of Tortrix viridana. NCBI lineage: Eukaryota > Metazoa > Arthropoda > Insecta > Lepidoptera > Tortricidae > Tortrix > Tortrix viridana. Next base: position 8,758,124 of record OY725174.1, read on the forward strand.
AGAAAATGCGCGGGCGCACGCTCTCTGTGCACCCGCGAGTGTTTTAGCGTATGCCCTTAGACAGTTAAATTGACTGCAGCAGATTGACTAGTAAACACCTAGAGCAAAGCAAAAGAATTTTTTTAACACAGTTGCTCAAAAAGTGGTACTTTTCGTAGCTGTATATCGTGCGGAAAGTTGGTTTTCGCGAACTAGTGCTTTTTACTTTTCCAATTTTTTAAAATTTATACTTGTTCCAATTCATGACTACTTATTGATGAGTGTTAATATTTATTTCCTTTAAACATCGTAATCAACATAAAAACCTACTGTTAATGTAAGAATACGAAAAATATACATATTTCATATTTTATTACTTACCTATCCATCATTATAACACGTTTTTTTTTAATATTGAATATTGAAAAACCGTTCTTAATAAGTTGTCTGAATGGAACGGAATAGCCGCCGAAACGCCTGTCAAATTTTTTGACATTATGAAGAGGCGTTTTTTCTTACTGCAAGCATTTTTTAAGTTTCCAAAGGCAACATTCGATATTGTTTTTATAAATATACGATACACAAATAATCGTAAATAACAATACTTAGGTAATAATAGTACAATGTTTTATATTTAACAATTGTTTATGTCTTATAGAACAGGCATTTGAAAAAAAAACTTTCTTTGAAGTGGGTTCAATAATATTAACAAAATCCATTCTAGTCGAATAAAAGCTAAAAAAAAACACCTCTTCATAATGTCAAAAATTTTCTTCAAATGTCAAATGAAAAAATTGTTTATAAAATGAGTGAAACAGAGTTTGAAATTGATTTATTTTTTCGCAACTGTGTTAAAAAACGTCGTTCGATACACGTGCGGAAATGTCATTCTTCACTCGTCCCGAGTCTTGCCACTCGCCTTCGGCTCGCGGCAACTCGTGAAGTAATGACATACTTTTCGCACTTGCATCGAAATGTACTATTACCGTGCCTAGAGGCATCCCATCCAATTCTTTAGCGTTCATAGGTCTTAGAGCCTAATTTAATTTAAGTGGCACGTGTGTTTGCCTTCTTCATGTCACAAAAAATAGGGTTCTCCACCATGGGCCTTAGCATGCTTAGTCACAGATAAAATGACAGCACGAATAAAAGGTTGCGTTACCTATACGTATATTCAAACCCGATAGGGGTTCAAAAGAAGAAACATCAAAACAGTAGCATTTATGGTAAAATTGCCATTACTTCAATAGGTAGGTACACTCTGTATTTCCCACACGGCTATTTCTTCCAGTGTCAAACTCAAATAGGAAGAAAATCCTTATCTTTATCATTATGTTTAATTAACCTGTAGTAAGGTTAATTAAGATAAGGATTTTCTTTTCTTTCGTACTATAACTGCGAGTGTGTTTGTTTGTTTGTTCTGTCTCATGGTTCAACGCCTCGACCGGTCGATGTTAACATTTACATTTTCATTGTTTCCCTAAAAATAAATAAATACGTAGGTACCATCAAACAGATTATTACAAGGTAGCATTCATATTTTGGATTGCGCTTACAATATTTTTTTTTTTTTGCGTATGCACCAGCGTACAGTCAAGTCATAAATATATATACAGGTCGTCCCACGGCTACGCCGCGCGACATGCAGGGAAAGTACCTTAATCAACAAGCAACGAACTTATCAAAAGATTGACGATTTGCATACAAGAAGACGGGTCCCGCTTTGAGCATTGGATAAACTAATCGGAAAAATGACAATGTATCTACGGCAATTCCAAGTTTGTTTCTTTTTTATTAAATTTATTAATTTCACGGTGTTCCTTTATTTTAAGATACTATGTTACTCAAGGGAAGTTATTCTTTATCATTTACCTTTTCGATTGGCATCATAAAAATATAGGATATTTATTTTTTCACATTTGGTCAGTTCGATTCCCAGAGCAGGCAAGCAATTTTTTTTAAATCTTTTAATGTAGTATTACCTACTAACTTTAAAAATAAAATAATGTCTCCATACAACAAAATATCATATGTACAATATTTAGGGTAGTTTCCCTTCATGTCGCATGAGGTCCCTAGTAATCGTAGTATTGTGGTGTTCACCTGAGGCGCCGCATGGTGCATCTGCGAGTACTGTATGTGCGTCGGCTGGCCTCCGTTCGCATGCTGCCCGTGAATTGAAGGGATATCGAACTCTTCGTCGCCGAAGGACGGTGTATGAAAAGTCTGCAACAAATATAAGTGTCATAGAAAAAAGGTTTAATAGTCGCCGGCTCAAAGCCAAAACGGAAAACATGTTTTTATTTATTATTTAAAACTTAAGCTTCTATCTCTATCTCAGTACCTACCTAAGTAACTGTACCTATGCTTCTATAGATACGACGCACTAAAACTTCTCGTATATGTTCAGCTTTATCATTAGCGCGACACGAATGCACAAGCTTTTATTAGAACTGATGTCCTTAGGACACCTTCTGTCACTTTCTCATTCACCAAGATATAAAGTGACAGCACGCGATTTAAGCCGACATTAAATTTAATAAACGTTCGTGCAACTACGCGCTCCATTTAATTTAATTTAATTTTATTAAATAACTAGTGCGCCATTCCGGCTTCGCACGGGTTATTGTTCATAAAACTATCCTATATTTATAACCGTATGAAAATCCGTACAGTACTTTCTTATTAGCCCGGACTTATAATATGTATCTATGTACCTCGTAATGTATTTTATTTACGATACGCTCATTGTTTTCAACTTAATATTTTTGTCTGATTATGATCCGCGTAGGCAAAAACTATAGTTTATAGATACACTCCGTCTACCAGCAATCAGAACAAGACGCGACTATGAAAAATATCGATTTCTGATTGACACGATTCCAAGGAAATGAAGAGTAGTAAATTCCTTTTGTAATGAGGGCAAATGTTAGTTCCGCGATTATAATATGTATATTCTACAAATGTAAATAAATATTTGTACTTATCGCATGTAAGTAGTTAAGTAATTAAGTAACCTTCCCATAGTGTAGGGATTTGACTAGGTCTTGATCAATGTATGTAGGTGTTACAAAGACCTTACTCAACGCCTTATAGCACGCATCAAACGGCAATTATATTGAGATGATGTTAATCATATCACAGGTAAGTGATTGGATGTGATAAAATAGCAACTAATTTATATACCAAGACAAGACGTTCAATAATTCGATGAAGATATTGAACGAGGACTTTTGCATATGTGTATTCATCGTACGTGCTCTAAGTACTGGCCATTATAGGTATAGCGTTATTTTTAAAATCGTCTAATTTATTGCTACGTATTCCCAATTGGAACTTTATCTTAATAATTTGTGTTCATTCTACATAGTCTTTACCCGTACTGTTAACCAGAGTTACTTTAGAGCTGTTAACGTTATGATACCTCTTATTAACTTGACAGTAAGGCAGCCGATTCATAGAAAATACTTTTGAAATAGACTCACGCACTGAGGGTTACGTACACATTCGGCCGGTGTTTAATATTTGTTTTTTTTTTATAGGGTTTGTTCTATAATCATAGACAATTTGACGTTTGTATTACCGTTATACGAAGTACGTATGTATTACCGTTTTTAATATAGAACAAATACAAAAAAACGTTGAAAAAAAAATTTTCTTGTAAGGGGACTCGAATCTCCTTATTATTTTATTTTTGACTTTTTTATTATTTGATAGGAAATCCGTCGTTATATCACATATTCTGCAAAATAACAACGGGCTATCTTTTACTGTTCCAAATATACAGCCCTTTAAAGTTAGAACGGACTGACGGACAAACAGACGGACAGCGTAGGCTTAGTAAATAGCATCAGACAGAACCCTAAACACGCAGTGGAATAATTAATATTTTAAATAAATTATATTATAGTAAGTATGTATAGTTTCAATGCTAAATGTGACGTATTAAAAGGATAAATAAAGTGGTTGAACATACAAAGTCTTTGGTTGGATATAACTTGGAACAGTAAATAAAAAAAAAGGAAAAGTAAAAAGCACTAGTGTGAAATATCCAACTTTCCGCACGATATGCAGCTACTAAAAGCCACCACTTTTTGAGCAAATGTATTAAAATATATTTATGCGACAAAATTATTATTTTCATGAACAAAATATAGTCTGTATTTTCAGTTCAATTCGTTAATATCCACCGAGTAAGTAGTTTTGATGATATTTCGCTTAGATTAGAACGGAGCTTACATTTTCGGGCTCACGAGCACGGTCTAATTAAACGTTACGACTGTATATTTAATTTAAAATGGGTCAAGCGCATCTTTTCTGCACGAAACGATAACCTTTCAAAAGTGCTTGTTTTTCATGTCGCATTTTTTTGGAATGACCCCTGAATCAGACGCGAACCGTTAATCAACTGATAACAGTGATAACATATATTGTCCTTTTTGCATATTAAATACGTTAAGGAAAAACGAAATTACTATAAGGTAGGAACGCACAGCCGTGTAGTTGAATTGAATGTCTCCCTCGATATTTGCGTTGGCTATCTATGTATTTGTAGGACACAGCACATCTCGCTAGTTAGATCAGCGGCACACCGGCGTTGCCTGTTTTGCCTACCCTCAGACAGACAGGGATGACAATAATATTGATCGTCTGCGGCGGCTACGACAGCTTCTTTATCCTCACGCTTTACATAAAATGCAACGTTATTAGTTTTGAACGGGCGCCGCACAGTATTTTATTTACATTAATTACCGTCCGTTTAATATTTCTTTTCTCTGGGGGTTGTTATTTTATGCTAGTTTTTATCGGGAAAATCTAGCGAGCATCACGAAATCACTTAGCGAGCTGGTTCACACCGTAAGTAGGTACTTTATAACGGTAATTCACCAAGAACGACACGGATGTTTTGTTGATAAATAATAGGCATACAAGCCTCAGCAGGAGCCGCAGCGTTGCATTCGGGCTGTTTTAAAGTTGTGGGCACAAATTTGTTCGGTACCTGCTGTAAATTGTAGTTTTCGGCGACATGGTGTTCCATCGCGGAGGCAGAGACACGGTCGGTGATGTCGGCTGAGACTGATTTGCTCTACGTTTACTAACATAATGTTAAATGAAGATTACGTACGAGTATACCTACCTACATATTTGCAATTATTCACTGTTACGGGATCCTCGAATACGCTCGATTAAAATATGTATAAAAAGTATTTAATGTTTTTTTATAAGAAAATGGTATGATAGAAACCTAAAATAGTGCGAGAACGAGAAATTCCCGCACAATGTTATGGTAATAAAAAGCTCTCGCAGTTTGTGTCATTGTTATACTACAGATACATAAGCAGCACATAATACTATTACCGCGGTGTGTATGTATAATATTATCCGCAGCGGGCTTAGCATGCATGCACGAGATAAAATTTGACAGGTGCCAGGAAAAATACATCTACTCCATAATCTAACGTAAGACTTAATAAAAGTGTTTCGACCTGACTTTTGCTACCTTTTATTACTAAGTGCGATTTTATCCGGTATTGCTAGAGTAATGAAATAAATCGTTAAAATCTATTAAGAGCCTGTGCACACTAGCGTTTTGACCGGGGGTCTAAGGGATAAAAACGCTAGTGTGCACAGGCTCGAAGCTAAGCATGCTATATAATTACTCTAGCAACTTTTTATTCGTGCTGTCACTTTATTATTGTGATGCATGTTAGGCTCGCTGTAAATACGTGCATAGCAAACAAAAGATAATTACATAAGGTAAGGTAAGGTTGTTGTTTTAGCACAACGTGTTTCAAATAGGCTACTGGCTATATGGCTTTTGTGAGCAGACAGACATTCGGAATGGCTTTTAGGAATATAAAACGCTGAACCATGAGACATGACATGAATGGTTAACATCGAGATCGTACTCGTACATATGTATTATTGTTGAATCTATCAAAGTCCAGCGACTTTGATAGATTCAACAATAATACATATGTAGGACGAGTATTTATAATTTATAGATCAAAATCATTTTATTTGATCACATTTTAATAATTGATTTTATTTTCTTCTGTGGGGAATGAAAAATATGGATCTAGACCAAGTTAGAGCGAAAAACCAAGCTTTAAAACCACACAGCTCGTGTCGTAATTTATTTTATCCATATTGTATTATATTTTTTGAATTTCTTTATTTTAATACATTACACAATGGGGCGCGCTACTCGATTTTAGGGATTTTTAGGGCTCCGTACCTCAAAAGAAAAAAACGGAACCCTTATACTTTGTTGTCCGTCTGTCTGTCTGTCTGTGTGTCTGTCAAGACCCTTTTTCTCAGGAACGCGTGGAGGTATCTAGTTAAAATTAATATCAAATACTAAAGTCTGCAATTCCTTGAATCAGTGAAAAAATCAAACATCTAAGTCAACACAATCAAAAGATACGGCCGTTTATGCCGCATATTTAAGGCAATCTCAAGGGAATCAAAACCTATAGGGTACTTCCCGTTGACTTAGAAACATGAAATTTGGCAAAAAGCAATGTCTTATGCACAAGTAAATGAAAAAATCCGAAAACCGTTAAATTGTAGTTACATCACATAAAACAATGGCCAGTATAAACTGACACTCACTAAGTACGAAAGTGCATACTTATTGCGTGTCAGTTTATACTGGACTTTGTTTATATTGTATTCCCGTGATTTACGGACTATTTACATACCTACAAGTTTGTGCGGAACCCTCGGTGCGCGAGTCTGACTCGCACTTGAGCGGCTTTTTTTAATAAAAGTATCTAGTGATACCTGCTAAAACGAATCAAAGGATGCGTGTTCGTCGGGCCACTCGTTCAGCCTTTACAGGGGAACAAGAACCATACACACGGATGAAATACATTGCCCGCTGCTAGGGTAGTCGGGTAAAATAAATGAGAACGATTGTTTAAAAAAAATATTTGCGTCCATATTGTATAATATAAGATAAAAGGATATTCTTGAGACTTTCTGATCAAAAGTTTACGTAATAACCACTGTTGTTACCTACTAGTAAAGATGACCTTTCGTGATTAGTAAGCAATACAGGTCTACACAAATGCCACAGCAGAACGAAGATAAAAGCTCTGCAATATAGATGCGTCAATGATTATATTTCATGCTATTACGTAGGTATTCAATTAATTTTGACCCACAAAGGGTTTAAATAACTGATTAAGGGCCGTATTAATAGACTCATCTCAACCCCATCGTTGATACGCTCTTTTACGAGACCGACTCAATACGTGATCCTAGGATTAGGATTGCCGCTTATTAATAAACTAATATCACCTGAGTCGGACTCGAGAAACGCATCCCAACCTTGATCCTTGATTTTTTTTAATTATTATTTTGAGCTTTGGCTTCTAGGCCATTAGCTTAAGCAGATGACATTTTTTACGAATGGGCAACAGATGATTATGAACGAAACGGTGTAACGTTTTGATTCTGCAAGAAAATGTTTTTGCGTTTAGACTTGACACAGATTATGAACCATCAAAAATGAATATTTCGATGTAAAGTGGAAATGCAAGTCATTATTTTTAGATCATTTATTTAAAATTGTTTTACTAGCTTTTATTATAAGGTCATTATGTAAATATAACACATTTTCAAAAACCCTGTGAAATCGTAAAAACAAAACGCGCATACTGGGAGCCGGCCGGGAATGGAATTCCTATAGGTACAGTACAGGCTGTACAGGTTATAAGTTCTTCTCGCCGTCTTTGTTGATAAAGTGAAATACATGAGGTTTTTATCTATTAATAAAGGTGAAAAAGTGCAGCGACTCGAATCCACAACAGCGCTGACCTAACCGGATTTGATTAAATCAATGAAACGAGTCCTGAAGAAAGACGGACTTCTACCAGGGAGCTGGAGTTCCTTCTGCTTGAGATGAAAAATAACAAAATAGACTGACGTAGTCTGCAGCAGTTTCTACGGAAAATTTCTATATAGAGGTCCTGTGGACAGGACACTACGGGTTAAAGAAGGTAAAATGTAGTGTTAATTTATTTATTAATTCACAAACAAGATGGTACCTAGTTAGCTAGGATAATCACACCAGGTAAACTCGTAGAACTATGCGCCTTGCTTGCAAGAGTAGGTAGTCCAATTTTCCTACTAACACATTATCAATACATGTAATTTTATTAATAGTTTGATATAATGTAATAGAAAAGTAAAAACTAATGTTCATAACCGAATATTTTTTTCAATAAATGTATGAAGAAACTTGGACTAATGTTGCAAGCTAGGAATATAGTTGTATGAGTTTAAGGTAATACTAGTATAATATAAATCAGTCCTCTTGTCTCAGACAGTCTTGGTTAAACAGAATCTATAAGGCTATTAGGGTTGTAATGGGCCAATCCTTATTTAAATAATGTTATCAGAGATACTTTTAACACAGCCAGGTAATTTACATGAGGAGTAATATTATTATTATAGATTTATGCATGTTTAGTGAATGTTCATTAAAAGATTAAACTACCTAACACAATTATGAAACCAAACTGTATTAAACAGGTTGGTGTATATTATAATATACTTGTTGTTTTTTTATTTTCAGATGATCATCTTGTCCTGCCACCCTGGAAGATAGGATAGTAGGATATCCATGTTAAATAATTATTTTTCTATTAAAATTCAGCTGTAATTTACCTTAATGTTTTATTATAACAGTATGGTTAACACAAGTTGTATTTTCTTACTTGTCACTCAGTGGATCCCTGTCCCTCTGATAGGTATTTATCTCTTGATTTTAAACTTGGGTAAAGAGGAGCTACCAAGGGACAAACAAGTCATGGGCAACTTGTGCTATTGATCCTGCAAATTTAACCATATTTCTGTCATTGCACCTACTATGCACACTATCAACAGCATTTCATCAATGTTCCACTAATATCCCATAAGAACAACTGTCACTTTTTAATTTGCTAAGGTACACTATAAAGTGACAACAAGGAACTTGAGGTAACACTAAATTTAATGAATGTTTATGCGACATGGCATGGTTTATTGGCATATACCTATATGTAATTAAACAAGCAACCTAATTATTTAATCGTATGATGCATTTACATAAACATTTCAAATATACATTACTAAAAAGATAACTATAGATCCACATTCAAGGTCCCGAGCCAGGCCAGGTGTTTGTTTAGCAATCTAATAAAGATAGTTTAATAAAGTTTCACCTACAAATCTAATGTTTTATTGAACTTGCATATTTATTACACAATGTAGGTACAAAAGGCAGACTTAATGCCTTTATTGTTCCCATTAAGATTTTTATTTATTTCATAATATAGCATGCCCACGACTCCGCATGACTCCGTCCGCGTAAAAGTCCGGGATAAAAGTATCCCATGTGTTAAAATCCAGGTGATAAACAATCTGTGGGCCAAATTTAATCCAAATCGGTTAAGTCGTTTCTGAGATTTGCGCGCACAAACTCACACAAATCATTGTTTTGGGTTTTATTGCGTTAATAAGGACCTCCAATAATAGATTTTCTCAAATATCGAGTGGCGAGCGACAATAAAAACTACCTACATAGGTAGAAATGAAGAAAGTATGGCACACGACTCGTCCTGATAGGAAATATAGTTTCGTATAGGTTAGTGTATAGACTAGCATTTGTGGACTACGAGAAAGCTTTCAATTCGATCGAGACATGGGCTGTGCTGCAGTCTCTACAACGGTGCCAAATCGACTACAGGTACATCGAGGTGTTAAAGTGTTTGTACGAAAATGCCACTATGTCAGTCCGACTTCAGGACCGGGACTCTGAGCGTATTCCGCTGCGCTGGAAGATGTGATCAAGATTCTGGACTGGGAAGGACGTGTACAAACGGCGAGTACATCACACACCTTCGGTTTGCCGATGACATAGTAGTCATGGCTGAGACCATGGCAGACCTAAACGCAATGCTCGATGACCTCAGCAGAGCCTCTGAACAAATTGGTCTGAGGATGAACATGGACAAGACAAAGATCATGTCGAACACCCATGTAATATACCAACTCCCGTGGTAATCTGAGGCTCGGCACTCGAAGTTGTTGACGATTATGTTTACCTGGGACATACTGTCCAGTTAGGTAGGTCCAACTTCGAGAAAGAGGTTAATGGTCGAATCCGACTCGGTTGGGCAGCTTTCGGGAAGCAACGCGATATCTTCTCGTCTAATATACCTACCGCAATGTCTCAAGTCGAAAGTCTTCGACCAGTGTGTGTTGCCAGTGATGACTTACGGTACTGAGACGTGGGCGCTGGTCACTCAAAGGGCAATGGAGAGGGCTCTCGGAATAGGTATCTCTGCGTGATCGAATCAGGAATGAGGAGATCCGCACGAGAATCAAAGTCACCAACATAGCCCTAAGAATTGCTAGATTTAAGTGGCAGTGGGCGGGGCACATCGCTCGCAGAACAGATGGCCGTTGGGGCCGAAGAGTTCTAGAGTGGCGTCCGCGTACAGGAAGACGCAGCGTGGGCAAACTTCCAACAAGGTGGACAGTCGACGTGCTTAAAATTGCAGGAAACCGATGGATGCAAACGGCGCAGGACCGGTCCTTTTGGCAAACCTTGAGTGAGGCCTATGTCCAGCAGTGGACGTCTTTCGGCTGAAATGATGATGATGATGAGTGAACCTTATGCTCGAGTTTCTTGCGACGCTTCTTCTCAGCAATCAAATGTTGGTCTTGTCCGAAGCGCCTGTAAAAGAGCCTGATTACTGAATAAATTATTTGAATTTCTAAGGAGAGGATTGAAATTAGCGGCGGTGATAAAGAAACTAAATAATAAGACTAAATGCGGAGGGCTATAAGCAGGGCCCCCCGAGGGTCCGAGGCTCGGACCCTGACCAGCAAACCTCAACCTCAAAGTGATCTAGATAATAGGGCCCCATTATTTGTTTTTGCACCAGGGCCTTTAGTGACCTATATAGCTACGCCACTGGCTATAAGACCTAAAAAGAGTTAGATCAATACATATATAAACTCTGTGAAGTACAGTCGAACTCATAAGTAGCTGTACATTTTAGTACCTTGTCGCAGTATTGACATACTAAATTCAAACTATTGACACTTATAATACGTAATTGTGACATGGTACTAAAATGTAAGCTACTTATGAGTTCGACTGTACATACTTATAATAAATAGGTATGAGGTAAAACGGAATAGGTACATACTATAGTGACGGCTGATAAGTGGATGTGTGGAAGAAGAAAACATGCTGCGCCGACCCGAAGATTATATAAAGGCAATGGGAAGATGATAGGTTTAACGAGGTTTCCGGTCATATTACCTACTTACCTATTACTGCTGTTATAAGACAACAATGTTGTTGTTGTTTCATTTAAAGTTGTGTCTGTCTCTTTCTTTGCTAAAAATTAATGAACGTCTCCGAGTGCGGCAGATAGCCCCCAAATACTTAGCTGCACTGTGGGCTCGCTCTTAAACGGAGGCCTCTGCTAGCCCATTGGTAGGTACCCAGGAACACGGCAGGGGCTTTCCAACTCGGATGGAGCAAGTTCCTTTAATCTTGATGCATATTTAGTGGGAGCAGAACAAATGAGGCTAGATCTTCACGCAAACTCGTTATATAACTGCATTCAGGTGTATAGAATAAAAATGAAAGTATCTACGAAAAACCGGGCAAGTGCGAGTCGGACCCGTGCACTGAGGGTTCCGTACAAATTTGGCTGGTTTTTAGTATTTGTTGTTATTCTATAGGTTTTGTTTTATAATCATACCAAATTTGACGCTTGTATCTTGTACCGTTTTTACGATACAACAAAAATAAAAATACGTTGAAAAAAAAACGTTTCTTGTATGGGGTAAACGTTTATAATTTCACTTTTTTTTTTAGTTGTTAGTAAATCCGCCGTAATAACACATATTCTGAAAAAAAAATCTATTACGGTTCAAAAGATACAGCTCTTTATAGTTAGGACAGACGGACAGACAGATGGACGGACGGACGGACAGCGTAGGCATATTAATAGAGTCCCGTTGGGCACCCTTCGGGTACGGAACCCTAAAAAAGAAAGGCATATGAGTTCCATAATCAATCCATTCCAAAAAAAACAATTAGTAGCTGGGTCTATAAGGGGAAAACCTAACGAAAACTTCATGTCAAAGTATTAACGTTTAAAAGTTATCATTATTATATGTATACATTATAAGCACTGAATCACCAAGAGCCAATACAATTTCAACAGTAGCTTGATGGTTTTGTGTCTATTTAATTCATAACTATGAGAACCACACTACATTGTTTTATTGTACCTACTAAGACATTCAGTGAAGGCTCTCTAAAGTCAAGAGATTAGTAACTTTTATTTTTCAATGGAGTTCAGAGAGCCTCTTAATATGGCTCTGAAATTCTGAATCATTAGGACCAACCTAATTAATTACATTCATCACACTAACCACCTGTTTCACAATAGTCAAGTAAATGAAGATATCCAACAGATAGATTTAGCCCTTTCCCTTTCATACACTTGAAAATAAACAAGGAGAGGGCTAACTTTAACTGGCAGATAAATTTACATGTCAAAAGTGGAACAGGACCTAAGTTAAATATTATATTTAAAACTTCAAAACAATAAAATAAAACTTTATAACAGACCCTGAATATCTCTTCACCAAAAAATAAAACTACTATTAGAATGTGGTCAGTTTATTTTATAAAAGAAAAACACTAAATTTATATATTACATTCACAAGTTTTAAAATCAAAACATACCTACTTGAGATTATTTTTAACTGATTTACAGCTAGCCTAGGTATCTAACTATTAACCAACCTGACCCAAATACTGACCTGTTTCAAAGATGTAAAAGGTTTAATTATATAAATAAATTTATATAAAATAAGTGAAATAAATATCATAATATCAGTCCACCTCGATGCACTGCAGGCTGCAGGTTAAAAGCCTCTTCATTTTCACCCCACCTTGCCCAGTCTTGTACTAAGGTCATCAATTTTTTCCCAACTATTCTATTTCTATGAAATACCTAATTATATTTTTAACCTGTCTCATGGTAATAAAGGCAGTGATAGTATAAGTAAGTAGGTAACATTATAATGAAAATATCATGCTTAGTTTCTATAACACTAATTTTCAAATAACTCCAGACTTTATAAACCTGTTATTTGGTAACTTGACCTAAATACTTACCTATATTATATTTCCTACAAGCAGTATTTTAAACATTTAACTAATATTGTATGACGATGCAGTTAGCCTAGTTGGTAGTGACTCTGCCTATGAAGCTAGCGGTCTTGGGTTTGAATCCCGGTATAGGCAAATATTTGTGTGATAAGTGTAAGTATTTGTTCCTGAGTAATGGATGTTTTCTATATATTTAAGTATGTAGTTCTTTATATAAGTATGTATACGGTTGCCTGGTACCCTTAGTACAAGCCTAGAGCTTAGTTTGGGACTAGGTCAATTTGTGTGAGATTGTCCATGATATGTAGGTATGTATTCTTAAATTACAAGCTATCTTTATCTTGTTTTATCTACTCTATGAATTATATATCACTTGATGATACAATAAAAAATACAAACAACCTTTTAATTAAATATTGAACAGATGTAATTGAAAAACGAACTGCATCAGCGCTCTCTGAAAAACTAGGTAATACTAAAACAAGTCAAATGTTTTTTTATATTTTATGTGTAGTACCATAGAACTAATTAACACACTTATCTTTACAACTCTATACTTACTGCTTTTAAGAAATTAGAAATAGACAAGACATCTTTAGCAGGCCTATCATATTGTAAACATATGTCTAACCTATAATCTTACATGATATTATTATATTTAAATAGTTAATGCCGTTGACAAAAATTGGGTACCCTATCGCCTGAGTTATATCTAAAGTTAGGTATTTTATTTAAAAACAATATAACTTAATTGTTTCATCTTGAAAGGTCACTTAATAGGTACATTACAAACTGAATTTACCTGGCCTTGAAATTGATCATCATTGTAAAGAAAAGCCCTTTTATTTAGACATAAGCAAAATTTATGTTTATTTGTCAATTGACAAACGATTAGCCATTGTCGTCAACTGCTTGCTGTCGGTGTTGAAATTCCTGAACACTGACATCTCCAAATACATATCTTATGTACCTTTTTTGGAATCCTGATTGTTTCCGGCGAACCTTGCCTGTTATCCAAGTTTTCCATTATTGGACTGACGACAACCTACAAAACGAATTTAAGTTAAACACAATATCTAAACACTATAAATGACAGAAGATGCAGCAGGTTCTATGGTTTGAAATTACTTTTCACACATATACACTTTTTACACCACATTTGTCAGGACACGAAACTTTATACATCTGACTGTTATTACTAGTTGATTGTTGTAAAAATTAGTACAAGTTTTCAAACAAATCAGGCACTTTTTATTAATCAAACAATAATAAAACACTACCTATGCAACGACAATGCGTTCATGCTTATGTCAAAATTGTCAAATCCCTCTCATCTCTACTTTATATAGCGACCCGTTTTACGTTTAGTTAAAATAATAATAAATTATTGCTTTACTTTATAATAGGTAGGTAGGTACAAAATTAATTAATAAAATAGCTAATAAGCTTTCATAAAACATAGGTACCAACTTATTGAGGTATCGATTCATATCGGGTTGGATGAGTAACCTACCAAAATAAAATGTTGGTAGATTTTTACTTAAGTAAATATTTAAAATAACTATTATATATATATACATTGGCCTAGTATCTGGCTGTTATTATGATATAATGCTATTTATATTACGGATCAGGAATAAGTATAAAATATAAATTGTAGGTAGGTACTTACTTGAAATTTGCCTGTGTGAAGTTGAATTTTTCGCGCCTTTAGGGTCATCGCGCACAGAAGCATTGTTTTGGTATATATAGCCGTTATAGGTACACATGGGCATGAGCTATTATTTTGCCAGCGCTTGGTCGATACCTCGTATTTTTACTATTAATAGGAAATTATCTAGCACTCATTATAATTTCACATAAACACGACACAAAGCACACCATTTTTAGGCACTTGTATTCAGCGGCAAAAGTACAATTTAGGTAATGTTCTTATTTAAATACGATTGAGATATTATTTTTATCCTAATACACGTTGCAAATTAGGATATTCTTATTTTTTTAACCGATTTATTTGCGAAAACGCACCCAGATGATCGATTTATGGCAGTGCATCCGCCATTTTTTAAAAGGTGAGTCGGACTCAAGTCACCAAATAACCATAATCAATGGAGATGAGATTCTCGTATCAAGTGAAACGAGGATCAGGATTATGGGGTTGAGATTGGTTTATTAATCAAAGCTCAGTCTTGTGACCCATCTTGTAAAGGGTGTATCACCCAAGACGAGTCTATTAATACGGCCCTAAGTGTGGTTTGAGTTTTCGCTCTGAGGTTATCTTACCATATTTTAAATATATATTAAAAACCTATATCCTCCTCGCAACAATTTTCACATAAAATTCTAGTTGTCTTTACCAAGTATGCACTCCTACCTGCCATCCTACCATGTATGTAGGTAAGTATAACTCAGAAAATGCGAGAGATAAAAATCTCTATTATATTAAACATCCGATTCTTGATCACATACATACATACAATAGACCCTTTTGGTTATGCGAAGGCTTTTTTAAATGTATGTGGTGCAATATTTTTTCGTGATTGGAATTCTTTCCGAATAATTTCATAGTTTAACAATATATTTTTAGCCGAATGCGCGAAGTAAAAAGAAGGGTAATGTGGTTAACAGTCTATGTATGTTTACTATAATGTGTAATTATATACTATTAGGTACTACTACCAAAAAGCCGTGGTAGCCTAATGGAAAAAGCCGTGGTAGCCTAATGATTTGACCTGCCGACTCTTAAGCAGAGGGTCGTGGGTTCGAACCCGGGATCGCACCTCTAAGTTTTTCGGAATTTATGTGCGTAATATAATTTGTAAATTTACCATGAGCTTTCGGTGAAGGAAAACATCGTGAGGAAACCTGCACACACCTGCAATGCAATTTGACGGTGTGTGCGAAGTTCCCAATCCGCACTGGGCCCGCGTGGGAACTATAGCCCAAACCCTCTCCGTGTGAGTGGAGGCCTGTGCCCAGCAGTGGGACGTATATAGGCTGGATTATTATATTTTTATTATATTATAGGTACTACTATTCGGTTAGCAGCAAGTCCAGCAACATCATGACAAAATATTGCATTACACAAATTCACTCGACAGGAAGAAGACTGTCATAACGTCAACAACGTGTGATAAGGTATAGAAGAAAGATTGGTTAACCAAAGTAGAATAATATCACTTAGGTACAATTCTCACTTGAATCCACCGAGAGCTTAAAATACTGTTTTACCCGACTGCGTGAAGCAAAAACAAGGGTAATGTTTTTAACAGTCTATGTATGTATGTGATCGAAAATCGGATGTTTCACTCTAGTTCCTAAACTATTGGACCGATTTCGTTTCAATGATTCGTCAAAAACGTGCGAGTGTCATAGACTATATAAAAATTATAAGGGTGCGTCATACTAGTCGCCAGTCGGGTTTTGGTTTTTGAGGTTGGGTTATAGATTAGTTTCACGGGCAAAAGGCATTTCACTAAACCATCGTTGCAGTAAAGCCTGGGTTGGTATTCCGTGGTGTAAACCTACCTGTGTGGTGTTCATAAAAAGTTCTCAAATACTTCGTCCAAAACCTATTTAAAAGGAACCGCTCTTGCATTGATGAATTATGTAGACCGTACCGGTGAAATGATACCAAAATGCAAAAAGTAAATGCAAAAATTGTGTTTTCAACGCATGTGCTTCAAAATCATTTACAAATAAAAGCTCTGTTTATTTAAAAAATCGGGCTCGGGCAAAGATGGAGAAGTTAAATAATTTTCATTTGACCGTCAAGATGAAAATTTAAAATTCATCGAAAATCTACGTTTTTAGCTGGGAGCACTTGTTATAGGTGAATCAAGGTACAGCAGGAGCCTGCCGACGTGATGACTTGTTGCCGTGTGTGGTCTGCATCGGATTAATAATTTCCATAGTCATAAACATAATCGGTATCCTTAAAATATAACGGCATAATAACAGTACTTAAAGCTGATATAATCGGACTGACCTCGTAAACAGGACTTGAGTGTTAAGTTAACCTACTCCGACAAAGCTAAAAAATCCAAGATATAGTAAGTCTATATAAAGCACAGTTTTAGACTCGAAAGTTAGTTTTCAACCTTATGTGCCGAATTAAAGAAAACCAACTGGAGATGAAACAAAAGGACAAGCAGAATTTGTAAATATTTTCATACATAAAATACGGATCTTTTTATTAGCATTTTATTAACTTGCAATGTTTGTATGTTAGTTAGTTTGTCATAGGAACGAAACAAGATGATAGCCATGGCGTGTTTGGGTTCGTTGGATTTGTCTTGAGCAGTTGATGGTTGGTCTATGGTGGAAAAATGGTCTACGTTTCGTAAAATTTGCGAATAAAAGGCGATTTTCCTTTTTACAATTGTTTTCCATTCTTAGTGATTTTAGGAACTATCTAAATATTTAATAATATTCGGATACTTAAGACGATTGTGAGACGACGAGACGCTGAAATCACGTAGCTGACAAAAAAAATCCATACAAATTAAATTTGTATGAATTTTTTTTGTCAGCTACGCGATTTCAGCGTCTCGTCGTTTGCTCCGATTTCCACGGTTATGTATGTATGTATGTTTGTCCGCGATTATCTCGCGTTTGGCTGAACCGATTTAGATGCGGTTTTCAGAAAAGTATTTTTTACTTTGTAGTTATTTAAAAACTAGGTTTGTACGTTTCCGTTTCTTTTTTTAAACTATTGCTTTCCAAGATTTTATTTCTTAAAAACGTACATACATAGTTTTTCATAATATCTACCTACCTACAACGTATTCAAAAATCGTAAAAATCGGATTAGGTTTAAGGGGAGAGAAACGTTACCGCATTTTGTACACTCGGACATTTTTAGCCTCACGATCTATAAATAAATAAATGTAGCTTTGAATTATTGGCCCTTTGATATAAGTAGGTATTATTATTCTAAAGAAATCACGGTATACGCTATTTAAAAAAACCGGTCAAGTGCGAGTCGGACTCGCGCACCGAGGTTGCGTTTTAAGATAGAAAACGGAAATCAGTTTCAAGGATATGCTTAGCTTTTTTATGATCCTTATTTCGTCTTCAATAGTAATGTTCTTTTTAACTTTCCCAAATATTAACACGAATTTCGTTATTATTTTTTAATTTCTCAAAAACTGTAAATTTTCACGTCATTTTATTTTTCCTGTTGATAATATCAACAAGTTTGTTAATTATTTCAGACTAACAGGAACCCTAAAAATAAGACATATTAGTGTCTGGACTGATATCTTACCTGATCATTCATAGCGTACACACTGGATTTAGTGTCGCGGGGCGCTGTCAGTGGCGACTCGAGGTTGTCTGGTCGCTGCAACAAACAGAATACTCGAATTAATTATCCTATCCTAAATAACAGGTATATAGTACACCTTATTTTTAAAATTTTATTCTATGAAATATAAAAATGATTAAGTTTTTTTTTTAATATAGTATTTAGGGCCGGCAATTGATTATGGAAAATAATGTCAGACAAATGTCCAGCTCTAGCAGCATGGCAGGTGCCGACCCTATTCATTGCGTTTTTCATTACATTTCACACATTTCCTGCGTTATCTCGGTGACTGTGTCTCAGATATGTTTTTAGACGGCCCCACAGAAAAAAGTCAGTAGCTGTTAAATCCGGGGATCTTGGTGGCCAATGAATGTCACCGTTTCTCGATATTAATCGGCCCGGAAACGTTCTTTTCAATGTCTCGATTGTGGCTCGTGCCGTATGACATGTGGCCCCGTCTTGTTGGAGCCACATGTTCCCTAAGCCCAACTGATTTACTTGATATAAGAAAAAAAAATGTTTATCATCTCACTGTACCGATTTCCATTCACCGTAACAGCAGCACCCATAGCATCTTTGAATAAATAAGTCCAAATTCCACACCAAACTGTTCACGACGTCGACTCGACGTCGATGCAGTGGTCGTTCGTGGATCAACGAAGGTTGTTCTTTGACCCAATAGCAAAAATTTTATTTATTAACAAATACACTGAGGTTGAAATGAGCTTCGTCGCTCATAATGATTTTTTGATCTGGGTCTCTTTCCAGCTTGGGTAGCATAACACTACAGAAATCACGTCGCCGTTCATGGGCTCGAGGCTGAAGTTCTCGAGTTATCTGAACCTTATATGGAAACACACCAAGGTCTCTCTTAAGAATTGTCCGTAGAGAAGTCCTCTTAATTCCGAGTTGTTGAGAACGTCGCCTGGTAGACAATGTGCTTCTTTGGCTACACTTTGACGAACTACTTCAATATTCTGCTCCGTACGAGCCCTTCTGATACGACGAGGAACTGCTTTATTTGTTTCAATGAATTGCTGCTCAAATTTATTCACTAAACGAGTCATTGTTAGCTGCGAAGATAAGTGATTTCTACCAAAAAAATTCTTAGAGTTCCCGCAATACATGATTGGGTTGAGTAGAATGTTTTAATAATTAAAACACGTTGCTCACTCGTACAACGCTCCATAACAAATTTGCCGTATCAACACGTACACAAAATAATTTTCATGAACCAACTGTCATATTTACCGCCAAAATAAAATGGCAGAAAAAAAGTTGTATACCTCCAAGTTGCTCACCGTACATAGTATAAATTAAAGACGCTTTCCGCGTCTGTCTGTCTGTTTATCCGCTAACACCTCCTAAACCACGCAACGGATTTTGATGCGAAATCGATGAAAATTCGGTTTTGACCCGAGTGACGCTCGGTCTCCCAGATATTAAAGGTATAAACCACAATAGGTATTATGTGATTGTTTCTAGACATATTTCTGGAATAGTATTTTTAATTAATCATTTATTAAATCAATATGATGGTCTGGTAAATTATTTATGATTGATTATGTATGTATCATTAAACAAGAAATACATATGTGATTATCTTTCCGTCTATCAAACGATAGTAAGTAGGTATTTCGAGTAAATTTATAGGCGATCCTTTGGTACTTATGTTTATAATCGCGTACAACAGGCTCGTTAAATTCCCGGCATGCGCGGCATAATAAGTTGTTACGCTTACGACCAATTTTAAATTATACTCTTATTAAATCTTTTTATACTCTTTACTATTATGTTTCGTTCCCTCAATCTCTGCTGAGCAAATTGTTGATTAGATCCAACCCTGGATAGAAGAACAAATTATAGGATCCTTTCTATTTGGTCTGGTTGATTGGGAGTCGCGTGATTGGTCCCTTCAGTGCAGAAGTTTCAATTTAGTTTCGTACAGAAAGCAGCTCTAAATGCAGACGGCGGCCAACTTACCAAGTACCTACCTACTAGTTTGCGGTTTGCGAGTGAGTCTTTATTAGCGTGATTGCGTGTCGTTGTATTAAGGGCCTGTTTCACAATCGACAAGTAAATTCATCTGTCAGTTAAAGATAGCCCTCTCCTCATTAATGTTCCAAAAATAACACCATAATAAATATCAGTACCTATGTTACAAGATATAAAGACAATTTAGTTCTTGCTGTCATAAAAGTAGTCACGGATTCTTATACCTAATTGGTTGCAATAGCTCTTTAATAGCGCTTAGACCTACTTCTCTTTCGTACGGTCTCATACGCTCCTAGGCTGCACGTCCACCAGAGCTGTGCAAGGCATCTAAGCGGCGTGCAAGGAAAGATCCACCAATAGGATTAATTCATTTACTAGCCTCACACAGCGCGGCTCCTATTGGTAGATTTTTCCTTGCACACCGCTTAGCTGCATTGCACAACTCTGGTGAATGCACAGCCTTATCTTATAGGCCTGAATCACATCTATCAGCACCGATTTGCATTTTTAGGGTTCCGTACTAGGAACCCTTATAGTTTCGCCATGTCCATCCGTCTGTATGACGCACTCACTTTGTCTCGGGAACGATTACAGTTACAAACTAAAGGTTTGTACACGTGCATAAATATCTGATCTATTTGCGAATTGGTGCTGATAGATGTGATTCAGGCCTTATGCTAGTCTACCCAGTCTAGCCGACTTTACTCGAACCGGAAATACTTTTCAAGAGACTAGAACTCTACCTAGATAGGTAGAGTTCTAGATACAAACTAGATAGTTTTTATCACGCATAGCCTTGTTTTTGTCCATAGGGGGCGGTGACCACTTCCAATCAGGTTTGCATGTTTGTCTGTCGACGGCAAATCTCAATACTCGTTAGAAGGTTACGGATACTTATGATGTTAGCAAAAATAGGGCTCATGTGTGTTTTCTTTGCGTACAGGGAAGCTTGGACAGAGGAACAGCGCTTTTGGTGATCACGACACGATCCTCAGCCTTAATTCGTCAAGGAGTCGTAGAAGAAGCATTTTCCTTGCAAAGAGCACAGTAGGTCTGTACTGTATACCTACCAACGAAGTCATTGAAAGCTATATCACGGTATAAAAATGTCTCAAGTGACGTTGTTTATCCGTGGTATTGCAGGTCGGTGCGGCAATTCTCGATCCAGTTCGTGTTTCTCAAGATTGCGATATTGAACGGCGCGTAGAGAGCTTTAAGCTTAAATGGCATTCTGTCTCGCAGCATTTGGTTTTCGTTCGCTACATTTATTACAACCCATAGTTTATGGTCGACGTGCAATGCTCCAACGTTCCGACGTCAAATTGTATGTATTTATTTATTTGTTGCTAGATTGGATATGTTATTCGGTTTTAAATAATAAAATACGAAATCAATTTTATACATGCGATTTTATACATACGTTGGAATAATTTTATTATTTCATAAAATAATGGGTACCTACTTCTTATCGTAGATCTGCGTAGTAAAATGCCACATTGAAATATTACCTCCTATCCTACCTATGTCACTTCCACAATTAAGACGAATCGAATGACACCTCACATGTTCAAATCCGTGAAGCCGTTTAGGCTGCAAAGCGTGCCAAAGAAATAGACATACATGCATACAAACATACACACATACCTACATAAATACGCTCGAAAAACATAACCCTCCTTCGGTCATTGTGCCGAATCTATAAGTGCTAAAAGTATCGCTTTTATTTATACTGGGTGTTTTTTTATTCGCCTACAAAATTTTGGGGGTTAAATCAGTAAGTCATACTGATCAACTTTCAGTATGGGACCAACACCGAAATCGCGAAAAAAAAATTGACCATCCCATACATTTTGGCTAGTCAGTTGACGATGTTTTGTATGGGAGGGTCAAATTTTTTTCGCGATTTCAGGATTGCTCCCATACTGAAAGTTGATCAGTATGACTTACTGATTTAACCCCCAAAATTTTGTAGACGAATAATAAAACACCCAGTATATATAGTGTAATTTAATTATCAAGAATTATTTATTTCTGAAACATTTTTTACGTATCGTGTACCTACGGTTTTCTTTGAAACTGGAAAATAATGCGTTTCCGGACACGTTCGGGGGTGACGCTCAATCTGAGGGGGGGGGATAACAGGAGATAACATCAGATAACTCCTAACAATTTATTTATAAAAAAAGACCTGCTGGGCAATTGGGTTTTTTGAAGGATTGTGTTTTAGAGCTAACTACCCACCCAGCTGGATCGGATGGAACTTTTATATTTGCCATCCAATCCTGCAGGGCAGTTTCTGAGAAACAACCCTTAAAAAATTCGAAGAAGGTTCGGTATAACTTCAGGACCCAGATTACCACTCTCCATCCGGTTGCCTCTCCGATGAAATTTCAAGTGCCATTGCCTTGAATATATATCTACCTATTTGTATATATTGTGTCTTGTGTCGTTACGGTAAAAAAGGACTGTGGAGACTGACGATTTAAAGCAAACGCCATCGTGAAACGATTACCACGATATATAGCGATATTACAATTGTTTCAGTCGAACCTAAATCCGATTGATCAACATTGTAGTAGAAGGTACCTTGAGTCGCAAGTCGGTCCCATTCCTTTCGGACCGGTTTTTGTAGCACACCGGCTGCGTCGGCCGGGGGGCTTACCGCCACATACATTATTATCAATAACCAAGTGAAAGGACACGCTGATATTTGTTCCTGGGTTATTTGTATCACCCGTAAAATAATAATCACGAGCTGGCACTTTTAGCCAGCTATATCAAAGTCTCGACGTAAGCCCGTTATTATATCCTTTACACAAACGTTTACTCCGGCGTAATTGCCACAATTACTCAACATCAAGTAACCCACATTATACCTAATAAATGTAAACTCGAAAGGAGATATTATGATAACAAGTCGACTCATTTTTCTAGCCAATATGTCTCAATAATTGTCAATTAAATCTGGCATCCATAATAATAGGTACGTTGTTTCTAGTATGTTTTTGGAGCGTGGAAAGTAGAAAGTTTCGTAATAAGTAGGTAGATTACATTCGAAAAGTAGGGTAGGTATTTATAAAGGTGAATTGCATTAAGTAAAGTAAATAAACTATATATTTTTGGTTTTAAGAGGAGTCTTAAGTTCGATTGTGACTGCATTAGGGCCAGGCTACACGGTACACACGAGCCCTGTCGTGTCGCGGGTTCTCTAGGAGGACATTATAATTGCCGGTCGGTGACCTCGTTCTGCTCCTCCCACTGTAAGAGCGTTAAATCAATTGATGTTATTATTACAAATGGAACGTGTCTTTCATCAACATCGTCGCTTGCTCACATTTGGGAAGTCAAACATTCTGGCAAGTTGAATGAATGAAGGCATAGGCATGAGCAGTGAAATTACTTTATTTATATTATATATGTATGTTATGACTAAAGAAGGCAGTTTTGAACTTGCATACGGAATCCATTTATCGTATGAGGTATCATAACGTATGTCATGTAAACGCAAACTCAAATGTTCAAAACAGTGCCTTTAAAGTAGTTTTATAAACACATAAAAAGTAAGTTCACCCGTCTAATTTCATGTTACTATAAAACAGTACAAACTCACATAAAAAATCCATTATCAGCCTCAATAAAATTGACGTAAGAGGTTTCATATGAAAAACGCTCGCCCGAGCCGCCATCTATCGTAACAATTTAGGACTGCTCATTTCTTTGCCAACGAACACGAACCTGCTTTACCAGTTTTTAGGGATTCGGGCGCACCGGTGGAACCATTTAAACATGTTTTGTTTTAATTATTTTAACTAAGGTATTTCTTTATTTATAATACCTTATATTACAAGGTAGAAGTGGGTAAAGATGAATACAATAAGGGTAGGCCGTAGGATGTATTGTATACCCGTACATTTCACAATAAAAGTATAAGAAATAGAGGCTTGTTTGATTTAATCCGGGTGAATTCATTCCGATTGCAAGATCGGACTTCGTCCTTTGTTGTCAACTGGAAATTACCGGGCCTCAAGTACACGTTACGTGTTCTATTTTGTAGAGTTCTTAATTCATCTAGGATCTTAATATTTTGGTACATAATATTGTATATTACGTATACCTACACTACATAAAAGGCAATTGTTATGAAACTATGTTATGTAGGCCATAAATTGTAAATTGCGAGAACTTTTCCGTCCGAGATATTGATAAAATATTGTATTAAACTAAAAACGCAAGCACCCTCAATTGACAACTTTTTTAGTCCTTTAAAAGCTTTCAATTTCAAAGCAAAACACTTTCGGTTTAGCCATTTTCGTTAAAATCGTAAAATCCTAAGATATTTCGTTAGCTTTTCATTTTTTATTTAGAACAAATAAAAAATACGAAATGTCCATTGCAAAAATCCCTATCTTCGTGTTTAATCTGTGTGAATAAGGTAATAGATCAAATGTACACTATTTACAGTTAAACTATTACAAGCAACCTACATAGGCTAACAGATTAATTAATACAATTTCATGGTAATAAACTTTCATAACTTACCTACTTAACATATTTATTTATGGATATACGCAGGGAAATTATTACTTACCCGAAACTTGTCATGCTACGGAACCCTTTAGGTGCCTGAAACTCGAACAGCTTACAATTTTTGTTTTACGTTTTTTAAATAGGCCCAGTTAAACAAAGAACGAGATGAAAGTGGACAGTTGAAACTCGTAGAGAAAAACGAAGTAGAATGTTAAGTTTTGAAACGGTTAACTTCTTATATTAGGTACCTACCTATGTGGTTTGATTTGAAGTCTTATAAGAATTTTAATTAACCAGGTAGAGTCGTTTTATACTTATATATGTGCTTATTTTATTTAAATGGAATTATGTTTTGATTTTACTAAGGAGGTAGGTACTTATTATCTGAAGTGCGTGGTAGCAGAAATTTAACATTATGTATGTATTAACCTAGATACAAACGATTTCATTAACAACGTGGCATCTTATCTTGTATCAATATCTTTCGTGCCAGTTGCGTAGGTATAGATAAACTACTTAAGTAGGTACTTACTTATGTGTTCGTAGTAATCGTAGAAACCATTATTTTATCGTGCATTTTTAATTCGATAAAATTTGCTTTTGCTGTTTAGGTACTAGCTAGGATACTACGAAACATAAGGGTATAAGTAGGCTAGAGCAGTTTACTAAAAGTATGTCACGGTAAACAGAGCACAGTACAAACTTAACGTAAAAACTTAGTCAACTTCTTAATATACATACCTACTACAAAAAATAAAAGTTTTACGCACCATTTAAATTTCAATTACTGCAGCATATTCCAACAGCAGCGGAGGGTTTCATAAATTCCATACATTAATTTATTTCGTTCCGGTCCCATGTAAGATCTTAATTAATGTATCGAGGAAGTAAAAAGAGCGATGTAATTACGAACGAGTTTAATTGATAGAGCACTGAAGTCATTACACAGTACGGCGTGAGTAATTGTTCACATTGAGCACATGCACTAATTGAGTGAGGTATTTGATCGCGGAGGGTTAAGGTTGGTGGTGGCGCGCGGCACGGTAACAGCACGTGCGGGAGGCGCGAGAAGACTGCGTGGCGGTCGCCGGTCGCCGCGGCGTGCCGCGCCGGCCGCCGCGGGGCCGCCCCGGCGCCCGAGCCCCGACCAGCACACACGCGGCCCGTCCCAGCCCTATAGGTACTCAACAATGTCTAAGATGTCTAACATAAGCTACCAGACGACCGGCTTCTATATCGCAACTGTCTCTACCCCTTTCTTTACAAAATAAATAAATATTCAAGAACCCAATTGACTTCGTAACGTAATAAGTGCGCCATTAAATGCGATGCAATTACAATAAATTACTGTAGTACCACTACCAACGTCGATGTCAAGTATCGCAATACCTAAGTATGTAACATTGTTTCGTATAGTCAGCTGCAATATTTTTAAAACTACAGATAAGGCTGACTGACGTTGTCAAACGGACGGAATGTTCATGCCTAACGCCATGAAAACAGACATAATTTCAAACCGACTTCAAAAACCGGTCAAGTGCGAGTCGGACTCGCGCAACGAGGGTTCCGTATTTAAGTCCGTTCTTCAAAAATATATAATGGTGTTATAAATTGGACATGTGTATCTGTGTATCAGTCTGTGGCATGTGAACCCAAGTAGCATTTCAAGCTGTATATAAGCTGTATTTAAGTTCATTTGTATACTAATAGCTGTATATTTTGGCTGTATAAAAGCTGTATAAGCGCTTATACAGCCCTTATAAGTAAAAAAGGGTCCAAATTATACAGCGTTTAGCGTTATTAGAGCTGTGAAGTAGCAGTAGAAGCAAGAAATAAGCTGTATAATAGCTGTATTAGAGCTGTTATTCGGTGTAAAAGGAAACTATAACACTACAGATAATCCTTTATAAGTATCTTTTAAGAATAACAGTTTTAAATAGGTGTTTGAAGAGAATTACAAAAGAATAAAAATAATTTAAGGAACATGTCTACAAATTGTAATATTATAAATGGACCGATTTCGATTTAGTTTTTTTTTGTTAGAAAGGTGACTTAATCAAGAATGTTCTTAGCTTGGTTTGATGAATATCTGAACTTTGAAAGCGATTTTGTCGGGAGTTTTTAATACTTGAAATCTTGTAGTGACTAAGTCCGTCCTGTGACGTACATACGTGCTCGGAGCCCGTTGATGTCTTTGTCGGATGTGACGACGCTTGAATCAAAATATTACTAGGTATGGATGGACATTAAGCTTTAAGGGCCATATTATTTATTTACTTTTTAGAGTTTTTTTTTTGTGCCGGGGGTTTTATAAATTTTAAATTTAATTTTTATATATGTACTTTAATTCGTATGCGATAAGGTCCATTTTGAGTTGTCTAAATTTAACACAAATTTTCATAGTTTTTTGTCAATTTCTGGAAAACTATAAACAATGAACACTTCGTTTTATTTTTCCCATAAAATATTAGCAATTACGAGTATCTATTAGTTAGTAATTTTTCAGATTTTTCGGTTCATAAACTTCGGAGATAAGTGGGGGAACGGTAATTTTTTGAACATTTTTGGTTATAAATTGAAAAGTACGCCACGAAAAAATATAAAAAAAATAGTTTTGAAATGTGCAGATTGAGTCCTTTCATATGAAACCCCAATTGATATAATCAAATCACTTTCATTTTTCAACCCCCCCATTCTAGACTCCTTTTTAGTTATTTATAAAATTAATTTCATATTGTTTTTACTTAAGACAGATGCGGGCAAGTAAGTTATACAATTATGCCAAGATTCAAGTTGATAGCTGGTGTAGTTACTAAGAAAAACTGCTGTGACATACAGACAGACAGACAGACAACGAAGTCTCACCATAAGGGTTCCTTATTTACCATTTTGGTACGGAACCCTAAAAAGGAGGAGGTTCTCAATTCGACTGTATGTTGCTTTATTTTTGTATGTTTGTTACGCGATCAATTGTAGACCGATTTTCAAAATTCTTTTTTGGTTTCCCGAGGTAGTCGCAGTGTCATGAAATCAGAATCTGATGATGGGATCCATGAGTAATCGAGGAAACTCCTCAAAAGTTATAGGCACACATACGGCGATTTTGGTATTTCCTATATGACCTTAAGAATTTGCATTCCAAAAGCACCTCTTGGTGAAGAGAAACTGATGATGAAGAACACCACCACCACTGGAACTCCTTAGTCGTAAGTGATTGACGCCAGCGAGATATGAAGCTACTTTTATACTCATTATTAATGCATGTGGTGAAGTGCAACTGATGGTGAAGGATCGAGAGAACGCAATGATTAACGACCCTGCATCTTCGACAGCGACATTTTGTTAAGGGTGCTGATGACAAATTGGTATTTTGCTATTGTTTCGTAATGTGATGTATATGTGCTTTAGATTAACATATAATAATATGAGGTGCATCGCTAAAAAGCGAAAAAAAAAGTTTTAACTAAAAAATAAAACCGTCTTCAAAAACCCACTGAAAAGGGTTAAATAAAGACCAGCCTCCTAGGAGTCCTAGGAATTGCCTATTTATTGCCTAATAGGTACATGAAATATATCGGAGTCGTTGGCAACAATCATGTGTCATTGCTATTGTGTATACCTAACTTGATAACTGTTATGGCAAACATGAAGTTAGTAAGTTTTTTCTCGAAATAAGCACATATCGTTTTATTGCTATGTTTGATAGAATCCAAAATTCAAATTCAGTAAATTGGCCGCATGTGGTCTATTTACACGTCGGTAAAATGGTGTGAATCTACTAGCGCTTCGGGCAAGACCATCATTGCAGAGAAGAAGCGCCGCAGGAAGATAGTGTATAAAAGAACGACTCTTGCATCTCCTGGAACTCCATCCCTGTCTTGGATGGGCACGGAGGAGTGGGTGCCCAAAATTAATAAAAAATCAAGATTGCCTTTTTTTCAAGCCAAATCCAACGAGCCTAAACACGGCGGGGCTTTATTGTTTCGTGGCGGAGTTCCTATGGCCACCTTCCGACTGCATCATCAGACTAGCTCCATGTTACCATATTATTGCATTGCTTAGACCATTTATACCAGGACGGGCCTTACCCGGACTTTCCCCTCTGCCGAGGTATAAGATCAAATGATCTTGCACATTTATAAAAACTACCCATTTAGGGTAGTCGATTATTTTGCATTATCAAAATCGTCTTCGTAGTGTAAGAAGCTCCAAGAAAATTACCTTGTTATGCTATGCATACAGCAAAAATCAAAACGCATCAAATTCGAAGAAAGATGGCGTGCGTAACATTATACATTTTATTATTTTTCACCATGAATTTTGATCAATTTCAAGTGTTTTTGTGTATTGTTTCTTGCACACCAATATATCGATTCCCTGATCGATTTATAAACGGTTTGCGTAAAATCGCTCGGTAACTCGTATGCAAGCTGTGGACGAAGTCCCGCGAAAAAGGAAAGAAAGCCTTTGTTTCATCTCTTTTTAACTCATTATTAAAGCCACAAATAAGAAAATGTCAAACATATGTTTTCGGTTACTATTTTTTGTAATTCGTGTACGCACGTGTTGATTACATATTTTGTTTGTTTGCGGGAGTGATTTCAAGTTAGTGTATATGTTTTTTAGTGATGTAAGTGCGTAGGAATAATAGCAATGTTTGCAAATGAGTGTTACCTCGCCTCCCCTAAAAAACGTCAGACTTTTGTGGTTAGGAAATTGCGCGTAAGGTATCTCCTGGTGTATGTACTCAATGTTGCAATGAACATATGTATGCAAAAGTTTAGATATATCGAACACCGGAAAGCGGGTCAAATTTAAATTGTAATCAGTTTTGAAGCATGAATGATTAGCTACAGACGCCGGGACAGGTGAAACTAAATCAAAGGTTGTAAAATAACTAAACTTATAAACTTGTGCCGGCTGCTTGACGACATTATCTTTTAGGAGCCACACCACATCACTTGGGACATATCTGATGCTGTGTGCTGGTGATAGATATGGCACGAGTAACAATTTAGAAAAGTAATCCTAATTGGTAATTAAAATATTGTCCTTAATTATTTTCATAAACCTACCTAATACCTATAAGTACCTTGGCCGGACACTTAACCTTATCGTAAAGGAGTAAGTAGATGGTGCTTACCGTGTAATATCAATTAGGGATTTTAGTGTAGACTTGATGCTAAACTCAGATTTCCACCATCCATTGTCGTGGCTTTCCTAAAATCTCGAGTTATAAGAGCTACGAGTATATCATATTTAACCTTATTCAAAATCATAATCAAAATCAAAATATTTAATCAGTAAATCATAAATAGGTACTGTCTGGGCAAGTGCGATTCGTACTAGCGCTTTTAGGGTTCTATTACCATATATATTATGGATATACGTATGAAAGCTTATTAAATGGTTAATATTGAATACCAAACAATTACGTGACCTCAGCCCTTTAAAGTTAGAACGAACGCGCGGACGGCCGGACGAAAGGGCAGCGTAAACTTAAGTTATACTTATTGCTTCGTTGGCATTGGCACCCTTTGAGTAAGGGACCCTAAACATTTTTAAATTTACTTACCTACGTTATAACTAGTAAGATAGGAAACGAAAGACACGTGGTTCATTAATTTTATAATGTATAACTAATTGCCTATTTATACATAAACATTGACACCGCCCGCGCCGGCGCGGTTCATTTGCTCGTATAGGTACATACTCTACATAGTTATAGATTATGACATAAAACGTCGGTCAAGTGCGAGTTGGACTCACGCACCGAGGGTTCCTCACAATCTTATAGGTATGTAAATAATTCGTAAATCACGGGAATCGAGTCTGGAAGATTTTTCCCTCTTTTTCCGAGTTTTCCCTTAGAGCTGTGAAAAATCAAACTTCTAAGTCAACGCAATCAAATGAAAGGCCGTTTATGCCGCATATTCAAGGGAATCTCAAGGGAATCAAAACTATAGGGTACTTCCCGTTGACTTAGAATCATGAAATTTGGCAAGAAGCCATGTCTTATAGCTTATTATGTGAAGTAACTACAAATTAGCGGTTTTCGGAATTTTTTCTTTACTTGTGCTCATGCCAAATTTCATGATTCTATAAGGGCCTGCGCAAACCGGCGGAGCGCAGAGCAGATCACTTTAAATTTATCAATGTATATTTTTCCCTATTTTAATTACAATAAGGTATAAATTTAGAGCCGCAGCCGCAGAGTAGAAATCCCCCGTGATGCTCCGAGGTCGGTCTCAGAGCATTCAAATTCATACCTTATTGTAATGGAAATAGGGAAGAATTATTATTATTATTATTGTTATTATTATAACATTTATTAATTGAAATATAGTTTTACATTGCAATTAGAGAAGTTTTATGTACACTGTTTAGTTTTCAATTTGCCCTTTGGCAAAGGTCTTCTCCAGTGATCTCCAGAAATCCCGGTCTTGGGCTGATCTCGGCCAGGTCACACCTGCTATCTTCCTTATTTCATCGTCCCATCTTTGTTTTGGTCTACCTCGTTTTCTTGCTCTCGGGTACCACTCTAGTAAATCTTTGAGCCATTTACCTTTTCTGTCTCTAGCCATATGTCCGGCCACTTCCATTTCAGCTTTTTTATAGTTGTACAGACATCTTTGACATTCGTTTTTCCTCTAATGTATGATAGTTTATGTTTGTCTTGTTTTTTGATATCTAATAGGCTAAGTTCCATATTGTGTTGGCACACTTTGAGTCTATTTGTAAGTTTTTGAGTGAGGGCCCAAGACTGGCATCCGTATGTTATGGTTGGTAAGACACATATGTTAAAGATCTTGCTTTTATGTTGCATTGCAATCTCCTTATTTTTGCCAATTTCTTTTAAAGACCAAAAGCTCTTCCAGCTGCTGTCTATTCTCTTTTCTATTTCTTTTGCGGTGAGATCTTGTACTGAGATTATTTGTCCAAGGTATGTGTATTCTTCAACATGATGTATTTCTAAGTTGTTAATTTTGATTGGCTCTTTGATTCCATTAGTCATTAGGGAAGAATATACATTGATAAATTTAAAGTGATCTGCTCTGCGCTCCGCCGGTTTGCACAGGCCCTAAGTCAACGGGAAGTACCCTATAGGTTTTGATTCCCTTGAATATGCGACATATAGGTACGAGCCGTATCTTTTGATTGAGTTGACTTACAAGAAAACTACTTAATTAATTCGAGTTGGTGAGGCACCCTCGGTGCGTGAGTCCGACTGGCACTTGATCGGCTTTTTTGTACAACATTTTTTTTCGCATTTTAATGTTTGTGATATATATGTGATTCTAGTTCTAAATATATGTTCTCGTTAATCACAATCACAGTTAACATTCACTACATTAAATAACAATAGCCTGGCCTAACACTAACTGGAGGACTGGTGGAGGAACTTTTCCGAATAAATAGCCCGTGTATTACCCGACTACGGCGAAGCAAAAAAAGGAGGGTTATGATTTTAGCAGTGAAGTTTGTTAGTTACTATGTTATTTGGAAACAACTAGTTCTCGCTGGATTCCTGTACCTATATTACCACTTTATTCGTCACTTACCGTGTACATGTACATTTTATATGCTCTCTCCTGATCGCGGAGCGCCTGGATCGGCTCCATCTTAGAACATCCACTTCATAGAATTTATAATCTGTGTTCGAAATAAAACGGTCCATTTGACAGATTCATTAAATTTGACCCGTGGAACGATAAATGAACGCCGACTGCAGATTGATTAGGTGAACGTTGAAAACATGCCTTATCCTTGAGTGCACAGCTGACTGCGGACACATCGTCTAAATATGAGAGTAGAATGACTGGGTACGCGTAGCCGACGGATATTTTAAGAGGTACCTATTTTAAAGAGTAAGTTTGATTTAACTTTGACGTCCTTCTCTACTTATATTTGAAAGCGTAACGAATGTTAATCGTTTAGGTAAAAGAATGGTTAACGTTGCTTTCCCAAAGTGGGTACAAGGGGACCTAATATAATATATATGAGCGGGAGATTTGTATTATTTTAACAAAAATTACATTGATATATGTCATCATTTTTTCCAATTCAGTTACTAAAATATTAAGTTATCCATCGTTCAGCAAAGTAGCTCAAAAAGTTTTAAACGGAAAGCGCTGCACGCAAGCTAAGGCACGTTTTAAACTTAATCGCCGGATCGTAATTACGTGGATTTTATCAATGGAGTGTGCGTAAAAAAACTGGAGTTTCGTCTTTTAGGCGAGCGGAGGCCACGTGGGCGGCACGCGGGTCCGACGCGATCGCGGCGGGATACTTGCGAATCCGCGAGGGAGCGCCCGCCGGAAACCGAGGTGTACCGGGGCTCCTCGAGGACAGAGAAGTGGCGGCCCGCGGCGCGCCTGCCCGCCGCGCCCTCCGCGCCGCGGGCCTCCGCACCCCCGCGCGCGCCCGCACATGCACTGACTCCGCGGCCTTCGTCTCCACACCACCACTCACCCCGCTTGCCATGTTTGCCTTAATCGCGAATTAAGGGTCCCACCAATGTTTTCTATTAAACTTTGGAATTTCATGTTTGACGTCTGTCTTTCAAGCATACGTTTGGTTCTCGGTTTTCGGACTAGAAGATTTAGGAATCTTCAATACATTTAGACTTAGATCTTTAATTGGATTGATGACCCTTCTTTTTCGTTTTGGTTTTGGCCATAAGCAACTCACTCACTTCGCGATGTGTAAGTAGCTGTACTTATTTCATGGGTTCTCAAATACTCCTCGAAGTTACAACCTCAGATAATCGCTGTGAGAATGTTAATTTCCCGAACGGCGCTCGATACCTGGAAGGGAGGCGTCATTGAGCTATTCAGTGCCGGTTTTATGGCGTACTTTAGGGCAATTAAAAGAGTAAGAGCTTTACTTTATTATAATGTCTGTAATGGTGTAGAATAAGAAATTGGTTGCAAAACAGTAATTAATTGCGCGTAAAATAGGGCCGTAATGTCAAGAGGTGTTTAGTAGCGGCCGGACGGTGGCACAAGACATTTGCTAATTAGGGTGGTTAGAGATCTCCCCTGTTTGTTAAGCATAATATATTCAATTTATTACCCCTATTTTAAAAGTCTCCTGTCGAATCCTTTTAAATTTCTACAACTTATTGTTTGTGGGGTTAGAAGTAAAAAATGACGAGTGGGGGCAGTACATAATTGTCCTGTGTTTACGTTAGATACCTATGTGGGAGCCGCCGACTAGAGCAGCGCAAGGAATGCGATTCGTTTGTAAGCAAGGATGTAAGGCCGTACTCATATAAGTCAATGTGCCATGTCGTCAAGAGCCTTACTGCGCGTATAGAACGGGCTGAGGCAAAAAGGTCCAAGTGTGACAGCTTAGTTATCTACAGTGGGCTGGTGTCGACCGGTGCGGTGGCTCGGATGGAGCCGAGTGGGCCGGTCTATTTGTGGTGACAAGAGAAGCGTGGGCGCCGCGTGTACTGGGCTGGAGTGGCAATGACCTTGACACTAAGCGAGTGGCCTTGGGTAGCACGTGGCGGCTGACACCCGCTGTCTGTTGTCGGAACGCCGCCGCCGCCGCCGCCTTTCCCAAGGGAGCCTATTGTGGATACGCCGCCAGATTAACCGACATTGATATTGCGAACACTAAAATATTTAGCGAATGTTCTTTGTGTAGAGTTTCAAATGGACGTCAATATTTATGTCAAATTTTTGTTTTAACTTAACCTCAGAATTTCACAGATTTAAACAGCTTCTAATCTTACAAGGTTGATGTTGAATAGAATGTACCAACTAATTAATAGCAATAGAAAGAGGTACAAATGGTAACCTTGTAATCAAATCAGGAAAAGTTTGTACGTACAATAGGTCGGAAAAGTCCAATTTGCACTACACAAATAAAAATTACAATTACAATTACTATAAAATATATAAAATATAAATAAATAAATATGTAAACTGGTGTTATTTTATAGAGCAGCTTTGAATCGTGCTATTTTGCACGGAATCGTTGTGTTTTATTATAATGTAAAAATAAATAATGTAAGAAATAGTGGGTATGTCCATTGTGGTGTTATTGTGTGAATGGGTGCGATTCAGCGCGTCGGCGACGTGCGGCAGCCGGCAGCGTGTCGAGTGCGGTCGCCGCGGGGCGGCCCGCCCGCGCCCGGCGCCCGGCGCCCGGCCGATACGTTTATGAGCCGACACTAACTTTAACGGTGACCCCGCCCGCGCTCGTGCACAGCCTGCTTTACATCCCGCCTCAATGAAATACGTCACAACATTACACCTAACCTCAAGACGAGGGATAACGTCGCCGAGACGCGTGTCCTAGCAACCGACACTATCATTCACGGTATTCGGCCGTCTATACGACGAACAGACGTTAGGCTGTTATTGTTTATTGATACTAGAAGCATAACGTTCTAAGGATCACGGCGTCAAGTATGAAGTTTCATGTTTGGTGACAAAATGGCGAGCATCAGCGGAAGTTGGGGCTCTTAACCGCATCGCGGCATCGCTAAACGCTGTGACCTTAAAGTCTCACATTGTGGCACTATAAATAGTTTACTAGTTTACACCTGATGTCAGTGTGATAGTAAATCGAGTAGGCGAGAACGAGAACAAAGGTAAACAAAGTATCAACTGTCAGCGGCGGCCGGCGCGGCGGTATGAATGGGCCGTGTATCATTATCGCCACTTTGTTAGCGACGCGACGATTCGGACTGCAATTTGCCCCAAGACGCGTGGACGCGTGCCGGCGATGTTTATCTCCAGCCTCGGCGAGCGTGAGCGTGACCTGGCGTGTGATTTATCTTTATTCGTAAAATGATGGAATGATTGTTTGTGCTGCTCTCAGGTAGTACGGTAGCACGTAAAATTATTTGACTTGGATCGGAGTTGTAGAAAGGAATATTTTTTTTTAAATTGCGAGCTGAATTATTATTTTTATGGGTAAGACTAACAGACATTTATTAAGTTTGGTTCCATCTATCCAGCACATGGATAGAGATAATAATCGAAATCGCAGTTATACCTACTTTCAGATTCAAGATTCGCATGGTAGAGTCGGTTGTACAGGAAAGTGGGGTAATTGCGAATATTTATCGGAGAACCTAAATAGAACAAAATAAGACGAAGTTACAATGTTTCGTACTTATCAAATTCTTAATTATATCTTCTTCATACAGCGTGCATATTCCATACGAACATTATTTTAAGGGCGGTTAGAGGCCCTAATTAACGTCCCTGGATTATTTCTTTTAAACTAATTTTTCTTTCAAAATAATTTAAAACTTTATGTATCACTATTAGGTTAAGGACGCATTGCACTGTGCCGAACTTTGACCGAGTAATGTCGACATGGTGTGTTAATAGCCTTATCATCAAACGTTTGATTGTTTTTTATCTCAGGCTAATGGCGTCCTATCACACCAGCCGGTCAATAACAAAACGGTCTACCAAGGTTTGTTAAGATTGGTTCTGCTGATTTAAGTACCTAAATACTTTTTGAGCAAGGGCAGACTTCTGGTGTTGCAGGCGTCCATAGGCTACGGTAACCGCTTACCATCAGGCGGGCCGTACACTTGTTTGCCACCATAGTGGTATATAAAAAACTTCTGTTAGCCCTACCTAACCTAACCATAGAATAGTATGGTCCTAACCTCGTCCTAACGGATTGAAGTGTCAAAATAACGTCAAATGATTTTGATACACAGTGAGTGCTAAATAAGTTTAACAAAACTATAGCAGTTAAATTAAATACCAATTTCACCATACGCTGATAAATGTTACTCGACTGTTAGTTCATACATTTTGACACCAGTTACCACTCTAATCGTCTGTTAAGTGGTTGGTGAAATCCGACATAAATAAGACACTGCCATAATATGGAGTGAATAGTGTAGTGATTTTTTTTAAATAATAACAATCACAACAAACAAAACGTGAATTCTGAGTGTTATTGTAAGGTAAATTGCAAGTAAGTATTTATTTCAATTTAATTTTAGGGTTATCACCACAACCGCGACTATCGACAATCGAATGATTCATGTCATCCTAACTCATCTTACATCGATCGATAAATTATCATTGAACGTCGACCGATGACGAATTGATTTGGTGTTGTAGAAACTGTCCATTTATAATTACTTATTATGATTCTACCATTGGTCACTGGCTCGCTGGCTGATCGACGATCAATTGATGTGATAAATCTCTTTAGACAGCCTGTGCGGCATCAATTCATACTGAATGTGTGGCACTAGTAAGGCTTCATGCACCACGGTGCGGCGCCATGGTGATGGGTGTGTGCCCTTATAGGCTCAAATTCCGATTTACTAATTCCCTTACTAATAAACGTTGAGTAACCGCTGAGTAGTTATACCATGATTTGTCCTTATCTGTCATTGTCACATTTGAATTCGACAGATAAGGACAAAGCATGGTATAACTACTCAGCGGTTACTCAACGTTTATTAGTAAGGGCATTAGTATATAAAGAATCTCACAACCCTTTTACCACACCTAAACTGATGCGTTCAAAATAACCCTCTATCCTCTACTTCCCACTAGTTTTAATAGTAGTTCTAAGGTTATTCTAATGGGTGAGTAGTGAGCCTGCCTAAGAAGCTTCCGTTCCAGCTTAGGGTTCGTTCCCCGTAGGAAATCCTATAGCCACCTTTTGGTTAGGGTTTTATAGCTGGAACTAGGTATTAAGTTGTCTAGGTATTAAGGTGATTAAGTTGAATTAAACAAATACTAATCATATTTGGACAACAATAGCCAAGTACACGGACCTTCCGCCCATTCCTATAAGAAAAACCTAACAAACGCAGTGTTTTGCTGTTAAATTAATTATCATTGGCTGTTGGACTGAGGAGCTCAAGGAGCGTTTTCTGTGGCTTAAAAATATGTTTGGAGAAAGCAGGTAGGTGCAGGTAGGTACAGGTCACCACCTGTGAAACCCTCGTCTCGAAATGCCACCAGTTTCTTGAGATTGTTGCTGTGTTGTTACTTAAGTTTAACAATTATTTGGGGTAGTTTTATTGATTTAATCAGTTACTCTGGTTATTCTAGGAATCTCCTATTTTCAGGGTTCCGTACCAAAATGGTAAAAAGGGAACCCTTATAGTGAGACTTTGGTGTCTGTCTGTGTGTCACAGCAGTTTTTCTCAGCAACTACTGAAGCTATCAAATTGAAACTTGGCATAGTTGTATAACTTGCCCGCATCTATTGATTAATTAAAAATTATGAATAAGTTGTATAGTAGGTAATTTAAAAATGAAAGTAAAGCGATTATAGCGAATCATGTGAAGGGCTTGATTTACACATTTTAAAACAATTTTTTTTACAAAAATTGTTTTACAAAAAATGACCGCCCTCCTCCCCTTTTATCTCTAAAGTTTACGAGCCAAAATATGTGAAATAATTCAGACTTATAGACATTTACCTATGTTTTATAGAAAAATTAACCGAAGTGAAAATCAGCAGTTTTTGAGATACTTATTATCAAAATGCTTTGAAAATTACTGTTAAAATTTTGGAAAGCTAAAATGGACCTTAACATGTAGTTAATAAAACTTATTTTTACTAGGATAAACTTAAATACGGAACCCTCGGTGCGCAAGTCCGACTTGCACTTGACCGGTTTTTTTAATTTGAGCTCTCAAGGAAACTTGGAAGGAGCATAGCTCTATCCATTGCCCGTTAGGTGACTTTGGGTTCCCTTGTCAAGCCCATAGTGGGCGACCAGTCTCGTAGGGTAGCCATTACTGGGAATACAGACTTGTATTATACATATTTAGGACAAAAAGATGTCGCGTAAATTCTAAAAGTAACCAAATAAGACTTAAATAATACATAAGTAAATAATGATTACCTCGGATTTCCATTAGCTATATTTCCTAGAGTTACGAGTATAGTCGCGGATTAAAAAGGTTCGTCACGTTAGCACTTTACCAGCATTGCAATAGAGTTGAAAAGTGACGACCTTTTTTTTCCGCCTATACGTCAAATCCTAAACTCCAATTAATACCAGAAAAAATATGTGAAAACTTCTGCAGTTAATGAAGCCCTAAAATCAGCATGACTCGTAAGCAAGGGCAATGCTTCGCTGCAACTTACCTCTTATTTCTCAATTTAATAATTACGAAAACCGCTAAAAAATCGTTTGATTCGTCTGTTCTGGAGGTAGGGGTACAAAAACGTAGAAAATACCTACATGAAGAAAGCCAGACAGACTTACAGAGGAAGAAAACAATTTTAATCTTCTTTTCCTTCGGTAGCTTAACATATCTTGTTTAACTTGAGAGATCCTCACGCAGCAAGCAACCACCGGCATGATTTAATTAAAAGTTATTTGATTCATATGAATAGGTACTCGAGCTGTGTAGCTTAATGGCAGAATAATTTTAAGGCAATAAACCTATTTAATATATTTCAGTTTCATTTCAGTTTCGCGAAACTTTTCGTTTGCTCGCGTGATATACGGGATTCGCGTAGCGGAAAAATATTTCATGACTTTAGCTACGTTCATTATGAAACTTGTTTCGAAAACTAAGTCCCTTCAAAACATTGTCCCTTTTGGGTAATATGTCTTTGAATTCGTTGAAAGTTCATGAGCTTTTATTTTATTTCACACATGCCTAGTCTAAAAATAAAGTAGGTTTAGGGCTGATTTTAAATGATTTAAACAATAAGAAAGTAAAATCTCTTTTGAATAGAAAATAATTTATATAGCACAGGCATGGGGAAAACATGAGCACTTTATTTAAATATACGTAATAGATTGAAAGAGATCTGGGAGTAAACTTTCTGGGATTAGAGTCACCAATATCTCATCTTTGGCAGTAAACAACAGCTGGCTAGTCTCAACCCCACGGTCGACGTTACACTGATGGGTGAACCCATAGAGCGCGTGTACGAAGCACGCAACCTAGGCCTTATAATGGACTGCGAATTACGTTACGAGAAACACATTGCGAACTCAGTCAGAAACTGCTTTTACAAACTCAAAGTGTTATACAAGATGAGGCCATTTATAAACGAAAAATTGCGCACTCAATTGGTAGAGTCCCTTATTTTATCTAAATTAAATTACATGGATGCGGTGTTTGGTCCTCGTCTCTTAGCAAAAACAAAACGACTCATCCAACGTGTTCAAAATGCCTGTGCTCGCTTCTGTTTCAGCATTCCGTTAAGAGCCCATGTCACTCCCTTTTTAAATAAACACACCATTCTTAAAATGCAACACCGCCGCAAGCTTCATTTGGCATGTTTACTTTTCGGAATCCTAAAACATAAAGCCCCTATGTATCTTTTTAAGAAGTTGTCATGGGTGTCGAGTCAAAGGTTACGCGGAACCCGGCAGTGCGGTCTGCAGCTACTAACACCCCGACATGCTTCAGCTGCCTTCAAAGGAAGTTTTCGATATGCAGCAACAAAATGTTGGAATAATATACCACCGCCAATAAGGAACCTGCACAGCAGTTCACAGCACTCAAGGTTTTAGAATTAAGTTAAAAATACATATATATGAGCATCAACAAAAACAAGAAAATTTAAGCCACGACACAAGCTGTATATAATTTGTTCTGTACATATGTCCTTTTTTATTAATTAATCCTCATAATTGTCTTTTATTACTTGCTATCATAGGTACCTACATTAAATTTGTCATATTATTTTTATTTTTCTCATCTCTTGCTACAATACGTTGCCTTAACACTTGTTATGTAAACTGCCCAAAGTGTAACCTGCTCCTGCCTAAACACTTATATGTAACCTGCCCAAAATGTAACCTGCTCTAGCTTCACTCGATGGTCCCAGTGGAAGACCAGCGCTGGCTTCTATGCCAGCATTATGCTGAACTGGAACCATTTCGTGACATAAGACCTTACTACTTTTTGTTTCATGTCTTCTTTTTTGTATTTTTATATGTCACGATTAAATAAATGGTTTTCTTCTTCTTCTTCTTCAATCTAAAATCGTTTCTTGCTACTCACGAAGCTAGTAAAGTTACTTGCTCTCTATCTGCGTTCAATAAGTAGAAGTATTGCGTAAATATTACAAGAATTATTCCAAACGAAACAGTCTATAACGCAATATCCGCACGCTCATTCAAACATCGCTGTTATGGCAAAGGCAATTCGTTTTAAAATTGTTCTCGCACCGACTTTCTCCAGGCTGATGTCAGGAAATTGTGATCTTTGCAATGCAATTGAGTTTTATTATTCAATTTAATATTATGCCCTACTACGCCGAGCGCTTTAAATTTAATTATTTGGGGACATAATAGAGATGGCGTAGAGTAGATAGGAAGGCGAAGTGGTGTGGTGTGGATAAAGAATTTTGTTTAGGCAATACGTGAATTCTATACCGACGCTGGCGCAGGGATGGTGAATATTTAACACGTACTCGGGCGCAAAATGAAGTGAGCAATTTGAAATGTCATTAGTGCCCAAATGT
The DNA here is from genome assembly GCA_963241965.1 of Tortrix viridana. Lineage (NCBI taxonomy): Eukaryota > Metazoa > Arthropoda > Insecta > Lepidoptera > Tortricidae > Tortrix > Tortrix viridana. The sequence continues at coordinate 8,799,574 of OY725174.1, forward strand.
ACACACGTTACTTGATAGATTTTCCTTATGAATACAAAGTGCTGATACGAGTAGGTACTTACACGGCCTTCTAAATGCGATACGGATAATATAATAAAATAAAATTGCGATGCGAATTCGTGAGAAAATTTAAATAAATAACTTTTCTGTTTGCACATAAAAAGAAATATATTGCGGCACAATGAATGTTGGGGGGTGGAATGGGTAGTGGGGACATCGCGGGCGGCGAGACGCCGGGGGAGGGGGACGGGGGCGCCGGGGGCGGGGGTGACCCACTTTAACGGGACAAGTAATATTACTTTTTACTTTTAGGTAACTATTTCATATTTTATCGCGATTATATTACTGACTACATATAGGATATAGCTATTATATTTTTTGTTAAATTGTTTTTGGAAATATAAATCTAGCAGGAGACGTATGTGTTCACATACGTTGATTGGATGATTGTGTAATTTTAGAGAAAACATTGTTAAAATGTTAAACTAATATTAGACTACCACTTGTGTACGCACGCATATTATACTTCTATCCCTCTCATTTGGGCTTACTTCTTTTTCACGAAGAATCACATAAACTTGAACCTGGTGAGAATCCCTCTCGATGCCAAACTTGTAGGGCACCTCCTGTCACCGGCCAAGTAACTGAGATTCCCTTTTTTGCTTAAACCCGTTTTCTTGGTGTACTGCTCATTTGCGTATGGAAAATTCACTAACGCTACAGTTTAACAACGCGAACGAAAGTCGCGTAATGGATTTTGGCTCCAAATAGGACATAAAGGTACTATGTCAAGTTTACTTTTAAAATTTGATAATATCTACACACGCGAAATTTTTATTTTTAGGGTTCCGTACCTCAAAAGGAACCCTTATAGGATCACTTCGTTGTTCGTCTGTCTGTCTGTCTGTCAAGACCCTTTTTCTCAGGAACGCGTGGAGGTATCAAGTTGAAATTCATATCAAATACTCAGGTCTGCACTCTCTTGAAGCTGTAAAAAAATCAAAGTATGCACTATCGTACTTAGTGAGTGTCAGCTTATACTGGACTTAATTTTTTATGGGATGTACATAACTACAAATGAACGGTTTTCTGATTTTTTCCTTTACTTGTGCTATAAGACATTGCTTCTTGCCAAATTTTATGATTCTATGTCAACGGGAAGTACCCTTAGGTTTTCATTCCCTTGAGATTCCCTTGAATATGCGGCACAAACGACCGTATCTTTTGCTTGCGTTGACTTAGAGAAGTTTGATTATTTCACAGCTCCTAGCGAAAACTCGGAAAAAGAGGGAAAAATCTTTGAGACTCGGTTCCCGTGATTTACGAACTACTATTTACATACCTACAAGTGTATGCGGGACCCTCGGTGCGCGAGTTCGACTCGCACTTGTCCGGCTTTTTTTTTATAAACCTTCACTCTTTTATTTTTGATTTAATGAAGTATATTAAGTTCTCTACTTTCTTCAACTACGTAATAACCTTGTCAGTAAGTGACGAACATCCCTTAATATTATATATTATTATTAGTTAAAGCGTATTTAACAGTAAAAAGCGTCTGTGCGTCGCAGATTACACATCAATTACGAAGAGTTAATGAGTTTTCGTAATTAAATTTTCCGTTCCGAGTATTAAGTTAGTAAATTTCAGAATCTACAATTTAACATTTACTTTCTTCCGAGTACTGAGTTTGAAATTTTGTTGCTTGAAATTGTTTCTTGTTTTTACTTGAGATGCAAATAATGTTAGTCATAACATAAATAAACGTTATGGTTATGGATGGCTGTTTGACTGCCTATCGTATGTGTTTTATTGCAAGATGTGGAAAACCTTTCGGCATTTTATGGGTAAGTTTTGGGCCCAGTTCAATGTTTATCAAACCGAAATACTGACGAATCTATTTAATAAGCTATACGGGTGGTGTCATACCAATTATACCTTGATAAAGTAATTGGTAAACTCAATACTGTACATTTTACGACGCAGTGAATGGCGGGGGAACTACGACTCCATAAGCTCTAATGGATTTATCATTTAAATGTCAACAACAACTTCATGTACTCGCAAGTGTAAAAACATTTCTTACACGTTTTGTTTTACACTTGTGTTCTTATGCTCGGTCCTGTAGGAATGCTGCCTTGCTGAAAAAAATACCAATACGTCTATGGGAAACAAGTACCTAGCCGTTATTCGATAAATAGAATCCAAACATTGACTCAGAATAACCGGAAAATTCCCCTTAAACTGATATTGTTGCAGTTGCCTACTACAAACCCGAGGTTCCCCTATAAAACTGGTACTTCCGGTCGGAACATCCGGGCAAAATTCGTACTGTGTTTTTTTAATGTTTTGCTTTGATATAAACGCCTTACTATATTATTATTATTATAATAAAATACCTATGCTTTTTTATGATTTTTTCCGAATATGCTATTACGTGATAATGATAACCAATCCTGGAGCAGATTCATGATCTGTCCGTGCAGCGCGCTCCATTTGGAAGGAGCCAATCAATATGCACGCTTTGTGGTCTAGCGCTGTTGTGCCATGATATTTGTTACTGCTTCGCTTAAAACTGCTTGAGCAATTTGAGGAATGGAACGAAGACGAGTGCTCGTTTATAAGCGTGATTTAACAACTCCGGCATATTGATTTTTACGTCGCCGTGGGCCCGCCCCCTCCCCGCGGGAAGAGTTGCACGGGGGTAATGCTAAAATGCTTGTTCCCCTATTTGAGAGTACATGCTGCGGGGACGTTCAACTGCGCCATCCACAAAATATTCATTTTCTTATTCCAACACATTTATTACCACTTTTTTCCACTTTACTTATCGTGAATAGTTTACGTAAGATTTACGACCGGATGCGTCTTCATTCAAACGTGAATGTGACACACTTTCTACCGTAGTTACATTCTTATCTCTCACTTATTGTGTTTTACAGCTAGTTTAGTGGCAATTTGTCATGTTTTATTTCAATTACCTACTTTTCGTGTTTTGAAACAAAATTTTTGTCTTTATGGATTTTGCTTGAGATTTATTTTATTTTTGTCTGTTATATATTCATGTTATCAGTTACATTGTTATACACTCGTATTCGTTTTTTTTGATACTTAACAACGAGAAACATTAATTAAAGTATCGTTGTCGTTGTCTTAAGCCCTTACGGTTCTATACGGCATATTACTAAACTCAAATATAATTTAGATACCTTATTAGATTTCAGGATGAAAATTGAGTGGAAAAACTGTGTGTCTGCAGTTGTATGTCCCCGCGAGTTTGCTCAGCCCCACCCGCGCACTTTTCAGTGGGCCGCCCGCCGCACCCTTCGCTGCACCCCATGTGTTATTCTCCTCCGGCCCGCGCCGGGACGCTCCTTCATTTCACTCCAATTTACAACTGAAAAAATTCAAATAAACATTTTTCAGATTAAAAATTATATCAGATTTGGCAGCACGCGTTTTGTTTGCTGTACACGCTGTAAAATTTATCTCAATTAATCGCATCTTAAAAATTATGTGTTAATTATGTCATAAAATAGGTAGGTAGTAACAGCCTTTCTTAGAACTACTTTCATAGAACATTTAAAACTTGATAACCTTCTAGTAATGTTAACCAAGCAATGACCCTAGTTAAACAACGACGTTGATAAAATACACCCAGTTACTATAAGTATATTACGTTGCATTAAAATTAAAGTGTAAATTGTTATCGTAAAGAAACACACTTATTACGTAAACGACACAGCGCGTACGAAAATGTATCTAGAGCGAAATTTAGTTTGTAATAACAACCGAGGGGCGCGCCACCCCAACCCTACTGAGTTTGAAATGGAAAGCTTTTAAGAGCTTTTTGTTTTGTAATTAATTATGTTTTTTATTTACATTGCTTTACAATGTTCGTGATTTATTTTATGATGGAATAAAGTGTAATAAGCTTGTATCTTATTGCAAATACAGCATATAAATAATAATTTACTTATCATATTTTTATTCCTTCAGATTGAAAAAAACAGATGTAAAGGCAACATCGAAATAATCGTAATTAGATATAATTGTAATCGTCTACTAGTTTAATGTTAGTAATGTTCGTCCAGTCTAATGGATGGTTTGAACATGTCTTAGATTTATCCGGTAATGTCCGATGACTATATCTAAGTTCTTTTATAATTCGTCCATCCCTGACAGTGACCGAATTACAGGTTCATTACATTGACATTTATTGTCGGACGTCATCCGGCCGGATGGATTGCCCGCGGCAGAAGTAAACAACGTCATCTCAGAGATTGAGGAAAAATACGGAACCCTAAAAAGTTCAATAAAACATGAGGAAGAGGGAGTAGAGCGGGACGGCTGCTACTTACGTGTGTACCTAATATGAAAGTTCGTTGTGCGATACGAACGCCGGTTATAGCGTTTAGTTTATTCTTAGCTAATTAATACTTTTAGTAGTAAGACCAATAGCAAGACAGAAAATGTATCATTAGTTGTAAGTTCGCTAATTAAATTGTAAAGTTTTAGTCGTTCTAGGCTAGTAAAGCACGATTGTTAAGCTGTTCAGTTATACTGAGGAATGTATGGAAGCTATTAACTACTAGATGTAATACTGTTTTTTTCATGTCAAATTCGAATAAGAGAATCGGCTCCACACACCACACATTCGATATGTCTAAGTTGCATAGGGATGGTTTCTTTATCGTATGGTCCCTTTTTCCTACACGTAAGCTCTGATCATTTCATGGAGCTAAATGTGTCGAATCAACGAACGCCAATTCTTAGAGCTGCATGCACCGTAGAAAGGTCTTAAAAGGTCAACCTACTTGTAATGAACCTTGACCCGGAAAGTTTCCACTTCCACCGAGGTCTCAGGTAATATAATAGAAATGAGTCATTTATTTTATTTATTTGTTTAATCTTGACTGAACAAAAATAGAAATTTGAGTACAAAAGGTAAGCTTAATGCCTAGTAGCATTCTCTACCAGTTGAACTTACTACGTTGAGACAAAAAATGCGTATTAAGTATTAGTATGTAGATAATTATGTCTAACACGACACAAAAGCGAGTTGGTCAACGAGTGCACAGTTTCATGTACTCTACCAAGCTGCATTTTTAGGGTTCCGTAACCAAAGGGTGTCAAACGGGATCCTAATACCTACTAAGCCTACGCTCTGTCCACCCGTCCGTCCGTTCGTCCGTCCGTCCGTCTGGCGTAACTATAAAGAACTGTATCTTTTTTTTAATCTAGAGATGGCCAACATTTTGAAAAATGCTCAGTTAATAATTCCAGACTCTCAACGATGACACGCGTATGTATCCATTAGGTAGGCAGTTTTTAGTGTTCCATACCAAAATGGTATGGCAGATCCTTCCTACGAACCTAGCGGTCCCCGGTTGGAATCCCGGTATGGGCATTATGTGGGGCAAATATTTGTGTGATAAGCGCTAGTATTTGTACCTGAGTCATAGATGTTTTCTTTGTATTTTAAGTATGTATTTCTCTATGGGTAGCTGTCACTTTATCGAAACTCCTTTCATCGAACGTATCATTTGATCGAATTTCATTTCATCGGAAGCTAATTTCCTCGTGCAGGAGTTATAATTTTTTGCTGGTGTCAGGTCTAACCTAACCTAACCTACGTAACCCACGCTTAAGATAACCTGAAAATAATAAGGTTTCAGCAGAAAATAGCTTTCGATGAAATGAAATTCGATGAAATGATAGGTTCGATGAAATGTGTTTCGATAAAGTGATGAAATACCATTTCTCTATATAAGTATGTTTATCGTTGCCTAGTACCCATAGTACGAGCCTATAGAGTATAGGTTGAGGCAAGATCACTTTGCGTGAGATTGTCCCCTTGTAGTTAATTATTTTCGAAAACCTGCCTATAAGAAACCTTGCCCACCAGACACTTAACATTATCGTAAAGGAGTAAGTAGATGTTGCTCAGCGTGTAATATCAATTAGGGATTTTAGTGTAGACTTGATGCCTTCCTAAAATCTCTTAGAGTTATAAGAGCTATATCATCTGTAATGATTGTTGATTTTTTTTCATTCTATATGAAAGCGATTAAAGTTTTTTGGACACAACTGCCCGGCAATATTCGACACGCAATGTTGTTTCCGATCGTTTTCTTCTCTTTTCTTTTTATCTCTTTCTTCCAAAAGAGGTTTTCCTTTTGGCAGTAAAACAACCAGCCATACAGGTTTTATCATGACCACCACAAATGTAACACGGTTAAATCCATTTGATGAGTTAATGCTATTAGTTACGGAAGTGGCATCAAAAAACTGAAACAAGATGCGAAACATCAAAATTTCATTAAGTCGTCATTATTTCGAAAAAAACTAGACCTAGGATAGGCTGGTAAGATAGAACAAAGGCTCGTCTATATACAGGTTGATTGTGGACCTCTTAACTAAATACAGGACATCCTGTATATAATCTACATTAAACTTTTTAACGACAATGTCAGGCATATAAGTAAACTTTACCGCGCCATGAAAGTTATTCTAATTCCGTGGAACGAATTTAAATGTCCGCAATAAAATAAACCAGGACCCTGTATGTATATTATGGACTTATCTATTACGTGATATATATTTGATTGGAACGTCAATTTTTGATACTTTGAGCTATTTACTTACCCCCTTACTAATAAACGTTGAGTAACGGCTGAGTAGTTATACAATGCTTTGTCCTTATCTGTCGAATTCAAATGTCACAATGACAGATAAGGACAAAGCATTGTATAACTACTCAGCCGTTACTCAACGTTTATTAGTAAGGGGGTTAATTGGTACGGTACTATCTGCTAGGTAAAAACTACTGAAATTTCGAAAAATACCATGAAAGTTCATGTTTTAATATTTGTGTAGTCCAAGATAAGAATCACGCGCAGTACAGTCGGCAACAAAGCGTGTCATACACTTTTAGGAAAGGCATTTTATTTTATGCCACAGGAGGAAAACGAGCCAGCGGGCTATATCTACGAACGGGACTATCCCGACGCCCATAGACATCAAGCAACATCACATGAGGAATCGCAGCAACATATTTTCTATAAAAATAATATTTATATAACAATTTATGATTATAACAATAATGTCATGATTAGCGATATGTAAAATTTTACCAACATTATTCTTTACACAATCACATGTACCTACACACTTACATCCAAGAACACTATTGATTTCCGACGGAATCAACCTATTTATACAACACTAGCAAAAGCAAAAGCCCGCGACTCCGCCCGCGTAGAAGTCGTTTGTCGTTGCTCCCTCGGGAACTGTAAATTTTTTCGGGATAAAAAGTAGCCTATGTGCTATTCCAGACTATCTATCTCTGTGCCAAATTCATCCAGATCCGTTCAGCCGGTCTGCCGCGACTGTGTAACAAACATCCATCCATCCAAACTTTTGCATTTATTAGTAGTAAGAGGACTTAAATAACCGTTACAAGATGCCACCAGTGTGTACGAGCAAGTAGGTAATGATTATTGATGAGCTGTAGGTTTGAATAGGCACCTACCTTGTTTTATTCTTTTCTACGTTTATTTTCCTCATCATAAAATAATACACAGACATTTAAACTTTTAAAATAAGTATTATAAGTTTCTCCGAATACAATAAGCTATAATAGCATACATTTCCATACATCAAAAGCTGTTATGGGCTAACTAAATTGTTTCTCGATGTTAATAAATTTTAAACAGATAAACCTGTACATCTCGAGCTCGCGTCTCAAAAAACGAGTATTATGAGTACAGAATCCAGACGAAAAAAGTAGTCGTGCAACATTTCACAAGGCACATCGGCCCGCTGCACTCGCATTGTGTGCCGTGGGCCGTGCGCCCGCGCGCCGCTCGCTGCAGCGCAGCGCTGCCACGGCACACGCGTGCGCGCCGCCGACAAATCAAATGCCCACAAACAATCTTAAATCCAGCCAATTTCAATTTTATGCCTTTTGCCCGATGTTACCTCATATCTGCCAGCAACGGGTGAAAATAACATTCACATGCCATTCTTACTTGCACATGTAACAAATGTATTATATTATTATTATTATTTATCTTATTGTTTAAGGTATATAAAATTCATGTAATATTACATGAGAATAAACGAAAGATAGGTAAAGTTCATATCTTCGAAGGAGATGTTGTGAAACCTCCTTCTTTCCAAAGAAAAAGTCCCGCAAAATTGCCTAAAATAAGTTCTCATAATTTAAAGCATTTTTTTACAAATTTGTAAAAAAATGCTTAATAATTACGAACAAAATGACGAGACGGATATTTAAAAGAAAAATCCATTGTATTACTGCTCCGAAATTTGTATTCTGAAAAATTTATGTCAATTTGTGACATTTTCCGTGCATTTTCCCTAACATAATATTTAAAGCAGGGCAAGGGAATTTCGAATGTTCATCAGTCAAGAGAGTCAAGGGCTCGGGTCACTGCAAGACAGCCGCAGCCGTGGTCTCGGGGGAGGGGTCGCAAACAGGTTATGACCCCGACAAGTTACTTGTCCGAGGCTTCGAACGTGACCACCGTAAAAGGTCCCCGGAGGCCGGGAAGGCTTCCCCGCCGGGCCACTTGTGGCGCGCCGCGCGGGGGGCGCGGCGGTGCTGCCCGCGCGGCCGCCGCGTGCTCGGCCCCGGCCCGGACCAGGATAACATAAAATAAATAATGTTTTGATGTCGTGTGACTTCATGTTTCACGAGTTCGGTTAAAATGTCACGTTTCAGGAATTGCATTGTCGTTTTTCATATGAAATCATGAATCACTCAAAATGATCTTATCGACTCGAAACACACATTTCTACTACTTGTAACTCTTTTTTAATGAGATTTCCTTTTTGGAGCGTAGATTCGTATCCTACTGACTGACTTGCGGAGCTATTTAAGTTAATGTACGTAGGTAGCATATCAAATACATTCACTCAAAAAACATTACCGCCATTAGGCAGTGGGAAAAAACAAGCTATAAATAATAGCAACACTTAGCATCTGTATCAAATATTTAAAAGTAACTAAGCCAAGTCAAGACGGCCAATTGAAGAGGCACTTTAAGAAGAAGAAGAAGAAGGTAATAACTTGAAAGAGGTCTCGGAGCTTGTTTTTTTCTGTGTTATCTTTATCAGTTAACAATGCCGTTATTTGTTTAGATGTTTTTTCCAAGCATAAGCAAAATAATATATTCCACTATTACCACATAATACTCCATTGTTCTTCAGTTCGTTGATATTTCTCCAACCATTTCAAACGGTCGGACGCTACTTAAGTGATACACGCGCCTGGCGAACCGTGAATACCATAGACTGTTACAGTCCGTGCTGTGGAGCATTTTCTTAAAAAACCTCGTCGCTCGATTCGCCTTCGATTTAACTGACCAGCCTATCTTGACCCTTCAGTACGGATAAACTGCATATAGGCTATTATTCATTCGATATGTCAAATGTAAGAGAGAGATGCAAGATCAATATTTGGCAAGTAAGTGAAGTGCCAGCATTAAATAATTTAGGAAGTTATATTTACGAGGTACGGAACTTTAATTGGCCAATGAAACGTTCTAGCGACGCGATCCACGCCGCACTTGCGCTTTCATGCGGCTGCGCGTGGACTGTGGACGAGAACATCCCGTAACTTTCACCGCTTTTATCCATTGCAATATTCAATGCTACTTATATTAACTTTTTTTTATATATGAATAGGTACTGTAGGTACATATTTTAGAAAAGAAAAAGATGGACAAGAATCAAGGATTTTTAAACTAATGCGTTAAAAGAATGGATTCTTTGAGATGAGTCTCAAATAATTTAGTATAAAGAAATATTGAATACAATTGCTATTTAAAATAAGGTTGTACATATTGGCCGAGTATTCCAGTCGACCGCACCACGCTGCCATTGTCTGTCGCTGATTTATTTCAGAAACCTTCGCATCGATTTGGTTAATTTTTCTTTTTACATGGTTCAGTAATGAGAAGAGGGGAGGACAAAGGTAGACCTGTTTGTTTTTCTCCCCTTATGCACTATTGAATACCGCCTGAGAGGTGATTCATTTTGGAATGGGACTGATGATATTTATTTTAAATTCGATTCGACTAGAGTTGCAAAATTACAGTTTGAATAGTTAATGCTATGTGGACAAAGTAACGGTAAACGTGTTTTGCCGCATACGACGCTTCAAATTAGGTTTATGCGTAAATTTCTGTAACGGGCAGCGATGCGGGTGCCGTAGAGTGTCATGTTCACCTCCTTGGCCATTATACTTAAGGGCCATGTGCCTACTATCGGAAAAATGGAACCCTGACCCACCATAGAACTGTGTCACTGACATTATGGCCGCCCGCACATTAGGCCACTAGTGGCCGCCACTAAACGCGACCACTAGTGGCTCGGCTAAGCCACTAGACGCAGCCACCAAACGCGGCCACCGGTGGCTCAGCGGCGGCCACTAGTGGCTGCCACTATTGGCTATTGTTTATCTGAGAAGCCGGCGACTGTGGCCGAGTGTGCGCGAGAGGCGAGCCACTAAACGCGGCCACTAGTAGCGAGCGCGGGCGCTTGTGGCTCAGACGCGGCCACTCGAACGCCCAGTGTGCGCCGATGCTATACAAAATGTATGAAAAAACTCGTCCGCAGCTTGTGGCCGAGTGGCAGCCACTAGTGGTCGCGTTTAGTGGCGGCCACTAGTGGCCTAATGTGCGGGCAGGCTATAAAACAATTTGTTTGACACTTGTCATGATTTCATTTATAACGTCACTGTGACACGGTTCTATGTTTATGTAAAGCTAAACAATAGGTACCTGGTTAGTTTTTAGTGGATCCATGATTACATTTAATTTTATGACTAAATCGTTTCATTACCCGACTACTGAAGAAGGAGGGTATGTTTTTAGGGTTCCGTACTTCTAAAGGAAAAAACGGAACCCGTATAGGATCACTTCGTTGTCCGTCTGACTGTCTATCTGTCTGTCAAGACCCTAAAAACGTTACGGTCGCATATGCCGCATAATTTGTCAAATAAATCAAAACATATATTCACGGCAATGGCACTTGAAATTTCATCGGAGAGACAACAGGATGGCGAGTGGTTTTCTGGGTTTTGAAGTGAGTCAAAATAAATTATTTTTACACTACCACTAAATCAAGCTTTCGAAAATAACACGGAAAAACCTAGCTATCGTTTATTTTTGGAATTTAAATGATTTTTAATTCAACAACAACTTTATAAAGGAACCCTGAAAATTGTGACGTCACATTTTACTATTTTCATACTAACTGCATACTACCGGATCGTTTTAACGTTTCAATAAAAGTTACTGATTTGACCAGTCAGGCAAATAGCCAATTGCCGCATGTATGATCGATCATCACTTGAGAACCGAACGGCTCGACTGATATGGCTGTTTTTTTTGTTGTATTTTTAATTGTCAGGACAAGGTTTGTATGAAAGAATTTTTTGGAAAATTGCACGCTAGTTTTGACATAAAATTTCAATCACAGTATAAATAAATTATGCTACACACGAACACGGACGATTGAATAACGAAACCATATATTTTAAAGTACAGAACACCGTGTAGACGCCATCTGGTGGCCATCATCCAATCAGAAAAAATAAACCCACTGTGAAAATAAACAAACATAATTTATAAATAGACATTCTCGTTTCGTTTACATAAACTGACATTTCATTTGGAACTTGGTATGGTAAAGTTTACTTCCGTAGCCGTGTGGTTTGGTATTATCCGAACCTGCCTGCCGACATTTAATAATGGTACTATTATTAATGTGTTTTAGTAAGCCGGTAAGAGCAACCGGTCCCACGATCTCAATTCTCACATCTTCATAATGACGGAGCTGTTCAAACATTCTGTAGTAAAACTTTACTTGTTCTACTCCAATTGCGGAAGTAAATAGCAATAAGTATTTATGTGTACTTACTTAAAAAGAGCTTCGAAAGAATGAGGAAGCTGTTCCGAGTCAGAAATTGGCAACAAGATCCAATTTTTACACAAAAACTGCTAATGAATGTGGTGGTTGCCACTTAAGAATATTGTAGTACCACCTGTCAAACTCTTTTTTGCTTATTCAGGATATCCCAAAAAATAGCCCCATTTCAATAAATTTTTTTTTCGAATGTAAAGGAAAGTAGGTAGTTTCATTTTAACAAGTTAATTTGTCGTGTATTTTATGGGTGGCCAGATCACCTAAACGGATGAGATATGATTAGGTGTTTATAAGATTTTATTTAGCGAACCCTTACTATGTGCGAAAGTGATTTTGTTTGTTTGTTACGCTTTCACGGCTAAACCGCTGAACCGCTTTCGATGAAATTTGGTACGGAGATAGTTTGAGTCTCGGAAAAGGACAAAGGGTAGTTTTATCACCGAAAATTAGACAGTTTCCGAGCACCAATAAACAACTCTTAGACGGGAAAAGCTAGCAACTAATAAGTAAATGAAAGAATATAATGAACCCTAATGATGAGAACTTACAGAAAGAAAAAGGCGAGTTGGGTTTATGATTCTTCTGTCACAACTATAGATAGTTAGTATATGTATAACATATACATACCTAATGACAATAATAGCTATTTTTAAGTTTAATTGTAAAATTTTATGATTCAGGAGGCGTTCACTATGGGTGCAATATTAAAAAAAGTTCATCCCAATTACGCAGTAGTTAATGAATGTTGAACTGATTTTTAATTAAGCTGGTTAATAAATGGCTGATAAAAAGCACCTATCTAGGTAAGTACATACTGTTACTATGAGAAATTTATAAATAAATATAACCAACAGTAGATGGTTGAACAAGGGATTAAAGTAAACTACTATGACAAAAGATATGTATCCACCCGAGCAAAGCGGGGTGGGCGAAGTTCGAATGTCATTACGTCTTTTTAGTCTCGAGTTAAACACTATACTTTTCACTTCGATGGCGAGAAAAAACTTAAATTAAAACACCTAGTAATTTTAAGACAGACACGTAAAAAATTACAAATGAATACGTCACTATTATCCAGGAAGAGACAACAAAAAGGTTGATTTCGGGGTTAGAACATAACAAATAGTCCACAAATAATATTTCCGAAACGAAGACTGAGGGCGGTGGAGGTTGTATTCCCTCCCAGCCCGCGGTGGAGCGCACTCCGCAACATGTATCTGGCTGTTTGTGGTTTTCCAAGGCTTTTATAAGGAAATTAAAAAGAAAACGTACTTCAGTATCTAGGGAGTAAAGTGTCACTTTAGTCCCTAGGGATTAAATGTATCGCTTTAGTCCGCATGTACATGGCTATTAAGAGTCATTTTAGAGCATGACAAGTTAAAAAGTAATAAGTTCATGAGTCTTGTTCAAAAGAAATGCTAGTTCCTCAATATACTCTTCTCAAACCCGTCTTTGTCTGTAGTCCGTTTGTATATGGGTACGTTTGTAGTCCGTAGCAATGTGACTGTGCAACAAAAGTTAATCGTACAAACAATGTTTAGTTTAGTCTGAGCGTCATGTACAAGACTTATACAAAAATGAAAAATAATAAAAAGAGACTAAAAATTGTAGGACCGGTCCCCGGCATCGTGGCTCGGAGAGCGTCGGAGGAGTGACCTCGGCTGGCCTTGACAGCGCGCCGTCCGCGGCCCGCGGCCAGCCTCACGAACCGCCTCGCCGTACCCGTAATATTATAATGAAAAGCTCTCGCTGCACTATGCGTTACGTTATATTATTGCCCGCCTCGCTCAAAGCACACGTCGGCCGGCGCTCGCCGTCACTATGTCGTCGAACCATGATTTGTAGACATTCATTTGTGCTAGGAAAAGGACGATCTCTCACTTCATTTGTCGCAGAATTATTTAATTATGCTCTTAATCACCTAAAGAGTCAAGCCACTTTAAAGATTTTACAAGAATCTATCTACTAATATTAGAACTGTTACACGATAAGTTTGCTTTGCACCAGTATTTCTGATTTGGATAGTGTCGATTTTTAACAGGTACTTTCAAAATTCGTCGCTGAAACTTAATTAACAAATATAATCTTGTACAATTCAGAGAAGCTAATACTCGTAGTAGTGAAGCAATGTCCAGGTTTTTTTAGTAAAGTTCACGACTTGACAGTTCAAACAGACAGAAGTATTGACAAAAGTGGTTTGCCATAACATCATATCGCAGGACAATGGACATTCCATTAACGGCGGCGGGGGGAGGGGAGAGGGGGGGGGGTCTGCAGGGCTAGGGGGGTCTCTGGATGGGTCCCCTATTGTACCGTGTTTTCTAGTAATTTAATGAATAATTTAACTACATGATTTTGATTACGTTTTAAGTTAATCTTTTAAGCAACATTAAATTTTCCGATGTTACACATTATTTTGGTACGGACAAAGTATTTATTCCATATCTTCTAGGTATTTAAATAACTTTGCAATAATGTGTTAAGTTGTTTGCAAAAATAATGATGTGTTAAGTGTTTTAATAGCATTTAGGTAAAATATTTACTGCAAATGGTTGTTTGAGAGTAGGTATGATTCATTTCAATCTTGCAAGTTATATAAACCGGATGACGATGCAATATTATGGTGTTAAAGAGCTGATCTAATGATGAAGTTGGAAGACAACAATCCGCCTAATATTATGTAAGTAGCCTAAATTAGACATGTCAGATTGGGTCAAAAGCAGCTCATGACTGTGCAAAAAAGTACAATCAACAAATACCTTGTCTCAAAAATAAAACTGGGTATAACGGCCTTTATTTTATTTATAACGGCCTACACTACATCATAATCAGAATATTATTTTACCCATGAAGAAAATATAAATATTATTTATTAAGTTTTTTCTTTATTAAGTATCCGAACAACAATAATTTAACTTTACGGTGCTCTACGCGGTCTATTTAGAGATACGCAATAACAGAGAATAGATATTTTTGATTTTGAAAGTATTTCTTTAACGGTAACGGCCCACCTAGTGTAGTAAATAGTAGGTACAGAAATGAAATAGGGCGAAAAATTATAGACAAACTAGCTTTTGCCCGCGACTCCGTCTGCGTGGAAGTCGTTTATCGGTACCCCACAGGAATTTGTAAAATTTTCCCGGGTAAAAAGTGTTGTTAAGTACGTGGGGGTAGGTAACTTATAGAAATGCACAATTAAACCGATAATTAAGAGTTAGACTTTCGATCGCCCAGTCCAAGACAATTCCAGATGGCCTTTCTAGAATAATCGACGTTCTTCGACCCGCCGTCGGGAATGTTCCAGTAGTCGTTGCTGGAATGTTCTATAGCTGTCTCTGTCTCGTTTTTTATTGCGACGAATCTTGAAAGGTTCTCAGTATTGCTATCTCTTTCTAATCATGCTATCTCTTTCACTTTTTCTGGAAAATTCACCATATTCTCAAATGTACTTCAAAGGCCCTTAAGGGGTCCTGAAAACGCCTGAAAACGGGTTTTCAAGTTATCTCCTAATCTGGTAGAGGGTGGCCTGAAACGGCCTGAAAACACTTTTCAGGCGCCTGAAAACAACGGCAACTTGGTTGAAATTTTGATAAACTGGTATGTGATAGAGCTACCTCTGAAACGGCCTGAAAACATTTTTCAGGCGCCTGAAAACAACGGCAACTTGGTTGAAATTTTGATTAACTGGTATGTGATAGAGCTACCTCTGAATCGGCCTGAAAACGTTTTTCAGGCGCCTGAAAACAACGGCAACTTGGTTAAAATTTTGATTAACTGGTATGTGATAGAGCTACCTCTGAAACGGCCTGAAAACATTTTTCAGGCGCCTGAAAACAACGGCAACTTGGTTGAAATTTTGATTAACTGGTATGTGATAGAGCTACCTCTGAAACGGCCTGAAAACATTTTTCAGGCGCCTGAAAACAACGGCAACTTGGTCGAAATTTTGATAATCTGGTATGTGATAGAGATATCTCTGAGACGGCCTGAAAACATTTTTCAGGCACCTGAAAACAACGGCAACTTGGTTGAAATTTTGATTAACTGGTATGTGATAGAGCTACCTCTGAAACGGCCTGAAAACATTTTTCAGGTGCCTGAAAACCACGGAAACTTGGTTGAAATTTTGATTAACTGGTATGTGATAGAGCTACCTCTGAAACGGCCTGAAAACATTTTTCAGGCGCCTGAAAACAACGGCAACTTGGTCGAAATTTTGATAATCTGGTATGTGATAGAGATACCCTTGAAACGGACTGAAACGATGTTTCAGCCTGCTGAAAACGCTTCCAAAGCAGAAGTCGTTTATCACTGCTCCCTCGGGAACTCCAATTTTCCGGAATAAAAATATCCCATGTCCTTCCCCGGGCGGGACTCAAATTATCTCCATACTAATAAATTGTATATACCTTACTTAAGAAATGATTGATTCCCCATACAAACTTCCAACCCCCTTTTCACCCCTTAAGGGATGATTTCCGGGATACATCCATACTATAATATTATAAATGAGAGTCTGTCTGTCTGTCTGTCTGTCTGTCTGTCTGTTACCTTTTCACGCTTAAACCGCTGAACCGAATTAGATGAAATTTGGTATGCAGATAGTTTGAGTCCCGGGAAAGGACATAGGATATTTTTTATCCCGGAAATCATCCCTTAAGGGGGTGAAAAGGGGGGTGGAACTTTGTATGGGGAATCAGTCATTTCTTCAGTAAGGTATATATAATTTAGTATGGAGATAGTTTGAGTCCCGGGAAAGGACATAGGATACTATTTATCCCGGAAATCATCCCTTAAGGGGGTGAAAAGGGGGTTGGAAGTTTGTATGGGGAATCAATCATTTCTTAAGTAAGGTATATACAATTTATTAGTATGGAGATAATTTGAGTCCCGCCCGGGGAAGGACATGGGATATTTTTATTCCGGAAAATTGGAGTTCCCGAGGGAGCAGTGATAAACGACTTCTGCTTTGGAAGCGTTTTCAGCAGGCTTAAACATCGTTTCAGTCCGTTTCAAGGGTATCTCTATCACATACCAGATTATCAAAACTTCGACCAAGTTGCCGTTGTTTTCAGGCGCCTGAAAAATGTTTTCAGGCCGTTTCAGAGGTAGCTCTATCACATACCAGTTAATCAAAATTTCAACTAAGTTGCCGTGGTTTTCAGGCGCCTGAAAAATGTTTTCAGGCCGTTTCAGAGGTAGCTCTATCACATATCAGTTTATCAAAATTTCAACCAAGTTGCCGTTGTTTTCAGGCGCCTGAAAAATGGTTTCAGGCCGTTTCAGAGGTAGCTCTATCACATACCAGTTAATCAAAATTTCAACCAAGTTGCCGTTGTTTTCAGGCGCCTGAAAAATGTTTTCAGGCCGTTTCAGCGGTAGCTCTATCACATACCAGTTAATCAAAATTTCAACCAAGTTGCCGTTGTTTTCAGGCGCCTGAAAAACGTTTTCAGGCCGTTTCAGAGGTAGCTCTATCACATACCAGTTTATCAAAATTTCAACCAAGTTGCCGTTGTTTTCAGGCGCCTGAAAAATGTTTTCAGGCCGTTTCAGTGGTAGCTCTATCAAATACCAGTTTGCCAAAATTTCAACTAAGTTGCCGTTGTTTTCAGGTGCCTGAAACATGTTTTCAGGCCGTTTCAGAGGTAGCTCTATCACATACCAGATAATCAAAATTTCAACCAAGTTGCCGTTGTTTTCAGGCGCCTGAAACATGTTTTCAGTCCGTTTCAGAGGTAGCTCTATCACATACCAGTTTATCAAAATTTCAACCAAGATGCCGTTGTTTTCAGGCGCCTGAAAAATGTTTCCAGGCCGTTTCAGAGGTAGCTCTATCACATACCAGTTTATCAAAATTTCAACCAAGTTGCCGTTGTTTTCAGGCGCCTGAAACATGTTTTCAGTCCGTTTCAGAGGTAGCTCTATCACATACCAGTTTATCAAAATGTCAACCAAGTTGCCGTTGTTTTCAGGCGCCTGAAAAATGTTTTCAGGCCGTTTCAGGGGTAGCTCTATCACATACCAGTTTATCAAAATTTCAACCAAGTTGCCGTTGTTTTCAGGCGCCTGAAAAATGTTTTCAGGCCGTTTCAGAAGTAGCTCTATCACATACCAGTTTATCAAAATTTCAACCAAGTTGCCGTTGTTTTCAGGCGCCTGAAAAATGTTTTCAGGCCGTTTCAGAGGTAGCTCTATCACATACCAGTTTATCAAAATTTCGACCAAGTTGCCTTTGTTGTCAGGCGCCTGAAACATGTTTTCAGGCCGTTTCAGGCCACCCTCTACCAGATTACGCCTTAACTTGAAAACCCGTTTTCAGACGTTTTCAGGACCCCTTAGGTATGGGCCTTTGAAGTACATTTGAAAATATGGTGAATTTTCCAGAAAGAGTGAAAGAGATAGCACGATTAGAAAGAGATAGCAATACTGAGAACCTTCCAGAATCGTCGCGATCAAAAAACGAGATAGAGACAGCTATAGAACATTCCAGCAACGACTACTGGAACATTCCCGACGGCGGGTCGAAGAACGTCGATTATTCTAGAAAGGCCATCTGGAATTGTCTTGGACTGGGCGATCAAAAGTTTAACTCTTAATTATCGGTTTAATTGTGCATTTCTATTAGTTACCTACCCCCACGTACGTAACAACTCTTTTTACCCGGGAAAATTTTACAAATTCCTGTGGGGTACCGATAAACGACTTCTACGCAGACGGAGTCGCGGGCAAAAGCTAGTAGTATCCTATGTCCTTTCCCGGGACTCAAACTATCTCCATGCTAAATTATATATACCTTACTGAAGAAATGACTGATTCCCCATACAAAGTTCCACCCCCCTTTTCACCCCCTTAAGGGATGATTTCCGGGATAAAAAATATCCTATGTCCTTTCCCGGGACTCAAACTATCTGCATACCAAATTTCATCTAAATCGGTTCAGCGGTTTAAGCGTGAAAAGGTAACAGACAGACAGACAGACAGACAGACAGACAGACAGACAGACAGACAGACAGACAGACAGACAGACAGACTCTCATTTATAATATTAGTATGGATATGTATACTTTACAATGGTATATCCCATCTTATTGCTCTGTTACATGTTACACCTCCATGGTTTTTTTTTTCATTTACTTAAAGTAAAATGTGGGTTATAACTGCATAATTTACCACCATTGACCACCAATTTAGTTTTTACACACAAACATTTTTGACCGTAGGATTATGGGCCATGATCTTGGAAATATTCTCACCAACGAGGAACTAGTCGCGAGCAATCAGCCAATACGTTATCATCGTCATCATTTCAGCCGAAAGACGTCCACTGCTGGACATAGGCCTCCCCCAAGGTTTGCCACAAGGACCGATCCTGTAACGTGCCGCTAGCATCCCGCAATCTTAACCAAGTCTTGTCATCCGGTACGTGGACGCCACTCGAGAACTCTTCGGCCCCAACGGCCAGATGGCAATTCTTCTAGCAATTCTTAGGGCTATGTCGGTGATTTTGGTTCTCGTGCGGATCTCCTCATTCCTGATACGATCACGCAGGGATATTCCGAGCATAGCCGTCTCCATTGCCCTTTGAGTGATCGTGAGTTTTTTTATGACACCCAACACCAGCGCCCACGTCTCAGTACCGTAAGTCATCACTGGCAACATACACTGGTCGAAGACTTTCGACTTGAGACATTGCGGTATATTGAAAGAGAAGATATAGCGTAGCTTCCCGAATGCTGCCTAACCGAGTCTTCAGCGGGGTATTGTCACCCTTCTTGAAGAAGAGCACCACCACACTTCTGTTCCATGCCTGCGGCGTTTTCCTTTCGTGAATGACGGAATTAAACAGTGTCTGAAGGGCCCTAAGGACCGGTTTACCACCCGCCTTGTGACAACACGAAGGAAAACAAAAAAACCTATAAGGACATCTCTTTCTAAATTGTTATGAATGCTATAAATAGAAAAATTACAAATATACGTCTTTTGCTGTTTCTTATAGTCTGGTTTCTAAGCAGGTACTTATTGTGTGTGTAGAACGCTTACTATGTTATATATTAAGTTTTCTTATATCTGTGGTTTCTCTAAATGAGGAACTTGACATCAGGGAGCAAAATCGATTCTGCTCCCTGTCGGCAGGGCAGAAATGAAAAATTAAAAAAAATTAAATTATATTAAGGGGGAGCAAAAACGAGTTTTGCTCCCTCTAAACGGGCTACAAAAGCCTTTTTTTCGAATAGGAGAAGTGAAAATAAATATAGAGAAAGCAATGATACGTTCTATTTTTAAATTATGCCCTTGCGCTTAAATGATCAGTATTTGGTTTTATGATATAACACGGGGCAACGGCCGTCACCACGTGGCGGTTTAAAATATGAGTTGCCAGCGACGAGCTCTCGAGCTCCAAACAAACATACCTATTTGTAGCACTTATTCAACCGCCGCAGACGCATGCGGGCGGTTCATTACACAAATAAATTAGCTGAATTATTAGTTTTACGCCTGTTAACATCGAATAGTCGGGTGCAATCAAAGCACGGTGGGTACTTTGCTTAATCAATATTGTAGCCATTCGATTCATAATAAGTAAGTACTGCTTTGTTTTTTCTTCTTCTGTAATCAGTATCGCTTAGACTGGGCTAGTTTCGGTAACCGTATCTCCGTGATACAAAAATAGATGGTAAAGTTATGTGTGTAAACACTTTACTGTACAAACAAAATGGAATAACAATAATAAATAAACAATGTCGGGCCATCCTCAGTGTAGGGTACAAATACAAAATACAAGACCCAAAAAAAAATATGAGCAAATTTTCTATTCGAAGTTATCTTAGCTGATTTATCACTACATATTAACGCACATATAACGAATTTAAAAGGAAAACTATCACGACTAGTGGACTTTATTGGTTCTTGAGTTACAGTTTAGTTCAGTTTACCTACCGAAAATCAGCTAAGGTAACTTTGAATGTAAAACAAGATTCCGACGAATTGAGAACCTCCTCCTTTTTTGAAGTCGGTTAATTAGGTAATATTTATGGTTTTTTAAGATGTTTTTATATTTGTAGTAATGGTGATGGAACCCAACACTCCAACATGCTCTTGCCCGGTTTTTATTAGGGTTCCGTACCAAAATGGTAAAAAAGGAACCCTTATGGTGAGACTTCGTTGTCTGTCTGTCTGTCCGTCCGTCCGTCTTAAAGTACATAAAAAGGTATATTTTTGAAGTGCGTACTTATATACGGAACCCTCGGTGCGCGATTCCGACTCGCACTTGACCGTTTTTATTCTTAGGACTGAGATGAGATTAATAAAAATACTTTTCACCCGATGCCGGCATTGTACTTAGTTTATTTTTTTTGTTTATAATTAATTAATTAGGTAGGTACACTTAGTAAATTATCCAACATAAATTCGTGATTTATTTTATTTTTATTTGGTCTTGTTGACAATCACATTTAAATAAACAGCTAGAACCAAAAACGCCAACGTTAGGGAGACTTACTGCCGCACTCAGAGACGTCAACACCGACTTCAAAATAGGAGGAGGTTCTAAGTTCGGCTGTATATTAGGCTATTATTTCTTATTGTGATTTGTGATGTATATTCAGTTCATAACATAATAATATTAGGTGCATCACCAAAAAGCGAAAAAAATTTTTTAAATAAAGATCAGCCTCCTAGGAGTCTTAGGAATTGCCTATTTAGTGCCTAATAGGTACATGAAATATATCGAAGTCGGTGGCAAGAATCATGTCATGTCATGTCGACGACGCGGTTAGCCTAATTGGTAGTAACCCCCGCCTACGAAGCTAGGGGTCCTGGGTTCGAATCCCGGTATGGGCAAATATTTATCTGATGAGCGCAAGCATTTGTTCCTGATTCAAGGATGTTTTCTATATATTTAAGTATATATTTCTCTATATAATATGTATATCGTTGCCTGGTACCCGTAGTATAAGTCTAGAGTTTAGTTTGGGACTAGGTCAATTTGTGTGAGACTGTACCTGATATTTATTTATTTATTTTATGTGTTATTGCTACTGTCTATACCTACTTGACATTGGCTTGGATATATTTCATGTACCTATTAGGCACTAAGTAGGTAATTCCTAGGAGGCCCGGTCTATATTTAACCCTTTTCTGTGGGGTTTTAAAGACGCTTTTTTCATCAAACTTAAAAGTTAATTGACGTCTCTGAGTGCGGCCGTTATTCCCTAGTCTCATTGACCTATTAAAAAAAATCTCCGGAAAACTAAGATAAAAAATATTCTTAACATGTTTTTTTACATTCAACAATACGCTATTTTTTATTCTTGATCTATGGTCCATCCATGCAAATATAGAGTTGTTAAATCTAACATTGACCACAGGAAATAATGAAGTTAGGTAATATGCTGAATGTACAAGTGATATAAAACAGGATGGGATTTGTACATTATAAGGAGGCGGAGGATTATAAGAATTATTTACACGTTAGGTGCGACTGAAATGTTATCCAAGTTTACTCCTGCCTTCCTACAGTGGGTAAATTGATCGTAGTAAATCGGGAATTCCCAAGATAATTATGTAAGTTCGCAATAATATTACAAAATTATTAAGTTAAAAATGGATAAGCTTTAAACTGTTGCAAGAGCACGAATATTGTATCAACCGATCATGGAATTATACGTACGTAATAATACAGACTAGTGATTTAGTACAGGTTTTGCTCGCGAGGATCTATATTTCTTAGTTCGCATCGAGGGAAGACGTTATGACTGAAACACGAATCGGTGGAATCGTTCATATATATTTTTTATTACATTATTCAATATAATACGAGGTACTTACCTCACCTTACTCATCCTTTACTAAACGTGCGTAAAAGTTACACTGCATTCCCCATCAGAAAATGCAAGGAATTGACTCAAGCTAACGTCACAGATTAACAATCACTCTGGACTTAGTACCAGTTTCATCATACGATGTTAAATGTTAATCGACTGTTAGTTCAAACATTTTGACAGATCACTCTAATCGTCTGTTAAGTGGTTGGTGAAATCCGACATTAAGCTAGCAGCAAATGGCTGATAGTCACTAGAATTTTCGATTACTTCCATACTGAATTTCGCAGCTGGTTTTCACTACACATCGGGGCTGTCGTGATGACCATTAAAGATTTCTGGCACATCTTAAGTTAGGACCTTTTCGCACCGCAGCCGATTCTGATCCGAGTATGTTGATTGGCGATGAGGTGTAGTAATCTCGGACGTATTCATTCATATCAAATATAAGTGCAAAGATTCGTGCCCTTCGTTCTGTTTTGCAAAAATTACCTAGTATTTTTTAAATGGCCGCAATATCAAAACCCACTTTTCATATCCCCGCTCAGTACAACGCGACAAATTGCTTTATCTGTCGGTACTTCATCTGCGTAGAATTAGTAACTTCGCCACCCCACGCACGGGAGCGGTGATCTTTCGGGATAAAAGTTAACCTATGAGTTAATCTAGGGTATAAGGTATCTTAATTTCGAATTTAATCCAAATCCTACACACACACACACAAACTTTCAAATTTATAATATTAGTGTGAGAGTAAGAAAAGGTTTTTACCATTACGTATTAAAATTTCATGTTACTCCGTAGATCCTCTGTTCTTCCAGCAAAGTAGGTTTACTCACACTAGAGAAAATCCAATTCGCTCTCTCGTACATACGCGCGCACACAACGACGTCTGACTTGAGGGAAAAATAAAATTTCTCGCTAAGTTTATAATGGGAAAACTTTGAGAACCACTTAATTATGTTAATGTTCGAAACAAAATTTTATAAGAGACGTTTATACGTGGTAATATTTTAATTTAAAAACATTTAAATTGACTTTTACACATCTATTTATACGTACCTTCAAATGTACCTCTGCGCTACAAGCGCTATATGCGGGCGAATAGGTATTGTTTTAAATTTTATTCAGAGCCTCGGCTTATTTTCTCTCCGCGCTAGCCGTCCCGAGCTCCTATGATCAAAATGTAAATTGCTGATTCTAAATATCAACTTTGATGTTATGTGGGTGGATTATATACATAGTGTAGTGTGCATATTTATTGCACATTAATGTCAACTATTAATAAAGGCAAATAATGTTACTTTGTAGCCCACGTTTGTTCCTTTTAAGAATGGTGATAGTAATGTGATGGTGATAGTGTTACTTTTAGTAACAGGAGGGACAATAAGCTGTTTCCGAGAATACTCTGTCCCACATATTGGTATACTGCTGATATTTTAAACTGGCTGTCTTACTACAGAGTCTGCCGGAGTTATAACAGAGGCAGTAGAGGTTGATTTCTGCTGCGTCTTGCAGCAAAAAGAAGATTACGAGATATTTAGTAGATTGTTCAACGAAAGTCTAAAGTAAGCCATTATGACACGAGATATTTATCCACCCGAGCAAAGCGAAGTTCGAGTGTTATTATGGCTCCTTAGTTTTGAGTTAAACACTCTACTTTTCACTTCGATTGCGAGAAAATAAAACACAAATTAAAAATACCTTCCAATTTTAAGACAGACAAGTACAAAATCTTTTTTACACTCAACTCGTCACTGTTATGCAGAAAGAGACAACAATTTTGGAGTTAAAACATAACAAATAGTCCATAGGCAACATTTCCGAAACGAAGACAGAGGCGGTGGAGGTTGTACGCCCAGCCCGCTCACCGCGCACTCCGACGACAAGGGCAACATCATCAAATGGCAACATGTATCTGGCTGTTTGTGGTTTTCCAAGGCTTTTATGAGGAAATTAAAAAGAAAAAGTACTTTAGTATCTAGGGATTAAATGTATCACTTTAGTCCTATTAAGAGTCATTTTAGAGCATAATAAGGGAAAAATCATTTACCTACCCCAATTAAAACAGACCGAATATGATATCTCCTTGACCGTGTCTAATATAGACCTGAGACCCGGAAGCAATGGAACCAGACAATGGAACGGGTTCACTACAACTACAAATTTACGTAGTGATAAAATTACGGGACAGGTGCAGTACGATTTGTAAGGTACAAGACTGAAACAATTTTTTTTTATAACATTGAGAGTTCGTAGCAAGTGCTACGCATTCGTAGCAGGCGTTTGAAATTAGTGCAAAAAACCGACTAAGACCATGTCGGGCCACGCCCAGGGTTCTGTCGGCGTTACAAGTAACATGAAGTTTCTCCAAAAACTAAATTTCTAATTAGCCAATTTTCTATATTGAAGGTTTCTATTTTAGATAATTAAGTTACTAGTTATATTTTAGTCACCTCTTACTTAAGAACTAATAACGTTTACTTACTCGTGATAGTTTATCTTTTAAATTCAATATGTGCTTTAATTCGAGACTTTTTCCTGATTTTAAGTATTCGTAGTTTTGGATGTAGGGGGTGGAGACACATAACTCTAGCAAAAATGGAGTTGGAGTGGTATTGGAGTTTATATTTAAATCTATTTTTTTTAATAACTTACACACAATTGGTTTATTAAGAGCTAAAATTAAGTCCAAATATTAGAGCGGCAGATAGAGTCAGTAACTAACCAATGACTATACTTACTACCGTCGCAGAGTTGATCATAATGTCGGGGACAGTACTATGCGTGCGACAATACAATGAGTATTATGCGTGACCGCTGACTAAAAGAGTATTATGAGTGACCGCCTGGCTGATTGAGTATTATGAATGACCGTTGGCTCTCGTACCCATACTGTTTTATTTTTGTTTCATTAACATTTTTCTGCGCTTACGTTTATGGCTGTGCTCATGTCAGCGCCAAGCCTTGCGCTGCGCAGAGCCTAGATACCTTCCGTATCGCTATTGTGTGGGGCGAATTCTAGCTATTTAGAAGAAAGTATTGTATAATCCCGATTTTTGAGTCATTTCAAATGATGTTTTGAATGTTTTTATGCTTCCGTATTTTCATATTCGTTGTTATTTATTTCTTGTAAATAATATACACGATACTTTGTTTGTTAGTTCCATTGTTGTTGTTTGTTAGTTCTATCATAGGATTAGGTTTTGTATTATTTAGAAACCCTAAGGTTCCGCTTGTGGCTATAAGGACAGTCTGAGTGGTGGCGTTAAGCTAATTGTATTTCAGGTGTTGGGCGAGTCCGGCAGCAGCTGCGGTGCGCAGGCCGGGTAAGCATAGCGGCCAAGAATTAGCTGCGACTACCAAGCGCTTTAAGCCTTCTTTTGCCAACAAGGCAAGACAAGAAAGAGGAAAATACGTAATGATAAAGACACATTCTTTATGATAACACATTCATTGAATATGACTCAGATTAGTTGTTTCCTGACGTAACCACAGAGTCTACGCGGAGTTCAACACCGTGCCGGTACGAGTCGTTAAGTGTTGTCTGCACCTGCAGGGTTTGATTGTTAAATTTTAGGCCCCATTTTAAGCGTATACTTACCACTTAATAAGAATGAAAGAAGATAGAAGTTCTTGACGTTTAAGCGTACAACATTGCTTATGGCCAAATGTGTGTTTCCCTGATAAGACTGAAAATTAAAATACAAGTATTACTTTAACTATAGTTACTACTCGATAAGAAATGCTAATTTTCTTAAAATATGTATTGGTAATTTAATGAACATGTAATGGCCTGTTAACGTTGAAACTGTTTACGATTCAGATACAACTTGGTAACGTACAACGTCATAACGTTATTTGAACTTTTAGTTTCTTCAGTCTAGTTTAAATGCATTTCGCTATTGACTTTAGCAAATTAATTTAACTTGTACTAATCAAAGTTGAGCCAGTACTTCTGCAACTTTCTGTTCAGAACGAGTCGGAGAGAATTGTGGATTCGTATTCGTATTATGATGTGTCTGAACAGGCAACGTTAATTAGATGTACCTATCAGTTCGCTATTTAGTCAAAACTCTTTTATTTTATGTTTGGACCTATCCTCAGCATTTATATAGAAAATGAACGTTGTTTCACCCTTTTTTTTCAGATGGTTGCCCTATAGAATGAAATGAATTGCTAAACCGTAGGTACCTAGCTCATTTTCATTTTAATGAAAACTTAATTTCCTTCAAGAAGGTATATCCAAACTTTACATCCGTCATTTTGCATGGGCCAACGGTCGAGTGGCGGAGGCAGGGGTGCAAGGGGGTTGGCGCGGCGGGTGGAGAGGCGCCACCCCGCGGGGCCTCCCCCTCCCCCCGGCCCCTCGCGGGATCGATACGTCATTTGAGCTGGTCGCCATGGAGACCGCGAACGGAGCGGGGCGGCGCCGCGGCTCCGGGATGGTGGGTGCACGGAACTCCACGGGCCCGCGGGCCCCGCCAAATGAAAAAATAGATACAGCCTTATTTGGGACAAATCCCTCTATAAAAACAAGCCAGTTAAGATGACGCAGAATTGAGATGTGTCTGTTTACTACGCCAACATTTGTCCCGAATGGAATGTATGCTGCTTACTCGTACTGTTTACTAACTAGTCAGCAGGGGCCCAATTTTTTGATGACACTAAGGTCCACCTTGCGGGAATATGAAATGGTCTTAGAAGACCTTAATTTAGGGTATGGCATGTATGTACCAATATGTATATATTCATATAAGTAGAGGAAATGATTAAAGGTACATTTGATACCCATTTCCTTTTAATTCAAATTTGGGACTATACTTTGGAATTCCAAAGTTGTTAATCAGACTTGAGTTAGGTATCAAAAGCTTAAATCAATATTAGAATTGGGCCAGTTCAATGTCCTGAAAATTGACTATTTCCATTACGACTCTTTCTGTAATTTCTTCGATCACAGAATCTATATTATATCTGGACAGAGGTTAGGTTAGGTTCTAACCTTCTCTCTCTCTCTCTCTCTCTCTAGAATAGAACTTTATTTTACTACTTTTCCACATCGTAATTCGGACGCCTATAAGTTAATGAGAGCAATCTTAACGTTAACTAAATTATAGCAATAGGGGCAAACACAATGTAGACGAAGGGCCCAGATATATTAGAACCGCAAGTTGTTTTGCTTTTAATGTCTCTAATTGTTTGCGTGCAATCCTCTTCCCAAATTTACTTGTTTGATTTTCTTAATAGAACTAGTAATTTTGTACATTTTCCGCTCAGTCATGCCATTACATTGCACTATAATAATAATAAGTTTGTTGCGTTAGCGATTCAAACGATTAGGTTCAGTGCGTTGACATCACCTGGGATCGTATGCCCAATACCTAGTTCATGTTGTTCACCGATTATATTATACTTACTTACACGTAATACTTGTAATGATCAATCCACATTTCTCTATAACAACACGATTGTCTCAGTTGGCTGGTAGTGAGGAAGATGCATGACGCTAATTTAACGATTTTCGAAAATCGACAAAATGTATGGAATCCGACGACGCGGATAGCCTAGTTCGTAGTGACCCTGCCTACGAAGCTAGCGGTCCCGGGTCCAAATCCCGGTATGGGCAAATATTAGTGTGATAAGCGCGAGTATTTGTTCCTGAGTCTGATACGTACGTGTCCTAGAATGTTAATGGAACTAACATTGATTGATGGAGCAATGTATCAAGTTTAAATGGTACCTATAATGTTTATTTCCTCATCGCTAGACACAACACGCGTCATTCTGGCACGCAATGATAAACTAAAATGTACGACCGTAAGAATAGAACACCAACGTGGACAAAACGTATAGGTACATCTATCCATCTTGATAAATAATTTCGTTCAAATACTAGTTACAATGACCTATTACGTAATACATAAGTTATTGCTCGCGACTCCATTCGCGCAGATTAGAAGTTGTTTTTACCCGACTGCCCGAAGGAAGGTTATGTTTTTCGAGCATAATGTATGTATGTATGCCTATTTCTTTTGCTCGCACTATGCAGCCTAAACGGTTTGACGGATTTTAACATATGAGGTGTAATTCGATTCGTCTTAATTGTCGAAGTGACATAGGGTATATAATATTTCAATATAACGTCCGCAAAAAAAAGGAGGGGGAATGAAAAAAATATTATAACAATATGGGTATCAAATGAAAGCTAATAAATAGCCCGTTCCAAATATATCATTGTTATCATTAAGTTTTTACCAATTCTTATTCTTAATATATATATATATCGCAAGCTCGCTTGGATGGATAAACGTCTCGCGTAAAATGGTGCGTTTTATGCACTTGTTGTACAATCTACTATTGTTGTACAAATATTTTCACTTCCCGTAGCACTTCACTTTCAGTAGCAGAAACTTATACAGCCTCTCTGTAGTAAAATTATTTAAAAAAAAAACTAAGCCTATACTGACTGAGCCACGCTAAAATCTTATCTTCGTTTTTCAAAAAAATCCTTTTAAAATGTCAATAACTATAATTCTAAATTTAAAAACTTTACGAAACAAAGGGCGGCGTCATTACGTGTGAAAATACTTACTTAGCCCTATAAATCTGGCCTAGGCCCCAAGGTTTAGGAAAAAATCTACATCAAATGTAAATTTTAACACAACATAACAACACTGAAGATAAGAACAATAAAACATTTTGATGTTTATATCCACATTTTTTGGGGCTAAGTAAGTAGCATATGGCCCCACCTCTTCGCTGTTTTCGTTTGACCAACCATGTGCCAAACATCCTGTATTTTCACGTATGGTCATTAAAAAAAAAATTTGAGGAAAAGGTTTAATGACCCACTTAATTATCAGGGTTTCCCTATTTTTGTTTTAGACATATATTTGACCTAAGTTTTTTTTTTAAGTTAAGACTTCAACGCGTGGGAAATTGACAGGAATATGAATAAAAAAAACCGATCAAGTGTGAGTCAGAGTCGCGCACGAAGGGTTCCGTACACATTTGGCCAGTTTTTAGTAAGTATTTGTTGTTTTTCTATAGGGTTTGTTCTATAATCTTACCAAATTTGACGCTCGTAAATATGTATTACCGTTTTTACGATAGAACAAAAAAACGTTAAAAAAAAAAGTTTCTTGTATGGGGAAGTCGTTATTATTGTTATTTTTAAACGTTATTATTTTACTTTTATTATTTGTTAGAAAACCCGTTGATATATTGCATATTCTGCAAAAAAAATCAACGCGCTATCTTTTACGGTTCAAAAGATACAGCTCTTTAAAGTTAGCTAGGACAGACGGACGGATGGACGAACAGCGTGGTTTAGTAATAGGGTTCTGATAGGTTCCCTTCGGGCACGGAACCCTAAAAACACATTTTTGCATTTAAATTACTGATTTCTTTTTATATTTTTAAATATTTTTCAGTGTATACCTACTAGGGTGCAGCCAAGTTGTAAGCGAGCCCAAACACTTGCAGTCTTCGGATGGCCGGAAGATCGATACCCTCGAGACTCGAGATGTAACCGAGGCTCGAGCAGACTTGTCTTTTGGGGCGCCGCTCCGGATCAACAATTAAACAATGCGTAATCGACTTCATGGTCAAGTGGTAACTGAAGCAATATAAAAGTACTAGTGACCCGCCCTCGCTTCGCTCCGGATACTAATATTGTATAAATAAACCTTTCGTAAAAATTATCTAACTGATGATGAAAACCGCATCAAAATCCGTTGCGTGGTTTAGGAGGAGTTAGCGGACATACACACAGACGTGGAAAGCGGCTTTGTACTACGTAAGGAATGTTTGTCATGATTATCATAAATAACTGGAACAGTACCGACTGTACACTCGATCAATACTAATGTCTCATTTCGAGTCAATAAAATGACTCGATTACTTCAAAACGTTAAAACTGAGCGCGAGTACTATATTTGTTATTATACAATCCAACCTACAAATATACAAACGTTCAAATACGTGTATTTGCTTATACAAACAAGAAAGTTAGCGAACAATATAAAAGTAATGGGATAGAGTGAGACAGCGGGGATACTCGTCCTGAGTGCGAGCGAGATAGAGTTATTCAAATTGAGGGTACATATTTCTACATAGGTAACAAATAGCTAGTAAAGAATTGTGTGGACATTCCAAGTTAAATACATTTAATGTTATTTTATTTCATTTCATGCTTTCAAAGTTCTTGTTTAGCTAGGGCATAAACTGACTGACAATATGGCCATTGCTTTTTGTCTTACGTAATTATAACTAACGCAAATTACAAACCAGTGAGTACCTATTAAAAATAAAAATATTATCAAATGAAGTTATGTCTCGGTTAGGAAGATTAAAAATACATTGGCCGGAAATTACATAAGTATCTTGTTATTTAAAATTCGTATTATAACTAAACGTTTAATATGTTCATCAAGTAAAAATGAATGAGCAATGTCAAACAATGTCACTGTTTCTTTTTCTCGCATTTAAAATGAAAAGCAGAGTATAAATCACTACTAATATTATAAATGTAATTCTAAGCTATCTGTTTGTCTGTTACCTCTTCACGCTTAAACCACTGAACCGATTTAGATGAAATTTGGTATGGAGATAGTTTGAGTCCCGGGAAGGACATAGGATAGTTTATAACCCGGAAAATTTGATAGTTCCCGTGCGATACACGATAAACGACTTCTACGCGGACGGAGTCGCGGGCAAAACCTAGTCGGTTATAAAATCCTTTTTATCTTGGACTAAACGTCTACCCTCGCCTTTGGCTCGAGTGAATATGTCTAGGTTAAAATGACTTAGTTTATGTCCTTGTTGTTCAATTAGTTTTAAATATAATTGACTACTGATTGTTAACACGTTCCCTGTCCCATGAATCACATATTATGATTTATGAACGCTGTTTTGTCGCTTGCACACCGAGTTTTTCTTTCGGTTTTCATAGTTCTACTTGCATTACTTGCACTACTTGCAGGGGTCAGTGACCATACAAACAGTTTTTTTTAAATTGGTGAACGGGGTTTTTGATAGACCATGTATAATATTATATAAAGGATCATACGTTTGCGGGCAACTAAATATACGCTTGCCTTAAAGGTAATAAAAAATAGGCCTAAGATTGATTGAAATAACTCCCTATAACATTTAATTGTCAACGACGTAAGGCTTTCCCATGTTATGATTATTGAACAAAAAGTAGAAAAGTTGAAGAGAGTTGCAGGAGCAACTTCAAGAACAGGTATTTACACTGTTTGAATATGTAGGTTGTGCAGGTGGATTGAGATTATTTTTTGATCAATTAATTTAAGTACCTAGATGTACTTAGCTATGCAGAGTAGATATTATTATGTGAATAAAAGACCCGTCCAAATGATTAAGGTTTATAAGGATAACACCATATATAGGGTTTTTACCATATTTAAGCGGTCTGGCTTAGTTTATTTCTTTGTCATTGACATGAATTGAATACTTTTGGTTTTCAATCAACCTCGCGTCTTATACCGATAAGTACCTAATTAATAAATTATTATTATTATTAGTTAATAAATGTGAGGCTTATTCAACCAAAACAAAAAAATAATATACATAGTTCTTGGTTATAGTTTTAGGTTTAGAAAAATGTGATGACAAAATATGATTTAGTTTGAAATAGAATGGCTAACAGAAATCTTTACAATAGCGACATCTAGCTTCGAACTTTGGAAGTGACAAGTTCTAAGGGAAGAACATTTCTCCTGTGTTGTCCATTTCTCCCGCATAGCGATCTTAAGTTGTACCATGTGCGTTATTCTGTCGCTAGAGGGAGGGGTTTTGTTTAAATATGTAATTCGGTGAAAAGCAAGTTTTTACTAAGAGCAACTCGTCATTTAGGCTATATGTGCCTGAGCCAAATATAAAGTTTTAGAAAGAAAAAGAAACGTAAACTCTAAAAGTTTCATAGCCTGCATGTTTATCATTCAATATTGAAAAAATCCATGATAGTTTAAAACTTGGCCAGACTACCTTAACATAAAGCGCCTAAATGACTACCACCTAAAACAAACTTCGCACCGACAAATCTTACTTAAAAAGTAAGGACTCTGCCCTAAGTTAAGTTTAAAGGTATACATATAAGATCCATAAAGGTATATTTATTACTTCAACGTCTTCAAATGTATATTACTTTACAGACGTCAATTAACTTTTAAGTTTCATTAAATAGCGATAGGAATAGAATAAGCCGCAGCAATTTTAATGAAACTTAAAAATTAATTGACGTCTCTGAGTGCGGCAGTAAGACTTGTTGCCACAAAGATTTATGTAGGCGGCTGTTTTATTAGGCTGTATGAGATGTATTATCTCTATGTGTCTATCTATCTGTTAGATATACTAGGTTCTCTCTAGGTACACTCAGCATTAAATTAAAATTAAAAAACCGTGGTAGCCTAATGGTTTGAACTGCCGACTCTTAAGCAGAGGGTCGTGGGTTCGTCGAACCCCGGCTCGCACTTCTAAGTTTTTCGGAATTTATGTGCGAAATACAATTTGAAATTTACCATGAGCTTTTCGGTGAAGGAAAACATCGTGAGGAAACCTGCACATACCTGCAAAGCAATTTGACGGTGTGTGCGAAGTTCCCAAAACCGCACTGGGCCCGCGTTGGAACTATAGCCCAAACCCTTTCATTGTGAGTGGAGGCCTGTGCCCAGCAGTGGGACGTATATAGGCTGGATTATACACTCAGCATCAAATATATTGTAACAGCCAAAGTGACCAAATAATTCGCAACACCATATATTTTGTATGGAGAGACGAACTATTTGGCCACTTTGGCTGATACGATGTATGTGATGCTGACTGTAGGTACATATTCCAAATATTTTAGACTAGACTTAACAATATTTCTGTCATAAATACGAAAGATGTGCCTATATTTTTACTTTTAAAACACATCTTCGTTATGATTATGAGATTGCTATTTGGAAACTTTGATATAAGTCTTGTAATGGTCTTCCGGTTAGTTTTGAGGGATTAATTAAAAATGAACAACCCTTGTATTATAAAGATGGTAATTTATATTTTAAATAAAATATGCTCCATTAATAGCTACAACCTTTTCCCATTTTTCGGGCAACAAATGGATTCCATCATAAAAAAACTTATCATCTTTCGAAGCGATCCATTCATCGATCCATTTTTTGATACATTCGTAAGATTTGAAGTGCTGGTCTGCAAGGCTGTGCTGCATAGATCGAAATAGGTGGTAATCAAAAGGAGCACAATCGGGTGAGTATGCGGGATGCGGTCAAACTTCCCACTGAAGATCTGAAAGTGTATCTCTTACGGCATTTGCGACGTGTGCGCGAGCATTGTCATGCAGTAAAATGACCTTTTGTTTTTTATGTGCAATTCTTGGGCGTTTTTGGTTCAATGCATGACTCAATTCGATTAACTGATGTTGATAACGCTTAGCTGTGATAGTTTCATTTGGTTTTAACAATTCATAATAAACAACACCTTTCATATCCCACCAAATGCATAACAATACCTTATTTACGTGAATGTTACGTTTCGGAGTCGATGTGGACGGTTGACCAGGATCTACCCACGATTTCCTACGTTTTGGATTATCATAGTAGATCCATTTTTCATCGCCGGTAACGATTTGATTCAAAAAAGATTTCTTTTTGTGACGAGACAGTAGTGAAGCACAAATGGTTACTCGATTTTGCATCGCTAATTCTTATAAAACATGTGGAACCCATTTTCCTTGTTTTTGAATTTTACCCATAGCGTGTAAACGATCAGAAATTGTTGATTTACCTACATTTAATTCTTTAGCTAACTCTTGTAGTGTGCAGGCAGGGTTTTCGTCCAATAACGCCTGCAATTCGCCGTCTTCAAACTTTTTTAGTTGCCCACTACGTTCTTTATCCTCTAAATCGAAATCACCACTTTTGAATCGTCGAAACCAGTATTTACATGTTTTAACAGATGGTGCAGATTCATGATACGTATCTACAATAAGTCTGTGAGCTTCTGCTGCTGTTTTCCTTGAATCGAAAAAGTATAGTAGTAAATGACGAAAATGATATTTATCGCGTTCCATATTTAATCACACTAAAAACTTGCGAGCGTTTACTATAAGTGAGTTACTTTGAAAGATTGAAGTGCAAACTAGAACACGCCGCATCGAATATCTAAGTAACTTGTACCGACGTATCGCGTTAGCTACTTGACACGTTCCCTCAAAACTAACCGGAAGACCCAATATATGTATTGTGTCAAATTTTTGTCAATAAAATTATTTCTATTATATTCTAGTTATTCATCAGCGGCTCTGCCCAATAGACAAATCTCTTTTAAACACTTTAGAGCCCTTGTTTCGCTTAATAGCCTCTTCAAAACTATTGGTATTGAATCGGCGTATGTCACGAGTCAGGGACTTAGAGATCTGTCTATTGAGACTGCAGAAACAAGGCACGTCTTCTCTCCATTAGCTCTTGGGTAGAGTCAGAGATTTTCTTGGTTCCCTTTGAACGGCGAGTTTTGAAAAATTTAGACCTAACCGTTTGGACAGTTTCCACGAAACTGTTGCAGTAATCATTCACGTCTACGCATTCGCCTAGGCTTTCGAAGCGGTTTTGGAGTTCGAGCTGAAAGTTTTCGTGGTTTTGGATATGGATTGGTGCTGGACGGAGCGTAGATTTCATCAGGCGTGACCTTTCCATGCGTACGTCGATATTCAATGTGCCTCTGACCATTCGGTGATTGCTCCCGGTTTTGACTGCATTGGTCACGGAGACATCATTGAATATTTACTTTCTGGTCGACATGATGAAATCCATCTCATTTCTGGTCGCATCATCGGGACTTACCCATGTCCGTTTGCGGCATTCACTCTTCTTGAGGAAAGAGTTCATCATAAAGAGTACCTCTTTCTCCATAAAGCCCGCCAGCAGCTGGCTACAGGAATTCCGACTTCCAATTAGAATTGCCCCACTCTCAACTCATTGCCGCTTCGTTTACCCAGCTTTGCGTTTTGTATGACAACGGTGTAGTGAGTTTTGGTGGAATGTATGGCTCTGGAAATATCGTCATACATACCTTCACCTCATCATCGGAGTACGTCGAAGTTTGAGCGTATACCTATATGACCTTCAGCGAATACCATTTGATTATTCTGAGTATAAGTTAAGCTACTCTTGACGACACACTCTGGATTTTGACAACGTTGTTCACAAGAGTCATGTGGACGATAAACCCGACACCTCCCTGAGACAGTTGGTCGCCTTCCCGGAAAAATAACATTTTACCCGACTTATGAGTCATCGTGTCCTCCCCCTGTCTTCGGACTTCTAATAAACCCACTATGTCCCAGCGTAACCTGGTCAATTCTTCCTCGAGTTCCACGATCTTCTCGTCAGTCCTCAACGTGCGTGTGTTGTAAGTTGCTAGGGCCAGGGGTTGTCAGTTGTCGTGTTACGTGATCTTCCGAAGGCTCAGAAGATCAGGTAACAGACGTTGAAGAAAAACTTTAGAGAAAAAGAAAGTAAGCAAAATAATAGGAAAAGGAAATTTATTTAACACTTAGTATGTATGACTATGTTTCACAGAATTACCGGTAGAATATTAACTAAAATAACCTAACACGAGAAATCACCAGGGTAAAAGATTAGACGGAAGTAAGAAGGAGAAGGGAGTAGGTAGGTAGGATAAAGTTCAGTCACGTAGGTGGGCGAGTGTCCGTAGGGGTGCCCAGGATGAACACCAATGAAGCAGCACGAAGATAGGAGCCCGCGACTTGGAGCTCAGGCACAGGAGTAGGCAGGAGTGGAGTCTTCCAGAGATGCCAACCGAAGTGAGAGTACACGTAGAATGACTAGGAGTAGGTACGCAGCGTAGTGATACTTTTTCGAAGAGCAGGACGTAGAGACTTCTTAACGTAGGGCTTCTTAGGGTGCGGGGCCTTACTTGGCCCCGCACAAGGCCGATTTCAAACTTCCTTTTCAGGAACCGAAGAGAGAACTGATCGCTCTAGTCAGAGCCAGCGTTTATATACCCTGGTGATCTAGCTTTTTTTAATTACTAATTCTAAATTCATAAAATTACAAAATTACAGATGCCAGGTAGCATTTCTATAGCAAAACAATAATATTTACTCCATGGTACAGCATGAAAACTAATATATTGTCTCTGCCCGCTGTCTTGACAACGAAAATAACAATATTGTCAAATGTATGAAAATAAACAAAAAGTGCAAAATATCAGACGTAAACGAGGAAATAATATTATAATAACAAGAATCCAAGAGGAAAAAGTACGTAAGTAATCTAGAAGCCTGCTTCATCGCGCAATTTTATTTCTTAAGAGAAATAGAAGCTCCCGAAGTCGGTCGGTTTTATTTAGTATGTTATATTTACCAAACGGTTTAATGTAAAGACCCAATTTTAGGAATAAATTGACTACGAGCTGAACTAAATAACCGTTAATAAGAAAAATCATGCGCGGCGGCTGAAGATCGCGCCCGCAAGATGATCAGGACATACGTAAAAAGATGAAAATAAGCTACAAATCAAAAGAAAAGGAACACGGAACCAAGTATCGGAGGTACAATATTACACAGTCTGCCGGAGATTCTTAGCACCCCCCACCCCGCCGTTACCGTGACCGCTAGACCGTGAGCCAGGAATAGCGGGGCCGCCGGGGACTGGGGTCCGATTCCTATTTTGTGTTGTTTTTCCGTTGGGGAGAAATTGCCATAATCGCCACATTTGGCAGGTGAGTAGGCGATCGCAGTTTAATGTTATAACGTTCAGAAGGACGCTGCTGCCCATCCTTAAAATATTATGTGTCTGCTAAATAAATATTTGCGATACAAATTAATAATTTGATCCGCCAAATTATTAATTGGTCCCACCCAAGACTTCCGTAGTAATATACGAGTAGGGTGGATAGGGTGGAACATGGGAATCACCACGGTAAATTAGTATCTAGATCAATTTAGGTTAGGTTAGTATAGAACAATTTAGGTTAGGTTAGGTTAGTTTTGTGCCAGGCCCGAAGGGCCAAACTATCTGGCATGGAAGCCCCGGATGGCGGGGTCGACTTTGTCACGGAAGCTAAGAGAAAGTTCATTTTAGCTAACAGAAATTTTATTAAATCCATGTCACAAAATGCTTAACAATCGATTTTAGAGTAGCCCAATGTTATTAATTGCTGAACAAGTTTTGATAGGTTTGCTGACCAAAACGTCAATATTCTGCCAACCGTTTAAATGATACCACCGTGTATTAAGCGCCTGGACCGATGACTACACCTACCACAGACACCTACGCAAGTATAATATTTTCGTGACAACTTGCTTATTAGAGTCATATCCTCATATTCATAATCGCACGATAATTAATGTATGCTTGTAGTATGGTTTGTCCTTATCGTTCATTATGACA
The DNA here is from genome assembly GCA_963241965.1 of Tortrix viridana. Classification (NCBI taxonomy): domain Eukaryota; kingdom Metazoa; phylum Arthropoda; class Insecta; order Lepidoptera; family Tortricidae; genus Tortrix; species Tortrix viridana. The sequence continues at coordinate 8,837,789 of OY725174.1, forward strand.
TTTGAATTTGACAGAAAGTGACAAAGCATAATTTGACTAAAATATGTTTGTTGTGCGTTTATGAATAAGGGGGTAATAAATATCAAACAAGTTGTCAGATTTTTTTGTTTTATTTCGCACTATATTTGTGTTACCAGCTGAAATTTTTTAAATTTGCCGCTTTTTTATTGTGACACCACCCATTGGCCAGACTGGTATCGTATCAATACCGGCACAGGATAGGATCTGTTCCTTGAGATACAGTCAGCATCAAATAGGTAGGAGCAGCGAAAGTGGCCAAATATATCGCAACACACCTTTTCACTTCTCATGCTCTAAAATGACTCTTGATAGCCGGACTAAAGTGATACATTTAATTCCTAGGGACTAAAGTGACACTTTACTCCCTAGGGACTAACTATTAATTTCCTTATAAAAGCCTTGGAAAACCACAAACAGCCAGATACACGTAGTCATTTGAAGGGCAACAGCCCTTGTCGTCGGAGTGCGCCGTGGAGAGCGGGCTGAGCATACAAGCTACCGCCTCAGTCTTCGTTTCGGAAATGTTGTCTATGGACTATATGTTATGTTATGTTCTATCCCTAAAATCAACCTTGCTGTTGTCTCTTTGCATAACAGTGACGGGTTGAGTTGAGAGTTAAAAATATAGCGCTATTAAGTTGTAATTTTTTACGCGTCTGTCTTAAAATTACTAGGTATTTTAATTTAAGTTTTTTTCCTCGCAATGGAAGTGAAAAAAGTGTTTAACTCGAGACTAAAAAGCCATAATGACATTAATTACATTCGAACTGCATCTACCCATGTCAATTCAATTCAATTTTTTGTTAAAATGGCGTCTGTCCATGAGGACAATTCTGCCAATGTCAAAGTTTGAGGTTACATGTGATCGGTTCGTGAAAATGTTATTCAAACATTTAGAGTGTTATATTCTCCGAGATCAGAGGCAAGAGTGTCGGCCGCCGCTCGCGCTGACCACTCCATCGAGCTCATCAACACCATTGAGGCACTAAAAAACGCGACAAAATGATCGACACGTGCAGCAACCAACACTCTGGTCACAGAACTCCCTACCCATGTCGTAATGGCTAAAATGGCTTACGTTAGTATATTTGGCCATTTTGACTGCTCCTGTCTATTTGATGCTGACTGGAGTGTGGCGATACTTTTCCCAAAATCTTTTTTTTCCGGTAGCAATCTTTCCATTCGCAAAATTTATCAGTCTTCATTTTTTTCTGTAGCTTATTTTACCGAAGATTATTTTGCCGGAATTGATCTCTACCGTAAGCGATTATTCCATTCGCATATTTTACCAATCTTTTTTCCTAACAATAGCTTAGTATTCTTTCGATAATTTTTTGAATATCTTTTTTTTATTCTATTTTCTTTATCGCACATTTTATTCAATTCATTTTGTGAAAACCATTTACTCCTTTCTACTTAAGTTATTAAAATTATAAAAAAATATATATTTGAGATTCTCATAACGAACCCTTTCATTTGATATGTCACACGATATACCTACTTAGGTTGAAAACTTTTTTTATATTTTTTGTAATTTACCCCCCAGAAGTGCCCGCCATGTTTAAAATTTATTTATTTACATAAAACGTCCGTGTCACGTGTCACCGATTTATGTAGGTGTACCAAATTCAAGTCATTCGGTCCAGTAGTTTCGGAACAAATTGGCTGTGACAGATGGACAGACAGACACACAGACAGTGATCCTATAAGGGCTTGTTTACGGAGACGCGGGGCGTGCGGCGGGGCGTCGTTGTTTGCGTGCACACTGGTCGCTGACTATGAAAGACTTCTATACTTCCAGGAGGTCAGCGACCAGTGTGCACGCAAACAACGACGCCCCGCCGCACGCCCCGCGTCTCCGTAAACAAGCCCTAAGGGTTCCTTTTTATCTTTTTGAGGTAAGGAACCCTAAAAATCAAAATACAATACCGCTCCCTCACAAAATTTTACCTATTAATTAACTCGTGAACAGACATTACGTGAACTTACTTACATTCTTTTTTATTTGTTACTAGCTACCCGCCCTCGCTTCGCTTCGGTTAAAGTTTCCCCTCCCATTTCCCCCTCTTAAAGTTGAAATATCCATTTTATCTCTTCATAAGAACCTTCCTCAGACTTCAAGGAATAAGTATTAAAATAAAAAGAATTAGCGAAATCGGCCCAGCCGTTCACGCGTGACGCCGGGACCAAGGGAAATAGGGATTCATTTTTAGTGTGTCTGTCTGGGCGGTACAAAGTACGGGTGCATGTAGTAAATTACTATTCGCGCCCGTACTTTGATGACAAAAAAAATATCACTTAAGAGGAGTTAAGAGGGGTGATTTGTCGATGAAATTGATCGCCCTTCATGACATTAAAGGCTCCGACACCGATGCCCCAAAAACATAAATGTAAAAAAATTATATGATTATGGCTTCTTCGAGCAAAAACAGATAACAGATTAAACTATTCAAGAGTTGATGTATTTCACTTAAGTTTTTTGTACACCTTTATCTAGGACCTTGTTTTGCCGCTCTCTGCTTGTCGCCGCAGCTGCAACCGTCGCGCAGAGGTTGATTGTATTAAAGTCTGTGTCAATCCAATTTGTTAATAATGTTAACAAACAGATTTTGTTAATATTCCAACACAATCATTCACTTAATTACATTAGAAACATATGCACATGTATTTCGAATATTTCAACTTGATATCGTATTACTTATTCCAGCAAAATATTGCTGATTAATAAGTTTCATTACTATTTTTGAATTTGATTTAAAAAAATTAAGTCGAAACGTTTTAATAACTAAAGACGTTTTGTAATTTATGGATTATGAATGAATAATACAATTTAATGAATCAAGTACTTAATTTAAAAAAAAAACTGTGATTTGTAATTAGCTCTTGCATTTGTCATCATTATCAGTCGAAGGTCGAGTTAATAACAGATTTGTTTACATTATTAACAAATTGGATTGACACAGACTATAGGTTCCCTTACCTTAGGTGTGTAGTTATTTATGGCATGTAGTGAATGTATATATTTATGACTTTGACTGTACGCTTTTGTAAAAATGCGTTTAAAGTTTAAATGCAACAAAACCAATAAACGGCTTTCGAATCGTGGTCTTTTCCATTATGTTGGTGTAAACAATTATAGGACATTTATGCTGTCCTACAGTAAGTATTAATGAAATAAACTTAAAGTAAGTGTTATTTTGCGTTTGTTTTCTGCTCTCTTGACTTTAAACGCACCTTTTCATGAAATAATAAAACAACTTTTGTATTCATTTGAAATATTTTATTTAAAACTCTCTTGCATAATTGCACAGACAGCTAGATTGTAGCTTGGTAAAACTAATTAATTAAAAAAAACAAGTTTGTTGATTTACGAAAATATGAATATTTCTGCACTGTTCAATATTGGGCCATTTTTGCCATGCGGATGTTTGACTTGTAACGATTCTAAACCAAAACTACAATTTTTAATAAATAAGAAGAAATATAACTACAACCTACATTACACAGAAGAAGGTTTGTACGAATGAATGTAATCGCTATTAACTCTATAATTCCATCGTCAAGCGATTACAAAGTTTTCACTTCCGTACCCGCCTCGATCTGTTGCGCATGAAATATCATGTATTAAGTCTACCAGCACTTTAATATCAAAAGTTACAAAAAATCCTGCAATATACTCGTTAACGTCATACTGCAAAAAGTTCTTTACAAAACACTTTTAAAAATATTGGTCACTATCACTAAATAAGTGCTAGTAAAAACTGTGAACCCTCACGAATTAGAGAAAACAAGATCTGTCGGATGTCACTTTCTGTCAGACGCGGGGCGGGAGAGGCGCGGGGGAGGCGGCGCGGCGGCGCGCGGCCGCGGCGGCCGCGCCTCTCTGCTCTAACTTCTACATTATAATAGTCACTGGTCTTAAAACATGGCTTAAGTACTATACACCTAAAATATATAAATTATTACAAATTAAGTAAGGCATTTACATCAGGGATCCTTAAGATTTACTTTATATTTACACGATACTAGATCGCTTATTGTAACATCGTGTAAAAACAAAGATTTTGACTTAACTTATTTCGGTAAATTAAGTGTACGAGTAAAAAATGGTCAAGATTTCGGCGATCTAGTGGCCTACGACACGAAGCTGGATTTATCTACTACACAAAGTTTTTGACATCAAACGCTTCGCTTTGGTCAATTTTCACTTTTCGAGTCAAGAAAGGCATAGTCGATTACAACCTACCATTATCGTTTGGCACTGACTTTTGTTAATGAAGAGATAAATAATAATAAATTAGCCCTTATAACGAAGACCCGAAAACACTAACAATTTAGATTTGAAAAAAATCTAATTCAATATTTTAATCACAGTCAAGTATTATTGAGTTGTGCGTGCCACGACTTAATGAAAGTATAAAAAAAAAACAATTACCATATATGACACGAAATCTTATACTACTCCTTCGGGATAATTTGAGCATTATTCTTGTGCATGGAAGAGTAGATGGAAATTTGATCACGTAGGTTGTATCACCTAGTGAGGTGTGTGGGTACCGGACGGGCGCGCGGGGCGGTTTCACCTCCGTCGCTTGGCGGAGACGGCGGCCGCGATCATCTGGCGCAGCATCGGCTCCGGCGTGCACACCTTGGGGTCGCACTTCATCTGACCGTCTCCTCCACATCTGAAAAACCGAGTTCAACCTATCAGTGCATTCTTAGCCTTACTTTGTTATACTTATATGAATGAGTAACTCGATGGTTCGATTGTCTGTAGGGGCAAAGCTATGCTATGAGTGGGTACTTATGTACCATCGGTAGACAATTATTAGGGGATATGAATTCATATGCATAAAAAGTTGCAAACTAAAACCCGACTGGCGACTGGTATGTCGGACCCTCACAATTTTTTATATGACCTTTGACACTCGCACGTTTTTGGCGCATCATCCCCATTTATTAAAATCTGTCCAAAAGTTTAGGAGCTAGAGTGGAACATCCGATTTTTGGTCACATACATGCATTCACAGACAGACGCATACATAGACTGTTAAAGTTATTACCCTTCTTTTGGCTTCACTCAGTCGGGTAGCATTTTTTTGGGTAAATATCTAAACGTAAATAACAATTTTAGAAAATTTACGCTTCCCGAAGTTTTTTGTGTACGATTTTTTGAAGGTTTTATGTTCCCTCCACATAATAGTTACATGTCCATGTTCAGTTACATGTCCAACAACAGTTACATGTCCTAAAACTATAAGTAGTTTAGTTTTTTACACGTCATATTGATGTATGTAGTTCGATTGCTGTTCCTAATAATTTGGCCAGTCATGTATAGTATTACCCGAGGTAGTGGCCGTTTTATATCCATATATATATGTGTGTAATTATCTAATTATCCTCTTATCCTAAACGGTTAAAACTCACGATTATAAGCCGGAACGATACGACACCTCATCAGGGGATGTCAATGAGTACGCTCACGACGGCGTCGCACCCCGGACCACGTCATATATCACGTTAGCTTAAGTGTTACTATCCTTATCCTTTCTAATATTATAAATGCGAAAGTGTGTATTTGTTTGTGTGTTCCTTTTTAATGATCAAACCGTTTAACAGATTTTCATAAATATTAGCACTTATATAGACTGTTACATAGAGACGGACATAGGATATTTTTTATTCCGATATCCTACAAGGACGATCGATGAGTCGATTCATGGCGATACATGGCGCTGCTGTTCAAACTGAATAAAGTCATACGAAATTACGACTTTTTTAATGAAAACTACGCAGACGAAGCCGCGGGCAAAAGCATGTGTATCTATACAAATAAGTTGTGTATACGAGTACGTTCTATAGGGGTTGTTTATTATCCATCATAGCAGTACTAATTTAGGATGCAGGTTGGGGTTGGATCAATTATCGCAAAATATACTTACGTGCAATGTAAACATGGTCCTGATGAGGCTCGCACGACATCCCCTACTTTGTAAGTGTGACCCTTTATTTGACAGCCTTTTCGTTCCGCAGCGCCCTTATAGGCGTGATGCAAGAAGTGCGGGGGCAATGTGGTTGTAGTCGTCGTGGTAGTCGTCGTCACGTTGAGAGTGGTCGCCATCGACACGGGGCATTCATATCGCGGACAGCAGAACCCTTGAATAGGTTCTTCGTGACAGCCATGAATAGGAGGTGGACAACTTTGTTGTAAACAAATAATGTCACTTCTGAAGCAGAAGCAGAAGTCACAAGGATCGTCTCTTGGTATTTGTTGAGCTGATACGTAAACCTTTCCTCCGTATCGGCAGGTACCAGGACCAAATGCTTGATCTTCATCTCCGTAGTCAGGTTCTTGTCCATAACCGGCAGCACCAGTACCGCTCGTATCATCATCAGGTTGCGGTGTCTCTTCGGTAGTTTGAACTTCATTAACACCAGGTTTTGGCATTTCTTCGATAATATCAGGTTTCGGTTTGTCTAGCTCCGGTTTTAGCGCTTCTTCAGGCTTGCCAAATTTATCTGTAACTGGTGATGGACTTGTGAGTTCTTCTTCTACTTTGACTGGAGCTTTAGTAGTGGCTAGGATAAATTCTTCTTCTGGGGCAGTTGTTTCACGGGGCTTTTCTGTAGCCGATGATATTTCTTTGTCGACCTCTTCAGCATTAGAAGTCGAAGGTTTTTCATGTTCGCTTTGCTCCTCACCAAGTGTTGGGGCGGATGTTGAAATTTCATTAGACTCTACATCTTGCGGTTGCGGAGTGCTTGGCACGTTTTCAGTTTCGTGTAATGAAGGTGATATTGTTGTTATATCTTCGGGTGATACTGCAGGCAGTTCCGTTATTTTTTCTACAGATTGATCATTTTCATTTGGAAGTGTTTCTTCTTGAGTGGGCTTTTCTATTTCAATGTTTGGAGCCGATTCAGTTACTTTGTCCTTGAAAGATTCAGGTGTCGACGGGTCATAATCCGATGACACTACGGAGGGTACCGTTGTCGTGTCATCGCCAGGCACGGTGTAAATATCTTTTTTATGAGTATGCTCGTCTAGTAATAATAAATAGGGTGTTGTCGAAACAATATCGTGATCATCTTTAGTCTCTGACGTTGGTTGCAGGCCCTCAGAGGGCTGTGAACTATTATCTAGAGGTTCTGAATGCTCTATAGATTCTGTTCTCCTAGTTTCTTGTAAATAATTTTCTGTTGTGTATTCTGTTTTATCTGTTATTACCATTTCAGTTACTCTCGTGACATTAGAGTCAGCATCGCTTAGCGGCGGTGTTTTGGTGTCAGTGTCATTGGATTCTAATAAGATTGTTGATTCAGTGACGGTATCAGATTTTTCTGGCTCCACGTATTCAGGTATCAATGTTGGTCTCGCAGTAAACGATTCCGTAATTATTTCGTTGGTATTGGTTTTATCTACTTCCGTAGTTACTTTATCGTTCATAGCGTCTAAATCTGAACCCTTGTCTTCAGATTCAGTTACAGATGAGTCTGGATGCATCGAGCTTTCCTCGTTTGGTAACTCCATAGACGAATCTATTTCCTGTTTTGTTGGTTGAGGTTCAGTACGATCTTCTGATACAGTAGTTATTTCTATAGGCAATTGAGTGATACTTTCTCCTTTTTCTGTCGCGACGGATTCATCTTGTTCGTTAACAACGGTATGTGTGCGTTCCGGAGCCCTAGAAACTAAGTCTTGTTCTGGTGATTCTGTAATTTCCTTGTGAGATTCCACTGTGGTTATTTCTGGAGCGCTTGTAACTATTTCTGGAGATTCAGATTGTTTAGTTGTCTCTTCTTGCAGTTGGGTCACGAATTTATCTGGCACTTCTGTTGCAATATCCTGTGACTCTGTTGTTTCAGTAATTCCTTCTCCTTCTGTGTCAATTATTTTCGGAGAATCGGTTACCGAATCTTTCATTACTGCCGTTTCTGTTGCCTCTTGCATTTCTGTAACTGTTAATCCTGGTGCATTAGTTGCTATACCATGTTCCTCTGGTACGTCTGTAACATCTTCATGGGATTGCGGTAAACTTATTTTTGGGCCTTCTGTTGCAATGTCTTGGTTCTCAGGTGTTAATGTTACTTCGGGGAGCATTTCCTGTGACAAAATTTCTGGTGTACTGTCTTGTGTCTCTGGGGCTTTCGTGATCTCTTCTCGATTTCCAATTTCAGGCATCGTTGTGGCAATGTCATGAGATTCTGGTATAATTGTCATTTCTGACACCGGAATGTTTGGGGCAAGATCTTGTACCACTGGAGATTTCGTCATCTCGTTTTCCATTTCCGTAACTGGTATCTCCGGGCTTAATGTCTCACGCAACAGTGGTTTTTCTGTTACGTCTGTTTGCAGTTCCGGGACCGATGATTCAGGTGCTTTTGTTGAAACATCCTGTATTACTGGAACTCCTGTAACTTCATTTTGAGATTCTGTTAACGGTACTTCTGGATTATTCGATTCAACTTCCTGTGGTACTGGCACTTCCGTAATTTCTTCTGGTGATTTCGGTGTAATTGTTTCAGATTCTAGGGTATCAGTTATTTCTGGCAATTTGGACACTTCTTCTTCAGGTTTTACTGAAGATGCTTTGGGGATGCTGGTCACATAATCTTGGATTTCTGGCATTCCAGTTACGCTGACTTCTGTTTCATTTTCTATTATTTCTGGAACTTGCTTTGTAGGTAAAGGTAAATCTGGGGTTTCTACTTCTTTTTGCGATTCTGTTACAGAAGATTCTGAAACGTTTGCGTCATCATCTTCTTTTTCTGGTGTATGCGTTTCTGATAAATCTGTGCTGCTATCTTGTGAGGCCGGTGCTAGAGTGACTTCAGATGGAGAACTTGTTTCAGGAAGCTCTGGAACTTTTGTTGTCATATCAAATGGCTCTAGTATGTCTATAGATTCTTCTGTTGGCTTTTTAGTAGATATATCTGGATAGTAAGGGGCCTGGGTATTTGCTTCTGTTATATCAGTCACAGTTGTATCTTGAACATTTGTTACGACATCTTGCATCAATGGTGCTTCGGTGATTTCCTTCACTGGTTCTGTTGCAGATACCTTTGGAACGTTAGTAATATCTAGCGAATCAGATGCTTCAGTGGATTCTCTATGTGGCTCTATTTCCGGTACTTCTGGAGCTTGAGTTAGATTATCCTGCTCTTGTACTTCAGTGGTTTCTCTTTGTGATTCTGTAGCAAACGTTTCTGGAATGATAGTTGTAATGTCTTTTCCTATAAAATCACTTTGTTCTGTTTGTGGGTGTTCTGATGTAACTGTAATAAGTTCAGACTGAGGTACTTCAGTGATTTCCTTATTTACTTCTGTTACAGACATTTGTGGTGCATTTGTTTTGATACTCTCCTCTTGTGGTGTCTCTGTAGCTTCTGGGATGGATTGTTCTGGTTCTTTCGTAGATTGTGAAGATTCAGGATGCTCATGGATAGTTAATTCAGGAATCCCGGTAGTGGCATCATTATCTTCTCCAGAATGACTCTCTGTGGTTGTCTGGCTGTCTTTTTCCTCAGTTGTCGCTGAAATTTCTGTGATTTGTTCGGGAGATTTTGTGCTTATACTTTCACCTGGAATAATTTCACTAGTTTCCGTTTGTGGAGCACCTGGTTCATGATTATCAGTTTCAGTAATACCTAGTTCAGGGTGCTCAGAGCTAGTATGCTCTTCAACAATGGTGACTAATATCGGTGCCTCATCTTTGCTGGCTACCGGTACTGATGATGTAGTATCTCTATCATTTATAGGTTGTTCGGTTGGTGATACATCCTTTACTTCTGGTAATATTGTAGTTTCAATATTGGTCTTCTCGGGTGCTTTGTCAAATTTGTCATCATTATCCGAACTTGGTTTTTGTTCAGTGTCCTTTTCTGGTTTATCCGATGAGTCTGGATTAGCTTCGGACACATCAGGTTCACTATAATGAGGTGACAGAGACTCAGTAAATTCAGGTTTCTCTGTACTTATATCAGAAGCATGAATATCAATATCAGTAGGTTTTGTAGTACTAGTTTCATAATCTTCGTGTTCTTTTACTATAGACATAGGCGCATCAGTTCGGACTCCATCTCCAATATCTGGTGATGTGACTGCGTTCTGATCTTCAGGCTCTGGTTCCTCTATGATTTTATCAGGTACTTTCGTAGTCTTTTCCTCTGACTCGGTTTCATCTGGCTTAGGTTCTTCGCTGTGAATTTCTGGCACTTGCGTTATATCATGAACTGGGGTTTTTGTCACTAATTCTTCATCATTCGCTGCAGATGGTTCTGAAGCCAAGGTACTGCCTTCATAATCTATTGAAATTTCAGGTTTGGGAGTTAATTCGGTGACATCTGAAATTGGTGATTTAGTTTCCAATTCATTATTTACGTCCGTTGATATAATGCCTTCAGTAACTGAAATCATATCGTTGGGTATTGTTGCCAAAGGTTCTTCGGGTGTCAAAGAGACTTTGGCATCCATTTCTTCTTTTTCTAGTGACAAAGTGCTTTGTTTTACAGGCGCGATAGTGGTTCGACCAATATCTTCTTCAGAAATTGTTTGCGTTGAACTGTTTGTTTCTAGAACTTCAGGTGTATTGGTTTTACTGTCATGTAGTCCAGGTGTCGTGGCTACATCCTGCGCCTCATTTTCGATTAGTTTTTCATCAAATTTGTCAGTGCTTATTTGAACAGGAGCTTCAGTACCACCAACAGATTCAGTTACTTTCGATTCATGGATATCATCAGGTTGCTTAGTTTCTAATAGTAAACTTTCGGTACCTGGACGGTCAGTCTGAATTTCATCTTGGTTTAGTACGTATTCTGGCTCTTTTGTTGCCGATTCTTGCTTATTTGTATCTGTTTCCTCAGGAGCAACTGTTGGTAACTTTTGTAATTCTGTCATACTTTGAGCAATTTCAGTGGATTCCTCTTGAATAATGGGTCCTAAAGACGCCTTTGTTGTGATATCTTTCATATTTTCGTCATTAATGGTATCATCTTGGGGTTCTGTTGAAGACGCTCCTGATTCCCGGTCATCCACTAATATTTGATCCGGTTTTGTTACTAATTCCTGTAACTCGTTCTCATTTAGACTTGGAGATTCAGTAGTTTTGTCATCGGTATCTGTACTTGTTTGTTCCGAAGGTGGTTTAGTATTTTTTTCTGGTGGAGCTACAGTACCCTCTTTTAGAATTCCGGTTTCAGTGTAGATATCGGGCTCTTCTGAAGTTTCTACACCAGAAGTCGTGAACGTCGGTGGTTGAGACGGTTCAATCTCTTTTTGTATATCACTTTCTGGATATTTGGTAGATGATTCATCATAATTTACTTCACTGGGAGGTTCAGTAGTTCTAGGTCCATTCTCGTCAAAATCTTGTCGGCTCGTAACTGGTTCTTCAGTTTGTGTTTCGGAAAATCCAGGTAATACAGTAGTTCGTGATTCAGATACCATATTGGTTTCTGGCACTTCAGTTTTCTGAGAACTATCATCCAAAGTGCATTCAGAGTCATTGCACTCACTAGTAATAGGTTTGTTAAGTTCAGGGACTTGTTTTCTTTTACAACTTTCATCGTTACATTCTTCGACAGGGCTCTGATTAGGTTGTGAACAATCGATTCCATCTTTGCAATCTTCTGTACCAGTCGAATCAATTTTAGGCGGCAAACTAGATATGCACGAACTTCCTTTACAATCTGGTTGCTTTTCGGGTATCTGCATGTCTTTACAACCACTTGGGTTGTCGCATATAGCTGTAATTTCCGTAACAGGACTAATTTCAGGGTGAGGTTTGCAGTCTTCACCTTGGCATAGCTGATCAGTAGTAATTGCACAGCCACTTTCACTATTACATGTTTGATCTTTTTCAATCGGCGACTTACAATTACCACCCGTACAGTGTTCCTGAGGCAAATCACATTTTTCACCATCGCACCCGTTAGTAGGTTCCAATGGTTGTGGTTCATAATCAGATTTTGTAGCAGTTTCATGGCACCCTTCTGCACCACACTCATGAGGTTTCTCGCTGGAATTATCAGAACAAGCCTCGGAAGTGCAAGGTCCAGTTGCTTTTGAGTGGTCTTCCTTATCTTTACTGACTTCGCATTGATCTCCGCTACATTCAATCCCAGGTATTTGCACAGGGCTTTCCGTCCCAGACATTTGGCTATGTGGTTGAGGCGGAACAGTCTCTTTGGTATGATCGCATACATAAGTAGGACAACAGGATTCTGGTGTGTCATACATAGGTTGACAGTTATCCATGTAGTCTGGTGGTGCACTGCAAATGATCGGATCGCATTTGACAATACTACTAACGCATCTACAATCTGTGTGACAATTATTGCTGCTCGGTACAAGACTATCATTACTATATGTTACACCATCAAGTAAACAGTCACCTTCACCGGGTATCCTACCAGGGGATGGAGTTGGATATGATTCTTCATCTATTTCATTGTCAACAGGATTAATAGATGTAATACCAACCATGTGATCTTTGCCAGGCGTTGAAAGTTCTATAATTTCAGGTTGTGTAGTTGTTACAGGTTCAGTTTCTATCTTTTTATCACCTGATTCAGTCAAAAGATCCGAAGTTGATTCTGTGGTTTGTTCTTTTATTGTAACTTCGTTTTCATGCTCTGGTGTTTGAACCGTGGTTGTTTTAGCTTCTGGTTCAACCGGTGCTGAGGAACTTTCTGTCGTCAACGTATCCGGAGCGAAAAGATCACTTGCTTTTGTTGTAGATTCTTTAGTATCTGTTTGTGTAATGCTGTCATCACCTGTTATTTTTCGGGTAGGCTCTGTAGTAACATCTGAATCATCTGCAGTAATTTTACTGATCGTTGATGATAGCGTATGGTAATCTACGATAGTTGTTTCATCAATAGGAACAGCTTCAGTTACCATAGCATCGACTTCAGTAGCTATCGACTCCTTAACAGGAGATTCATCTTCGTATTTTTCTGTTGTTTTTACATCAGAGTATGATTCCGTAGTAGATGTATGTTGGTTAGTACCTAATTTATCGTCATCTACTTCAGGTTTATCTTTTACAGACGATTCAGGACTTTCTTCATCTGATATTCCACTTGGAACTGTATTTTCTCCTTTATCTGGTTCGGTGGTTGCTTTATCAATCATTTCGGTAGCAGTTACAGGTATTTTCATCGTGCTTGAACTGAATTGATCAATGATGTCAGCGGGTTCGGTTCCAATAAAAGGCGGCGAGGTTTCCTTTTCTGGGATAAGCATTTCTCCGTCATCGATAGGTTTAAATGGTTCTGGTTCATCTCCGCTGCCTTCATTGTCAGGCTCGTAATTAGGCACTTCGGTAAATGGCTCATCAGGTTCACTTCTATATCCACTACCTTCAATAGTCCTTCTAGGTGGATTAACTGTAGTTAATTCCTCCAAAGATTGCTGTGGAGATGTGGTAAAATCAGGTTGCAATTCTGTGGCTAACTCATCGCCTTCGCAAATGTATGTGTCTGGGCAGCATTGACCTTCACGAGGTGGTACTGACGAGCAATTTTTCCCTTCATTCTCCATAGGTGTGCCGCATTCTTGTACTACACAAACAATATCACCCTTCATGCAGTAGCAATGTTCACAAGCTTTTTCCGTTTTGATAAGTGCTCCATCAGCAAATATTTTGTCATCGTGGACACAGTCCTGTGTCATCTGAGTGACAGGTGAGAGTGTCGTCGTCGTGAGCAAGAACCCGGGCGTGGGTCGTACTGTAGTGGTCATGTCATCCAAGAGAAGTAGCTCGTCTTCGGGGTGATCTGCAAACAAAAACCTTTTTTATTTTGTACGGAGGTTACTTAAAAATGTGTAAAACATTAAACTCCTAAATAAATCTCGTTAAATTTCATTTTTTATGATTTACAAGAAGTGGGTGAATGAAAGTCTTACCACAAGAGTAACGAACTGGGCAGCACACATCTTTATGATAGATAGGTGTACATCCATCTACGTGAAGTGTACATTCTTGCATAACACAAGTCGTCATATTTCGTATACAATAGCAATGTTCGCATGGTTTGTTCGGGGTAGATGGTACTTTCGATCCTTCTGAGAAGTATTTTCCGTTAATGCTGCAACCGTATCTATCCAATTTGCCAAGTCCAGTTTCTCCGAATTCAGCTGGAGAGGTTGTCGACGTCGAAGTGAGTAGATCAACTGGAACTAAAAACAAGAAGACGTTAAATCCCGGAAATTCGGTTTCACTAAAAAGACATCTAATAAAAATATGAACGTACCATCGGGACATGTAACGATAGGGCAGCATTGATCGCCGCGCTTCTCGACCGAGCAGTCTTGTCCGATGGGCTTTGTGAACGGACAGACCCTCAGATAGCACATCAGCATTCGGTTGTGACAGGTGCAGTTAAGGCATGGCTCATTAGTCATGATGCGATCGCCTTCTCCGTAGTGCTGGAAATTGTAGTAACATCCTTCTGATGCCCCTGGAAATTAAGGTTAAAATATATTAACGTACTGTTCAGTTCTACAGAGCTGTTCTTTCTGTCCGTGTTTTCTTCCAACTTCACGTAAGAGAATTTACTAGAGGGATCCTACAGTGCACGCAGCCTGACAAGCCTGATATGCACTTTTCCAAGATGCCCAGCGCATAATCAAATAAAAAAAATTGAGGACAAAATTATGCATTTTTATTTTTATTTTGTTTTGACAAAAGTAATCACTTACCATCATATAAGTCAAGTGCAGTTTGATTGCTGGTTGTAGGTGCTGCAAAAAAAGTTCGGAATCAATATCATTAACCCTATTATCCTTCCTAATATAAAAAATGCGAAAGTGTGTTTGTTTGCTTGTTCCGTTTTCATAAGTTTTGTGATGTTCTACGTGAAATTTAGTTAAGAAATTGTTTATAGCCCACCCGAAAATACTGAAGTCTAGGCGCTCAATTGAGTCAAAGATATACTCAATTCTGGTTTGCTTTTACTTCAACTTTTCGAAGTGTCACGTTGCAAAAAGTCCGAAATATAACGACTAATTATGTAGCTTGTTTGTGTGCATATTTTGTTGCATTTTAGATTCCTTATCAACTCACGCGTCGCCGGCTCACGTGTGTCGAATGCGTTCCGCGAGTCATAGACGAGTTAATAAAGTAACGTCCTTCATACCATGATAGATTGACTTTTTAGAGTTCTGTGGAACTAATCAAAAGGGAATCCTAATAGTTTCGCTATGTTCTCATGTCTGTTCGTGTATGTCACTGTCGTTTTATTTAGAGGCTAATAAGAATTTGCGAAGAGTGTTGAAAGGGCATTGGGTAGTTTGAAGATTGTCGTAAATTTTTTTTCGGCGGCCATGGATGATTCTTATGTAAACGTTTAGAAGATCTCTAAATACACATGAATATATATCAGTCGCTAAATAATATCAAAACCGTGATATTGAAGATTTAAGTTACAAGTGGTCGTCGATACACAAACACATTTATTGTTCAGGTTTGAGCGGCCAGTCATGAGTAGATTATGATAGATCCCTTAAAAATAAACATATTTTGTCATGTAATATAATACTCTAAAATGCTCACTTGCCCATGTGAAGCTAAGTAAATATAATTGCAAATATCTCAAAAATGACATTTTTACCCAAACCCCTTTGTTATATTTAAAGATAAGTAGTTATTGTTACTATAATATAATGTGTAAAAACCACATAAATACATAAATATTGAGGTCACTTGTCTGATATCGAGTAAAAATCGTCACTTCACGGGATATCGAGTAGAAATCTTAATATGGATATGACAATAACTACAGCTACAGCTATTAGGTGTTATAAATTTATACACAGTCATTAAAATAAACAAATTATTATAAAGAGTTTACATACATACATACATATAATATCAACGAAATATCAACAAAACACTTTTTTATATGCATCATGAACGATTTGAAATACCTACTTACGTTCAAAATCATGTCTTACCGCGATAATACCTAACAAATGAACGTCACGGGAAGACTGGTGTGGGTAGTACTGGGTAGGTTTTGGTAAAACAAACTACCCTCTTCATTTAAATAAGTTATACCTAAGTATAAAAAGGTAGGTAAATAATTATGTAGTTGCCTTTCCTTACCTGTTATCGCTTATAATAATTAACGTGCTTAAAATTGCACTTCTTTGTCAAATATGGTTTAATGTAGGGTGAGGCACGAATGTTGCTACAATTGTATAATGTAGCAACTCTCGTGCCTCATCCGTATAGTAGAGAAACGCAGCGCCGCTGAGGGCTTTTGGCGCAGGTGCGCTTGCGGTTTTATGATATTGAGCTCGTCACCGTTGGTCTGAGCATTAGCTGCAAATAGCTCGAAACGAATCAGTCATCGTCTCAAGTCGTTTTACATATCCGTTTGAGTGCATATAATGTCACTCACCCGACGCGACAAAACCGCAATTAAAGTAACGGAGGGCGTCGTTAACATCTAAACTGCGGGTTTAATGCTGAACCGGCGCGGCGCACTAACCATCACTCATAATACCGGGGGAACGGGTAAGTAATCTATTGGCTAAAATTGAACTACTAAACGCGTAAAGGTACCGTTCCTTCATGGCAGCTCGAGAGTGGCTGGTTGTCTGGCAGACTTAGCGGTCGAACGTACGATTATTGCCTGTAATTCATATCATAATGATGTGCTAGCGAGAGTTAATAAGGTAATGTACATATACTCTTATAGAACTGTTCCATTACTAACTAAAAGACGATACACAGCCCTTACTTTGGATAATTCATTCGTGTAGAGCAGCAGCGTTAAGGAGGGATTTCAAGACAATCACCCGTAAATGAATCGAAACGAATCGGGGTGAGGGACGCGGTTAACCTAGTTGGTAGTGACACTGCTTACGAAGCTAGCGGTCCCATAGGCATATATTGATGATCGCGAGTATTTGTTCCTGAGTCATTAATGTTTTCTATATATTTAAGTATTTATTTCTCTATATAAGTAGGTATATCGTTGCCTAGTACCCATAGTACAAGCCTAGAGCTTAGTTTGGGACTAGGTCAATTTGTGTGAAATTGTCCGTGATTTAGCCTAGTAGTTTATTGCGATAACATTAAGTCAAGCTTACAATTTGCACAAGCAATGCACTTATTTGTGAAAAATAGCCAGGTTACTTTAATCGATCTCACGGCTTATAATTACGAGTCCGCAGCTTATCAGCCGAGTGTTCAGGCGCGCGAGGTACTTAATCCAGTCATTTTACGGTTTTTAAAACATTAATTTTTATAAATTTTACCCTGCCTGATTTTTTTAAATCCATTTTTATAAGATATTCTAAGACACTATATTCAAGAATCCTACAAACTTTCCACCCGGAAGTAGGTATATAAATATACTTTTAAAATAAAGATCGTAATTGTAATTTCTGTGCCTAAGCATAATAATATTTTTGTCTATAATGAATGAGTAGAAGGTGAAATGTAACAAAATATTTACACGGAAAGCCACTAAATCAGCAAAATACACGGCTCCGGTTATATACATATACCCTTAAATGATAAAAAAAGTTAGTAATAATTAGTGCTTTGATAATAATGATTGATTTATAAGTGTTAAAATACACCGATCAATTTGTATTTTTTTATAAGGAATTATTATTTACCACCATAAAATCCACCTTCCGGTATAATTTTGTGTATGATTTGCTTGCAACGTTTATATTTATTGTAATCGACAAGGAATGAAGAAAACTATAGCCAATTACGATTTTTAAATACGGAAATATGCAAAATGAAAACAATATTCTAGCTAATTGAATATAAATGAAACATTCTTAATTATTTTTTGTGCGATTCATCTTGAATATTTTAGATCAAATATTAAGAACCTAAGCAATATGAAAAAAAAAATTGTTTATAATTATTTTTAACAAAATTTTTAGGATATTTATTTATTAATTTTTTTTACATAACTTATTGATTTTCATATTTAGTTGGATTATGTTTTTACCTAATTACTAAAATTATAATATATCCGATACACTAGTATAATCAGCTATTATAAATTATTTCCGTTTAACCATACTAGCGTCCGTAAATTTCCTGGAGTAAGGCTCTCTCTGCTCTGTGTATAAGGCGGGCGCAGGCGCCGCGCGAGCGCTGCCCCTGCGCAGGTCGTCCACCTAACGGTCTCCCACCTGGAATGTTGTCAGCATCCAGTTTTTGTGAGTGTGACCCGTGGTCCCACATCACAACATCAATCTCATGATCACGAAACTATAAAGTAATTTTAAGTCGCGCCCTTGCTAATTTTATGTACCTACGAGTACAAGTCAATTTGAGTGTCGGGGTGCGCCTTCGTGGATTGAAAACACTTGAGTAATTAGGGCAGCTTAACGGAAATCGATACCTGCCTTGTTTACTCGCATCTCCATGAGGATGTTGACCTTTTGTTGTCACTTTATCATCTTCATGTATGTAGCAGATTTTATGTTCATAAATATATTGTACAGTCAGCTGCAGAGAAAAGTACCCCCTCTGCATAGAGGTTACTTAGCAAAGGGGGTTACTTTTTCTCTGGAGCTGACTGTACGTAATACCTATGTATATGGTGACTAAAATTGCTATAAGTTTTTAGGTTTTGCCTTTGATTGAAGTTAGACTCCATGATTCGATAAACTAAGGTTATAAGTAAAACAATTTTTTTTAAGTATATGTTTGACAATGTTGCCAATTATCCGTTATAATAAGTTACAAATAATATTAAATTAATAAAGTAAAATCGGCGTAACTGTAGGGTTATTCTCTTAAACAATTCGCTAGAGAAGTCGTCTACGAAGATACTAGTGTCACGCGCGAGGTCAAGCTGGGTCGAACTTTGAACAAGAGAATAGGTTTAACAGACTTAACTAAAGCTGTGTATCGTATTTTTAATTCTTCGGTCAGCTTCCAAATTATAACTGTATTCCTGCATCTCATCATTCCATATCTTCGCGGTCGTTATTAGCTTTCAGATGGTATACAAAAACCTTCACTAAGGAGTGCTAACAAGAAGTCGCCGCGCGCCGTCAAGCGCCGAGTCCTCGTGACGTAGCCCCTCGTCTAGGACCCCATACTAATGAGCTGGTACGTCCCCGTGTACGAGTAGTGTGACGCGACGCGTTATAAAAGGCTCTGCACGAACAAAAAACCACTTAATGCGAAATCGTGCGCTTAGGAACATGGGCCGAATCAATCGAAATCGGGAGCCGGCTTGAATTTAAAATTTGCACTACATTAATATGGATTGTTGTTTCAATGAATGAATGTCGCCGTGGTCGCCATGCGTGATGAAGTTCACACGGTAGACCTAAACATTGTAGGCCGCATTTAAATATACTTCCTATGTGGCATAAATGGAATGTGAATTCTTTGAAATAACCGTGCTGCGGATACTAAATCTGCGCGAGTGCAGACCAAAATAGCATCATCTAACATGCGCAGGCTTTACAGTTATGTGCAGGAGCGGGCGCCGCCGCCGCGGCTATGCTAGATAAGCCCGAGTAATGTGTCTCTCCAATTCATGCAGATAATTCATAAAAAAACCCGCTGCGTTACTTACGCATATTATTGTCATTTAAATTGACCGTTACTATTTAGAATTAACATAAATAAATTACCATCTGGGATTAAAGTTATATAATATGCCAATTCAAGGTCCATGCCCCAGGAACAAGTTCAAAAATGTAATCAAATCAAATTTACAACTCTTGCTGTAACGGACAAGCTGTTTATCGGCGAATTGAGAGATTTTACGATCTGCAGAAGAGGAAGTCTCTCGACTAACGGGTTCACACCAACTAATTATCAAAGGCCGGAAGCCCGATTTAAAAGTTATTGCGCTATTTTTTATTATATATGCTTTAATATAGAGTATCAACTGGCAAAGCAGTTTTTTCGACACTAACAATTTCAACATCGACTAGCCTTGAGCTGAACACACTCTTTAGGATATATAGAAAATAAAGGCACGCCTTGAACTCACAAAAATGAAACTTCAAAAACTTTCGTAGCACGACGCCTACGCCTCCACGCCTAGGCGTTCGTTCTACATAAGCCGCTCCGGACGTTATGGTCAATGGGTCAGCAGTAAAACGGTCACTTTAAATGGGCTTATAATAAAAATTTTGCTGTGGAATACCACAGAAACAATAATACAAAGTTATGACTGCATTAGCATATTATTCTTATAACACCTGTCAAGCGGTAGGTATATTATAGTCCATGACTAGTATAGAGAATAGACCAAGCCCCATACATTATTCATTAATGGTGTCGTTCCGATAAACCGGGATTTGCAATTCACAGTCCACCCTTTTAGTAAGTAATATTGGTCTCTGGAAATATTAGCAACGATTTGAATAAGCACATACCATGATGTTATTAGTACCTGTATAAGTACCTAATGGAACGCGTCTTTAATAATTCAGTAGGTACTAGACGCAGACGGTATAATGGCAATGTAATTTTCATTAATAACTTTCGCAGTAAATTCGGCGTTAGGCATTCAGAATAAAGACAATCCCGGCTTGAGTTAATTTTGTTTCAAAAAGCATGCTTAGATTTGATTGAACACGGTGTCATTGTATAAAACGTGTTTATTTGTGATGTGTGATGTTGCGTGGTGCGGCGGTGTGATGGGGCGCATGACTCACCCGCCGTCGAGCCCGCGATGCATGCGGCCAGCGCGAGCAGCGCCCCCGCCGCGCACCGCCGATCCATCTGCCGCCTGCCTGCAACAATCACACAATCAAATCAATTACCCTGCCTCACCACTCCACTCGCGCCGCTCCCGACTCTCTCAAGGACAGCGGGGATCGCGTACACCGGTAACGGGCACGTCGTCGCCTCCCGCAACACTCGCCAAATTGCCTTTCAGCACCGAGAGGACTTCTCCATTTTACTGTATACAATTAATTATATCTGCCTATCTGATTTGTGTCGGTTTTGTCACGTATGTAAAAATTTATGCGAAATAAATATTTTCTATTTCTATTTCTAAAGTTCGCTGAATAAACTTTTTTAAGTCGAAACAAAACAAATGACAAAAAAGTTATAAATGACTAGCCACCCGCCCTCGCTTCGCTCTGGGTAAATACAGGGTGTCGGCTCACTAGTGGCCAAACGAAAAATTTAAATAGGAAACCCCAGGGCTACCAAAAACACCTTGTATGTTCAACGATTTTTACAGTTTAGGAGATAAATGTATTTTTCATTTTTTTTTAGAGTAACCCCTGTTTTGATTAAAGAAAAAAACAAAAAATGACAATCCTAGAGCCATGGTTTTTAGTTCCGAGCATAGTCCACAAAATATGATAATAATTAAAAAATAAACGTTTTTCTATTAAAAAAAAAAAATTGTATATTATCTGCTTGTCAATAAAATCATTGCTCAACTTTAAATCACAATAGAAAAAAAAACATAATAACTTTTTTTATAGTAGTGGTTTTAAAAACTGACCCATCTAACGGGCAATCTATTTCTGAAAATTAAATGTGCCTACATTAATAACTTAATAAAAAAATCATCTTTGAAAGAAAACAACGCGGAAAGCGGAAAATGGTTGGCCGTATGTTCTAAACTTTCCTACAAGCTTTAAATTAAACATTAGGTAACACCAAAATAGAATAAAAAACATTTTCCTGGATCATGGTCTGGTTAACTGGAAGAGATCCCTTAAAGGGATAAGTTCGCCATTGTACATGTTAATCCTAAGTTTATGTACGTACATTTTTTTTAAATTGTTTTGTGCAATAAAGAGTTTACATACATACATACATAAAAAACTGGCGCGTAAATAGTGGTAAGTCTACTTTTTTTATTACGGCCGACATTTTCCGTTTTCCCCATTATTTTCTTCCAAACAGGATTTTTAATACATTTTTTTTCTTCTATTTATTCCCTTCTCAACTGATCATTGCTCAATTTTAAATCACAATAGCAACAGCACGCTGCACTAAAATGCACTAAAACGTAAATATGGGAGGAAAACTGGACAAGGGTAGCAATTTCCGACGGTAGCTCTCCATAGATGATGCCATATCTTCGTTCCTAGAAGTCGTGGAAAAAATATTTAAGCTTAAAAGTTACAGCAAATTTTGTGATCTACAATATTGTAGAACTATGATTAGCACTAGAATGAACTTTAAAGACAGTCTAATCGAGCACTTTTCCCGATTAGCACGCAAATGAAACTACATACTGTTGATATACAACCATTATTGCAACCATTCCCGTTAAGAGGTTATAGTAGAGGTCATTTGCAATCATTTTGACCCTATAATGCATTATGCAAAAGTAAACCATTTTCGAGATAATTCTGTTTAAAATTTTTGAAGTTTCTTATCTGACTCTTTTTGAAAGAAAACTTAAAAGAGAATTATCTCGAAACTATGACTAATTTAACGATAGTTAGTAACAAGCTAGTCTTAGTAGGAGTGTTACATAGTTTCAACTTCGAGTGGCGAGTTTATGTAAAGACGTTATCTTGAGGCTCTAAGCAGAACATCACGAACAAGAAGTCAAGAATCCTGCTCAAAGTTCAGCCACACTTGTCGGACACAGGTGGCACGAGCGCGGAACGCGGAAACGCAAAAATCTAGGCAAGGTTTAGTTCTGTTCGAGTGAATGCGAAGTTTAACAATCCATTCACACGTGCCGGACAGCGTCGAACAATGTCGTTCGACAGAATTCAATAAATTATAGCTTAATACCTGTCAACTGCGGGTAACGTACTGCTACAAACACCAATATTTTCCTCGTTAGATTATGTTCCAATCGGAAAATTCGTCGTCAAGTTAGCCATTAATAGTACCTAGGTGTGGAACGGAAGATATATCAGTTCTGAAAAGTACGAGTAAACTGGCTCACCTTCGTACAGCTTTATGAATCCCTAACATCCTAACATGATGTATAAACGATCTGTCTCGAATTCTCGACCGATCGCTAAGCTTTTTTACAACTTATTTCTGCATGTTATCATCCTAAGCGATTCAATTGAAACATGTGATTTATACTGAAACCATACATAAGTATAATCTTTAGCGCATCGGGGTTCTTCGTTTGAATAAAAATGTATTCAAAGTGTTAACTGAAAGTGTTTCAAGCTCCGATGGGCAAACGATCGTAACTCCGGCTTATTTGCGAGCGCGCGAGCGTTACCGTGGGAACGCGCCGCCGCCGCCCGCACACACACTCCCGCACCAACGCGCCTGTATTTATGTCTTCTTACTTAACTGTACTTGACCATCATGCGCAGCATAACATCTCGCTTGTTACTGAAATCAGCTGTGTCACCAATTTGTTCTTAGAGCAAAGTCAACCCGGCAGTCGTCGCGAACAGCTAATTACGGTCTCGTGGTGTCGCACCGAGTGGGAGCTGCGCCCCCGGCTCGTGGCCCAACGATTCCGCCGCGTTTCGTGCCAATCTCCCTCTGCAGGTGCTTAGAAGGGGAGATTTCATACATTTCTCATCCTTTTTATAATTACCTGCTTGGTGCTTGCATTGCAACACCCGCGATTTTAACATCATTTAATTTTACAATCATATATTGATAGTTTGTTTTCTGGACGCTGATAGGTAAAAAACTTATAATTTGATTGATTTTGTTTACGAACTAGATCTATCCTATAATTCTGAATGCCGAAGCCACAGCTTGTGGCAAACGCAACAGACAAGTCGCTCGCGCTTCTGATCACTTTAAACTAACCTTATCATATTCCCATAATACATATACTAGTATAGTATAGCCGACTGCAGGGGTCCTCCGTGCTCCGTCTAGACGCTCTCGGCGAGCCCCGGGCGGGAGGGCGAGGGTAGATATTCGCCACTATTTGCTGTACTAAGGCACCACGTGTTCCGGACGCGAAGAGCTATTCACGTCACGTGTTTATGCCGGTTTCGAGCTATCTTTTTCTTCGCGCAATTGTGTGTGTATGCGAAGAAATTTTCCCTGTCACTACTTGCTCTTATATTATAGTACGTATGACGAGTGTAACGTTAACTTTTATAATGCTATCGAGTGAGACTAATGGATTATTTTACTATCTTAGTAAAATAAATTTAGGGAATAAACTCGAGTTTAGAATACATACCGATTTAATACAATGTCACGATTGCAATTTAATACTTGTAACTATAAGGCAATACTTATTGTAACAATAAGTATTTATTAGATTAATTAATTTCCAATATTGCAGGTACGTGTGTTGTAACAACAAACCGGACAGTAATCGTCTGTAAGTATATAGATCCAAGTACCTACGTGTAAGTAATAAAAAAAGGTAAATGACAAAACTTTAGTTTACCTCCGTAAAAATGTTTTGATTGCCGCCTCGACCGCCGCGCTCCGGTTTTTTTTCAATGACACAATAGAAGCCCACTTCCCAAGCTTAATTCGGCATACCGTTTACTCCAGCGGTGGTTGCGTCGGAAAGCAACAGTTAATCCGATTAAATAAACTCAAATTTGAGAAGCATGGAGATGAAAGCCACAAATGTGTGGCGTTCTTAATTGGTTTCGCGAGCAGTAACTGTTACGTGGATGGGTGCCTCTCTGTTATTGATCACGACTATCTACGGCGTCTGCGAGCGGAGCGGAGTGCTACGAAACGCTACGCACGCACTTTGTTGGTGGTTGTCTATTTGTGCCGCCGATTCTTTAGATGCGCGTGAAAAACTGTTTTTGTCTCCTCGAGGCTACAAGTTAATAATAAAACTTGTGTTGTAATTTACGTGAAACATTATCATTATGAGGCGTGGAGCGAGTGAAGTGATCCGATCGGATGGGCGTCGGGAATTGGGCGAGCGGCCGCCGGCTGCTGCCGCGTGCTCGACACGTTGCCCAACACATAATTTCTGAACACTGCAACCACAGCGAGCATTGACACCGATTTCGTGGATATTGGACAAAGGCTCGGAGATCACAGAGATTTAATTTAGTTTTCAATATACCTTCTTATTTTTATAAGGATATACTCGTAAATAAAACAAATGTTAGTAGGTACCAGTATTAAAATATTTGTGCCATAAATTAAAAGCGAGTAGGAATTTGCTTGAGTCGTTATTGCCGAAAATCAAATCTTATTGATAGCAGAATTTTCATTCAATTTTTTTCCCGATCTTCATTTTTTCTAGCCGCATATTTTTCTATACGGATTTCTCCCAATCGCAAATTTTTCCACTTATATAATTAGGTCAAAATACTTAAGTAGGTAGATTTAGCTTATGTAAGTGCTGCAGTAGACCTGATAGGGCCAAACCGCTTGTAAATAGGAGCTCCTCGACAGCGGAGCTCCGTCGACACTATCAAATTTATTTCTGGAATGGGGAAAAATGCCACAGGAAAACACGAGTCGGTGAAAAAACACGACTGTGAAAAACTTCATTCGGGAAAAAATGCGAATGGAAATTCTGCTACCAATAAAATTTGATATTCGGAAATAAAATTATAAGCCACGCCCTCGGGCGCGATGGGGCATGTGTTGTGGTGTAACGTCAGGCCGGACGAGCGAGCACGGGGGCTGCAGCTATCGCGATGCGGCGGCGGCCGGCTCGCGAATGCTGCGTGCGCGCGGAAACTTTTATGTTCTTTAATGTCGGCCCGACGAGATCTTGATATCGATAGACAGCTTGTTTCCTTCTATCTCGATCTTAATTGTAGGCACCAGTAGGAAAGAACGCGTGAGTTTGATTAATAAATGCACGCGTGACTCGAGCTTCGAGGCGAGGCTCGTCTGTGCGTCCCGCGGTCCGCTGCGTGCGCGCCGTCGCGCAATGCGCTCACGTACATACGCGTGTCGCGATTATCGACCCTCGTAAATAACAAGCGATTAGCATATAAGTCGTGGACATGGCGACTGCGGGTCGTCATTAGTTTCGGCTACATGCAACATAGCATCATTATTAGGCGATAATTGACATAGAAGTGAAGCGGTCGATCAACGGCAGACGACGGGCGCAATTGTGTACATACTAAGTGGAGGAAGCATGTCGAATGCCAGCAGGGTACGCAGATGTATGTCGAATCATTATACTGGTTTAAATACATGTCATTTTTAAATTAGTCCATTATGCTGCCATATGTTGCGTAAAAGTTTTTAAGAAAACAAAAGCAATGTTCTTTGAATAAGTTTGAATATAGATTTGGCAATTATATCGTTTTAATCGAAAGCTGACTAGAGATTATATATTCGGGTGGAAGGAAGTCGACGTGGCGGGCCCTTTCCCTCAGGGAAATTCGTAGAAACATGGCTAATATTACGTATAGTTTCCTCCATGAGATATCTACTCACGGTTCGTTGACCCGTTCAAATTTTGTGTCAGGGGATTAAAGTGAAAGCTATCTAGACTGTAACATCACACATAACAGTACTTGGGTTTTTTGAGCACAATTTTGCATAGGTTATCGCGACACGCATCTGCGATTATGAGACTACGTCGGGACAACTAAGTAGTAGGTGCGGTCTACTCGCCCAGACCTAGACTGCCTGCATCAGGTCGGCCGAGGCACTCGAAATTAGTTTAAAGAAATGTGGCATCTCTTTGCTTTATCATTTTCATAGGTACCTTCTTATTGCTCTTGTCATTAATGAACATATTAAGCAAACCACTTTTCTAACTACTTTCAGAATAAATCAATCTCCATTTCTACAATTCGTGGAGTAGGTAAGTATTAATTAAGAGAGAGTTAAATGGAAGTTCGATATTTGTGCGAGCTTTTATCTATATTCCTAATATACAAATACCGTAAGCTGAAATTAAAACGATTGTGTTGATTTCAATCGGTACGATGTAGGTAGATGATGACTTAAACATGCATTGGGACTTTTGGCTTAGAAGAGCGAGATAGGCAGTAGCGGTCGGCGATATCGGATCGCGCGCCCGCACGCATTCAGCGACGTAGTCCGAATAATTTAGGTAAATCCGCTCTAGACGCACCGAAGCCGTTACGCGTGTTAGCATTCCATGCAACAACCACGCCAAATTATCTTATTTCCACGATATTTCGTGTTTTCGATGTAACTATACGAAGTAGCGGTAAACGAGCGTATTAATTGTATGGTTGTAGAATTGTTAAAAGCTCCAAGCGTGTTGTGTTCTACCGAAGGCGCGCCACCGTTAGGGCGCGCGGCGTGCAGCCGGCGCAGGCGCTGGTTGTTGCTAAGCATACGTTGAATTCGCGATTGTGCGCTCGGCCGCGGCGCTCACACGATGAGCGTTGCCCCCGGCGCATTCCTCCACCTACCGCGCCCTGCTGGGATCTAGGTGACGCTGAACACGACCACGCTCAGCACTATCCATCAAGCATCTAGCCTAAGTTTAGATTATGGACTGGGATTGCACAAGTGAAAATTTCTATCTTGCTAGATAGCTTCCTCAAAATCTGTTTACCGCTTTTGAACAAGTTTTTTGACTATGAAAAAACTAATGTTCACAATAAGTCACAGAGGGATCGATTTGTCAGTTCCTAACGGTCTTCGAATAAGTGATCTGTCGTCGACAAGAACGGATCTTAAATAAGTCTCCGCTCACCCCTCGGCGCGCGCCCTTGCTCGCAGCAGCGCCCTCGCGGCCGCACTCTGCGGTGACAATGTCACCTACACACATTGCGAATTCTTTATATATATATCGATTAAGTATAATCGTAAGTGTCAGTGTGCACGCAGTAGCAAATTAAGTCGAATTACCGTTTGGGAAGTAAATGTAAATATGTTTGGCAATATAAATTCATTGAATTGCGATTAATCTTTAAAAGCTTAACTATCTAGCACAGCGAAGATTCCCGGTGCAGCACGGAACCGGAGTCCGGGCGAGCGGTAACCCCGCCGGCAGCGCTATTAGGGCGACCGCTGACCCGTGCCACTTACGCGCCCCTCTCACGTACAGCTAAACCAACTAAACATCGGGTACTAAATCGGTGACTTTTGAACTCTATTCCCTTGAGTACGAAATCTAATTAAGATTTAAAGCCCGTTTGATATGCTTTTGTGATGGGAGGGCGTGGCCGTGTAAGTTGTGTTTTGTTGTGTTAACAGTTAGCCTTTACCAGGAAGTGAGGGCCTTCAGTGCGATGTCTATTGAGTTGCATTCGCAGGCATGCTCGAATGCTTCGTGTCGGACTGTGTTTACGAGCGTCTGGCCGATAGCTAACTGGCCGGCCCGTCATTATCGCCCATATCTCTATGTATGGAATGAATGGCAAGCTGTTACAAACGAACACTAGCCTGGGCTTTAAACAAGAAAGCGGAGGAATTTTCTCAGTAGAGTTTATTTGTCGAACGTTGCTTTACAAGTACTTGATGTCGGGAACAACACAACAATAGTACATTACCTACTGTAGAGAACGGGAAGCAAGCGATTGCAGGACGAGTATCAGTGCGCGTCTCAGCCTCGCAATATACGAGTCCTGCAGCCCCTCACAGTCGAGGCTTATATAGTGCTTTTCTCCAACGATGCGAGAAATTCTATTTTTGAATTTTCTAAAACATATTGTTTAAGAATAGAATGTCAAAAACATAATTTCTAAGGGTGTTTACATATATTATGTAAACATTCTTAAGAAAATGCCATCGAAAAATAGTTTACTTCCTGCCTAATTTTTTTTAAAGTGCACGACATCACTAATAAATTTATTCATAATGCCATTTTCATTCGGAAATCTGAATTGAAATGAAATGAATTACTTATAACATTAAATAAAATCACATATTTTAAATTAAATAAATCTAAATTGAATAACTAGTGTTTAAGTTAATTTGCCATTTTAATTAGTAAACGCAAGATTATTAAAAAAACTATTTGAGACGCTTTTAAAGACGCCGTTCGTCTTTAGTCTATGACATTTTAAAAGTACAATAAACTTAGGAGAACTTTGTTTGAGTACGAGTATTTGGCTGTTTCGAGTTATTTTCCCTAGTCGAAACATGGTTTTAAAAATAAAAAAACTGTGAAGTAATGAAATTTCATAATATTTTTCCCGGCCGCTACTACTCGACAGTAGGTAATAACTTTTTTTTTAATTTTGCGTTGGCCACAGGAACAAAAAATAACTTCGCATACAGCTTTTGCAACAGTACAGGTGGACATTCACGGTCAGTTAAACTGATCAGTTAACTGACGTACATCTAGAAACTGACCTTGAGTTCGTATAATTTCAACTTAAGATTTCACATTCACGGTTAGTTTTTGAATGTACGTCAGTTCAGCTGATCAGTTTAACTGACCGTGAATGTCCAGAAAATGTTTTATTAAATGCGTTATTTCGAATGTGGTGTACGTTTAATAACTTTTATAAGTCAACTCTCAGAGTCGTTATCCTAGAGTCAGGAAAAAAAGTAATGTAAATTAGCAACTTTAAACAAAGAATGGTTGGTGATTTTTACTTTGCATAAAGTATCTTCAGATACGTTAATAAACGTAAGTTTACTTCACTTTCTTACCTATGAGAAGAGAAATAACAATAGAGCCATGGATTATATTTTTGCAATAGGAATGCATTGTTAGGGGACCGGTCACAGTGAAAGAAAACTATTACGAGTATATGTAGCATAGCCATGAAATATACATCGCATTATCATATTACAAGGGACTCGTGGTCATCGCTTAGAAAATTATGCTATTCGTTTTCACTTGGAAACTGCTCGGAGATAAAAAAAGCCAACAAACAGCAAAAAGCCCTGACGCTAAAAACCATAACGAGGGGAGCGGGGCCCGCTCCGGTGTCCTGCACCTGAATTATATTCTACTCGTATATTTTTGCAATGGAGAAGCAGTAATTACTATCGCGTGATAGCTTAACGATGCACTTCACAACGCCTTTGGAATAAGTAGGTACCATAGGTTTATTGTTATTTAGGTATTATAAAGGGATGGCTATAAAAACTGGCTTTTAATCTACTACTTAAAGCCATCTTCGCGAGTATTTATAGCTCCGCAGGGTAATAGCTTTCCTGTAATGAGGGCCGCAGACGCACTCGCCCCGATGCCTGCTGTAAACTTACGAGTTATGGATTTATTTTATGTTCAAGATAATTGCATTGCTTTATTAGTTAAGTAAACCTATTTGAATTTGCTAATTTTTAGCTATTTTTTTAAAACTATAGTGTCTATCCTATCTACACTGTAAAATAAGGGTCATCCGTTGTTGTCGGAACCAACATGATTGTGAGAATTCTAAGAAGAAGTAGGCAATAATCGAATCGAGAAAGGGAACGCGAGAAGACAAAATAGTAAGCGCAAGCTTCGATTGGAGCGAGCTGCTTCCCCTTCGGCGAGGCTACGGGTCAACCTGTGCGTGCCACATCGACCCACATTTGAAGGATTACAAGTAGCTGTTGAGAAAATTTACCGCTAACTTCGCCATATAAGCTGTATGGATATTAGGTCGCTTCGAGCAAAGCATGCTCTTGCGCCGACATCTGCGCAAATATTGATTTAGTAAGTCGGAACCACAATGGCGGCGGTCGGCCGCGCCCGCGCAGCCTAATACTGCGGTTGCACGGGTTGCGGCCGTCTGTGCCGTATTAACATCAGGTTTTCGTTAAGTTACTTGCCACCAAGATGATCAGGTCACGTACGTACCTAATACTAAATACATGTTTGAAGAATGTGTTTCCCACGCGTGCTTTGACCTCAAATTATTCCTAATATAAAATGTGAATTTAATCATCGTTCAATAATTAAAGTTGACGTTATAAGGTAATTATTCTTATCCTTATCCTTAAATAGTATAAAATAAAGTCACTTTCCGCGTCTGTCTTTACGTCCGCTAACTCCTAAACCACGCAACGGATTTTGATGCGGTTTTCACTATCAGTTGATGATTTTTCACGGAAGGTTTTTTTGTATATAATAGTACTCGGAGCGCAGCGAGGGTGGGTCGCTATTTTAAGTAATAATTAATAAGATAAAATGTAGGCAAGTTTTTCAAATGAAGTGTTTCCTTCTTTCGAAGAAAGTCAATGTCAAGAACTCAAGAAAGACAATAGAGCGTGAAACCAAGTTTCTAAAGAATATGACCGAAATAGGTGGTGCAGTGTCGTGCCTACAAAACTAAGTAGGTAAGTGATTAATTGCAGGTTTTTACTTGGTCTTGGGTTAATAAATAAATATCAGGGTTTAGTCAAATAAAAACACACCACACACACCGCATTAACTATTTCTGTTCAAAATAAATATACGACTCATCAATTGCCGATTAGTGAAGTGTTATCGATAAAAAATATTGGCGCCTTCCGCGGTTCCGCTACTTCCGCCTAATTACACGACTCGAGCAAAAACACCAAGTACCTACGCACTGGGTACTTGCGCAATTGATTTGTTTCGTGTCTATTTATAAATACACTGAGAAAAATGTCGTTTTGGCTTCATTTTAAAATATCATTACATTGATCTGGAATGTAATTAATTATGCTAAAATAAAGTGACCGTAGATAAATACAATGTGAGAATTCTACCATATAACGAAATAATCGAATTTATAGATGAAGTAGTGCAATAATGTGATGACCTTCCACCATAAGATTTAGTCACCGAATATAATATTACCATTTTGATACAATATAGTGCTGTCCTGTTAAAACACAACTATATTACAGAAATTCGATGATACTCCGGAGAAAGATTATAATTATATTACATGAGGAAACTGTCACCATATTGTATTAAGAAATTCCTAGTAAAATTGCAGAACATAAATTGAAATACGGTGAAGGCACCGTACTGATGCAAGTTAGAATTAGTATGACTTGTCATATTATTTACGATGCTAGCATTATCTTTTTGAAGATTGGTAATTCTGAAATATCATAACATTCTTATAATATACAAAGCTATTACACAAAAATACATTGAAACGTACAACGAATTATTACGCAATCATAAATTTAGATGAACGTCTCAAGTTCGGCGAATCCACATCATTCGCAACAAAGCGCCCGCGCCGCGCCAGTTGTCAGTTGTCATTTATTGCTCAACGCGAGTGCACGTTACAGGTATACCTAGGTACATTGTGTGTGATATTAGATTGATAAGTGATGGCAGACGGCAGGTCTACTGCACAAATGGAATTTCGACAATTATGTCGAGAAGTTTGCCGGTAAGTTGAACTACCTACCTATGCTATTCGTATTGCTAACCTAACGAATTGCCGTTGTGTTTTTTGTTTGTTTGTGGTTTTGATTTTTGGTTTGATGAGCATGGTTACCCCCTCGCACGGATCCGTGCCGAGGTCACTGTTTAATTACCTAGCAATTTTTGACACCGCATAGGTACGAGGGGTTACAGGTGTCTGGTGGTAGGTATACTTAGTGCGCGCCATGTAACATGGAATGAACCTGCTCAGAAGTCAATTTCGGGGTGGGTCATAGTCGACTTTCCCGTAGCCATAGTATAAATAGAAAAGTAATTCGTCTCCGGCGGATTCCTTTGACTAGGTACTATTGGCGGCCGCCGTGCGGCTTTCTTTGAGTGAGACTAAGAGCTCAGTGCAGTTTTTACATTTTTATTTATAATAATTATGTAGGTATAGGTACGTATTATAGGAACAATTGCAATTACTGTTCTATTTATACTATGCCGTAGGTTCATGTTACGTGGCGCGCACTATACCTAGGTACTTGTTTGCATGGATATAATCTTCTTCAAATAACTTTTTGAAGTTCCAGTTCCTTTTTTTTAACTTGGCTGGACACGCTCCCGCGTGTCTAGAATATGCATTTTTATACAAGTTATAGTTTTTGAGAAATTGTGCCACAAAATTGGCTAAAACGGTGAAGATTGGTTCTATTGCGGGTTGTTCTGATGGGATGGGAACCTTGTACTTTTTGGTACATGGCTGAAACTTGGCACAGTTATTCCTTAATTGGTCCTCAGTAAATACATAGAGCGAGTTTTTGTACTTTTTGAGTTAGTACGAACATCTTTCTACGTGTTCTATTTTTCTTTCTCTTAAAAGTTTTAATCAACAAAATCTATACCCAACTTAAATGTTATACCTACTAAATACATTTTTGTTTCAGGTATGAGTCATATTGGAAACATCTGTCGAGGGCCGCTAAAATCTTGAACTCGGCCTCCAAAGCTTACCAGTCGAAGTGTAATACCTCCGGCTGGCTAGTGAACGCCAGAAGGGCTCGGCGAGCGTATCTAATATCTTTAAACCTATTGGCGAAGCCCAAGTCCCACTCCGGCTCCACATCGAGCTCAAAGTCAGGTGACCCACCTCTGCCTGGGATCGACTTAGGGGCACTTGAAGAAGGTAATTTTGTTGAAATAGAACTTTTAGAACTCGAAAACTATTTTTATTATTAAATTAAATATATATTACATATGCATAATGGTATGTTCTTGTTTGTATACGGCAAACGTACCTATATCAAAATCCGAATAAAACAATCTTATTAATTTGTACAGGGGATATGGATAAGGTGTTGTCGGCCTTGGAGCAGCTCTCAAGTCGCGCAGCTGGACCCTGCAGATGTATTTGAAAAAATACCCCATCCTACAGTCACCTAACGGCTGGCGGCTACTGATTACGACGCACTCTATCCGGATAAAGCTGGGGGACGTAGAGC
Organism: Tortrix viridana; assembly: GCA_963241965.1. Classification (NCBI taxonomy): domain Eukaryota; kingdom Metazoa; phylum Arthropoda; class Insecta; order Lepidoptera; family Tortricidae; genus Tortrix; species Tortrix viridana. The sequence goes on from OY725174.1 coordinate 8,871,394, forward strand.
CTTAGAAGCTTCTACCGGCATGATAATACAGAGTGCCAGAAACAAGCAGATTTCTACTAAAGGTGAGCTTACATCACCTTTTTTTACTCGACTACGAACATAGGATAGGGTTTTGTTTTATTTTGTTGTCAGACTTCAGTTTCGGTTACTTTCAATTTAATAAAGTGTTTCAATTTAAAAAAAAAATCTTCCTTTTCAGAAGTGATCCCGGAGACTTCAATCATAGCAGCTATTCTCCTTATTGGATGCCTGTTTAATATTCCTCCCGCTCGTCGGTCAAAGAAGGAATGGCATGCGTCGCGGGCAGAAATTCTGGATAGCTTTGTATCGACTGTCAATACCGAAGCCGATGTCAACGTTACCATAGAGGAGCGGCGCAAAAAATATGAAGGGCTGTACATGAAGCTCACGAAATCTCCTTTGCGGCCAAAATGTCACTTTTTAACGCATTATCCTACTAAATTGTACAGTCAAGGATAAAAACATAGATTCGCCCAGTCTCAAAATAGGTATATGTATAGGCGACCTTATATCAGGCGTAAGCGTAAGCGTGTGAGACGTATTTTTGAGAGTTTGTGCGTATCGTATTTATGTTTTTGTCCTTGACTTGACTACACAGGCGACGTGGCGCGAGCATGAGTTTCCAGTGCCACGTCGCTTGTGTAAAATAATATACTTGTTATATAGGTATGCCTATATTTAGTTTAAATTATGATTAATTTTCGTTAATAAAACTTTTTGTTAACAATTTTCTTTTTCCTTTTACAACTGTCTCCTCAATTCAGATCTGGGTTATTGTGATCTTTTTGATTATTCCTGATTTCTGTTAGTAATTAATGGTGAATATTATAATATTCACCAAAGTACTCTTTTACATGTATGTGTTTTGTATGCTCTTCCTACTATTTATCTACGCTTTCCTTATACTTTTCTATTCTTTTTTGTTATTTTTTCCCACAATTTATCTATCCTTACCTATTATTCTATAAGGGCGCAGTACATCCAGTCGCATCCTCGTTACTGTAATTAGGTATGTTTTCTATTGAACTAAACTATTTTATTAGAAGCGAATATCGAATACAACCTAAATTCTATCTAACGAAGCTTTGTATTAATTACTTTTCCCTATTTTAACTTAACGGAAACTTTTTCCCGTTAAGTTAAAATGAGGAAATGTAATAAATACCAAGCTTCATTACATAAAATGTAAGTGGTGTTCGATATTCGATTTTAATAAAATAGTTTAATACTTTAAAAACACAATCACAGTGACGAGGAGGCCACTGGACGCACTGGGCGCTTTTAAAATAATAGGAAAGAATAGATAAATAGTGGGAAAAAATAACAAGAAAGAATACAAAAATATAAGGAAAGCGTAGATAAATAGTACGAAGAGCTAATAGGAAAATAACAGTAACGGGAAAAGGTACTGGAATATGAGGAAAGCATAGATAAATAGTAGGAAGAAGTTATAGGAAAATGACGAAAATATGAGGAAAGCACATAAACAGTACTAGGCAAGCATACAAAAATATCAGGAAAGCCTTTATAAGTAGTAGGAGTAAATAATAGGATATTACTGAAATTAAACGACAAAACGTTATATAAAAGTAAGAAATCATACAAAAATACGATGACGGCATTTAAAAACAGTAGGAAGAAATAAAAGGACATATTTGAAGTAAGAGGAAATCAAGTAAAACTATGAGGAAAGCATACTAAAATATGATGACTGTTACATGGTCACATGAGGCCTTCCCACAACGGTTCGATGACTTTCACCGTGAAATTGTGTCTGCTTCCTACTAAAAGCGTAGTAACAGTTCATCATATTATATCGTGAGCAGCCGCGATAGTAGTTTCATCGTACTTTTTGGTGATATCAGTATGCTCTCTACTTTACGTGAATTCACCTAAATTATTGATGAACAGTTTTCTCAGTGTACTTCTTGAACTCAATGTCAAGTCCAGCTTATCGTCCAAAAAGCCGCATGTTTAATAGAAAAAGGAAACAAGTGTCATTTGAAGTTAAATTTATTTCAAACTTTGAATACCTATGCATTTTACTTTAGGTTTCAATGTTGAATGGTCAGATAACTGAAGTTACCGCGTTTTACTTTTAAACGTGCGAAACATGAAGAGAGTCCGGCGCAGGAAATGAGCTTGTATTATACTCGCCATTATGCAACATGCAATACATACCGTTACCTTGGTGATGCCGCAATTTTTAAGAAACCACTTACCTCATCGAATCGAATACATGTTTACCTGCCGTAATAATAATATAATTCTCCGGCGATTTAAGTAACAGCGAGTCCAGCGGTAAGGTTATCACTTTTTGTTTCAACTATTGAAACACATTCCCATCAAATCGAGAATTTGATTAGTTTATGAGAGCAAACACAATAAGCTGAACGCCGGTTTAGATCCACGCGCGCGATTGGCCGACGTTTTTATCGCGCATTCGTTGCGGCTGTCATTCCTATTTGTCGGTTGCACCTACTCCTCTACCGACTTACTTGGCACTACATCTAGTCCAAACACCGTGGTAACTTTATTCTACTTTGTGATTTTTTTCAAACAGTCAAATTAAAAATTTAAGTTTTCTGTAGCTCAATGTTTAAAAAACTTATTTAGATTTCAGTTTAATTAATGGTTTTGGTATGGGCCAAAGTTACCCTCCAGAGGTCAAGTAACCCGCGCTTACGCGCTTATATTGAAAAGATAACCTCCTTTTTTAAGTCGGTTAAAAAGGGAGTCTTCCTGCTTCTTTATATTAAGCTTCGTGAAAATGTGCCACTATCCATAATAAATAAACATTACCTATTAACAAATTGGATTGGAACAGACTTTTTCAATGAGCTTATGTTCGAAACTCCTTGCGCGCAGAAAACCATTATCACAAATTCCTCGGGATCTGTCCTATTTTCCGGGATAATAATTACCCTAAGTCCGTCTCCGGTATATAGACTATCCCAAATTTCACATCGTTCGATTAAGGCATTGAACCGTTAAGAAAGAACAAACAAACAAACACATTTAACATTTAAAATATTTGCAAGGGTTATAAACATTGTAATTAAAGTTATGTATGTTGTAGGATTATCTAGGACTAAAATTTAAGTGGTTATATAAAACTTAAGTAAAAACTAAAGCTCACATAGAAAAAAAAGTAAGGAAATGTAAAGGATTACATCATTCTTATAGTTATCTGCGTTATAATGGCCATAAAGTGTAGGTGGGTATCTGTTTTTTCTTAACAGTAAGAACAGCGATCGTGATTAGCTCCTACCTACATCAAGATATATATTGAATGAATACATGCTTCCAAAAATTATAATTATTGTTATGAAAAAACAGCATCAAAAAATGCCCATATTATATTCTTTCAAGGTGAAGATGTCGGCACACGAGCGTCTAAAGCTGAATTCCGGGAAGCGCGATCAGGAAGTGCGCAGACTAGCTCGCGTGCGCGGCTCGGGCGGGGGCTGGGCGCAGGCTGGCAGGCACTGCGCACTACATAAGCTGTAACCTATAACTAATCATTCATATGTTCCGAGTTGTTTCTCCTAACTCACATATTCTATCAACTTTCAATACGCCACTCGAATATTAAACGCTTGGCGAGCTTTTTCGCCAATTTATTGATTTTCGTTATACGTTTCCTTTGAACGCTCCTCGAGTGTGAATAATTCAGTGGAGACTCGGTTGACATATTACTTTCATCGCGTTTCTCCCCTATAAAGTGAAAAGAGAGTGATAAACGTAGGTACCCGCTCTGAAGGTTTGCGAAGTATTTTCTTTGATATTATATTATGTAGGCGGCGGCGCGATAAAATCGATACTATATCCATGACTAAAGAGAAAAGTATAAATTTCATCCAAGATTTACGACCTTTCTAATAAAGTGTTGTTTATCATCAATATTTATTCAAAAGATTGAGTTATTTTTGGGATTCGGAAGACGAAGACCGCGTCGGCCGCTGGAAGGTGCAAGCGCCTAAGCCACTGTAGGACAATGACATCGTACGTTCCGCACGATAAAACACAATCTGGACATTATGGAGACCTGCCCGAGCCATTTTTCTCGCGTAAAAACTGTTAGAAGCTTATAATTGCGTCATTAAGAACTTTATGCTTGTTTCGCGAACAGTGAACTGTTTCTCCAGACCATGACTTGCAATATATTTACGTGAATATGAGCTTATACCGTTTGAAATGGGATTTCACGACACGCATAATCGTTCTGAATGCTAAGATTTACCTAAATCGATTATTGTTATAACACGGAAAGACGCTAAGGTTTAACATTGAACTGCGAGGAGACGTGCGCCACCTTCGAATCGTTATCTAATATATGATCGAGTAGCGAGCGAGCTGCGCGCGATCTCGTACGCGTAGTACTCGTTTATCGTGTTTCCCTATTTTTGAATCCAGTAGATGGACTAGGTACCCGTTATATTTTCTCCAACTCCAATTATAGCCGTAAAGGCATGATTAAAACAACCGTCCAAACATCCTTGGAAACGTTCACATTAATAATATTAGTAGTATCTTTATTAGTAGACTCTTATGTGAGACGCATAGTAGGATAGATTGGTAATCGTACCAAATAAATATATATATGTATATATATATAATTGACATATCTAAACGAGCACGCGACATCTTACGTCAAACCTATGTTATTACTTATATTATTTGATTTATGCAGTCGTTGTTAACGTTCGCCGAATGCAGCTGGTCTAGACCCACTGTACTGTAACATATTCTGCCTTTTTGCTTGACTTTGACTTGAATTTTGCCTTTGACTTGGTTTATTAATTGTCATAATCAGTAATATAACTGTTTTAATACAGATAAATCGAAATAGAGGTTGTGTGGAAACAAATAAAGGGGTAAGTGTACCTACATATGTAGTTTGTAGGAAGGCACTTCCCACGAGGCGCCCGCGGCGCTGCAGCCACGCCACGCGGCCGCAGCGCCGACCCGCCAACGCAAACGTCGTGTATCGGTACAAATACTAATTGGTAAAAGACCTATACAAACATGCCACGAGAATTTTTACTCGTTAAATGGTAAAGTGGACATTCTATTTGTCTTGTTACTTAGAGTGTGCGTGCCGTGACCGCAGGCTTCGTTCATTCAGACTCTTTGACCTGGGTAGCAAAAGGTTGTGTCGGTCTCTCAGCCACCAATGTTCACGCTCTTCACGATCGCATTTTTTAAATCGATTGATAAAGTTCTGGAGATTAATTCAATTCAATTCAATTCAATTCAAAATATTGAATGCCCCCCGATCCCTTTTATCCCGAAAAAATCACTGTTCCCGTGGGAACGCGAAGTCGCGGGCTGAAGCTAGTTAATTATATTAGTTAAACCATATTCATGTTTGTATCAATCATTAATGACTTTTGTCTGATATCTAATGTAACCTTGCTGCTGGAAAGCGAGTCCCTGATGGCGTTCGGCAGGCGGCCGTGCCGCTGCGCCCGGCACGAGAACAGCTCTGCTCCTTTTTCACAATTATCAAAGCATCTAAATGATAATTAATGGTATGGTATAATACAAAACTGGCTTAACTGAGGCTAGTAGGTAACTAAATAATCAAAACGAATGTAGGTGAGCTCATTCCCACGTACAAGTACTGGCTGTAAGTGAGGTGTCGGTTCCGAGTAAGCAGGCCGACCCAATGGCCAGGGGTGATAACACATTAACGAGGTGAGATTCGGCACAGTGCAATGACGTCAGTACTTTCACGCCTTATACGATACTGATTGACATGAAAGGAGATAACTATTGTAATAAAAACGCAGACCGGCAAAAACTCGAACTAAATAACATCATAACCTACATTCCATTTGGCGGCACCGAAAGCGCCTAACGTGGCTCGCTGTTGAATGTGAATTTTAAACGGACCTCGAGTAGGGCCATATTTGTGTGCTTCTCTTTATCGGTCATTGAGGTCTGCGCGTCACAGCTCTTATTCTGATATTGATATTCAGGTGGCGACCGCCGCAAGCCATACCGGTGCCCGCGCTCGCTGCTCTACGCCACCAGGGACCAATAACCATCCTGCCGTAAAACAATTTCTTTTTCTTTTTTCCGCTAACCTGAGAGTGAATTTCTGTCGATTACTGCGGGGTCCTAAATGTATTCCCACGGAGCGCGAAAAGTTACGACGAAAGATAAATACGGCAAATCAAACTTTCTCAGTTTGTTTAACTCAACATGTTGTACGTGGTATGTACGTGTACCTACAACATTTTACAACTAATCATATTGGTAAAGTTTTATTGTGTTCATTGAATGCTTCTTATTTAGCGCACATAGCGCGCATTTAAATAAGAAGAAAACTTCAATGTCGCTAGCGCACTTTATTTGCTAAACGATGTACATTGTAGGTACTCTAGTGTAGCCTTGGGTTATTATCAAAATGAAACAATGGAACCAAATTAAAATGTGTTTAACGCTTGTGACGTCATTCTTGCTTCTATAAATCGGTTAAGGTGAATGAGTAATCAAAATAGATTCGTTTTTGTCACAAAAAATATATATTACGTTCCTGGTAGGTACGAATACCTACTGTCTATCATAAAAATATGCTCAGACTTTTCAAAATATGTGTTGTGATTTCTATTGTCGGGAATTTAAGTATATGTTATTTTAAATAGACTGATATAAAAGAATATGGCGGGACGATACGGAGAAGTTTAATTCAGTTGGTAAGTATTCAATTATATTATATTTAAATAGTTTATTGCTAAAATAGTAGCTAGTAAGTGCTATCGTGTAGACGAAGAATTATTTCTAAGTAGATATACCTATATAGTTTTTACTCATAGTTAAATAAGCCATTCTGTTTGATTGGTAGGTTTTATTTTTTTAGTTTTTATAACCCGGTGTTCATTGTTTTTTTTTTAATAAATATATAGAAAAGAATACAATCTTTCATTTCAGCATGGTTCAGCTATCGATGTGATTGAGAGTCAAACCACCGAGCATTCTTATTTATAATAATTAGTATGAGTGGTCAAGCGAGCGCGTCTAATGTTCTCTTGGTGTTATTATTATGACATGTGCAGGATATTCGGAGCAAAAATAGGTGCGATGACGAGGGAAAGTTAGTCCGATCATTTAGTTTAGGTACTTGCAGAAAAAACGCCGGTTATGTATTTATATAGGTAAAATACTTTATTTAAAAAACATGAGAACAATAAACACCAAAATAAGTAGAAATACAAAAGGTTTGTACTCGCACAAAGGCGATCCCTTTAAGAGATCTCTTCCAGTTTGAACTTTGAGAACTTTTGAGATTGCTATATTTGAATGTGGATCACGAAGTTCGAGTTTTTATTTGGCATTAATATTGTGAAGCAAAATATATAACAAAATATATAAAATAGTTTCATTTTGGTACTACATTTTAAAAGGCCTATTAAGTAGGTACTATTAAATAGCCCCTTTTTTTTTCAAGTACAGGTTAGCATACATATATGATTTAATTTCAATTTTTATGGTTCTTTTAACGTACGTATTTACTAGGTATTTGCCCTTGGAGGGTCAAGAACAGGTAGGTAGCTGTTAGTTCCAATTTTGATGTTTGTTTTGAATTTATAATGCGACTCTTGACCAACTCGTTATGTGAGTATATACTTTAGTTATTAGATACGAATTTCTATAAAAGTCAAGATCATCAAGAACGTTTATTTAAGGTTCCGATATATCCTGTAACGATCGTCACGATTGCTTGATTACATTATCACGAAATGCACGCTTTAATACTTATCTAATAGGACGCGAAAATATCATTGAATATAGGTACCATGTAATCAGAGTCACGTCACGATATTACGATATAGCAAGGGAAACAGAAACGGTTTCCGAGCTTTTTTTGCGACATTCTTGTGGTCCGGTAACGGTGCCCGTTCCAGCGCGGGCGCAGCGGCCACTCGCCGCGCGCACAGCCGCGCGGTGCACTCTCTCGCCTCAATTTTGGACACAAAACCAGTAAGAAAGATCGTTGTGTAAAATCCCTAACAACCAATCTCGACGTAGAAAACTTCTATAGATAACTATTTTATTGAAGTTCGGTCGATTCACCACTAGCATTTAAGTAGGCCATTCCGTTTGATTTTGGCTTTTAGTTCTTTCGTGACTTTAAACCTAAGAGGAAGGTATGTGGGTAAATAATAAATGTGAATGGCGAGGCATGTGCCCGGAGTGCGCAGGTTGCGGGGTCAACGGCCGGTGCGCAGATTCAGTTCCCCATAAGTTGCCATTTTCCCAGGAAGCGGGCGACGGCGGCGGCGCGTGGCAGCGCGCCCGCTGCTCTGCGCGAGCGCATTCTGTCACGCCGGGACTCGCGCGCGCATATTGACGTGCTTTCATTAATGCGAAGTCAGCAGACCTTCTGTACGTTTTTAGGACAGTTCGTTTTATAGCTGTCGTTTATTATCATGCTATGGCCCAGCATGGCCGACTTGAATTAGCGAATGTAGGTAGGTAGGTAATGGGTATTGACTAATTACGATTATAACCTTCTTCGTGAGGACATTGCGAATAGTAAGATTTTACTTTAATGTTACGTGGTTACTGTAGATATTTGATATGACGAAACGGCTGAGCTTCAAGACAAGGAGTTCAAATTTTACCTACTGTAAAAGTGCTAGTAGAGGAATCATATGATCAGTTATTAATCGCAATACAAATGAGACGCGACTATACATACAACGACCCTATTTATTACAGAACAACGATGGAAAGTAGTTACTTACTTATTGTTACTATGCCAGTCAAAGGGCACCCAAAACTCAACTTATCGAACTTACGATTATCCGCATAACAAATGTTGACAATTACCACGAAAATTCAGAGTAGGAAAATACTAATATAATTATGAAAAAACAGGAAGAATCTCGTTGCAAATATGATGTAATTGAATGTATGATGATGACATGACAGTATACTAATCGTAAGAAATCTTAATTATATTAAAATGTAAGGAAACATTCTGAAAGTCCATAATTATTTTTTTAAGAAAAAACACCCCTTCTATTTCGGTTTTACAAACTGAAACGTATAGTAACGACTGCTTGGAATATTTTTCTATGACATGGAGAAGGCAAACTAGTACACAGGCTACCTGATCGTAAGTGGGGACTGAGACCCATGGACATTTGCAATCTCAATACTGCCATCCTAAGACTGCAATTTTGATATAGCTAAGATAGAATGCCTCTATACATAGGTACACAAATACGACAGTGTCTGTAATTAAACAAGTAATTAGTTAAGTGCAGAGGCAGCCATACTGTTAGTTGCGCTGAAGGTGCAACTTAAAGGAAGAAAGCAATTCTGTCGCGCTCAGCAGCAAAGCGTAAAACCGCGCCTCCAAAACAAAAGAATCAGAAGCTTTGGCTGTATGCGACCTTGCTACTCTGCCCTCTTCGATGCTCGATGCGGCAAATACCGATTGTTTACTCACGACTTTAATAATAATCTCAATCGTTAAAATATTGAATTAAAATCTGATGTTAAATACCATAAATCTATCCGAAGCATCGTTGATTCTGCGCTGTAACGAGGTGCAAAGTTTTTTTCCTTCCGCTGAACAAGAATTTCAATTAAATAATTTAAGCCGTCCAGAAGCAAAAAAATATACTATCGCTAAAATATACTCGCTAAAATGTAGCACCCTACTTTATGTGGCTTACCGAGGTGTAACCTGTGCGATCTTGGTTTAAAATTTTTACGTCCGCTAAATTTGGACGAAATTCCTCTGAAATCATTGTAACCTACCAACTTGGGTTTATTAAACTCAGTAGGTAAGTAGGTATATTTTTATGTAAGAAAATTCCCCCGAACCGTTGTCTTCCATTTAAGTCTCATAGTCGCGGCCAACAAAGATATAGAATTATATAACTAAACAATTTTAGGAAATGATATGATAAAAGACAACGCGCGAAATCACTTGAGTACTATCAAACTATCATAATTCGATTTCGAATTTGTCTGTTGTAAAATTTGGATATGAATTAATCCAAGAACCTTAAATCACGTTAATTTCTGGAGAAATCAATAGGGTGTGTCCATTAACAATCAGACAAGAATCCAGATGAGCACAGTTATCAAGGTGGTGTTGCGAGTGGCAGTGCTGGGTGCCGGAGTGCAGCGCGCGCCCGCGCCGGAACCTTCACCCTGCTCTTGAACTCTCGCGCGGCCAACACGGGCCTGCGCACTCATCCGGATACACCGCGAACATTTATTTGCAATCGACGTGCTTCTAATAATTGGAAGAACACCAGAAAAACGACACACTAATATGCGGTGTAAAAACCAGATGAACGTAACTGCAAAAAAATTCAAGAATCTTTTTTTTTTGTATAATATGCTCCTGCATGTAATGCCGAACCGTTTTTTTTGCTCTCCTGTAAAATCATAAACATATAGATACGTTCATCTGGTTTTTACAGCGCGATTATAAAGCTACACTATAAAGAATTGAAGTCGTTTTTTTATTTCCCTTTGAATGAACACTATCAAGCACGTCGCTTCAAATACATACATTTACTATAGCATCAAACGAAAACTAGACCCTTGGTTACAGAACGAAAAACTTACTAATAATAACCAATCAAAAACAGTTAAGCTCCGATACTCTCGGATATGAATGTGTTTTTAATATACCCTTCTAACTAATCCATATGCTCTGATGACAATGTGTCTTCCTATAACGTTTAAAAGGCAAATGATTGAGGACATCTTGTCAATTTGTGCACAGACGCCGGCTAACGAGCGTTACATGACAAACGTTTTTTAGGCCTGAAGGTCGCCGGCGCGGCAGCACCATCACGAGACAAAAGCTCAGACACTTGCATCTCCTAATTACTTCCACTGTGACAAACAACTCAACACTCAACATGACAAGGATTACATATTTTTTAAATGCTCATTTATCTGTGATTCGTCATCATCGCTGCTAAAGATGTTGACGACGTCAAGTGTTCTATGGCCAATAAATAAACAACTTGCAAGTAATGGACAAAAAACAAATGGGGAAACCAAATATTTAGCGGATGGCATTTGATACACGTCGTAGCGTTAAATTACGGAGTCTACGCTCTCATAGCATGCTGACGATCACCTCGAGCTGAGGGTCGTGCTTGCAGCTTGACTTGGGCTCGCTCTTTACCTTGACAATTAATGTTCTGGGCGGACAATGGCTTTTGAAAAATGATATTGATTCCTTACTACCTACCTCATACTCGTATTTATGCAACTAGTTATACTAATTACGTTGATGGTTGAAATTAAGTCCTCATGGATTAAAAATACTATAGGTATATATGCAATTAAAAAGAAATTAAAATTCTTATCGCATGTAATTGTTTCTAGACTTCTCATTTCTCTATCGGGACTTGAATTATAACAATTACACGCGACAAATATTCTAAAATTAGTTTCATTTCAAGCTTTATGAAAACGTTATGTATATTATAAGAGACGATCAACGCACTGGATACTCGTATTTTAAACATTTCATTTTTCTTGATGTACCTATGTTTAAAGTCTACATGTTACTCTACGGCTAACAATATATTTCAAAGTATTAACCAAAATGTTTATAAGTTAATTATGTAATAGAGATAAACCTAATATATATTATTTATTATTATATATTATTACATGGGTGGGTGTCACCTCACGTTAAGCATTACATTTATTTTGTTTTATATTAGGTTTTGGCGGTTATCGAGACATTATCTGGTCAACTTAAGTGTTTTCATTTGGATAGACGAATTAATTTCTGTACTTTGTAAATTACAATGGTGAATGATTAGTGGTCGACGGTGTGAAACATCGGATCCGCCACGCCGCTCGACGCCGCGGCGGCGCACGCGGCGCGATCGGATACACTCACGCGCACCTATTCAAACTCTATTATTCACTTTTGCCGATTCGCCGGACATCAATCAATACATTTTGATATTTTCGAAAAGTAGAATTTATAGCCACTTCTACAAGATTATTACTAAAAGTCCATAAAGATAGTTAACATTCTATTTTTAATTATGTGTAATTGCAACGCATTTTTCTTTATTTCCACAAATACATATAATTAAAATACTGTATTATTGACACAAATACTTTTAATTTAAATCATGTATTTTTGATAACAGCGTAATTAGTAAGACTAAAACTATTGTTTTTTTTTTAAATAAAGTCTTATTTAATAACAAAGAAAATAAATGAATAAAACTCAAATTTCATTAGAAATGATTGCGATTAATATAAAGCCACCCTTACATTAGAGGATAAGCTTGTCAAATAATAGATCCAAAAAGAAAAATGTCTTTATGAAAAACCTGGGCTGAAATATCAGTTAAGACCTCATTCTAAGTACTCCATTTGTAGCCAATATAATGCACAATAAACTGATCCACTGTTAATTAGCATAAAGAAATAAAATATCTGGAAATAACCTTAATAAAGCTCAATAACGTGACGTGTGCAAATTATGCAAATAAATGGAATTTTGAAATAAAACGGTCTAAGTGAATGAAAACGTATACAAAACAAGTTTATGCTCTTTTCAACCGCCTCCGACAGAACGGACGCGTCAAAATAGTTGTCCGGGAAAGCTCGCCGGCCGGCTTGCGAGCGCCGCCCGTCTATCTACAGCCCGCTCTCAGTTGACTACCCTGTATTTTCTTACCACTTCTACTTACTAAAGCCAATTTATGGTTTTTTTTTTCAAATAAATTAGATTAGAATGGTAATATTGTAAAAATGTAATCGGTGGAAATATTCAAATGAATGAAAGACTTACCTATAAATGTGAGTTAATGCGAGCGTTGAGGCAGCGGGTTTGAGCAGAGTGTGTTTATGTCACTGTCCAGCTGGTGCGGGAGCGTGGTGTCTGTGGCGCGGCCGGCCCGGCACTGACGCGGTGGGCGGAGCGGGCGCTCGGCGGAGCCGCCGAGAGCGCGGGAGCTGGAGGCTTCGCGGGAGCTTTCAGCGACACAAGACTCGACCCGCACGCACTGCACACTGCACTCGCCCTCTATACCGCGCGGTGCGATTCGCTTCTCAATCGTCTACTGTTCCGAGCGCTCGTCGCACGTTTGAACTCTTCGCAACGCCCGCTTTAGCGTATAAATATGAGGGCCGGTGGCGGGGCGCCGGACCGCGACGCATCACGAATCCACATCGGCATAAATTGATGATGCAGCCGCCGTCCTCCCCATTGATTTTATAGCTTATCTATCTGTTACTGCCAATTAGCAAATCCTCGACTTCCGAACAATGTCACGACCGCCGCTACACGTACGGTGCGTGTGTTATGCGCTTATAATTACAGCCAGTTCACACACCTATTATGTCACAGATGTAACGCGCTGTTGTTATAGCTACGGCATCCGTCGTCTGTATTAATAGTTTTATCACAAATGAAGGAACACTTCGTAGATTATCGATGGTCAATTTAAATAGCACGCGCTTAATTTTCAAGAAATTAATTTATACTTATTGTAATAGAACTTTGCTATGAGATGGTTTACTTTTACCCAAAATATTCAGTTTCATACTCCAATATCGCTGCAGGGTACCCTCTGTAGCATCCTTTACTAGTACCTACCTACCTACATTTTACTTCGACAAAAGTCAAGATAAGTACCTTAGTTTACATACTTAAATAAACTGCGCGTTTATATGAGAGTAACAGTGGATTACGCGAACTCGTATCAAGGTTTTGGGAGTTCAAACATACATTATTCGAGACTAACGTAAATTATTTCAATATTAACGTTTCCTTCGATAAAACTTGCTTAAGTAGGTACCGTATACAATACAAAGTTAGCTGTCTAATAGTATAATAATATCTAATAGGATTTAGTAAAAGCTTTTTTTCTCTTTTGGTGCCAAAATTACTAAATGAGCATTTCAAAAAAGTTTGTACATTTCATTCAACCCTATTAAATAACAATGGTTGGTGGGTCGGGCCCATGAAACTACGCAATTTTAAAATAATTTCCCAAAATGGCCCAAAAAATGCATTATTGTTTCCTATTTTGATACCAAAACTCACACATGTTGGTACTTAACACAATAGGAAGTTTCCATTTATTTTTTGAAAATTTTGGAAATTTGTGTTAAAATTGCATAGTTTCATGCACCTTACCATATTTTTCGGAAATCGGTGCTTGTGTTTTTAAACCCATACGAACTTTTTTAGAAATGCTCAAATAAAGTCGAAACGAGGTAAAGTAGTTTTTGGTCGACTATACTTTTGCCCTGCTAAGGTAAAAGGCAGTATGTTACACAAAACTACTGTAGCAATTGCAACCTTATCACCCAGTAGTGAGGTTGCAATTATTACAGTAGTTTTGTGTAAAATACTGCCCTTTACCTTAGCAGGGCAGACTTTTAGTCCCGGAAATTAGGACAGCTCCCGAGGAAAAAACGATAAAGGAATTTCACGCGGAAAAGCTACGAGGGGTGTTCAATAAATTTTGATAATCAGTATTAAATATGGGAATATGTGAATCGTTATATTAGAAATTGGAATAGCACACTCTCTATATTTGTAAACTTTTTTTTATTAACGTCATTCAATTCTTTTATTTTACCCCTTAAAAATAATTTTACTTTTGGAGGTCAAATTTGTACCTTCACGTGCCTTCACTAAGTCATTATCAGCTCGAGATTTTTAAGTACTTGTTTTTAAACATTAGTGAATGAGAAGTAAATAGTAGTTGAAAGTTAGGGCTAAATAACATTGGGAGCGGTTATCAGTTCAGAACTTTGGTCGGAGAGCCGCACCCTTGTAAATTAGAAGGCTCTGAAGCACAACTCCTGCCGCAAATTCGTATTTTTTTTTCCATCTCCTTTAAATATTTTTCCATAACTATGATTGAATAATGTTGTTTATAATTCTTATAGATTATTTGAGCTCAATAACTAAAAGCTAATGTCACAGTATTTATTTGTAGGCCTCAATAATCCCGGAAAATCCCGAAAAAACCACGATATATATATATATATCGTGTTTACACATTCGTGTCCGATCGGTAGCGGTGTTTTTATAATGACTGCTCTCTTTAACTATGTACCGTCACAGAATAGGTAATAGTAGACCCTCGATCTCCTTTGAACTTTACGGCAGTCGCCTTTTTGTTATTATTATTATTATGATTTATGGCCCCTCCAAGGTCGTCGATTCCAGCGCAATCCAAACGGAACCTTAGGGCTGTGTACCAACGGTGGAAATGCATTTGTTCACCTGGCGCGTCGCCGATAGCAAGGGTTGTCAACGAGTAGAAATAAAATAATAACGTGTTGCCGAGTTATTTCTTACATTCACTATAGAGAGCAGTATATTTATATTCTTTATTTCATTATTTATCTATAAAATATTATATATCACAATGTTGACGAATTTAATATACTATATGCCACATTTTATTAGCGTTTCTGCAACCCACTGTAATACAAAATCTTGTTGTTTTATTTTTAAACATTTTATTTAATACGTAATACAATAACACGACAAATGCGGTAACCTATGACATTATTACTAGTAGTCACTTCACGCACAAAGAAGTTATATACCGTCTTTGAGTATATTTTTATTGCTTTACCATTACTTTGGTGAATTATTATTAAAAACTAACCAATTTAACAATTAGTATATTATTCGGATCTGTTTTAAGCTAATACATTATTTCAATGAATAGGTAAATTTTCATTTTACACATTTACACTATCATTTTGACGTTTGACGTGGGCCATGTTTTAAGGCAGAATAGTATCTCTTCTTGAGATAATAATTCATCTAATAGGTGGCCCCTGAATAGACCGACCGCCTCGAGGCGGCGCCTGGCATGTACTTGTAGCGGTGACACGTAATCGCGGAGTGAGCTGCGCCTGGTACCGTGAAGAGATTAAAAAAAAACCAGCCACATTAAAGTTACCATACAACGTGTTACAAAATAACCCGTAAAAAATCAAAGCCAAAAATAATGCAACCGTAGTAAACTGTCATCTCATAAAGTCATGCTAAGGTTTTTATACATTGTCAATGGACTCTTTACAAGGGACCATTTAACCCCCTTTCTTCTTTACGGGTATTTTTGTAACATCCTGTATAAGAAAATAAGCAAAGCAGTATTAAAGTAATTTCTTTTAAGATCCTGATTATTCCATCTACCCTTACCTAAAAACGTTACAATTATAAGCAAAACAAAGTTCTTTAGATCGCGTAACTACGCGAGTAACTCGCAGAACTGGAGAACTGTTGGGTCTCCTTATTCCCCGACCCAAAAAAAGAGAAGTGTTGAGTTTGAAGCCTTTGTCTCTATATGGGTCTGTATTTTTTTCACCCCCCTAACGGATGAACGAATTCAAATGCAATTTTCTAATTTCTGCAATCCGGCCGTGGTTCCTAGGCAAGTTTCACGAAATCGGTCCGGCAAATCATGAGTTATCCGCTCTGAAAAGAGTTCAAAAGTTAGTGTTTAGTAATAAAAAAAAACCGTTTAATTATTAATAAAAGAACTGGATATTGCACGATATTACATCCGTTAAAAGCGGCTATTATGGTGGGTCCGTTGTTTTTTTATTTTTGTATACATAATATATATCCTCGCGAGTCCCCGCGTCGTTTAAACTACAAAAAATAAGGTTTTTAATACAGTTGCTCAGGGATACTTTTTGTAGCTGTATATCGTGCGGTAAGGAGATGTGCCGTTCTGGGAATCTTCCCTCATTTTGTATGGGAAATATTCCTCGCTGAGAATGTTCTCCATACAAAATGAGGAAAGTTCCCGAGAACGGCATATCTCTGATTTTTCACACTAGTGCGTTTTACTTTTAGTAGCTGTATATCGTACGGAATGTTGGATTTTTCGCACTAGGTAGGCTTTCGTATACTCACTGTTTTATTTTTGTTTAATTGTAATTTTCTCGCAAATGTATTAAAAAACGTCGTTTGATATAGGTACGTGCGGAAAACAAGGCCCAAGGGCCAAGACACCTCGGGACTCGTGTAAAATGACATACTTTCCACACTTGTATCAAAATGTATACTATTATGCGTCCAGGCAGTTATAAACTATAATACTTATTATAAGAGCGACGAGTTCCCACTTCCCAGATAATTCAAATATTTCATATATTTTTTCGCATATTTACGGCCTATAATACAAGGTTAAACCGTGGTCCGAGTATTGTCCCCAGTGTCTCAATCTTAGGCACGTTGCGTGTGCGCCGGGCGCGCTGCTCCGGCAACTTGTCACTGGCACGACTGCCACTGCCCGGACGAACAATCGAGCCTCGATAACAAGCGCCCAGGGAACGCTCAGGCTAGAATACTAACTCCTGCTTCTATGGTCATAGGTAAAAGGGTAATAAAATTGGTTGCGACAGTGCTTTTCCGTCCCTTTAAGGCTTGACTCTGGTCATCATGACTTCAGCCTCTTCGATCCGTCGCTAAAATGTATGCACGGTAACGGGTTTCATCGAGCCACAAGCGCAATTGGCTAAGTAAAGTTTTTGGAAGAGATGTAAATTATTTTTTTTTTCGATAGTCCTCATCGTAAAGATCAAGGAACTGCGGCTCTTTTATTTTTATTTTCTCTAATATTTTAGAAACAAATTTTTTAGTTATTAAGTTGACATTTGTAAACTTAATGACCGACAAGCTTGTTGCCTTCGTACTTATGAAAAAGAAAAAAAAACTGTCACTTCTATATCTGTCATTGTCAAATCAAAGTAAACATACGATTCAATTTAACGACTCTTTTCGGTTTGGTTGCGTTTCATGTAAAAATAAAATAAATAAAAAATAAATAAATATGAGGGGACAATCTCACACCAATTGACCTAGTCCCAAACTAAGCTCTAGGCTTGTACTATGGGTACTAGACAACGATAAACATACTTATATAGAGAAATACATACTTAAATATATAGAAAACATCCACGACTCAGGAACAAATACTCGCGCTCATCACACAAATATTTGTCCATACCGGGATTCGAACCCAGGACCGGATCAGGATGTGATCAGTGTTTTTAGAAATATTTTTAACGAACTCCGGACTTTCGATTTTGCCGCTTGCTTTACGACCTTTGCACGATATTTGGACTTGAATAATGAATTAGGTATTGAATCGTTTGTTTACTTTGATTTGACTTGACGATGACAGATATAGATGTGACAGTTTTTTTTTCTTTTTCATAAGTACGAAGGCAACAAGCTTGTCGGTCATTAAAGTTTACAAATGTCAACTTAATAACTAAAAAAATATTTCTAAAATATTAGAGGAAATAAAAATAAAAGAGCCGCAGTTCCTTGATCTTTAGGATGAGTACTATTGAAAAAAAATATAATTTACATCTCTTCCAAAAACTTTACTTAGCCAATTGACAACAATGCTGTTTTTGGACATTCGTACGAGTGAAGCAATTAAAAAAAACTTAAAAAATAAAAATAAAAATGATAAATAAATATAGATGATGTAATTATTATCCTTAATTGATAAAACAGTCGCCACTCCATCATCTGCTGAGTCACAGGTTAATATGACCTTTGAATTTGGATCAAAATATGATAACGGAGCTGTGTTTGCAAGAGCTTTTTTTATCTGCTGAAATTACTTATCCCATCCTCGTCGCCAATGTTATATAGTTACTATTTAAATTGCTATACCAAATGAAAACAAGCAAATTTATTAATTGCCGTTTTATTATTTTTATAAAAAACTAGTACACAAATTAGATATACCTTAGCTATGTTTATGCCACTATGGTGAACTAGTGCTGCCCCTTATACTAACTTAATCCTAACTCTAACAATGTACGCGTTATGATGTAAGCTTATATAAGCTTTAATAAATCTTGTTTAATACTTGTAAGCTACTTACAAGTATTAAACAAGAATTAAAGTTTCATAAAATAAGGATGTTTATTTATTAATAATTTAAAATACATACTTAATAAAACTAAATAAAAAAAAAACTATACCTTTTGTCGTAAGTAATGTTTTTCTGACATAAACGATAGGATTTTTGAAATTTGGCTACTAAAAGCTTTTTAAAGACTAATATTATTTTAATACACTAATGTGTACATTACAATTTCTATACATGTTATGACCCTTAAAAATAGCTTTGTGGAAACGGATCATTTTATAGAAAACCATAGATATAACTTTGTTTATACATAACTATAAATCGGTAGTTTTGGTTAGTCGTATATGGTGCTTTACTAATAATATTAACCTTGAAAGATTAATAAAACACCAACTTTTTATTTCGCCTTAAATATAAGGCGAAATAAAAAATAATATGCATAGAAAAAGCTATTTTGGTAAAAAAATGCTTTAAATTCAAAATAACTAATAAATATTAAAAAGGTCTTCTTAGTACTCTGTAGTCCTACTATCTAATATTATAATAATAACACCTGCTATGATGCGTTAAGATTAGTTCTACGCAATAAATAGCTAATTTGGTGTTGCGATGGATGCGTTCGTCTACCTACATGTCTACTTAATACTATTATATCAAAGTATAGTCCAAATTTAATGAAAGTAAAACGGCGACTTTAATTGCCAAGAAATGATCACACTGGAGTTCAAATCAAGAGGACGGAATGTTAGTCATTTAAAGCGCCGTTACGCCGTCACGCCGGGCTCCGGAGAGGTCGCCTGTTTTATTTTCCGGAAGGACATTGTATATTCATTAATTCTAATGCCTGGCCGACAGGCGTGCACTTTATTATTAAATTTAAATAACTGGTTCTTATATTAGCATTACAGCTAATGTGCCATTTAGGTACTAATAATACGTCAATAAGTCTAATGTAACAAACTTAAATACATCATTCAGGTAGGTAGGTATTAGTTTATAAATAAAAGTTTATATAGACCAGGAGGTCTATATAAACTTTCAGGTGGTCTAAGCCCTTGCTAGGAGGCAAGGGCTTAGACCACCTACCCCAATGAGTAGTGCTTCAGATAAAGTGTGTGATGCGTGAAAGCATATAATAAGGTTAAACGAACTATTGAAAATATACACTATATTTTTATACTGAATCAAGTGGAGTGACTAACCCTTACGGAAATCACATCAGTTCGTTTCCGTTCGCGTTTACACTTAATGACTGACGTTGTACTTACTGAAAAGTGTGATCAGAGTGGGTCGTTATTATAATGTATCGTTTAAATTATTATTTCGAAATTACCTATTTTAAATTAAACTTGCAATTATACACTAACGGCCGCATTCAGAGACGTCAATTAACTTATAAATTTTATTAAAGTTTCTGCTGTCACTTTCTTTGCTATAGTAGTAGAATAAAACGCAGCAACTTTAATCAAACTTAAAAAATAATTGACGTCTCCGAGTGCGGCAGCAAAACTCTTCGATTGCAAAACAATATTGTCAATGCGAAAGTGGTTTTTACGACTGAGCGAAGCCTACCGTACATTCGACAGTGACATTGACTAAACGATATCGCGAATACTTACGTTTGCTACCTATCCTGTGTTTGCTACGATATTTTACCCCCTAGTGACTTGATAGCCAGTGGCTGTACCGTAGTACAAGCTACCCGCAATACGGGCATGACGAAAGAATGAGGATTCCGTGCATTTAGCTACGCAAACCCTAAAAACAAAGTATGTTTGCCACTAAAATAGTACACTATATATAATAGTACACAATAGTACACTCAAAGCCAGTAAAGAATTAATATTACCACATTCATAGTTTTTGTGGTAATCAGGTATCAAGGACCAGAAGCTATAATCGCGGTGGGAAGATGAGGTCCAGTGCTAGTCTCGCTAATCTAACGACGGGCATTGCCTCCGCGGCTCCGTGCTTCATCTAGGGCTTTATATTTTTTTATGCACTAACACATCAATGATTTTTTTCCTTTTTGTAAATGTATGTGGTGTTCAATTAATAATTGATTTAACTTACCACGCAGCATATTATAATAGTGTTTTAATTTATTTATTGTATTCGTCGTGGTACAAAAAAGGTTTTATATGGATGTAGAACAGGCTTTACAGGGGCTCTGTTAGGGTGTATCGTAGCAAACTCGTTAGCCACTGCATTATTGACGTAAGGATGGAGTGAAGTGACTTTAAAAAGTACACCAGGGGCATTATTCTACATTGTCTTTCCCCAATTGTTATCGTATTGTAAACGTCATGATAATCTTATTGCCTTGTCAGTAAGTACAGGCGGCCGGAGTCATAATGAAGGCCCGGCCTTTATTCCACATTGTATTAGTCCATCTTGCTTCGATATTGTAATCATATTGTTGACGCTAAGGCAACTCTTATTCAGTTGACAGTAAGAGCCGTCATTACGCCGCCAGTGTGATAACAGCTAACTGCAAGATATGCTACTGGTTGCGGTATGGCCATGGCCAATAATTTGGAAATGGGTCTGTGGCATGGGGCAGGAAGCTAAGTGCAAGTAAGACGTGATTGTTCGCAAGTAAGTATTATGATTCGTCTCATTAAATAACCTATTAACCCGTTCGTGTTTCTTCCGCTTGCTTAACGAATCAATCTAGACTTTTAATTAGGTACGTATCCAAATGTATTTTTTATTTTTAATGCCCTGTGACCGTTACATTATAAATGAATGTATAATATTTGAGCAGATTTTTAAATTATCGGTTTTAACAGGGTTTTTAATTATACGTTCGACTTTATAGCGTTGTTGATAGAACTGCGGTTTTTAAAGGCCAGTGACATTTCAACATAGTTTTTTTTTGCATTAATCAAAGCGGACTCAATCCTAAGATAACGGCCGCAAACATTACTATGCTAATTTATTATTAGGGTATTTTCTTGGCATCCGCAATGTGACACACATTTTATAGACTTAACTGTAGCGGAAATATGATTGATAGTTGACCGTATAAGTACGCTTCAGCGCTTGGCGTTTGCAGCCGAGCACTTGGCGAACATGCCCAACTGGTTCTATTTTGATTTCGCCAATAAGCATGCTACCTACTAGCCTGATCTACACTCAAATTAATTTAGCTCAATATTATGGACGCCCACCGAAGCATATTGACACTGTTCACAATGGCTGTGAGCTCCTTTCGCCTAATTCTATTCTTCTCGGACACGCTTCTTTAATAATTAACCACTATTTTGATGAAAATATGTTGAGTTCCAATTGTTAGCATTATTATAAGTGTTAGTCGAGCGCCACCTGCCGCGAGCCGTGAGATAGCGGCGTACGTGCGGGTCGCGCCCGGATCGGATATAAGGCAAATAAAGAATCCCAATGTGTGCAGAATCCGCGGCTGTGTAGGCAGCGGCAGCTATTCGTAGGTAGCGACTATTGATTTTGTCCACCCCAGACCGAGCGCTCTCCGAACTGCATCGTTTTCCGCGGCCAACACTATTGCCCATCTATTATTATCAAATTATCGACTTCTCCTCCTCTTCAAACTAACGTGCCATTTGTGCATCTCAATAAAGTAAGTTAAGATAAATATTTATTTAGCTAACCAAATAATTAAAATGTTTATACATTTAGCGGGGTTAGTGACACTTAATAAATAATTAATTGATTTATTATCGAAGTTTAACAAAAATGTCTATGATATTGAACAAACAAGTTTTAAATAATTTATTCAGTTACTGGCCGATCACACCTACTTGTATTTCGTAGTGGCATAATTTGTAAACCAAACAAAAACCCCTAGCAGATTAATTTGAAATGCATACTAAGAAAGTAACAATATTGATTAGTAAGTAAGTTTCCTCAAGCGCAGTAAACTCAATGTTATATATTTGAGGTGGTCGGGCAACGCTGAGCCTTCCACGAATTTCCCGATTAAACCGGTCAGGCCTGGGAATCGCTCAGGCGATGCCTCGCACAACGTGATAGGTGTTCGAGCTTGATTCTGAAAACCAATTCGCATGCACACATACCGCCTCTCGACAACATTAGGTATCTATGGCAGGTAACCTAAATTCCTGCAACCATACTTATCGACGTTTTATATCTAATCCATTTGAATAGTCATAGCACGCCTACAAAATAATATTTCTCTTTATACATCAATATCATATTTTTTACATCTACTTGTATGGTAAGTTTCACTCAAGGTTCAACTTTTCAGGATAAAAAGAAGCCTGATACTTCGCTTAACTCAGTGGGGTAATAAATAAAATGAATACTAGAAATACTGCGCTTTATGATTAGAGGCTGTATGAATAAGGCTGTTGCATTTTACATTATAGAAATGTGTTTAAAAAAGTACTAAGTAGGTACCTATATTCATAATTAACTTTTTTCATTCATGCCAGTAGGTTTTTTCTATTAAGTACCCATTAACGCATTCACTGCCGGCATTGATTTTCGAACTTTCGCCAGGTGCCGCATCTTTTGTTTTATATGAAACACGCATACTGTAAAAACGCACATACTGGCACATAATGCGTTCAAGGCACTGTGTGTAAGTTTCGGGAACGCTTATATGTGATGTCGGCAGTGAATGCGTTAAAACACGCAAATATGGTATAACACCCCTGTCAACACCCCGTTTGTTTTGTTATTTTTTAGGGTTCCGTACCTCAAATGAAAAAGAAACGGAACCCTTATAGGATCACTTTGTTGTCCGTCTGTCCGTCTGTCCGTCTGTCCGTCTGTCCGTCTGTCCGTATGTCCGTCTGTCCGTCTGTCCGTCTGTCCGTCTGTCCGTCTGTCCGTCTGTCCGTCTGTCCGTCTGTCCGTCTGTCCGTCTGTCCGTCTGTCCGTCTGTCCGTCTGTCCGTCTGTCCGTCTGTCCGTCTCAGACCCTTTGACCCTTTTTCTCAGGAACGCGTGAAGGTATCAAGTTGAAATTAATATCAAATACTTAGGTCTTCAATCCCTTGGATCAGTGAAAAAATCAAACATCTAAGTCAACGCAATCAAAATATATGGCTGTTTATGCCGCATATTGAAGGGAATCTCAAGGGAATCAAAACCTATAGGGTACTTCCCGTTGACTTAGAATCATGAAATTTGGCAGGAAGCAAGGTCTTAAAGCACAAGTACAGGAAAAATCCGAAAACCGTTAATTTGCGGTTACATCACATAAAAACAAGTCAAGTATAAACTGACACTCACTAAGTACTAAAGTGCATACTTATTGCGTGCCAGTTTATACTGGATTTGTTTATATTGTATTCCCGTGATGTACGAACTATTTACATGCTTACAAGTTTGTGCGGAACCGTCGGTGTGGGAGTCCGACTCGCACTTGACCGGTTTTTTACTTTCTATCGTCTTCAAAGATTGTATCACGGGTTGTTCCAAGCGTTAGTACCTAAATAAGAGCTCTATAGCTAAAATATTGCACCTAACGAGAAAATTTAGATAAGCAGGCTATTTATACACCAAGGAAGAAACATTTCTTTCTGAGGTTTAAAGCGCTTACGAGTAAGGTATTTTAAGCGGTGGCCAATATCTGTGACAAGGTAGGTACTTAAATAGCACAAATGATTGGCCCAATTAGTGTTCCATGGGAAAATACCACCTGCCTTCAGTGAAAACGCAATCTAATGCCAGAAGTTGCTTTTAGACTGTTCACATCCTAATAAAAACAATTATTTATCTCTATCCTTATTTATATTACTTAACACTTGCATTATATATCTCACAACAAATTTTCGAAGTTATTTACATTAATAACCTATTTTTAATTAATTTCTTAGTGATTGATTAATGATTATAAATGAGCAAGCACTAGATAAGTAGTTTTTTAGACCTAGCTTGTCTCATTTCCGTCCGTGTTTCACAAATGCATTTTATGCGTCCTGCGTCGTTTGCTTATCTGAGTTCAGTGTTAAACGTCAAAGTGAAAAAGTAACAGCATCTGGCATAAACGTGTACAAAGCTCATTATCAGCTTAGTTTCAAGATTAAAGAAATACCCTGCTTAAAATGAATCCGTAGCATATTATCTTTCATCAATTTCACGCAAATCTAGCTACATATCCTATAGAACTTTCAGCATGTTGCATTTTTTTAATGTTCGCTTTTTCAACTTAACAATCGTAAAGATAATTTTTTTTTCACCATTGTTTTTGAAGAACAAACATTCTTTTTTTTCTGTTCAAAAAATTGGGACCATAATCATTTTCTTTTAACGCTGTATTTTGCGCATCAATTAATGATTTAAAGCCGTAAAATGTAAAGCTATGCATCACGCCCCGCTTCCTCGGTAAACATCCAGTTAATAGAAACGTAAATCGCGAATCTGTTTGTGTTTAGATACAAACATTTACCCCAGGAAGTAATTTATCGCCGATCACTTGACGAGGGTTAGGCCGGCGTCCTGTAAGGTCATCATTCGTCTCGGATTTTTTATTATTTTGTCAAGTTATGATGGTACGACCGATGATGTACCACGAAGAGGGACAACCGGCCTGGAAGACATCAAACGAACGGAGTAAATCAGATTATTATCTTTCTATTTTCTATCACTCGGTATTTTGAACAACTATTTTGGACTTTACGTTTTATTAACATTTGGAATGAAAAATAAATGAATCGTGCCCATACCCCGTCTATTTATGTTAAGTGTTTTTTTTTTTAATAAGTGATTAATGTACTAATCTATGTATGTGTAATTAATGTACGCTAAGATTAATGTAATGACACCTCGTTTGTCGAAATCGGGCCATCCGTCCAGCCTCTTCAAGGAAACAAAGAAGAAGAAGAAGATTATTTATTTATTTATCCATACCGCATTTACACGCACACGTACACACACACAACATATTAAATATATTTAAGTATAGTAAATTCTCCCAATTATGTACACTTTCGTTCATTCATGTAATAATGTGTTTTGCACATGAATACCAGCAGGCGTATCAGCAGGGGGTTCACTCCGCAACTTTAGGTATAGGTACTTGGCTGTCGCGTTGCCACTGGCTTATAATCGAAGCAGTTTATCACACGCAGCGTTTCGCGTCGTCATAGCAACACAACTTATTATTTTACTTTGTGAATTTCTCTGCGTTCATGAATCAATAATGAATTGGTGCCTAAAAGTAAACGTTACACCAGAGCCGATTTAGGTTCTTTATAGAACCTTCAGTAAATATGTCGGATATTAGTAAATTCCTACAATTTTTGACATTCCTGATCGAAATTTGATCTATCGGATCCTTAATAAATTTAATATTAAAAATAAGCTACCAGCTCTTAGACTAGGTGATTTGCGTTGGCAATGACACAATAACACACTGACAACCCTAGCGTACGTGTTATACGTCAAAGAGAGAAGGCATGATTAGGAATCTGTTCGTAAATAAACATCGGTTTTGTTAGAGAGTGATCCTTCTGTACGTCAGTACCTACTACCTACTACCTATTATGTATTCTGTGGTATCAGTAAACTGCTCTGTATGATTATTGACTACAATACAATATTGTACGGTGACAAGATTCACCAATGGTCAGTTGACTGTGTTGCTGATGGTACTGGGCTCTGGAACACAGGGACTCCTAGCTCAGGGCCCAGAGTCACTATTTTTTATTTGTTTAATTGTACAATAAATATTTTTTCATTTTTAGTTTTTCATTTCCATGCATACAAATATACTTACATGCAGGTCGAAAAATTACCCACCTTCTCCGACAGTCGGATAAAAATTGTTGACAATTAATTATCAAAAGGCTTATACTTTATTCAATAAGGCGTTGCATGCCTGATATGAATAGGTATATGGCATCTACTCATAACAGTGCACCAATAACCAATGACAAAATCAAATTGAATTGGGATACCTACCAGTCCTACCACACCTGAAAAAAATACTATTATTTTGTCCTTTTAAGTTTATGGTCAATGTGTACCTACTTATTTTAAGAATGACCGTTTGTAGATTAATTTTAATTTGCTTGTCTTTGACCCTCAGATACAGTGCGACCCCCACGTGTTTATTTATCCTTCTTTTATGGTGAGTATGCGGTATGTATTGATTGCATTTCTTATTACTGTGACCTCCTTTAATTATTAATGTAATAACATGAAAATCGTTCGTACAGTTAGTAATTGAAAACATTTTAAGGTTAACATGAGCTAATTCCAGTGATTGTGATAACTAAATTTTAAATATGCAATATACGCCATAAAACTATTAATGAATGTCAAAATACAGCTTTCACTCGTTTCCGAGTCAGGGGTACACACTTTATGGCTTTATGCTCGACATATTAATGCATAAGCTAGATCTAAGCAACCCTACATGAAAATTTCTGGTAATCAATCTTATCTTATCTTAATTCTAAATATTTTATTGCATTCACGTAGTGATATAGTTCTTAAAATTATGCACAGTTAAAACGTGAACCCTGCAAGGGCATTGCAATCATACCGCTTAACTAAAAAAATTTGTTTAAATTTAGTAGTCCTTCTTATTAACCTCATTCTGACACACTATTACTACTTACTGCCTATAATAAATAATTCTTATTAATACAGTTACTACTGTCTCTACATGGCAGAATTGCAGACTGCGGGTTATTTTGAACGTGACAGTATAGGAATCCGAGAAAGGTGAAGGAATCTAGTGGTAAGGTGTCTAATGTACATACGTACATGAGACACCTTACCACTCCTATAAAGTAAGTAAGTAAGGAAGTATTTACTTAAATTAAAATGACAAATTTCTTAAAAAATAAGTAGTTCTTGAGTAAATAATAAAAAGTGCATCGGAGGCTCTATCTCCGAAAAACAAAATAGTTTCCCTATTTATGTGTTGGCTAGTGACAGACGATAAGAGTGGGAAAATCTCGAACGTAGACTAAGAGTTAATAAAATCTGGAAAATTTCAACATATACATATACATATTAAGGCTTATTATTAAAAGTGGATTATTTTTTAACTTCTTTAGTGATTTTGTTATAATCTTGTAACTACCGTACAAGCCTAGTTTGGGACTTGATCAAATTATGTGAGATTCTCCTCTAATACTTATTTATATATTTTTTTTATTTAACTAAATTAAATGTTAAAATAAAGTTCACTTAACTTTATGTGATTTGGTTTTATGTATTTTGCAATTAGCCCACTCTCCCCTTGCTTTTAATTAATATTACATAGATACACTACGTCTGCCATAAGGTCAAATGAAAGCTGTTTCTAGTTATTGAGTTACTGCAATACTTACTAGGAATGCGTTGTGATGAATGTCGTCGGTAATAGAGAGGAGCCAAGCGCGGCGCGGGCGACGCGGCGCCGGCGACCATTCTCGTTGCGCGACGGCTATCAGAAGCGCAATCCCCTATTCCTCGGAGTGCTAATCAATGAATAATTACTCTGTTTAAGGGGCACCTCTATAAATAGCCCGCTGGAGCGCTGACCTGGAGCGACGGGTTAGTCCGGCCTGACAGCCACGGACACTCGCCACGCCTGATTCCGATTACGAAACTACTGCAGAAACTCTGCGGGGACTCAACTATTCATGCGTTTCTGATAAAACAGCAGCTGAACACTATTTTAGCTAAGTGGTATCTAGGTATTCGGTATTCATAAATAAACTCCAAATATGTCAAATGAAGGAAAGAGTTTATGTGGTTCTATTAACATTGCAGTTTTAGAGATGGTACCTAAGTAGCAAGTGAGGTGCAGTCGGGCTGGTGGAATCAGGCCGGCGCAGGCGCCCCCGCGCCGCGCGCCGCCACCGCGCAGCTCGCCACGCCTTCGACTCCGCATCCTGCCGTGTTTTTGCTAAATTAGACACAAAGCATCGTTGTAAGTAAAATGTCTACTTACCTACAAATTTTCCTTTCCTAATCGTATTGTTAGGGTTCCGTTGCCAAAGTGGCAAAAACGGAACCCTTAAATAGTTTCGTCATATTCGTCCGTCCGTCCGTGTGTCACAAGCATTTCACTCAGAAACTACAGGATGTATTGGACGAAATTTGGAGTATAGGTGTCTTGTATAAGCCGCTAATTAGTTTGGCAGTTAAATAACAAATATAAATATTTCTAGAGGGGGGCACTCCGTACATGTAACAGAAGCTGAATTTGTTTTCAGCAAACATCAACGTGTGGCACACATTTCGACAGTTCTTTTAAAAACACTTTAAGGTTTCTAAGCAATATTTTTGATTAAAAGAATATTTTCGGAAATAATAGCTCCGAAAATTGCATAAATTGTGCCCCCCCCTTATCTTTTAAACTGTATGTTCAAAAACATAAAAAAAATTACAAACAACACTTAATAAATACTTTCAACCAAAATTATTTTCAACATGATCGGATATACCGTTTTTGAGTTCTTGCCAAAACACTGCGCTTCTCAACAAAAGGACGTAAGTGCCATGAAGATACGCTCTTTTGCTGGTGCACTTTATGAGTATTTGTAGTAATGGCGACGGAACCCTACACTGAGCACGGCCCGACATGCTCTTTCTCGGTGTTTTATTATTGTTTGGTATTCTGTATTCAACGCCCTTCTAACCCAATATAATTTATTTGTGTAACTATTAATCTGAATATTGCATAAGCGCTTCATATCTTCATAAAGTAACGGGGATACGCTAATCTTACCGAAGTCATCACAAGAGTCTACTCGGGGTTATCAACTAAAGCTTCTTCCTTGCAGGGAACAGGCGTTCACTGCAGGTAGGACATACATACGCGGTGGAATGATTCGCTGTACGGTTTTGTGATTAGAATTTGTCAACTTTTCTACCGTTAATGACAGACGAGAAAATCTTCCTTTAATAAAACAAAAATTAGCTAGAAATCACGATGAAGAAGACAAAAAATAAAAGAGAGCGGAACAAATACTAGTTCATTTTTGAATTCTTTCTAAATCACATATTGTCAATAACTGCAGATTACAAAGTCTGTAGGTAAGGTACAAAATAAATAGTGAAGGTCATGAACTTGAGTGCTTAGCTGAGGAGAAAACAACTAATTTCACCCTTGAATTCCAGAAGCTCTACCTCCGCTCGCCCTTCAAAACATCTCGCGAATAAATAGGTAATATATTATGTATTACAATCTTATGAAGATAGCATTATTTAAATCAGTCATTTGACTGATGGCTATCCTTCTTGCTTCCTGCTATGCTTCTTGACTCTTGTTCCTGCGCTAATTAGAGATTTCTCTAATTTGATTAAAGAGGTAAGTACAACTGAGGTACTTAAGTACAAATGTGGTTGTTGTTGTTGTTAATGTCCTTGTTTTAAAGAAAATGGTTTCAATCAGTTTATATACGTCTCAATGCTACGAATAAGAACACCTAGTGTGTACATAGGTATCGCTAGACGAATAAGGGACAACATGAAAACAAAAATATATATCTTTGGGAATTCCCCACCATACTGTTTAAAAACAACTTTTTCCACTTATTTATTTAAACGCCGAGTCATCTAACATAAAAATAGTGGTACCCATAAATTGACAATCTTCAATTTCCTCGAAGTTTGGACAAACGTTGGAAGTAGGTAGGCAGCTCGTTGCCCCGAGCGCGGCAATGACATAGACATTGTGCAGTGGTCAGTAGGCGCAAGGCTGCGCGCGCGCGGAGCGACGTCCGCGCGGAACAAATGCGGAGACGTCGCCAATTTGCCACTCAACGTGACGGACACACCAGTCCCGCGCCGCTTATTTGTATAACGTTAACGTGCTCCACTCGATTTATAACTCTTGTTCCTGCCCTCAATACATAACAAAGCACCTATACAAAGAAATACATTAGGTACACGTAACAGTTATATATGTAAATATTAAATTAAATTCATTAAACTAAAGCTAGCCCCCCGTACAATTTAATCGTGTGATCCTTCATTCCTTCGCGGCTTACCGTAATTAAGGGCGCCAAAACGGCCTTGAAGGCAAGCGTAGAACCTGTGGAAGAAAATTATAAAAATGACTCGGGAGCGATTAGAGTTGTTACAATGAATTACGGCATTGCAAGGACGCAGTAAAGTTGAATGTTGCATCAGTGGTTGCGAGCCCGGGAGGCAACGTTCGCGTGGAATGTAGGCACGCGGCGGCGCCCGCGCCCGCACCGCCGCCGCCCGTGACTCACGCGCACCACCAGCGCCTGCTGGGAACTACGTGCGTAATTGAAGGCCCCGACCCCGGCTCCACTCACTTCTTGCTACCGTTTACCACTACCAAACAGATTCGAGGATTCCGCGAATGTTCTTGACGTCACTCTGCAAATATAAATTGGTTAAGATTAATAAGTTTAATAACGGGTGCGAAACAGGTATTCTTTTTGGTGATTCACGCACTGATTCAGTTGTATGTTAAAATGTGAGATTAGTTGGCAAACGTCCTGTTTGTGATATTGCTTTAAACGTATTTATTTAAAATATTCATATTTAATTTAACTATACCTACCCATTTAGTACTATAATTGACGCAAATGAAACCTGAATTATTTAAGGCTAACCTAACTATAAACGGAACGTTGAAAAATTCTACAAACAAAATAACTAACCTATATTGAGGTGATTCAAATGTTTCATGTTAATGAGACATCTCATTCTCTTTCGGTAGCAGATAAGGGTTTACTTATGTAAGACCGAGTTAAGTCGCTGATCGACCCTCGCAGAATCAGCGGCCACTTACTTCGACGCACGTATGTTCGCTCCACAAATCTTATCAGCAGCGAAGAGCTCAGCTCACTTCGCTAACATGTCACGCGTGGCGCCGACTCGCTCCCAGAAGTTAATCAGAGAAGTTTACGGGACTCAGGTAGGCTGAGCAAAGTGATTGGATTTATTTAGAAGCAGTAATTCCTATTATTGTTACCCCACGAAACGTTTGCTGAATATCGTTATTAGCCTGATAAAAAAGTTCCGCACTTCTTTGGAAAAAAGTTAGGCTTTTCCGGTAGTTCGAAAACCAAGGGGAATCAAAACAAAAATCATTCCTGACAAACTAATTCGAAATTCAAAATTCAAAATCATTTATTTGTCCAACATAGGTTAATTACACGATGTTTAATTATATTGCTGTACCACTATGTGGTGCCCGAGGGCATACAAATGTTTATTATAAATTATAAGTTTGTAAAAATGAAGCATGCTTAGGTTAGGTAATTTGCTATGAAATAATGATAGGATATATACGATATTTTATGTAAGTGTCAAAAACTAATTATTTTCATTCAAAAATTCTGTTATCGAATAATAGGCATTTTCTATAAGGAACAGTTTTAAGCTTTTCCTAAAATCCGCGTCATTACTTTTATTTGCTAAAATGTTTTTTGGTAGTTTATTATAAATTGTGTGGGCCATTCCAAGTATACTTTTACGCAATAGGGCCGTATTACTCGGCGGTGCTTTAAATTTGTCTTTTAAACGCACACTTCTATTCTTATGTATCTTTGATAAGATTTTGAAAACCTACTAAGTTTTATATAATGCTAGAATAAGTACCTAGTATCATTGTCATAACTAGCCATAAGTTATGTTTAAAAAATTACTATCTGTTGAGTTTCTTGCGGCGCTTCTTCTCAGCAGTGGTCTCCTCTTGGGAAGCGCTGGTAGATTTTGATGTGTAAATGTGCCCGTGCGGCCTACTTTCTGAATAAATATCTTTTATCCTTTTTTAAGTATTTATTGTACTATTCATCAATAACTTATCAATGCGTAAGAATACAATAAAGTCGTAAGTAGCTATGCGGTCTCTCTACCAAACAAGTTATCTAGATTATTTCTTACCCAACAATGCACGGGTATCTTGGTTCAAAATTGGTTAGCATGTTTAATAAATATCTGTGTGCCTTATTAAATAGTAATTAACTAGGAAGTAACCGATGAGCTTTGCGAAAACAAACAAGTATATTTGAGTCCCCCAGCGAGCGATTTCTCCCCTCGCGCCTCGCCACGCGCGGGACCGCAGCGCCGCCGCCCGCAGCGTGCAGCGCGGTTTGTGCGGAGTCAGCGCGGCCCGAGCGCCGGCCGCGTGAGTAATATCGCTCGGCTGCTAAATAATGATATCGATTGCGGCGCGGCAGATGGTCCAGCCGGAGCCGGCGACGAGGCCCTCCGCACTGCACCGTCGGCCTCCTCACCCCCGATTGAGATTTATCCACGAAAAACGTCCCCTGCACAAGAATGGATTATACGATTTATATTAAGTTTCCGCAATTTCTATCTAGAGGGATACGAAAGCAGTAAACATTTGCGCTCCAGATTAGCCGGTTCTTTCATAAATATGTTCGTAGGGCATTGGGTGACCGCCATTAATGTAGACAACAATGTGTACGTGGCTTTCATTACGAATCGGCGAAAATCTGGCCATCTGTTGCATTCAACGCTCAAATATTATTTCGTACTTGCTTTGTTTACTTTGAACCGGTAGTGTTAGTTAAGCTTTACAATTGACAAACTATTTATTACAATTAAATAACAGGTAATGGTAGTAGCAAGTTGTTAGATAAAAGGAGATCAAACACTATTACATAGTAGGTAAATTAATAGTGCGTTGAGCGTTGCGCTTTGCAAAAAGCGTAACAAAAGGTGGGCTTTCATATCAAAGCCAGCTACGCAAATTTGCTATTGCGATAAAGAACTTGAAAAACGAATAAGTTTATTCCATTTAACATAATCTCCGTCTAGACGGAAGCTGGGAACGGTCGGTGGTCTCTTATTTGAGCTCGCGCGGCCCGCGGCCGCGCCGCGCCCGGCCTCGCATTTGCATCCTACACGTTTGTTTGTGAACCAAGGATGAATTACGAGCGATTTTCACAACTTTTAAGTACTTTCAATCCAGGTGGGCTCTGCGAAGTTATCTCGTTGACTCCCGGACTTTTAAATCCCGCTATTATATACGACCGGGAGCCGGAGTAAGTCCCGGCACCGCCGCTGCGCAACACCCGCCGCTTACTGGCGGTATTAGCATGCAAGCAATTAATTCTGTAGCTGAATCGTTAAAATATGTATAATTATATAAGTATAAATATTAATATTAGTTTTTGCCCGCGACTTCAGCCGCGTAGAAGTCATTTATCGCTGCTCCCTCGGGAACCATACAAATTTCCGGTTCCTCTCCTGGGGCGCAAACTATCTCCGTACCAAATTTCATCGCAATCGGTTCAGTGGTTTAGCCGTGAAAGCGTAACAAACAAACAAACTCACTTTCGCATTTATACTATTTGTAAGGAAAGGATTTCTTGTGTTGTCGAACACATGTTTTACATGACCTCCACGTTACACATAATCAAGTTTTTTTATTAAACCAACTGTGCAAGAAAGCTCATTAGACCTCGTCAAACCGAATCAACAAGAAATCCCAAAGTTGACGTTAAACAACCGTTCTTTTACTCGCAGCCACATGACTACACATTTGGTAATGGTTTGGACATCCGCTTGTCCTCACATGCTTTTAGTCAGCGTTAGAGTTCAACGAATTGATTTAAGGAAATGATTAATCGCCGCCGCCACACGACTTAGTTATTATAGCAAGTGCACTGCTTTATTCACATTGCGCACCACTAGGAATAAACATATTCGTGGAAGACGAAGAAGATTAGTCAAATAACAACGAATATTTTGTAAGCGATCAAATAAATAAGCCTTACATGCGAAAACAAAGAAAAAATGTAGCAGGTCAGCATTTTTCTCGATTTGAAGGACGGCTCTTAACAGCAATTTATGATAGTTTTAGAATGATTGGCGTCTATTGATGATTTCATAGATAAACGGTTACTTAAGCGTGACAAGCCAGTTTTAAAATAGATTTACATACCTAGTTTAGATTTCCAGTGCAATGAATAAGTACAATAAATAGGTATAAGATGCAAAATACAGTCACTCAAGACTTCAAATATGTACCCAGGTACGGTTCAATCGTCGGCAAATAATTGCCCTCCTACAAATTGTCGTCAACGCGAAGATTGTCCGCCTCGGGCGGCGCTCACCAGTTCTATGGGTAGTTCGCTCGGCCCGCAACAATTATTTTGAATACTTTCTTTTATATTTGTATTGTTTCGTTTACAGACATGCCGTGTACAAGTTTTCATAAACATCAAATGCAAGAAGCCATACATTTCAATTTAATAGTTCGTTTGGAATGCGATGGTGTTCCTGCGCATTAAATGCGTTTGTCTAAATAATACTTACTAGAAAATATGCGGCGTAGGCAGCGGCGGATGCCAATAAGCGATTATAAAACATGCGTTTATAAAACGAACATTAATGAAAATTAAAAGAACATAACGATTAGTCTCAAGCCTCGACGCAGCGCTAGCTCGCATTAAACGTCGGTTTGCGCTTGCGCGTGAGCCGGCGCATTCCTCGCGGCGCGGCGGGCTGCGTGGATCCGCCGGACAGGCTGGACAATGCGCAAGAACCGCGAGCCGTTTGATTTTCATGCAACCGCATAGGCAAATATGTAATTCATGTGTTATTTATTTGGGATGCAACCTGGGTAAAAGAAAATCTATTTGTCTGTCAGTTAGATTATCGAAAAATATTAAACACGTATTTTTTGCTTTATCAAATCAATCAAAATTGACAAAGATAACGCGCATCAAAGTTCAGGAATGGGGGCTCGTGACGTCACAACACGTGGTGAAGTGTGCCACGGCAAGACGTCACGCGGAACTTCAACGCACTATAAATCTTCCTCATTTTTTGTTTAATTGACAAAAGGAAAAATATGTGTTCAATATTTTTTGATAATGTCAATGACGGACTAAATATAAATTTCAGGACACTAGCTTATTCTACCGAGTACCGACTGTTATTTAATAAATCAAAAAGCTACCATTTTCCACAGGGTACGGTGATTTAAACATTTTCAGTATAGCATTAAAAAAGTATATAATTTATTTTTAAATCTATCATTTACTAATACCGATTGCGGGCAAACGGTATTAGGGGTACATCCGCGCAGTTTTCTATTGCTATTTCCTCTTCACTGTCTTGATCTGTTCCAAATATTGCATCGATCGGTTGGGGGGTAGTTCTACAAGCGTTTCAACCGCCCTCAGTTTCCTGGTCGCATTATTAACAATGTCCCTGTAGGTTCGGATTACCAATTTCGGTTTTGAAGAATGCCGGGACTCCTAGAAAATAACTGAAAATGGTAATCCGGACCTACAGGCAAATAGTTAACAATGCGACCAGGAAACTGAAAGCGGTTGAAACGCTTGTAGAACTACCCTGGGACGTGAACCGTGAAGACTCTGCGACATCCTCGTTCCAGATTTCATCCCTCAGGGATTCATCGAGTATATGTACCTAGTCTTCCTTCTTAGTTCTTAGTAGTTCGCTGAGCAATTACCTACTTATGAGTAAAAAAAATGAGAAAATATAAATAAATAAATAATAAATTATTTTAACACCCGCAATACGAGTACAGAGTTTACCTTGTAAAAACTATTTTTTGAGATTGTTCTCTTTAAAGCGTGGGTAAGATTATAAAGAGGAAAAATTTGTATTTTTGTATGTTTGTAACGAATAAACTCAAAAACCGATTTCAAAAATTCTTTCACCTACATTTAGAATGGACCTTCAGGGTGGACATAGGCTATATTTTAACCTACGAAAGTACTGACTCACCGCAGATAAAGTTGCGGGCGGAAAGTTATATCTTATAAAATACCTAATCGATTACAAAGAAATAAAACAAACATAATAGTATCCAACATAACACGTGATAAATAGGTAGGATTTTCTTTTCTATTCATGAACCAATTTTTTCGCTACCTAAATCAAATTTATAATTTAATTATAATTCCAGTTTCCAATTATTTGTGCAGTCTACTACTCCTCATCGCAATGGAATAAGGTGCAAAAAGACGCGAAAGTGGCCACATATTTCTGTACTCGACTGTACATACAAGCAGACGATCAGACAGCCATCACAGTCATCATCATCACCCTTGTAGGGTTCCGTTTTGCATTATTTGGTACGGAACCCTAAAAATTTACATAATTTACTTAGTTTGTGATGCGTTATTGGAGACGGATGTGTGACTAGTTTAGGTCGCAGCTCATAATGGGCAAACTCAGGCCCGACCAGCTGATTTATGACGACAAACTGCCTGGTCCATTACCACGTCACAATCAATAATCATCCCACCACCACCGCGCTGATGGATCTCCTGCGCAGGTATTTTCTGCGCCGCGGCGTACCTCGGGTAGGCGCATTAGTGCTTCCGTCATTGAAACAGGCAAAGTAATAAATTTAACAAAGTTATTTCCTTTACTTAGTAACACTGTGCTCAGCGAACTGTTACCCAACATTTCCCAACGGAACGGTTTCCCAACATTTTCATAAATATTCCGAACAAGGAGTAACATTGGGAGTACTAGTTTCAATATCAATTAATTAATTAGGGATGTCAAATTCACACAAACGGTGTAACTATGTAAGCTGTATTCAAAGGCTTACATGGTTTAAAATTTCCAGTTAATAATGGCATACTCTGTGAAAATTTATTCATCTTCGATTACGGCACATATTATTTGCGCACCCAAATGGTGAATGACAAAAAATATGTGAATATAATGCAAACACTGGCATCCGGCGTCATCCTCAACGAGCGGCGGTTGGCGGCGCGGCGCCGCGTGCGCACTCCTTCAACGGTACTCCTCGTGCTTGTTAGTAAGTGCCCATTGTACATCAACCGCGAAAGAAGCTAAGTATTTATTTTATTTTGTTAGAACACATTGTATTGTGGTGCATTGTATGAACTTGTCCATGCACTAACAATACATCAAATTGAAAGCAGGAGGACGAGAAGTTACCTGCGTACGCGCTTCTGACTGTTCGTTACACTTCCTGTAACTTAACGCGACGCTAAAACAACACGCGACTACAGTTAACAATTGGGCACTTAAAATTGCTCACAAGAATTCCTTATTTACACTCATGACTATTTACATAGAAGTTCTCAGGAGGCTGGCGGTCGTACGGGGCTATAGTTACCTACACGTGTAGGAGGGAGGCAGGTCAAGTGAACGGGGCTCTGTCTTAGCCGCCGGTTCGTCTATTTGTTTTAACGCTATACCTGTCAATAGCCGTCCTAAGTTCATTGGCATTCCCGGTTTAGCGCATCCATCGCGTGGATTTGTGCAGTGCGCGTGCGCACCACCCGCCGACGCGGGCGCCGGGAACCCGCCGGACTGGTGCCGCGGCACCTCCGCGGAGCCGCGTGGGCCATTACCATCAGCCTGTTGACAAATTAAACACTAGCCGGATGATTGCGTTCCCACACATTAATTATCGATAACTAAGACTCATCGTTCATTACGGTGACATACAAGCGACTAAATATAGCTTATTATGTAGAGTTATCGCGTTATTTTCAGCTGTGGTCTCCTCATCGGAAGTGCTGGTTGACTTAGACTTGTACCTACCTAAAAGTACTCGTGTTCGTTTACAGAATAAAACTCATGATTGTATTATTTAATGATCCGATTAGGAGATTGGTGGAATTTGTGGCCCTTGCTAAAGGTTTCATGCGTCACTATGGGCGAGTTAAGAGGAAAAATGTATACTCACGTTTCTGTATACTCATGTTTATGAGACAGTCAGTTTATTTTCAAAATTACCTAAATGGTCCACAGCCTAACAGGTCCATCGGCCGACATTGGCCTACCACTTCTCGTATTAGGACATGATCAAGTTTCATACATTTCTTTATAGATTTTGATGGGCTCACAGACCCGGGACTGCAGGGCAACTGTTAGTCTGCGGGACCCTATAACCACAAAATAATACGTAACCTACGACGTTCATATTATTTTCCAGAACTTACGTACCTATTGTGTTATACCAAGTACCTAACAACGAATAATTAAGCAACACCAACCTCTTAAAAACACGTCGTTATTAAATTGGTTCTGTAAACAAAGTCCCTGCCTTATAAAATCAGACCGTAAATTACCAAATTGCCTTTCTACTCTATCCTAAACTGCTCTTGTGTCGTCACGTGTCAATGTAATTTGTGGGTTGGTGTTAAATAAAACGGTGTTCAATATTTTGTAACAAAACAAGGAACACAAAGGGCGTTACACTCGCTGTGCAAACACGGAGACCGATAGGCTCGACACGACACGTGTCTCGCCCGGCTCTCCGATCACCAAATTATCACAAATTGCTGCACAAAGGAATAGAAAAACGCGCTAACACAGCTAATTACCAACACAAACACATTTAAATATAAGATAATAAGGCTTCGAGCTCGATTGGATGGATTCGGACCCGACTCGACGCTCATGCGAATCCTGAGTCACACCTTAGGTTAAACCACTCACTTGAGTGTCAAAGCAAACTTACGCGTTTCTTGCCTCGTTAATGATAGGTACTAATGAAAACGTGTCAATAACCAACATAACGGCATCGCGACGTAAGATACGAAATATTTCACACGTACTTGATAGACGAACTATTTTAATGATGATTGGGCTGCACATACCTATAGGTACCCAGTGCTGCACATGTAGGTACAGCATCATAAAATGCAAGTCTCAGGTGCATGTTTTATGCTGCGAGGAACTAGTAGGTAAATAACATATAACAACCGCCCTCATCTCAAGAGAAGACAGGTTTTATAGAGAGAGAGAGAGAGAGAGAGAGAGAGATCGAAAAAAAAAGTAAAAAACTGAAATTATGTAAAAAACCGGTCATGTGCGAGACGGACTCGCGCACCGAAGGTTCCGTATATTTAAGTCCGTAATTCAAAAATATACCTTATATGTACTTTAATTCGTATGCTAGTTTTTTGTCAATTTCTCGAAAACTATAAATTTTGAACACTTCGTTTTTTCCCCGTAAAATATATGTAATTATCTATGTTAGAAATTTTTCAGATTTTTCGGTTTATAAACTTCGGAGACAGGGAGGTGGGGCGGTCATTCTTTGAATATTTTTGGTTATAAATCAAAAATAACGTCACGAAAAATTATTAAAATAGTTTTGAAATGTGCAGATTGAGCCCTTTCATATGACACCCCGTTTGCTATAATCAAATCATTTTCATTTTTAAACCCCCCATTATAGACCCCTTTTCAATTATTTGTAAAATTAATTTAATTTTTTTTACTAAAAACAGATGCGGGCAAGCAAGTTATATAACTATGCCAAATTTAAAGTTGATAGCTTGTGTAGTTGCTGAGAAAAACTGCTGTGACATACAGACAGACAGACAACGAAGTCGCACCATAAAGGTTCCTTTTTAGGGTTTCGAAGCCAAAATGGCTAAAACCGGAACCCTTATAGTTTCGTCATGTCCGTCCGTCCGTCCGTCCGTGTGTCACAGGCATTTTACTCAAAAACTACATAATGTATATTGATGAAATTTGGAGTATAGGTGTCTCGTATTTATAAGCTGCTACTTAGTTTTGTAGTTAAATAATAGAAATAAATATTTCTAGGGGGGGCACTCTATATGTAACAGAAACTGAAAAAAAAAATTTTCAGTCAACGTCAACGTGTGGCACTTTTTTCGACAGTTCTTTTATCGGATATACCGTTTTTGAGTTATTACCGAAAAACTGCGCTTCTCAACAAAAGGTCGTAAGTGCCATGAAGATAAGCTATTTTGCTGGCGCACTTTTACAAATCGTATTTTTTGGAGATTGTTTTTTGTGTTTGTAAGAATGGCAACGGAAGCCTACACTGCGCGTGGTCCGACATGCTCTTGCCCGGTTTTTTACCATTTTGGTACGGAACCCTAAAAAACGAGAGTGCTGTGGAACACCCGGTTGGAACTAAGTTGCTTTTGCTATATACAGGTGAGTCTTGGTAAAGTGCACATACCCTATGTATTCAAATGAGGGACATTAAATTAAATTTTATAGACGAACAAAATATATTTTTTTATTCTTTATTTTTTATTACTCTTGAAAAAAAATATTTCGCAACTGTGTACCACATGTAACAAACAATAAAAATAATTAAAATAAAAAAGTAACTTTTTTTTCGTCGATAAAATTTAATTTAATGTCCCTCATTTGAATATGTGCGCTTTACCAAGACTCATCCTGTAGTATGTACTAGCTTTTGCCCGCGACTCAGTCCACGTTAAAGTCGTTTATCGCTGCTCCCTCGGGAACTGTCCAATTTTCCGGAATGAAAAGTAAACTATGTTTTTCTCCGGAAATCAGGCAATTTCAATACCAAATTTCATCGAAATCGGTTCAGCGGTTTAGCCGTGAAAGCGTACAGAGAGACAGACATACTTTCGCATTTATAATATTTCTGGAGTTCTCGGCTATCCTCGGGACACATCGCGTTTGCCAAGTGTCGTGTCGAACACTTTTTTCAGCCTAACTCTCAATTTGGATAAAAATAACCACGTTTACGGTCGACTAAAAACTGACGTATCCACTTTTGGACCTTATTAAAAAAAAGTGAAAAAGTGGGTACATCAGTTTGTAGTCCAGATTCCTAGTTTGACTACGTAACTCAAAAAAAAACGGGTAGACTGTATCAGGGCCGGCAGCCGCAGTGGAGTACGTGAAACGTCTAGTGCGTGCTCCACCATGTGGTTGGGATTCCTGCGCTTGGTTCAATCTAACGCGTTTCCTGTGGAAACGAACACGTTCCGCCGAGGTCAAAGCGGGTCGTCGAGGGCCGCAATCTCTCTGTCTTTCTACCCGAGCTCTTGCACGCCAGTTTTGTACGTTATGTACCTATCGCACGCGGTGGCACCATAGTAGAGCAGTCGTCAAATTTCCGCAAAAAACCACACCTTTTTGAACTCTACAACTTCTAATGGTCACAAGTATGAATTTTATGTATCACACCTACAATAAAGTCGTGAGTTCTATCAAACGCGACTACACCCGCTCGAATCGATCAATGTTCTGCTGAGTAATCAGTAATCAAATCACTAAATAATCACAACGCGCGATGGTACATTTAGTTCATAGTGCGCCGTAATGTGCGTAATTACAGCGCCATTTACGCCAGCGACATATGCACCACCGAGTAATGGCTTGTTTCATCTAAATAATGGTAATACAATATTGCCGGTAGGTGCTATACTTGTAAAGTTATAAGTGATCTTGACATAACATATTTCGTTACATTCGTTTTTAGCAAGTTTAAGGTTTCATTAATTTAGTATTAAACCGGAAGTTAAAAAGTAGTTGCACTAACCATTCTGGTGACGGAAACAACGTCAATGGCGGATTTGGCGCGATTGAGCATGGTCGGGCGGTGAAACCGAACGGACGAGTTTGTCACTTGGCAAGAAAGTACATTTTAAGCTGAAATATACTTAAGACTTGCTACAGTGAAGAAATATACCTTTAACAATTAATCTGTGTAAGTTATTTCCGAGGGTGACTACACAGTGACCCCCATACTGACCGAATTGAAAGACGTTTACCTACACATGCCTACATGTCAAAACGACCCTTCATGGGTTATCTTACCTACTAACCTGCCTCCTGTCCTCTTGTGTGCCGTTAAACACTGAAG
Source organism: Tortrix viridana (assembly GCA_963241965.1). Lineage (NCBI taxonomy): Eukaryota > Metazoa > Arthropoda > Insecta > Lepidoptera > Tortricidae > Tortrix > Tortrix viridana. The sequence goes on from OY725174.1 coordinate 8,913,843, forward strand.
TGATAGTAATTTAGCCGCATACTTCGTCTATTTACACCTACTCGTACAGACCTATTTGGTCTTGCAAAAGAAGCTAATCGGAGATTTCGGAGAATAATGACGACGCGGTTAGCCTAGTTGGTAGTGACCCTGCCTACGAAGCTAGTGGTCCTGGGTTCAAATCCCGGTACGGGCAAATATTTGTGTGATGAGCGCGTGTATTTGTTCCTGAGTCATGGATATTTTCTATATATTTAAGTATGTATTTCTCTATATAAGTAAGTATATCGTTGCCTAGTACCCATAGTACAAGCCTAGAGCTTAGTTTGGGACTAGGTCAATTTGTGTGAGATTGTCCCTGATATTTATTAATTTATTTTATTTATAATGGTTTACAATAACGGTCATATCGCTCGGACAGCAAACGGGTATAAAATGTCATTGCACTTTTTATTGACATCTCTAATTGTCTAATTACTTCTACGGTCTCAAAGTTTAGTACTTAGGGTCCCATTTCACGGCATGTCTTAAAAAGTGACAAAAAATAAATTTATTAGTCTATATTTCCAATGATTGTTTCTTACGTGATTAAAAGTAGCAGGGCGCGGAAACTTGTTAATTTTTTCAACCGGTTTCGGTCATTGACCCCAAACATGAATCGATTAAGGTTTGGGTTGGAGTTACCGGTTTACGAACCGGTTAATTGAAAAACCGGTTTTTCGCAAATTTAGTTCCGTTGAGCGAAATTAATCGGTTAATTTGAACTTGACACGTCAAGGTCGACGAGGCGTGACGGCATGAGTCTGAGATTAACCGGTTAATACAGGTTTGTAGCAGTTCTTCAATTTCGTTTTTTAACCGTTCCTTTCATTAATCGGTTAAGGGATGAACAAAATTATACCTACCCGTTTTAAGAATGATGTTAAACGATATCTTGAAACCGGTGCCTAGCCCTGAAAGTAGTTCCTACTAGGTAGGTAATGCAATCTCGAGACGAGATCGCTAAGTCGAGATCTCGAGGGATCAGAAATTGGATCTCGGCGAGATCTCGAATGGATTTCGAAAAGTATTGTTTTCATTAGATAACTGAAACATGATTGACACTGCTTAGTTGTGGTTATGATGTGAGTAAAGTAAGTACTTATTTTAACAAAGATAATGATAGTGAAAACAAAAATTTACAAAAATTGCTATTTCCAAAATCACTCCTAAACTAGGAGTGATTAAAAGTGATCACTGCTAACTAAATTAAGAGTGATTTTGGAAATAGCTTTTTAAAAAACATATAGTGTTTAGAGTGCTGTCGGATAAACGGCATCTTATGTCAGTCGCTATGTAGCCAGCGGCTGAAAAGGCCTTATCAGATTCAACGCTAGTTGGTATCAGCGTGAGCAAGCTGTCGTATGCAAATTGCAAAAACATACCCCTCGATCCTCCACACTCATAGAGATTCATCTCTTTTTTAATCACGGACTCTAGCCTGTCTGTAACTGCCGCTCGATCTCGTCAATCTCGGACGAGATCACGTCATTTTATGCTTCGAGATTGATCTCGCAAAATGAGGTGAGATCTCGGAAGATCGGGATCTCGCGAGATCGAGATTGCATTCCCTACTAGTAGGTAGAATGAAATGGAGGATGAAAAATTTGTATCAAACATGTCAACTTTTATCATTCGCCATGCATTAGGTCCAGTTAAAAGTACCAAATAAATTTATACATTTCAATTTCAATATGTATTTCAAAGTTGATCAAGTGATCGATCGATCAACCGATTGGTGCGGTTAAATCCATGAATTCAGTTAATTTCCCATGTTTCTGTACTCATTCCATGTAAGATGTAGGCTTAGGCGTGAAATGGGACGAGGATGGGAATAATAAAAACATTTCTTATTTCCAACCATGCGGGTTCCACCTTAAAAACAAAAAATCGTTACCGTTTCTGAGACAATAGACCATTCATGTTATTGTTCAATGTCCAAATATTAATGTGATACCCTTCACTAGGTAACTTCGAAGTGGAAGTGTGTTTTTTCCGATAACTAACTTTAAATGCATTTTCTCAACCTGTGCATTTAGAACATCGTAGGTTCAAAAATGTATAAAAAAATAATGGTTACACCTAGGGTTATTATTCTTTTTTCTATAGATAGAAAATTTTACCTACTTTATGGATATATGCATAACTCAATACCTGCAAAATGGGACCTTTTCCTTAACACTGCCACATTCATAGTCCTTAACCATGTACACTTTTCTTGAAAACCGCCCAAAAACTCACCTTTGAGGTATAATTGGGATTGACTATCATTTGCGAGTAACAATGAACTCCATTATTTCGACGTTTTAAAAGGTTTTAACAGTTTTATCCTATTGTTGTTAAATACTTCACATATAAATAAGTTAAACCTTTGTTTGACGTCCGTGGTCGCTTTGAAGTCGGTGTTTCTAATATTTATACTATAACTGGCCCTCACATCTAAATTATTGCTGTGCCCTACAGGGTCCATGATGATCTCATAGTCCTAAGTCAACATCTGTTATATCTACATATTGTGGATAAGCAATAAAGAATTTGAGTATTGTGTATTAATTAATTAGGCCACGCCAAATTCGCTTGGAGGAAACTAAATATTTAGCCTGTTCTTACCTACTAGTTTTAACTTTCACTACAGTTAAAATGTTTGAAAAATCAAGTTTGATACTTAATAGCCTGGCCATCTATAAAAGGTGATATAAAGTACAACCTTAAAGGTAATAAAATTGGATTATCACAAATTTAACAAATGATTAATTTTCTGTTCACACCATTAAAATTGCCTCTTTTTATATTTTATAATATGACTATAGATTCCTTTATACTTGTATTGCTATTATTCCTATCTAAAAGCTGGTCAACCTTTGTCAACTTTAAATAACTAATTGTTCGTTTTATTGTTTACAAGTTAATGGTTAATTAGCATTTTATTATGGAGAGTTACAAGTTACCGCCCGTTAGACAATGCGTTGCGGTGACTGCCGATGTACGTATGTATGTACGACACCTCATTTTCACTCGGATAGTCACATTTCAGAAACACTTGTCATAGTGGTGGTCATAATTAACTGAAATTCTACCTACTTGTGCCCGCCCGCAAATTCGTCTGCGGGCTTAACATGCGTGAACGAGATAAAATTTGACAGGTGCTAGGGAAATGAATACATCTATTCCATACTCGTATTCTAACGTAAGACTCGCTCAAGGTTTGAAACAAGTGTCTCGTCCTTACTTTTATTACCTTTTATTACTAAGCAACTATTGCGATTTTCACATTTTTATAGCGATTTTATCAAGACGGGACACTTTTATTTTAAACTTTAAGCGTTAAGTCTTACGTTAGATTATGGAATAGGTAGATTAATTCATTTCCCTAGCACCTGTCAAATTTTATCTCATTCATGCATGCTAGAGACTTTAGATTTGGTTTTAACTTTTATCATTCGCTTTTACACGTACAACATCAGCTATGTTATTCTGTTAACGCATCGTCGTTCTGTTCTACTCAGTCGATGAATAGCCGGCGAATTTACGTCGTCCGTCAAGGTGGGTAAATGACATTCAACTGCCTGCACATTCATTTAGTCGCACAGATTTGTAACACAAAACTACAATACACTGCGCCGGCAAACCGAGTTAAACACCCCCCACAGATTCGGGATCCCTACTTTCAGAACTCGTAACCTTAAATGGTTTAACGGATTTTCATCCAACCAAGCTGGGCATTTTGGGCGAGATGAGATCCCGTCACCTTGTTTTGTCACAATTGGGAAATTATAGGTAATATCTGCTCATATCATCTCTCTCATCTCTCATCTGGTCAGGGTCTCTTCTCGCGAAAATGTGCAGCAAGGAACACTCGACAAAGTCACCTTTCTAACAAATAAAACTAAATCAAAACCGGTTCATCCTTTTAGGAGTTACGATGCCACAAACGGATCAAATACACTGCAGATACTCACGTTAAACTTATAACGCCCCTCTTTTTGCGTCGGGGGTTAAAAATGATAATAATTGATTATTTATGAATAACTCTGTAATAAGGCATCCATCTACATTGCACATTATACGTATACACCAACAGAATTTAATAATGTGTACCTAAATTTTCCACGATACGATTATTAAAGATTGGAAATAATGCGAAAATACGCGGCATAATCCGTAAAATTAAATTGTCTTATTTTAAAACCATTCTTAAATTGCCTTATGGGCACGAAAGTGCAAATAAAAGGATTTTTATCAGTGTAGATGATCAATTTTTCACAGAATAAATAGTAAAATTTGAAATACACGTGTTGAGTTATTTTTACGCATTGACTTTCCATTAAAATAAAGCTGTGTGTTTATCTTTTATGTACAATTATGTACAAGTATGTACGAGCGTACGTACGCATCTTTGGAGGTTGGGTGTGTCTTGGTACTAGTAAATATATAATATGTAATATAACTCGCAATCATTATTTTTACGTAAGCAAAACAAGTAAATTATACTGTTTTGTTTTAAATCCACGGAGGAGAGCCCCTCCACTCAAATAGGTAGGTACAGTCACACCACGGGATCGGTCGGGTTGTCAAATCGTACAAATTCTAAATATCCCGTGTACGATTTGATAACCCGACCGAATTAAGAATGGCTCAACAATCCCGTGGTGTGAGTGTGACTGTACGTTACACGATTGCGTCAATGTGCACAAAATTAAGTAGCGGAGCGCGACTTTGCGGATCCAAAACACTATATTCTACGATTGAACTTCGTGGCTGATTTATATACATTCAGTCAACAAAGTATCGGGAATGGATGATTTGTTTATGGTTCCAAATTCAAATTTTTGTTTTTTTTGTTGTTGTTAGATTGGCACAACTGTTTTCTATTTTGGCGCGGAGTTTGAGTTGCATCTGTTATTTATATTAAATACAGTGCTGTTTTTAGTTATATCATATCTAGTGTGTATTGCGAATTTCATAATGGACAAAAACATTGAACAAAGAGTTTGTCTTAAATTTTGCATCGCCAATGGAATTTCGTGTTCGGAGTCACTGAAAATGTTACAGAAGGCTTACGGTGATTCGACTTTATCAAAAACACGTGTTTATGAGTGGTACAAAGCGTTCAAAAGCGGTCGAGATGTGATGGAAGATTTGCCTCGCTCTGGTAGGCCATCAACGTCTGCAACTGAAGTTAACATCGCAAAAGTGAAGGAAATAGTGACTGAAAATCCTCATTCAACTTTGAGAGAGATAGCTGCCGAACTTTCTGTATCTCACGAGTCGATCCGTACTATTTTAACTAATCATTTGGGTATGAAACATGTTACCGCTCGGCTAGTCCCAAAAGACCTGAATTTTCTCCAAAAACTCAATCGCATGAGAGTCGCTGAGGACATGCTAGAACGAGTCAATTCCGACCCAACATTCATGAAACGCATTGTTACTGGTGACGAGACGTGGGTTTACGAGTTTGACATGCAAACTAGTCAACAAGCTTCGGAGTGGCGCTTCGTGGCACCCGTTTTCAATCGGTAGAAGACATAAAGGAGAATTCGCGCCGAGAACTGAATTCAATTCCGGAAACAGCGTTTAAAAAATGTTTTGATGATTGGATTATTCGTTGGCGTAAGTGTATCGTTTCTGAAGGAGCATACTTTGAAGGTGATAAAATAAATTTGGATGATTAACAAACAGTTTGTGTATTATTGATCTTTTCCCGGTACTTTCTTGACAGAGTAGTATATAACTATGCACCAATACAATTTATTTGTTTTTTACCCGACTGAGCGAAACCAAAATAAATGTAATTATTTGAACAGTAGTTATATATGTCGCGAATAGTCGCGATATGAACGAACGATGTTTGTGAATTACCTTAGTCCTTTACTATTTTAATTAATTATCTGCCGCACTCAGAGACGTCAATTAAGATTTAAGTTTCATTACATTAAAATAGCTGCTGTCACTTTCTTTGCTATAGCAATAGAATAAGACGCAGCAACTTTAATGAAACTTAAAACTTAATTGACGTCTCTGAGTGCGGCAGGAAGACTGGCAACTCTGAGAGGAGGTGTGATCTACAGCTTGGCGGTAACGGAGGTTAGGAAAAAAGACGGACGAGAAAAGGTTGGTCGTTGTGTGTGACGTGAGAGAATATTATCCTGGGCCTTGGTAAGTGCTTATAAACATTATAATGACGATGATGCAAAGAGATGGCAAAAGATATTATACTGGTTCTGGAGGCTTGAATTGATCTAAGAAGATGAGTGATAATAGATGTGCAATTAGGTTAGTGATTTGCATATTATAAAACTATCACTTATTGGTAATGGTGAGAGGTAGTAGTTAAACATGGAACCTTCGGGCCCCACCCTCTGCTTGCCTGGTTGGGACGCTGTGCCGCACAGTGTGCCGTACAGAGTGAAACCATTCGATGGCTCTCCGGGAATAGTATTACTCAACCATGCACACAGGGGGCGTAACGTTAAATGTAATGATTGTAATGGATTAACATTAATACGAGTAGAAAGGATCGCTATCTCCTTATTGGCCTTATTGTCGTGTAGGTACTACACTTTGTCGGCGATGTAATTATTGGACTATTGAACCTAAGGCAACTGGACAGTAGTACATGACAGTTAACGATGATATAGCTTGGGAGTGCCGACAACATAAGCATGTATGTATATAATTAAAAAATATAAACGTAAATTGTCTTTTCTCAACACTGCTCGGAAATATGAAAATTTTTGATCTGGTTTAGGGTCAGAAAGCATCACTTTTAAGAACAGACGGGACATACCAAGAATGAATGAATGAATGAATTGTCACCGTTTTGGAAAGTAAAATATTAGGTGTATTTGCTAAAAGATACACAGACTAAACATTATGTGGCTACTTTTAAAAGAATAAAATTTTATACGCAGTTGACATTTTGATCTCGATGAAAGGGGATCAGATATTAAAAAAAAAAAACAAAATTCATCTATGCCAAAATAAAATGCGCTTATAAAATGCGCATTTGAAAATTCTACGGTGATGGTCGCCGATTTTGATACCTCCCGGAAATAGTTGCCGTTACCTTATGATAAATAAAAAACAAGAGATTAGATTTACTTCTTCAATTGCGCAATTGCAGAAATTACTTTATCATATTCTATGTTTTCTATGTATTTAAGTATGTATTTCTCTATATAAGTAATGTTTATCGTTGTCTAGTACCCATAGTACAAGCCTAGAGCTTAGTTTGGGACTAGGTCAATTTGTGTGAGATGATTGTCCCTGATATTTATTTATTTACTTATATTCATACGATAGAGTTGGACTTTGAAATGTTTTCTGAAACAACATTATTTAATTTTGTTTGGAAACAAAAATAATTTTAACAATTTTTATTGGCTTAAGGCTCTAAAGCATGTTTATAGCTTGAAAAAAAAACCCGGTCAAGTGCGAGTCAGACTCGTGTACCGAGGGTTTCGTATTTAAGTCCGTACTTCAACATTATTATACCTTTTTATGTACTTTAAGTCGTATGCAATAAGGTCAATTTTGACTTGTCTAAATTTTAGTACAGATCTTTAAAGAGTTTTGTCTATTTCTCGAAAGCTATAAATTTTGAACACTTCGTTTTATTTTTTCCGTCAAATATAAGTAATTATCTATAAGTTAGGAATTTTTCAGATTTTTCAAGTCATAAACTTCGGAGATAAGGGGGGAACCGTCATTTTTTGAACATTTTTGGTTATAAATCAAAAAGTACGTCACGGAAAATTATAAAAATTTGTTCTGATTGCTATAATCAAATCATCACTTTCATTTTTCAACCCAACCCCCCCATTCTAGACCCCTTTTCAATTATTTAACTTTTTTTTCACTGAAAAGAGATGCGGGCTTACAACTATTATATGTTATACAACTATGCCAACTTTGAAGTTGATAGCTTGTGTAGTTGCCGAGAAAAACTGCTGTGACATACAGATGTGTTAAAGGCTCGTCAAACAGCCGGCTTGGCGCGGCGCGACAGTACAACTCGGGCGTGATTTTCTTGCCGGGTGCGGCGTGACGAGTGCGCTGTCGCCAGACAGCCGTCACATAGAGAGCGCGGCGCGGTCACGCCACGCTAAGTGTTGCGGGACACGTGATCATATTTCACGCTTAGTAATAAACCGGCTCAAGTCGAATAATAAACCTTTATTTCATTTTCAACCATAATTAGAAGCCCTTAAGATTTTAAATCCATCTGCTTTGCTGCTTTGTTTAAAGAAGTCGAGCAAAAAAATTGAGGGCGCTTTTCGGAATGAAATTGGCAACATGATCCAAGGTTTACTCTAACCTGTGGTGGTTGCCATTTGAAAATATTGTACTTCCAGCTGTCACCACACGCTCGACTTTTTTGACAGACTATGTCTACTTTAAGTACTACGTACTATAAATTGATAGTGTTAGAGAACATCCAGTTATATAATGATTTGGGCCATAAAAACTACAAAAATGTCTTAACTTGGAGCGATATTGCGAGAGAACGCGTCAGGGGGGCACACTTAAAATAGTTCCCTTTTTTATAAAAGACAGCGACCTCTGGAGTTTGGATGAAAATACAAACATGTGTCAGTCCAATGTCAGTCAGTCAAGCGTTGTCTTTGCGGAAATGAGTTTCTCTGAATTATCTCATTATTAAATGTATTGCTGAATACTTTGTCACTGTGACCCCACAGAACCGCGTTATAATAAAGTGACAGACTGAGAGGCACAAAATGGATGTCGCAATACATGTTTCGGTGGTAAACTGTACGACACACGCCTAGGTACGTATATATAGTACAGCTTTAGTTCAACCAGCTCTCTCTAGATGTCAGCACTTGTCATACATGCAAATTTTACCATAGAGCTGCCAGTCTTTTCCTCTATAGTTACTTTACTTTTTGGAACGCGTCGCGCTAAGAACGCGCTACGCGCCGGGTGCGCGGCGCGGCGAGCGCGGCAGTGTGTCTGCCACGCCGCGCCAAGCAGGCTGTTTGACTAAGCCTTTATACTGAGGACGCACACTAATCAAGAGTGACTTACACAGGCAAACAACCAAAACAGTATGCTTTTAAAATCGTAGAAATATAGTGGTCACTGTTTGACAAATGGCATTTGGTAACAAGAAAGAAGAGTATGATGACATCAGTCGTATTTATACTCTGTAAAGCTACGTCCTTATTTATCTGAGTTGAAAACCGACGCCGACCGATGCCATCGAGAGTGTATAGCAAGATGATTGCAAGTTACTAATATGAATGGTTTTTTGTTTTATTTCCTCGCAGTACTTGTGAAAAACACTATGTCTGCCTGCCTTGGCAGAAAGTGCAATTTTTGAACTCGTACACTAGAGGGCCTCAACTGCGTTTCTATGTATAACATGACTCGTCCAAAATCGCTTACATTCTACCCTCGGCAACAATGTACTATTATTACTTTTGTGTTTATTTAAGTTTCAACCCCTACTTTGCACTAAAATTATTGATTTACAACTGCAGAATTACCCACTTCCGCTCTTTATAACGATAAAAGTGTATTTTAAAACAACAGGTAAGTGAGTAAGCATATGTGATGATGATGATATCATGCCAAAGCAGGTTCTTGTTTTTATGAACTTAAATGTTTTTATACTAACTTGCAATTTGATAACTACCTAAGCTATATAGGATTTTAATATCGTCACGGTTTCGCATCGCACAATTTTATTGAAACAGGAAAGGCTGAGTTAAGTCTAGTTTTTTTTTAACATTCAATTGGCTATTCGTGACTCATTATTTCTGCAAAACGGAAAAAAAAACAATACAATATCGAATGTATGTTAACTTTACCATACGATAAGATGTATCAAATACACCACAATAACCTCAGAAGACGAATCAACCCATTATTATAGAATTTTGTAAGTATATGAAAATGTATTTTAAATTAGTGATTTGAAATTAAAATACTTTTTAATTTTTGATTTGAATCATGGACGAATTAAAATAATTCCCGTGGAAGCACGTGCCTTGCCTATCGGGTTTCAAAAGTGTTTGTGAACACCTGATCACCACCAAGAGTACTTTACACAAAAGGGTTACAAAATAAGACTCATAGAGACAAATCCCGTAAATAAGAAATTGTGAAATGGGAGAATTTTCACTGGTCATAGAGTAGTATTTGTAAAAGCCCTCTTTGTGGTAAAAGCGAGTCACGTTTAAATAGTGTTTTGGTCTTATGCTACAAACGCAACGCTATTGAAAAAAAACTGGGAAAGAGCATGTCGGACCACGCTCATTGTAGGGTTCCGTGGCCTTTCTTACAAACACAAACAACAATATCCAAAAAACACAAATATTTGCAGTTCTAATTATTAAAGTTATCTTAGCTGATTTTCGGTACGTATAAACATTTTAATCGACTTTAACTCAAGAACCAATAAAGTCTACTTAGTCGTGATAGTTTTCCTTTTAAATTCCTTATATGTGCTTTCATTTAAGATATTTTTCAGATTTTTATTACTTGCAGTTTTGGCTGTGGAAGGGAGGAGGGGGGACACTTAACTACGGAACCCTAAAAAAAGACATCCATTTTGTAATTATATGTGTTTCATTTTTTGTTTTGGCGTTGAAGGCAAAAGCTCCAAAAATCTTAAGGTTAAACGAATGTAGAAGAGCAAAGTACAAACCCGTCACTCGGTACAAATACACACACATCAAACACATGTAGTTTCCCCCTTATTCTTTTGTGCACTTTATCGCTGGACACCCTGTATAATGCGAAAGTGTGTGTTTTTGTTTCGGAGACGGACGTGGGGTACATTATATCCTGGAAAATATGTCAGTTCCCGAGGGAATAGCCAAAGCCAGCTTTTGCCCGTGGCTTCGTCCACGAAGAAGTCCTGTATTGCTATTCCCCGGGAACTGACAATGGATAAAAAGTATCTATCCTGTTTCCTTCCCAAGGATACAATCTTAACTCCTTGCCAAACTTGATTAAGATCCGTTCAGCCGTTTTGTCGTCAAAAGATAACAAACAAAGTTACTTTCGCATTTATAATTATTAGTGCGACCGTTGCACAACGAAATAAAAAGGTTTTCATCGAGTTAAGTAAAAGTATTAATTATTCGTTTTGTGCTTTTTAGGATTTCGCACCGCGCGGGTGCCTAAAGGGACCCTATTACACTACTAAGCCTACGCTGTCCGTCCGTCTGTCTGTCTCAACTTTAAAGAGCTGTATCTTTTGAACCGTAAAAGATAGCCCGTTGATTATTTTTGCAAAATACGCGATGTAACGGCGGATTTCCTAACAAATAACGTTTTTTTTCCAACTTTTTTTTGTATTAATTCTATCGTAAAAACGGTAATACATACAACCGTCAAATTGAGTATGATTACAGAACAGACCCTATATAAGAACGACAAATACTAAAAACCGGCCAAATATGTACGGAACCCTCAGTGCGCGAGTCTGACTCGCACTTGACCGATTTTTTGTCAGTCAAAATGATGTTTTTTCCGAATGTCTACGTATTACAAAAAGTTCTTTATTTTTAGCGAATAAGTTTGAGAAAAACGTATGATGCAGCGAGCAGCGGGCTGGCGGTCAACGCTCGGCGCCACTATTTGGAAGGTCGCCGAGCGGCCTTCTTCCGGCGCGCCCGGCGCCCGGCGCCCCGAGCCCCGCGCTTGTTTCGATACACCAAAACAGTTATACGTGCTCTTGCATGTCTTTATGTAGGCTACGTTTCTCTGCCGGCGAGAACTCTCGTTATTGCTCAAATTACCCATCCCATTGAACTGAAAAATTTCCGTTGAACGTGATGAACGTTCAACTGAAATTTTTCAATTGCAGGAGTGGCGTGAGTGTTACCGGAGCTCGCGAGCGCCACCCGCTCCTTATTATGCCTTTTATCTCACGGTGACATTATCATAATGACTTAATAACTCTTTCCAGAGAATGCCTTTGTGAGAACGTTACACCCTGAGTCACATGATACGCATTAGGCATGCGAACACCCTTGTGCGGATCATTAATGACTAGGCTTTTGAGCTCGTGATTATATGTAAGATGTTGTATTGATCTGAAGATTTCAACATCATTTCGAAAGTGACATTTAACCAAATTTATTTATAGGTGAAGGTGCGAGAATAACCAAAGTGCCAAAGCTTTGACCCTCCTTTTATGCGGCCATCCTTCGCCGTCGCGGTACAATGGCGACAAAGTTGCATTTGAAAGTCATCAAGCGCGTCAAGCTCGGCAATTATAAGTATTCACATCGAACTCCTCACGCCTCACAAGAGATATCACGTACTCGTACCTACCTATCTCATTACTTGTTTTTAAAATACATTACGCAAAAAATAACCATCTCGTGCTCTTGCATATAGGAGATGGCCCGGAAAGAGTTATAGCCGTGACCTCGAAATGAAAAACATGCACTCTCCTAACTGTTACACTAACGAGGTCATTTATCAACCTGTTATTGTTTTTGCCTCTAGATTGTGTACCCGATATAAGTACAGCGTCGGGTAATAAATAAATATGTCGCAAATCAATAGAACACTATTTTGAACGTTTAGTTAGGTACTTGAGCAAACGGTCAAATATTGATTTTAACAGCAATAAATAATTTAACACGTGTCAAAAATTAGGATAAAAAGCTCTGCTTATTCTAGCCGAAGAAGAATAGTATAAGTACCAGTTTCACCAATCGATGTTAAATGTTAATCGACTATTAGTTCATACATTTTGACAGTTGAATGTATGACCTAACAGTCGATTAACTTTAACATTGTATGGTGAAATTGGTACTAAAGCTCCTAAATCTAATTGACAATAGTTAGTCAAAACAATGCATCGTCCTATTTTTTAAACGATGACTGTAGGGTTGTACTTATATATTACTCTATATAGGATGCGGTAGGTAAGTATATAATTTTCGCAAATATCTATTCATACTACTTGCTCCCTTGATATAACTCATAGCGGTGATAAATCACGACGAGTCCTTGCTGCAGGAAGAAGAAACGGCTCTACGTCTTTAATATCATGATTAGTATGATTACAATTGAATGTTAGCTCGTTAACATAAACACTGAGTCACGTTTTTCTGTGCAATTTTGATTAAGCATCCATGCTATTTATCTCTTTTACTTCATTTATGTTATGTATTGCTTGGCATGAAATGAAGTTGAAGGAACAAAGGAAACGACGGAAACTAATTTTCTTTATGTCATAACAATCTGATATGTTACATTACGTCGCCCGTCGCATGCCGCGGGAAAGCGGGATCTGCCAACTTTTGTTATTGTTACCGGGTCAAATAAAATGCTACTCGTACTTTATACATTCACAACGTCACCGTAAGCTCTCAAAATAACTCCGGATCTTTTAGACCTTTTTACAATTAAAACCCATCAATTCACTTTTTTTCAGATCTCATGACCTTTTGTCGCAGATACTTACTTGTTGTACCCTTTTTGTTTTTAATAATTTAGGTTTTTCGTTCTGTACACCTGATCCTTACACCTAAACATATCGTATTTATAAGACCCTTCAAAAAAGGAGTGAATCGACAACACTTAAGTCCATAAAGTTTTATAAATGACTGGAGGATCGTGATCTCGGCGCTCAACGAGCACTTGAGAACTGAACAGGTGGAAGGAGGGCTGACGAGCGGCGCGTCGGGCGGAAGGGACCTCCATAAAATAGAGGGGCCCTGCAACGAATTACCCCCACAGTTGAAGCGAAAACTCAGGGAACTGCCGGTAGATACACATAATCTTATCGAACTGAGTCACATCTTAGCATAAGTTTTTTACTATTAATAGCTCTTAAGTTTGCTTTAGCAAACAACATATAATTTGCGCTTTGTGAATTTATTTTGCGATGAACACATTCAATAGTGGAATTAGACGTATCGCTTCATCAGGCACAGGTAACTCTAGATGCGTAAATAATTCGTTATCTATGTATGAGTTATGGCCCGGCTCGTCACGAGCGATTTGCCGGCGTAGGTTACTACGTTCACGCGTGTGAGTTTCAACGAATTGAACATGTATTTATTTAACGACCACTCATTGCCTCAGCGTCCTTGCGAAGGCCGATCATTTGCCTATCGAGCGCCGCGCGGTGTCTCATCTGCTAACGTTCCATTTGGATTAAAGTATTAATTAATTGTACATTTAGGTAGCGTAATTAACAAAATATAATGGAACAGTTAGCATAGATCTACCAGAATTTTATAGATAAGAAGGGTTTATTATTTTATTAGTGTCTCGTGCCGTAAAACGTTAACTCTTAGGGTGTGAGTTTGTTGTTGGTCTGTCTGTGTATATTATTTATTTAAATAATTTCCTCAGAAATAAGCTTAAGTACAAAAGGCTGACTTAATGCTACAAGCATTCTCTACCAAACTGTAGGTGAAACAGAAATAAAATAATAGGGCCATTAAAAAAATACTTATATTATATGTTTGTGTGTCTTGTTTATCCGTCTTTTAAGCTTATCTACTTTACTGTTACAAGTACGATCAGCTGTAGTAATAGTATAGTACGTGATACGAGTGTGCTAAGTTGGTCATTACAGTCGAGGTGGGAGCTAACAATACCGCTTAAGTCAACGATACAATGCGTGATAATTAAAAGCTAATTCAATGACATACAAAGTTTAAAATTATAAACCGGCAAATGTTGACTTGAGCGGTATTGTTAGCGAAGCGACGCAATGCTCACGCGTTACACAATTGCGAGGAAAAAATAATAAATCCTCAGATTAATTTGTTGCTAAAATAAATATGTAATTTCATAAGAAAAATATTATTTATTATGGGTATATTAACTAAGATGATTTATTCATTCGCAAAAAAAGTTTACTGTGTTACGTAGACGTCACAATTCTTTGCTGAGATAAAAAAGTAATGTATAAATCACTAGTGCGAAAATGTAAAGTAAAAATATATGCTGGATTATGGCCCTAAAGCCGTGGAAATAAGGGCTACTTTACGAGCAAGTGTGTAAAATTAAATTTCCTATTAAGATAGATTACCTAATACAATTTTCAAATTAAAAAAATAAGACCGAAAAGAGCCAAGGTAACAGAAAGTAAATATTATTTAAGTTTAACTTAGGAACTGTATTCAAAAGCATTTTCTGCAAAAAAATCTAAGTTCTAGTTTCTGTAACTCCAAAAAAAATGTTTTGTGGTATTATGACAATAGGTATGTTTCATTTCAACAGTTTCGGTCTGAAGAGACAAACGTGTTTGGCTTCGGCCGTTGAGATCAAGGAAGTAACCTTTATCATCTGCCACTATTCAAATATTATCATTATATCATTAGACATGCACGATTTTGTGTTAATTAACAAACTATTAAAATCATTAACAAATATACGCCAAAAGCTTTACAGTAAAAACCAATAAAAATAAAATAAATCACCGTGCGCTGTAAGATACGCACAATCGACGGGATTTAATGAACATTCTTAATTAAAGTATTAAACGTCAGTTGAATAGAGATTGTTAAACCCTTGAAAATCACAGCTCCAATCAATTATCTGGCTACGACGACGGCCACGGACGACGACGGCAGCGGCCGGCAGCCGAGGCCGCCCGCGCCCGCGCCGGCCGGTGAGACACATCGATAACTAGCTCTCGCGACGCCCGCGGTGCGTCTAGCGCGCTGTCGAACATTGTTACTACGGAAAGACAGAGCTCACACTCGATAATGATTCAGCCATATTGTAACCAATCTGGATTAAATATCGATGAGTAATCAACAAAAAAAGCGATTTAGAACCGCGCTTACATTGTAATTCAGCAGTGATCGGGACATACTGCCGCACTCAGACACGTCAATTAATTTTTAAGTTTCATTAAAGTTGCTGCATCTTATTCTATTGCTATAGCAAATAAAGTGACAGCAGCAACTTTAATGACACTTGAAAATTAATCGACGTCTCTGAGTGCGGCAGCTAGAGCGTTTAATTCCGCTAAAACCACTGTGTTTTTTTCCGGCGTGAACGCTAATAAAGAGTTTCACTTAAAACCATGTATATGCAGTAAGTGACTTATATAGACTAGAATATTTATGTTGTTGTCATAGGCGAGTGTATTATAAAATAACATCGAACCATGGGTCTCAATAACAAAAAACGGCCAAGTGCGAGTCGGACTCGCGCGCCGAGGGCTGCGTAAAACGCACATTTTTTGTGATGTAAGTAACTATAAATTTACGGTTTTTGGATATTTTCCTTTACTTGTGCTGTAAGACATTGCGTCTTGCCAAATTTCATGTTTTTAGGTCAACGGGAAGTTCCTACCCTATAAGTTTTGATTCCCTTGCGAGTGTCAAAATATGCGGCATAAACGGCCGTATCTTTTGATTGCGTTGACTTGGAAGTTTGATTATTTCACAGCTCCAAGGGATTGCAGACTATAAGGGTTCTTTTTTTAGGGTTCCGTACCTCAAATAAATAAAAAACGGAACCCTTATAGGATCACTTTGTTGTCCGTCTGTGCGTCTGCCAAGATCCTTTTTCTCAGGAACGCGTGGAGGTATCAAATTGAAATTTATGTCAAATACTTAGGTTTGTAATCCCTTGGGTCAATGAAAAAATCAAATATCTAAATCAACGCAATCAAAGGATGCGGCCGTTTAATGCCGCATATTCAAGGGAATCTCAAGCGAATCAAAACCTAAAGGGTACTTCCCGTTGACTTAAAATCATGAAATTTAGCAAGAAGAGAAGAGTCTTAGAGCACAAGTAAAGGAAAAAAATCCAAAAACTGTCAATTTGCAGTTTCATCATATAAAAAAAAATATTTGCAGTATAAACTGACACGCACTAAGTATGAACTCTTATACTTAGTGAGTGTCACTACAAATTAACGGTTTTCGGATTTTATTCTTGACTTGCGCTATAAGACATTGCTTCTTGCCAAATTTCATGATTCTAAGTCAACGGAAAGTACCCTATAGGTTTGATTCCCTTGAATATATAGCGGGATAAACGGCCGTAGTTTGATTTTTTCACAGCTTCAAGGGAATACTCGAAAAAAAGAGGGAAAAATCTTCGAGACTCGATTCCCGTGATTTACGAACTATTTGCATACCTACAAGTTTGTGCAGAACCCTCGATGCGCGATTCCGACTCGCACTTGACCGGTTTTTTTCCTTTACGGAACCCTAAAAATACAAAGTATCGGCCCTTTCTTATTTTATTTTAGTTCCACCTGCCATAAGTTGCAAGGTTATAATCAGATTGTTTGAAGTTGTAGGTGATGTTATGTGATGTTTGCTAGAACTTTGCCCGTTTAACTTCCTTCCTCCTTCCTTATCTACTCGGTCAGTGAAACACAAGGGGCTTTTCAAGTCTGCAGTCGTTGGGTTGGAGAAGATTTCGTTGTTGCGAACACGCCATGGAGCCTTAGATTAACGTAGGTAACTCTTAAGAATTTGTTTTACGCCCTTTGAAAGCATTCAATATTTAGTTTACCTAATAAACATTAAGTACCAATTTCACCATACGATGTTAAAGTTAATCGACTGTTAGGTCATACATTCAACTGTCAAAATGTATGAACTAACAGTCGATTAACATTTAACATCGACTGGTGAAACTGGTACTAAATATAATAAATCCTATCCGAGAAAAAATAATTCAGTGCAAATTATATTTTAATTAATAAATATAGATTTCAATTAAATATTTTTATAGTTTTTGGGCCGCACTCAGGGAAGTAAATTAAATTTAATGGTTGTCAAAGTGACGTATTGTCTTATTCTATTGCTATATCAAAGAAAGTGACAGCAGCAACTTTAATCAAACTTAAAAATTAATTGACGTATCAGATTGCGGCCGTCTAACTCTCAGAGTTACATCTGCTCACGAACTTAACTCTAAGTTATGTATTGATCTCTTAATGTGTCTTTAATTCTAGTTTTGATTGCTTTATAAATTTGTCATCCTTCAAAAAAAGAGCTGCAGTGTTAAAAATGTAAACACGACACGGCCGTGCAGCAACAGCGCCGGCGCCAGCGCCGGCGCGCGGCCAGCGCCCGTGCGCCCGCGCGTCCGCGGTGCAGCCGCAGTGAAAGCATTTAGCCGAGCACACATCTTGAAGCTAGCGGTATCAAACCCTACCACAAAAAGCACGTACCCAAAACACGAGTTACAATTTTTCTCCTACATTGCACAATACGAATTTGTTAACGGGAACCGGCCATCTACTTTTTTGTTTGTACGGGCATATAAATTGATAATGTTGGTAATTTGGCGCCGGCCCGAGTGCCGTTGCTCGCAGCGCTAATGAGTTTATAATGGACAGAATAATGTAGGATGATAATATATTTTCCAAATCAATGTCTAGGTCGGATATGTGGATTCGGGCGTACCCACGACTATGATTTGGGTAAACGTTCTCAATGAACCGATCTAGTTTACTTTCTCAGTTTGGTGTCAAGTTAATACCTACACTGTAAAGCACTTTAATGATACGTAGCCGTATACAGTCTGCGTATTTGTGTTGTGTAGGTATTTTTATATTATTTCACATAGCAGAAAATCCAATTGAACATATGAACACATCTACGGCTTATAACTACTCGCTTTCAGAGGTGCAAAGCTAACTTTTTTTTTAATTTATAAGTATAGATATTAATAAAAAGAGAGGTATGAAAAAAATGCAATTTTATGCATAAGAAAAACGCATTATTTTATATAATTTCCACAAATAAATAAATATAGTCCCGATATGATTAGGAACGTCAGTTTTGGAGTAAGTACACATAAAATGTGACGAATAAATAGATAAAAATAACGTATGAACAAAAAAAAACAAAAAACTAAACCGTCTTTGAAAACCCACTAAAAAGCATTAAATAAAAACCAACCTCCTAGGAGTCCTAGGAATGGCCTATTTAGTGCCTAATAGGTACATAGAATATATCCAAGCCGGTGTCAAGTAGGTATACACAGTAGCAATGATACCATGATTCTTGTCACCGACTTCGATATATTCTATGTATGTACCTATTAGGCACTAAATAGGCTATTCCTAGGACTCCTAGGAGGCTGGTTTTTATTTAACGCTTTTTAGTGGGTTTTTGAAGACGGTTTTATTTTTTTGTTAAAAATTATTTTTTTCGCTTTTTAGTGAAGCACCTAATATTATTATGTGATAAACTAAAGCACATAAACATCACATTAAGAAACAATAGCCTAATACCAATCTCTCATCACCCTTAACAAAATGTCGCTGCCCAAGATGCAGGGCCGTTAATCATTGAGGAGTTCTCCCGGTACTTCACCATCAGTTGCACTTCACCATATGTGTTATAATGAGTATAAATCTACCTTCATATTCTCAATAAAGAAGTCTCATTTCTGGCGTTAATCACTTACGACTAAGCAGTTCCGGTGGTCACCTCTGGTCTTCATCATCAGTTCCTCTTCGCCAAGAGGTGCTTTTGCGATGCAATTTCTTAAGGTCTTGTAGGTAATCACGGAATAAAAGTTAAAAAAAAATTGAATTATTTTTTCCGTGATAAAATCACATGTACTTTCATCCTTATTCGTTTGTGCACTTTATCCCTGGACACCTGTATAAATTGACAAACCGCCAAACCTATGGAATCGAAGCTAAGCTAACCATATATATACTAGTGGTTCTGTGACCACGACTCGAATCTACTGGCTCGCAGCGTTTTAGAGTGTTGTGCGCAACGCACAGTCTAGATTGGAGAGGGTGCAGGAACGGTGTACATGGCGTTTCGCACGAACCTTAACTTAGGTGA
The DNA here is from genome assembly GCA_963241965.1 of Tortrix viridana. Lineage (NCBI taxonomy): Eukaryota > Metazoa > Arthropoda > Insecta > Lepidoptera > Tortricidae > Tortrix > Tortrix viridana. Next base: position 8,933,648 of record OY725174.1, read on the forward strand.
CCACGACACGACTCGAAATATAACCAATAAGACAATTTCAATTTTATTTTACTTTACTCTTTATACGAAAACGTTTACTGAAATTATTATTATACATCTCTTACGAAACATAATTGGTAACCCCGTAACTCTTTCATCTCAAAGTTCCTCTTAGCTTTCCACGCCACATACATATTTAGTTAACTTTTTCATCGCCATGTCACATACAAAAGTCGTCACTCGCACGCCAGTGACAGCTAGAAACCAGAGCTAACCTTCCTCGAAGACATTTAGGTCTTTACGCTGTAAACATGACGGATGTTTCCGTCATTGGCGTTGAACCTGTACTGCGGATATATCCGTCAATGGCGCTTAAAAGGTTAAATCCCCTACTTTCAATAGAGAACCGTACCGGGCTACACGCCTGTCGCTCCTGAGCAAGCTTTTGAACGACAATTTTGCAATAAATGCGATAGTTATCAAGTTTCGGGATAACATCCAGGATTTATCATATCTACAGGATGAGTCAGTATTAAGTGCACAAATTTTGGGGGTTAAATCAGTAGGTCATACTGACCAACTTTCACTATGGGGCCAGCCAGGATATCACCAAAAAAAAATCGACCCTCCCATACAAAAAATTGACAGCTGACTAGCCAAAATGTATGGGAGGGTCAATATTTTTTTCGCGATTTCGGGGTTGATCCTATAGTGAAAGATGGTCAGTATGACTTACTGAATTAACCCCCATTTGTGCACTTTATACAGAATTAACCCTGTATAAGTACATTTTTATTTCATTAGGTACGTTTAATTTTTTTTATTAGAGACTAGCGGCCCGCCCTGGCTTCGCCCGGGTCCAATTTAAAAAAAACTTACCTACAACCCTTGTCCTGACAATAACAAACACAACAAAAAGGAATTAGACAATTCGGTCGAGCCGTTCTCAAGTTATGCGCGTACATACATTCGGCAATTTATTTTTATTTCTACTGGGTGTTTTTTTATTCGTCTAAAAAATTTTGGGGGTTACATCAGTAAGTCATACTGACCAACTTTCACTATGGGGCCAACCCCGAATTCGCGAAAAAAAAATTGACCATCCCATACATTTTGGCTATTCAGCTGACGATGTTTTGTATGGGAGGGTCAAATTTTTTTTCGCGATTTCGGGGTTGGTCCCATAGTGAAAGTTGGTCAGTATGACTTATTGATTTAACCCCCAAAAAAACACCCAGTATAGATAAGTTATAATTATGATGTGGCGTAAGTAGGCTGCTGTAAAGTTATATGCTTGAAGTGTATGCTTATAAATAGCTGTGCAACAAAATCTTATAATTGCTTTCCCGGTCTCGAAAGGTTCCTCACTCGTACCTGCGTTAGATATTTAAGTCTTTGTTTGTTTGTATTTTATCCGCATGAACAGTGAGGTCAAGTGCCCCGGAATGACTAACATCGCGCGTATGTCCTTTGAATCCTGGCACAAGGTCGCAGGTTCAGTACATCCGGGCTATTTATTTTTTTCTTTACCCTTTTACCTGTTTTAGTTTCCTTACCTGTTTATATAGTGTTGCCAAGAATAATAAATAAATAAATATACATTGGAGTGTTTATGATATTTATCAATTAAAAAAGATTTTCACTCGCCCTACAGTTTTTAGACAATGTCCACATGTGCCACGACATGATTTAAGTTGAATCGTCGGAATACGTGGAACTTAGTTTAAGGCTTGTCCCTAAGTCCCGTTTAATATTTTTTCTGTGGGAAAAGGGAGGGCAGACAGGGCTAGTTTTAACGGAGGCAGGTATTAACGAGCGTGACCACCGAAACCATACGAAACTAATGAATTCTTGATCGGGGCTTCGGGTGCTGACTCCAAACAAGTTGCGACACCCTAATTGCCCATCAATTGCTCGCAGTAGAGTTGTGAGACATGAGTACAATTACATTTATAAATTACAAATTTATGTAAAATCATCAACTCAAAATCGACTTAAACAAATAAAATATTATTGTGGTGACATTCACACACGAATTGCAAACTAAGGCTTATATATGGGTGGGTAGCTTGAATACATAGAAAACATCCATGACTCAGGAACAATTTCTCGCGCGCATCACATAAATATTTGCCCTTACCGAGAATCGAACCGGGGCCGCTAGGATCGTAGGCAGGGTCACTACCAACAGTACCAACTACAGCTTAGTTAAACCCAAATATTAACATTTGATTATTCATTATCTTGTTTAATTTTCAAAATATAGTCGAACAATAGTTTAAAACTTTTGTAGTAACTATTTAGCAAAGGTATCAAAAAAAATTGGAAAACTATTATTTCCAAGCGATTGCACAGGATGAGCGGTGCCACGCGGACCGGCCTGACGCCACCGATCTCATTATAGCCCGCGAATCTGCGGTCAAGCAGGTATATTCCCCAAAATCATTCTTTGACCTTTTTTAGGCATGTCCTAACCACGTCTGCCAAGATTTCTTTAGGTACTAGAATACGCCACTTCTTCACTACAGTTTTGAGCTCATGCAAACTATTTCAAAATTCACGCAAAGGAACGCAAATGAACGCTATAGACTTGGTTTGGCGATGATGCTCTATGTTAAGCAATGTATTGATAAAAGTGACATTGAAAATTACGTCCGATAAAAGTATAGTTACTTATTTGAAAGTGAAAAAGTAGGTAAGTCGTCGATTGGTCTCAGTCCTAAAAGTTGATAAATGAAGGTTGTTGATGGATTAAGTAAGTATATTGTAAGTGGCTGTAGTAAATGGCGAGTCGTGAGCGCACAGCGGCGCGCTGACGGCATGGCTCCTAGATCTTCCTTGTGCTGTGACTCATTGCTGCGCGGTCGTGACCCGGCCCGCGGATTTTGTTTACTGGCTGACTTACCTTCAGTTACTATTATTAATCACGCATTAGTAATCATTTCTTGTGAGAAATTTGTTTAACTTAATTTGTAAGCTATTAGGCAATATTATGTGGTTAAACTGATGTAAATACAATGTTGTTAAGTGCGGAAGTTAAATCCGTATTATTGTAGCTTGTTATCGGCCAGTGGGTGTAAATCAATGTTTGTTGTATCAACTTTAACTGTAACTAACCTTCTTTATAATTATATTATTCTGACAGATCACCAGTCACCCAGTCTCCATTTAGACATACCCTTAGGTATAATCTGTGCCAGTCTCGCCAATTGCTCACATACTACTGTAAGGCTAAGTCATTTTGAAATAAGTTATGTTATTATTTAATTATTTTTTTTAATACTGTTTAATGTGCTATCCGTAAATTTTATAAGGTTAAGCTGACTTAAAAGTTTGATTTATTTACCCAATAATTAATTTGTACTAATATATCGTGTCCACCAAAAAGCATTGACCTGTTTGAGTGTTGGCATGAAAGAAGCAAACATTCTGTGAACATAACTCGGGTACAAAAAATATGACATAGGGTTTACCCGTGTTTAATTAGATGATTCAGAATTAAGTTTCGCTGTAATCCATTACGTTCTCGGTAATATATTGTTGAGTTCTTCCATTGACGTAAATCGCGCTGCGGAGCCGCAGCCTCGTGGAGAGTAAGTCATATCACTGGGAACAGATGCAAATAGGTACTTACCACAGCCGCTGACATCCGGCTCTGTCCGCTCGCATCATACCGGTTCAACGCCGGTAGGTATCTCTACTTCAATACCGCGCTAAATACCCGATGATTCCTTACTTTTGTCTATACCTAATAACCTTCAATATCCTTTGGAGGCCATGAGGAATGCTTTTGTATTCATTTCCTTCATCTGGTTCACTATGATGTAAGAAGCACAATTATTAACATACTACATATGATAACTCGACGAAGACGTAGGTAATTGCTACGATCATCTCTGTTTATAGTCGTCATTTCTAAAGTATTTACTTCCGCCATTTGTTTTTAAGTTGTAGTTGAAGAATGCTTACAGTAGGTACATTAAACTCCTTAAACGAATTCTCGATTAAAACGTTGTCCATTATTTTATTAATGTGGATCTGCTACGCGAATAAACGTATCCTATCGTCAAAACTACCTTATTAATATGCTTCTATCTTAGCGAGGAAAATCTTTAATATGTATTTGACACTTATAACAACGTAGAAACTGTTAGGCGACTTTATTAAACAGTTTACTTTTCAATTCGTTGTCGAATTATTAACCGAAGAGCCTAAGTTGTACCGTTACGGCATTATTAACAAGTTAGTGCGTGTATTTGTGGCATGTATCATTGGTCGCAGGTCTCATCAATGAAGCAGCTCAGCCGCTGTGGAGGTACCTAACTCCTCTACTTTACGTGCCTACGTTCGCGTGGGACAACTTTATTTTTTCGGTATATATTTCGTTAACGAATTGAAAAGGGACTTTTTAATAGAATAACACCCCTACTTTATTATTACACTTTTTGGTACACTGATAATTTCAACATGTGAATGCACAAGTAGCTCCGATTGCCTTAAGCGTGTCACACACAGCGAAGAAGATACGATATATGTATATAATATTATACCTAATATTTTATCTCAAGATAAAGTATTGCTCACATACAATCAAATATAACCATCACACACGGTAAAGATAATATATATTTTCATCTTGTATGGCGAACGATATTTATCTTATGATAAAATATTATAGTATAGTATCTTGCCCGTGTGTTACGTATCGTTACCCACAATACCGTCATTTGTTACAGAACCTTAAAAATGCAATTTGGATATCATAAATACATAACCCCATATTATCATACGTTAAACATTGCGTGTAATGCTTGAAATTCCGGCGGTGGCAATCGGTTAGATATAAATACTGTAACGGCACCTAACCAACACCCAGCTAATTACATCTGTAGCGGCAACAATGGCAGCACGTCGCAGCGCGGGCGCGAGGGCCGCTGCGCCAGTGCGCACGCAACCTCAAACTGTCACGTTGACACATCGACAGTGTTCGCGATAACGACGTGACGCTTCTGTCTTGCCATTTCACCGAAAATTCCAAGATAATTCCGAGCATACATTTATTGCACTTTCCTTAAATTCCAGTAGTTTCCATGACCTACATTACTTATTACTCGTATTTCTTTAATTCTCATTATTTAGTTAATGTTGCAAGAACAGAGCGAGTTTATTTATAAACTAGGGAAGAGGTTGTTCTTGTTTCGGGTTCGGAATTTGGCCATGTACACCGCCGTCCCAGGGCTAAAAAAGTGTATCATAGTACTAGCCTTGGAGACATGTACAGTCGAGGACAGAAAGATGTGTACGCTTTTTCACCTTGTTCCATTTTCATAAGGTCCAAAAGTGTATACATAATATTTTTCTGTCCTCGTCTGTACCTATAGTGCCGTAGACCTATACCTACAGAAGCCCAATATCCATTTCTTACTTCAACTAGGAAGACTGATATAACGCCAACAGTATATTTAGTTACTGCTGTCGGTTTGTGCATTGTGAATATTGTTGTGATACATTGAACAATTTGTAAGCCAAAATTCAAGGAACATGTGCAGGAAACAGTTCCTAATAGTTTAATTTACAAGGTAATTTACGGATTAAAGCGATAATAAAATGTATTAAAAAGTAAAATAAAGTTAAGTTTAAAACTAGTGAAATAAATATATTTCATAGGTTAACAAATGGGTCACTTTAACATTTTATTTTTTACATATTTTAAGTAGTTATCAGTTTTCGTTACATTGTTTGTTATATTTAATCAATACTTCGAGACTGTGCAGCTCCACACAATTAGAATAGAGCTTCCCTTCAGGTAAGTTCGTTTGGTTTCTAATTATTAAGTTTCGTTCACTTTAGGTGTATTAAACATGAATAAATATAAACCATGTGCCTCTATCATTACATTTCATTTATTGGGTGCGTCTAATACATGTACATTCCTCAGCATAGGGTTCGTACTGATCTAAAACATTGTAATTTTCTAAATTTTCAAGTGATTTTCAGTGTTTACTACCTATAGACTAAAAAGTAATATTCTTATTAAAATATTCCTAATAAGTCTGAAACAAACCGCGAACATTAATTTATACTGCTATAACTTAATATTAATTACTTGGGTGATGGGTGTTCATACTGATACATGTTTTTGCAAAAAAATCAAATCTTTGACCCTTCCGATTTCGCACTTGGCTTCCTGAAAACTTTGTAAGAAATGGTTTTTTGGGTTATTGGTGGTGGTACCGGGTATCACGTGATAGTACTGTCTTAACTTAGTAATATGATAAATTATTTTGCAAATTTCCGGATTTTTCGAACCCCATAATTTCCAAGAGCTTCCTAGTTGTCGCGTAGCGTAAGAAAAGGATACTCGTATTGGGCTTCTGTAGGTATAGCATTTATTATACATGTCTCCAAGGCTATAATACATTTTTTAGCCCTGGGACGGCGGCCTAATGTTGATTCATACCAACGGGCTACATAAAGCTGCACTGATATCTCACCTTGGCTTGGTGACACCAGCAACTGTTTATAATTCAACAGGTATCACCAGAAAACCGCGTGTGTTGTAATGCAATCAAATTGATTTAGGTCATGTGCGAATCGAACTCGGCAAATATATTCAAAATAAATGCTTGCGACCAATTTTAAGAAGGGCCTGTTGGCGCCTCCAGCGCTGGCCGCCGGGGCGACGAGTGCGCGGCTGCTACGAGACCCACATCCGTGAGAACGATGCTAGTAGCGATCCTGACCGTAACCGATTACAAGGCTAGCAACTAATTAGCAGTATTTTACAACAACGGCTTCAACACTTTTTACCAATGTTTACGATGGCTGTGAGACTTCTTTTTTATTTAACTTCTAAGTCATACAATTGGTAATTATTAAGCTAAATTAGGCGTGTGTGAAAGAATCGGATGAGCTTTTGAGAAGCTTATAAGCTGCAATAAAATATTAAATGTACACAGTTGACTACTATCGATAACTATAACCGCAATTTAGAAAGTTATAATTTTGAGAAACATACTATTTATGTCAACTCGTAGTTTTGCGCACCGTGGGCAATACAAACAGCGAATTTTTAATAAGACTACCGTACAAAAATGAGAAGATAACGTCATATGTTGTGATATAGCGCGACGTCCACTGACTGCGACGTCACCTGCCTGACAGGATCCCCCGAGCATTACTTTCATAATGTGTTGTATGTATGTATGTATGTACCTGGGAGATTCTACCTGACCTCAGTGGATGTATTCTGATAAAGAGACAACCACGGTGCAGCAGAAGAAAATACATTAATATCGATAATCGTCCAGTACTATCAACTATACGAGTAGGTATCATCATTAATTGTGATCGTATTTCATATCAATCGTAATTGGTTTACCACCCAAAGCGATGTCAGTACAGTAAGTGAAAGTGTCCGACATTATTCCTCTCGGAGCGGTCAAATCGGATGAAATGAATCTTTGGCGTGTGTGATGCAAAAAATGATCTAGAAATACATAGACAATGAACGGCGCCGACATGAGGAAAGCTACGCCGAAAGTGTGCAGGAGACTTAACATTGATTTATTGCTACAAAGACTTACAGAGCCTACATTTAAAATTGCCTAAACGACATTGATTGCGATTTTTTTCTATATTGCTATGTATTGTCGGTTTCTTACTTTCCCTTTCTTGGCAAAGCACAAGCAGGACACAGCGCTATGAAAAACGATCTGAATCAATACTATTTAGGTTACGTTGAATATAGGTACCTACTTAGACCTATATCGTTCATTAGTTTTGGTAAAAATAGAATCAAGATGCTACTGCAGTACATTCAATGAAATACTGCCGCACTCAGAGACGTCAATTAAGTTTTAAGTTTCATTAAAGTATAGCTGCTGCCACATTCTTTGCTATAGCAATAGAATAAGACGCAGCAACTTTAATGAAACTTAAACATTAATTGACGTCTCTGAGTGCGGCAGATAGACGCACATTAAGTAAAGGAAGCAACTTTGGTGGAAGCAAGCTTTTTGACATTATTTTAGATATTTAGAGGTTTTACTTGATAGCGAGATGAGCCTAATATTTAAAATGTAATTAAACCAGTCTAGGGCCAACTGTAGGGGCACATTGATGGACAAGTGCACAATCCGGCTCGGTACTTATAAGATTGTAAGAACCGATAACGGCGGAGACACAAGTTTCTAGGTTATATCTTCAAATATAATTTATTTGGTTTCCTCAATCGCCCAACGATATTATGAAGCAGGGAAAACCCACTTGATAACTTGTAATTTGACATGAAGTGCAATTTATACTGTAATTTATATTGAGTAATAAAATCTGAATCTGAATCTGATTTAATTAGTGAATCATCGTAATCGCTGTCTGAAACTTGGTGTCTAATTTCATTGCCACAGTTACTTATAAGATAATTAAAATATTAGATATTTTTTTTTATAATTTTTGAAATTTTATAAAGTTTTGTAGAGATATTGTCAGAACTTTTATTGTTACAATAGCATGCATATCACGTAGTTCAGTTCAGAATTTGGATCAAACAAAAAAACTGTGTTAAAATATCCTCAATACCTCGGCAATTGCGTGTATTACATTCTTAAGCTTGTCTACTTGATTTGTATTTTTTAAGTGTTCTGCGTAAAATTTCTTAGTTTTCCCAGGCAAAAGGAGAGCGAGATCTAGCCGTGAGCTATTTGAGCCGTAAACAAATTCTGATCACAGCGGCGGCGGCCGGGCCCGCGCCGCGTTTTGTCGCGCGCGCGGCAGCGGCCCCGCGCACCAAACCAAGCCGCAAAGCCTCCACAACTTTGTTTTTTTATAGCATTAAATCGAAGCACCTATAACATCCTTTGCCGGAAATTATATGAAATTAAACACTTTATAGCTGCCTTTAATAATAGGTACTCCAGTACCATTTTAGCACGTACATAAAGTTAATTAAATTTATCCTCGAAGGTATCTTTATTATAACGTTGACAAGCTACGAGTATATGTCTGGATCGAGCGATAATTAAAACTTGCAGTTTATGACGGATCCCAAAAAAATAATGACACCTTATCGATGTTTGAATTACATTGAATGCATAAAATAATAAATGCGTGCGAAGTATCCCGACGACGACGCCCCGCTGTCGCCGCCGCGCGGCGGACGCCCGTGTGAACCATAATACTGCGGCTATATTTGTAAGTTTTTTTTTGCAAAACCGTAACATTTTATAGCGTAGGTAGGTATCTACTCGTCTTGCATACTCAATGTTTACGGAACATTTCTAGGCACCGTAGCTTTCCATAGGCACCGAGTACAAGATTGATTATTAGAATTCTCAATGAGCTCAGACTTTATATGCTAGTTATGAAGTTGAGTTGCCCTGGAACTTGAAAATTGCTTTCTCGGCGGGATTCATCAGTTGGGGATGTAATTACCTTACGAATGTCCCGTACGCAGCCCATTAGAGTTGTGCTGATGTCGGCGAACGGGCGCGATATTCAGGCGCTCGCTATAACGGGACCCCGCCGGCGGCTCTGCACACAAATTAATGGCTGGCGCTCAAGGCCGCCTACAAGCAATCGACATAGATACATCGGTTGTCGACTATGAGAACATGGCGCCTTCCAACTCGCAGCGGCGGAGAATGAGGCCGAGAAAGCGGCGGCTCCTGGCGCTGCCTCCGCCGGCACCTACCTGCTCTTACTTCCCTAATTAAATATCCACCGCACAAAAAGATATCGATCGATACACGTGACTACTAATTGGCCGTCAAATGGGATGAGCTTGAAAGTGTTAATTCAATCTCCAACTTTGATCTTCAATACATTTTGAATAGCTCTCTCTTATCTCGCAATCAATAACCTCTCGTAGTACTATCGTATACCTAGCTAATTAGAATATACCATGAATGAATGATGTGCGGGCACCATTCATGTTTGATACGTAATTAATTTGAATGGCCGGGGCACATAAAGCTGGTACCGTCTCGGCAGCGTCAACTGGGTGACGTTTTTGCGGTGATCGCTGTGGGTGTAGGTACCATTACTGTTAACCGAGTTTTAGCCGCCGCCAATGACTAACCTTGATACTTTCAGTTACGACGTCTATTTTGCACTCCTCTTGTTGCTGCTGTCATCTTATTGTGGCCGAGTTAACTGACAAAAAATATCAATCAAAATTCTAGCACAAGAGCTCGGGGCGCGTCGCGTGCATGCGCCGTGCGGCCATCAGATCAACGAGATGGAAAATATTTTAAATACATCACATTTAACGTTTCTGTGTCGAGCCGCGATTACTAAAGATCGAGTTTTACATTTTGGGTTTATGTTACATGACATTGTTTTTTGTTGTGACAGGCGTTTCATATTTATAACATGTCGATGACCTACTAAAACTGTTAAGTTTAATGGGTTAACCGCGAAATGTATGCCTGGATAAGTTAGTTCATGGCATAGCGCGTTGATTGCGTTAATTAATGTTGCCAGAATGATTTACGTCAACTAAAATCAGTTGCAAGATGATGGTTTAGCCCATCTTGCTTTGACATCGTAATTACATTGTTTACCTATGTTATGACAGTTTTTTCCGTCACGTCAATAAGAGCGGTCATACCGTCAACAATATGATTAAAATATCCAACCAAAATGAGCTAAAACATTATGAAATACAGGCCCTAGGCATGAGGTAGAATTGAGAAGCTACATCGTATTTCTCTCTCTTTACCGTATTTACCCGTACGTAAACAATACGATTGCAATAGGGGTAAAACCAAAGTAGAATAAGGCCCCAGGGCGACATTCTATCTGTTTACCGCTCGTAGGTAGGTACACGAATTATACGTAGCTACTCTATTCTCTTTAAACTTAACTTCATACCTCTTAACTACTTTGAATGGTCAACAAACGGCTAGACAGAATCAAACAAAGAGCATTCCAAATCAAATATGTATTTGTTATGTAACAGAGAACGAACCGTAAGAGAATAATTAACAATACATATAACGTAATACGAGTTTCCAGTTTGTAAATGAAGCTGACAATGAAGTAAGTATTTTACAATCACAAGAACTATGAAGTAAGGAACGAGATAAAGCTCGCGACGTGGAAGTTCAGTGATCCTTGGTTGCCCGCGGAGCGCGCGTCCGGCGAACCTGTTTGCGACCCGGCTCGTCGCCAATTACTCGACATGTCGCAAGGACCACGTGAAATTGGTAAACTATTCGGGTGCGTATCGCTGCACGTAAGTCATCAGCGTTACATAACAATTAGCAAGCGCGCCGCCGCCGTGCGAGTGCGCCGGGGTCATTGGCAACGCGGCCGCGAGCTGCCACTTAGGTTCAAGGGTATCTCGGACTGGTCTACATGCCATTACATTCGGACCGCACATTACTACATTTTACCGTTCATGTTGAGCGTTTTCATAATAATTTGAGATCAGTGATAAGTAATAATAATTGGCGACTTAGGAGCCATTGACGCAAATTCTGACCTGGACAATAAGAAATGAAGTGACTAATAGGAATGGAAGTGCGAAGTTGATAGGTTCTTGGTCGGACACCGAGACGGGGCTCCGACCCTGCGCCGGCCGGCGGCGTCATGTGAGCCCGGCGTGGCACTCTTTGTCATTAGCGTGCTCTTGCGTCTAAGCAGCGCTAATTTGTCATCACTTGTTGCGCGTGCTACTCCTGATTGCATCGACATATCAGTCAAATTAGATTTTATTAAGCTTCACCAAGCTTCGCTAATCCACTATGTATTTTTATAAGTCATAAATCTTTCGACACGATTATTTTTGAAACCTTAAACTGATAACTATAGGTACGTCGGAGCTATTGATTTCACGCTTGGTGTGTTATAATTATATTTATTATAAAACTCGAGGAATCAAAGTTTATGAAGAGGTAACAGCTATGTCAGCCATAAAATTTAAAATAACAGAAACGGTAACATTATGTAAATTTAAGCGTTTTCGTAGGTCCAATTCGGTTGCCTACAATCGCTCTGCGTTAATTAAACGTCGTAAAAAATAAAAAGGCGAGGTGTTGGTACGGATATAGAGGTATCCGTTAACTTTTATTGATGGCGATCCCACTAGACAATCAATTGCACATTTTGTTAATTTCTACGTGATTGGCAATGATATAAGAGATGTTATGGGTTCAAACGCCCCGGATTTTCGTCTTTATTTCACAACGTTTAAAGACAACCATTTTGACGTGAATTCAATGAACGTATTACGTATGGTGGAGTCCAAAAAACAGAGACGAGAAATACATGTACGCTTCTAAAATTTCTGAACGCTTGCATGTACGCTTCTAATACTTTTGAACGCAGCAGTGCTTCGCACTACTTAAGTTATAAGTCACAAAAGTAAGAGCTATAGGTATAAGTATAGTTGTATAGACCCAGGCCTGGATCACAGTAGGGGGACAGGGGCTAGTCCCCAGGGCGGCAAACATACATATTTTACATACTGGGTGTTTTTTTATTCGTCTAAAAAATTTTGGGGGTTAAATCAGTAAGTCATACTGACCAACTTTCACTATGGGACCAACCCCGAAACCACGAAAAAAAAATTGACCATCCCATACATTTTGGCTAGTCAGCTGACGATTTTGTATGGGAGGGTCAAATTTTTTTTCGTGATTTCGGGGTTGGTCCCATAGTGAAAGTTGGTCAGTATGACTTACTGATTTAACCCCGAATTTTTTTTAGACGATTAAAAAAACACCCAGTATAAGCCATATGTTACACATCTCAAATATTAAATTCACATTCTTGCACGTTTTTAGGGTTACGTACCAAAATGGTATAAAAGGAACCCTTATGGTGAGACTTCGTCGACTTCTTCTTTTCCCTCCACGTGGAAATATGCCCATGTGATCCCACTTCCTAAATCCCCCAACCCTTCTTCGTATGCTCAGTACCGTCCTATCTCCATTCTTCCAGTTCTATCGAAAATAATTGAGCATTTCGTCAATCGCCGTCTCCTATCCCACCTCAACAGGCATAACCTCCTTAACCCCCTCCAGTCAGGATTCCGTCCCGGGCATAGCACTGTCACTACCTTGGTCAAGGTCACCGATGACATTCGTCTTAGTATTGAAAACAAAAAGCTCACAGTTCTTGTCCTACTGGATTTCAGCAGCGCTTTTAACACCGTAGATTTCGATATTCTTCTTGGAATTCTCAGTACTCTCAACTTTGCTCCTTCTACTCTTTCATGGTTTCAGGCTTACCTATCTGGGAGGCGCCAGCGCGTCAGAGTTGACGACAAGTACTCTGATTGGTGTGAACTCTCCGCTGGTGTTCCCCAGGGCGGGGTGCACTCCCCTCTTCTTTTTTCCATATTTATTAACAGTATCTCGCAATCTCTTCGCTCTTCCTATCATTTGTATGCGGATGATTTGCAGATATATTCATCTGCTGCTTTTGATGATTTCCCTTCCTTGGTGGATCAAATTAACAGCGATCTTGAATCGATACGCTGCTGGGCTGAGAGATTCGGTCTACAAGTGAATGCCAAGAAGTCGCAGGCTATCGTTCTTGGTAGCCCTCATTTTATATCAAGGCTGTCTGGGACCGTGGTACCTAATGTTTCCTATGATGGGACCCCAATCCCCTTCTCCTCGACAGTCAAAAACTTAGGTGTCACTATGGACCAGACACTATCTTGGTCAGCTCACATCAATTGCGTCAGTCGCAAACTCTTTGCATCGCTCCACTCCCTGAGACGCTTGCAGAATTTTCTCCCTTTCCCAACAAAGGTTACACTTGCCCGTTCCCTATTACTTCCTCTTATTGATTACGGCGACATTGCGTTTTTGGATCTCAAAGAGGAACTGCTTGACAGGCTAGAGCGTCTGCAGAATGTTTGCATTCGGTATATTTTTGGCCTAAGAAAGTACGATCGCGTGTCGATGTTCCGTGTGCAGCTAAAATGGCTTCCTATCCGTCGTCGTAGGGATGTACATGTACTTTCACTCCTCTTCAATGTCCTCTTCCTTCCTTCTTCCCCTCCCTATCTTTCCGAAAGATTCAGCTTTCTGGCCTGCGGCAGCGGTCATCGTCTGCGTTCCAGCGCCAATCTTTCTCTTGCTGTTCCGCCTAATAAAACACGTGTCTATTCTAGATCCTTCACTGTCCGTGCTGTCCAACTATGGAACGAGCTTCCGTTGTGCTTAAGAGAATCACCTTCTGTTAACTCTCTTAAAAGAAATTTAAAAGCGTTGTGGCTTGATGAATCGTGAAACCAAACTCCGTAGTGCTTATTTATAGGTTATCTATTAGCTGTTTGTGCTCTTAGTTAGTTCTTATTTAAGTATAAGTATATACTACTCTGTCAAGAAAGTACCGGGAAAAGATCAATAATACACAAACTGTTTGTTAATCATCCAAATTTATTTTATCACCTTCAAAGTATGCTCCTTCAGAAACGATACACTTACGCCAACGAATAATCCAATCATCAAAACATTTTTTAAACGCTGTTTCCGGAATTGAATTCAGTTCTCGGCGCGAATTCTCCTTTATGTCTTCTACCGATTGAAAACGGGTGCCACGAAGCGCCACTCCGAAGCTTGTTGACTAGTTTGCATGTCAAACTCGTAAACCCACGTCTCGTCACCAGTAACAATGCGTTTCATGAATGTTGGGTCGGAATTGACTCGTTCTAGCATGTCCTCAGCGACTCTCATGCGATTGAGTTTTTGGAGAAAATTCAGGTCTTTTGGGACTAGCCGAGCGGTAACATGTTTCATACCCAAATGATTAGTTAAAATAGTACGGATCGACTCGTGAGATACAGAAAGTTCGGCGGCTATCTCTCTCAAAGTTGAATGAGGATTTTCAGTCACTATTTCCTTCACTTTTGCGATGTTAACTTCAGTTGCAGACGTTGATGGCCTACCAGAGCGAGGCAAATCTTCCATCACATCTCGACCGCTTTTGAACGCTTTGTACCACTCATAAACACGTGTTTTTGATAAAGTCGAATCACCGTAAGCCTTCTGTAACATTTTCAGTGACTCCGAACACGAAATTCCATTGGCGATGCAAAATTTAAGACAAACTCTTTGTTCAATGTTTTTGTCCATTATGAAATTCGCAATACACACTAGATATGATATAACTAAAAACAGCACTGTATTTAATATAAATAACAGATGCAACTCAAACTCCGCGCCAAAATAGAAAACAGTTGTGCCAATCTAACAACAACAAAAAAAACAAAAATTTGAATTTGGAACCATAAACAAATCATCCATTCCCGATACTTTGTTGACTGAATGTATATGTATGTATTTATATATATATATATATATATATATATATATATATATATATATATATATATATATATATATATATATATATATATATATATATATAGGTGTAGGTATATGTAAGTTTACGTTAGTATATGTATTTATTTATATGTTTAATATTTATGTAGTTACATGTATTATCAATATTTCTAACTGATAGTTTAATATTTTGAATACTTTTTGCTACTTTTTGTGCAAAACTTGTATGTGTCTAACCCCATGCATTGTCCTTACTCATCTACTTCAGGGTTAGCTGGAAGAGATCCCATTTAGGGATAAGTTCGCCTTTGTACTTTAAATTTACGATATCAATGTATTATTACTTATACTTTTTGTGCAATAAAGAGTTTACATACATACATACTTCGTTGTCTGTCTGTCTGTCACAGCAGTTTTACTCAGCAGCTAAGTTGATAGCTTAACTTGAAATTTGGCAAATTTGTATAACTGGGCAAGCAAGTTATACAAATTTGCCAAATTTCAAGTTAAGCTAATTTAATTATTTCTAAGCTTTTTAATTATTTCTAAAATAAATTTCATATTTTTTTTTTACTAAAAACAGATGCGGCCAAGCAAGTTATACAACTATACCAAATTTCAAGGTGATAGCTTGTGTAGTTGCTGAGAAAAACTGTTGTGACATACAGACAGACAGACAGACAACGAAGTCTCACTATAAGGATTTCTTTTTACCATTTTGATACAGAATCCTAAAAATCGTAGTTCTATACATACGCGATGCGCGTTTGTAATATTTGTCTTTTTTTGTGTCGATATTGACTAACCTAGAAATAGCCTTCTTCAGTACCTACAAAAACCGGTGAAGTGCGATTCGGACTCCCGCATTGAGGGCTCCGTACATATTTGGCTTGTTTTTAGTATTTATTGTTATTCTGTAGGGTTTGTTCTATAATCATACCAAATCTGACGCTTGTAAGTTTTACCGTTTTTACGATACAATAAAAATAAAAATACGTTTAAAAAAAACGTTTATTGTATGAGGATATTATGCAGATTTACTGCCATGGAAGTGGAGAACATTATTAAGAACATGCAGAGGGGAAAATCACCAGGCCACTATGGTCTCAGTATAGAGCACCTCAGGTACGCGGGGGCACACTTGCCGCGTGTCTTGGCAATGTTTATACTTTTTGTATGAGGCACGGATACCTTCCTGAACAGCTTACTAGGACGGTGGTAGTTCCTCTAGTCAAGAATAAGACTGGTGACCTGTCAGACATGGGAAATTATAGGCCCATCTCGCTGGCAACTGTTCTGGCAAAGGTCCTCGATAGCCTGCTTAATGCACAACTTTGTAAATATGTTAGGCTGCACGATGCGCAATTTTGTGCCTTAAGCAGGCTGCCAGGTACTATAAAGAACGAAACACGCCAATATATGCGTGTTTCTTGGACCTGTCCAAGGTTTACGACATACTGTGGGACAAGCTGGCGAATACGGGTCGTCCTAAGGAATGTGTCAATCTCTTCAAGTATTGGTACAACAGCCAGGTCAACTGCGTGAGATGGGCGGGGGTTCAATACAGGCTCCAGTGCGGAGTTAGACAGGGGGGTTTGTCATCCCCCATCCTGTTTAACTTGTACGTAAACGGGTTGATCGAGGGGCTCAGCAGCACACATGTAGGTTGCCATGTAGGAGGTACGTGTTTTAATAATATAAGTTACGCGGACGACATGGTGCTGCTGGGTCCGTCGAGTGACTCGATACGACAATTATTGGCTGTGTGTGAGGAATATGCAGAGCGGTATGGTCTTAGGTACAATACAACAAAGAGTGAGCTATTAATATTTAAAGCGCCAAAATATAACTCGACAGTTGTACCTAGGATCATGCTGTGCGGTGTGCCTCTCAAACGAGTTGAGAGGTTCATGTACTTGGGGCATGTGGTCACCGAGGACCTGAACGATGACCCGGACTTGGAGAGGGAGAGGAGAGCGATGGCCGTGCGAGGCAACATGCTTGCCCGCAGATTTGCACGTTGTAATAAACAAGTAAAGTTGACGCTATTTAAAGCCTATTGTCCAACATTCTACACGTGCAGTCTGTGGGTAAGATTTACGCATAGAACGTTTAATGCGTTAAGGGTCCAGTATAACAACATACTCAGGCTGCTGTTGCGGCTACCGAAGCACTGTAGTGCGTCAGGTATGTTCGCGGAGGCGCACACTGGTGACTTTTTTGCCATCAGGCGAAAAAGGATAGAGTCACTGATGAGCCGGGTGCGCGGCAGCAGCAACAGCCTTCTGAGGGTCTGGGCCGAGCGACTGGATTGCCCACTTACACATTACTGGGTCCAAGTTGCCATCGGGAGGAGCAATTAAAACACACCATCTGCTTTGGTTGCTCCTGCGATGTTCAACCCTTACTTTTAATTTTAATTTTAATTTATTTTTTACTTTTGCCGTGTGTTACTAACATAGGTTTAAGCTTTATTGTACTAACATACTATAGATCATTCCTGGTCTGAAATAAAAAGTTTGATTATTTATTTATTTTATTATTATTTAACTGTCTTGTTTTTTTTTTATTTGTAAGGAAATCCGCCGAAATAACACACATTCTGAAAAAATTCAACCCGCTACGCTGGACGGACGGACGGACGAACGGAAAGCGTAGGCTTAGTAATAGGGTCCCGTTTGACACCGTTTGGGTATGGAACCCTAAAAATGGAGATAAAGGTAGATGAGGGTCAAATCGAGATCTTGCTATCCTCTATCGATCTGCTCCCTTTGATCCGTCCCTCAGTTGCACCTGTGTTCATTAGCTATAAACTTATGAAATTTGCCAAAAATACTTTAATCAACCCACCCCGATTTTCTTTATTTTTCTTTCTTTGTTGAATCGTACAGCCAACCGCTGCCGAGCCGACAGGGCCGAGCCCACGCGTCGTCGGCGCCGCCGCGGCCGCACTCCGCGACTCTTCAAGTTTTACCTATAAATAATAGACAGCGACCACGAAAAGCAATCTTGCCGGATGGCAGTTAAGAGCCCTTAGTTCATTTTATAACGAAGCTCATTAAAGAGCTGCCAGCTGCAGCGCGGCATAATGCGCCGTGCGCCGGCGCTATAGAAACTGATTTTGAATAAGGCACGCATCACTGCGGCGCAAGGCAATATACCGCCTATAATTACTACTTAATTGTATCTCAAACGTAAGTATTTAATAACATATCTTGCTACTTGGGCGCATATATACCGTTAATAACGTTATCGGTAATACTATATTACACGCCTAAACGCCATGTTATGATTAGTTATTAGGTAAACGGTTAATGACCATTATCTACGCTTGGTATTTACGTTTGCTTTAAGAATTAAGCGCTTTATTGATAACTGTCTCACCTGCTTTCGGTAACAGTCACAAGAACCAAGTTCTTTAATGTATCATCTAATTAGCTGTTATATATTTTTGGGACGAAGTTCCTTATCGCACGTTGCGCTCTAGGCGCTTGGCGAATTAGAGCGAGGCCGAAAAACGTGTCCGACACGACACTATTGCTATAGCGAACGCGATGTGTCTCGGGGATAGCCAAGCTCTCTCGAAGTTATTTAATACAAATATACAACAAAAGGAACTTCTTTCCAACCGGGTGCCACGACGCTTCTCGTTATTTTCTCATAAATTACTATCTAAAGCCCACATTTAAGACTTCAAAATACATAACTCTCTACCGTAAAAGTATCATTTCATTTCATCTATCTAAGTTATTTTATTAGCCTTATGGCAAAAAGGAATACAACAGACAATACAAAACCGATATTTCTTCCCTCAACAAAAGTAGGTTCACGTTAATTTAATGCCATGTCAAAGTAGTTATAGATAAATTATAATATACCTCCTTCTTTCACCTTATACAATATGGAATATATAATACAATTCACATTATCAATTCATACGTTTAGTTTTGTCGCGAGCGCTGCGCGGGCGTTGATGTCTAATGTGAAGCGCACGCGCATGATTGTCGCCTGGCCTTACCAATAAATATAACCGTTAATAAAACATATTACAACTTTATCAAATTAAGTGTACTTTATATAAAATTAAGTCTACTTTATATAATTACCATTACATTTAATGCTGAGACTGTTATCGTCACCTTATTTACTTCATTTACATGCTTAGGTAGAAAGAAACATAACACAGCCCATAACAGTAATTTCTAATGAAATGAAGAAATCAAAATGCAATTAACGCACTATTATAACACCATAAGCTTGTTAATGAAACCAGAAGCCTAACGCATTCAGTGTCAGCCTTCCTGATTTCCATATTAAGTCAGGGGGCGATTTATGACTTTCGAGAGTTTCGAGCGCTCGAAATTTTCACTCGAAAGTGAGCAAAAACGATGAAACTGTATTTTTGAAATACGACCGATAGAAAATTTAAAAGTTCTTTTAAAAACATTTTGAGGTTTCTTAGGAATTTTTTTTATTATATATTCAGAAATAATCGCTCCGAAAGTTGCAAAAATTGTGTCCCCCCCCTCCCCTCTATCTTTTAAACTGTAAGTCTAAAAAATATGAAATAAAATTATAAAGGTAACACTTAATAAACACTTTCAACGAAAATTGTTTTCAACATTATCGGATATAGCGTTTTCGAGTTATTGCCGAAAAACTGCGCTTCTTAACAAAAGGACGTAAGTGCTATGAAGATATGCTCTTTTGCTGGTGCACTTTTTTACACATCGTATTTTTTGGAGATTGTTTTTTGTGTGTAAGAATGGCGACGGAACCCTACTCTGAGCACGGTCCGACATGCTCTTGCCCGGTTTTACAAGTGTTTTATATCGACGCTAAATAGTGAGAGCGGGCGGCGCGCCGCGACGTAAAACACTACGACTCCGTTGAACGTTTCAGGTTTTCACAATTGAAAGACGTTGAAACGGTTCCATTGCGACAATCAACGCTAAACAGACCTACAGCGGTGGCGTAATGATGTCATAGTGACTGCTGCATTGTATTTTCCATTGGTCTTTCGTTACGTGAAAATTAAAAGCTCTATGGGGTGATTTTTGACTTTCGAGCGCTCGAAAGATTCACTCGAAAGTGAACAAAAACGGTGAAACGGTATTTTTGAAATACGAGCGATAGAAAATTTCAAAACGAGTGGTCCACACTATTCGATTTCATTTCTATCATTCATTAGAAATTTGTGTTTGTCTATCAAATTAATCAAAACGTCTTTATAGTGGTCTTTATTATATTATCTTTAGACAGAAGTTGACGGAACAAACCTCAAATATGATATCATACACAAAAAACCATCTAAACGTTTCATTTATTCGTTTCCATATGGTTTTCAAAGTAAAAGTTTTTGGTAAACAGTATTAAAAACGCTAAAAGTGCATATAAATAATAATATTCTCGCCACAATTACAACTTCTAATTATGTCGCATGGTTATTTATATTTAAAATATGATTAAAAAAACTGGTAATCATCTGCGTAGGTACAACGGAACACATGAATATATTAAGTCAATCACTAGCTTTCGAGTGAAGGCTTTAAAAAATACAGTTAATGGGTTCATGCTAAAATAATCGTCACATATTTTCGTGTGCTATTATTTTATATCCCTCGACGTTGATTTCGAGCGCTCGAAAGTCAAAAATCGCCCCCCAGGTGCTCTACCGTGGGAACTTAATCCAGCACTGAGTGGAACTGATGATGAAGACTACAAATGACCACAGAGTTAAAGGTAGCTAAACAATAAGATTCATTGTTAATATTGCTAAGCAACTTGCTCATGAAAAATGATAGTGAAGTTCCTCGACGATTAATAACATCCTAACATGCGTACATATACTCGAAAACAATTTCCTCCTTCTTCAGCAGTCGGGTAATTAGTTTAATTCCAGGTGGCTTGCGATATGTATATCGAAATGTACTATAGTTACATTTTGATGCAAGTGTTGAAAGTATGTCATTTCATTTTACACGAGTCCCGAAGTGCCTGGCCCGAGCTGCAAGCGAGGGACAAGACTCAGGACGAGTGAAAATGACAGTTCCGCTCGTGTATCAAACGACGTTTTTTAATACATTTGCGAAAAAATTTAACAAAACAAATAATGAAACCAAAATAAAACAAAAAGGGTACGAGAGCCAACGGTCATTCATAATACTCAATCAGCCAGGTGATCACTCATAATACTCTTTTAGCCAATCATTCGTAGGTACTACTCATTTAGCAAAATTTAAATAAAATACATATAATAAAATAAATACACATACAGCTACAAAAACTGAAAAGCACTAGTGCAAAAAGTCCAACTTTCCGCACGATATACAGTTACGAAAAGTACCACTTTTTAAGCAATTGTTTTAAAAAATAATATGTCGAGAGGCTCATCTCGGCGGGAGGCTGCTGCTGAGGCGGCGCATGTCGTCATGCGCGCGCGTCGTGTCCGCGGAGGCCTTCCTCACGCGCGCGCACCAAAAAAGCGCCAAAATGCCTGTCGGATGAGCTAACCCGCCCCGTCCTCGACTCATTGATTACCTTGTAAAGAATTCAATCATCGGTTAAAACTACAATATTTCAACGGAACAACATTTAAATTCTATGTATTTACTGCTGCGGTCACCCGTGACGATGGCGGGTAAAGCTACGCACTACAAATAAAAATGGTCTCCGAGCCTGTACTTTACTGTACGAGCCTTAGGTGCCAAGAAATGTTGCACTTCGCTACTTTGTAATCGTTCAATTACTGCAAAGGCACCTCTGTAGGCAGGTACTGCAAATTGTAAGACGTGAGGAATTTCACGTTTCCGAAGTGCAACAAACATGGGGGCCGATCATAAACCAACTTTTTGTTGCTTATGCCGTCTGCACTTATCGTAATACAAATAATACCTATTTATAATTCTTACGTTTGCTAATACAATTTTTAACTGGAAGTTTTTTGCTTTTTAGTGCTTAATTTTAAAATGCTATGAGTATTATTGTTTAGAGTTAGGCGATTTTACAGTTACAGCGAAGTCTGTGAAGTGATTTAGGAGTTATATTTATTTCAAAATAGCCCGTACCCGCCAGATTTAACCCGAATGCCCACGGGCGAGGTTAAAGTTTTTGGCCTGTACGAGTATGTATGTATGGTTGTATGTAAATGGGTATGTACGTAATGTAATTAGGACACGTATGTAAGGCTCTGTTTTATTGTAGAGACTGAACGGATGTATTTCGAGTAACTAGATGTGTCTATAGATTCGTCTTATCATCGCAAGTGTCTCTGAGTACTTAAATAAAAACTATAAAAATGCACAAGTAGCTGATTAAACATTTTCAACAAAAAAATAAAACCGTCTTCAAGAATCCACTGATAAGGGTTATACAAAGACCAACCACCCGCTGAGATTTTCCCAATGCACTACAATATGGGGCTTTTTAGGCTGCCTTTCCACTGAGGCGGAGACGAACGGAGCGGTGCGAAAACGACCAATCAGATTCCCCTAGATTCTGTGTGCTTTGCGTTAGTGTGGGTACTGTACAAGGTGGTCGTTTTCTCAGTGGAAAGGCAGCCTAAAAAGGGTGTCCTTAAATTTCTTCGAGACCGGCAACGCATTATAGTACGCCTCTGGTGTTGCAAATGTCCAGAGACGGCGGTGCCGCGGTGACCACTTCCCATCAGGTGGGCCGTCTGCCTGTTTGTCTGTCTAAGGCAATTTAAAAAAATCCTAGGAGTCCTAAGAATTGCCTATTTACATGATATATATCCAAGCCGGTGTCAAGTAGATATACATAATAATATCAATGAATGACACATGATTCTTGCCACGGGATACCTTCTTTTGCCATAATTTCATTTGCCATAATCGTTTCAAGCTGAAAAAGGGATGGAAATTAAACAGGATGAAATAATGAAAATTTTGGGACTTAACTGGAATCGTATACTAAAACGTACCTATGGTTGATTGGGAAACCTGGGATGAAGTTCCAGAGAATATACAATAATATGTAAATGTGTACCTATTTACCGGGACGAGTTAGCGTTGTTAAAAAAATGTGCTCATTCCAAGGTGGATTGGTGTAAAGAACTCTATGAAAAAGTTGGAACTACAGTGATGCATCGAAGATTGCATACGCCGCGGTGGTGTATGATCGAGTGATCGATGATGCAGAACATCTCTGTTACTTTACTTTCGGCTAAAACTAAGGTTGCGTCAATCAAACAAGTGGCCATACCCAGACTTGAGCTTTGTGGAGCAGTGCTTCTTTCAAAATTATTAGCTAAGATATCCGAACACTTAAACGCGGAGAAGAGCAATATTCACGCCTGTACAGACCCAGCAATTGTTTTTTCCTGGTTCAATAGTCATCCGAACAGGTGGAACAGCTTTGTCGCGAACAGGGTATCTGAAATACTTACCATTATTGTCGCGAGGTCTACAGCTCACAGAGCCACGAGGTAGTATATGTATGTGTAACCTCACTATTAACGGGAGAGGATCGAATCTGCTTTAGCTATTAATTTTACTTACTACCCTTTGGTTTAGGAGGACTGCATCCGAGAGCTGACAAACCTCGCTTTTTGTCACTGTTTTTCTTTTACTATCCTGTGTTTACTATTTTATACGGATATTAAAAAAAAACGCAATCCGAAGACGAAGTCGGCGCCTTGCCTCTGTCTGTGACATAGACCCGACACCTCAGATTCGCAGCGTAGCGCGTACAGTCGAAGAAGTCTTTATATTTTTCGCATCCGTTCAGGATCGATCATCCGTTATAGTTTCTATCGTTAAGCATAGTATTAGTTGGTGCATTGCAGTTGTAGGTTAACGAATATCGTGGCGGTTCGACGGTGTCACATCTTCTCAATGTCAACGTGATGACAACCGTCAGCAGAAGTGCGCGCACTCACGCACACAGAGTAAATCTAAGTATAATCAATCACTACGTTTTAAGAGACGGCACTCTGAAGTTAGCCTTGAGCTAATCTTTTTTTTTGTCGAGCGTCATATTACCAACCAAATCACTACGTGTGATACCAACATTAGCAACTGAAACAGTGCACTGAGAAAAATATTTAACCAAACTACTTCAGTTAATTCAGAAATAACCATAATTTGATAAGGCGTTATTAAAGTATTGTTGATTTAACAAACTGTTTGTCTGTAAGGAACAAAACAGTTAATGTTATTTAACTCGACTGATTTGGTTAGATATTGCCTTAGTTATGTAGTCGCTTTTTTTAAGCTACACGTAGACGAAGTTCGCGGTTTTATTAAACACACGTTTCATTAAACTTTTTTCTCAGTGTGATGTCCACAAATTAGGAGCACGCTATCGACAAGTTAGTGATTTGAAATGTCGACAGATTAAAAAATATATCGATATAGTATAGTATTTCTAGTAATTTTGAAACCTATCCTATTAATAAGTATTATAAATCTGAAACAGGGGGATGTGGCCCGTTTCACGAAGCTACAAACTTACACGTTACAAGTTACAAATTACAAACGGAAGTCTCTTTCTAACTCCTTTTAAAAGAGACTTCCGCTTTGTACTGTATCATATTTTTATTGAATTTCACTGAAACAAAACATATAAACCTTCCGACAAAAAATCTTTAAATTATAGTGAAAACCGTATCAAAATCCGTTGCGTGGTTTAGGAGGAGTTAGCGAATATACAGACAGACAGAAAGATGCGGAAAGCGAAATAGTTTAATATTTATTTATTTTATTTATTTATTTATTCATAAACAATATAATTATTTCGTTTGAAATAAAAAAGGGAACTAGTTAGTCTTAAACTAAGGATAATATGAACTAAAGACATGAAAATATTATATACGACAAAGATGAGTAAAATTTTTAAAAGCTACAAGTAACTTAAAATCTGTTTCCTCATGTGTGAATACCTACTGTAGAAACATCCTCTCAATAAATATCTTTTCAATTGTAGGTATATTGAATATTGCACAGTTCTAGCGACCCGCCCTCGCTTCGCTCCGGGTACTATTATATACATACATTAACCTTCCGTGAAAAATTATCTAACTGATAGTGAAAACCGCATTAAAATCAGTTGTATAGTTTGAAAGATCTAACCGTACATACATACATACATAGGGACAGGCGGCGTTAAGCGACTTTGTTTTATACTATGTACCTATAGACTAAGTATGTGGAGACTAGCTGACCCTGACGTCCTGTCCAAATAAAATCCCATAGAAAAAACTTATCTTCTTGGTTGGGGTCGTCATTTTTTTTTAATTTTCGACGGGTCCTTATTGGGTTGCAAACATATTGTTAGCTATAATGTGTTTTAAGTCATAATTTTCGTAAAGTAAAGTTATAAAAAAAAACATATTTAAGACCTTCACAAAAGGCCCTTTCATTTGATACGTACGCGATACAAATTGCAAAACTTTTTAGTTTATTTTCTAATTTGGGGGGTAAATTAGGACATAAACTAAAATAGTATTGCAAAGTGTAAAAGTGATCCCCTTATTGATAGAAAAATATTTACGTTACTCGTCCGTGTTAGGGCATAGACATGTACATAAATATTATGTGTACCAAATTTCAACTTAATCGGTTCAGTAGATTCAGAGCAAATTGGCTATGACAGACGGACAGACACAGGAGTGATCCTATAAGGGTTCCGTTTTTCATTCGGAGGTACGGAAACGGAACCCTAAAAACCGGTCAATTGCGAGTCGGACTCGCGCACCGAGGGATTCGTATTTAAGTCCGTATTTCAAAAATATACCTCTTAAATATGTACTTAAATTTGTATGCAATAAGGTCTATTTTGAGTTGCCTAAATTTAACACGAATTGTTTTGTTATTTCTCAAAAACTGTTTGAACTCTTCATTTTATTTTGGCCGTAAAATATAAATAATTAGCTATACGTCAGGAAATTTTCAGATTTTTTTGGTTCATAAACTTCGGAGATAAGGGAGGGGGTCATTTTTTGTAAATTCGTTATAAAAAATTATTAAAAAAATTGTTTTGAAATGTGCAGATTAAGCCCTTTTATGTGACACTGCATTTGCTATAATCAAATCACTTTTATTATTCAACCCCCCATTCTAGACCCCTTTTCAATCATTTATAATATTTTTTTTACTAAAAACAGATGCGGACTATCAAGTTATACTACTATGCCAAATTTCAAGTTGATAGCATCTGTAGTTGCTGAGAAAAACTGCTGTGACATACAGACGGACAGACGGACAGACAGACAGACAACGAAGTCTCACCATAAGGGTTCCTTGTTACCATTTTGGTACGGAACCCTAAAAATATAAATGAGTGAGTACTGACCTTAGATATTTTACTCGAAGGTTTTTAAAGTTTGCTTTTTAGAGTTCCGTGCTTAATTGACAAAATGGTGCCCTATTTATTGCCCCTATTGCTGACAATGCTGATACTCTGCTGTCCGTCCATCCGTTCGTCCGTCCGTCTGTCTATCCATCCGTCTGTCACGTAACAGAATAAGCTGAATTAGATATTAAATGTAAAACCAAGCTATTAACTATTGAATAAAAAAATTGATGCAATGTTGGAATTATTTTTCAGAATTGGTCCTATACGTACATGAGAAAGATAATGCCTCAAGTTATCTTCATAACTTAATGCCACTAACAAACGATTCTACTTCATATACCTATTCATACGTTGTAAAATGTGCGAGCAACCCCGATCGTATGGTGTTACAGTACCGAAGGTGGTCAGATCTGACGTCACGGGCCTGCGCGGCGTGAACAGCGCCCGCGGCTCGCGATCAATCACTCGCGGAATTCGACAGCAGCAGCAAACTGTACGACGGATGATTCACAAAGCTGTGGTTGTATTATAATTGCAAGATGACTGTGCTTTACAAATCTAATAAAAAAGATACCGGATACGCATAATACGAGATAAAAGCTGATGTCAACACCATGACGTCGTCGGTGAAGATGATGTTTGCACGAGCTGTTTATCTGCGTATAGGGCTCTGGTTGGCCTTTAAGCTTTTAAGGCTAAGATTGCGCTCAAAAAACATCGTTTTTATTCATTCATTAAGGGAAACCAGGTAGCCATGATGTGGTATTTATTCATGACCATTACGGACGCAATGATTATTTCCCGCGATCAATCCGTTAGCACAATAATAGCATTTAAGTGGATACCGTTAAATAATCAACCTTCGTGTGGTAATTAAGACCAAATGTGTGCGCTTCGTCTTGTGTGCTGTGTGCATGCACTCCAAGCGCACTAACAGAGTTCGGTTACCTAATCGACGGTTACCGCAACCTCAAATGCTTAGGTTTTTAAAATGTGGTGGTTAGTTCCTTGGAATCCTGTCTCGTTGTGTCCATGGCGAAAGGTACTTATGATTCGAAAATGTAATATTTTACTAATTCTATCGCAATTATTGTACTCCCACGTTTTTAATCACTCGAAAAGTCGTTCACTCGTTTAACTTTCCATTCTTAGGTAAATCATATGAGTAAAAAACTACTCCTTTTTTTAAGTCAGTTCAAAAAATAATGCTACTGAGTCATCTTCGAGGTCCACCGACTAATAGTTTACCTGCAGTCCTTGGCCTATACTATAAGCTAGCTGTAATCTGTAATTCTGCGTCTCTATAAGTTTCGCAGGGCAGAGCTCGTGCGGCTCGTCGATCAGTGTAGACGGAATTAGCCGAGAAGTGTGCCGGCCGGCCGGCGTCAGGAGTCTGAAACTGCGACTAATTACAAATAACTGAAGAACAGCATGAAAATGTTTTATGGGAGGAGTGACCAACACACATTTATTGTCTATGCCGAGAGATCGTCGAGGAAACCAAATAAGGTGGAATCTCAGGAGCAATTGCAGAGCCTAATTTGAAAATATGAATCGAGTACGAAATATTGCAAAACATAATTACGAAATCATTTATAATAAAAGCAACACTGAAAAATATGTGAGTCAGTCATTCAGATTTTTACTTACTTAGTTGAATAAAATTAATTAAATATACAATATTACTTAGTTACACCAAACAAAGCTGGTAGTCACAACAGCAAGGTCTTTTATAGTTCAACCATCTTAGTTGCTGTATCTAACGTCTTGTCAGGCTCAAATGGAATCAAGACGCTTATTTACAACAATCACAATTTTGTTAGAAGTAGATACCTAAGCAATTTTTTTTTTAGTAAACCTCTTAACGCCCCGTGTAAAAATGTTCTTGATTGAAATCAGAACATACGAGTAGGTACTTTTTATTTAAAGTTCAAAAGAATTCTGACAGAAGGCCATTTAATTTTTTTGCCATAAATTGATGTAAACCTCACTTCAGCGCATATATTTTTAGTAACATTGCGGCCGGTGATATTTCGGAGCAGTGTTGAGAAAATCCTGTTTACCTAATGTTCTCAACAATTACTTCATCCAAACACCTAAAGCGATTTTGATGACTACCTACTTTATCATTATTATAGACAATTTATACTAAAGTATGTTAAAAAGAAGTTAAAGTTTCGGAAAACAGATATTTATTTACGCATTTAAGGTCTCTAAGTAGTAGGTACATACGATTGCAATAGGTAAACGCTTAAAACATTTACTTATGTCGAACAATTACTTATGTAGAGTGTTGTCAACAGCTGTCAAAATGTATGAACTAACAGTGAATTAACATTTGACGTCGTTTGGTGAAATTGGTACTTGAGTTAGGTATTATGAGCTTTCAGACACGTGATACGAAGAGTCACGTGATCTACCGTTTTACGAAAACGCCGCTATCACCTATATTTGTATGACTGACGATAAAAAGATAAAAAAAGATAAAATATATTTATTCAGTAAGTAGGCCACACGGGCACTTTTACACGTCAAAATCTACCAGCGCTTCCCAAGAGGAGACCACTGCTGAGAAGAAGCGCCGCAAGAAACTCAACAGTTAGTCATTTTTTTTATAGAATTTAATTATGACAATGATACTACTTATTCTAGCATTATATAAAACTATAAAAATAATATAAAATATCTGCGTAGTTCTGCAGGAAAACATGTCAGAATTATTACGAAATAATATATATATATATGCTATTTTTTTATTTCCTACATAAACCGTGTCCCCTAGACAATATACAGTGTTTACATGATTTTTGTGAGGTAGTAAGCAGCTATTAGTTAATTTTCTGGTTCAGGCCAAGCATTTTTGTCCGTTAGATAGTCCTCGACCCTATAGTACGCTTTAGATATCAACGACTTTTTCAAGTAATTTTTAAGTGCTGGAAGGGGTAACTCTAAAACTACGTCGGGTAATTTATTGTAAAAATGAATGCATTGACCTACAAATGATTTATATACTTTACGGACACGAAATTTTTTTATGGCAATTTTATTTTTATTCCTAGTATTTAAATTATGTATATCAGAATTCTTAACGAAAGAGTCTAGGTTCTTAATGACATACATAATATTTTCATAAATATATTGGGACGCTACTGTTAAAATATTAATTTGTTTAAAAAGTTCTCTTAATGAATCACGGGAATTTAAGTTAAATATAGAGCGAATAGCCCTTTTTTGTAACACAAATATAGTCTGTATGTCAGCTGCTTTACCCCAAACCAGAAAACCGAAAGTTATTTTCATAGTGTTATGTCGATAACACTATGAAAATAACTATGATAAACTAAGCGAGCTGTCTCAAGTAGTCTCAACATTGGTGAGTTGTCTAATTTTCCTAACGGCGTAAGCTGCCGAACTCAATTTGCGTGCTAGTACTGCTATATGGGGACTCCATTGCAGATTCTTGTCTATAGTTATGCCTAAGAAAAGTGCTTTATCTACCATTTCTAAACACTCGCCATTAAGAAAAATACTAGAATTTACCGGTTTCACATTAGGCAAAACGAACCTAACACATTTAGTTTTCTTAGCATTAAGTAGTAAATTGTTACTGGTAAACCAATTAAGTACTTTAACAAGCGTGGCGTTTATCCTACTGTAGTCGTCGGATTTACGGTCTACCTTGAAAATTAGTGATGTATCATCAGCAAATAATACAATATCACAAAGTGTATCTACTATGGGTTGTAAGTCATTTATATAAACCAAAAATAAGAAAGGACCTAATATAGAGCCCTGAGGCACACCTAATTTAACTGCAGCGCCAACAGACTGCGTATTGTTTACAAAAACCGTTTGTGTTCTATCACTAAGGTAAGAAGACATAAGTCTTAGAGCATTATTTGATAGACCATAATGTTCCAATTTTAAAATAAGGGTCGCATGATCAACGCAATCAAAAGCTTTCGAAAGGTCACAAAATATTCCTACTGCATCACAAGATGTCTCCAAGATGCTATATATATTTTTAATAAGTACAGATGCTGCATCAGTTGTGGATCGTCTCTTGGTGAAGCCGAACTGATTACTGTTAAGCAGTTTATTTCTATTGAAGTGACCTAACATATCATTCAACATTAACTTCTCAAAGACTTTACTCAGTACTGGTAGTATATAATTGGGGCGGAAATTCGTTAAATTAAATCGACGAGTTCTTGAAGTCCTAAATCTACTGAATGGAATCTTCGCGTATGGAAATGAACTTAACTGATTAAACTGACTATGTATAGAGCTATAACAATATGAATATCGTTCTTGAGCCCTAAATACGAGTATATCCTCGTTGTTCTCTTTAAAAACGTGGCGACCAATGGGAGGTATACCTACAGTAGTTATGTTTAATATTTGCCCCAAAAAGATGTCTACTCGTAGTTGTAGTCCTGAAGTTCGGTTTTAAGGCCCCTAATTTGTGCTAACGATTATAATCCGTGGCTGTTTGTAAAGTCAAGCAGAGATTTAAGGCGACCGAGTTCATGTAAAAGTGTGTTTGTTTCCTGCGAATTAGGGGCCATTCAAGTATTACGTAAGCACTGTGGGGGGGGGGGTCTTTGTTTTGCTTATTTTGGATGACATGGGGGGTAGGGGAGTCTAGATGATGATTACGTCATCGGTAGTTATTTACTTTTTTACACGAATGGCAACCCTCACATTGTCTATGCTTGAAAACGAAACGCATTTTCGGGGATTCCCGCAATTACTTTTGCTGACAAGGGGGATGTGGGGGTAAATAATTGTAATAAATCTGCTTAAGTAATATTTGAACGGCCCCCTAGAGGGGTGCTTGTTATCGGGTTCCTTTCGTTAAGATGTGAAAGCCATTAAAAAAAGTAGTACCTAATGGGATTTGCCGCGGTCACCAGCAATAATATATTTTTCACTTCTCATGCTCTTAAAATGCTACTTTAGTCTCTGCATATCGGGACTAAAGTTCGTTTTTAATATCTAGGGATTATTTTTTTTTTTTTATTTACTTTGGAAACCCATAAACAGTCAATCACGGTGTAAGTGAATGGAGGATTATTACAGAATAAGTACTTGCATAGAAACCGGAATATAAGAAAGAACAAATGACGTAGGTTTGACCTTTTTATATTTATGGCATTCATAACGAGTTAGAAAGAGATGTCCTTATAGGTATTCTTTCATTTTCCATCATGTTGCCAAAAGGTTTTAGACGTCAAATTTGAATGGACCGCGATGAGCTCGCCATCCGGACCCCTATACACGAACCTACAGTACTACAAAATTAAAAAGTCGATATGCGAATAGTTAATTTTGTGTCAAGGTGACTTCTTCATTTAGAAGCTTTATTAGTTTGACAGTGTTGTGAATATATATCGATATTTTCAGATTTTCAAAACATGAAAACTTGATACTAGAATTATTGTCGACTCAGCAGCAACACTGGCGTTGACAGATCCTTGTGACAACATGATGGAAAACAAAAGAATACCTTTAAGGACATCTCTTTCTAACTCGATATGAATGCCATGCCATAAATAGAAAAAGGTCATATACTTCTTTTGCTGTTTCTTATAGTTCGGTTCGACAATTTTAGGGCGTGGAAATAACCTTAAAATGACAACTGTGCAAAAATAAAAAAAATAAAACAATTTAATTTCGTGAAACACGATTAATGATTACGAAAATGAATCAATTTAATTATATTAGGATGAATTTAATTTATTATGCATGGTCCATGCATAATTAATTTTGATTAGTTTTGAAAAAATAGTTTTCAAGTTTGAATCTGTTGGCTAAATATGCAAGCAATTAAAGCGTCACTTTACAAAAGAAAAAAAATTACAAACCGCGGAACAATTTTTTTTTTGCTGTTGTAATTTTGTATAGAACGTCGTTATTGTTCCTCGCATTCGAAGTGAAAATTAGAGTGTTTAACTCGAGACTAAAAAGCCATAATGACACTCGAACTTCATCCACCCTCGCTTTGCTCGGGTGTATAAATATCTCGTGTCATAATGGCTTACTTTAGTCCCTTGTTGAACAATCTACTAGTTCAACATTGGGCTCATAAAATTGGGACATGAGTTTAAATATTAATAAATATAAGTATGTTTATCGTTGCCTTAATAGTACGCATAATATATGTATAGGTATACAAGCCTAGAGCTTAGTTTGGGATTAGGTCAATTTGTGTGAGATTGTCCAATGATATTTACTTTTTCGCTTCCCGCTGTCTGTCCCTTTGTACGAGTAGGTATGTATGTACGCTTAGGTCTTATGTAGTGATTATTTTATAGATTAACTTCATGTTAGTTTGTGTGTTCTTGTGTCAGAGGTCATAAATACCTTAGAAAACTACTATAGGTACCATTGTGCATTTCGTTATTTTTACTGTAATCAAAGTTCGAGAATAGTTAAATAATGTAAGTAAGAAAAATAAGTAATTACCTACCATATGTTGGTTTTTGGTGACTTTGGGAATCAGTAACTTGATAGTGCCCATGTATTCGTAAATGATGCGGTTTGCGCACGCGCCTCGAGCGCTGCGCAAACATGGTCACACGACGCGCGTCGCGCAGATCCGATTGCTAATAACTACACGTTACAGCAAACACATTAATTAGTAATTACCGGTAGCGCGGGAACATTACCTTACATGGGAATCGGATTCTATTCTAAACTGCTTAAAAGCTGCTGATAATATCTGGAAGTTAGCTACGGTGTTTGCCCTTGCTACGTCGACACTCAATACATAGACCGTGTCACTTCGTAGTCTTTTAATTCTAACGACAGGCGACCGAATTTGGTGTAAGTACTTCTAATACTATTAACCTAGATAATGTAAGCTACGAAATCAATGCTCTGGAATCCCTGAAAATAACATGTATCAGCAGCAAATGCTTTCGGTAAAATTAATTTTGATTAGTATGATAAGTACATTTAGCTGAATATTTTGCGGACGTAAAAACGGGTATACAGACACATCTAAACTAATAATAAACAGTATGTTGTTGTTTAATCTTAAATCGTGGTATTCATACATGACCCTGACTGTAAGACACCCCGTCTTTGTCTATCTGTATCGTAGCTCTGCATAAAAGCGGATGAACATATTTAAATACTTATCCTACAGACAACAGTCGTGTTAAGTGTTAACTTGAATTAATTTCTGTGACAACTTTATTCGACTCTCTTGAAACTCTGCTTTTGCATGAATTGCTGTGACTGATGCCCTGGGGCCCTAGCCAATATGCATTACGCCAAATTAACGAATTACGAAGATCGACAAAATGTATGGAATTGACATAAGCGGCTGACGCGACTGATGGTTAGCTAACCACAATCCTATACATTTTCTTTGATTTCGAAAATCGTTAAGTTGGCGTAATGCACCTCGGCTAGGGCCACTGGTAAACCAAGTATAGCGGCATCTCCAACGAAACACCTTTAGTACGAGTATGTGTATTACGTGCAACATAATTAAGAGAGCGAATAGAATCTGCTTTAGCTATTGAATTTGGATATGCATTTTGGCTTAGGGCACTGTTCCCCGGTGCAGTCGTAAAACTCGTAGTTTTACGACTCGATCGTGTGAGAGTAATGATGAAATAAAATAACACCGGATATAACTTTTAAAAGTAGGCATGTAAATATTTTCTTTGACATAATTTCATTCATTAGGTACTCAAAACTGTAGCAGAACTGCAAAAATTTCAATGATTAAATATTATTTAAGTAAGCAATGGCTATAAGCGACCGGTTAAATCTCGCTCTTCGACGTAGATGTTTACTTGCAGATTGGCAAGCTTAGTTACCTAGCACTCACTAGACATCCCAGACGTAAATATGGTACTTCAGCGATTTCCTTATTGAACATCTTGATTTGTGATACGTTAAAATAGCTTTTCACGATGTCAGAAATTGTGGCGATGCGTAATATATTACAATTTTATGGGCATATTTATTGTTAGGGGCGAGCTTTAATGAGGATAAGGACCGAACACTGACCGAAGCCTGTACAAATGCATAACCCATAATTGGCGCTGGGCTGACACGACACGGCTCCAGGTTTATGTTCAAACAACCAGGTGTAAACTGTGTGGCTGTTTATTGCTCTTGTAGACCGAGAACATAGACTTTAGACTCCACCGAGTAATGTGGCGACTGATCAAGCAAAACCGTAGATACATTTCTGCTAAAGCATTTATGGTTGGCTTCGAAGTCGAAATTCCGTGGATTGTTTCTGTGTATATATTGTACTCGAGTACAATACATATACACAGAAACAATCCACGGATTTTGGGCGATATAAATATAAGCACCGAGCCGAATTGGAAATATCAATTAGCAATCAATGACTTCAGATTCGGCATGTTTAAGGGAAAAATCTATCAAGAGGTATAACGTATTATTTTGGGCGATAGGAATTGGAGAAAGCCATTTTAAATTCATATTAATTAACGTAAGCTAATGTAGGTACTATCTACGCAAAACTATCTACTAGAAAAAATGCGGGAGACCAATTATTCTAAATACTATAGAACTACCTATATGTTAAGTTTTTCATTAATTACTCTAAAGCTTTACTCAAACAGCGTGCGGGGCGGGATGACCATTCATATAATTGGTTCATATATCTAATGTTCGTTTTCCAATTCATATAGTAGGCCGGCGCGGCTCGTACGGCCAGAGCGTGGCAAGATTTCATTCAGATGGACGAAAGCTGTTTTTTTTTTCACAGCGAAATACAATGTGAATACAAAACACTTTATTGTTCACCATACAAAAACATTTACAAGAAACAATAGGAAACGAAACGCACAATTAATTAATAAAAAAAATAAGAAAATATGATTTACTTGCAATCTACGCTCAATAACTTAATTCCTCCTGAATATATTTTTTCACTTCTCATACTCTTAAAATGTTACTTTAGTCTGCATATCGGGACTTTAGCTCCTTATTAGTCTCTAAGGACTAAAGTATTTTTTTTTATTTACTTTGGAAACCCCTAAACAGCCAATCACGGTGTATGTGAATAGAGGATTATTACAGAATAAGTACTTGCATTGAAACCGGAATATAAGAAAGAACAAATGACGTAGGTTAGACCTTTTTATATTTATGGCATTCATAACGAGTTAGAAAGAGATGTCCTTATAGGTATTCTTTCGTTTTCCATCAAGTTGCCAAAAGGTTTTAGACGTCAAATTTGAATGGACCGCGATGAGCTCACCATTGGACCCCTACACGAACCTACAGTACTACAAAATTAAAATGTCGATATGCGAATAGTTAGTTTTGAGTCAGGGTGACTTCTTCATTTAATAGCTTTATAAGTTTGACAGTGTTGTGAATATTTTCAGTGATATTTTCAGATTTTCAAAAGATGAAAACTTGATACTAGAATAAAATTATTGTCAACTCAGCAGCAACACTGGCGTTGACAGATCCTTGT
Source organism: Tortrix viridana (assembly GCA_963241965.1). NCBI lineage: Eukaryota > Metazoa > Arthropoda > Insecta > Lepidoptera > Tortricidae > Tortrix > Tortrix viridana. The sequence continues at coordinate 8,969,723 of OY725174.1, forward strand.
GACAACATGATGGAAAACGAAAGAATACCTTTAAAGCCATCTCTTTCTAACTCGTTATGAATGCCATGCCATATATAGAAAAAGGTCATATACGTCTTTTGCTGTTTCTTATAGTCCAGTTTCTATGAAAGTACTTATTCTGTGGTATAGGCAATTTTAGGTCGTGGAATTAACCTCAAACTGACAACAGTGCAAAAATATATAAAAAATTCTATTTAATTTCGTGAAGCACGATTAATGATTACGAAAATGAATAAAAATATTATAAATATTAAATTAAAATATTATTTTGGACCCAAATCTGCCGCGTTTTTTCACACGCTATTCACTAACGCAACGACATATAACATGCAATTTCTACAACGAGGTACCGATTAACTTTCCCCATAATACTTAATCCCCAAATAAATTACACTTCGGATGTCCGCTTCTCGGAAAGGAATATCAGGCGAAATATGTTATTCCTGCTCAGTTATGGATAATAAGTTATTGTACATGATTGAGTAGACTAGCTAGGTTATAAGTTATAACTAAGTTACCAGTAACCCAACAAGGATTTATATTCAAGACTGTAAGTTAAATTGTTTTGAAGCAGTAAAATAAGAGCAAAGTATACAATATGATAGATACGTACGAGTATAAAGGTAGTGGGGTGCGCTAGGTATGTGCGGCCTTTATATTTTAACCCCCAACGCACACAGAGGGGTATTATAAGTTCAACGTGTGTATCTGTGTGTCTGTCTGTGGCATCGCAGCTCCCAAACGGAAGAACCGAAAATTAGTGATAGTAGTAACCGTATTCTAAAAAAATCAATTGCGGAGCCTAAGTATAAGTGTGATAATGAAGCAGCATCACCGATTTTGAAATTGTATAAATTTAGAAACTTAATAACATAATTTGGGACAGTCAACAGTAATAACGAAACTGTACAACCACTAGCGCCATCTAGCCTCGATATAGGGAAAAGGCTACGGATTCCGCTATCAAAATGCAGTCTAGGAAGCAGTGACATAGTTACTCTAACAAGGAGTTAACTTATTTATTGTTCCAGAGCTTTTATAAACTAAATACGAAATAATACGGATATCATAGCCTGGTCACCGGGAGATATTGCGTTTAGACCGTTAGCAAATATAAATTCGTTTCTCTAGTATTTGTAAAAATGCTAATATATTTGATTTTCGTGACCCAGACAGAACGTGTCGCGTAAGGAAAAGCTAATCCATCCATCCATCCAGGCCATTTAGGAGCATATTTTGAAACAATTTTCTTTTGACACATTATTTCATGATTTTTTTTACGTTTCTTCGTGAATGTAAAACAATTGTTTTCTCTTAAATACATTTTTCCGTGTTTTTGGATGAAAACGCAGCCCAATGACATGTAAGCTTTTTAGAGGGCTGTTAATACACCAGCAAACCAGTTTTAATGGCTTTTCATGCATTTGCAGGACTATGACGTTCTTGAAGTCCTAAATGCAATAGGAGGAAGGCGCGGGCACAAGCTAGTTGTAAATAAGCTAACGCAGCGCCTAAAGCGAGATGCGCACGGTAAATAAGTATAACGGTGCTTTTACAACCGCGGCAACGGGGCGCCTAGAACAGCCTCGCCCGCTCGGAACATTGCCAATTCTCATTGCTCAATAGTCTGCATCGGAATTTCTCACGTGTACCACCCGTAAACAGATTTCCCATTCGTATCCACCAACACCAACGATTGTAATTAATGTGATGGTAGTCGTCTTTATTGCGAAGGGGGATTAGCTTTTCGCATTTCAATACCCATCTTAAGACCATAATCCTTCTTTATGTCTGTCTGCTACTACAATTAGAAATACCGTTCTTAAGACGAGGTTGGCCTTTGATTTCAGAATGATTGCTGTCGATAAAATTCAAATAGCTTTCAGCTATTCAGAATTACCGATTTACCTAATCAGTTTCTAAGAGTTATTAATGTTATTATGAATCATACTAGCCTGTCTGTGATTTGGACTGCCTAAAAATACTCCCGACATCAAATGCCCAATTATTCAAAATAATCCTGGATGTTATTTAACGTCCCATTGATTCAATCAAGATATGGTATAAATGTGACAAATTGACGGATATATCCGCACCTCAGGCACCCGCGGTTCACCGCCAAACTGATAAATCGTTAATTGCGTTTCAATCTCGAATCTCGAATTTGTGGTAAGTTGCATATACATACCGACTCGTATTTCATTAGTAAATGTTGCCTGTGACACGTGATGGGTCATATGTAGCTTGAAGTTAGCGCCATCATCCAACTTAGTAATGTCTTTACTCTGGCTTCACTGGAAACCAGCGTGACGAAACGTACCCCAACATTTTGGCACATTACGCTGAGTGGAGACCATTCTGGTAGGTTTAAAATTATGTAGGTAAGTAGGTATATAAACAAAATGATAATAGTTATTTATACAACTGTCACATAATGAAGTCTCTAAACGTACGAGTGCCGAGGTTAGAGCGCGAGCATGCGAGCGCTCTAATGACAGGCACGAGTATCTTTAGAGCTAATTATGTGCCGTTGCATACATAGGGGAAGGTTGCAATCATTGGACCAGCGCTTTGATTGAATCACCTAAATATTTCAAAAAATACGCACGCTAGTCAGACACCAAATCGCGCACAAAGTGACCTTGGGCCACCCAAAGTTGCTGCGTCTTATTCTATTGCAAAGAAAGCGACAGCAGCAACTTTAGACAAACTTAAAAGTTAATTGACGTCTCTGAGTGCGGCCGTTACTTTTGTATAGGTATATATTTTAACTGGGTAGCTATCACTTTATCGAAACTCCTTTCATCGAACGTATCATTTCATCGAATTTCCGAAGCTAATTTCCACGTGCAGGAGTTATAATTTTTTGGTGGTGTCAGGTCTAACCTAACCTAACCTACGTAACCCATGCTTAAGATAACCTGAAACCATTAAGGTTTCAGCAGAAATTAGCTTTCGATGAAATGATACGTTCGATGAAAAGTGTTTCGATAAAGTGACGAAATACAATTTTTAACTTGTTATAATTATTTTGTATTTATGTGTATTTTTGTGTAAAATGCCAACCAAATTATTTTCTTTCTTTCTAAATCCGTCACGGTTGACTTCGCAAAACATACCTTAACGTGTCTTACGGCCGCACTCAGAGACCTAAATTAACTTTTAAGTTTGATTAAAGTTGCTGCTGTCACTTTCTTTGCTATAGCAATAGAATAAGACGCAGCAACTTTAATGAATGAAACTTAAAAAATAATTGACGTTTCTGAGTGCGGCAGTTAACCCCCAAACCAACTCGTAAGGTTGAAATTCGTGCTCCCTCTAATTGACATTGGCATGTAAATATTTGTATTTGACATGCATGATGTTTCAAAGGCTAGTAATCAATAAAGCAACATTTAAATCATTATGCACGTCTTCCTGCGACGGATCCACAGTATAATTAACTAGCTTTTGCCCACGACTTCGTTCGCGTACAAGTTGTTTATCGCTATTCCCTCGGGAACTGTCCAATTTTCTGGGATAAAAGTATCCTGTCCTTTGTATATGCCCTTCCCCAGGCGACCTGCCCCCCTATTGCCTAACGCGTTTGACGCTCGGAATCAGAATCAAGTGTCATGATTTTGTATGGGCTATGACAGTTGATTCGGATACCAATTGTCAAAATTTCGTTAGGCAATAACCCCTCGGGACTCAAACTATCTCCATAACGAATTTCATCGAAAACGGTTCAACGGTTTAGCCGTGAAAGCGTAACAAACAGACAGAGTTACTTTCACATTTATAATATTATTATTGATTACCAAGGGAGCCGGATATTAAAATAATAATAACATGTTAATCAAGTATGCAATTCAATGTTTATTCGAACATCATGATTTAAGAAGAAAGAAAACATGATACATTTTACTTTAGTAAACATTATGGTTAATGTAAACTGTCTGACATGCTTAGTTCTTATACATAACATTTTGATTAAAGTAAAATACCTCAGCGGAACCTTAGCATAGTGTTTTTATAAGTTTCGTGATATTAGGTATAATAGTGGCATTGTCAACATTTCTAAAAATTATGATGCTAAAATGTACTACTTTCGTCCAAGATTAGGATACTAAAATTATAAGGGCAAACGAAATGATTATTTACGTAAATATATTCAACCTTTGTTTTGTACATCATGTTTGAAACAGTTCATACTGTTACATTTGTTTAATTTGTCTATTTATGTCACTTTGATTTCTTAATTCTACCTTGCATCAAAACACGTGCCGATAAAATATTACATTCTATTATAAATATGTTCACAATTTTTTTTACTGCGAAAAACGGAACACTTTTATGTATAGAATGTTTAATTCGGTGACCCCATAATTACTGGGTTAGCTTTCATATAAAAAATTCGTCAAGAATACAATTAGTAAAGATTTGAACACGCAAGCAAAACGTGATAAAAATGTAAAAAGTTCATGATTGTTTAAAAGTTCTGAAGAAAAATACATTTTAAAACATGATCAACGTCTCGGACACTAGACATACAACATTTTCTATTCTCCAAATAACATTCACTCTTAAATTTATTAAAATAGATAAGCTTTCGTGACAACTCAATCGATCACTAATTGTCACTGGTTAGGCTAAAAGTACACGGTTCAACCAAATGATACATTTTGGTTGAAGGCGCAGAACATGAATGAAAAATGACATTGAATGATCCACTTTTAATGTTTACAATGATTCAATTTGGTTGCTTCATCCAAATTGAAAGGCAGAAGTGAACCGTGTACTTTTAGCCTTACGCGATTTAACGATATTAAATTAAAACAAGACAATTAATTGTATGTGTCTGAGGTCCGATTCGACCAATTCGGATGTAGTAAATTTTAATTCTATTACCTAACTACAAAAAAATAAAAAATATACTTAATATGTTACACTAAAAAAGTAAAATGAAATAGCGTTACAACACTAAAATTACGATTTATCTAATATCTTAGAAATAAAACTAGAATATAATGATAACAACATAAAGTTAGCCCAGGAACACGGAAGTAGATCCATAAGCCCTTAACAAAAAGTATGAACTGTCGGTTGGTGTATGTTTTTACTTTATCTATTCAATTCCTATGCTAGAGTGATACACTAGTGAACTGCGGTGGCGAGATCCTGAGCGTTAAGCGCAGCCCCGGGCGTCCGCGGCGCGCGACGGCCGGGCTATTGCCGGCGACCGCGTGAGACGACCCGGCGCTGCCCATGTCCGTAATCCGTACATTTTTTCATTTGCTACTAACCTCATTAATTACATCCGCCTGCGTATTCTGAAAGAGACAATATTATATCGTTAGTACATACCACTAATAAAAAGCTTTTCTTAGTAATACCGTACTACATTTGAATATATTCATACCAGCGGGATTCATACACGATTTCGTCCGTGTTGAGGTCGTTTATCGCTTTTCCTCGAGTAGTATCAAATGTTCCGAGATAAAAAGTGCCCTATGTGTCAATCCAGGATAAGACGTATTTGTGTGCCAAATTTCGTCTAAATCTTTTCAGCCGTCTAGGTGCGATCGAACAAAACACGAACAAAAACATTCACATTTAAGGATGATTTCCACCAAACGGTTCGCATCGCATTTGATCGCAAAGGATACGAACGGATGCGGCGACAGCCGATCGCGTCCGGCAGGATGTCGACGCTTTGCACCAAACGGCTCGCATCGCATTGGATCGGAAAGGATACGAACGGATGCGGCGACAGTCGATCGCGTCCGGCAGGATGTCGACGCTTTGCACCAAACGGCTCGCATCGCATTGGATCGGAAAGGATACGAACGGATGCGGCGACAGCCGATCGCGTCCGGCAGGATGTCGACGCTTTGAACCAAACGGCTCGCATCGCATTGGATCGGAAAGGATACGAACGCATGCGGCGACAGCCGATCGCGCCCGGTAATCCAGTCATTTTACGGTTTTTTAAACAAAAACTTATAATTGCCTGATTTCTTTTACTCCATTTTTATAAGATATTCTAAGACACATAGATTCTATATTCATTAATCCTACAAACTTTCCACCCGGAAGTAGGTTTATAAATATACTGTCAAATAAATTTTTGCATTGTGCGTGTGTTTCAAAAAGTTACATTGTGCGCTCTGTGAGAAGGCCTATCGGAGAATGCGTGTATTACGAGTAACGTAACGGCAATACGCCCGCGCCCGCGCTCTGTGTGTTTTACGCTTTAGCAGAAGTAGTATAGGAAGTAGGATTTATATATTAAATACAGACAAATGGGAATAAAGTACGCTATCAGGTCTCCGCGCCCTTAAAACACATTCAGTGTCGTCGGTGTGTTTATGTTATACACAATGCGTATGACTGGAAGTGAACGCTTCCAAACAGTCACGTTTTGGTTGCAAGCGTTCCCAATCTGTGTTTGTTTATGTATGGTGTTCAATGTGTACCTGTGGTTTGGGTTCGAGTCCGGCCCACGCCATGAAGGCGGGCAGCGGGCGCGCGGGCAGCTCGGCGGCGAGCGCCTTGACGCGCAGGTTGCGGTCGTCCGTCAGCAGCACCACCTCGCACACGCGCCGCGCGCGTTCCGCCGCTGCGCCCTCCGAGCTCACATCTAACAAATAAAACTAATTAACAAACCATTTACAACTACACTTCATTTGAGAAGGTACCTTTGTATTTAATAGAAATAAAATCAGGATAACATTTAAGCACGTACATAGTTTTTGCGACAAGCTTTTTTCGTCGATTGTCATCAACTCATTGAGATCAGTCCAAACACCTGACCCTGGTTCCAGCTTCATCATCAGGTCAGCTCTTAGACCATATAATATTGCATTGCCGTGGTAATTATAGGCGTGTCCATTCCGATAACGGGAACTGATTCAAACTCGACTTGCTAGGTTTAACTTTAGCCGAACATTCAAACACTTGAAGTGGAGAAAAGGCTACAAAGTAACTGTCTCGGTCCCTTAATTAACAATTTACCACTGGCTATACGAGTAAGTATAACCAGGAGCCAACTATCTAAATCGTCATTATGCTAATGACACGCCCGTCTCATTTGTATCACTCGACCGAGATCTGTCATGTTTTTTGCTTCGCATATACTCAGTTTTACTGAATTTTAATTGATGGCAACCTGGATAACGAGAATTACAACCGAAACATGGCCACTGTTGCCAATTATGATCAATCAATTCTATCGAATCGAAATCTGTTCTATGACATTTTAGTGTAGTGTGACTGGCTTTTGCTTTTGCATAATGCTACATTAAATCGTAAATGTAAGTTTATTGGTGCCCAGTATTACTGAAAATAACTTAGTGCTGGTATTACAGTGTTTGGCTTATGCGCCCCTTGTGCAGCCGTCGCTTATTCTATGCCTTAAATACTTGCGAAATTATTACTGTACATATGTAACCCTAGTTAGGTTTTAAATATAACCAATTGCTTAGGTGGAATACCGGCCGACGCTGAGCGCAGTCTATTTATTGTCGCAGACTTCCATTGTCATGCGGAACATGACACTAAGTTTCAGTGGTTCGTGATTAAAATATTTAGAGGCCGTATTAAGGGCTGTAAAAACTTGTCAAGTTCCAGTCAGATACAGTAATAGAGCTATAGGAGTCATATATCGCTGCCCTTTGCCTACCTGGAACTTGTCGGGTTTTACCAACTAATAATACAACTTCTTGCCTGCTGAAATAGATATTTCATCTGCGTTGCGCTATCCCGTACGAGCATGTGGAATTCAGCGAGGTTGTTTTATCTACACCCATATCATATGGTAAAACCTCTTATCACGCGTTCAGAAACTGTAGGTTATAACTAGCATTACGTTAGTCAGTGTTGTTGCTATCAGTCAGTCTGTGGTTGTACTTTAAAGTTCACATTATATGTTCGCTACCGATACTGTAATGGTTTTCAAACTTCAAATTTATTCGAATCACGATACAATTTGATTCGGCGACAATTCTCACGTCACTCGAGACGAAGCATCAATCAAGATGAAATGTCAACAACATAATTATATATTTTTTTTATTATCATAGAGGATTTACAATACGAGTGTAGATAAAGTATTGTACACGACTCTGCGTAATTGGCGTTACGCAACCGACACGTAAACTACTATTACGTACCGAGTTCCGGGGTGAGGTTGGCGTGCAGGTTGAGCGCGGTGGCGAGCACGCGGTCGTCGTTGGTGGCGCGCGGCAGCTCGCGCTCGGCCGTGAAGGCGCGCGAGGCGAGCAGCGAGCCCTGCGACGTGGCCAGCCGCACGCCGCGCGCGTCGCGCACCCAGCGTAGCGCCGCGAGAGCGCGCTCCCCCACGCGCGCGCATTTGCTCAGCCCTTCGAGCTCCGTTAGCACTGTGAACAACACAATCATCACTGAAGACGCCATCACCGAGGCGCGCATCACAGTAGATCGTGTTACGAGGGTATATTGAATCTAGTACGACTAGCGCATCTTTTCTTTACTCTTATAGTATAATTTGCGGTCAACATGTGCTAGTCGTCCTGAGCTATAATAATTTGTGATTCAATCTGCACCACTCAAGACGAAAATAGTTTTGCGACTACGGGACACATACTGCTTTTCACTAAAACTATTATGAAACTCCAGGCTAGCCACTCCAGGACCGACCGTATTTATTTATTTATTCATATATTACATTTATAACTAAAAGCCAAGTGCCATAGCATTTCAAACTCAATTTTAAATTCTTAATCTAGTCTTCCATTCATTCAGCATTCGCTTGCTTTCATCTACCACCAGTCTTGGCCGTGAGACATATACAAATAGATCGCAGTGTGGCACTGCCCCGAGTGCGGAGTTAAGAGAGTCGAGCCCGCGGCAGTGCGCGGCGCGCGCCGCCAGCAGCCGAGGGTTGCGGAGTCTGAAGCGTGCAACTGGCACAAATAGCATCACCCCACCAGCCCCGCACAATCTATCCTAGTATATATTTTATGGTATTGCTCAACTAATCTAACACGCTTAGTACCAATTTCACCAAACGATGTTAAATGTTAATCGACTGTTAGTTCAAACGTTTTGACAGCTGTTAACACTCTAATCGTCTGTCAAATGGTTGGTGAAATCCGACATTAGGGCCGTATTAATAAACTCATCTCGACTGAGATGTCCGTACAAGATGCATAAAAATGACAGTTTTCTATGGGCTGACGTTCACTTTGACGTGTCTTAAGACGGGCATCACGGTCGAGATGAGTTTAAATACGACCCTTAAAAACAATTATTCGCATATTACAGTTAGCAACGTTGGTAATGTTATTCCCGTTGTCATAAAATAGAGAATATTGTTTTTCATGCAGTGAAATGAAATAAATGATCTCTTTTCTTTTCAGTACGGTGGCCCTAAAACCAGCGCGTCAAGGCTATTAGCCAGTTTACTCCTTTTTTTCAATGTTTATGTTTTGTTCTGTTATTTTCTATTATATTATTTTTATTAGCACCGAATAAACCATTTCTTTTCTCTTTTTAATAAACTATATTTTACAATTACTAATATGAAATATGATCTAAATTAAGGTCGCAAGCTTATCTCACAATAACGGATCCCTACAAGCAACATGATGAGACCGACAATAGCATAAAGCGTAAATACTTATTATTTCAAGGCAAACTATAAACAGCCTTTTTTGGAAAAAATGTATGGGAACACGGAAATACTTTATTTATTTGTGCACTTAAATTGCCATTGTTTTAAAGGCGGCGTATTATTAACAATTTTGACGGACCGTATAAAATAAAAGATTAATTTCCTTTCTACGATTTCCTTGTCTCGTTACGAAATCTGCTAACTTTTGTTAAAACATGTTATTAAGAAAGACGAAATGCGGCGTCATAGGCTGTAGTGTTCCCTCCTAACATGACATAATAGGAGTTGGACGACCTTGTTTTACAAGATCACGGAATCGCGTCCAGATTGAAACGCGAGTCGTTTATTTCGCGTGGAAACCGCGCCGCCGCCAATGACCACTAATTAAAAACCAGAGCAGCGTCCGGCAACAGTATTTTCGCGACGAATAGCATTTATATCGCCTTGTCTGCATACGTTTACCGTTAAACAGATCTCACCCTGTTTTAAGTGCAAAACGCCTTATTACAAAGCGTTCAAATTCCTCTATATACAACATCCAGCGCCTTATAAGCAACGATTACAAACAAGCATGGACGTAAGTCTATTATTGTGTTTCAAGTATGAAGAACTCACCCGGTTAAATTTTAGGGCATAATGCCCATAAAGGCATTATATTACTTAAATTTTAGATTAAATTGCCAACCATAAACATTTTATTTCACGCAAAGTGGTCATGGGAAAAATACAATATTATACATATTATATAGTAAATTTCCACAAGCCGAAGTAGCAAAAAACATTTTTTTACATTTTTTAAAAGCCTGTAGATGAACCGGTGATAGGGTACATACACATATAACCTTTTTTATTTATACCATCTAATTTTCAAAATCTAATAGGTCCCCACGAAGCTCGAGTAAATCCATATTTAGCTATCGTGATAAAAGTGGGTAAAACATTTTTTTGACACATACCTAGGTAAGTGCTATAGTAACGTAGTAACGAATGCTTTATCCACATTTATGGCGATTGGCGCCATTTAAATATTATATCTAGCAGCCTTCTGAAATTCTTCATTTTCTCCAATATGCTCGGAAATGTCTAGTACCTACTAGTTATTCGTTCCTTTTAGTGTCTCAAATAGTTTTATTAAAGATATAAAATAAAATGCCAAATTAACTTAAACGCGTTATAAATGTAATAATTTAAATCCCAAATTATTCCGTTTAGATTTATTTTATTTAAATATGTGATTTTATTTAATGGTATTATTCAGTTTTATACTATGTCGTTATAGTTATAATTTATATTTCCGAATGAAAGTGGCATTATGAGTGTTGTCGTGTACCTTCTTAAAAAAATAAGACTGGAAAATAAACTTTTCTTACGAAGGCAATTTTTTTAGGATGTTTAAATATTTCACAAAAATACAAAAATAAAATCATCGTTGGAGAAAAGCACTGTACAGCCTCGGCCGTGATGGGCGTTTGCTGGTATATATCGTATGCCTCATACTCGTCCTGCAACCGCTTGCTTCTCGGTCTCTACAGTAGGTAATGTACTATTTAAAGTCGGAGACGCATCCGCCACTCTTAGCCAACGCTTTTTAGTTTGGAAACGAGCCGCTTCGCGCCGCCTCCGCTCTCTATAGGAATATAAAAAACAACAAGGCTACATTCCACTCCTAACGTACACACAGACATGTGGCACTCACCAACAAGAGGCACGGCGAGCACGTAAGGTTGCGCAGGCGCGGCCAACGCCGCCTGCAGCCGCGGCAGGTGGTCGATGAAGCAGTTCGTGTCCGGCACCAGCCAGCGCGGGCGCACCACCACCTGCGAGCCCGCGCCATGCGTGCGCAGGATCTCCTAACACACAACATTATTCACTTTACATTTTCCGCAATATTATGTCACAAGGCAGCAGTTGATATATTTCCGGCGAAGGTGGGAAGGTGGTAGAATTCTGAGTGTAGTTAGGGATTCAAAGGGGTTGAACGGACACTGGCCAACACAAATAACGTTTTTGGTAATCTGCTTTTCATTTTACCTATGAGGAACTCTCTCCAGCCCCACCAGCTCCGGCACAGACCTTCGGAACGGAGGCTGACGGCGCCATATTAACTAAGTAACGGAGATTGGGTCCTCTTCTAAATAAATTAAGTAAAACAAGATTTTTTTGATCCCCAAAAGACGCATCAAAGTCATCCTAAAATCTTGCCCTTAAATGGGCTTTATGACTGTCAGATAAAATATATTAAATACCTAGCCGTGACGTCAGGCCTTGGCACTGTTATATCTCCCACACTTTATACTTTTCTTAATTTAAAAAATATAGCGATTGCTAGAATGCGTGCGTGGTTTGTGCGAAGTAATTTATTTTGACTATAGTCATCGTCCCTATTCTATAGTCACGTGTCACTTAAGCAAGAGCATCACTCGTGTGCGGGTTACATACATAAACGAGACCAGAATAACAAATGCAATAACAAAATAATCAGTTTCGGATTGCGAATGTGCTCAGTGTTCGGGGCTGAGACTACGAAAAGTTATATATTCTATGATTATAAATAAGATTTTAATGGTTTAATTTGTTTCCGCACTAATGCCCTAAAACAAAAAGTAGCCAAAAACATACAAAAACGTTAAAAACATCGCAGTTGCACTGTTATGTAAATGAAAGAATCCCTGTTCACAACACTTGAAGTGCGGTAACAAGGTGACATTTAACAAGCACGTCGGTCGTCAAACTCACGCTCGTGTTACAGAATCTGAAAAAAGACGACCGCGAAAATAGACGATCGACGACCGCAATTATGTTACGACAGACTATCAACTTTTATAGGTCGAGACAATAAATTCATCCCCGAGGTATCGAAATGATAATTCTAGAGCGTCGTAGAAAGATTTTCAGGACAGGAAAAGTGGTTTGATTAAAAATCGAACCTGCATACGCTGCCGGCGTCGCTCCATATTTGCCTTTCTGGATTCCAACTGCTCTTTTCGTCGGAGAAGCCTTCTCGTGGCTTCGTCGGCGCCCTCGGGCCCGCCCTCCGCGTCCTCGGCTAGGCTGGGCGGGCCGCTCGCCGCTGTGCTAGCACTGTCCTCATCTTCAGAATTCTCGGACTGTAACAATCAAATTAAATCTTTCTTACACAGTCAATGTGGAACAACTTTGGAAAAATGCCGACTATTAAGGTATAATAAAAATATAAACTTCCAATTATTCATGTCTAATACTCTCTTATATAGACTTCCTGTGCCCAACAGTGGGGCTTATTTCGGTATGTGTAGGTATATGCCCGATAATTTACATGTGTAAATGTTACTGTAAATCTCCTAACTACAAGCGAAATATTTGGATAATTATTAGCGTAAAAATGATTAAAAAAATGTATGACCAACTTTTAAATAATAAAATACTATATAATTAAAAACTATAATAATTTATTCGAAGTAAAAGGGATTGTACAATCGACGATACAGTTTAAATAAGTCGTCGTACCTATACATCGAATTTGCAAGATCATACCTTTATATTTTTATTAGTGATTAGTAAGTCCCTTCTTAGTAACTTTGGCCAAATAAGTCAAAAGGTCAATGTCGTGACGTATGAGGAGATGAAAGGAGTTTTTTGAAGACGGTTTTATTGTTTGTTCTTTTGCTTTTTAGTGATGCACCTAAAATTATTATGTGATAAACTAAAGCACATAAACATCACTTTAAGAAACAATAGCCTAATACGAATTTCTCATCACCCTTAACAAAATGTCGCTGTCCAAGATGCAGGGCCGTTAATCATTGAGGAGTTCTCCCGGTACTTCACCATCAGTTGCACTTAACCACATGCATTATAATGAGTAAAAAGTAGCTTCTTATTCTTAACAAAGAAATCTCATTGCTGGCGTCAATCACTTACGACTAAGGAGTTCCGGTGGCCATATATTGTCTTCATCATCAGTTCCACTTCACCAAATGATACTTTCTAAATGCAAATGCTGGATTTGTTACTGAAAGTACCAAAACCGCTATGTATATAAACATAAAAATCGGTCCACAATTGACGTAGTAATCGCGTAACTACATACAAAAAAAAAGCAACAAACAGTCGAATTTACAACCTCCTCCTTTTTTGAAGTCGGTTAAAAAAAATTTGTATTACAATCTTGTTTAGTGTTAATAAATTGCAGTTTTGGAATGTTATTGCCCATTGTTTTAATACTGTGAGAGCCAGTTTAGCCGTTACATTTGTCTGGTACAGTCAAGGTCATAAATATGTATACATTTTAGTACCTTGTCAATTTAATGTCATGTTTAAACTGCCATATATGAATGTCACAGCGATTAAAGTGACAACGTACTAAAGTGTATACATATTTATGACCTTGACTGTACCTATAGTTAGTTGGTGGAGTGCAGAGAGAGATATTCGAATTTAAAGTAGTTTATTGAAGTTAAGTAAAGATACACAGATAGTTAAAAGGAGTCGGTAATTCTTTCTCTTGGTGCGTAATGCTTGGTAGTTAGTCGCACTCTGATCTTTATAATTAAAACTTATTACTAATACTGGGTTGGGATGTCAGTGTAGTCCGAAAGTGGCAGTGATATTGTAGGGCTCCCGGTCAAAAAATGACCGGGTGTTAAGTAGTTATAGAATTCTTCAGGATCTTCAGTGAGTGGACATAAGTGACCTTGAGCTCATGCAAGCTTCTATTTTCGAAAGTGAAGTTGCGAACTCCTCGTAAGTTAACTTCTGATCTCCTAGTACGCGTCGCAGATGGTGGTTCATAGATTTTACAGCTCGTTCCCAGATCCCTACTGCACTGGGTCAGGCAGGAGCCTTGAAATGTCATTACACTTCCAGTTTTCCCATCTCATCGAAGAATTCAAATGGCTAGTAAAGTTGGAATCCTTCATACTCTTTCTTTAGTGTTTCTTTAGTTTTTGCTGTTCCGACAAAGTTGGTCCCGCAGTCAGAGTACATATGGCTTGGGACCCCACGTCGAGCGCACAGCCTCTGAAAGGCAGCGAGAAAAGCTTCGGAGCTCAGGACCGACACTAGTTCAATGTGAACGGTTTTTGTATTCATGAACACGAATATTGCGACATACATATCCTTTGGATGTCTTCACACCTCTACCTTTACTCAATTCTGCTTCCACAGATCCAGTAAAATCGACTCCCGTGTGCGTAAAGGCCCTTGAACGAGTTGTTCTATGTGCTTATAGGTTTCCCATAAGTTGAGAGGTATCAGTTGGCTTAAATCGGTGGCATGGTACGGACCGGCGTAATTGGATCTTTACAGCTCGTTTGCTGGCGATTATCCAATATCTCTGTCTGATATAGGATAAAGTTAGCCGGACTCCTCCGTGAAGTGTTATTTTATGCGCTTGTTCAAATATGAGCTGAGTGAGTTGTCCATTCTTCGATAAAATAGCTGGGTTCTTCATTTCGGGTGACCAGTTAGATTCTTTCAGGCGACCACCGACTCGTATTACTCTTTCGGTGTCCAGATAAGGATTCAGTTTATACATGCTTGATTGTCTTGAAACTTTCTTTCTTCGTAAGTTGTTTATATTCATACTCAAAGTTTGCGGTCTGCTGAGTTTATTTGATTCTGCTATCTCTGCTATAGTTGCGCAAAAACGCAAAATCCAAGCCGTGACCCTTGTTACACGCGTCAATGAATTGTATTTTTCTAACAATTAATTTGTCACGTGCTCGTTATGTTTTGATGTTTGTATTGTCTTGGTCTTGTTTTGCGCGCACATGTTTGTAGTAAATAAACGGGTTTGTTGTTCTGGTTCATTTTGACTCTGACTGAAATGACCTCAGAAGTTCGGGTTCTTGCCACCACAGCTTGAAACTTATGAATTTATTCGGGTAGAGGCGCCTGGTAATGCCATTGTTCTGTCGGAAATATATTCTTTGTTTGTGACTCGGTTTGCCACGTATTTTTCCCATCTGGAACAGACTTCTTGTAGCCATGCTAGGACAATCTGCGAGTCGTACCATGCATGAACAACGGTGGTGTATCCCGGTAGTGCTTCCTTTATCTTTTTGACTTGATGACTTGTGATAAAAGTAGGGCGCCAGCGAGTTCAAGTTTCGAGAGTGATTGCTTTTGTGCCAAGGGCGCTACTCTTTGGCGGTGATCAGAGCGGTAGTAGTCGCTCCTTCCTTGTTTGTCGTTCGGTTGTAAACGACACAGGAATAGGCCTTTTCACTTGCGTCGCAAAAACCAAAGAGTTCGATGACCTTTTCAGTTGTTCCAATCCAACGTTGTAATTTTACAGTTTTAACTTCTGGTAGTTCCGTCTTCGGTTTCATCCAACTTTCTTGAATGTCGGTGGGAAGTATTTCATCCCATGCAAGTTTGTTCATCCAGACCCTTTAGAAAAGTACTTTTGCCGTTACAGTAATCGGAGCCCTATATCCGACGGGATCATACAGTCTTGAGATTTCGGAAAGCAGCACTCGTTTAGTAAGCGAAGATCCCTTTTTTGAATCCAAGGCCCAGGGAAACGGGAACGTGTCTGTGTTTGGATTCCACGTTAATCCCAGTGTTTTTGTAGATTCTTCGTGTCTAAAGTCAAATAGTTTTTGTTGAAATTTTATCGTCTTTTAAGTAGCTGTCCTCTTCCTTAAGTTCATGCCACTGCCTTTTAGCAGTTCAATGAGTGATAGTTGGAGTTCTCTTGATGCGTAATGCTTGGTAGTTAGTTGCACTCTTGTCTTTATAATTAGAACTTATTACTAATACCTCCTGGGTTGCCGCGAGGCCTAAAGTAGATCGCGACTAAGCATAAAAAATGTACGGTGATGAAACCGTCCAAATACAGATTGAGTTTTGAATGCCGCAATTTTATTTAATAGGACCCGTCCGTAATAGCCCGTACTATTGTTAAAGTTACGAACCCGTTCGAACCTACAAATTAGGTATAAATTAGTGTAAATGCTTATTTTATACAAGCAACGTAAACGTGAACTGTGCAATAATATTTGACAATGACTCTTGGGACAGTTGGTTAAATACAGTGTACAAACATGCCTATGTATGTCTGACACTGTATGTACAAGGCTGCTGTGAGGACTCAAACAATGACCGTCTATATGTACTTAGCGGGAACCTGAACAGATAAATAGAAAAATTAAACAGTTAAAATGCTTTATAATATAAACCTAGTCATCAATAGCGTGAAAATGAATCGGTAAAAAATTTGGTAAATCGTAAATGAGTAATACTCAAATTATTAAACATCAATGTCTGACCGGTGGTAATAGGTATTAGAAGCATTATTTTTGGCAGGTATTTGGGTTTGAAAACATATTAGGAAGGCAAAAGAGAAGCACTAGCTATCTACTCAATCAAAGATAACTTGTATAATGTATATAGCTCTTATAGCTCTAGCCATTCACGAAGGCGAGTGGGCTTTACTTGCGGTAAACACGTATCCGTGTACAGCGTCGTGTATGTACCAGGGACCGGAACCGCTTAGCATTAAAAGGGTTTTCGATAGGGTATTTGATAGGGTCGTTTTTACAAACCCGAAGGATGCGCTAAGCCTATCGTCAACTTAGTCCAATAAAAGGGTAACCAAACGATACAGTTAATTCAACTAAGCGCTAACCCTATCCCAATACCCTATTGTCTGTCACCCCTTTTAAACTTAATCGAACGGTTTCAAGCTGTCTTAATCCCTATGCCCAAGTGTTTCGAATGATTATTGTACTACCTAACAATTGAATGGGTAGCGGCAAGTAAGTAGCCGCTCACGCGAGACGGAGAGATGAGCGAGCCGAAGTGTGCCGAAGGCGGCCGAGGCTTTGTCATAGAGCAGCACTTTTCGCTACGTCAGACAATAGCAAACCTTTCATCGTTCGCACAAAATGTACATTGTTTTGTTTAGGATTTAGGTACTTTACCTGTTTTTGTTTTGACGGCTATAGGTTCGGCTGACTTCGGTGGATTTATTTCGGCGTGAAGTGATTGTTTACTTGCCTACGATATGTATCACTTTCTTTGTGATTAACATTTTTAATTTTTAAGTTTGATTAAAGTCTCTGAGTGCGGCCGTATAAGGTTAATTATTTAATGAAACTGCCACTGTGATTATCTATATCTATATACGAGTATAACAACGCCCAGCCCAAACCGCTATATATAGAACTTTGAAATTTTGAGTTTGCATTGTAGGCTTCGTTTAAGAAGGGATTTTTCGAAATTCAACCCCCAAGTGGTAAAAATGGGGGGTGGAAGTTTGTATGGAAGTCATTCATTTTTGAAGTCAAAGACCTGAAAGTTGGTACATAGGCTATTATTTACAAATAAAAAACGGTGGAAATGGGGGGTTAAAGTTTGTATGGGAGTTTGGTTGTTTTTACCCGACTACGGCGAAGCAAAAAAGAGGGTTATGATTTTGACCGGTATGTATGTATGTTCATCTGTTCCCTCATAACTTCTAAACTACTTATCATAATCTGACAAATGGGATATCGTTGGAAACGTTTTGAATGTCCGCTGGTTATAGGCTATGTGACGTTACATTCAATTGAATACAGCGCCCTCTAGAGGACATAAAGTCATAAACTAAAAAAAAATTTCTTTTTAATCATGCCATGTGGTGTGTCAAATGAAAGGGCTTAATTAGCACATTTCAAATATATACATATTATATAGTTACCTATTACTCGCGGCTTTCTTGTATGGGAGTTTGGTCGTTTTTACCCGACTACAGCGAAGCAAAAAGGAGGGTTATGATTTTGACCGGTATGTATGTATGTTCATCTGTTCCCTCGTAACTTCTAAACTACTTATCATAATCTGACAAATGGGATATCGTTGGAAGCGTTTTGATGTTCCGCTGGTTATAGGCTATATGACGTTACATTAAATTGAATACAGCGCCCTCTAGAGGACATAAAGTCATGAACTAAAAAAATATTTCTTTTTAATGATGCCGTGTGGGGTGCCAAATTAAAGGGCTTAATTAGCACATTTCAAATATATACATATTATATAGTTAGCTATTACTTCCGGCTTTCTATATATATATAAAGAGAAGGCCTGACTGGGTGATTCATAAATGCCCAGCCTAAACCATTGGACCTAAAATGCTGAAATTTTTCACAGGTGTTGGTTTTAAGACGTAAGCGAGGAATAAGAAAGGATTTTTCGAAATTCAACCCCCAAGTAAAATGGGGGAGGGGGACAAATAAAAAATATGACTTATAGCGATTACAACTACCACTAAGTAGGTGAAATGGGGGGGTGGAATTTTGTATGGGAATTCGATCAATTTCGAAGTTAGAAACGCGGAAATTGGTATATAGGCTACTGTTAACAAATAAAAAATACTACTTTTGGTGATTTTTGAAAAACTACCCCTAAGTAGGTGAAATAGGGGGTTGAAATTTGTATGGTAGTGTTAGAAACATAGAAATTGGTATATCGGCTACTGTTAACAAAGAAAGAAAAAACACCACTTTCAGTAATTTTTAATAAGCTATCCCTAAGGGGATGAAATGGGGAATGAAAGTTTGTATGGGAGTGAAGTAATTTTTGAAGTTAGATATATGGAAACTGGTTTCTAGACTACTGAATATAAAATATAAGTTTTGACGTTTTTGGAAAATCTACTCCTAGCAGGGCGAAAAGGATTTAAAAACTTGTATGATTTAAAGTTTCTATCCCTTCATGATACGTAACAAAAACTTTATCTGCACTTTTTAACGAAAATACTGACTCTCCGCAGACGAAGTCGCGGGCGGAAAGCTAGTTGAGAATAATTTCTAAAACATCACGCTTCAGATGTAAGCCTAAAAGCTCTCCAAAATACATACTTAAAAATGACGTCTGATAGACTCCACGTCAGTAGAATGTTTCTAAAAAATCACCACAGTTGCAGAGGGTTAATAATATGGAATTATTATTTGTATCTTTATCAACTACCTATGCAGTCGCTATAAACAATAAAACTTAAACTAAAAAATATAAAGCGGATCTGCAATTGCTCCATATTAAAGTTATAATCCCAAAATAATTTAAATAAAAAAAAAGTTTTAAGTCCTAAATTTGGACTCTACATCATCATACGAGGACTAGGAGTGGTTCTAACATTACAAACGTCCAAACTTGTTTCGTTCTTTTTGCAGTCGGGTTTTAGTTTTTACTTTTATTTTTCATTCAAGTTAGAAACGTGGATATTTTAAATTTAGGCTACTGATAACAAATAAAAAAAAACTACTTTCGGCGATTTTGAATAAACTACCCCTAAGGGGTGGAAATGAGGTGTAAAAGTTTGTATGGGAAATTGGTGGTTTTTCAAGTTATAAACGTGGAAATTGGTATATTATAAGGCTACCGTTAACAAATAAAAAATACTACTTTCGGCGATTCTGGATAAACTATCCCTAAGGGGATGAAATGTGGGCGGTATGTTTGTTTGGTCAATTTTGGAGTTAGAAACGTGAAAATTGGTATATAGGCTACTGTTAACAAATAAAAATATACGATTTTGGCGATTTTGGAAAATCTACCTCTAATTTGGTGAAATTAGGGGTGGAAATTTGTATCAGAGTTCGGTCAATTTTGAAGTCACAAACGTGGAAATTGTTATATAGGCTACCGTTAACGAATAAAAAATACTACTTTCGGCGATTTTGGATAAACTACCCGTAAGGGGTTGAAATGGGTGTTAAAGTTTGTATAGGAGTTTGATGATTTTTGAAGTTCGAACTGTGAAAATCAGTATATGAGCTACAGTTACCAATTTTGGATAAACTACCCCTAAGGGGTCAATTTTGAAGTTAGAAATTTTATATATAGGGTTCTTAACAAATAAAGCAATACAATTTTTGGTGATTTTGGAAAACTATCCCTAAGTGGGTGAAATGGGGGGGCGGGGGGGTTAAATTTGTATGGGAGTTTACTTAATTTTGAAGTTAAAAACGTAAAAACGTAAAAACTACTTTAAGTGATTTTAGATAAACTACCCTTAAGGGTTTGAAAGGGGGGGTAAAAGTTTTTATGGGAGTTTGGTCGTTTTTCAAGTTAGAAACGTGGAAATTTATATAAAGGCACTATAAACAAATAAAAAATACTACTAACGGCGATTTTGGATAAACTACCCCTAAGGGGATGAAATGGGGGGCGGTAATCTGTATGGTAGTTTGTTCAATTTTAAAGTTAGAAACATGGAAATCGTTATATAGGCTACTGTTAACAAATAAAATTATAAAATTTTTGGCGATTTTGGATAAACTACCCCTAAGTTGGTGAAATGAGGGGTGGAAATTTGTATCAGAGTCCGGTCAATTTTGAAGTCAGAAACGTGAAAATTGGTATATAGGCTACTGTTAAACGCTAAGGGATGAAATGAGGGTGGTAATTTGTATGGGAGTTTGGTCAATTTTAAAGTTAGAAACGTATAAAATATGTATTTAGGGTACTTTCAATAAATAAAAAATTCTTTCAGTGATTTAAGATACACTACCCCTAAAGGGTTGAAATAGGGGTTAAAAATTTGTATTGGAGTTTGGTCATTTTTGAAGTTCGAAATGTGGGAATTGGTATATAGGCTACTGTTAACAAATAAAAAAGACTATTTCGGTGAATTTGGATAAACTACTCCTAAGGGGATGAAATGAGGGCTTAAGTTAGTATAGGAATTTGGTCATTTTTGAAATTAAAAACGTGAAAATAGGTAATTTTATAGGCTACCTACTGTTAACAAATAAAAAAACTTTCGGCGATTTTATGCCATGAAATTGGGGGTTAAAGTTTGTATGGGAGATTGGTCGATTTTGAAGTTAGAAACGTAACAATTAGTACCTATATTGGCTTTTGTTAACAAATAAAAGAAATACTTTTGGTGATTTTGGTTAAACTACCCCTAAGGAGATAAAATTATTTAGAGGGATTCAAATTTGTATGGGACTTTGGTCGTTTCTGAAGTTAGAAATGTAACCATTGGTATTATAGCTACTTAACAAATTAAAAATACAGCTTTCACTGATTTTGGATAAACTACCCATAAGGGGATGAAATGGGTGGTGGTAATTTGTATAGAAATTCGGTTATTTTGAAGTTAGAGACGGATAAATTGGATTATATGCTACTGTTTTACTTAAAACTTTTGGCAATCTTGGAAAAAACTAACCTTAAGTGAGTGAAATGGGGGTTGGAAATTTGTATGATCGTTCGGTCAATTTTGAAGTTAGAAACGTAGAAATTGGTATATAGGCTACTGTTAACAACTTAAAAATACCACTGATTTCGGATAAGCTACCCCTAAGGGTATGAAATGGGAACTAGAAGTTTGTATGGGAGTGAAGTCATTTTTGACATTTTTGAAGTTAGTTATATGGAAATTGTTTTTTAGACTACTGAATATGTAAAATGTGAGTTATGACGTTTTTCGAAAATCTACCCTCAGCAGGCCGAAAAAGGTTTGAAACTTTGTATGATTCAATGTTTCTATCCCTTCATGACACGTAACGAAAACTTTATCTTACTTTTTAACGAAAATACTGACTCTCCGCAGACGAAGTCGCGGGCGGAAAGCTAGTCATACATATTTTAAAAGTGTAAGTCATTATTTACTCATTGTTGCATAAAAAGTCGATTATTTAATTTTAAATCAAAATTATTCACTTACAGTTTTGTATAGTAGAATTTATTTAAAATGTCGGAATCCACTTGAGAGCTTATCTTTCAATGAATGGCTTTGTTATCTATTGTGAAGCCCGACCGCTAATTAGCAGTGCAAAATGAAACGCACAAATAACAAAAGATTTCATATGAATAGCAACTTTACCGCTTAAAGAAGAAGGTTCAATTTGCAATGGCAATGCATTCGAGATAGTACTGTTTAAAATTTAAAGGGGCAGCCAGGTACTATTTTGTTTGTGTCAATTACAGGGTGATTCAAGGATAGCTTTCTTATCGTAGTATAGTACGCAAGCACGTCTGCATAGTTCTCAGTCGCCACCAAGTAACGACACAACAAGTGTAAATCATTATACAGGATGTTTTTTTATTCATCTTAAACATTTTGGGGGTTAAATCAGTAAGTCATACTGACCAACTTTCACTATGGGACCAAACCCGAAATCGCGAAAAAAAATTTGACCATCCCATACATTTTGGCTGGTCAACTGACGATGTTTTGTATGGGAGGGTCAAATTTTTTTTCGTGATTTCGGGGTTGGTCCCATAGTGAAAGTTGATCAGTATGACTTACTGATTTAACCCCCAAAATGTTTAAGACGAATAAAAAAACATCCTGTATACCTATTGTTGTTACCTATATACCATACACAGTTAAAGACAAAAAAGGATTAAATAAAAAATAAGTTTAAAAACTAAAACCCGACTGCAAAAAGAACGAAACAACTTTGGACATTTGTAATGTTAGAACCACTCCTAGTCCTCGTATGATGATGTAGAGTCCAAATTTAGGAAAATCCAAGACATGGCAGCAGGGTTCGAAAGGATAATTATCAACGATAATTATCGCGCTAAATATCACGATAATTATCGTGATAATAACAGGTGGATAATTATCAATTGATAATAACAAAAAATTGCGCCCGTGAAATAGAACTATATTCTAAGTATCCAAACGTGTATTTCCGCACTTGTTGCGTCTATCCGAACGCACGTCTAGCCGCGACACGGGGATTCCCCCAATTCACAAAAAATAAACCATCGATATTTCTTATGAAACAATTTAACCAATGATCTTTTAATACTGGTGATAATTATCACGGCTCGTTATTATCTTGATAATTTCGAACCCTGCATGGCAACAGGCATCACCTGTGAGTGGAACACCATCCATTGCGATCGTCATCCTGTCTGCTTTAGTTTTTAAACTTTTTTTTTATTAACATTATTTTGGGGTTATAACTTTAAGATGGAGCAATTGCAGATCCGCTTTATATTTTTTAGTTTAAGTTTTATTGTTTATACCGACTGCATAGGTAGTTGATAAAGATATAAATAATAATTCCATATTATTAAATATGTATTTTGGAGAGCTTTTAGGCTTACATTTGAAGCGTGATGTTTTAGAAATTATTCTCAACTAGCTTTCCGCCTGCGACTTCATCTGCGGAGAGTCAGTATTTTATATTCAGTAGTCTAAAAACCAGTTTCCATATATCTAACTTCAAAAATTACTTCACTCACATACAAAGTTTAATTCCCCATTTTCTTCCCCTTAGTGATAGCTTATTAAAAATTACTGAAAGTGGTATTTTTTATTTGTTAACAGTAGCCTATATACCAATTTCCGCGTTTCTAACTTCAAAATTGATCGAATTCCCATACAAAATTCCACCCCCCCATTTCACCTACTTAGTGGTAGTTGTAATCGCTATAAGTCATATTTTTTATTTGTTCCCCTCCCCCCCCCCATTTTACCACCACTTGGGGGTTGAATTTCGAAAAATCCTTTCTTATTCCTCGCTTACATCTTAAAACCAATACCTGTGAAAAATGTCAGCTTTCTAGGTCGCCGTAGTCGGGTAAAAACGACCAAACTCCCATACAAGAAAGCCGCGAGTAATAGCTGACTATATAATATGTATATATTTGAAATGTGCTAATTAAGCCCTTTCATTTGACACCCCACACGGCATGATTCAAAAGAAATATTTTTTTAGTTCATGACTTTATGTCCTCTAGAGGGTGCTGTATTCAATTTAATGTAACGTCACATAACCTATAACCAGCGGACCATCAAAACGCTTCCAACGATATCCCATTTGTCAGATTATGATAAGTAGTTTAGAATTTACGAGGGAACAGATTAACATACATACATACATACAGACATACATACATACATACATGCATACATACATACATACATACATACATACATACATACATACATACATACCGGTCAAAATCATAACCCTCCTTTTTGCTTCGCCGTAGTCGGGTAATAATAAAAACGTTCAAATTAAATAGAATTATTTATCTAAAAGTCAACCAGAACTCGCTTGCGCTTAAAATAATAAAATAGCTTGCACTTTTTGCAGTAGCAGCAGTAGGTACTTGCACAAGAAGCCACGCGTCACGCAACGCAGCCAAACGTAAACAACATTTTCATCTCAATTCTCAATCCCGTCCCAAACTTAAATAAAGTAAGTAGGCAAGTAACGTCAAGCTAAACAGAACATAAATCGCCCGAATGCGCAAAAAAGAGAGAGGCGATCAATAGGGTAATACCCAGTCAATGCTCAGTGCTTAAATATTAAACTACCGAAACCCTAATGAACTCGGTAAGCTCTATGGAAGCGGTTAACTAGTTCGAAGGGGTTCCCGTAACGTTAAGGTAACACAATCATAGGGTCACTACATCGATAGGGTATCCAATGATAGGGTAAGCCTATCGATAGGGTTAATCAAATGAAGGGGTTTTCCGGTCCCTGGTATGTACACGCACACATGGAAACAATATGCACAAGTGACTTGAGAGCGACGGCGCGCTCGCAGTGGATCGCTCCGTCAGACACGTCCACTACCGCAATGTGCATGTACACGTTTAACACTAATAAAGCCCACTCGCCTTCGTGAATTGCAAGAGCTATACTAGCAAAATGATTAACATAAAGTAACCTAAAATACCAAACGACTATCCTGTACATCGATTTGCGGTTTTCTATCAATATTTGCTTTGTACACCGTCCACTATCACTTGGGTACCTAATTAACGTAAAATTCAACATACTATGTTTTACTACTTACTTTTAACCAGGATCCCCTTGGATCGCATAATGTGTTTTAGACTAATTATATAACTATTATTTTATTATTAATTTGTATTGGCATAATTGTACTGTCGCATAATAATACTTTAGCATACTCCTTTTTTAGCATATTAGGCTATTAGAATAATTTTAGTTGGACTAATTTGTATTTGACTAAGGTTAAATTAGGTCACGTTAGGTACATTAGGTTAGGTTAGGTTAGTATGATATACTTTTTGCAATTATGCTATTTGACGTTAGTCTTGATGACAATTATGCTTACTGTATTTATGCTTTTTAATGTTATGCGTAATAAAATATGCGTAAAGATGATTATGCACATCATTATTTCGGCTAAAAGCAATTATGCGTAACACTATTATTACAAATAATTTTATGCCATCCAATAGAGAACCCTTTTAACCACTTCTATTAAAAATGCGGGATCCCGCTATACTGAGATCTGGTTTCATTGAAAATACTGAGATCCTGCAAGGACATGCGGCGAGATGGAGATCAATCGCTAGTCAGTGCTGTATTATAAACAAATAATAAATACTTTCTGTTTGGTGTCGGAGGTTATAAAGGTCTCACCAGGTGTTGAAGCGGCGCGTGCTGCGCCTGCGCGTGCTGCACGGCGCTCACGTAGCGCGGCGCGCCGCCCGCGGGGTACTCGAGCCGCAGCACCGGCGGCTCCACCCCGACCAGGTACCTGCGACAACAACAACTGTCAGATGCCTCTGTTACAGGTGCTTTTCTCCCCCGGCAAACTTCTTAAGCACTGGGTGACGTGGTGGGAGAAAGTAAGAGCCCTAAAAGTTCCTTCTGCGCATTCGAGGTCATCATTACTCAAGAAGTTTGCCGGCATCTGTACCCATGTTACCACTTAACTCAGAACTATATTTTAAATAGAGGTGTATGACTTCATAGCCGAGTAAATCCTATAAATCTGCATACTCGTATACATGAACGTTTTGGCACTTCCAAAAAATAGTTGTTTTGGTCTGTCAATCAGCTTCCCTATTGCCACCTGTATCAGTACTCACTCGGTACCAAAGAAGAGCAGCTTGCGCGTGCGCAGCGCGTGCTCCGCGGCGTGGTGCGCGAGCGGCGGATCGCGCAGCCACGCCGCGGCCGGCTCCATGTACATCAGCGGCGTGAACCCGCCCAACGACGCGTCTTCCGCTAGCCGCACCGACACGTAGCCTGCATGAGACACACATATATCATATTTAAAAACTCGAAATTTCGAAGCTTAAGGTTTGTTTAGCTTAGAGTAGAAAGGCCAACCATCAATCCTAAATAATAACCATTTCGATTAAATATGGTTTTAATTGATAACGTTTCATTTTTTAAATCCTTATTTTATTATAGTTTCACAAAGTGTATGAACACTAGTAATTAAAATAATATTGTTTACCTTCTTTCATTTCGCTTTCCAACTGTATCGACTTATCATCAAGAGCCTCGAGGATGTTCATAAGGTTCGCAAGCCAGTCCCATGGATCGCATTCGGATCTGCACAAACAAATAAATACAATGAATAAGTACAAGATATTGATTTTTTTAGGGCAAAAGACACAATATAGTTGGACACACTCACCCTATTTCGAAATTATCGAAGGATGGCGGTGGATTCCAGACGCTACTGTGGCATAGCATCCAATCCGACCAAACCTATGCATGACAAATAAAACAATGAACCATCAAGAACATGTAGGGTAAGAAAACGAAAAAACCTTATTCTAAAATTAGCATAAGCGCCGCGACTGGCGCCAATAGCATAAATATTGCAAAAGGAAATAAGTGATGTGCTTCTTGAAAATACGTTTGTTTCAAGCCGCTTAATGACCAAGTCTTAACGTAGATCTCCGTGCATATCTCCGCATACATACGCGTGTTTGCGCACTACAAGGACATGTCCTTTTTATCAAATTGGTAAAATGGACTCGATATAGTTGTAGTACAATTTTTAGTATAGTTACTTGGGCTATATCCGAATGTCTTCGCCCGAGACAGGACGGTCTCAATCTCCAATCGTAATTTCACGAACAGATTTGGCCATAGTACTTGCCCGCGTTCTCAAGAACATATAAGATCGTTTGATGAGACATTCAATTTGCATTTAAAAAAATGCATTATTGACAGAAAAATATATCTGACCCATTAAACATACAATTAGACCATCTAACGAGTCAGTTTGTTGTTATCTAGATTCCAAAGATGACGACCATCTTTGTTATAAATTTAACGACAGATAATATATCTTAAATGGAATATTATTTAATGTTTCATTTTATTTCTAGCTTCCATTGATAAATCGCAGTTTACCTTGATGGCGGGCAGCAGAAGCAGCGCGTCGGCGTGGTGCTGCGTGTGCGCCGGCTCAGGCAGTAGCGCGCAGCAGCGCTCCAGCATCGCGCCGAACATTAGCAGGGACACGCCGAGCGCGCCCTCGAGCCATGCCGTGCGCTCGTCGGCCTTGCTGCTTCCTGCGAATCACAAATTCACTTAAAACCAGAAAACACAGTTAAACAACGCGTTTATGTACGATACCATGTATTTTAATTGTATAACGTCTTGAGACTAAATAACCAGTATGACATTCGAACTACATAATAATATGCCTTCGCTGAATTTCGTGTCTTATCAACAATATTAAATAAATATCAGGAGATAATCTTACACGTATTGACCTAGTCCAAAACTAAGCTCTAGGCTGGCTTGTACTATGTGTACCTAGACAACGATAAACAAACTTATAAAAAAAATACTTTTATACATAGAAAATATTAAAGACTCGGGAACAAATACTCTCTCGCCATACAAATATCTGCCCTTACCGGGTATAGAACCTGAAACCGCTAGCTTCATAGGCAGTAACTAGACTAACCACCTTCTATTATTATTATGTTAAATACTCAACTATCTTGCAACATACTCTATTGGTAAATTATCCCACAAAATCTGGGTCCGATCAGGTGAATTTGATATGACTAAAGATATCTTAAAAAATTGCCTTCATTAAAAATAGTTACAAGCAAAGGGCCGAGAACCTTGTAAAAAAGAACCAAGAGTAACTTTCAACGACCGTATCTTAAATTCCAGGAACCCGATTATTTTCGCTGGGATTTCCACCACGCGATAAGGAAAGGTAGAGCGGTAATTACGTAATTATATTAAAGAATCTTAACTGTATCTCCTCTGGTTTACGTTTGTTACTCTGTTATCAATTAAGTATTCTTATTTAAAGTATATGCTCATTTATAATTCACTTTGCAATATCGCCAACGTCTTGAAATGTTCTTCCCTTTCTAATAAATATCCTTCAAAGGATTATAATAAAGCTTGAAGCCATAACACGTCTGACAAGCTGTACAAATTAGCGAGGGAAGCTAAACAAGTAGCCACAGCAGCCAGGTCCGTCGGTAAACGAACTTGTCAAGGAAGTGCAAAGCTCGAACGTTAAATGAGTGATTGGGACGCCTCGGTGGCTTGTGACCGACAACTCGTCCGTCGCTCAAAGCCGGTCAGGTATAAATAGAGCCGGCTAAAAATAAATAGCACGGATTGCACCTGCGACGCAATAACTTATCGGAGGTGTCTTCGAGAAACACGTCCTTTACAACAACCGTACGATAAAAGCGATTACGTATCGAATAATGACATCGGTCAGTTTATGAACGCCGCAGCGCCATCCAATTTGGGTTTATGTTCATTTTGAACAGTTACTTCAGCGGGTTTTTAAAGGATGTTTTCGCGTAAACCGAAGCTTAAGCGGCATCGTATCGCAATCAAGGACTTGTCCTTTATTTTTTTCTAAAATAATTCATAACATGATTGCGTGTAATGGCGAAAATGAGAGGTCGTCACCGTTCCGTCGGCGCGTCAGTTTGTTGAACCTGTCTCCATCAAATGTGTGCGGTGCAGTGGAGCGGTCCGCGCGCGCGGGCGGCGGGCGCCGGTGGCGGGAGCGGGAGCGCGGTGCATCAACCTCCAATAACTTGTAATTTGTAATTACAAGCCTTTACTGCGCCCGGGCCGGGCCGCAGGAAATAACCACGTTTACAAGCATACGTTATATACATTAATTTGGCCAATTCCGTACTTAAATCCTATAAAATCTCAGTTATTCATATCTTTATTTCGATTAAAATGATACAACTGATGTTTCGATAATTAGGTCAGATAATGGGCGTTCCGTGTTTTTCATTAAAATATTATTATATATTTTTATATATTTGGTAGGTGACCCGTCCAGCTGTCTTCCCTTAAGTTTGTCGTGCTACTTACGGGATACCCTGTATAAATAAACTCAGCACAGCTGGCATCTACGTCCTAATATGGCTATTATTTTACAATGCTGCTCCCGTCTACCCGTAGGCAAATCTGCTTAGTTCCTAAAATAGAAGGTAATAAGCTTAAAACGAGTTACAAGTTGTGTGAAGGTAATGCAAAAACGACGCGCTATAGTTAATCCAGAATATGCTTGTATTTATAATGTTTTTATGACTATGAAACTTGATTAGTTTATAAAAAATACTGGTAAATAATGCCCGTCTCTTTTGACTCTAAAATTAATTACTTAAATCTAAGACATGTTAAAAAACTAATTCTTATAAATAGTGATTAGACACTAAAATTTTGCCAATCAAGTTTATTCTTGTTTTTATACTAATTGATTGTTTAATGTATCTATTCATTATTTAAAGGGTGTTTAACCTGTTTCCGTCTTTCTACCGTACCGACTACTTGAATTATGTGCATTAGCTTCCTAGTATCCCTTCCTAGTGTCACTTAAATTGTAACTTAAGTACAAAATAAAGTTGCGATGCAAGCGTATGCCGTCCCGAGTTGAATTTGCGGTAAGCAAATACTTACTGCTTTAATAAGCATAAGCATGGTATAATTACAAAGATTTTTTCTAACCCTACGGCCACACTTCGGCGATTCGGGCGAAGGTTCGTGTTGGTGTCTCTTTCTTTCTAGAGGCTAACGCGAATCTTCGCCGAATCGCCGAAGTGTGGCCATAGGGTCAGTGTTTCGGTCTTCACTATTTTTGCGGTATAAATTGTATGTGCTTAACAACTTTAGTAAATAGCTTGCTTGTTTAAAGTTTATTGTGTTTTCATTTTAATTTAAAATGGTAAACACAATGGGTTCTGATGTTGTAGGTGCATTTCACAGAAAAACTTATACTTAATAATGTTATATTCCTTGTTTGCGCCCTGGTCGTAGTACGGCCGCCGCTCTTGTAAAAATCTCAGCCGACATTCGGATGGGATTAGACAATTATTTATATAATTAATTAATATGTCCTCCTGCGATAATTTAATGGTTTCATTTTTACATTAATGTGTGTGCTATGTGTTTCTATATATATTAACTCTATCACACGGGTACCTTAACTTTTTCTTAACTTCATGTCACCCTTATGCCAACGCTCTACAAATTTATTCTCAGGAAGGCCTCGATACAGACATTCAGGTTGCTAACGATATCTTGGTTCGCATATTGCAATGGAGCAACAGTTACGGTTTAAAGGTTAACCCAGCGAAAACCCAAACTATCATCATTGGCAGTCCAGAGTCGACTTTGGCAACCTACTCTCTACCGGTTTATTTCGCTGGTGTTATACCTTTTTCGTACTAGGTAAAATATTTGGTTGTCATAATGGCCCGTACCTTTTTATGAGTAAGTACCCCAAGTTAATGAGATCACTGTCTGATTTTTGCGTCAGTGTGGTCTATAAAGCGCCTTCGGAACTTTCTTTGCCTCGCGGCAAAAATTGCACTCGCTCGAGCATAACTTCTCCCTATTTTAGATTTTGTTATCTTGATATAATGCATTCGGTTCATATTTGGTTTACGCAAAGACCACGTCCCTAATTTCTGTTCTCGGCTCAACTGCCTCCTAATCCGTCTTCGGCATACTAACACATATTCAATGTAATGAAAACAGCTTCCTCACAAAAGTTTTAAAAAAAATCAGAAACCCCTTTTATCTATAACATTTTGATGCAAGTGCGGAAAGTATGTCATTTTACCCGAGGTGTCTTGGCCCGAGCTGCATCAAACGTGTATCAAACGAAGTTGTTCAATACATTTGCGAAAAAAATGTCAATGAGACATAAATAAAACACTAATTAAAAGAGACAACTTTTCGACAACGGAGACAGACTTTTTTTCAAAATGGCAACGGTTGTGGCCATTCAGCCAAATCAAAAGAAACTGTTTTGCAAAGTGATTTAATGTCACATAGTAATATTACATTTAAACTTAGACCATTTATACATGACAGCCTTACGTAGGTACACGAATTACAATTACACATGCAACAAATAGCAACCAAAGATATATGTTTGACTTTTTTTATTTATGGCTTTAATAATGAGTTAAAAAGAGATGTGCACAAACGCTTTCTCCCTTTTTTTGAAGGACTTTGTCGTTCGTCGAACGATTTTACGCAAGCTGTTTATAAATCGATCAGGGAATCGATACATTGGTGTGCGATAAATTTAATAATACACAAAAATACTTGAAATTTATCAATATTCATGGTGAAAAACATGAATATGCATAATGTTACGCCATCTTTCTTTGAATTTTATACGTTTTGATTTTTGTTGCACGCTAACACAGCACACCAAGGTATTTTCTTGGAACTTCTTACTCTCTGCTCCCCGAAGACGATAATGTCAAATAATCGACTAAATGGGTAGTTTTT
Organism: Tortrix viridana; assembly: GCA_963241965.1. Classification (NCBI taxonomy): domain Eukaryota; kingdom Metazoa; phylum Arthropoda; class Insecta; order Lepidoptera; family Tortricidae; genus Tortrix; species Tortrix viridana. The sequence goes on from OY725174.1 coordinate 9,001,847, forward strand.
ATCAACGTGCAAGGTCCTGGTATAAATGTTCTAAGCATTTAAACATCAAAAAACAATAAATTCTTATATTATTTAGGTACTTTAAATTTGATTTATTAGCAAATAAATATATGATAAATTTATTTACGAAATCCAACTGTCATTCATAATACTCAATCAGCCAGGCGGTCACTCATAATACCTACTCTTTTAGCCAGCGGTCACGTATAATACTCATTTAACCGATCATTCATAAAACATTTTTTACACAGTTCTTACACAGGGTTATTGATTCTTACACAGGGTTATTGGTTATTGCATCCATTCCCGTTAAGAGGTTATAGTAGAGGTCATTTGCAATAATTTAACCCTACAATGCATTATGTAAAAGTGAACCATTTTCGAGATTATTCACTTTCAATTATTTTTTTCAAAGAGTCAGATAAGCAACTTCAAAAACTTTACTTATAAAGTTTAAAAGAAAGAAAGAATGAAAGAAAGAAAGAAAGAAAAAACGTTTATTTACATACATCTAACAAAAGTACAGAACATAAATAACAAATCATGAACAAAAAAAATAATGAAAACTGCACTAATGCCAGGTGACGCAAAATGGTTCCGGCTCAGCGTGATACTGGGTTACTGGGTTAGAATTTTTAATATAAGATAATCTTTTAATTAGTCAAGCATGCAATTTAATCTTTTAAATATTATTATATTATGTGTATAGTTTCAATGCTAAATGACGGAAAAATAAGTGGTTGAACATACAAACTCTTCGGTCTTTGGAAATAAAAAGCACTAGTTCGAAAAATGTTATCGAAAAGTAAAAAGCACTAGTGCAAAAAAAAACAACTTTCCGCACGACATAAAGCTACAAAACGTACCACTTTTTGAGCAACTGTGTTAAAAATTATGACGCTTAAGAACTTGATTCGCTCAGGTCTAGGTATTTACGATGCTGTCTGTGTTACTCTCAGACCTGCTCTCGACTACTGTATAATGAGACGGGACGCCAGGGCCAGGAAAAAGTAAAAATATAAGAAAGCTACCTATAATTACACTTAAGATAATCGACTCGAATTGCTTAATCTAAGCAAAAATTATTGATAACAATATAAACAGGATTAAAAGTCAATTTTGATCGAATAGGTACCGAATTGTAATCGATTTTCTGCAGTTACAATTAGTAAATTTGTACCGATTTATACAATAAAATAGGTAGTAAACGCGTTTTTATGTATTTCGACTGACGGTAAAGTACCAAGAGATTCTTCAACGTTAACGTCCCTGCGTCTTAGACTGCAACATTCAGTAAAGGGTGATAAGAAGTTGGCATCACGCTTCTTTACTTAAGAGTATACGTGCCGTTGTTAATCACATAACGATATTACAATCACTAAAAAGCTAAAACAACATTTACATACGTGCATATACACATACACACGTTCAGATACTAAACCCACTAGACAGCATTAGAACGCCGTATACGAAATTTTGTCGATTTCGCTAATTTACGTGATTTTACAGACAAAATTTTACAGTTAAAATACTGTATTTCTATAAGTTTAAATGCACAACATGAAAGATAATTTCAATCTTCAAGAGCTACTTTTTTTTTATTATATAATTAATCGACCTCAATCCAGCGACTGTTTTGTTGTGCGTGAACATGCATAAAAACCGGCTAAGTGCGAGTCGGACTCGCGCAACGAGGGTTCCGTACAAACGTGTTGGTATGTAAATAGCTCTTCCATCACGGGAATCGAGTCTCGAAGGTTTTTCCCGCTTTTTCCGAGTACTTGCATTAATGAATTATATTTTTAATAGAAGACAAATGCCGTAAATATAATATTCATTTACTTATACATAATAAGTACGTACGAGTATAACTGTGAACACAATTAGGTAATTTATTTATTTATTCGTATGGCATGGACAATCACAAATTACAATGCCTAATCGAAATATACACAATATGTCACAAGTTGATATCCAAGTTTCTTAGCCATTCAGCCGCGTCGTCAGTAAGGGAGATCAGGTCTTTCGGGTTCCCAGGGTAGGCTCTTAGTGGGCAATCCTGTATAATATGCTGGACAGTTTGACACTCGGCGCCACAGTCACAACGGGGGGAGCCAGTCCAACCCCAAAGGTGTTTAAAATGCGCGCTTCGTCCGAACCCTGTGCGCAGCCTGTTAAGTTTGCACCATTCGTGACGAGGGAGACTGAAGCCCTTCATTTTAGTGCCCGGCGAAACAAGACTACTCACAGTTCCTTTCGTTTTTAACAGCCACTCAGAACTCCATTTTGCTTTGAGATTATGTCCAGATTCAGTGAGTGACTTTGCCAGCTTATAGGGCGGACGTCGTGATTTGAGGCGGTGGATGGCAGGGCTAAGGAACTCACGGCATCCAGGAAGTTCTACTTTATTCACGCATTTTTCAGTCTCTTTCATTAGCGCCTCCTCTCTACGAAGGTGTGGGGGTGCGATGTTACAGAGAACTGGAAGCCAGTGGGTTGGAGTAGGCGTAATGGTACCAGAAATGCATCTCATTGACTTTAACTCCACGTCGACGCGGGCAGTGTGCGCGCTTTCCAGCCAGACCAGAGCGCAGTATTCCGCAGCAGAATAAACAAGGGCGAAGGCCGTCGTGCGCAGACGACAAATTATCTATCAATTAGGTAATTGTACAGCTAAATTCACTAAAATAATTAGGTAACATTACTGAAGTTCATAACAAGAATAAGGACAAGATAAAGTTATAAAACTTAAATCCGACTACGAAAAAAAATCATTGTTATCAATTATCAGTCACATCGCCTCCAATGCTGTTTTCATCTGTCACAATTATTGCTACATTTTCTATATATAAATCATACCTTTTCGAAATGTATGCGTTTACAGCTTTAATTTGACACCAAACTCGAGATTTGTAAAAAATAAGTTTTCTCTAACCATTATATGAAAGTTAAATCCGTCATATTGGGTTTACTATGACGTCAAATGACCTATAAACACGCAGAACACTAAGACGAATCCAACACCTCATTTATTCATATAATGGACAATAGGACTACTAGGGAACAGATTAACATACTTACAAACTAATATTAATCCAGTCATTTTACGGTTTTTAAAACATTTATTTTTTTACTCCATTTTTATAAGATATTCTAAGACACTAGGTATGTTCATGAATCCTACAAACTTTCCACCCGGAAGTAGGTATATAAATATACTGTCAACTAAATGCCTTTTTTTTATTAAAAAATAAGTGTTAAAAGACACTGCTCAATTTGTATTTTTTTATAAGGAATTATTATTTATTTACCACCATAAAAACCGCCTTCCGGTATAATTTTGTGTATGATTTGCTTGCAACGTTTATATTTATTGTTATCAACAAGGAATGAAGAAAACTATAGCCAATTACGATTTTTAAATACGGAAATATGCAAAATGAAAACTATTCTAGCTAATTGAATATAAATAAAACATCCTTAATTATTTTTTGTGCAATTCATCTTGAATATTATAGATCAAATATTAACTAAGCGATATGAAAAAAAAATGTTTATAATTATTTTTATCAAAATTTTTAGGTTTTTTTTTTAATAACTTATTCATATTTAGTTGAATATGACTCATATTTAGTTGGATTATGTTTTTACCTAATTACTAGAATTATAATATACCCGATACACAAGAAAAATCAGCTATTATAAATTATTTCCGTTTCACCATACTTAGACTGCTAAAATCATAACCCTCCTTTTTGCTTAGCCGTAGTCGTAGGTAATAAGTTTGTCGTTTAAAAACTGTTATCCCCATACATCAACATAGGTCGCGGTCAGTTTACCAACTGCAAAGTTAAACTTGCCCCTTTAGTAAAATTATTTTTTTGTGATGTAACTAAAAATTTACGGTTTTCCTATTTTTCCCTTTAGAGCTGCCGCACATTAGGCCACTAGTCGCGGCCACAGCGTAGCCACTTGTGGCCGCCACAAGCTACGGACGAGTTTTTTCATACATTTTGTATAGCATTGGTGCACACCAAGCGTTCGAGTGGCCGCGCCTGAGCCACAAGCTGCGGTAGTCGCCCGCGCTCGCTACAAGTGGCCGCGTTTTGTCGGTCGCCTCGCGCGCACACTCGGCCACAGTCGCCGACTTCTCTAATGAACAATAGCCACTAGTGGCAGCCACTGACGGCCGCCACTCAGCCACCGGTGGCCGCAATTGGTGGCTGCGTCTAGTAGCTTAGCCGAACCACTAGTGGTCGCGTTTTAGTGGCGGCCACTAGTGGCCCAACGTACGGCCGCCCTTACTTGTGCTGTGCTATAATACATTGCTTCTTGCCAAATTTCAATATTCTAGGTCAACGGGAAGTACTTTATAGGTTTTGATTCCCTTGCGAGTGTCTAAATTATGCGGCTGTATCCATTGAGCTATACTACTACGTATAGAGAAGACAGCTCGAACATCACTTGTGCTCCATTCGGTCCGTAAACTCCACTGTTTAGCCACTGTACCTCTTGTAGCAGAGACGGTGGTCTCGACGGCGAACATGTTGAGCGCCGTGAGCTGCAGCAGGCGCGCCGCCGGCGTGGGCAGCGGCTGCCGGTGCAGCAGCGCGCGGAACTGGCGCAGCATGCGCGCGGCGCTCTCGTGGAACGTCTCCATGCTGCGTGCCAACCAACCAATGTGCTCATTGTTAGGCAGTACACACAATAAATTAAGCTATACCCTTGAGTCACTATGTAACAATTGTAATTGTATGTTGTGTTTATAAATAAATAAATATCAGGGGACAATCTTACACAAATTGACCTAGTCCCAAACTAAGCTCTAGGCTTGTACTATGGGTACCTACTAGACAACGATAAACATACTTATAAAGAGAAATACTTACTTAAATACCTAGAAAACATCCATTACTCAGGAACAAGTATTCGGGCTGATCATACAAATAGTTGCCCTTACCGGGATTCGAACCCGGGACCGCTAGCGTCGTAGGCAGGGTCACTACCAACTAGGCTAACCGCGTCGTTAAATTTCATTAATAACTAATTTGCTACTCAAGAACTCTTATTCGTCATTAAAAGGCCGCTTTTATAATTTACCGTTGAACGGCACAGTATTCTAAAAGAAAAATTCAAGCTCAATATCACATTTTTTAAATGTGACTATGAAATCGCGGTAATTAATGCATTAAAAAAAGTATTTCCAGGCGTTGAAGTAAAAGGCTGTTTTTTTTCATTTAAAATAAGCTTTATTTAAAAAAGCGAAAGACTTAGGAATACTCGACCCAACAAATGAAAACCAACAAACAAGAAAAAAGGCTTTAATGAAAATGGTGCATATGACATCCAACCTCGCACTGCTGCCCCAATGTGTCCACAAAGCACCAGAATGCGAAGAAAGCCAAAAATTTATAAACTACTTCACCAATCAATGGATCAAAAAAATTAATTCCGATATGTGGTGTTGTACTCAAGAACGGCACCGCACTACCAATGCAATCGAAAGATGGCATCGAACGTTGAAACTAAGTGTCAGGAGAAAAGGGTCATTTATTTTACTTTGTGAAGACATTAAAAAGCGAAGCCGTATATTACAATAAAAAGTACAAAAGAGAAGAAGTCGGTTTCGCAACAGCCAAAAGGAGGAGAACAGGAGATATATTGAAGGACAAAAAAATAGAAAAAATAATAGAGGATTTGAAAACAGAAAAAATAAATTTAGAAACATGTTTGATGAAATGATCGTGGGTTAAATAAACCTACGTACCTGCTTGTTTGCAAAAAAACGTTTTAATAAAAAAAAAAAATAATAATAATAAAATAAATTAGTTTTATTTCTACTATGTATTTTAGTTCTTACATGTACAATGTAGAATTAACAAAACACGATAGATACGAAATCTGGATTTGACTCAATAAGGATTTGACGAAACAATGATTTGACGAAACAAGGATCCAACGAAGCTAGCATTGGACGTAACTAGAATTTGACGAAACAAGCATCTGACAGAACAAGTATTTTACGAAACAAGGATTTGACAATACTAGGAATTGACGTACCAAGGAATGGACAGAACTCGATTTTGACGAAATAAGCTTTTGACAGGATAAGCATTTGGCGAAATAAGGATTTGACATTTATTTATTTATTTATTTATTTATTTATTTCAAATAATTTTACAGCCTTACAGTAAACACCAGGACGCTGTATAATTTAGGTACAAATACAATAGAGCTTAGTATCTGGAGTTAAAAGCAGAAAAGAAGAAAATAATTTCCGGTTTGCTCGATTAGGTACTAATACCACTGCCATCCATCACCTCGCAATACTTCAGACACTCACGACATGCGACGACATGCGACGACGACATGCGTCTGTGCTTCCGTCTCGTTTTATTTAAAATGTGTTCAATGTGTGTAGCTTACCCAATTTTGGTGATCAGCTTTCCATGCACGTGCAGATAACTGGTAATAAAGTTTTTATTTAGCTGTAACAAAACATACACTAAGTAAGTCATTATCAATGGGGAACAAACTTCCGGGAGGCTAGTACAACTTGTTCGCAACTTTTTGGCCACGCTGTACATGTCGTCCTCAAACTAATGCTCAAGAAGAAAGACGCACTGATCGACATGCGAGAAAATAGAGTTGTGTTAATAAAAATAGTGTACTTCGTCTTTACACAATCCATAGGTGGACTCGGTTTCTCACGCAATATCATCTCTTTTGGTTACTAAAAAAATAAGTTCTTATATTGATCTGGATCTGATCAGCAGGGAGAGGCCGGGAAGAAATCAATTGAAGGACATGTATGAGATAGAGTCAGGCAACTGTTATTCTGTCAAATATATGTATAAACAAAATTTAAACTTTAATATTACGTCAGGTCAAAACCGCAACATGTGTTATTTTAAACTCCTGGTCCAGTAAAGGGGGCGAGATGCTTGTAGATAGATTGCCAATGTATAGGTGAAATATAATAAAGGTTGGTGCCCACTATAACAGATCTTACCATGACCGTATTCGTATCGACACATGCAAAAAAATACTATTTGTATGAATAACCACTAGACAACGCCAACTAGACCGCTCCGTCACCGGCGATCGCCGTAGCGTGCCATGGTTAACCGAACGAATAAAATGCTAAAATCCATTGTAGTGGGCATAGCTGTGTTCGTTCGTATCTGACGCCTTCATGTTACGGTCATGTCATGATCTGTTGTAGTGGGCACAGACCTTTAAGAAAAAATATTTTTTACATTGTGTAACGAATACTAACCATTCATTATCATTTACGTTATACATAATGGACGCCTATAACGGCTTTCAAATTTAAAGTATTATTGAAGTCGATGCAAAGCCGACAAATATTGTACCTACTTAAGATGTCGTTCGAAAAAGTATTTTTTGTCCATTATGTATAACGTAAATGATATGAATCTGATGCTGAATCCATGAACTAAGTTTTTTGAAAATCGGTCGGGGAAAGAATCTCTTGTAGGTTCTCGTGGGGATTTTTATTTATACAGTTTCACAAAAACGAAATTTACCTCAACAGAGGTCATGGCGGCGAGGTGGTCGTCCATGGGGTCGTGTGCGCACGAGGCGGCGCGGGCGCCGGGCCGCAGCCACACCTCGCGCCGCGCGCCGATGCCGCCGATGTCGCCGTTCTCGCTCGGTTTTGCTTCCACGGCCGCCCGCCGCTTTCTTTCCGATGCCTCGTACTGTGTCAAAAGATATTTTTCACTTCTCATGCTCTAAAAGTTCGTATTTATGTCGTGCGTAGGCGACATAAAGTCGCTTCTTATGCTCTAGTACATAAAGTAAAATCTTCGTCGAAGAACTAGGCAATCGGTCCAACAGCCACACGAACAACTTTAACTTCATAGAATAACCTCTTTATTTTATTTCGTTTCGATAGTATTCTAAGACCAAGGCAAGGATACCAACAGCCAAAGTACACAATAACTTATAATTTTTATTTCGTCGCATTTATTATTATTATTATTTTATCATGTTGCAATCGCAACCGAAGTGAAAAGTAGAGTGTACAACTCGTCCATAAAACCCATTTCACACTCGACTTTATATTCATCCTCGCTCGCAAGCTCGCTTGGATGGATAAACGTCTCGCGTGAAATGATGCGTTTTATGCACTTGTTGTACAATCTACTATTGTACACTATATAAAACTGGTCCGTTACTGACTACGGACTGACGGAGAAGACAACTCACAGCCTAGTAAACATAGAAATTTGAAATATACCTCCAATAGTAATGAAAAAGCATCTCCATTTCATTATGCTACTGGAGTAGGTATATTTCAAATTTTAAATTGTGTACCACTGTTTCTGTCAGTGTACGGAGTAATGTGCCGAAATTACTCAAAATAAAATAAAAACACAGTGTACAACACAAAAAGGCATTTCATTATCGCAGTACTTTATTAAAAAAAAAAACAAGATATAACATACCTTTTTCCTATTTTCATCAAATAATGACAACAGGCTTTCCCTTGCCGACTGGAACGGATTCGATGACATTAAACTTCTCATATAATAATATACTGCGTCCAATTTTCTTCTCTGCAACACAATATATTAACATTAACCAAAGACGTCGTAATACCTGTTGAACTGTTGAAATACATATAGAAAAGCATGTAAACTCACAGCATAAATGGCTAATATTGCCAACTGATTATATGGCCGTCCGTTCTTTGGGTTGATCTGTTGAGCTTTCGTATACCAGAATTTACTTTTTGCGAAATTATTAGTTTCATTAACTTGTTCCTTATAGCGTGTTAAATCTCCCAGGAACACGTACAGTTTTTGTACTGAAATTAAGGCTAGCCCCACGTAACCGAGGCCTTTGGGCGGCAGCACATGGTTGTCATTGATAAAGTCATCAGTATTAAATTTGTACGCTTTTTCTAACATTTGAACGAGATTCTCAAAATAAACATTTCCTTCCTCGATTATAGTGTTTATTAGTTTGACTACTTTCGGTTTGTCTTCGGGCGACACCTGTGTTAAACTCCTTCTAAGTTTCTCTATGAAATTGTAATATAAAATTTTCCAAAAGTTGTGCTCTACGTTATCAGCTTGGCAGTACTTGAGATCGGACATGAGGAGTTTCGTTAAGGCGTTTTGTAGAAATTTCCTGAAATGTAAAACAAATTTATATCCACAATCCATAGGCTAAGGTGCAAAAAACAAACAATGGAAAACTTGTTAATGAATAACTTAATCGATTGAAAGAACTGATCATAGAAATAGACGAAGATTATACTTTACTATACCCTTACACAAAAATGAATACCATATTAGAGAGAAAACCAAATGGCTGACTTAGGGGCAGTTAAGGACTCAATAAAATAACCTAACCTAACCTAAAAACTAAAACCTGACTGGCGACTAGTATGACGCACCCTTACAATTTTTATATATGTAGCCTATGCCACTCGCACGTTTTTGACGAATCATATGACATCCCATTTAGTAAAATCGTTCCAATAGTTTAGGAGCTAGAGTGGAACACCCGATTGCTGGTCACATACATAAACATATACATACCTACATATATACATGCATATATACATACATAGACTGTTACTGCTAACCACATTAACTTGTCGTGTAAAAACCTTTTTTATCCCCTCGTGTAACGAAAGTTACCTATATGATTGTACTACCGACCCGCCCCGCTTCGCTCCGGCCGGGTACTATTATACAGGATGAAATTAAATTCAGTGTCCAAATTTTGGGGGTTAAATCAGTAAGTCATACTGACCAACTTTCACTATGGCACCAACCCCGAAATCGTGTAAAAAAATCTACCCTCCCATACATTCTGGCTAGTCAGCTGACGATATTTGGTATGAGAGGGTCTGAAGGTCGATTTTGCTCTTTTGCTGGTGCACGTTTCTCTATTGGCGACTAAAGTGCTATACCTACTCGGTGCGGGAAACATGGAAAAAAGTGTAAAAACGTAGATTTTTTCATCTGTAGCGCATTTCTTTTTAGTGACGGTTACGGAACCCTACACTGAGCATGGTCCGACCGGTTGCCATGCCCTTGGCCGGTTTTTTAAATCACCCAGATGTCTTGACTACTCCTGACCTCGTTGTCCTCGTCGTTGATTTTGGTATATGTTGTGTCTATACACAACACAATCCAAAAAACTAGAATACGACATTGTAACTAATAAAAAAAATCGGGCAAGAGCATGTCGGGCCATGCTTAGTGTAGGGTTCCGTCGTCATTACTACAAATACAAATAAAGTGCACCAGCCAAAGAGCGCATCTTCATGGCACTTACGTCCTTTTGTTGAGAAGCGCAGTTTTTCGGCAATAACTCAACGGTATATCAGATCGTGATGAAAATAATTTTGATTGAAAGTATTATTATTATTTATTCAGCGTAATCTTTGTAATTTTTTCATATTTTTTGGACATACAGTTGTAAAGATAAAAAGGGGGGGACACAATTTATGCAACGTTCGGAACGATTATTTCCGAAAATATTCAATTAATCAAAAAAATTGCAACCTTAAAGTGTTTTTAAAAGAACTGTCCAAATATGTGACACACGTTGATGTGTGCTGGAAAAAAAATTAGCTTCTGTTACATGTACAGAGTGCCCCACCCCCTAGAAATATTTATTTTTGTTATTTAACTACCAAACTAAGTAGCGGCTTATACAAGACACCTATGCTCCAAATTTCAACAACATACATCTTGTAGTTTTTGAGTAAAATGCTTTTGCCATTTTGGCTGCGGAACCCTAAAAAGGATTGGACAGTCCGAAATAAAGTATTTGAATTGAAAAAAACGGTGGCGACGGTTATTTTGGGACCTGTATTTAAGAAGCCTCGTCGCGTGATCACAGTATACAAGCAACATGGTAGTTAGGTTAGGTTACCTAGTTTCAGCGACTTCCGGCCAGTGGTCGGCGAGCGCGGCGGGCGACAACTGCGCGTGCGCGCAGAGCACGGCGTCGGCGCGGTCCACCTGCTGCAGCAGCTCGCAGTGCCGCGCCGCGCGCGCCGCGTCCCCCGCTTCGTAGCCGCCGCGCGCGCCGCACTCTGCTAGCCCTGACACCGGTGATGCTAACATAAACATCTTTTTATATCTACTCTAGTAAAATCATAAAAAAAACAACAATATTCTTACTGATATAATAAAAGTGGCTTAATGTTTGTTTGTTCCGCCTTCGCGGCCCAGCGCTTCAACAGATCGATGTGAAATTTGGTACATAGATAGTTTATATCCCGAAGACTGACATACTTTTTTTTATATAGGAATATGCGACAGTACCCGAGGAAATATACCGATAAACGACTTTTACGCTGACAGAGTCGCGGGCAAAAGCAAGTTTTAATTTATTACGAATACAAATAAGATTGTATAGCTCACCCTGAACGGAACTAATCTGGTTTATTCGATCTGCTGATATATTATTTTTCCATGACAATCATTGTACACATACACGGCCCACACGTAAGCACAAGTTTCGTCTCATGACGAGAGAGTTCGGACCCATTTGAAATTTCAACTCAAATAAAAAATGACTGGCTACATGGCATAAACTCTTAAGTTTAGGTCAACATTAGGTTAGGCGCAAATTTCAACCTCTATTGAACCGGTTAATTCGAAAACGACCAAAGTGCGGATTTGTGAAAGAAATTACCTAACTGTTTATTTTTATTTTCTTTATTTATTATTTATTATGGCACACAAAACAGATTGAAACAAATTGATGTATATCAATAAATAAACAAAACATAAATTAGACATAAAATGGATAATACTAATGGACAATACTAAACTAGGTATATGTATACTTTATGTTAGGGAGTGAATTTGTGTTAAGACAATTAAAATAACCTACCTATCAGATTTAGTAGATTGCTGAATATAAAAATATAATTTAGGAATTCTTAACTTTCATTGTTTTCAAATTAAACTAGGTCAAAAAGGTGTATTTTTAACCCCCGACGCAAAAAGAGGGGTGTTATAAGTTTGACGAATATCTGTGTGTCTGTGTGTTTGTGTCTATCTATACGTCTGTGGCATCGTAGCTCCAAATTGGATGGACCGATTTTGATTTAGTTTTTTTTGTTAGAAAGGTGACTTCATCGGGAGTGTTCTTAGCTTGGTTTGATGAAAATCCGTTAAGCCATTTAAGAGTAACGAGCTCTGAAAGTATTTCCGATTATGTCGGGGGTTTTTAACTCTGTTAGGTTAGGTTATAACTCAGAGAACAAAATACCATTAAAGGTGAGCATAAAGTTTCAGTTTAGTTGTTTAGAATTAACCGTTTCTATTGGCGTTGTAACTGTAGTGCGGATATACCCGTCGTTGGCGTCGAAAAAAATAAAATTAGGTAGGTACCTATCTCATGACAATAGTTGACGACGCGGTCAACCTAGTAGTTAGTAGTGACTCGGTTTAATCCCGATAAGGGTATTTTTTTTGTCATGAGCACAGATATTTGTTCCTGAATCTTGGATGATTGTTATACTACAATTGAAGACGTGAGTAAATAAAGGGGCTATGTACAGAGGACATTGAGAGGTAAAGTGTGACTTAACCCCTTTATTTGTGCCCTAAAAATTTAAATAAAAAATAAGAAACATACCCCCTTCATCCCCTGACATCTTATTTAAATGAATATTTATAAAAATATTTATCAATATATACTTATATTATTGTCTGATATCCATACAAAAACAAAAAATTGTGCGTGAACTCGCCTGTTATTTTAATTATTTTAAAATTTTAAAAAACACTTACCTCTTTCCATTCTCATTTGGTTTTGTGTAGGACTAGTTTGTACTATTATTGGTTTGGATGGATTATGATGATCATATAAGGTCTTTTGCGTGTCAACTGAACCAACTCGGCTAAAAAAAAATGTAAAACTTGTACAATTCAATAAAAATATAACTACAATTTAAATGAGTTACAAGAAACATACCTTGGCTCCTTTGGTAATTGCGATATCGAACTTTGGGGTAGTATTAATAACCCAGGCTGACATGTAGAAGTTTCTGATAACGCTTTATCTGACATGGCACTGTTAAGCCTGTTTCTTTGATGAGTGTTTTCTGTTGCTCTATAAAGAGAAATAATGTCTTAGTTAGTTTAAAATTACCAATAAATTTATATTATTATCGTATTATACAGTTTTCTTATAGTCCCTAAACAACAGTCTAACGTTCAGTATGACACACTTGATAAGTTGCTGCTCTTTCCTCCCCTACCCTGAATTCCGTAGATCCCCTAAAAAAATCAGGAGACCTGGCAACACTGATCGAGGCTGTAACCCATACGGCGAGCCCACAAACATGGCGACTAACCTGCCGGTCAATCACGGCACAGGATGTAAAATGGCGGTGCGTGGATCATACTAATTAGTCAAATACATTTCCCGCACTTCAAAAATTTGTCTACTGCGGAGGTACATCGGTAAGCCACTAAGTGCGTCGTACTGTACAGTGAGATTCGCCGAGCGAGTAAACGATTTGTCGCGCAGCATGGATGCATAGTGAGTCCTGGCCTGTAGTATAACCAGCCAGCAGCTATCGACTATTAATTTATCTCTTTCCGGTGCATTATTATGTCGTTTTCATTTGCCTAACATTACATTTGTCAAATGAAATGTCACAAAGTATAGTATAAACTATACTTTGTGGCATTTCATTTATCACATTTCATATTTATGAGGCATGGCATTTCATCGCCTTAGTTAAGGAAGAGATCAAACGCTATAGCACAAAGTACACAGATGGCCTGAACAGCCACCCAAATAGCTTAGTGCTACACCTCATGCCTAACCAGCCGCCGCCTAGAAGGTTAAAACGCAAAACCCCAGCAGACCCAACAGCCTAGAGTTAATAGGTAAGTGAGATGCTCTAATGTGAGCGTACTCCGCAAGACATCTAAACTAGGGCTCGCGATCGTGTCCGTGATACGTGTAGACGTGTCGGGTATCCGGTTCCGTGATAAAAAAAAGATAAAAGATATTTATTCAGTAAGTAGGCCGCACGGGCACTTTTACACGTAAAAATCTACCAGCGCTTCCCAAGAGGAGACCACTGCTGAGAAGAAGCGCCGCAAGAAACTCAACAGTTAGTCATTTTTTTAATAAAAAATATAACAATGTCACTACTTATTCTAGCATTATATAAAACTGTAAAAATAATATTAAATATCTGCGTAGTTTTGCAGGAAAACATGTCAGAATGACTACGAGAAAATTTATATATATATCACACAAAACAGTTTTGACATGTCTTCCTACATAAACCGTGTCCCCTAGACAAGATACAGCGTTTACATGATTTTTATGAGGTATGTACGAGTAGTAGGTAAGCTATTGAACATTAAACATTAGTTAATTTTCTGGTTTAGGCCAAGCATTTTTGTCCGTTAGATAGTCCTCGACCCTATAGTACGCCTTTGACATCAACGACTTTTTCAAGTAATTTTTAAGTGCTGGAAGGGGTAACTCTAAAACTACGTCGGGTAATTTATTATAAAAATGAATGCATTGACCTACAAATGATTTATATACTTTACGGACACGGAAACTTTTTTATGGCAATTTTATTTTTATTCCTAGTATTTATATTATGTATATCAGAATTTTTAACGAAAGAGTCTAGGTTCTTAATAACATACATAATATTTTCATAAATATATTGGGATGCTACTGTTAAAATATTAATTTGTTTAAAAAGTTCTCTTAATGAATCACGGGAATTTAAGTTATATATAGAGCGAATGGCCCTTTTTTGTAACACAAATATAGTTTGTATGTCAGCTGCTTTTCCCCAAACCAGAATACCGTATGACATAACACTATGAAAATAACTATGATAAACTAAGCGAGCTGTCTCAACATTGGTAAGTTGTCTAATTTTCCTAACGGCGTAAGCGGCCTTAATTAATTTGCCTGCTAGAACTGCTATATGGGGACTCCATTGCAAATTATTGTCTATAGTTATGCCTAAGAAAAGTGCCTTATCTACCATTTCTAAACACTCGCCATTAAGAAAAATACTAGAATTTACCGGTTTAACATTAGGCAAAACGAACCTAACACATTTAGTTTTCTTAGCATTGAGTAGTAAGTTGTTACTCGTAAACCAATTAAGTACTTTAACAAGCGCGGCGTTTATCCTACTGTAGTCGACGGATTTTCGGTCTACCTTGAAAATGAGTGATGTATCATCAGCAAATAGTACAATATCACAAAGTGTATCTACTATGGGTGGTAAGTCATTTATATAAACCAAAAATAAGAAAGGACCTAATATAGAGCCCTGGGGTACACCTAATTTAACTGCAACGCCAGCAGACTGCGTATTGTTTACAACAACCGTTTGTGTTCTATCACTGAGGTAAGAAGACATAAGTCTTAGAGCATTATTTGATAGACCATAATGTTCCAATTTTAAAATAAGGGTCGCATGATCAACGCAATCAAAAGCTTTCGAAAGGTCACAAAATATTCCTACTGCATCACAAGATGTCTCCCAGATATTATATATATATATATATATATATATATATATATATATATATATATATATATATATATATATATATACATATATATATATATATATATATATATATATATATATATATATATATATATATATATATGTATATATATATATATATATATATATATATATATATATATATATATTTAATAAGAACAGATGCTGCATCAGTAGTGGATCGTCCCTTGGTGAAGCCGAACTGATTACTGTTAAGCAGTTTATTTCTATTGAAGTGACCTAACATATCATTCAACATTAACTTCTCAAAGATTTTACTTAGAACTGGTAGTATAGAAATGGGGCGGAAATTCGTTAAATCACTCTTCTCGCCCGACTTAAAAAGGGGTATGACTTTACTATATTTCATTAGATTTGGAAAGACCCCCTCAGATATGCAATTATTGTAAATTAATGCTAAGTGGGGTGCAATTACCTCTATGATATGATGGATAACTTTAACTGACGTTCCCCATATATCCTCGGTTTTTTTTAAACAGAGATTTAAATGCCTTTACAATAGCAACAGAATCTACTTGACTAAATTCAAAGTTTATATTACATTTACTGACATTATTACAAAGTAAAGATTGAGCGTCAATCGCGGATGATTGAAGACATGTTACAGGACGTGTTACAGGGACACGTGTTTATGACCCGTTCCGAACGGGTACCAGGGTACCCGTGTAGTTAACCCGTGTTTATGCCTGGACACGGATCAACGGATCTTAATTACCCGTCCTTGGCGGGTTGCGCTGAGCCGGGCCGTTGTTTGTAAGAGCTATGATTGGACTGAGGCTTGTAGAGTTACTTACAATAGTCGCCCTTATTAACAGACTGCGGGTAATTAGGGCCCGGGCGTTATTTACACGGATTCGTGTAGTTCGGACGCTTAATACCGCCGGGGCTAAGAACACGGATACCCGTGCGGGCGTGTAACACATGTATCGGGAGCTCTAATCTAAACCGATCAATAAAACCAAACTTGAGCTTATTGTCCCAAAGAAAAGGACAGATCGCACTAAATAACAAGAAAAAAAAATAACGCCTCGGAATCACAAGTTTAATGTTAAATAAAACGTACGTATGCTTCTTGGACTCGAGTATTTCCTCTCGCCAGTTGGTGGAGGTGGGGGCGGGCGTGGCGCCGGGCGGGTGCGGCACGGGCGGCGCGATGTTCTCAGCGTTGCGGCCACGGCGGCGCCCAGAGCGCTTGCCAGAGCGCCGCGGTCCGCGCACACCGCCGCCCTCCGCGCCGCCCGAGCCCGCCGGAACCGGGGACTGGGGGCGCCCCTCTGTGCTCGGGGTGCGGCCGCGAACCCACGAACCGTTCACTTTTTTCTACGAATGACGAATTCAAAATAAAACAAATTTGCACTCGAGCGAATTTACAACATTTCATTTCATTCATTGTATTTTTAACGTGTTTTATTAGTTTTTTTTCTGAACAGCTCGGAAAATCTACGCGCAAATGTCTATTTTATTCGCGCCGGGCCGACAGCTACAACATACTTTGCCACGCTAGCGAATAAAATGGACTTTTACGCGCAGATTGTGACCGACAAAGAAAACCTTTCCGAGCTGGTGAGGTGAAATAACTATTTGTTATCCAAAATATATATTGATTACTTATAAAAATATACATATATTTGAAGTAAAAGTACCAGTAGTGCCAATAAGAGCGCTATTCCTAAATTATAAGCTTGATGGTATTATGTTACTCCTGTCCCTTTCTTTTAATTATGGCACAATTACATTGTTTAGTCTAGCCTAATGCGGTGGCCGCAAACTGCTTACGCCTAACGTCGTGTTTACACTACGTCCTTCACCTAATAAAGCGATCGTAGCTGTCGCGAACGAATTTGGCCGACTGAAGTCACCTGATGTTTACACTGTTGCTGTCCCGTATAAGTTTACTCAGTCGCAAGCGGCGGATGCAGCAATGTAATTGCCCCATTACGTACTGTCTGTAGAGTTAAAGGTAGACAACTTGCGATTTTTCGTAATTATTTTTTCTAATTAAACCTCCTAACTAATAGGACTACTGACGGTTATTTTCACTTGCATTCCGTCCTGTGCCTAATTCCTTTAAACAAAGAGTATTGAAAAACATTTAAAATGGGTTGAATAATGACAAGCAGCCTTACTTAGAAATAATACCAGGGGACAATCTCACACAAATTGACCTAGTCCCAAACTAAGCTAGTCTTGTACTATTTGTACTAGACGACGAACATACTTATATGAATAGATAAATATTTACATACTTAAATAGAAAGGAACAAATACTCGCGCTTATCACACAAATATTTGCCCATACCGGGATTCGAACCCGGGATCGCTAGCTTCGTAGGCAGGATCACTACCAACTAGGCTAACCTCGACGTCGCTTAGGTACTATATGCTTGTATGTGGCTTACTGCCGCACTCAGAGACGTCAATTAAGTTTTAAGTTTAATTAAAATTGCCGCGTCTTATTCTATTGCTATAGCAAAGAAAGTGACAGCAGCTACTTTAATGAAACTTAAATCTTAATTGACGTCTCTGTGTGCGGCAGTTAGGTATGATAGTTACCGCTAACTTATTTATTGTATGATATATATAATAAATAAATAATAATCCAGCCTATATACGTCCCACTGCTGGGCACAGGCCTCCACTCACAATGAGAGGGTTTGGGCTATAGTTCCCACGCGGGCCCAGTGCGGATTGGGAACTTCGCACACACCGTCAAATTGCTTTGCAGGTGTGTGCAGGTTTCCTCACGATGTTTTCCTTCACAGAAAAGCTCATGGTAAATTACAAATTATATTTCGCACATAAATTCCGAAAAACTTAGAGGTGCGAGCCCGGGTTCGAACCCACGACCCTCTGCTTGAGAGTCGGCAGGTCAAACCATTAGGCTACCACGGCTTTTTTCACACGGTATGATATATACTTTAATTTAATTATTTAGTCCGGCTTTTAAGGAAGTAATGTCTGTTTTTGACAACCGGAAATTGGACTATTCCTACTAACTTCTTCGTTCTTTTTTCTCTCGTACAGACTATGATTTGTACGGAACATACAGGCATATCAGTGACGTCATACTTCCGGTCTGCACATATTCAATAATATTTACTGAACTACTGAATAAAAAAAAACTAAAAATAGTTTCGGAATCCTTAAATACCCAAATGGTATTCGATTCAGCATCAGTTGCAATTTTAAAATGTTGTCAATTCCAATTAACGAGCGACGCTCGCTCCGTTTAAACTGAGATTCTAACAAACTTACATTACTATGAACATCGATGGCGTTTTCCATTATATTACCTGATTTGTGGAGGCCCACGCTGCGTTTTTTGGAACGGCGGCTGGCACGCGAAAACCGTCGTTATCTCTTGGGCTTAAGGCGCGATGAGAGGAAACGTCTCTGCTATTACACTGTGACACTATCCGACTAAAAAAGAAGATATTTTGTTATTGATATAAAACTTTTATATTCTAATAGAAATGTCCGTAAAATTACCTACCCTTCAGTGCTTTGTTCTCTGCTGAACGACCGCAGTGATCTCCAATGATCCAAATTCAAATCATCTCGACTGTTACCAATGGTTGACGAGCGATTACTTTTATAGCTATCCCTTCTCTCCCTGTCTCTTTGTTTCAAACTAGATGATATTGATTCATGTTGTATGCTAACATTACTATCCTTTCTCTGTCTTTCTGTCTTTTTTTCTGCATTTCTCTGTCCTCTACTTGAACTTCTATAAGGAAAAAGACTTAAAGTTGTTAACAACATAATATGTATTAACATCTCCTATGAAAACAAATTCCATAGTGGTTCGCAAGTCATACTTTCGACTAATGGCGCGTGGCATCAAATATTAATACGGAAAATAATTGGAAGTCATACGTTTATACGCATAATTTATTTAATCATATAACTTCTGAAATCACCAGCACCAGTTTTCAAAATGTTTTTCTCAAACATGCTCAGAAATGATGGCATTTCTATTGAAAAACGAAACCCATTTTTGCCCGCTGTGATATTTCATAAAAATTATGTCTATTACATACAAAAAAGGACATAAGAAATCCCATACGGTCTGGCTGGGCTGTATGGGGTTTTATTTCCTTTAAAAAAATATGGTTAGAAAACTAAACTAATAACTTAATAAAAGGCGGTGGTGGGCGGCGCGGGGGGCGGCGGATTTTTGTGTCAGTTTTTTTAATTGCTTTTTGACCAACTTAAAAAAGGAGAAGATACTCAATTCCTCGGAATCTTTATTACTTATCTTTTTTGGCCTCGTCAGGCACTTCCCTAAGTTCCGGGCCTAAAATGTAGGTACTATTAGTGCATAATTTTGAATCTATTGTTATTATGGTTTCGCACCTAACGTCATAAAGTCAGAATAGGACAAGTTATACATGCACCTCTTAATGTCTTTCATAGCAACTAGAACAAGGCTTTTTTATTTTCTCTGAAGGGCGCAAGGTAATTAAGGAACCGATACAGATGGATGTAGTGGGGTGATTTTGGTTTTCACTTTTAATGCGGGGGACTGCACTAGACTAGACTGCAAAATACACAGTTGTTATGCAAAAAAGTGGCACCCGTTGATCTACCTATGCACGTCACTTCACTGAAAATTTCGCTTAAGTTTATGCATCACACATAAATCATAGGACAAATAATAATTTTATTATGAGCTTCAATAAAGACTTATGCCACTTCAAATTATGCTCACAAAGATTATAGTATGATAATTATTGCAATTAATGTATTATGTGCAGAATTCTCGCGTTTTCTGACTAATATGTGAGAAAGCCGTATCAATAGAAAAATAGAAATAGAAAATAGCTTTATTTGTTTCTGATAACATATATCACATCCATGGCTGAGATCTCCTTTTAAGTAAGATAATACCTGTGCCAGGAGACCCCGCTCTTCTATATCATGCTTTGCATCAATGTCTATTTTGTTTGTATAATGACTCACACGTTAGTTTAAATTGTAGAAGAACAGTTTTATTCATTCATTATATTTACCTCTTATCCCTACGTCGCGATCTTCTCTTAGATTCCCGAGGTTCACTTGGTTTAGTCTCCTGTGACACAGTAGCTGCTTGCAGATTTTGAGAAAAACTAGTAGAAGTATCACACAGATCATCCAGTTTAATATTCTTTTCTACTTCTTCTGTCCAATCCTACAACATACACAAAAATAATTGTTATATTGAAAAATTTAATATAGGTCTAATAAAAAATGTATAACCTACTTGGACCCCACATGTGGCCACATTTAGAAGATGGATGAACAACAATTAAGTGTGTGAACAATCAACATTTTAATTAAAGAAAACACTATTTTCTTGTCTCATTCAATTTCAATCATTCTTAATACAAACATAATATGACAGTAAAAAATTAATAAAAGCCTAACAAAATAAGCTTTAAAACCTCGACTACACCTGCAGCATCAGACTGAGGAACTTAAATTTAGTGCTAGTCTTTGCTTTGATTACGCCATGTTTTAGATAGACGGTACTTTATATAATTAAATACACTAATATTTGTCATTAAAAAAAATATTAAAACTTATAAACAGATTTAAAATGCCACATTTTAGCGCGCTTACTGAAAGTGCAAAGTATATGTCCGCGCACAGACAAACCTATACAGTTGTACCACAAATATAAGTTACATCGGCAATCTTCGTCCGCGCCAACGACTGCTGACTAGTACCTACCGATAGAAACCGAATGTTATGACCAATTCAATAAAGACCTTGGCTTGTTGCATTTAACGTAAGGTAGAATATGCAATGACAGGTGAACTCTTGCTTTCTCGCTCATGGCATCCGTACATTGCGTGGAAATTAAAGAGTTGCAATATTTTTTTAATATCTAATGAATATTGTAAATGCGAATGAAATGATAGATGAAAGAATCGACGTTTGTTATTTTTTCACTCAAAAACTTCCTATTTCGATGAAAATTAACATGGACATAGATTAAACCGATATTTTATTAGTTTACTGCTTTGTGTATTTTTTATACTTACTTACTTGGTATAAATAGATATTTGTAGTACTACTGTACTAACTTATCAGCTACAAACTTATTAACAGTCACAGTGCATTTAGAATAATAACTCACATTGAAGGATCCGTAAAATAAAAAGCGACATTTCTACTTAAATATATAAGTACTTTACTCTATTTAAAATAGAATAGAATACATAGTGCACCAAACAGAGAAAACTAGTCTCTAAAATATATTTTGTATATCACTACTTTAAATCTGCTGAAATAGTAAAAAACAAAAAAAACTTTTCACAGGTTTATTACAGGAAGAGCAAAAAAACGTTTACAGGTACTGTATTGAACCGAAGTGTAAAAACACTTCTAGGGGCCTATTTCTCGAAACTATTAGTTTACTAGTATATCAGTTATTAGTGAAAAAATTACGAGTTCTAATATTTTCTGTTTCTCAAAAATAATTATCAGTCTAGTAACTAATACTGGTGGACTAATAAAAAATAATAGTCTGGCTTGGCTGAATGCACCTGCTACCTACTACCCATGCCTTCTTACATATTAAAAAAGCGGGGAAAGTTCCCGCCACTTTTGTATTCGTTTTCTTTTGACGTTTGCACATTGGCGGTAAAAGCAGATTGTTTGTTTAATTTAGTTATTTTATATTTTAAAATGGATGTAAAGTTAATGGTTCTAAGAAACATATAAGACGCGAAAGAACTTCTGTTTGGGAGCTTTTCGGACGTTTTAACAAAACAAGACAACGTACGTAACGTACGTATTTTTGTTCAAAAAGACTCGACGATGGCGAATTACTATTAAAGCTTCTTCACCGTCGGAAGCGTCCGAATCGGTCCACATTTTATAAATTTGTTTGTTAAAATGTGACACTAATAGTCTCGACTAATATTTTTTACAAGCCTTCCGAGACTTAGCTTAGCTTTATTAGTGAATTTTACTAGTGCATATTTTTTTCTTTATATTCATGAAACCAAAAACCTATTGAGTCTAATAATATTAGCTAATATATATTAAGTTGGTAATTAATAACTAATACTTTATTACTGTAGCTTCGAGAAACGTACACTAGTAAACTTGTAAAAAATATTAGTTCATGGACTAATATTATTAGTCTAATAAGTTTCGAGAAATAGGGCCTAGAAGTTAATTTCCCAGTCCCCGCAAGATGCAGAAATTAGAAGGTTATGGTGTAAAGTCCGCTATTTGTACTTGTTTTTGTGCAGTAAAGATTAAATAAATAAATAAAGCCATGGAAAGAGACGAAGTACCTACATCATCTTGCTTATACAATTGTGAAGATCACTTTGACGATATTAATATATTTAATCTTCTCTTTGACAAAACTATCATCATGAATATAATGATTAAGTTAGGTTTGCTAACCTAATAACCTGATCTTAATTATGATTCCCCCAAGATTTTCTATAATATTACTATAGGTCTAGCGCTTAACGTTGGAGGTTCCTGCGGTAGTGGAACGGTGCGCGAGGGGATATATGTGACGTAACAGAACTGTCTCGCTATACACGTGATCAAAATATATCTTACGATATTTACAAGCGTACCTAAATTGAATTGGTATAATTGCGTATGACAATATAAACTGACAAAATGAGTTAAAATTATGGTTTAATATAAATGTTTTGAACTGATGTCGCCTTTATACTGTTGCATCGCCATATAAAGGTGCTATTCCACCGGCGAGGCGAGGCGAGGATGGCAGGGAATTGAAATTTGTATAGTAAAATAATCTGGATGGGCGAGACGAGAATTGAAATATGTATTTGTTGTTAATATTGAACCGTATTACTCGTTTCGTCGTCGTGAATGTTCATTAGCACTGCAACGAAAACAAAATGGTCGCGATTTTCCTGCCTTGCCTCGCCTCGCTGGTGGAAAAGCACCATTAGTCTACTCAGTCGCATGCGGTGGACGCAGCAGTGTAATGTTATAGTCATTGCCCCATTACACTTAGATTAACATGCACCCGATTGCAGGTGAACACATCTTTACAATAACGACTACTACTACTAGCTACCCGCCCCGGCTTCGCACGTCAGGTAGCACTAATTATGTTCATAAATTATAACCTTCCTAGATAATCCCTCTCTCTCTGTTGGTGAAAAGTTTTGTGAAAACCGTATGAAAATCTGTAAAGTAGTTTTAGAGAATAGCCCAGACAAACACAAACTCAGCTTGGTGGGATCTTTAATTTATAATATGTAGTGACACAATCTCATTTCATTTATAAAACAATACCATTTTTTTATTTTAAATTCATAATTATAATAAAAAACCAATTGCATAAATTCCACAAAACACAAATGTACCTATGCATTTAACGTTAGGAGCGTCCTCACTGAGAGCATTCTTACTCAAGCATTTGGAAACGAGCAATACTTTCAATAATTTGTAAGCTTTGTACGCTCGGGTCAACATCCACACCACTCGAATATTCGACGCCAAATGCTCATTACACGCGAATGGTCTCAGTGGAGACGCACCTTTTCCTTATCTACATTAATGGAGAAAATAAACTGCCAATAATATAGTTTTATAAAATGTCAGAAAACTAAAACCTAATTATTACCAGATTAGTCATATCCAAGAGGTTTGATGGACTATGAGAAACATCTTGCGTGTCAGAATCGTGCTTCAGATCTTTATTATGGTTCACTGTAGTTTCATTTGTTATCTTAACAATCCCATTTTGTTGCACTGTGAATTAAATAAACAATTAGTTTTGGTAATAGTAGTTAAATGTGTAATAGTAATACCTAGTCTCTGACTTGAGTAACTTTTCCAGAGAGCAAATAGATGATCTATAGTGACCTACAGTTGGGTCAATTTAGGATGATCCCAGTAACCGCTGGGACTAGCCATAGCAAACGCCCAAGGCGCGACATTTTGGTACGAGACTTTGATCTGACATGTTAACTTTTATCTGTTATGGAGAAATCCTGTACTGACTCGCTCACGAGCGTCTCGAGCACAAAAGGAGCGCCGTTCGCCGCGCGCCCCACTCGCAGCCGCGGATTGAACCCTTGCTATGTTTCGTCACAAACAATTTCGTACAAATTGAAACACTCGGGCGCTTGCTATGGTTAGTCCCTTAAACACATTACACACTTGTTTCTTTTGCTTTTCATAAATACTAATTTGTTTGACATCAACATTCTGTAATTGTAATGATTAATCACATTATTTTCTATGCCTTGCTTGAAAGTACCTATAGTAAGACAAGTGTTTGAAATTACAAAATATAGCTGTCACAGTGATTATTCTACAATACCTATTAACCAAATTATAATACTGTGCAAGTTCTCATGTAACAAATTTTCTAAATTTAGGAGTAGGTACCTAGGTACATTCTATCACTTTAAAGTTTAGATTTTACTTTAAATGTTCATTAAATTCTGTTTTAGTAACATGGAAAATAAATTGCCTTCAGTCACAAATAAAAGGGTACTTAACTGATATGGGGTGTGAAATGACAGTTCCCTGATGTGGTAAGTGATGTGTGGTTAGGGCTGTTTTAAAAGTGCTCTTAGGGCCGTATTAATAAACTCATCTCAACTGTGATCCCCGTCATAAGATGCGTCAAAAATGACAGTTTTCTATGGATTGACGTTTACTTTGACGTATCTTGAGACGGGGATCAGAATTGAGATGAGTTTATTAATACGGCCCTTAGTTAGGTACATATTTAAGGACTAAAATTAACAAACGGCAACTTTTCCATTACATCGCGAAAATTAGTCATACATTTATGTACTGCCCTCATACACCAATAGGCGGTATCCCAAATTTAATACCTGAAGCAGATTCAATTCTCATCCATTAGTAATATGGTTGTACTTGCTACAGGAGTTTTGTCTGAGATACCACCATTTGTCTTATAGCAGTATAGATAATTTTCATGACATAATGGAAGAGTTAGCATTCATTTAGTCCTTAAATATGTGCACTTTTTAGGGTTCCGAACCTCAAAAGGAAAAAAACGGAGCCCTTATAGGATCACTTGTGTGTCTGTCTGTCCGTCTGTCACAGCCTATTTTCTCCAAAACTACTGGACTAAAATTTTGAAAAAAATACAGAAAATAGTTCTTTACCTATAGATTACAGGAAACCTATAAGAAGTCTATGTTATTTAAAGTAACAACTGCCTGCCTGATATATAATAGTAATAATAATAATAATAAATTCTTAAATTGCAGTTGTAATGTTACAACTAATTTGCTTCAAATATACTAGACCATTTAAGTTTAAATTTAGTACACATATGTATTTCTTGTATTTGTTCTATTGTTAAAATGGTAATACATAAAGTGTGAAATATGCTATAATTATAGGACAAACCCTATAGAAAAACGACAAATACTAAAAACCGGCCACATGTGTACGGAACTCTCAGTGCGCGAGTCCGACTTGCACTTGACCGGTTTTTTTTTTAAACCACCCGGTAGCATTATTATAACGTTAACTGTGCACCACATATGAGGCACAACCCCTTTCCAAATCTAAACCTTATCAAAATTTCCTGGAAGGTAGATTGTGTGCCCTTTTTATGCAGTGCATTCACATGCCGTGTTTATTTTTTTATATGGGGCACGCTTAGGGAATTTAGATTATTGGAGCTCCATAAATTATTTCTTTTCAGGATTACTTTAAAACAATTTAATAACCTTATTAATGGTCTAGGACAAATAATCTCATCAAAAAACCCCAACTACCAAAGAAATAGAAAAACAAAACAGAAAACTCTTGGAAACAGTATTGGAGCTATTAAAATGAAACATATTGATAGGTACTTGTATTTACCAGTACTTACATATGACACACATACACCTAGGTTCTCACCAAACTCTAAACCAAAAAGTAGAAACATGGCAGAATGCCATGAAGAGGAGCATTATGGAGAAAAATATCAGATTCAATGTCAGACTGGTCATATAGTCGTGGGGGTGATTGCCAGCCAAGCCCTAGCCTAGAAAAATATGTGACATCACACCAGAGAGGGGGGGGTCAAACAAATGTGAACAATTGTGACAAGGACAGGGGGGTGATCAAAAAATCATGAAATTTGTGTGATGTAATTTATGGATGGTCCCTAACTAAACATATTGTCTGAATAATTAAAACAATTAATAATAATATTAATGGTCATCTGAAGTATTACCCTGAGATTATAGATAGAAAATACCTGACAATAAAACTATAAAACTATGATTCAAGCAAGCATAAGTACATTGTCAAGCACTTTACAATAAACAAATAGATGTTATATCAAAATACGACAAAGCACAGGATAATGTACAGCAACTATTAATAATCAATATCAATAAGTGTAATAAAAGTTTGAATTTACCATAATCACTAGTGTTCTTCTGCCTCTGTGTTTCATCTATCTTTTCATTATGATTTTCTTGATCACTTGCATTGGGCTCGCACAAGTTTAAATAGGAGTTGCTTGGTGTGGATCTTTGAGAATGCTGTGCTTGGTAGTTTTTAAAATAAGAGTTAAGGAACTTTTCACGGTCAAAGGTGTCAGTATCTCTCAAACGGCCACGGCCTCTGGATGGTAGAGTCTGAGACCAATTTGAGTTTGTATTTGTGTATTGACCTTGACTATAATTAGGTTGGACAGAATAATTTAAATATTGGTTACTTTTTTGATCCACACTGTCAAAGCTATGGTGGCCAGACTGTTCCAAAAACTTTTTCCTAAGTCTTGGTGGCAAATTGTCTAAATTTACCATGTGCTTAGAGTGTCTTGAAGAATCTACAGGATACCCAGCTGAATTTCGTCTACCTGATGGTGGCTTAGATCCTGAACTAGAAGTGGAACCTTGTCGTCCTGCTGAAGTCTCCATGCTTCTACTATCTCGGTTCCTATTTATGCTTTTGGAGTCAGAATTTGCATGATTAGGTGAATTTGCCCTAGGTTCAGAAACCTCTCTGTAGTGTCTGTTAAAATTAATATCATTGGTTGCACCTTCTTTATTTTGATACTCTGCAAATGATCTATCGCTTCTTGGGAGCCCCCTAGATGCAGAGCCTGAACCACCAGAATAGCCATGTTTATTGTCATGTTTGTTAGACGTTCTTCGGTTCATGTACTGACTAGAGTTATTCTCGCACCGCATTGGTGCCCTCGTCGGTCGGTCCATGTCTTGACTGGACTTAGGCACATACAACTGTTGTTCAGGCTTTTTATGGCGGTTTATAACATTAATATCTAAGTCGTTTACAGAATTATGAGATCCGTAATGACTTCGACCTTTGGATCCGTTTTCTACTTCATATGAGTCCATTTTATCAAAACCATTACCAGATCGACGCAACGGTCCACTACCAGGTTTATACAGTTTTTGTTGTGGTTTACTTCTTTTGTACTCCTTACACTCATCATCCATAGCAAGCGTATTTTAATGTAGAAACAACAACATATTCACAATTTAATCAACAATCCCTGATAAAACATAATCCTTCTTAAGAACAATAATTGCGAAGTTTTGAATGCTACCCCGCTGAGGTTAGGTATTTTAAAATGAAAACTGGAATACACACGGGTTATTTTGATAACAACAAAATGTTTATACGATCTTTTGCATCACCTAAACCACTACTTTCGAACAAAATGTAATTTATTTAAAACGATACATCCACTATTTCACATTTATCGGGTTTAGACCACTGAGACCACTGACCACAGGCGTTTTTCGATCGGGCAAACATTTCAAATTTATATGACTCATAGACAAATAATTTTAGTACAGTCAACAGACGATCGGACATGTACGCTCCGAACTTGCTCCGAACTACGACTTGAGGAGAAAGTAAACAAAGCGTTTCAAGTTTAGTATTACTGTCGTATTGTATGTGCTTGCGCAACAGACGATCGTATAGGTCTGCCCCAAGCTACCGTACAAATCAACGCACGTAAAAAGAGCTCCGAGCGACTACTCGAGGAGATATGTTTGCGCATGCTGTCAACTGACGAACCAATAGCGGGGCACATCATTTTGGCGATCACGATCATGAGTATCGTATCGAGCACGCGTATCCTAAGTAGGTATGGATGCTCACTTTGGGCATACCGTATCATTGGGCATCGTCGCGCGAAAATATGCATCCATACTAGCCGTGGCGTAGCAGCGCATCGTATCATAACGCCGTATCATTTTGGCTTGCTGTAGTTTGGACGCTAGCCGTAGCGCAGCATCGTATCGTAGGATCACAACGCCGCATCATTTTGTGATCGTTACTTACTCGTTAAGCTGCGTCCACATTTGTAGCATCCTGACGTAGCACGATCACGCATATCGTATCGAGTATTTGTATCATATATATGGACGCGCATTTTTAACCACGTCATAAATTTGCCGTATCTTGTTAAAATACGCGTCCATACTTGCTAATACTGTATCGTGTCAGTGTATCGGCTTTTAGTTTCACAAATATGGACGATACAACTTTTTCTCCGATCCTCGTATCTTTTCCTGATACGCGTGTCTTTCTTTCCCCTCTCGCATCTCGTCTCGTACAAATTCAGTCATGTCTTCGTTCGCAAACGGTTCAGCGTCATCGTACGCAATTGCTCAGAATTTAGCAGTGACGTGCGCCAGTTATATTATAATTCATTTTATTTCAAAAAAAGCAAAGTCCAGACGTAGACGACGTTGGTGGGAACTGGAAGTGTTTAGAAACAGAAAACAACATGGTGGAATACCATTGCTGCGGGATTTAAAATTTCAACATACCAGTGGAAAATACAAAAACTTCACTCGCATGTCACCCATTGATTTTGAGTATTTACTAAACATGATTGGCCCAGCTATTCAAAAAACTGATACAAAATTTAGAAAGGCGATTTCAGTGAAAGAAAGACTTAGTATCACTTTGAGATTCCTAGCAAGCGGGGATTCCTTCACAAGTTTGCAATATGTATTCAGAGTATCGAAGCAAGCAATAAGTCTTATAGTACCAGAGACCTGTCAAGCTATTCTCAATGGATTAAAAGAACAAATAAAGGTAAGATATGTTTTATTAGTAAAGTATTGAATTACAGATTATTTAATGTTATAAGGTCACTGAAATCATCATCAGAAGCTACATTTCCACAATTCATCACATTCATATTTGGAGCTGGTGTAGACGTCCGGCTGGAGTTGGAGTCGGTTTCATATCTTTCCCTTTCCCAGTCATACTGTCCTCTATCAGCAGAAACCAGTATATTGTTTATATGGTGTTCAACGGCCATAAAAGTAGTCGCTGAGTAAGTACTGAATTTGGACGCTAAATAATTTGCATAAATTATTAACACGCCAAAGGATCAATGAAACGTGTATTTAACTATAGACTATCAAGATCACGAAGGGTTGTAGAAAATGCTTTCGGTATTGTGTCAAGCTCAGTTGATAGTGATGACTATATGCCACCTTCATAATTTTCTACGGAGAAGCCCAAATTCTGTTAACAGGTATACACCGAGAGGTACATTTGATACTGAGATTGAAGGCACAATAGTACCCGGAAGATGGAGGGCGGACGTTAGCGCCTTAACATCGTTTTTGCCATTGACGAATACTCCTCGTAGAGCAACATTAACAGCGGAGCATATGAGAGACCAAATTGCTGAATATTGTTGTAATGTGGGAACATTACCGTGGCAAAATAATGTATAGGTACAATAGGTACGAATTATGTATACAATATAAGGTGTAAGGGACGGTTGCCCGAAGACTTAAACCACAGCTTCAGACCATTACCCTAAATAACATTCACGAAGAGATATTAATATTAATGAGATATTAATTTTTTTGTATGGTGGCGCTAGTCAGCATAGGGGAGGCTCTTAAAATAATAGTACTATACTTACGGTATTAAGTCTCTCACGTGGCTTGTTTCTGTCGAGCAGGAATAGCATATGTGGGTAAGCAAACCAGGACGATCGGTACACATCATTAGTACCTATAATAAAACAAAAGCAAAGTTAAAAAAAATAGTAAAAAACGTCATCTTCTAATTAATTGTTTAGTAAGTAATTAAAATAAACATAAGGATAACAAATAGCCTATAATTCAGCAGTACTTATCATTCATTAAAAAATACTAACCTTGACCTGTTGTTTTTGATTTTATCATCTTTTGTTTTTCTCGTCGAAGGGCCGCCAGCAGGTATTCCATCTTCTTTTTAATTTGTTCCAAAGGACGTTGTAACTCTGCCTCCAGTTCGTTCCAAGCGTCTGCCTTCAACAGTCTGTTGAAGTAATTCTTGTTTTTGGGATCCCATAATACTTCTTTTTTTTTATAGGCCTCGATAAGTTTAATAACACTTCCGTTATCCCAGCTCATCCTGAACGATGTTTTGTTTTCTCTGGCAAACAACGAAATGGCGAGCGAAACACAGGAAATCACCGCGTATCAAATGCATACAAGTCCATACTTGTTCAAAACGACGCGTATCTCCTTTGATGATCGCGGAAAAACCGACACAGGATGGTTCGCGGTGTATCGCGTATCGTATCGCGATACAGTATGAAGATACGGTATCATAATACGTCCATACCACCGATCGTGATACGCGTATCAGATACGAGGTGTATCAAGATACGCGATCAGTGCGGATCGGGCCGTATCAGATACGGAACGTATCATTACCGTGTATCATCTTGCGTCCAAACTAGCGATCATGATACACGCCAATGCCACGCAACGGAGATACGATACACCAAAATGCTACAAATGCAGTGCGATCAAATGTCGCCCGCTGAGGTCGCTCACCGAAATTTTGCATATGTATTTATTTTATTATAATAGCAGGGAGATTTAAAAAAATGACCACGACATTGGTGGGAACTGGAATTATTTACGGTCTAATTACGGTCTCGTTATCCATGATTCCACCAAGAACAAAAACACTAAACACTTATTGCTGCGACAACTTCGAACGCACTGTCAGTCAGCATTGATCTGATTGATGCTCGGATCGGTACACGTACAAACTTGTCAAGAGCGTAACTGTATCCCCTTTGATGATCGGGGAAAAACCGACTCGAGCTGGATCGTGGCGTATCATGTATCAAATCATAACCATGTATCATGATACAGTATCAAACACGTCAATACTTACCGATCTTGGTACGCGCATCCGATCGCGAGCGTGTGGGGTATTTAATAAACGCGTAGCAACATGGATCGCGAGCGATCAGATACGTCGCGTAGCATGATCGCGATCTTTTTGCATCCACACTAACGATTATGATACGCGTCGGTGCTACGCGACGGAGATCTGATACGGCAAAAGATACAAATGTGGACTCAGCTTAAAGCGGAGTGGTTGGAGCGGTTTGTATTCCGCGACCTCATACCACTAATTTGGTCAGTAATTCGCTCACTGCGCAGGTAGGTCGCTTGGAGCTCTTTTTACGTGCGTTGACTTGTACTTTACAGACTGATAAAAAGAGTAAAAAAATTAGGGTGCTGTTCAGAATGAAAGTGGCAACATGATCGAAGGTTTACTCTAACCTGGTGCTGGTTGCCATTTGGTACCAACTTCGGAGTGTACATGTCTGATCGTCTCGTATTGAATTACATCGTATTACACTCTCGTTAGGTTTAGGGTCAGGGTAGTGTATATAATACGCGCATTACTAGTTCAAATGGACGTCAGACGGGATAAATTTTGGATAAATATTACCAATACATTATTTTTATAACTTCATTTATAGCCTGGCAAAAAAGTCGAGCCAAAAAATGAGGGTGCTGTTCGGAATGAAGTTGGCAACATGATCCAAGGTTTACTCTAACCTGGTGCTGTTGCCATTTGAAAATATTGTAGTTCCAGCTGTCACCACTGGCTCGACCTTTTTGCCTCTGTGTTTTTGCCTACAAATAAATGTCAACTTTTTATCTAAGTCTATGGCCATCTTGGGTTGTCTATGGGAATTTATACTTCGCTTAGATATTCTTGATCTGTATTTTTCGTCAAAATTTCTTTGCGTACACTTTGGAAATAGATCAAACACGTTACGTCAAACTATGTTTTCAACCTGCAATGGGTTCTGAACCCGTAGGTGACGTTTTAATTAAATATAAATGTGATTATTTATATATTTAGGAATTTAAAACTTGTACATTTGTATAGCGATAAGTATAATATCCATATTTAAAAGTTTATTTTTAACAATATTTTTGTTCATGAATAAGATATAATGTCCTTCGAGTACTTACCCGTGGCCGAAGATGAAAATGAAGAACCCATAGAACTGCCAATCGAAGATGATGGTACGTTGATGTTAACAACAGTGTCTGCGCAGTTTCCTGGCTGCTGCGGCCTCAGGTATCGACACCCGGAAACGAAAAATAATCGAGGAATAAGATTAAGAGATGGGAGACTCTATCCACCTCCTGAAGGATGGGGCAATCACTTGTACATTTGCAGTTTTCCTAAGGAAAACAAACGTAAATCAGGAGAAAACTCTGAAACGTCTTCAAACAAGAACAAGAGAAATGATAACCTTTGCTCTGATCTAATAGTATTAGGGCTGCCATGGAAAGCAACTGAGCTAACAGTGAGGGAGTACTTTGAAAAATTTGGTGAAGTTTTAATGGCACAATTGAAAAGGGACGCCAAGACTGGCATGTCTAAAGGGTTTGCTTTCATACGTTTTGCTTCATACAATTCTCAGATGAGGGTGCTAGCTCAAAGACATATGATAGATGGGCGCTGGTGTGACGTGCGAATACCGAATTCTAAGGAGGGCTCAGTCAATTCTATGCCTTGTAAGGTATTTGTTGGCCGTTGCACTGAAGAGTTGACTGCTAATGACTTGAGAGAGTACTTCTCTCAGTTTGGAGAGGTCACAGATGTATTTATTCCAAAGCCATTTAGAGCGTTTAGTTTCATAACATTTTTGGATCCAGAAGTAGCACAAAGTTTGTGTGGTCAAGATCATATTATAAAAGGTGTATCAGTGAATGTGTCAAATGCATCTCCAAAGCAAAACAAAAGTGGCTCTAACCAACGCAACTTACCTAGTAGAAACTATGAAGAGGGTCACATGCACTCTGCATCTAACAACAACTCATGGAGCAACCGCAGTATGGATATGGTGAATATGCAAGCACTGGGCATGTCTGGTCAACACGGGCAGACAGGAGTGGCAGGGAGTGGGGGGCAAGGGCAAGGAGGAAGCATGCCACTTGGCATGAGTGGACTTCCAGTCAACCAGGCTTTGGTAGCAGCTGCCTTGAATCAGGCAGCAGGCTGGGGTCTCATCAACAACATACCATCGGGAGGATCGGAGCAAGGTGCCTTTGCTGGTCCAGGGTCATCAGCACCACCAGCTCCACCCAACTTCCTCTCTTGGATGCAACAAGGTAACTCTGCGCAGGGACCTTCTAGTCAGTGGGGGCAGAGGCACCAGTCCCAAGGCCACTCTGTTTGATCCAATGTATGATTTGACAAGCTCATGATAATCTCTGTGATTGTAGCGACATTTAGATAATTATTGTCATTGGTTTAATGGGTTGTAGTCTGCTGGTGAAAGATGGTTTGTACCTACATTGTTTGCTACTAATGTTATTTATTTGTAATGAAATTGCTTGTGTTTTGTTGATTTCCTTCAAGCCTTTACTATAATATTATAATATGTATTTATTGGTGTGTTTGATCCAACACAATTCCATCAGTAATTAATTACATAAAAACTTTGATAGGTTGATAACATTAATTTAGTATATACTAGATACACAATCAGCAGGAAAAAGTGGCATGAAAATACTTATGCCGTAAGACTAATACTTATGACTTTGGCGTAAGTTTTGCTCTTAGTCTTGCTCTGACCATAGACAGTGGCAGTTGTCAATAATGGTTAAATGATTGTTAACAAAATGCGTAAATAACAGCAATAAAACAGAAAAAAGGATGGATCTTATTTTACGTTAGTTCTATTTATAATTAAACAGCATATAACTCATGATTTTTAGTAATTTATTTTGTACTTACAAATTATGAATTATCATGTTCTCTTTTGACGTAAAGTATTGGTAAATATTATGACAATGACTACCTAAAAAGTTTTCAATGTTTTGAAACATAAGTTTGCAAATTTGACACTTGACGTTTAGTACATTGCGTTCTATCTATGCATAAAAAATTATTTACATTACAAAGTAAAAAAGTTAGCAGTATTAGCATATACCTGTCATTGTCATTTTCAGCCAGTTTATACAAGATTCTTGTTCGGGATTGTGTATCTAGTATAAACGAAATCAATGGTTGATAACCATATTTTAAATTCTTTCATATACTCCAATGATATATCAACATCTTTATTTATGAAGTTGGGTAACGGTTAGTGCTAGCCCAATGTCTAAAACAATATTTTTTTACATTAGGTGTTAGGTCTGGTTATCCCATGAAACTATTTTTTCTTAAAACCAGGGACCGGTCCGCTATCCCCTTCAAGGGGTTTTGATAAAGCTTTACTTACCAAAACCATTCAGCATTAAAAGCCGTTCAATTTGCTTTATAGCTCTATCTGCTTTACTTACAAAACCCGTTCAGCGTTAAAAGCCGTTCATTTTGCTTTTTAAGTGCTATCCGAAAAGAATAACCCATTCATTGGGTTTGAAGGTACTCTCCTATGACAGTGTTCCAACGGTGTTCCTTAATAAAAGGGTTTACTCTTCGAATGGGCTAGTCAAATGTAAAGGATACCAACTGAATCAGTAAGCAAGTCCACTGAGTACAATGTAAGAGGAATGCCACTCAAAGGCTTAAGCCGGAAAAGTCGTTCCTCAGAACGGCTTATTCGGTCCCTGCTTAAAACACTGTTTTAAGAATTTAAATTTGTAAGGTATTTTATTTTTCTTGAAACTTAACTTTTCTTAATTGCACCAAATAATGGCTGTTCTAACCATGCACTAATGAAATATGCTTAACAATGCAGGCTGAAAAACATTAATTGTTTGATTAGAACATTCTGTTTTCATTCCTCATTAAAAAATGGCAAATGGGTAAGCAAATGGCAAGTGGGTCTCTCTTTGCTATTCTGCTGAATGAAATAAATTGTGAACTTTATTGGAGCCCTACTTTCATTGCTTTTGTCCAATTTGCAGACATCATGGATGTATTTTTTGTCTGAAACAGGTACCTATTCATTTAGCAGAAGCTATTATTAATTGTACCTATTAGTTTTGGTGTATATTCATATATACCTATTGCAATCTAAAGTAAGAGTCTATTTAGATTTGTGACTTCACTTATTTTGTAATTATGATACAGTTAGATGTTACCTGTGCTTTGTACATTAATAGGTAGGAATAATCATTAACAACAGACTGTTGAAAGTTCATACATATAAAAAATAGAAATCTATTGAATTGTTATCATTGTTTATCAAATAATGTTGTTTATTAAATTATTATGAATGCTTCCTTGTGGGCAAAGTGGTAAATAAATCAGATTGTCTATTTTTTATGAAATAAAAATACCTATGGTTTGAGTATTTTTGTGATTAAGGAAAAGCGGAATTGTTGTATTGAATGGGTAAATGTTAACTGAGAACTAGATAAATCCAAGTTTAACTACAGCTGTGTATATAAAGTAAGGACTAATTGAAAGGATGCTTGTACAAATTTCAAGACTAAGTAAAAATATTAACAAATTCATAAATTCTAATAGCAAATGTTATTTTAAATAGTAACCTTTAGATGATTACCTATATTGAGAGAAGTAAAAGTATCCATCAATGGTCTTTGTGGCAATAACTGTCACCAAATAACTTTGTTAAGCAGTTCCCTCTTCAGCAGTTGGGTAAGAATTGTGGGCTGTTGTAAAGATGTAGCAAGGATGTAGCTATATTCGAGTACTATCAGTGCAATAATTTGACCATGCATCATTTTATACAGTATGAACGTTTGCCCGCGTAGTATTCGCTTCCAGGAAACTGAATTTTCTGTACTAAAAAGAGTTAAGTACTAATGCACAATTTTAAAAGTTAAGGTTAATTTTCCAGAACTTTTGGAGAAACCTTCCTTTTGGAGAAGGCATTTATTGTTATAAGTAAACCCGTTCCACAGGAGACAATTTTACTCACAAAAAGTCCAACCAGATTGACAATCAAATATAGGATAACTGTAGACTGAAGTTAGATTAAAAAACAGGTCAAGTGCGAGTCGGACTCGCGCCCTGAGGGTTCCGTACACATTTAGCCGGAATTTAGTATTTGTTCTTTTTTTATAGTTTGTTCTATAATCATACCAAATTTCACGCTTGTATGTATTACTGTTTTTACGATAGAACAAATACAAAACTAGTATATTTGAAGCAAATTGGGTGTAACTGTAACATTACGACTGCAAGTGAAGTTCATGCGCACAAATATTGAGAAATTTCCTTTTACTTTAAATAGGTACCATTGACTTCTTATGCCGGTAACACACCTCCGCCGCGAAACCGCGAAACTGTGGCGGAATCGTGATATTTAATACGAAATTGAATTTTATTACGTTGCCAGAGTTTCGCTACTACAGTTCCGCGGCGGAGGTGTGCTACCGGCGTTATAGGTTTCCTGTACAATCTATAGTAGGTAATGAACTATTTTCTGTATTTTTTTTTTTAATTTATGCCTAGTAGTTTCGGAGATAAGGGGAATTGTCACTTTTCGCCTATTTTCTTAAATAACGTTAAATTAATTTAAAAAAAAAATTAGATTCTCCCTTTCATTTGATATTGTCACACATTATAGTTTACAAGACTTTTTTTTTAATTTTCTAATTTACCCCCAGAAGTGGCTCCCATGTTTGAAATTCATTCATTTACGTTACACGTTCGTGTTTGGGTCACCGACTTACATATGTCAAATACACACATATGTAAATTTCAACTCAATCGGTCCAGTAGTTTAGGAGCAATTTGGCTGTGACAGACGGACGGACAGATGGATAGACACACACACACGAGTGATTCTATAAGGGTTCCGTTTATTCCTTTTGAGGTACGGAACCCTAAAAAAGATCAGTTGCATATCCGGATCCTAGACAGCTATCACAACTTGCCCATTATACCCCTTCTATACGATCGGATGGTTTGGTCAACCGAGAGGGACGCAGCTATCTGTAAGAACGAGACGTTTATATTACTATCTTATTCTGACAGATAGCTGCGTCCATCTCGGTTGACCCAGGCATCCGATCGTGTAGAAGGGGTATTACTTGTTTGTCGCTCTGTAATCACCCTCTACCTAGTAGTAGGGTCTAGAATGGGGGGTTGAAAAATGAAAGTGATTTGATTATAGCAAATGGCGTGGCATATGAAAGGGCTTACTCTGCACATTTCAAAACAATGTGTTTTAACTTTTCCATGACGTACTTTTTGATTTATAGCCAAAAATGTACAAAAAATCTGAAAAATTCCTGACGTAGGGTGATTTCGCCGGTTTACCGTCCACCTCCAGTTTTCGTCCAGTAGGCTGAACAAATGCTTAGAATAGTAAAACAAAGAGCTATCCGCGCATGTTTGGTCTTGTTGCGGCCCTAAGTTCCAAACCATTAGTTCTACAAACTTAAACATTATTATGGGACAAGTTGAGACTCTAATAAAAAATACGGTAGTTGGTGGTTTGTTTTCGTGCCACGAAAGTGTCGTCGCGGTCCTAGAAAAATAGTGATACCATGTAATTTCTTACAAAGATTTTTTACTGTTTTTTGCATGGTTCTGTTAGTTTTTTGTGTCCTAAGGCTTAATTTGAACATAATGAACTTA
The DNA here is from genome assembly GCA_963241965.1 of Tortrix viridana. Taxonomy (NCBI): domain Eukaryota; kingdom Metazoa; phylum Arthropoda; class Insecta; order Lepidoptera; family Tortricidae; genus Tortrix; species Tortrix viridana. Next base: position 9,040,236 of record OY725174.1, read on the forward strand.
AAATAAAGTAGTAATCAAATATTATTTACGAAAAACGTATACAATTTTAGTGGACTAATACCCAATTATTACCTGATCTGCAAAATATTTAGTTTTCGTCCACTTGGACGAATATTAAAAAGTAAAGTGCCATTTCGTTTCGGTCTAAATTTCTAAGAACCTGTGCGATTTTATTTTGTGTTTCATGTAAAATGATCTTTGGTGGTTACTCGATTAGAAATTTAATTTTCGCCGCTCAATTGTCTTTGTAGCACGAGTAAAATAAATTTAAATATGTGGACGAAAACTGAAAATAGAGCGTAAAAGTTAGATTAATTTTCGTCTATTTGCTCTGGAGTGGACGAAAACTAAAAACAATTCGCTAGTTTTCGGACGGCAGGTTTAAATTTTTTGATTACTTTAAAATAGTACTCTCCAAGTAGAACAAAAGTTGTATAAGAGCTTATTCAGCCATTATAACTATTGTCTTTGTAGCACGAGTAAAATAAATTTAAATATGTGGACGAAAACTGAAAATAGAGCGTAAAAGTTAGATTAATTTTCGTCTATTTGCTCTGGAGTGGACGAAAACTAAAAACAATTCGCTAGTTTTCGGACGGCAGGTTTAAATTTTTTGATTACTTTAAAATAGTACTCTCCAAGTAGAACAAAAGTTGTATAAGAGCTTATTCAGCCATTATAACTATAGTTTCAGCATTTTAAGGGTTGTATAAGCTCTTATACAGCTTGTGTGCTGCTTGGGTTATGTTATGTTGTTAGACAATGTAAAAAAACTTAACCAAAATTTGCGGACGAAAACAAGCAAAATTGGTACTTTTGTCATTAACATTTTTTATAAAATAAGCAAAAATGAAAAGAAAAAAAGAAAAAGAATATTATAACTTAATGCATAGTTTAAAATAAAAATAGATTATACTAGCACTAAAAATAAATATTTTGTATTTGCATTATATTATTTGAACATATTATTTGGAGCCTACAAAGTTGGAAACTCCACTAATTGGACGAAAACCGGCGAAGTCATCCTATAGCTAATTATTTATATTTTACGGCAAAAATGAAATGAAGTGTTCAAAATTTACAGTTTTGAGAAATAACTAAAAAAACTTTGAAAAATTGTGTTTAATTTAGGCAACTCAAAAAGACCTATTGCATCCGAATTAAAGTATATAAAAAGGTATATTTTTGAAGTACGGACTTAAATACGGAACCCTCGGTGCGCGAGTCCGACTCACACTTGACCGATTTATTTTATTGTAGAAATCTATCAAAGCGGCAATGTACTGTATTGTATTTATTTAAACATTATCTATATGTTGATTTTAATAAAATAATAATTTGAAGACTAAAGATAGTACTCGAAAGTAGTAGGTATTTGATTTGAATAGACTCACTGATATGAAACATGTTATTTGTTTGTAAAAGTAAGCCACACTGGGCCACGCACATCGCCCACGTTGTCAAAAGTTTAGCCGGGTGAATCAACTTTTAAGGTACTCCCCATTTTTCGAGATGTTTCACATTTTATATTTTTTTAGAAAAACTATTTATTTGCTAACGTCGTGGCTTACACATTTATAAAATCAGACATAGGCTAACATTTAAAAAATGTTGTTTTAAGATGGTACAATTTTAAATAATAATATAGTTGGTAACGCAGGGGACGATGTTGTCCCCAGGTTTTGTATGAAAAATGTGCATTTTCCGCTGAGTTACCAGGGTTTTCCGAAAATTAAGAAATATTTGAGGTGTCTAACATGTGGGATCTGTAAATTTGATGGTCTGATTTTAATATTCATAAATTATTATTAATCATAAGTCACCAGGAAAGTTTTATTGCCGTAAAAGAAAAGGAGTACCTTAAAAGTTGATTCATCCAGCCGCGCCACGCGGTAAGCATGGCAAAAATACCTGTAAACAAGTATAATACAAAAAAAAGGAATCAATGCTGGTCTCGTAAGGGATGGTATTAGCAACATTTAAAAAAATTACCCAATCGCTGCATTTTATTGAAGCGGTTGACATTTAAAAGACTAGCTTCACTTGTCACTAAACGTCTATACTATAACTAACCAAGAAAGTGTTGTGAGTACAAGTTGCAGTTGATTTTGTCAATCCCTACCTACCTACCGCGAACAGTGTCCTCTTTTAACTATTTGTTTTTCTACCAACCAATAAAACAGCAGTACTACTCACTTTTTCAGCATGGTGGGGGCCCGACGCGAAATAAAAAAATTGCCGCTTTAGAATTTGGGTGGTGTGCCCGAAGCGTGGCGGCACGCTTTTTAGTATGGGAACGCGCCGCACCGCGCCGCCTCCGCTCTCAGTCGTTTGCTGCTTTACTTTATGGGTTTAAACTTGAAATTAGTTATTATAATTATTATTTATGTATCTTTGTTGATATAGTTCGTAGTAGGTAGCTAGGTACATTGAAGTTTTAGTATCGGGACTTAAGTGCATTACTCTTCAATGTACTGTAAAATGGGTCGGCTCCAATCCAACGTTTCGTATATGGCGAGGCCTTAACCTGTTTAATATATAGTGTACCTATCTACAACGCCTACCAATGCCCATTCACAGAAGTTTTCAAATACACACTTATTACTTCGTATGCTAGAACAAAACACACATAGTTGCCGGTCACACGTTGCCGTGAAAATATTGCTCGTGAAGCCCCCTTAAGGTCCAGTTACACGGGCAATTTATTGTGCAATAATTGCCCTTCAAGCATAGCTTCTCTTACTCTAATTTCGTAATATAGAACCAGACGCCCATAGATTGCCGGCTAAAAGTTGCCGAGAAAAGTTGCTCGTGTAACTGTACCGTTAGAAAGGGATATCCGAGCGACAAACATGTCGCCGACAACTGTTGCTAACCGTCCTGCAATGAGATATTTTCATACGTTCATGCCTGAAACCTAAATATATATTTTGAAATTAATAAATAAGAACTAGCGTTCAGTTGGTCTAGATAAGTACTTAGTACTCCCAAGATAAAATGACGTTTATATTTATTTAATTAGAAACTAATTTTATACTAAGTACCAACTTATACAAATGCAAATGAACGCTATCTGCTTTGCGTCATCGTGAATGAAGTACCCGAAGTACCTACAAGTATGTCAATATAACCGAATAGGTACTTTGCCTCTATCATCAATATCATCATTCATCATGGTATCAATGATAAAAGCAATATCTTGGATTTTAATTTTTTCTTGCGAGTTTTTTTCTTGGATAGGTATGTTTTTGCTTGGTTTTGTTTGTTTTATTAACTTATTTGACCGTTTGTTGTTTTGGTTCTAATTTATGCATGTCGGTATAAGGCCTCGTTTCCACCTACAAGAAATATCTGACAGTGCTGTCCGACAGAAAGTTGCACGTGTTAGCTACCACTAGGCTAGGCTCTGTCGAACAGCACTGTCAGCTATTTCTTGCCGGTGGAAACGTGGCCTAAGTGTAAAAATATATGTCGTGTTACTGTAGTAGGTACATAACAACGTATTTAATGTAATATTATTGTGACCAATGAAACAAAGTTGAACCCATTCTACAAAAAGTCAATTGATGTTATGGAAATTAATATTCAGTTGTAAAAACTGTGAACTTTAAAGATACAATATTATAAATAAAGTAACGTTTGTTATTAAAGGCTATGTTCACATTAGGCAAACATTGAACGGCTAATAACTAACTGTCCGCTGGTATGTTATTCTGTTAACGCATCTTCCTTCACTTCTACCGAGTCGAAGAATAACCGGCGAATTTATGTCGTTCGTCATTTATGCGTAAATGACGTTTAACTGCCTGCACTTTCATTTAGTCGGCGGTTTTAAGCGACAATGAAAATTCAGGCAGCCAAATGTCATTTACACACCTCCGGTCAATCAATCAGGTTACTCCAAATTTAAATTTGACACATATACGTGGAAAATTTCAAATTTTAACTTGAGCCTTTATCTATATCCGCGGTTTGAATATAGAAACCGGGCATGAATGAGTCGGCAAGCGAAGCGCCACAAACAGCGTACAGTAACTCTGGGGCTACACTAACGGGAAACGCCGTTAAAAATCAACGTCAATCTCCTTATGCGTAGTATGCATAAGGCGATAGACGCGATTTTTATCGGCGTTTCCCGTTAGTGTGGCCCCAGCATAAGCGTAGTGTGAACAATCCATACCTTTTGAACGCCATTGGCAGCTAGAAACCATAGCTAATGTCAACCTTCCTTAAAGTCCCTAAGGTCTATTTTACACTGTCAATAAGGTATATTTTAGGCTATAGCCGTCAGTGGCGTTCAAAAGGTTAAAATATATGGGGAGGCGAGCTGGAGGCAAACAGTCAGCCGCTCACTGTTCGCCTAATGGGAACACAGCCTAAAAGTGAAGCCGCGTACCCACTAGACTGCCGCGGGTCGCAAAACAGAGGGATTTAACAGGTAGGTATTTTTACCAATTACAATTTTGCCTTTTTACAGTCATACTTATTGCATTGAAATAAATTGTTGTAATTATCTCACACACAGGTGCCTCTCATTACAAGTAAACCAATTATTTTTAACCTTTTGGCCGCCGTCCTCTGATATATTATGACACCACCCACACCATAGCTAATGGTAACCTTCGTCAAATACACTTGAGTCTATTTGACACTGTCAACCATAACTGCTATAGCGGTCAATGGCGTCCAAAAGGTTAATAAACATGTTTTTACTTATGGTTAAAACAATAGGGATGATAACTATTTTTTTTTCTTTGTCTTTCAGTTGGTAGATTATCAAAAAGTATTGGACATGTATTTCTTCTTTTTTCACATACTCAAAAAGTTACGGAGATATATTGACTTAAAATGTCGCAACGTCATGTCACGTCTTGGTACAATTTTTACACAGAAGTGACGTAACAAGCCCCCGCTCCCGAATTTTAACGCGCTTTATCTTTGTTATTTTTTGTTTGATTGACAAAAGAAAAAATACGTGTCCTATATTTTTTGATAATCTAACTGACGGACTAAATAGAATTTCGTTTTCTTTACCCAGTCATCATCCCTATTTTGCCCTCCAAAAACCTATTGGTATATATAATAGCCCTAAAACACGTGCAGCGTGGTACCACGCCCATCCGACCAATGTCGTTCAATCGTTTGGTAACTGCTCTTTATCGAGAAAATTAGGACGCCACTTTCGATGAGTGTGGTAACACCCTAAGATTTTATGCACAAATACAAGGCTTATCAAAAAAGTATCAGTGATATACATAGGTAAAGTAAAGGCATCTATTATACTCGTGTAAGGCAATTTTCGACCAATTTGAGAACGACTTCGTTAGTTGAAATGAAATACATACCTTTGTCCAAAGCTTAGAATCTTCGAAGAAGCATAACGTGGCTAAGATTAGCTATTAGTACCTACTTTACTTTTAAATTTAAATAGAACAAGTGCGTCACACATGGAGCTAAAGTAGGTATATATTATAGTAAGGCATATTACGATATATTTTCCGTACTAGTTGACAGAGTCCACACACGCGGCTTTATTTATATTAATATATATTATAGCTGAGTGTATGGACTGTCAGCTAATACGGAAAATAGGTGATAATATATTTTGGTATATCAATATAATATTATAGCTCCGTGTGTGGCGCGCTTAAGTATTCCATTTGAAATTGAATAATGTCGTTCTGAAATTGTTTCTTTTCTTGAGTCTGACGCTATCTTCTTCTCATGTTGACGTTACCGAGGGCTCTCGACATTGGTAGATGTTGGCCAAGAATATGTAGAGCTTTTTATTTAACTGTTTGTTGAAGTCATAATATTACAAGGTGCTGTTATTACCTAATTGACTTTAAGTTTATAAAATTTGTATTTTCTGAGCACGAGTAAATTATAGCCCTAAATTAAATTTTACCGTGTAGGTACTCAGCATTGCATTGCTACCTTATTCCCATTTGTTGTGGTGTATCGTAGTAGCGTTAAGTTCGACGTGAAACCTGTATCTCGCGCAACGCCAGCGACGTTTTGATGGTTGAACGCTGGTTCGCTCACAGATAGCGCTTCGAATTTGATTTTCGATTTGAAACAGTTTTAATGAGACCCAAAGTCAACATTCGAATTCGAATTTTGGACCAAATTGCCAGCGAGCTGGATGGTTACCACGAAACACTAATTTCGAACGTTAGGATGCACCATCCCTTTCACTCGTCAATAAAATTGTGATTAAGATTAAACCGTGAGAAAGGGAAGGAACTAACGTAACTTCGAACTTCTATTTTCAAAGTAGCTCCCTTGCACGCTACTCGTATTGCGTTGCGGGCAACTATGCTACGCCATGCCATGACATCATGCTCGGGGACTAAAGACTTTGTCAAACAGCTAGCGCGGCGCGATCCAGGCGCGGCGCGGCAGTCACACTGCAGGAAAACGTCGCGACGGTTTCTCTGACAATCTCGATCCAATTTAACACATTTTTGTAGCTTTTATGGCCCAAATCATATAGAACAATCTATTCTGTAACAATCTATAAAATTTTCTACATCCAATTCAATTTCCAATAAACTGTACATTTAAACAAATACTACGTGAAAATCACGCCGCGATGTGTGCCGGCTTGCATACAACTCCTTGTTAATTTCCACGCTAAGAACGCGCCACGCTACTGTCGCGCCGCGCCAAGCCGGCTGTTTGACGAAACCTTTAGGTCGGCAGGGGCCTAATAGCAAAGTTATTTTATTATTAAGAAGTATTACCTACCTTGTGGATTGTTAAATTGCTTACTTAAAGGCCTGTAGCATTACAGTATCGATAGCGCCCGATCAAGGGACGCCGCTAATGTAATAAGCCCATTAAGTACTCACAGGTGCAAATGGTTTTACAGATTATAAAAAACTAAAAGTACAGTCAGCCAGCTATAGGGAAATGTAATCACCTAGCACTAGCTTAAATACTACTTACAGCTACGTTTGTAAACTGTTCATAAATGCTAAAATTTTGTTAAGTCGATATTAAGCCTACGTACCTACCTATTATACTATTTTAAATGCATGTTGTCATACACCCTAGATTATGTGCTCATAATTAAATATGCACTTTTGAATGTCGTAATTTTGCTGCCGCGTGATACTTAGATTACATACTATTTAACATACCTAATTATGTGATTGCTACAGATTCGACTTTATTTATATATTTTACATTGTAATTTAAATGTGTGAATAATGACTCCATGGACACTAATAAATGAAATACAATTTATTTAGCGTTACAGTTATTGTTTTTTCTTACATCTTGCATTATTCCTTACATCCCAAGTCCCATCTCAACTTTGACATCTATCGACTTATTCATCATATGACCAAAAGCTTCAGTCAAAATTTTCATTTAGGGACAAGTTTTTATTGACAACTGTAGTTTTTTTTGTCACTGACCAAACTAACGAGTCCTATCTCGGTGGGTCTACGTTAAGTACATCTAAGGATCCTGTTGCCACCTTTCGATTTTATCATCAGATCTGCTAATTGACACCATAATCCATTGTCATGGGGTTTACATACCTACGTACAGTCAGCTGCAGAGAAAAGTAACCCCCCCTGCTAAGTAAATTGTATGCAAGGGGGATTACTTTTCTCTGCAGCTGACTGTACCAATTCCAAATTTCAGTTCAAACAAACACCGGGAAGTCGTTGACAAATGGTCTGCAAATTTTGAAATGGACACGTTACTTATTATTATGTACATTGGAACATTGCAAGTTAAATGAAAGCTTGTAAAAAATGAAAGTGATAACTTTTACTGCCAGATGCTTTTATTTGTCAGCCCTTAAATCATTAGAACAAATTACAATTGGGTAGGTAAAGTTTTTGGAAGAGGTGTAATTTATATTTTTTTTCGATAGTCGTCATCCTAAAGATCAAGGAACTGCGGCTCTTTTATTTTAATTCCCTCTAATATTTTAGAATTTTTTTTTTAAATTATTAAGTTGACATTTGTAAACTTTGATGACCGACAAGCTTGTTGCCTTCGTACTTAAGGAAAAAGAAAAAAAAACTCACTTCTATATCTGTCAAACTTTAATGTATGACAAGTGCTGCCACCTAGAGAGTTGTGGTTGAACTAAAGCTATACTATATATACGTACCTAGGCATGTACAGTTTACCACCGAAACATTATATTGCGACTCTCCATAGAACCGTTTCATAATAAAGTGACGTCTATTTTGTGCCTCTCAGTATGTCACTTTATTATGACGCGGTTCTATGGTGTCACAATAACAAAGTATTCAGCAATACATTTAATAATGAGAGAACTCAGAGAAACGCATTTCCGCACAGACAACGCTTGACTGACTGACATTGGACGGACACATGTTTGACAGTTGACGTTTTGTATTTTCATCAACACTCCAGAGGTCGCTACCGTCAATGAAAATGGGAACCATTCTAAGTGTGCCCCCTGCCTTGACTTGACAATGAGAGATATTATAGAAGTGACAGTTTTTTTTTCTTTTTCATTAAGTACGAAGGCAACAAGCTTGTCGGTCATTAAAGTTTACAAATGTCAACTTAATAACTAAAAAAAATATTTTAAAAATATTAGAGGAAATAAAAATAAAAGAGCTGCAGTTTCTTGATCTTAAGGATGACGACTATCGAAAAAAAATATAATTTACACCTCTTCCAAAAACTTTACCTACCCAATTGCGAAATTAAATCGATATCGATATTATTGTCGACTCAGCAGCAGCAACACTGGCGTTGACATATCCTTGTGACAACATGATGGAAAACGAAAGAATACCTATAAGGATATCTCTTTCTAACTCGTTATGAATGCCGTAAATAGAAAAAGGTCAAATATACGTCTTTTGCTGTTTCTTATACTCCGGTTTCTACGAAAGTACAAGTCCGTGAGCTCTTAGAAAAACCTTCGGGTTTCGGTAATCGGAAGGATTCGTCAGCCAATACATTACAATTTCCGAAGTATATAAATATAAATTAATTCGTATTAATTAGTTCATGAGATCATGAGACAAATCAAGAAAAATCAAGAACATTTTTAATTGAATTTGAACTCCATGAGCATCACTTTTACTTTAACAATTAATATTTTTAATAAACAATATAATATATTTAGTTATATTATTTTATAATTAATAATTAGTTTTTGCGATTGTGCCCTTAAACATTTTTACCTGAACATTCGAACTGTCCAGTTAAATCGCATAGTGTGTAGGAAAAATGGCAACTGTGCAGATCTCAGTTTTGCACTATGCGTGTTAGGCCGGCCTTACACAGTCTGAATTAAGAATCTGAATTCATAATTTGAATTCATATTATTAATTCAGAAAGCACGGAATTGCATACAATGTAACTATTATCCACACACAATCTGATTTTTTCAGATTATGAATATCTCAGATTGATCTGACAGAACGCACCTCTTTCCATACATTAGTAGTGCTGAGCGAGGATCAAAAGATTATTGCACCTAAAATTGGCCGGAAGTTTGAGAAAATCCTTCACTTCCGGTCAAAATTTCAAGGTTATATTTACGTCATGTGACATCACTATGACACACCTGGCATCATTTAGCCCTTTAATCGTAGAGAGAGTCAACATAAGTCTGTCAGTCCTGAAATGGCCGGAAGTACTTGACAGATGGTGCCAAAGATAGCCACTGGATACGTTTTCCTACGTCATGTGACATCTTGACGAAAATTATTATAAATAAACGTTTTGAAATAATAGTGCCTTTAAGAATAAATAAGTCTGCCAATCCATATCTGGCCGGAAGTCCTTTAAAAGTGATTTTTCAACTGCTAGGTAGAAGTGAATGAATCATGTTAAATGCGCATGATTTTACAAACTGCCTGCCAACACTTCGCTTTCCGATCCGCGGCCGCCACTCTAGAACCTTTCCGCCCCAATGGCCATCAGTTCTACGAGCAATGTGCCCCGCCCACTGCCACTTAATAAGGTTCGGAATTCGTTGGGTTATGTCGGTGATTTTGGTTCTCCTGCGGATTTCCTCATTCCTGATTCTATCTCGAAGAAATGCGCCAAGCATAGCCCTTTCCATTGCCCTTTGGGTGACCTTGAGCTTTATTACGAGGCCGATTGTAAAGGACCACGTCTCTGTTCCATAAGTCATCTCTGGCAACACACACTGGTGAAAGACTTTTGACTTTAGACACAGCGGTTACTGGGACGAGAATATGCTCCGTAGCTTACCGTACGCTGCCCAGCCGAGATGGATTCGGCGATTGACCTCTTTCTCGAAGTTGGATCTACCTAGCTGGATTACTTGTCCTAGGTATACATAATCAACAACTTCGAGCGTAGAGTTTCCAACTTTTAATTATTCATTTAGAGACCCGTTTGTTGAGAATTCATTCGCTTCTATCTACCTAGCAGTTAAAAAAAACACTTTTAAAGGACTTCCGGCCAGATATGGATTGGCAGACTTATTTATTCTTAAAGGCACTATTATTTCAAAACGTTTATAATAATTTTCGTCAAGATGTCACATGACGTAGGAAAACGTATTCAGTGGCTAACTTTGGCACCGTCTGTCAAGTACTTCCGGCCATTTCAGAACTGACAGACTTATATATATTGACTTTCTCTACGATTAAAGGGCTAAATGATGCCAGGTGTGTCATAGTGATGTCACATGACGTAAATATAACCTTGAAATTTTGACCGGAAGTGAAAGATTTTCTCAAACTTCCGGCTAATTTTAGGTGCGATAATCTTTTGATCCTCGCTCAGCACAACTTTTCCGACCGTGTGCCATGCATTTTATCGTGATGTCATTTCGGAGCGGGCTCAGGGACTATGTGTATCACTAATCACTCTTCATTTACCTATTTAAAACTATCTGCCGCACTCAAGGACGTCAATAAATTTTCAAGTTTCATTAATATGCTGCGTCTTATTCTATTGCTATAGCAAAGAAAGTGACAGCAGCAACTTAAATGACACTTAAAAATTGACGTCTCTGAGAGCGGCAGTATGCAGTTAATACTGAAGGTCTGTAGCCGTACTAAACAATAACTGCATGAAGGTGTCAGTTGGTAGCCGACTGCACGCAGCAGCAGCAGACGACGTGTCGCCGCGTCACTACTGGTTTCTATGTATTTCCGTAGCTCCGTAGCACGAAGCTAGCGACGCGTCGTCGAGCGGCAGACGACACTGACGCCCAACCGCAGATCAGTAGTGCCGCTGACGCCGGAGCAACACAAATAACACAATACAATACAATACTCTCTGAATTCTTTCATATCGCTTTTCAAATGTTTATTGATCATCAGTATTGAATAAGTTCCCTCACTTGCTCTGCATTTCTGCCTAGGACGTGTGGCTTTTCGTCTTCTTCTGTATAATAAAAACAAGTCATCATCATCTTCTTCCTTTTCTAATAAAAGATATAAAAAATTGCGATCACTATTCTCGAACACGTCAGACATTTTGTTTCACGGAACCAACTGGATGCCGTCTGCAGTTGCCGTCTGCAGTCGGGTTTGAATTCATGACTGCAGCGACAGGACGCAACGACGTGTCGCGGCGACATGACGCGGCGACACGTCGTCTGCTGCTGCTGCGTGCAGTCGGCAACCAACCGACACCTTAAAAGAGTAGCAACATCACAACTTAAAATTAGTCACCTACTAATTAAAATCACAAGTAAATTCATTAGGTAGGTACTAGGTGTTTTTTTTTGGTGTTTTCAAGGCAAGAGTGAATAGGCATTTTCTGGGTAAGCGTGTACCATCTTCGACCTCGTCTTCACTTAACATCAGGTGAGACTGAGGTCAAACGCAAACCCATATATGATAAAAAAAAAAGGTACTTACTTAAAGTTCAAAATCCAACAGTGTTTCATGTTGAGTTAATAACATTTTATATACTGAACGAACTTAGTGAACGTAATACTAATAATCAAATAAGCGCAAGTTTCGATATTTGTGACTACATGGTTTATTTTAACAATACCTATTATAATCGAAACCACTCAAACGGGTAGGACTGGAGAAAGTCCTGGCACCAAAATTATTAACCGCAACAATAGACAAGACACGTTACGTTATGTGGATTAAAAGTGCGAATAACTGCTTTTACTGGCAAAGGGTTAAAAGAAGCTAGGAATAACATGGCTCGGGCTTGACACACAATTAAAGAACGCACAGCATCACATACATACCTATCCGCCTATCTACGAGTATGTGCTCGAGCAGACTTAAGTCGCTATGCGTTGCTTGCGCGTGTCAGTGTTTGTAGTCAGGATATTTACTACACTAATTAGTAGCAGAAATACACTTTTTATAATTACTTTAGTAGTTAATTGGAGTTCAGAAAGTAGACTAGTTACCTAACTACCTGCTAGTTAAGAAGGTACCTAGCACAAGCTGAAAGTAGAGTTAAATGCTCCAAAGAACAGTCAAAATATGGTATGAAGAGGAGGATGTCATTGGCAAGTAAACAATATTTTCTTTGAATAAATGTTGCATATTAAGTACCTACCTACCGGCTACTTTTATTTTTTATGGCGTAATAATTTAAATACTAGCCCGATATATATATAAATAAATAATGTGCAAAAAATCCTTGAATCTACAAAAATCGATTTGTAGGTATGTTCCCTATGGACTCCAAAACGGCTGGACCGATTTTGATGAAATTTTCAGGCAATCTTCAGATTAGCCCAGCGGGTGATCCTGTGAAGTTTTTTAGCGATCGGATCAACAGATTTTGTTTTTGTTTTTTGGCAGCAACACGCCGTGCACCATTACCATGCAGCTATTTAATTACCAATATAATAATAATAATAATAGTACCTAAATTACCACCAAAATTCAAAACCCATTTTAATTTTAAATGGTATCCAAATAGTACCCATCTCGTTAGGTACCCTATTAAAGTAATAATTCTAAATTAATAATTATATTATATTTGGTATAGGTACAGTCACCACACGGGATTGTTGAGCCACCATAGAACCCTGTCATAATGACAACGTCAAGTCACTCAAAAGAAATTACGTCAAAATGTTCCGTCGACTTTCTGTGAGAGGGTTCTATAGTGGCTCAACAATCCCGTGTGGTGACTGTACATATAATTTATATTCCAAAACATAGTAAATAAAATTCTAAAAATCCCTGCATCCATAGTGGGTATTTACATCATAAAAGAGGGGTCACTTCAAAACTTTCATGTGTAAAGGAAACTACCCTATTTAATTTTGATTTACTTAGTAAGTACTTTCTTTATACCGTAATAGGCAAAATGTCGGTAAGTATATACGCTTTTGTTTGCTGACGGGGTTCCCTCTCCCAGCCATCGGAAACTTGAAACGGGCCAATCCATTCTCGCCTGCGCCGCTGACTCGTGGGGACGTGCGCGACTGAAGTTTGAACTTGGAACGTAAACAATGGACCGAAACGTATTTAGCGACTACGGCAGTGGAACCTCTATCAGCTCGACGGGTTCGGTAAGTCTTATTTATTAAGCCCCGACTTATAAGTTTAACGTATCTGTGTATCTGTCTGTGGCATCATATCTCCTAAACAGATTGACCGATATTAATTTAGTTTTGTTTTGTTAGAAAGGTGACTTAATGTTTTTAGCTTGGTTTGATGAAAATCCGTTAAGCCATTTAAGAGTTATGAACTCTGAAAGTAGGTGTCCCGATTTTGTCGGGAGTTTTTTGATTCGGTTAAGTTATTTAAAGGTGGAGGTATACTTAACTCGCAAGTCGCAGAGTAACTTAGTACCTACCTACCAATTAGGTAGGGGTTTTAGCTTATGCATTCAACGTTTTTTTTATGTTAGGTACCTATCTGATGTTACTTTAATTCCATTTAGTATTTAGTTCATTGTTTTGTTTTATACATGATGTTTTTTTAAACAGTGTCAATATTGGCCAAGTGGTTATGTATTTGATTAGATTACTAATACAATTTGCTAAAAATATATGTATGTACCTATCTTAATTTTGGAAAAAAATGTCCCTTAATTTTCAAAAATTGTAAATACTGCGCGCCTCTGCTTTGTTCTTGAATCATGCATGGCATGTCTAAAAGCGATCACTCATGCACGATACGCGTTTTGTGTGCCGAAGCCTTAAAAGTCATACGAAATTAGGTAGGTACAATACTATAATACCATAGTGTCTACACGGTTTTAAACCGTCGTTTATAACCGTGAAGCACACGTTTTAGTATGCTGGACACACACGGTTTCTTAACTAATCAGTTAAAATCCGTGGCTTGCCATCATTTTAAAAATTTCAACTTACGATTTCACACTCGCGGCACAGCTCACGGTCAGCTTTTGGATGTGCGTTTGACTGTCTAGCAGTAGTCTACTAGCGGCTGGAAATTTCCGCGCGCTCCGCCGCCGCCAGCTTGCTAACAACACCCCTCTCGCACGCACCCAGAAATTTGGCGATAGGGCCTAGAAAACTAAATTAGTCAGTGTGGTCCGGTCGGGAACGGTGGCTCAGTCGGGTACACTGACTCACGTCACGCCTAATATTCCTATATAGAACAGCAGCGTACGTGGGTGGATCAAAAAGTACCCGTGTTAGAAATGAAGACGCATATATTTTTTTAAAGTTTTATTTTATTTATCAACATAATCTTCTTCTAGGTCCTTACACTTTTCCCAGCGTTTCGGCCACTTCTTTAACCCCTCCAAAAAGTAGGTTTTGTCACTCTTCAAAATGCGCTTCTGTCTCAGCTATAACCTCCTCGATTGACCTGAATTTCTTTCCACCGAGCCATGTTTTCATATTGGGGAACAGAAAAAAGTCACAGGGAGCCAAATCCAGTGAGTAAGGCGGGTGTGGCAGCAATTCGTAACGTAGTTGGGTTAGTTTGGCAGTGACAATTTTGGATGAATGTGCTGGTGCGTTGTCATGATGAAACAACACTTTCTTCTTTGCCAAATGGGGCCGTGTCTCCTTTATTTTTTTATCAAACCGGTCCAATAACTCACTATAGTACGGCCCTGTGATAGTTTTCCCTTTTTGTAAGAAATCATAAGGATTATTCCCTTACTATCCCAAAAAATCGTGGCCATGACTTTTCCGGCTGAGGGGACCATTTTCGCCTTGTTTGGGGCAGATTCGTTAGAAAAAATCCATTGTCTAAACAATAGATTATATTGTTTTTTTTTTTTTTCTAATAATGGATCCAGGGTTTATCAACAGAAAAGACACGACGGAAAAACTCCTGCGGATTTCGCTCAAACAAGCCCAAAGACTCCTTCGACATTAGCAGCTTTACCTTTTGCACGACTTCTTCGGTAACCGCGTCTGCCGGGCGCCCTGGGCGGTCCTCGTCGAAAACAGATGTACGACCTCGTTTAAATTAATTAAACTAATATCTCACGGTTGTCATAGACGGCGAAAGACCTCCGTAGACAGAATCTAACTTAACTTTTATTTGTTCGCATGTTTTTCCATCCAAAAATAAGAAGCGAATTACGGAACGATATTGCTCTTTCTCCATTTTGTACGAAAAACAAAACAAGTCTTACAAAATTTGCCGCCAGAAAAAAACTGAACCATAGACAATTGACAGATTTCATTTTTTTATGTGATAAGGTCAGTACTACACGACGGTAATGCCAACTTTCCTAAGTAACGCCACCTGCCATCAAACACGGGTACTATTTGATCCACCCAGGTATATATCTGTCTCCTTCATTCATAGATAGCGCTCGACACCCAAAAGCTCAACACTCACTCATTCAGTTAAACTGATCAGTAGAACTGACGTACATCCAAAAACTGACCGTGAATGTAAAATCTCAAATTGAAATTTTTAACTGACGCCAACCCACGGATTTTTCCGGGCGCACCGTAATCCGCTGTCTTCAGTTCGTTTGCATCACGCCAAAACTGACCGAAAGTGCGCGATCATCAGATCATATTGTCAAGCCACTGTGTACTGTTAGTCTCTGCGTACTACAGGGTCGAACCACAGTAGCCCAGTACCGGTGCACAGTGGCCCATTTCCCATTTTTTTAAAACATTGTCAATCGTGTAACGGCACGCCACCATACATTTGCATTTCCCACAATAGGGTCACGACAACGTGTCGTGAAACGGCGCCGCAGCGGTGCTCAATCTTTTGCCGCATGCGACGTCACAGGTAAAGGATGGTTTCATGCAAACCTTTTTAAAACCAAGCAAAAATTTGTTACAATATCAAATATTTTTGCAAATTTCATTTTACAATACTAAGCTAAGCTTTTAAATGTACCATTAGACGAAATTGGTGCTTATTGAATGTTTATACCTACTGGAAATCAGCTAAGATAACTTTTACTAGAAAGTTTGATAATATATTTTTTTTTTTTGGAGATTATTGTTTGTGTTTGTAATAATGGCGACAGAACCCTACAATGAGCATAGTCCGACATGCTCTTTCTCGGTTTTTTATTATTATTTCGCCAACACATCACACACTTTTTAATCTTTTTTTTTGGGTCCCTCGGTAATTTGTATGATATATGGCGTGGCGGTTAACGGGAGTATATGGGAGAATTTAGTCTTTTCCTGACTTGAAATCATTTCCGGAATAATTAGTGGTCTAAAATCAAATAAAGGCATTGGTTTTTCGCCATATCTAGTGTATAGAGAGTCCGCGTTACATAATATCATACTAAATATATGCACTTCATGTTTTTTATACCCCCGTAATATATTATGGTCAGGTATGGTCTTGTTTTATTATACGCGACAGAGTCCTAGCAGGAATCTTCACTTCTCGCGGTAAGATTTTTTTGTTCCGTCGTGGGGTTTCGGCGAATTCTTTATTATGCTTTCAAAGCTTTAACTGCCTTTGTAGTTCTAACAGCACGCGGCCGACCCGATCTTTTATGATCTTCGACAGAGGAAGTGTTGGTATAATATATAATGGTATAATATATAATTATATATCTGTCGACAGTACGATACACGAACATACTGTTGATACCAAGCTTTTAAAGTGTTGAAAATGACCGACGGCTCCATACCCACTTTGTGCAAGGCAATCACTGCAATCCTGTTTTCTTTAAAACCCCATTCCATATCGTAATTTAATAATAACCACGACAAAAATATGTGAAAAACACGGGAAATCGATCGAAGTTTTTAACATAATAAACGCGTTCTAAATTTGAATTCAGAAAAAATAAACTTACTTATGTTTTTACATTGTGACAATATTTATGGCCAGATTAGTTATAATTATTATCAATGCAAGTCATAAATATCCCCGAAAATAAGCATAATAAACTTATCTCCCTGTATTTGCAGGTGCGACGTTAAGATAAATTTGTACAAAAGGTTGGCCAGGTAAGATTCGAAACCGAAGATAAGGATTATCAGCGAATTTCAGTCTTTTGTAATTGCCGCAGCCGTTGTTCGCACCTTCTGTTTTTTTAACAATAGATTGACAAATACATTTAAAACCTTTTCCACTGCGATACCTAGAGTATTCTTTCGCTAAAGTACTAAAACTCTGTAGAAGCTAGTAAATAGTTACTAACATAAATTAACGCAAACCTAGTAATCGCGAAATATACAGGGAATTTTTAAAATAAGTGCACAAATTTTAACATAATGTTCGGTATCGTTAATAAAAAAACACATTGCAATAAAAAAACAGATAACCTATTTTTTTATTGTTGTAACTTATCCTGCTTCATAAATATAAAAATATAATATAAATATAATATGTATAAAGCTATAACAATATCCTAAGTTATAACAATAAAAAAATAGGTTATCTATCTGTTTTTTTATTGTAATGTATTATAGTAACGTAACTAACCTAACCTAACCAAACCATATATTAAAATTTGTGCACCGATTAAAAATTACCCTGTATATTTTGTTATATTACAAATACAATATTGGTTACCCAAAAACACTGCATAATACTATCCATTAGGCTGCCTTTCCATAGAAGCGGAGACGAGCGGGGCGGAGAGGAGCTGTGTAGGAATCGACCAATCACATTGGTTGTTGTAATCCACATCTCATCTCCGCTTGACTGTTTCAATTGAAGCGGAGCGGAGACGAGATGTGGATTACAACCAATGTGATTGGTCGATTCTTACACGGCTCCTCTCCGCATAATGAAATGACCGTTACCCTGGGAATTACCTAATTGTTGCCTAATAGGTACATTAAATATATCGAGGTCGGTGGAAAGAATCATGTCATGTGACATTGCTACGAGTATTGTGTAATTATTCCTTCCTTCCTGCTTGTCATCGGGTTGGATATACAGGTGTTTTTTTATTCGTCTACAAAATTTTGGGGCTTAAATCAGTAAGTCATACTGACCAACTTTCACTATGGGACCAACCCCGAAATGGCGAAAAAAAATTGACCCTCCCATACAAAACATCGTCAGCTGACTAGCCAAAATGTATGGGATGGTCAATTTTTTTTTCGCGATTTCGGGTTTGGTCCCATAGTGAAAGTTGATCAGTATGACTTACTGATTTAACCCCCAAAAATTTTGTAGACGAATAAAAAAAACACCCAGTATTTTATGTACCTATTAGGCACCAAATAGGCAATTCCCAGGAGAACGGTCATTATTTAACCTTGTTTAGTGAGTTTTTGAAGATGGTTTTATTTTTTGTTAAAAATGTTGCATGTAGGTAAACGTCCAGGGCGAGCGCCCGCTCCGTGCTCCCGTGCGTGTTTTAGCGGTACCTACGTAGGTACCATATATAATACATGCAGTTAAATAGTAGTTTATGTGACTGGTGCATAATGAGAGGCATTAAAATACGAGGGTGTGTTTATGAAACGAGCCGACAGGCGAGTTTCATAATAGCATCACACGAGTGTTTTAATGCCTAATTATGTACAGTTACATACACTATTTTATCTACATACATATTATAAGCTGTCTATGAGGTGTTCAGGAACCGCATGTTACGACACTTACGACCGGCATAGCCGGCATTGATCAATTTATAAGAACGTCAAAAATGGCGGCAACCGTAGTTTTTTTTTAATTCAGCGACAATCTAGAGTCAGCCTCTACTATCATATCGTTCGATATCAAATTATCAAGTAACATACCGTCGGTTTAAAGGTAAAACTCATTAAGTGCCATTTACTTTTACATGAATTACCTTTACACCCACGAATCCCACGATACGAGATTTGTCAAAATTGTATGCAATTGACATTTCTTTTCAAATTAAATGTCATCTCGAATGATATTAGAATTGAGGTCAAATAAAATTGTTTTGTTTTTCAAAGATGTTCGAAATTTGAAACTCATAACTTTATCAAATTGTATATCGTTATAAGAACATTATGTTACTGCTACAGATAAGAAAATTATCATAGTAAAATTGATTGTTGTAATGCTGGTCATTGGACTTATGATATGTGTGTAGATAAAATATATAATGTTTTTTTTTTCTGAGACCGTAAACAAATAAAACAAACCTTAGTTAGGTTAGTTTAGGTTTATGTACTCTTACTATGATACGTTCCCGTTTTTGCGTACCTACGCCCTTAGCGTAGGCCGATGAATGGCGTAGGCCCTTAAAATTTAAAATATGTACCGTCAAACCTCATATTGTGGGGTCAAAAACGATTCCAAAAATATAAAACTAAAAAAGTATAGTTAAGCATGGTTTTTGAAAACTTGTTTTATTTTATTTTAAATTTTCAGTCGCGGAATAGTCTGGCCTCGTGGCCGTCGCGCACGCAGCTCCGCCAGGAGGCGGCCGGCGGCGCCGGCGCGTCGCGCTCACACAACTCCGCCGACCTGCTAGATCGTAAGTCTACCCACTTACTTTACTTACTTTAAAAATGTTAGCCCCTCTAAAATGATCTTAAGAAATCCTATACTGGATGGAACGTTGAGATAGGTCTAGTCGCCACACGAAAATGGCTCTAAGAGAAGGTCAATCGACATTCAAATATTCATAATATTTATTAACACTTTCGCAACCGGACTAAAAATGGAAAAAATACACCAGAAACGGACAGAACTCGCTAGGCGTTCCACGACGTGCAACGCAATGCCGGACGCCGCGAGCCCGCTAGGCGGGCACTAGGCGTTCCACGACGTGCAACGCAATGCCGGACGCCGCGAGCCCGCTAGGCGGGCACTAGGCGGACGCTCAGGGCTGTGCCGAGTAACTTTCGTATACGTGAATAAAATTAAATCTACTATCTGATCTATTTATGCCCCCCGTTTTATCACAATGCATCCAGTGGGGGGTGGGGTACATCCAGTGGGGTATTTATACTGGGTGTTTTTTTATTCGTCTACAAAATTTTGGGGGTTAAATCAGTAAGTCATACTGATCAACTTTCACTATGGAACCAAGCCCGAAATCGCGAAAAAAAATTGACCTTCCCATACATTTTGGCTAGTCAGCTGACGATGTTTTGTATGGGAGGGTCAAATTTTTTTTCGCGATTTCGGGGTTGGTCCCATAGTGAAAGTTGGTCAGTATGACTTACTGATTTAAGTCCCAAAATTTTATTTCCACCCAAGCTTCATGCTGTATTTATTATAATAAAGTCACTTATTTTTCAACCTCCATTTTAGATCCTTTTCAGTTCTCATGCTCTTAAAATGTTACTTTAGTCTCTGCATATCGGGACTAAAGCTCCTTATTAGTCTATACAACCAATAACGCAAAACCCCTGTACAACCAATCACGGTGTATGTGAATGGAGGATTATTACAGAATAAGTACTTGCATAGAAACCGGAATATAAGAAAGAACAAATGACGTAGGTTTGACCTTTTTATTTTTATGGCATTCAAAACGAGTTAGAAAGAGATGTCTTTATAGATATTCTTTCGTTTTCCATCATGTTGTCACAAGGATCTGTCAACGCCAGTGTTGCTGTTGAGTCGACAATATTTCTAGTATCAAGTTTTCATCTTTTGGAAATCTGGTATAGGTGGTGTAGACAATTTTTAGGGCGTGGAAATAACCTTAAAATGACAACTTGAAAAAAACTATTTAATTCGTGTAACACGATTAATGATTACGAAAATGAATCTACGAGTATTTACTTATATTAAGGATGAATTCAATTTATTTTGCATGGTCCAATTAGTTTTGAAAAAATAGTTTTCAAGTTTGAATCTGTTGGCTAAATATGCAAGCATTTAAAGTGTCACTTTACAAAAAAAAAGAATATTAAAAACCGCGGAACAATTTTTTTTGCTATTGTAATTTTGTATAGAACGTCGTTTTTTTTCCTCGCATTCAAAGTGAAAATTAGAGTGTTTCAACTTCATCCACCATCTCGCTTTGCTTGGGTGTATAATAAATATCTCGTGTCATAATGGCTTACTTTAGTCCCTTGTTGAACAATCTACTATTTTATACTCAGTGTAAATTTATTTTCGTGATTATTTTTATCAAAAATATATGCGGACCAGCAAGTATAATATACTTAGTACTTTTACGGCGGAAAATATGTTGGATGATTGGATAAGAACAATGCATCTTCTACTTCAGTGATGGTCAAGCACAGCACACTGGCAGACATGATGGAAGATTTTAAGCGGAACGGGTATGACTCGCCCTACAACCCAGAAGAAGACGAGATGCCCTACCAATCAGGTGAGATCTTATCTTATCTTATTATGCTCGCCCGAACTTCTTATAGAGCCGTGGGTTAGGGGCCCACATTGCACGGCTTTACCGGTCTGGGGAGATGGTCGTGGGCTGTTCACAGTAATCTCCTCCTTTGGCGGAGAGAAGGGGGGGCACGCTAAAATGGTTTATACGCCAATTGATCCCCGGGGTAATATCACTTTGTCATTAGAGCCCTACACACAATGTCACACTTCGTTTACCCCCTCCTCTCGCTTTAACCTGTGTCGTATTTATGGATGGCCCTTAAGGCTGACCCCACACTAGCGTCTTTTGTGCGTCGGCGTCCTGCCAGCGCCTAGTGCATAACTCCCTTGGGGGAGTGCATCTGCCGCGGCTACTGATGTGCCGTTACCGGTAACTTACTCAAAGCGAGTATTTTACCAGTAACGTTACCAGTAACATTCCCAATAAACGGTAATATACGGTAACATTAAAATTTTGAATATATAAGCATATGTTTATACACATGTTTGAGTTATATGAGCAACAGATGAAACGTTTAAGGCCCAAAATAACAATGAAGGTTTTCTCTAAAAGTATATTACCAATATTACTAGTAAAATACTCAATATTTTTTTATTTTTTTATTTTTTTTTTTATTTTATTGGGAAACAAACAGCATATATAATTCATACATAATACAAATATGTGCGGTAATACAGTAAGCCAAAACAGTTTCCACTCAAAGTTAAAATACATTGAAATTTGCTCAGGGTCGACTAAGTGACATGTAAGCACTGAGAATAAATTGGTTTTATGATCAAGTTGATGAATTTTACAAATATATGAACTTAATTAAGAAAAACTAAAAATAATAAGTGTATCTAAATATTTACTCCCTTTAACAGTTCACGTGAGTAATACTTATGTGGTAAATTGGCATGCTCCTATGATTTTTTTTTTTAAGTAGGTACCACTTTCATTCTTAATAATGTGATTATGTATTATTGTGTTCTTAGTTTATTTCACTTTAGGTTATTCTGATTTTTGATAGCAGTCACAAACCGATTTAAGCTCATGCTAAATAAGTCAATGTGTGAGTATTTCCTATTATACGTTGCACACGCTCGAATCAAAAATGAGTTTTTAGTATACTTAGTGCGACAAGGCGGGATGGCGAATAAATGACTAGAACGAGTTCTAAAACCAGGGCATCTAAAAGATATACTAGTAAGCAGACACTGGGACTCAATTAAATTACTTAGTAGCTTATATAAAAATATTATATCTCTATGCTCTCTACGCGATTCTAGTGAAATAATGCTAGCAGTGTTGAAGTGTGGAAATTTATATTTCAACCGTTTAATAAATTTATTTTGAATTTTTTCAATAGTTTTAATATGTACTGAGTAATAAGGGCTCCAAACAGTAGACGCATGTTCCAAACGTGACCTTACATACGAGTTATACAGGAGGACCAAGGTATTAGGATCTTATTACCGGGTATTTTACCAATGTTACCGGGAATATTACCCTCATGTATTTGAATGAATCAACTAACCAAAGTAAAACAAACCGTATAATATTAATGTTATTTTACTCATAATATGTAGGTAATACAGTGTGAGTCTTGGTAAAGTGCACATATTCAAATGAGGGACATAAAATTACATTTTATCGACGATTTTTTGTGTTTACATGTGGTACCCAGTTGCGAAATATTATTTTCAAGTCATAAAAATATTAATAGATATATTAGTATCTCATTCTGACAGATAGCTGGTGTAATTTTAGACAGGATGTGTAAAAGAGACATACGATGCAATAATAAGTGAGATAATTTTATAGGTAGGTAATAAGCAGTGATCGGAATAGGTAGAGCTAATTTACCTAAAGTTCGCTAAATGACATAATATAAAGTGGTTACAACCGGGTAAAATATTAATTTATTTTTATTGAATTCTGGATTTCCGGTATTTTTCTGGTACTAGTCTGTCTAGTCTAGTCGAAAATCTAACTATACGTATATTTACTCACAGTACGGGATATTTTATAATTATAGAGGCGTCTTTAATTTAAAAAACTTTTCTCTAAAACCTTATTTTGCTGAGATAAAGAATCCGAAAGTATGAAGTATATTGTAAATATATGAATATACTTAATATATATATATTTAATACATTCAACACTTTCGCTAGAAATAAATTAAATAATTTGAGTTTTCTCACTCATTGTTTAGTGCTTCTCAAAGGGACGAGTTAACTTCAAAAAAGTTGCGAACAGCTAGTGCTAGAAAGAGAAGGAAAGAGGTAAAAGGGTCAAGTAGTCAGGTATGCGAGTGAATTCACTCGCTTCTGAATGCGTTTTATTCAGGGATAGGAAATTCGGATACAATATTTAACAAAAGTTGGCAAAATACCGTAAAAAATTAAGCAAATATGGCGTCGGCTTCTTAAAAATATTAGTTCCGGGATTCCGAGATTCTACAAAACGTTACGAGAGTTCCACCGATTGCTACCAAAATCTATATCTAGCTGTGTTGTCTCAGAGAGCGAATCCGTTAACAGAATGAGAAGAAGTAGCCGCCATCTTGAACTTTTTAGTTATTCGACCGATTGCTTTCAAAATCGATATCTGGGGATCTATGTAGTTTCCAACAACGAATCCGTTAACAGAATGAAAAAAGTTGCCGCCATATTGAACTTTTTAGTTATTCAACCGATTGCTTCCAAAATTGATATCTGGGGATCTATGCGGTCTCCGACAACGAATCCGTTAACAGATTCAGAAAAATAGCCGACAATTGATTCGCTAGATGGATGTAATCGGTCGAATAACTAAAAAGTTAAAGTCGGCGGCTACTTTTTCACAATCTGTAAACGGATTCGCTGTCGGAGACCACATCGATTTCTAGATATCGATTTTGGACGCAATTGTTCGGATAGCTAAAAAGTCCAAGATGGCGGTTAATTTTTCATTATAAACACAAGTTGTGCTAGCCAAAATTGTAATATCTTGTAATCGCCTTAAGTAATATCAATAATATTAAGCATTTAATTCAGAAGCGAGTGAGTCCACCCGCCTACCTGAGTACTTGACACATTTACCTCCTTCGTTCTCTTTTTAGCACTAGTTGCTCGCAAATTTTTGGACGCTAACACGTCCCTTTGAGAAACACTAAACAATGAGTGAGACAACACAAATTATTTAATGATTTATTTTATTTCTAGCAAAGTGTTTAAGTGTATTGTAAATATATTCATATACTTACAATATACTTGATACTTTCAGATTCCTTATCTCGGTAAAATAAGGTTTTAGAGAAAAGTTTTTTAAAATTTAAGACGCTCCTGTAATTGTATGGCAAAAGATGAAATAAGTAATTTAAAACAGGTGTCAAAATAACACCCTTTCGACAAAAGAAATGAGTTACAGGCCCCTTTTACCACAAATTAACATGAAATATCCCGTTCTGTGAGTAAATATACATACTTATATTTAGCATTACGACTACCACTAGACTAAGTAGTACAAGAAAAATACCGGTAATCCGGAATTCAATAAAAATAAATTAATATTTGACCCGGTTGTAACTATTCTATATTATGTCCTTTCGCAAACTTTAGGTAAATTAGCTCTACCTATTCCGATCACTGGTAATAAGAGTATGTGCGTGTATATTTCCAATATGTTCGACAAGTAAAAATGACAAGAAATGCAAATAACAAACAACAATCTTGATCGCTACGCTTATAATTTCTGGTAATGTTACCGGTAACATTGGAAACTTACTGGTATTTTACCAAACGGTATTATACTGGTAACGAGTAAGTTACTGCCGGCACATCACTAGCCGCGGCTCACTCCGAACGGGATATCTTTGTATAACAAGCAACTAGGTCGAGTTTGGTATGGTTTTAATTGAAGGACCAGGAGTTCATTTCTAGAACAAAAATAAACCCCACTCATACAAAATAGGTTTAAAATAAAAGTGTCTCATCCTGACTTTATTACCTTTTATTACTAAACGACTCTAGCAATTTTCACTTTTTTATAGCGATTTTATCAAGACGGGACACTTTTATTTTATACCTTAAGCGTTAAGTCTTACGTTAGAATATGGAATAGATGTATGCATTTCCCTAGCACCTGTCAAATTTTATCTCGTGTATGCATGCTAAGCCCGCTGGTGGAAATTAGCCCTTTCTCACAATATTTTACGTTTATTTATTTATTTATTTATCAGGACCTTCAACAGGGTACGTATTGCAATGTCTAAAATTAAAAAAACTAACGTTAAATAACCTACGTTCAAAATACCTAAAATCTAAATACCTAATGATTTTAAATACCTAAGCAAGTAACACCTACCTACGAATTACCTAAATTTAAAATGCCTATTGGACTAAATATGTAATGTTTAAAATACCAAAAGAAATGTCACCTAAATTTGATACACCAACATTTGAAATACTCAATGGTCAGAATACCTAAAATGATTCATTTGCGAGCTATTTGTACGAAGTACTAGTAGGTCAGGTTCCGCGACTGTAAAAGAGGGTAGATTGAACAAAGTTTAATTATTTTCTGTTAGTTGTTAGTCACCCACTAGATTGCACAACAAATAGATATTCTATATATCTTTATTCTATAACAAGCAAGCAAGTTTTCCATGACGTAAAAAAAAATAACCTCGAAGACTAAGGCGGGAGCGACGCTTCGCTTCGCTCCCACCTTAGCCTTCTAACCTAACCTATCCGAGTCGCTTCTGCCCCGACCCATCTTACTCGCTCGCTTCGCTCGCTCGCTTATCGTGAAACATTTGACAAATGATGAGTCTGCGAAATGTCAGAGCACAGGTCAAATTGCATAGGTACCTCCCTACAATAACAAAATAATTATTTAATTCAGTATTGCCGTGTTTTGGTCACAATTGAACCTAACATGCTCCTCCTCGCTTCGCTCGTCGTCGCACCTAACCAGGTGGTCAGGACTATATTTTAAAATAACTATTCAAGATTCTGAGTAATCTGAATGTTTAAAATTGTTAAGTTTCTGAGCAATCTGAACGACGGGTGCGACGACGAGCGAAGCAAGCAGGAGCGTGTTAGGTTCAATTGTGACCAAAACACGGCAATACTGAATTAAATAATTATTTTGTTATTGTAGGGAGGTACCTATGCAATTTGACCTGTGCTCTGACATTTCGCAGACTCATCATTTGTCAAATGTTTCACGATAAGCGAGCGAGCGAAGCGAGCGAGTAAGATGGGTCGGGGCAGAAGCGACTCGGATAGGTTAGGTTAGAAGGCTAAGGTGGGAGCGAAGCGAAGCGTCGCTCCCGCCTTAGTCTTCGAGGTTATTTTTTTTTACGTCATGGAAAACTTGCTTGCTTGTTATAGAATAAAGATATGATTAAAATTGATTATTATGACTAAGTATAGGAATTATAATTATTTGATTACTTTTGTAGTAATAATTGTGTTTTTATTTAGATTTTGTAATTTACATAGGCGCTTAGATGGGTACGTATAAGTATAAGATTACAATGTGTATAAGATTATATTCCATACGTTTAAAATTGTTTTATTTTATTTGCCAACCTAACAACATTTGGCCCGTGTTTTATAACGTCAATTTTCAAAATGCCTAGCTTGTTTAGCTATACATTATGACCATTATGCATTTTAAGATTTTTTCAGCTTTTGGTATTTAATCATTAGGTATTTCGACTTTAGTGATTTTGGACGTAGGTAAATTTACTTTAGTGCTTTTAATTTTAGACATTATAATAGGCACCCTTTTAAACTTTCGATATTTTGAATATAAGTCAAAACACCATTAGGTATTTAGATTATAGGTATTTTGAACGTAGGTTATTTAACGTTAGTTTTTTTAATTTTAGACATTGCAATACGTACCCCTTCAACAATAAGTACACTCACGTACTCACGGTACGTTCAGCATAAAAACATCGGTTTACGGTATTAACACAACACTCAGATAATCTACTTATCTATGTTAGAAACACTAATTTGTACCTAGTTACGTACAGTCGAATTCATAAGTAGCTTTACATTTTTGTTCCGTGTCGCAGTTACGTATTACAGTTACAGTACAGTATACAGTACAGTTAGTATAAGTTATAAGTGTCAATAGCTTGAATTTAGTAGTATGTCAATACTGCGACAAGGTACTAAAATGTACAGCTACTTATGAGTTCGACTGTACAGTCAGCTGCAGAGAAAAGTAACCCCCTCTGCATACAATTTACTTAGCAGGGGGGGTTACTTTTCTCTGCAGCTGACTGTACATGGCTATCGCTGGGGTTCTATTCGAATCTTACCCGTAAAACAATATAGTTATTTCAACCCACGAAGGCGCGCCCTAAGTTACATTGCGAAATGTACCTACCTAAACCAGAATCCATAATTATTTAGCGCGTAGCCTAGCGAACAAAGGAAATAAACGTGTTCTCCCCAACTTTTACAAACATTAGGCTTCTAAAAAACCATGATTGGCAATTTTAAAATAGCTCATAGAAATTTTTTCTCCGTGTTTTCAGGTAACCTTATTGGCATGGGCCCATCTAGCGTCTACTTGCGTCAAAAGTCATGGCCCGCACCAGAGTCAACTCCGGCGCACCGCTTGCCGCGCCCGAAATCCGAATGGATCCCCTCTGCTAGCGCTGCAGACATCTTACCATCTAAGAAGATTTACGACGGTCATTATTTTTCTAGTTTACTTTCCTCGGCCCTATATAATGCCACGACTAACTACTTACCTATAGGAAGTCCACTAAACCATGAACTCGATTCGTCTCATCAACCTCTTGACCTCTTCCTGTTTCGCGGTGGCGTTTTGACCATAGGTCCAGAATTGAAAAGATAACGAATTACAAGGTAGATCTATCTATACTATATGCTATTCTATACCAAAACGGTATTTGCCTGACTGGTCAACAACTTTTATTGAAACGTCAAAACGATCCGTCAGTATGAAGTTAGATGAAATTAAAATGTGACGTCACAATTTTCAGTGTTCAAACTGCTTCCTTTATTTAATAGCTTGGTTTTTCCGTGTTTTTTCAAAACTTTATTTAGTGGTAGTGTAAAATAGTTTATTTTGACATTAGTCAAGTACCTACCTACCGTATTGTATTACTAGAATTCTTTGTTTTTAAAGGTAACTTAAAGCAGGAGGAGCCGCGTTCGCCACTAGAATTAAACAATTATTATTAACAATTTATTAATGGGTGATTCCACGAGCGTTTCAACCGCTGTCAGTCCCTTGATCGCATTAAAGTCGAAATTTCTGTAGCTTTGGATGCCATTTTCGGTTATTTTATAGAGTGCCCTGACTTCTACAAAATAACCGAAAATGGCACCCAAAGCTAGAGAAATTTTGACTTTAATGCGATCAAGGGACTGATGGCGGTTGAAACGCTCGTGGAATCACCCTAATATTACCTATTCTACATTTCAGATATTGACCTGTATACGTCTATGAAGCAGCTGAATACGATTTCAGCGGAACAAGTGCGGGTGCTGAACTCGTTGCCGAACGCCGTGCTGTACGGCTTGCTGCGGGACCTGGAGCAGGAGCGGAGCGAGCTCAGAGCTCAGAAGAAACGCCTCCCGGAAGTAAGTGCTACATTATAACTGGGTTGGAGCTTGGAGCCCTTCCATAGTTCAAAAGCTTTCGATCGTTTGATGCTGATCCTTATAAGCCTAATCCGTCAAGGTTTGTGTATTAAATAAGAGTTAGGTACTTTTCACGATCACGACATAACATTCCACCTCGTTATCAGGAGTGCCGATTCTGCAAGAACAACGGCGAGCGCGAGTCGTATTACAAGGCGCATGCGCTGAAAGACGCGGGCGGGCGTGTGACGTGCCCCGTACTGCGCAAGTTCGTGTGCAAGCGCTGCGGCGCGCGCGGCGACCGCGCACACACCATCAAGTATTGCCCCCTCAGCACTGACGAAGGTACTTTCAATAGTAATTAATGTCTCTTTAATAGTTGTTGATAATCTCGAACATTAATCTTCGTTGCGATATATAATAATTTAATAATACAAGTTACTTGGGAGCTGAACACGAAATTACCCTATTTGACAGATAGATAGATTTCTTGATCTGAAAAATCCCTATTCCGTTAGAGCCTTTTCAGAGTCAATCCGAGAATACATGTATCTACGCATTTGAAAATGAAATAACAATTGCTTCCCTACTTGAAATAAGTATGCATACAATTAGCGCGGGAGTATGATGACCATTAAAAAAAAGTAACGAATGAAGTAAAAAAGGAAAATAACAAAAACGTTATTCAATGACAAACATGGTTTAATATGAATATTTCATGCATAAAATACCTAAAAGTAGTGCGGTCATGGTGTCGCATTTGTGAAAAGACCAAAAACAATTGCCTTAGCGAATATTTGTAAACCTTATTGGGATAGATAAGTCTCATTCGACTCAAACTTACAGTACGCAGTAAACTTGGGCAATTGCGCAACTATACTAAACTTTAAAACAACCGTTATTTTCGATACAACAGAACGCGTGAAGTCCTCAGCGATGATGCGCAGCGTGCGGCTGGCGTCGGGGCGCCGCCGTGCGCCGGCGCCGCCCTCGGAGCCGCTCGGCGACTACGTCACGTTCGGCGACGCGCCCGCTGTGCTGCGCGGCTACTACAGCGCGCCGCTCGACCCTCTGTGGGCCGATTTGGAACATAAACTAACCCTTTAGATTTTAAATGGGAACTGGATATGGGCCCGGTATACTTACACTATTTGAAATAACTGTTGATTACGAGATATTGTTGAATTATATTATAATTAAGGGCCGCTTGCACCATCTGCGTTAAATAGGTATGTTTAAGTTTTAGGTCTTAAACATATTTAACGCAGATGGAGCAAGCGGCGGCTATTCCTGTTACTTCTAAGTAATTGACATAAAATAATTAAGTGGGTATTTTGAATGAATGTCATGTATTTTTTTTATTATGGTATGTGGCTACCGTTCAAATTTTGCCTGGTTATATGACTATAAAAGATTGTTATCAAATTATTTCTACTGAAATATATTCTTATAGAAATGTTGATTAGTTTTAAAAAGAGACTTGAGATATGATTAACATACTACCTCAGCTACATGTGTTAATCAGTAATGTCCAATTACTGCGGCCTGCCAGCGAGCATGACTTCGAACGCTGCGACTCAACAGAGCCACGCTGTTTTGTCGCCAAAATAGTTTAAGATATTGTTATACATATATGTATTTTAGTCAGTAAGGTATTTATCTATGGGCCTTGTTGCCTGAAAATAAATAAATAAATAAATAAATAAATAAATAAATAGTTTGTAAGTACTTAATCGCTAAGGGACTGAAATGGAGACATTCTTGTTGAATTATTTGAACTGACATTAGAATGAGAATAATATCACAATCATGGTACCTACTCGACAACGCTTATCAAGACTATCACATGTCAACTAGGCCTTAAATTTATTCCCTTGTTTTTGCAATGATATTTTATCTCAATGTTGAAACATTGTTACTAAAATATTATATAATTAAATTACAGTTCTAGGTATGTGTAAATGGCCGCAAATAAATTCGCCAATGGAATCTACAAGCTTCATTTTGCTAGAAATCTTACTTTAGTAAAACAGTATTTTTCACCTCACCAGCTCGGAGAGGCTTTCTTTGTCGGTCAAAAGCCATATGAGTTCGCTAGCGTGGCAAAGTAACGTTGTAGCTGTCGCGGCACTGCGCGCACACAGCTGATGTTGCGCTCGTGGAATTATTTTTCACCTAGTATTTTCCTCGCTACGTTGAGGTGAAAAATTGTGTTTCGCACGGCAGCAAAGTTATTTGGGCCTCGAGGCCTTGAATCCCTTGTTACGCTGAGGATTCTATTTTTTATAATTTTAGGGTCTTTCGCTAACTCTGGATTCAATACCGTTTCTCGCGCCAAATAATAACTTTGCAGCCTTGCATATTAGATAACTATTCTCTTGCAGTTGTTTTCTTGATAATCCGGGTTTTCCTATATGCAAATCAACTGTAATTTTTAGTAATATTCTTTTGTTTATTTGTTTATTGTATATGGTCATCTTTGCAAAACAGAAGGAAATACATATATGTAGTTACATAGGATAATTCTGCCCGCAATCCGCAAAAACAACATTATTCCTTGATGATTTTATTAAATAAGTGTAGGTACTGATAGTATAGTTGCTAATTCTTAAGTGTATAAAGTTTATACAGTAACTATCACGCGTATAATTGAAATATATTTATTAAATAAGCTAATACTGACAATTTGTCCACTATTCCTTAATATTTTTTGAAATTGTTGATTATTTTATAACAAATGATGTTGATTAGGACTTTTTTGGTGTTGGGTGTCTATTGGGTCCAATAAATAAATGATTAAAATATGTTTTGGTTAATTCGCTCCAGTGATGTGACTAGTTACGGCTATAATTTTCGACTTGATATCTTGTAGATGACGAGTTGATAAGTATACATTTTTTGCCGCATTCATGCCGTATGCACGGCGTTGAGAAACATGGAGACGAGAATTAAGTAACATGACCGACGATACTTAACGATAAAACGTTTACAAACCTATTATGACGGTAGCACACCTCCGCCGCGAAACCGCGAAACTGGCGGAATCGTGATATTTATAATACGAAGTTGAACTTTATTTCGTTGCCAGAGTTTCGCTACTACAGTTCCGCGGCGGAGGTGTACTACCGGCGTTATGTGGCGGTCGAGAGAAAGCACAACGTCGCATTATGGAGATGCTAGCTATAAGCCGCGCCATTAAAGAATAGCTTTTAAAATGGCGGCTTGTACTATGAATGACATAAGGTATCGTCAGCAAAAGTTTTTGTGTAATCATATAAGGTAAGTCATCATCATCATCTCAGCCGAAAGACGTCCACTGCTGGACATAGGCCTCCCCCAAGGTTTGCCACAAGGACCGGTCCTGCGCCACTTGCATCCATCGGTTTCCCGTAATCTTAACCACGTCATCGGTCCACCTTGATGGAGGTCTGCCCACGCTGCGCCTTCCAGTACGCGGACGCCATTCGAGAACTCTTCGGCCCCAGCGGCCATCTGTTCTGCGAGCGATGTGTCCCGCCCACTGCCACTTAACCTTTTGAACGCCAAGCTGCGAAACAAAACGCTGCCTACCGGACGCCACAACAAAAACGTACAAGTCGATCTCGAAAAACGTAGTGATTCCAAAACGAAATATCGATACCATAATTGACTCTATGTAATGTACATGTGTATTTGAGTATCGGAAAACTTTAACAAATATTTCACTATAATGTTATTACATTTTCATATATTATTAACATTATAAACCCACAATAAAGTATGAAAACACCAAAATGTTCGCACAACATGCACTTTAATTTAGTAACAGAGTCACAACACTACTTGCTTTTTTACGAGGTGATGACGTCACGTATTGACGGCTCTGGCCGACACGGGCGTCACAGGCAATGGAAATTGTAATAATACTAGAGTTGAGAAACTGTGTAAGGCATTAACTTTCATATCGATATCTTTGAGTAAGAATCTTAATAATATTAAAGTCCAAATAAAATTGCGTTTTTTAAGTGTAATGATTTATGATGAACGATGAGTTTTGCCACACATTTCCGTAAAAATGTTGCTCGTCGGAACGTCTTAAAAATTGCCCGTATCAATAAACGGGAAAAACCGCGGGAGGAATAGCGGCAACAGTTAAAAGTACCCTGATTGTGAGCTCAACTGTTAATAATTATTAGTTTAAACCGCGGTTTTACCTGACCGACCTTTGTTAGCGAATTTTGAGGCAGATTTTGTACAAAGAATAGTGTTATTATTAGTACTTAGTTATGCTGCTCCATAAGCCCCGTAAGTGTGAGGAGAAATAAAGAAGTTTTATGGCCCTAGAAATTATTTCGTAAAGGTACTAGAATTATTAATAATATAGCATTGGCTGGTCCATTTTCGATTACCTATTGATTTTAAACAAAATTAATTTTCATATGCTTAGTTAATAATATTACATTATATATAATAATATATATATTTAGTTAAAATTTAAAGACTTCCCTCGAAATAATCTATTTCAACTTGTTCCGATACAAATTCTGGAATTTCATCGTCGGCGTTATCAACACCTAGTAAAATTCGCAGCAACTCCTTCGTACGATAAGACCCCTCTCACATTTCGTCGACACTGTACAACACTATTCAAGATGATGTCGCGCCTCTGACGTCACAGATTAGCGTCCACAGCCGACGGGGGCGCATAGGACACTGATAAGCACTTGTTTACGTGAGGTGTGCAAAACCAGTTTGTCGATTGTTATTATTAACTAAATGGAGGACTATTATTGTACCATTACTGCGTGCAGAGTAAATGGGATACCATTGTTATATAATATTTACGTAATTTATGATAAATTTGGATTATGTAGTTTAATAATTTATCATGGATAAATGACTCTGTAATAGTTATTCTTACACTTTTCCAAACATAAAACGCAGCGGGCGGTCACAACACTATGTGCCGGCTGGAGCCGTCGTTGGCGTAGTAAGCACTGACAATTACTGCATTAAATCACAGTCTCACAGAAAGTGGATTTATACATAATTCTGCTATTATAACCAATGTATTTTAGGTTTAGACTAATATAGACTTGCAAAGCAATTATAAAACTCCATCAATTTTCTTGTAAAGTTTTTTATTAAACTTGATTTTGATGTTAAACCGTGTGTCGGCTGTAGCCGTTGTGGCGTCAGTGGCACGACTTTCCGTTGACGGCCAGAGCCGACTGGGGCGTTCAAAAGGTGTCTAGCAATTCTTAGGGCTATGTCGGTGACTTTGGTTCTCGTGCGGATCTCCTCATTCCTGATTCGATCACGCAGAGATATTCCGAGCATAGCCCTCTCCATCGCCCTTTGGGTGACCTTGAGCCTTCTTATGACGCCCATCGCCAGCGCCCACGTCTCAGTACCGTAAGTCATACTGGTCGAAGACTTTCGACTTGAGACATTGCGGTATATTGGACGAGAAGATATCGCGTAGCTTTCCGAATGCTGCCCAACCGAGTCGGATTCGACGATTGACCTCTTTCTCGAAGTTGGACCTACCTAACTGGACTGTATGTCCCAGGTAAACATAATCGTCAACAACTTCGACTGCAGAGCCTCCGATTACTACGGGAGTTGGTATTACATGGGTGTTCGACATGATCTTTGTCTTGTCCATGTTCATCCTCAGACCAACTTGTTCAGAGGCTCTGCTGAGGTCATCGAGCATTGCGTTTAGGTCTTCCATGGTCTCAGCCATGACTACTATGTCATCGGCAAACCGAAGGTGGGTGATGTACTCGCCGTTTATATTGATGCCACGTCCTTCCCAGTCCAGAACCTTGAACACATCTTCCAGCGCAGCGGTGAACAGCTTCGAAGAGATTACATCTCCTTGTCTGACTCCCCGCTGCAGCGGAATATGCTCAGAGTCCCGGTCCTGAAGTCGGACTGACATGGTGGCATTTTCGTACAAACACTTTAACACCTCGATGTACCTGTAGTCGATTTGGCACCGTTGGAGAGACTGCAGCACAGCCCATGTCTCGATCGAATCGAAGGCTTTCTCGTAGTCCACAAATGCTAAACAAAGGGGGAGGTTATACTCTTCGGTCTTCTGTATAACCTGCCGCAGCACATGTATGTGGTCTACGGTACTAAAGCCTTTACGGAAACCGGCCTGTTCGGGAGGCTGGAAGTCATCAAACATGCGCGCTAGACGGTTCGTAATGACTCTCGAGAACAGCTTGTAAACATGACTCAGAAGTGAGATGGGCCTATAATTCTTCAGCAGGGTATTGTCACCCTTCTTGAAGAAGAGCACCACCACACTTCTGTTCCATGCCTACGGGGTTTTCCCTTCGTGAATGACGGAATTAAACAGGGTCTGAAGGGCTTTAAGGACCGGTTTACCACCCGCCTTCAGAAGTTCAGCCGTAATTCCGTCATCACCTGGAGCTTTGCTGTTCTTAAGCTGTTTGAGAGCCATACTAATCTCGCACAAGCTGACGTCCGGGATGTCTTCGGTATAGTGCCGGGTCAATCTAGCTCTCGGGTCATCAGCTAGATCGGTAACGGATTGCCGGGTCGACGTGTATAACTGCCCATAGAACTTCTCAACCTCTCTCAATATCTCCGGTTTGGATGTAACGACTCTGACGTCCTCGGTTTTCAACTTCGCCAGCTGGCTTTGCCCAATAGACAGATCTCTTGCGAACACTTTAGAGCCCTTGGTGCGCTCAATCGCCTCTTGAATACGATTTGTTTTAAATCGGCGTATGTCGCGTTTCAGAGATTTAGAGATCTGTCTGTTGAGCCGCCGGTACTGATAAGCATCACCTGAAGACCGCAGAATCATCCCACGCCTCTCCTCCATGAGCTTTAGAGTCGAATCTGAGAGCTTTTTGGTTCTGTTTGTACGGCGGGTTTTAAAAAACTTAGATCCGACCGTATGCACAGTTTCCACGAACCCGTCGTTGTATCCGTCCACGTCACCCTGCAGGCATTCGAAACGGTTCTGGAGTTCCAGTTGAAAGCTTTCGAGGTTTTGGAGTTGGATAGGTGCTGGGCGGAGCGTAGACTTCATCAGTCTAGACCTTTCAAGCTTGACCTTGATATTCAATATGCCTCGTACCATACGGTGATCACTCCCGGTTTTCACCGCGTTGATCACTGAGACATCATTGAATATGTGCTTCCTTGTCGACATGATGAAGTCTATCTCATTCCTCGTAACACCGTCAGGGCTCATCCAGGTCCACTTCCTATGCTCACGCTTCCTGAAGAAGGAGTTCATCATAAAGAGTCCCTCCTTCTCCATGAAGCCGGCCAGTAGGTGGCCCCGGTGATTCCGACACCCCACTCCAAATTGCCCCATTTTCAACTCTTCACCGTCTCGTTTACCCAGTTTTGCGTTGAAGTCCCCCATAACAACTGTGAAGTGAGTTCTGGACCTATGCATGGCTCTGGAGATGTCCTCATACATAGCCTCTACCTCATCGTCGGAGTGCGTCGAGGTCGGAGCGTATACCTGTATGACCTTCAACGAATACCGTCGGGTCATTCTGGGTACAAGGTACGCTACCCTGGTCGACACACTCTCGATCTCCACAACGTTGTTTACGAGGGACTTGTGGACGATAAACCCGACACCTCCCTGGGACTGTTGTTCGCCCTCCCGGAAATAGAGCAAGTTACCTGACCTCAAGGTTATTTTGTCCTCCCCCTCTCTTCGGACTTCCGATAACTCTATGATGTCCCATTGTAGCTTGCTCAATTCTTCCTCCAGTTGTGATCTTCTCGTCTGTCCGCAGCGTCCGGCAGTTGTATGTTGCCAGGGCCAGTGTTCGTTTTTGTTGGTAGCCAGGCCTCTGCCGGAGATTAACTAAAGCACCCCCTGCCCCGCCGTAACCATGACCGCTACCGGAGTCAGGAATAGCGGGGCCGCCGGGGACTAGGGGTCTGGGCCGATTTTTTCTCACCATTGTGTTTTCCCCTTGGGGGGGATTTACCATAGTCGCCACGCTTGGCATGCGGGTTGGCGACCGCAGTTAGATGGTGTAGTACTCGGGGGACGCTGCTGCCCGTCCCTCGGTTTATCCATCTGTCGCCTCTTACGACACCCACGGGAAGACATGGGGTGGTGCATTCTTAGCCGGCACCACACGGCAAAGTAAGGTAAGTAGATTTCTTGAATTGTCAAAAATAAGCAGGGACCGGAACCGGTTTCTGTTTAAAATACGCTTTTGACGGGTACTCGACCGGCGTGTTTTTAAAAACCCCATCAGTGCGGCAAGCGTACCGTCGGCTAGCCGCAATAAAAGGCTAATCAATCGATACGATTGATTCGGCTTTTCGCTTGTAGACTTACCGGTATCAAAAACCCGTGAAACGCTTTTAAGATGTCAAGCTATTTTAGTCTCTGCGTCCAATCCCTACGACTTCATTTTATTGGACAACCTAACAATAGAAAGGCTTGTGGAGGAGCCGCATGTGATCGCCATGTCAAACAATAGTAAACCTTACGCTATTCACGCAGTCTTCAATATTTTCGCCCGAATGCGCGGGAAAGAGACACCAATCAATAGGATGAATCCGACCCCGTTGATACGTTTATTCAAGCTGCCGACACCCTATCGGACAACAAGCGCAATGGAAGCGGTAACCTTATTCGAAAAGGTAGTCATAACGATACGGCAACACCATCTAAGTATAGGGCTATCCGTTGTACGAGTAGCCATGTGATAGGCTTTTGATAGGCTTTTAAATCAAAAGCGCTAAGCGAATGAAGGGGTATTCCGGTCCTTGGAAATAAGGCAGTAGATCAGTAGATTGCTCATATAGGTAGGCTCTTCTGCTTTATCAGTAGATCTGGCATCAGCATTCTGGCATTCTAAGAATGGTCTTTTTAGGGTTCCGTGCCAAAATGATAAAAAGGAACCCTTATGGTGAGACTTCGTTGTCTGTCTGTATGTCACAGCAGTTTTTCTCAGCAACTATACAAGCTATCAATTTGAAATTTGGCATTAGTTGTAAAACTTGCTTGCCCGCATCTGTTTTTAGTAAAAAAAATATCAATTTAATTTTATAAATAATTAAAAAGGGGTCTAGAATGGGGGGTTCATAAATGAAAGTGATTTGATTATAGCAAAAGGGGTGTCATATAAAAGGGCTCAATCTGCACATTTCAATTGCGAAATACTTAGCTTGCGTTTTAACAATGAACCAACATTATAAATAAACTTAAAACAATCATAATTAAGAACGTACGGAAATAACATAGTAGGCCAACTGTATATACAAAACTAGAATGTAGCCGGTAACAATAAAATGAAATTCATTGTGTTGCCATCGGTTTGCAGCGAATAATAAAATTAAAAGAAATAATAATCAATCCCGACTGGTGGCGCGTCCCTTAGGATACGACATATTGATAATAAAAGCCGGTCAAGTGCGAGTCCGACTCGCGCACCGAGGGTTCCGCACAAACTTGTACGCATGTAAATAGTTCAGCGTGCGCTACTGGCATGCGCTGGTGTCAACCGAGTTTGAGCACATGCGTGTATTGCAGGCGCTATGGTTGCAGAGGCATGTGTCCGAGGAAAACGCAAGATGAACATGAAAGCGCACCTGGTGTGGACATACGAGTAGCTTAATAGATTCATGCATGGAACTAAATTAGGGCCTTCGCAAACCGGCGGAGCGCAGCGCAGATCACTTTAAATGTATCAATGTATATTCTTCCCTATTTTAATTACAATAAGGTATAAATTTGAATGCTCTGAGACCGACCTCGGAGCATCACGGGGGATTTCTACTCTGCGGCTGCGGCTCTAAGTTTATACCTTATTGTAATTAAAATAGGGAAGAATATACATTGATAAATTTAAAGTGATCTGCGCTGCGCTCCGCCGGTTTGCGCAGGCCCTTACTAGTAGGTACATATAGTGTCAATGTAGTACTTATTTTATTAGCATACACATATCATATATAGATAGCATAGAGCAAATCTATTGAAATCACAAAGATTGCACAACACAAAATATTTTTAATATTGCAAAAATCAAGAAGCTTATATAAGACTCTGGGGATTGCAATGCAAACAATGCCTTGAAGCGAAGAAAAGTGGCCTTGACTGACGTCGCTTATGTTTTGTGTCCCTTTTTTCATCGGCCATAGTGTCAAGTTGATTGTTCAATCAGTGTTGCTGTCACATTTTTATTTGTCGGATAAATGGCAGCTGTCAAATATCCGAGAAACAAAAGGCGTGAAGGGCTGATATTTTGCTTGGTTTTTTATATTGACTTTTAAGAATTAGGTACATAATTTGTCAAAACTCATCTTAAATCAGTAAAACAGGAGTAGAATTTGAGTAGGAAGAAGCTTCTTGGGGTTATCGGCTTATTGGCACCTTTTGTATTTATCATGGCAATTTCAGATAGTGTGAGAGGGATAGAAAACTTGACTAGGGGTAAGTTAAACTCTCCTTCATTAAAAAGTTCTAGGTGCAATCTCCAGTGTCTTATATAAGCTTCTTGGTAAAAATATTTAAACTTAACGGTTAACTTTTTTGTGAGTCAGACCTAAAAACCTTTTGAATCTTAATCAGTTTTGAAAAACCATAGTAAGTAGGTATATAAATGGTCATTTTCATTTATTTGTCAATGATGATTAGTGTCATTCTTATTCCTTATGAACTCCCTATCTGAATCTTGCTGAATTGCTCATGGCGAAATCGGAAATAAAATGGATCCGATGGATCCGAGGAGAGAATAGTAAATTACCTACATAAAAAATAGACAACAAAATTTGACGCCAATTAAGTAATATACCTACCTAAAAAATATAAGAAATTATATAAGAAATGTGTCCAATTGAGGAAAAGTATCACAAATGTATTGTCTTTATTAGATAAAATATGCACATAATACGTCACATTATTTTACATGTATTTACACGAAATAACTATAGTGCGACAACCCTATGACTTAGTTGAAACTTTCAACGGTTCTGCTCCACTGATAACGGGGGTATGCTTATTAACATATTACATATATTAGTTTCTTGGCGCAAAGCCGCCAAGCAGTGTATATCATCTTTTTAATATATATACATATATCACCTTTTTCCTGTCCTTTCCCGCCTCAACAATCCTCTTCAAATCTAATTCTATAAAATGTCAACTGGCTAGTTTTCTGCACAAACACTCCATCGCGTAGTAGTTTGATGTGATGTATGCCAACTGAACATGAAGTTAAGGTTTTTTTATAAATTATCAGTATTTATGTAAAAAGAACAATCACATCGATATTCCAAATTAAATAATGACATGAAATTTAATTTATGCCGAAATATTCATGGACCCACAAAGAAAATCCGCGGCCGGACCCATGGCGTCAAGTAGCATGAATAAATCACGCAAAGGTTTCCCTGTAGCGGACCTCCTTAAACCTCTTACGCATCATAAGGAGACAATTACCGTCCACACGGCAACGCCGCTCGTCGAACGCCGCCAAAATCCTAGTGAACAAAACCAAATATATACCGGAGCAGTGAACATTTTGCAGACCATGTAAGTAGAGGCCTTTTCGAAAATCGACAAAATGTGTCGAATTGACATAGCGGCTGAGGTGACTGATCGTTAGCTTACAACAATCCTATACATTTTGTCAGTTTTTGAAAAGCGCTAAAGTCAGCGTTATGCATCTGGGCTAGGCCACCGGACAGACTTGGGACTGCCGGCGGACTATTAGTCTGTGTTGCCCTTAACAATACCGCTCAACTCAATGTGATGTTGGCGTCTCCGTCCGCTGACGGCGGTGCTTAAAGCTGGCCATACACACTAATAGGGTATGCCTGCGCAGTTTTTCCTGTACAGTTGAACTGCACAGGTAAACCGGAGCGTGTATGTGACACAACTGTGCAGGTTACCACGCCTGTACAGGCAACTTGTGTCACATACACGCTCCGGTTTACCTGTGCAGTTCAACTGTACAGGCAAAACTGCGCAGGCATACCCTAGTGTGTATAGCCAGCTTAAGATAGATATTACATTAGAAACTCAAGCAAAACTGTGTATAGGAAACTGTGTAGTGTGTATGGCCAGCTTTATAATCCTTTATAGGATTACAATGGAGAGAATTGTATTAGAATCGATTGTCACTTGTAACTGTCAGGCTCGTGAAATAGGGACCTTGGCGTCGATTTCACTTGTAATAGGATATCAGGCAGGACATAGGGGATATAGAAGAAAACCGGTTTATTTTCCGTATCGGTTAGAGCCACACTTTGAGAGCCTAACCCATAATAAAGGTTACGCTCGCAACAACATACCTACCTCTAACCGGTTAATATCTCGGAGCGCAAACAGGGAACGAAATCCATTTACCGGTTAGAGAGCGCTTCCTCCGTGTGCGCGGAGACTAGGGTGAATGACCGCTCGCTTTATCGCTTAAGAATACAGGATTGGCTTACTTATGGTATTAGATTAGATTCGACTTTCCACCAGCGCGTGACAGCGATCATTGATCCCATATCCAAACACCGAGTAGTTACCGTCTGTTAGCACTTACAATAGGATTTGGCTTCGGGTAAAGTCGACTCGCATAAGAGCTTATGAGAGCGAGTGAGAGAGAACTACAAACCCGAATCCTATTCTAAGCCTTAACGGACTGTAACCGGTTAGGGAGCGCTTCGAAATAATTTAACGTCCCCAAATCAATTCGTTCGAACGTAACCTAAATAATTAACCGGTTTAACCTAAATAAATACCGGTTTATTTGTAACCGGTTACGAGCCCTGTATAGAAGGCAAGCAGGAGTCGATTACATTTTATTATGATGATGAAGTAATTACATATTTAAAATTTAAGAGAGGCGGACAAAGAGATCATGTGCTGCAAGTTTACGGAGGATTGTTATAACGTAGCGGCGGGGTTCACGGACGGCACCATCAGACTGTTTAGTTGCAGCACGGGCAAGTGCACGCGGCTGCTGGAGGACGACGAGTGCCGCTCGTACCCGGGGCCCGTGACCGCCATCAAGCACCGGCCGGTCAGCAGCGCTCTCCCCGTCACGAACATGTTGCTGTCCTCGTGTGAGTTTATTTGATCTCTAAGCCGCAAAACTTTCAAAAGCACCAAGGGCAGAGGCGGCGAGTTCCCGTACCTACTTTCCGCCAAGTCTTGGGAACACTTATATAATAGTACTTATAACGCGCCGACTTCGCTCTATGTGCGTTTGCGGCTTTAGTAAGACACCATGACACCAATTATGCTGAGTGGCAACCGTTTCGGTGTTAATTTTAGTTCAATTACTTTAAGTCCTCTTTTATCTAATTTTTGTGTTTTGTTTCGTTATTTTCGATTGTGTTATTTTTATTAGCATCGAAAAAACCATTGCTTTTCTTTTTTTTTAGTTGCTACGGGGAGAAGTTCCTAAACTAATTTTTTTTTTATTTAAACTAATGAAACTAAATGTTGATTTCTTTTTGAAGATGTAAATGGTTGTATTAAATGCTGGAAATATGAATATAGCCAGTGCTTGTATACAATAAGAGAGAAGAGGCAAACGTTGGGACTTAGCTATCATCCACGTAACACCAAATTCGTGACTTACGGAGATGACGAGAAGCTCAACATGTACGATGAGGAAGCCCAAACGCAAGAGAGGGCTTTCTATTCAAGGTAAGGCCCATACCACCCCGTATCTAACGTTTACTGTATTGTTTCGTGACATTAATGAACTTAATCACGTCTTTAACCATTATATCAGTCAAAGAAGAGGTATCGTTGATGGCCATACTTCGAGGATATTTGCGTGTGCTTTTAATCCAAAATCACAGCACGAATTAGTATCGGGCGGCTGGGACGACTGCATCATGTGCTGGGACGACAGACAGCCGTTCGCGACCCGGTACTTCAGCAGCGTCCACATGTGCGGGGAGGGAATCGACTTTGACAAACCTGGAAAACAGGTAAGTAATTGCACATGAATTCGCAACCGAATCGACCAATTACCTACCTTATACCACACACACATGCGTACATACATGCGTGTGCGTGTGCGCGTGCGCGTGTGCGTGCGTGTGTGTGTGTGTGTGTGTGTGTGTGTGTGTGTGTGTGTGTGTGTGTGTGTGTGTGTGTGTGTGTGTGTGTGTGTGTGTGTGTGTGCTTTTATTAT
This sequence comes from Tortrix viridana, assembly GCA_963241965.1. Taxonomy (NCBI): domain Eukaryota; kingdom Metazoa; phylum Arthropoda; class Insecta; order Lepidoptera; family Tortricidae; genus Tortrix; species Tortrix viridana. The sequence continues at coordinate 9,083,620 of OY725174.1, forward strand.
TATTGTTTGGTTAGGTAGTTGGGCATATTTCAGAAACATTGTCGCAGTTAAGAACCTGATTTAAGAAACGCTAACTTTTTCCATTACGTCACGAAATTTAACCATATAAGTGTATGACTACATTTCGTTACGTAATGGAATAAAGTTAGCGTTTTTTAATTAGGTTCTTAACTGCGACAACCTTTCTGAAATATGCCCAGTTAACATCCGCTCACACAGATCACAGATACACGCGCAAATGTTAAAGTTTGTTTGTCATTGTCTTATACCCAGAATCTACAAGTGTAGAGCTTAGTTTTCTACTAGGTAGGTTTGTAAGTGTGAGATTTACACCAGATATTTGTTTAATTAATAATTACCTAGTCATGTTGTTTTATTCTTTTTGGAATTGTCTTTTAAACCCTCCTCGACTTAGATATATCACTGTAAGATGGGGCATGCATGACGTATTTTCACTGAATGGGAGTGGAAACAGAATGAACTAAAAGCTGATTCGAGATATTTTTTAAAGTGCGATAAAAGTACCATTACCACCCATGGTTTTTAAGACACTAGGTAGGTACCCTAGCGTCCCTAGCCGGAGCCCCAGCCCACACACCCCTGACGACGCATGATTATTAAATGACGTTAATCCTCTTTAAAAGCCATTTATAATCCATTTTAAGTATGGCTAAATGTATAAAATATGAATAATTTAGAATGTCATTTGAGTCATTTCTTAGTGCAATTCGTACCGATTTCAGATTTTAACCTGCGCCTGGCAAGAAAAGGACAGCATTCAGTTATGGGACTACGGCTCCTGCAAATTAATAGAAACAATCGTTCCTGACTCATTTGATTCAAAACTGTATTGCGGAAGAATGGTGCCCCAGACTAATCTGATAGTGTGCAGCGGGTCAGACGCTAACATGCTACGTGTTGTAGACATCAGTATGAAAACAGTAAGTAAAAAGAAATTAAACAGTCTTCAAAAACCCACTGAAAATGGATACCTACCCAAAATACCCCTTCCCAAAACATCCCTTCAATTAGAGCCGTTTCTCACAGTATCCGTATGCCAAAATAACTGTTTCTCAATACATCCTTATGCCAAGAAAAACGTTTGCCAAAACATCCGTATGTCAAAATAACTGTTTCCCAAAACATCCCTAGGTAGTCTAGTCTAGTACCATCAGATTTTTGAAGTCCGTACTTCAAAAATATACCTTCTTTTTATTTCCTTTAATTGTATGCAATAAGGGTTATTTTTACTTGCCTAAATTTTAGTACCTACAGATCTTTAAAGTTTTTTGACAATTTCAAAATTATAAAAAAAGTGTTTTGAAATGTGCAGATTAAGCCCTTTTGTATGACACCCCACTTGCTATAATCAAATCACTTTCAATTTTCAACACTCCATTCTAGACCCCTTTTAAATTTTTAGCTCTAATAGCTAGCTCAGTCGGTAGAGCATGAGACTCTTAATCTCAGGGTCGTGGGTTCGGGCCCCACGTTGGGCGCCATTTACGGTAGGATTAACGTAGAATAAAATTAATCACCACTTTGAGTCCACTGACTTAGGATTTAGTAATTCAAAATTACACACGGATCACAATAAGAATTTATAAACAACAATTATTAAAAGTTATTAAAAAAAAGAAATAGGAAGTCAAGTATCGCGTGCCGTGTGAGCTCTAAGGGTCGACTGGAGGGCGGCTACCCGCGGGCTAGTAGGATAGAGATCCTGGAGCGGCAGCCGTCTCGGTCTAATGTCTTTCGACAGCAAAATCTAGATACCTGCTGAGCAAGCGTGTGCGGCGCGTTGGACGCGCAAAAGAATTTGCCATATAATTTCATATTTTTTTTACTAAAAACAGATGCGGGCAAGCAAGTTATACAACTACGCCAAATTTCAAGTTGATAGCTTGTGTAGTTGCTGTGATATACAAACAACGAAGTCTCACTTTAAGGGTTCCTTTTTACCATTTTGGTACGGAACCCTAAAAATATACTTGCAGCCGAACATAGAACCTTCTCCTTTTTTGAAGCCAGTTAAAAACCCTATGTTTCTCATGTGTACTAAAGTTTATTAGAAACGCTAATTGCGATCCTATCATATTAATTATAATATTGTAAATGGGAACGTTTGTAAAGATGTTTAGACATTTATCCTTCAATCACGTGGCTGAACGAATTTGGATGAAATTTGACCTACAAATAGCTAGTCCGTAACACACCTATTTGTAGGTTATTTTTTATCCAGGATTTTTTATAGTTCCTTAAGGAATATAGCGAACGACTTGCGCGGATGAAATCGCAGGCAAACCGAATCGTAAATTAATCCTTGTATTCCAAAAATAACAAAAACTACACATTATCTGCACTCCTTTTACGATGCAAATAACAGCTCGTCTGTTGCGGTTCCGTACTCAAATTAGGACCAGTGTCGTTTTGCCATGTGAGCCTGTCCATCGTGCCCGTGTTATAGGTCATTACATTATTATTATGTCACTTTCTTTGCTATAGCAATAGAAAGACGCAGCAACTTAATCAAACTTAAAAGTTAATTGATGTCTCTGAGTGCGGCAGAAAGGTAATAAGAGTAATAAGACTAGGTATCTGCCGCACTCAGAGACGTCAATTGATTTTTAAGTTTCATTAAAGTTGCTGCTGGGTGAATCAACTTTTAAGGTACTCCTTTTATTCTGCGGCACTACAACTTTCGTGGTGACTTATTTAATAATAATTTAATAATAATTTATGAGTATTAAAATCAGACCTTCAAATTTACAGATCCCACATGTTAGACATCTCAAATATTTCTTAATTTTCGAGAAACCCTAGAAACTCAGGGGAAAAAAGCACACTTTTCTTACAAAACCTGGTGACAACATCATCCCCTGCGTTACCAACTATATTACTATGTACTATTTCAGATCATTTAAAAAAATAATGTTAGCCTATTTGTCTGATTTTATAAACGTGTAAGCCACGACGTTAGCAAATAAATATGTAGTTTTTCTAAAAAAATATTATTTGTGAAACATTTCGAAAAATGGGGAGTAGGTATCTTAAAAGTTTATTCACCCTGCTGTCACTTTCTTTGCTATAGCAAAAGAATAAGACGCAGCAACTTTAATGAAACTTTAAAAAAAATTGACGTCTCTGAGTGCGGCAGATAGTCTTATTAGCTTTCTGCCGCACTGTAGCCCCCTTACTAATAAACGTTGAGTAACGGCTGAGTAGTTATACAATGCTTTGTCCTTATCTGTCGAATTCAAATGTCACAATGACAGATAAGGACAAAGCATTGTATAACTACTCAGCCGTTACTCAACGTTTATTAGTAAGGGGGTAAGTATTGAGATTCTGTGAAAAAATATATTTGAGTCTACTATTATTTTGAGACTTAGGTACTTTCTAAACCGATAAAACAATATTTTACCTATACTGATTCACATAATTATTTGTCTTCAGACAGAATGTTCTATCCGCAATAATCCAGGTGGGATATACGGTTTCGACTTCGGAAGAATACGCCGCAAAATGAAAAAGCAAGAAAAAGTAATTAAAAGAATCAGTGAACTTGAGAGCGTGCCGCGCGTCGCCTTCGTTACCGGAAAGAGGCTACAGACTGTGGACTTCGGAGGAAACACAGCAGGTGCTTGAGGCACTGTGTGGTTCACAATGTATCATCTAGTTCAATCATGTACGGCGACACGAGAGCTGGCACGAAACGTGAATTACACTAATCAGCGCCGGCCCTAGAGCCCTTGATCAGGGTAGAGCGAGATGGTCTTTCGGCGCCCTTTCATTTAAGTTTTTTTTACCCAAATCCACAAAATACCCAAATTTTATTTTTAGCTACATTTTTTTTTTCGTAAGTATTTAGCGTTTTGGCGCCTCTGGCCATTTGAGGCCTAGAGCGCTCAGCGGCCGCTCCACTCGCTCTACCCTAGGCCGGCACTAACACAATGTCACCTATCGGTCTTTTACCTGCGTCGATCTAGGATGAAACCTGGGATAATACATATAAGGCTATCATTCAGAGATGGGCATTATTGGAATAATTTTTTAATTAATTTATTATTCGAATAAAAAATCATTCGTCACAAAATTCGCGACTAGGTAATTTAATCACCATTAATTTAACCGATCAAATTTTCGCATGACGATTGATTAATCGTCATTTAAATAAAATAAAAAATAGATGGCGTATTGTAGTCCTGCTACTTGCTTCTTACATTTTCATAAATTCCACATAGATACAACATTCTTTTTATATTATGGGTAGTTTGCAGTATAACCCTTCTATTTAATGACGCGTCACATATACATACTTAGTACCAATTTTACCAATCGATGTTAAATGTTAATCGACTGTTAGTTCTTACATTTTGACAGTTGAATGTATGACCTAACAGTCGATTAACATTTAACATCGTATGGTGAAATTGGTACTTAGAATAGTTTTAATTTTAATCAGCCTAGGGTAAGCGTACCAGTGAATGAACAGGGCCAGTGAATGAACAAAGTAAGCATTTTTTCGCATAATAATAATTCTGTAAATTTGTACCCAGCAAAGTATTTTTTTTTTAGATTGAGAACATTACTAGTAACATTATGGTAGCATTGACTTCAACTCAGGTGCATTAGTTTCAAAATGGCAGATATATAAAGTTGACGTATCCCAGACAAATTTTCGTTGTATGAGGCAGTATTTAGCAGACTGGCAAATTACCTTGTATTTGCTGTGATACTGTACTTGTACCAAGCAACTGCGATTTGTAGTGTGTGTTTATTTTTAGTCTTAAAGATATATTTTTTCTATTTACATATCATATCATGTGTTTTTCTTTTAAATTGGCATTTTTAAGCAAATGTTCTATAACTAGATCACAGAACCTGCTAAAACCAATGAATGAACCCCAGTGTTCATTCACTAGAAGCGTGTGAATTACTGATTATGCAATTTGTGCGTTTTAGTTGTTGTATTAAAGTTTCTTTTTTAGAAACGTAGCTGTTAATTGATTGCCCATCAAGTGGCCAGTATTCGAACAAAATCTTAAATGGTGGTTCATTTACTGGTTTATGTATGTATAATGTACTCACTGGTTTATGTATATGGTTTATGTATATGTAAATGAACTACCTTCAAGATTACTAGTTTATTCATTGGTTTCGCATACAATTTAAGAGCCAGTTAATGAACGATAATCATTACCAAATAACTCAAGGTCTCAATTTAATCTCAACATCATGTAATCACGTAAACTCATATTAATAATAAAAGAAGTGATAAAAGTAATAAAACATTTTTTTGAAAACAGATTAATAACAACACCAAAAAATGTTTTCATATCAAATTTACTAAGAAAAAACTACCCTTTTCGGCGTCTTATTGCATTGGCAACACCAAACTTGAAGAAGTTACTACTATTCGCGACTTAGGAGTAATACTTGACAGTCGGTTATCATTTCGCGATCATATCGACAAGATCACAAACAAAGCGTCTAGGCTATCTGGGTTCATAATTCGCCAAATGAAGTTTTTCAGTAGTACTAGCCTAGCTCTAGTATTATACAATAGTCTCGTTCGAAGTTCTTTGGAATACTGCAGTCCTGTGTGGAGCCCCACATATGCTGTCCACATAAAAAGACTTGAGGCTGTCCAAAAACGCTTTCTTTACCACCTTGCTTTTAGTGAACTTAAATGTCGTGACTTAAGTAGTTACTCCCAGAGACTGCAGCATTACAAAGTGTGTCCACTGGAGACACGTAGGGCAGTTGGTGATGTTGTGTTCTTGTTTAAAATAATACATGGTAAATTAGACGTACCGGGATTTTTAAAGAATGTTGGTCTTGCAGTGCCGCGTTCAGGTAGCCGAGTTTCTAACCGCAAGACATTTGCATTGCCCTTCCAAAGAACAGTTGCTGGTCAGCATTCACCATTATATCGCATTTGTTCACGATGCAATGAAATTAGAGATGAGTTCGATATATTTGCTGGTTCTGTGGTCTCGGCTAAAAGGCTGTTGCTCTCCATATTATAAAGTGATGAAATTATGTGTAGGTAAGCTGTTGGATTGTGCTCATGGATTTTAACTGTAATTGAATATTATATTGTGTTTTAATGTAATGGTAGTGTAATAATAGTGTTGTGTTAGTTTTATAACCATGCTGTGGTCACATCTAGTAGAGCGTACACCATAATGTAACAATGTGCAACACTTATAAGCTAGTTTGTGTAACGTTCAGTTTTGTGATCCAATTAAAAAAAAAAAAAAAAAAAAAAAACAACATAGTTCATTCACTGGTTTCATTTGTTCATTTACTAAGAAATCGTGTTCATTCACTGGTGTTTTGGGGTGTTTTCGGCTAAAGATTGCTATAACTTTAGATTTTACAATATTATTATAAAACAAATGTTATAAAAGCAAACTAGAATACTTGAGTGACTTATAACGACAGTATATTTGACGGTAACTATCTCAATTTCATTGAAATATTTTTTCAACGTTGAAAATTTCCTTAAGGGTTCATTCACTGGTACGCTTACCCTACGTTTTACAAAATCGGTCACCCATTTGATCTATTCGTGCCAACTTTTATGAAACGACCTATATTAGCGGTGGCCGAGATTGGTGGCTGCGTCTAGTAGCTTAGCTGAACCACTAGTGGTCGCGTTTTAGTGGCGGCCACTAGTGGCTCAATGTGCGGCCGCCAATAATTATAAACATACAAGCAGGCGCGAATAGTGTTCCAGGAACGCTTGGGACCGGACAGTTTTTGCTGACTCTGCAGATCGACGCAGTACAATATTCTAATCAAAAGTCTAGGCTAGGAGTGACCATTACCAGTGAGTGGCATTATCACACATGATTAATAAATGACATATAAATCCACAATAAAAAAAAAAAGCAATTTTTCCGTTTTAGTACCTACCGGGATTAGCCAACTTTTTTTTTTTTTCTTGCCGATTGTGAAACAGGCGGTAAATCTATAGAGTTGACAGGGGGTCACTTTTAGACTTTTGATTAGAATATTGAACTACGTCGATCTGCAGAGTCAGCAAAATATGTCCGATCCCAGGCGTCCCTGGAACACTGTGAGATGTTCGAGTGCCAGTTAATTTAAAGTATTGGGGTGCGTCTTTGTAAATTGATTCTTATTGTTATTCCTTAAAATAGGTGATTTTATATAAGGAAAGGGTTGTGATTACTGAAACTTCACTTGAAAGTTGTACATCAGTTGTATTGAATTTATTCTCTTTTTTAACATTTTTTCTACGCACAAACAGCCGTTTAATACAATTTTACGTGATAGACAAATACACTGTGATTTCATTTTGTAAACAGTATATAAAACTCTACAAAGATAAAATATCGAGTTTGGCAAGAATTCATAATAAATAAAAAACATAAATACTTCTACATAGTATTATATACAGGATTTGAACATCTATTATTCGACCGATTCAAGTTGAGCCTCGTCAACGGGTGGGTCTTCCCGTGTTGCAATTGTTTTTTATTTTGAGCTTTCGACATCACAGTTGATACCACCACATTCGAATAGTCCAGCGGCGCGATCGACACCACGGTCGGAGCAATGGGCGGGCGCTCCGCGACGCCCGCGCCGCTCGCCCCGCCGCGCACCGCGCCGCAGAACGAGTTGCGCAGGGCCGCCGCGCCGCGCGTACCCCGCGCCTCGCCCTTACACGCTGGCTCTGGCGCTAGTTTGGGTTTACTCGGTTCCGAGACGGACTCGCACCGCGATCTACTCGGTTGGTCGTACCTATCGACTAAAACTTTAACCGATACGTCCTCGCCGGCCGGTGGAGAGGTCGGAACTCTCTCTCTTCCCTCAGCCGTGGAAGCGCGGCTTCGAGACTTGGCGCGCCTCAAGGAATCCGTTTCGGAGCGGGCTTCGAATTCCTTTTTAAGGTTGCTGACGAGGCCGGCGCCGGAGACGGCGCAGAGGGCCGAGGGCGCGGGTGCGAGGGGCGCGGGCGCGGCGGCGCGCGGCAGGTCCCCGTACGAGGCGCAGGCTAGCCGGCGGCGCCTCAGCCCGGCGCGCAGCCACGTGTCGGCGGGCGCGGACGCCGCCAGCCGCCCGCTCCACGTGGACGCGCCGCGGTCGCGCGCGCGCTCCATGCGCGCCGCCGCGCTCGCAAGCTCCTTCAGTATGGCACACGTTTCGTTGAACTTGCGTTCGTTTTCGGAGAGGTCGCGCGGCGGGCGATCGGGCACGGCAGTGGGCGCGGCGCGGCGCGACTCCGAATGCTCGCTGATGATGCCGAGGTCGGTGCCGGGCTTGGGCGGTGCCTGCGCAGGCGGCGGCGCGGGCTCAGTGCGCTCGGCGCGCTCGGGGCGCGCGCGCGTGTCGTGCGAGCCCCACGACGAGTGGCGCGACAGGTCGGGCACCACGGCGCTGTCGAACGAACTCCACGAGCTCTGCCGGCTCGGCGCTGGTGCCTCGTCCTCCACCGGCCTCCTCTCGTCGCCCTCAGAGTTTCGTTCGGCTAAATTAGAAAAAACGTCACTCATTTTTGTTTTTACGTCTATGATACCACTGTCACTTTTCACTATATTATCGTTCCCGCTCTCCTCGCCGCTTCTCTGCCAGGACTCCCCGGGGTCCCACGTGTGTATTTTCTCAGCATCGCAGTCCTCGTGGGGACGATTGTGAGTCATGTTCCGCAACGGGGACACTTGGCTCGGCTTGGCGGGCGGGTCGGGCGCGAGCTGGCAGGCGGGCGCGTCGGGCGGGTCGGCGCCGAGGTTGAGCCGGAGCCGGCGCGCGGGGTCGCGGCGGTCGCCGGCGGCGGCCTCGATCTCGTGCACGATGTGGCGCACGCAGGGCGCGCCCTCGCCTTTGAGCCGGATGATCTGGTTGGGCGACACGCTGTAGCTGCCGTCGCCGTAGGGCATGAGCATGTGGCGCGTCTCGGCGGCGAGGTTCTCGAGCGAGAGCGAGGTGGGCGGCAGCAGCGCGGCGCCGAGGCGCGCGTCGGGCGACCAGGAGCGCGGCCGCCGCGCGCACGACCCCGTTAGCGCCAGCACCAGCGGCGTCGGCTCCGTCGCCTTGTTCTCGCTCTTCGAATTGGATTTCGGCGCCTTCAGATTGGTCTCCGATTTTGATCTTTGCAGCTTCTCTTTATTTTTCATGGCGTCGAGTATCCCCTGGTACGTCTCGAGTTGGTTCAGAAAATTATTGTTCGGCTTTATACAACTCCTTTTCGCCTTGACGTGTTTGAGAGCTTTGTCAAAATTCCAATTGTACGCCTTCATGGCGTATGCGATCACCACGGAGGCCGATCTGCTGATGCCCATCTTGCAATGGACTAATACTTTTGAACCTTCGTTTCTGGCTTTATTTATGTATTTGAATGTGTTGTCCCAATGTTTTAGTAGGTCAGTCTTTTCGTCATCATACACTCTAATATTTTGGTAATCGAATACACCAGGGAAGAAATTATCTATTTCTCGTGTAACATTCAATATGTGTCGTACTCTGAAAATAAATTGTTTTAATTTTGTAATTTATGTATACATTTTTCTCCCAGTAACGTAAAACTAACTAAATTAAGTTGCGCGTTTATGGATAAGGAGAAGTTGTTAATTAATGTTGAACATACCCATTTCTCTGCAACTCCTCTAAGTTGCTCGCATTCCACTCGGAGCCCAAATAGACATGTTCGAATATCTCGGTGGGCGCGTCCATCTGCCCCAGGATGGTGAGCATCTCCTGGTCGATGAAGGACTTGTACTCGGCCAGGTTCATGTCGAGCTCGTCCTCCAGACGGCCGCGGATCGCCTTGCTCGTCACCTCGTCCAGATCCACGCTCATCATGATCTCTTTGAGGGTGCAACGAATCACTCGCTCCGTTTCGTCTCTTTCGCGGGGCCTGTAAAGTTATATTTTAATGTTAGCATTCTTCCCAGAATATGAGTTGTCAGTGGCTCAGAGGGGGGTACTACTGGTGTTGGTATAATAATCGCTTTCAATCATGTTAATTAACTGTAATTTTGATTTGATCTCTTTTCGTGTAAGTAACACGTTTAATTAACACTTTAGCCGACGTCCGATCGGATTCGAGGCCAAGAAATGAGGTCTAGGCGTTTGCATGCCTGATGATCTATTACATACTAACAACTCGCTGCAAAACACGCAATTGCTCTACACAGGAAGAGCGTAGCAGTTATTTGAATAATTGTTACGTTGCGTTCTAAACGATGCAAGCGCAAATCTACACTAATATTATAAAGAGGTAAAAGTTTGTAAATTTGTTTTTTTTTTTGATGTATGGGGTAATCTCCGGAGCTACTAATCCGATTTCAAAAATTGTTTCACCAATATTTAGAATGGACCCTCAAGGTAATAGGCTATAATCTTATCCCGTCAAAATAAAAGCGGCGGGTGTGGAGATCAATTTTATGACGTAAGTCGTCGAAAAACCGCACGAGCGGGTGAGTTTTTTAGGCTATATTCATAGGCTACATTTAAACTTATTTTACCGAAGCGAAACGAGGGTGGGTAGCTAGTTCTAAATATATTGGCTGGTTATATTATAAACGGTTTTGTAAACTTTCCCAAGCTTTTTTACTGTATATTTTTGCGTTTTACATACAAGAAATGGCCTTAATGGCTCAAGGGGAATGGTCTAAATAACATACATCTTAAATTCTAGTGCCTTTGATGATTTATGTTTCATCGGACTATTTTAGGGCGTTTTCGTACCGAATCCAAAAAATAGGATTCATTTCGTAAGGCGATGGATGACGGCCTGGATTCACGGAACTAGTGCGCCTAACTGCTACAGTTAGTCGGGCCATTTCGTATAAAATTCCTCGGACCCAATTTTTTAATGGGGTTAAAAACGCCTTAAGTGTAGATTATGGACGGATGTTGACTGTGTTTTAGCATCGTGTATATCTACTGCATTCATGGGCGGATCCACGGGCCCGAGGAGGCCATGCCTCCCTCCAAGGACCCGTCCTGCATGCCTCGCCTCGCCTTTAAACCTCGGCCAGCTCTAACTAAATAAAGGGAACCTGACCAAAGGGAGGGTTTGGAGGTCGTAGGGCCCTCCTGGATCCGCCACTGCCTAGGTCAATATAACGAAAAGACGGCTCACTTGAGTCTAAGCGAATCGGGCGAGGGCGGGCGACGTGACTCGATGCAGTCCATGGCGTTCCACTCGTTGAGGCAGGAGCGGTCAGAGTCGACGCGTTGCTCGTAGTACGCGCACCAGGCGTGCGAGGCGCCGCCGGAGAAGTGGTTGAGCGCGCGCGCGCGCCCGCTTGTGCGGTGGAGTGTTTGCAGCGCCGACCTGCACATTGTGACCCCACTACTAAACGTACATGCTCAAAATTTTACTTAATTCGAATATTATGGAAATAAGAAACACAATTATACTTTAATTAAAAAGTGGTCACATCTAACCAGTTTGCTGATTTTACATGTTATGAAATCAATACCAGGAACATCAGCGCCAACCAGAACACCTGGTCAATATTTTTTAATTAAATTTCCGTAATACCTAAGAAGCACCAAATAGGGACTCGTGGAGATCAAAGAGAGAGGCTTTTGCCCAGCAGTGGGACACTCAAATAGGCTATTAAACTGATACTAATTTAAGCGTTCGTTAATTACGAGGGTCATGCCAAAAGAAATTAGATTCTCAAAAACTACAAAACGTATTCTTTATTACAGGTATCGATTTTTTCGAAATATTCACCACGGACACGTCTACACTTTTCCATCCGTCTAAACCACTTGGAAAATACCAAAGACCACCCTTCTTTAGACACCTCAGAAATCTCAAAATTGTAAGCTGCCAAGGCATCTTCTTTACTTTCAAACCGCTTGCCCTTCCAGTTTGCTTTAATTTTTGGAAAGAGGAAAAAATCACAAGGTGCTAAGTCAGGAGAATATGGCGGAGGAGGCAGGATAGACACGTTTTTACGTGTACGGTGCGACGTTGTAGTGATGCCAAAGGAGGTGCCGGATTCCTGACTGCGGCTGCTTGTCACACCAAGCTAATAACAGTTTTGGGGCACACACTGTTACATACCATTCGGAGTTGACTGTATTTTGATCCTCTAGCACCACAGTAGCAATGTGTCCCGTCTTGCACAAAAATGAAGCGACCATTTGTGTCTGTGAGCTTCGTGTACGGCGACATTTCGTTGGAGTCGGCTCACCTTCAAAGCACCACTGACTGTCGCTTTGTTTCAGGATCATAGTTTCAAAACCAAGTTTTGTCACCTGTCATTATATCATAAACGTTTTTTTTCTCACCAGCGTCGAATTTATCAATCATAAATTTGCACCAATCCACACGTTTTTTCTGCTCATCGTTAAGTTTGTGCGGAACCCACCTCGAACAACGCTTATGGAGAGACAGATGGCAGTGAATGATAGTCTGTAATGCTGCTGATCCAATGCCCAGTTCTCGCTCAAGCCCTACATATGTAATTCGTCTGTTTTCAGTTTTCACGAATATTTTTTTCGACGTTTTCTTGAGTAACCGCGGTTGGCACTCGACCTGACTTTGCATCATCTTCAAAGCTTCCTCGTACTCTTTTAAATTCAGCAAACCAATTGAAAACTGTAGCTCGTGAATAAGCAATGTCACCAAAAGTTGTAACTAAAAGTTCAAAACATTCTTGCGGCTTTTAACCTTTTTTAGTCATAGTAAATCATAACACGAAAATCACGTCGAGTGAGCTCCATTGTTGCAAACAAGTTCCCGCCAGATTATCTCCAAAAAATTAAAATTAAAAAATAAATAAAATCGATTTCAAAAATGTTCCATATTCAAAAATTTTAACAAATAGCCTACTTTCACGACGGTGTGTAACTTGCCAGTATCCAACAAATACGTAAAGAGTATCTAATTTCTTTTGGCATGACCCTCGTATGTAGGTAGGTAATTAATAATCGTTGTTATTTATTTTCTCGGCATATTATTTATGAAAACAATGTATAATTTAGCATAGTGTATAAATTAACACGTTCCCTGTGCATCATATGTGTAGCATTTTAGCTCACACGTGTAAATTTAGGCAATGCTTTAAGTTCACGAGGGGTCATGCATCATCCGTGGTGCATGCACGTATCACTTACACCCTAAAATGCTACACATATGATGCATGCACAGGGAACGTGTTAATTAATTAGTAAACCCCATCAGGATGGCCCAATATTGATAGGTAATTGCACTGAATGAATTAACCTAATTTTCGAATTGAATAGAGATGGGATACAACTGCTTTATATGACGTATGGTCATACTTACCATTTATTAATAGTTTAAATTAGAAAACAAAATGAAGATATCAAGTTAAATAAGTTAAAACAGAAGACAGTTACAATATTAATATAAAAATATAATTTTCATCTTCGTATCTAATAATTACGTGTTAGTAGCCAAGTTTGAATAACTTCATTATAAATATCGAGGTCAACATTGACTGTCTACGCGCTATATTATGTACCTACATACAATTATAATCTAAACATGATCTACTACAGGTCGTACTCACCACATGGCTTGCACAGATACGGGCTTGAATATATGTTGTTGATTACACACACATACGCTGAACCCTCTGCGGACAATGAATCCTTAATTAGTTATTGTTCTATACTTAAAAGTACGCAGTAAGCTAAATGGCTTCAAGTTAAAATGGGCAGTGTTTGGCAACACGGTACCGTATATGACAAACACGGCACAAAGTTGCTGCGCTCGTATCTCCTGACTTTTAAGGAAACAATTGAAATAAAATCCATTTTACTTTACAATACAACTGTTTTGTGTGATATATATATATATATATATATATATATATATATATATATATATATATAAATTTTCTCGTAGTCATTCTGACATGTTTTCCTGCAAAACTACGCAGATATTTAATATTATTTTTACAGTTTTATATAATGCTAGAATAAGTAGTGACATTGTTATATTTTCATTTAAAAAATGACTAACTGTTGAGTTTCTTGCGGCGCTTCTTCTCAGCAGTGGTCTCCTCTTGGGAAGCGCTGGTAGATTTTGACGTGTAAACGTGCCCGTGCGGCCTACTTACTGAATAAATATCTTTTATCTTTTTTTTTTAATACAATAAGCGTTTTGTACGTTTTTAACATGGTAGGACCTCACGAATAGTTTAGTTTTTAGGGTTTCGTACCCGAAGGGCGCCTATTACTAAGCCTACGCTGTCCGTCCGTCCGTCCGTTCTAACTTTAAAGAGCTGTATCTTTTGAGCCGTAAAAGATAGCCCGTCGATTTTTTTACAGAATATGTGATATAACCGCGGATTTCCTAAAATATAATAAAAAAGTCAAAAGGTAAAAGAAATAAGGGGAGTCCCCATACAAGAAACGTCGTTATTTTTCAACTTTTTTTGTACGTAATAACGGTAATACATACAAGCGTCAAATTTGGCGTGATTATCAGGGTTCGTAAAATGCGAGCAAAATTCATTAAAGTGCTAGGTTGTCATACGTTTGTCATACGTCATTTCAATAGATTTTGCTCGCATTTTACGATCCCTGATGAATCTAATGATTATAGAACAAACCCTATAGAAAAACAACAAATAGTAAAAACCGGCCAAATGTGTACGGAACCCTCAGTGCGCGAGTCCGACTCGCACTTGATCGGTTTTAAATGTGGATCTACTGCGAGATAATTTCATTAAAAGCAACCGACGTCTTGGTTATCTGGGTGATTTTGCACTTACCCATCGCCGTCCAGCTTGATGGAAGTATCAGCCAGGACCCGGAGAACCAGGCCAACGGTAGTGCACTCGTTGCAGTCGATCCCAAGCAGCGCCGCCTCGTCGCCGTGGCACACCACCACCAGGTATCGTCTGCGGCCCGCGTGAGCGCTCTCTAGTTTCACCGCCTGTAAAAAGACTTTTGTTTTATACATACTAAGGTTCTAATTAACTAATTATATTTAATTCTGTACCGTTACCGACTACTGTAAAAAATATTATTCTTTTAAATGAAATGAAATATCTTTATTTGTTATATTATAGGCATAGTATACATTTTGATCTTTAAACTTAAAATTAGAACCCTACATCTAGACTTGTCAAGTCATGCAAATATTTAATATGACAGTGTTAATTAAAACACGATTAAATCACGATTTATAAACCTCCGTGCGATGTATCAAAAAAAACCTTAATACTGTAAAAACGTTTTTCTACTAGCCAAGAAAACTGTTTGTTTTTGTTAGTTGCTTAAGTTGCTCTGGGAGATGGTTAAAACACATGCATGACATACATGTAAGTACACAAAAAACGATGTTTCTGACATCATTCCCTTGAAGGCTGGATGGAAGATCTAGCGGCGAACAAATTGCCGTGTAGAAAGTCACGGGCCACTTTTAATGTTGTCTTGTAATTAAGGACCGGCGGAACATTAAGGACAACTATCATCGTTTGACAAAGACGAACTTAACATAGCAACATAATCAGCTTACTCGCACTGACTGGTAGGTACAGGCCTTTTCTCATTATGAGATTTCAGCCTGCATTTTGCCGCAAAGTAAACCATTGGCTAGACGACGACGAAATAAAAGCTCTGTTTAATGAGTTATTAAAAGGAAAAATAGCAAGAAAATCACCAAATCACTTAAAGGGTAAGCGGGATTCCGAAGTTGTATACTTCTGGGGAAACAAACACGCGAGCTATTAACTAACCCCCTTACTAATAAACGTTGAGTAACGGCTGAGTAGTTATACAATGCTTTGTCCTTATCTGTCGAATTCAAATGTCACAATGACAGATAAGGACAAAGCATTGTATAACTACTCAGCCGTTACTCAACGTTTATTAGTAAGGGGGTAGGTCTGTAACCGCTTGTAACGCGGTCACTTGGACACTGCTCAAATAAGGCCGACCGCCTAGAAGGATAAACTAACTGTTCACCTCGAGCAACGTCTCAATTAACTTCGACAAAACGATTTTTTCTCGAATCGGATGTTAACGGTTATTTAGTACCAACGGGCAGTTTCGGCTGCAAGCATCAGATATCCAAAGGGTTGAATCATTTATCACGGAGATTTACATAATAGTAATTTCCATAAGGGCGAATCCCACAGAGAGCGATAGGTTTTAAGAGTTTTGGATTCCACGTTTACTATACATACGTATGCGTTGGTGAGTAGAGATGACCCAGACGTTTGTATGTAGGTAGACGTTTGTAACTTACTACCGCACTCAGAGACGTCAATTAAGTTTTAAATTTCATTAAAGTTGCTGCGTCTTATTCTATTGCTATAGCAAAGAAAGTGACAGCAGCTACTTTAATGAAACTTAAAACTTAATTGACGTCTCTGAGTGCGGTAGTAAGTATCGCAATGATTTCTTTTCATAATCTCCATACAGCTTGCTGTGGATCGGCGGCGCTCGAAAATTACAGCTAATACCGGTCTTAGTTTAAGTATTTGAGTCAGTTTAACCTTTTGACCGCCGTAGTCTGATATATAAGACACCCAATGTCCAGCCACTATCGCCGTAGTCTTATATTTAAGACATTTTTTCTGTATGTTTTTTGCAAGGATTTTTTATTTATACCGATTTAACTCCACTGATTCGGATATGAAAGCCGCTCTAATTGTTAACTAAACAGCTACGAAATTACTCTGTTGCTTTATTTTAATTTTCTAGATGAAAATAAATTTGAAAATATGACATTAGATTATCTATAATTTTGCTGTAGTCCCGTCGCCAAAGTCTTATATAATAGACACCAGTGATGTGACGATGACTTGATTGTAACATTTAAGTATATCGACTCACTCAACGATGTTTGTAAGATATTTATTCATAATATGGACTTGCTCGGCTAGCCTATTTTATTTCCTTACCTATTTTCTCATAAAATAACGATATATTATGAACTGTGCCAGTTATGGCATGAATGGCATGTGTCATATATTAAATTCGACTCGGATGACAAAATACAATTTGTTTCACCAACAGGTAAGGTTTGTAAGTTATACCCATTGTGTTCAAATAATTCAAAAAAGTCCGATTTCTGGGATCCGCTTATCCCGTGCCTTTCACACAACCAACCCTTTTTGCAAGTGCGAAGGAGTCGGATTCGGGTCCGAGAATTCAGATGCTGTGGATAAAGGCACTTAGGTATACTTTCGTCATTCGTCATGCGTCATGCCCGTCTGCCCGTTGGTCTGTCCATCCATATAACACAACCATTTCTTCGCATAGATATGTGATACTTAATTGACTTTATTTATAACTAATTATTTTCGTTGCGACAGTGAGTCAGGATGAACTACGTAAATAAAAAGATTTTTTATTTGTTAGCCAGAAGGATGGACTTAATTTTTTTTTTTTGGTTTTAAATAAATACCTTAAAACGTTAATGAGTTTTTATACTAAGTAGATATTTAAATCGATTTAGC
Organism: Tortrix viridana; assembly: GCA_963241965.1. Classification (NCBI taxonomy): domain Eukaryota; kingdom Metazoa; phylum Arthropoda; class Insecta; order Lepidoptera; family Tortricidae; genus Tortrix; species Tortrix viridana. The sequence continues at coordinate 9,101,055 of OY725174.1, forward strand.
GATGCTTATCGAGGTACAACGTCCACCCCTATTAAGTCATTGTATTCTCAATAACAATCATTACAGACTACGCCGTCGTCTTAAATATGAGACCGCATGTGACGTCAGAGATATAAAATAGGAAATTTTAGTGGTATGGCTCACTCGATATTTCAAAATAATGTTCAAATTAAAAAATTAATAAATGGTACAGATTTGCTATCTCAAAATTTTGAATACCATACGTATTTTGAGATTACAATATTTAATTACCAAAATAGTTGTGTAACTGTGTGAAATTGAATTATTACTTATGTCAACAACTTTGAAATGTTCAGTTTCGATACTTTTTAAATATGGTCAATCCTCTCTCTTATAATGTCAACTTATCAACAAATATCCAATAAAGCCTACGCCAATGTCTGATATATAAGACCGCTTATGACGTCAGATATATGAAATAAGAAATAATAGTAATGTAGCAATGTCAACCGATAGATTTTTATGAGTGGTAAAACACATGGAACCAAACCATTGATAAAGGGACGAAACCATTAATAAAGAAATTGGTAAACGTAATTTAGTTATAATAATGTATTTTATTGAATGATACAGTGGTAAAAAGGGTATTATTACTTAATATTCATTACAAGAAAAATCCTATCGTAACGCATGTGGCAAGCACTACACCATTTCCTGTTATTTTATATAGGCGGCGACATGAGCCCGTTCGATGACAGACCAAGCGGCGGTTAAAAGGTTAATACACACGTACTTACCTACTCGAGTAAGTGTTCTACGAATATATAGACGATGCAAGATTGGGAGAGGGAGTAGGTATGCTTTTTACCCGACTGAGTGAAGCCAAAAGAAGGGTAATAATTTTAACAGTCTATGTATGTATGTGACCAGAAATCGATGTTCCACTCTAGCTCCTAAACTATTGGACCCTTTTTAATAAATGGGGTATCATAATGATTCGTCAAAAATGGGTACAGATGTAGTGAATAATGTTTTGTCATCGTTTTTTGTCGGATATGTTCGTATTTATCTTACTTTCTCAATTATCTCCAGTAACCGTCAATATGCTAATTGAGAAAGCAAGACGAATAAGAGCTTATCCGACAAAAAACGATGACAAAACATTCTTCACTACATCTGTCTGTATCTCTTGTCTTGCATAATATTGATTATCCGAAACGCACTTCGAATAGCATGTTTCTCAGAAAAATCTTTGGTCGAATGATAATTTTGCATCAACATATGTTTGGCATAACTATCAGTTCGCATAATAATAATTAGACAGAATTTTAAATAGCCGAATATTTGTTACGCCGACTTTAATTTGGCATAATATATTTATTTACCATAATAATCATACGGCATACTTTGAATTTGGCATAATTTCTGGGCAGAACCGACTCAGATAGGTTAGGTTAGAAGACCATAAGGCTTCGAGATTATTTTTTTTTCATCCCTGAAAAATTCATCATATGCCTATTAACTATTATGGGAAACAATTTTCGGCGAAACAAATATTCCATCATACATATGACATGATATTCTTAATAATATTCTGCGAAAATAATGTTCTGACTTTGAAAATTAACGAAATTACTGTATTACAAACGAAATTATGCGAAATGATATAATGCAATATAATATTTCGGCCAAACGTTAGTATGCGATACGAAATTATGAGCAACATATTATGCCGACGGTGAACCGTCAAAAACGTGCGACTGCGAATAAGTTGCAAACTAATACCCGACTGGCGACTAGTATGGCGCACCCTTATATTTTTTTATATAGCCTGCGGACTTGTCCCACCGCCGACGATGAGCGGGAGGCCAGTAGAGCTAGAAACTGAAAACGAGTTGGCGAGCAGCGAGAAGCGAGTGTGTACTTCCGATAGTTTTGTCGCTGGGCTGCTATAAGCGAGTGTTCGAGTGCGACAGGCGATTACTCGCACCACTCGCTCGGGCGACCGAGACGTACACGAGTAAAATGACCGCTGGCTGACCTCTCGCTCGGCGTGAGTTCTGACCGCCAAGCGAGCATGGCTGAGCAAGTTTTATCTTTGATAGCTCTTGTCGCTGCGCCCAACTAGTGGCGAGAGAGTTGTCGCCGGCAGTGTGAACAGCCAGCGAGCATCTATTAATATAATGTATCTATTTTATTACCGCGGGATCTATGTTTTGTTCGTTTCTTGAGCGAGAAAATAGTCGATAGCTAATCGCTTCCTCGCCGGCGGTGCGGTGGGACAAGTGCCGTATATCTAAATATAATTATTAAAAGTAAAATTACAATAATTATTTACAATTAATTATTTATATCAACTACAACGGCAACTCGTAAAACTCGTCTATCGAGTAAAATATATCGTCGAGAAGCCACTTGCGTAATCTCATTTTAAACACCAACGTGGAAGTTACATCTCGTATTGTGTGCGGCTGCCTGTCATAGACCGATGGACCCATAACATAGGTACACCTTATATAAAAAAGCAACATACAGACGAATTGAGAACCTCCTCCTTTTTTGAAGTCGGTTAAAAATATAAGGGTGCGCCATACTAGTCGCCAGTTGGGTTTTAGTTTGGAACTTATTTACTTTCTAAGTAACAATTAGTATCGTTTAATTGAGAAGGTTACCATTTTAAGCGTTTCCTCGGGGCGAAGCAGGTAGAACATGGCCTGCAAGTGGTGCTGGATGTCGGGCTGCGGCTGCGGCTGCGGCGCCGGCGCCTGCGCCGCGCGCCGCCGCTCGCAGCCCGCGAGCACAAGGGCCGCGCCCTTGTTCGCGAAGTAGCACTCATTAAGGCTGAAACACAAAGATACCACCATTATATTACATACCTAGTTACTCATAAAATATGCGGAATCCGCTCTCAATATGCTATGATTCAGACTTTCCTCTTGGTCTATGTTTAATTGAATTACCGACAGACGTTTCATAGAATGTATTAATTTACCTAAAGCATCTATTTGCGCATTTTGCACAGTTTTTTTGTTTTCAGTGTACCCTGAATGTTATTATAATATGAGTCAAATAAGATTTCACATGTGACCCACAGAACAAGGTCGCGAAGCTAGGTCGGATGAAAGGATGCTCTAGAGACCCTATTCGCAGGAAGAGACTGGGAAAACCCGAGATAGCGCTACGCGCAGCAGCTACCCCCGCTGCGCTGCTGGATCCCCAGCGCTCATTAATGTTACAAGGCCTGAGGATAAACATAATAGCCTAGGCATCCAATATCTGACGAACGGCAAGCAAACCAACGAAGTATCACTGTAAAATGCGACAGCCATCCTGCGGCACTTTACTGGCACGGTGCAAAACTACCACTGCATTTAAGTGGATAGCCTGGCAGTCACCAGGATCCCCACTATGAATAGTTTTCGACGAAATGAAAATTTAGAAAATAATATGTCCTTTAAACTAAAATGAGGGTCGATGTAACAAGAACTAACCCATCCCTTTGACACGCGATGATTGTAGCCTATAGCACAACTTGTCCCACCGCCGACGATGAGCGAGAAGCGGAGCTAGAAACTAGAAACGAGTTGTCGAGCAACGAGAAGCGAGTATGTAATTCCATTAGTTTAAAAGTGCCCGTGCGGCCTACTTACTGAATAAATATCTTTTATCTTTTTTTTTTTTGTCGCTGGGCTATAAGTGAGTGTTCGAGTGCGACGGGTGATTCGCACCACTCGCTCGGGGCGGCCGAAACATACATGAGTGGATGGCCTCTCGGCGTGAGTTCTGGCCGCCAAGCGAGCATCGCTAAGCGAGTATCGCTGAGCGAGTTTTATCTTTGATAGCTCTTGTCGCTGCGACCAACTAGTGGCGAGAGAGTTCTCGCCGGCAGTGTGAACAGCCAGTATGTGTCTCTTTTATTGACGCGGGATTTATACATCGAAATATAATAATTAGGAAGTCTAACTGACTCTGAAAATCGGCCTCACTGACTTAGGGCCGTATTAATAAACTAATCTCAACTCTGATCCCCGTCACAAGATGCGTCAAAAATGACAGTTCGCTATGGTTTGACGTTTACTTTGACGTATCTTGAGACGGGATCACAGTTGAGATGAGTTTATTAATACGGCCCTTAGTGCCGGCGGGGGTGGAGCTAATACTTAGTGCCGAACCGAACCGTCTATCAGTCGACTTTCTGACGTAGTGTCAAACAGTTGTTTATAATTACAACAAAAAGGTTTTAATGATTATCCGATTTAAATAATGCTGCAAAAATGCTAAGTTGCATTGTGAATTGGTGCAGGACCCACACAGATGCAAAACAAAGCGATATTATTTTCATTAGTAAGTTATTGAAATTTAAATATTCCCATACTAAAATGTCATGGCTGATGTTATGCGATATATCGTTGAAAAATGTGAATTACAAGCAACTACATACTTCGAATGAATAGGAAATTAAATTTTATGTCATCTTTACTACGTTAGTAAGTTTTCCAAAAAAAAATTAAAAACGCCGTCTGGCTTGGGTGGATGCGGTTCGTCGCGAATTGAGTAGCGAAAACATTGCAGGATTTGCAGCATCCATTTTGATGAATGGAAGACATTTTTTAAAAGTCACAGCAGTCCCAAATTGTCAACATTTATTTAAAACAATATTTAAAATATTTTAATGAATATCAGATGTCGAGTGGTTTATCATTATCACACATCTATTAGGTACCTGAGTCTGCTTAACTTATGTAATAGTGTAACATAAGAATGTTAAATGATTCAAGGGGAAATATCAATAAGTTTGTCAAAACACTACTATTAAAAAGTATTAATTTAATTCATTATTCAATTACTGTTTATTTTTGTACTAAACCATCCACATCAAATGTTGAAATACTTGGCCGCGTTCAAGTAAATCTTATGAAAAAAATATTGTCAAATAAAATTCTTGTGTCAGAGAGCTCTCTGACACTTACAAATTTTTGTCTTTCAAACGGTATAAAACCTTACTGAAATTACTGTCTACTCAAACGTTATATCAATATCTGACATAAATGACTTCAAACCTTAACACAATTAATATTAAGTTGATTATCTAAACCACTCGATACATAAGATCTTTTCATTTCAAAAAGTGGGTATTTTGGAGCGGATTTTACAGTCGTTTTTGTTTGAGGTTACCCTTCCATACTTATTACATTTCGATGGATCTATATATTTAGTTCGTTTCTTGAGCGAGAAAATAGTCGATAGCTAATCGCTTCCTCGCCGGCGGTGGGACAAGTGCCTATAAAAGGACAGCCGTGTAATTCGTGATAAAACTGGCAAAAGCGAGCATAATCCTGGAACTGACGCCAAAAAGATGAGAGAAGATTTTTGATGTTAGGTAATGAAAAAAAATAGTTAGGTACATAATTATATTATAATCGACTCAAAAGTTCGTTTTGAGGAAAAAAAAACAGCAACAATTGGTTTATTTTAATGAAGCCGCGAAGTGTATGAATGACGCCATTTTTAGTAAAGTTGCGGCAATCCGCGTTGAGACGGCGGGCGGCAATCGGCGGTATTTAACCTCCCTTTCACCCGCCTCGACGCCGCCGTTGGAGGCCCGACGCGCTGGCTGGCCCGCGGCGGGATTGCCTCGACGCCTCCGGTCGTGTTGCAACTGTGACTCACGACTCGAGCTTCCCCATAATACCAGCTGTACCTCTACCATGAGTTGCTATCGAAAACTCGTGTTACGTTCTACAGTCGATAGCGAGTAAACGTCCTTCGAATAGTTTTTGATTAAACTCGTACCATGAGTCACATAAACGTTTACTATTCTCGCTAACGTTAACTCGATAGTTCGTGTAGTTATCGTTACGTGTGCCTAATTTCACACCAAACGAAGTTGTCTCTTTCTAACTACATTAAAAAGACAGAGTAAGGATGATATTGGGCTAAAAGATAAGTATCCATGTCATCCATTTAAAAATATAGAAATAACCCTGCTAATTTAAAAAAGTGCCCTAGAGCAGTGTCACTATGTAAGTGTAAGTGATTCTTGAATTTGTTTTGATTTTTTTGTCAATGTGACAGTTCATTCATACGTCTGTGTATAGTCAAATTAGACAAAAACTTATTTATTTATGTGCCTAAAGTTATAATATACTTACATATAAGTCATTAATTTCATATCTCATGGCATTCTTTAAAAAAAATGCTTTACAGGAAGAAGTTACTGAAGTGGCACTAGAAACAAATGACAGCCTATCAATTTTCCTGCTAAATGAATAACTTGCTCAACAAACTTGTTCCAGTAAGTTTCCCTATCATTGTTACTATTGAAATAAAATAAACAATTTATTATATATATTTAAGATAAAAATTCATTTAATTCATGTCCTAGGAAAGATTATTTCAATGTGTTTTTTTTCACTGCAGGCGTTGGAGACTGGAATCTACTTGTACCACTTGTACCAGGGACATCAGCTCAGCCCTCCTTTTTTCCACCATTGCTTGTGGCTAACAGCACTTGCAGTGAACAAGACTTGGTGGACAGAGAGTATCCCGAAACAGTTAACAGCCCAGGTATAGTGACTGCAATGACAGTCAATTTCCATCAGCTCTTCAAGAAATAGGTTCCAATAAATTTTGCTGTTATTATCACATTTTAGAGTAAAATGTACCTACCTATCTAGTTTCATTAGTTAATTAAGAATTCAAAATAGTACTGTAAACGTAATTTTATCCATTACAGCCCTGCCCGAGGTGGACGGGAGTGAGACCGGAGTAACGCACGGTGGTGAGCCTGCGGTCACAAGAACAGCATTAACAGCTGCTAATGCCAGGTGGCAGAGCCCCAAGCTCTTACCGCCCACACCGCGTCAGTGGCGAAGACGTCAGTGCAAAACCACTAATCTCCTGTCTACAGAAGGACTCGCACCCAGACAGTCAGATTTGGCAAGGCAAGCCTTTGTCAGAGCTGACAGTGAATGGCGAGCTTTTAAACAGGAAGTGGAGCGGGAGAGGAATAGGTTAAGGGAATCAGAGTTTAGAATGCAAGAACGGTGGTTAGATTTATTTGGTAAATTTTTAGCATTAGGAAATATAATTGTAGATACTTTAGCAAATAAATAAAGATTTTGTGTAATAAATAAAGATTTTGTGTAATAAATAAAGATTATGTGTGATGTATGAGTACTTTTTATTTTTATATTAAACAAAAAACAGAAAACATGGTACAAGTATTTGGAAATAATGCATTGATGCAAGTCTTCTAACTAATTGATCCCGCGGTGCTCTCTCCATTAATAAATCACTGGTGCCTTCATTTTCCAACACTAACTCCTGGCCCTCAAATAGTTCTGAAAATAATAGGTACCTACAACAAACATAATAAAGATAAGGACATATTTAGTATTAAAGTTAATATATAATCATTATCTTTCACTATAAATACCTTGACTTTCTTCAGACATATCCTTGTCATCAGGATCGGGAACATTATATTTGTGAGTGGATTTCAAATCCGTGTAGTACGTTAACGAATCGCACAAATTCTCAAAAGCTTCCTTACTGAGCCTATATCCTTTAATAAAATTTATTCTCAGTTAAATTTTGAAGTGGATTTCTTAACGTAATATTTCTCATATCAGCTTGAAATCCTCCTTGTTTTCGTCGTTCGTCTTCATAAGCCTACATATTCCACGCTAAATAATGTCTTGCCGATATTATTTGGATAGATAAATAATTGGAGTAACGTATTAAACAATAATTCTAAGTTTTCACGCACCAATTTGCTAGTGAAATAGTTAACTACAGTCGATACGGTATTTTTCGATGACATCTGTCAAATTTACGACTCATGGTACCGATGTTCTACGGCAACGGTTACAAAACGTTAGTCGCTAACGAATAGATTTCGATAGGTAATTTACCGTTGTACTCATACTAGCGATCTTTAGTTCTTTAAGTGACCGCTAGAGGAGCTGTACAATTCTCCATACAAATCGTTTACGCCGTCGCTAGCGAGTGCGGTCACTGTAAACTCATGGTAATGGTACTGAATGCAGTTGCATTATCACACGGTACACCGCGCCAGGACGTATAAGGCAAACCTCGTGGTGGCGTTCGATGTAGGTAAATATTTGAATAATTCACCAGTGACGGCAGTGGTCTGACGTTGGGGTGTTGTCAAAACCAAATCAAGTCAATGTTTTGAATGTATTTTTTAAATAAATACAATAAACTAAAATTATTTACTATTATTTTGTCTTTACCTTTAAAGCTTGTCAAAAAAGGGTTTGGACGCGGTAACAGGTGAAACTACAAAATATAATTTAATTAAGTGGCATTTGGCAACCACCGGCATTAAGGGGATTCTGAGTTGACGGCTTTCCATAAAGCGGCGGTGTTAACCAATTTCAACCAATTTTTGATATGTGGTAAATCGGAACAAAAACTATGTCCGTACGTTTAGTTTTTTCCAATATTGTCAATAAATTTCAATTTATTCCCGTTTTATTGTTTTGATACAGAAGTAATTTCGGACATAATCTCCTTATAATTAAAAAATATTAAAAAAACGAAACGTACCTACGGACATAGTTTTTGTTCCGACTGACCACATATCCAAAATTGGGTGAAATTGGTTAACATTTAGGGTGTGGAAAACGTTATCGCCGTTTGTATGGAAAGCTGTCAACTCACAATCCTCTTAAGCAGCATTTTTTGGATAAAACTGCGAACAGCGCCCTCATGTTCTGCCGAACTATGCCTACCTATATTTTTGTTACAAATGGCAAAAAAATGCAGTTTTGCATTCCTTCTAACATTAGCTTAATGTGATAGTAAGGTTATATAAACGGTAATTCTGGCGTCAGATCAGTCCATAATTCAGGTAAAAATGACGGAATATTTATCGTCTAATGTCCTTACTCCAAGGTTACAGGCTCTATTTAAGACAAATTTAAAAGGATATTAGAGCTATTTAAATAGGAAATATAATTAATCCGTATCGAACATGTTAAAGTAAACCACGTGTTGTTTGGAAAAGCGTAGAGAATGCATAAAAATATAGTAAGAGTACCGTCTTAAAAATAGATTCAGACTAAATCTTATGTGCTAGCAGCCCGAGATTTTGTGATATTTTTCAAATATCTAGTTGCAATAAAGCGGCAAGGGCGGTTGCTTTCAAGGTTCATTATAAATAGCAGCGGCGTGTTGCCAAAGCATTGCGCGCCCTAATACAGCCCCGCGGGAGCGCGGCCGCGCTTCGCTCGTTTCATCGCTTTGCTTTACCCAATTCGGTGCGAGTTCCAGCACCGAACCACGCGGCCACGGCGCGCGCGCGCCGCGGCGGCTTTCGCTTGCTTGCCTCATTAGTCCTTCTGCATGTGATAGCTATTTATAAATCGCGGCTCGCCTTAGCAAAATAAAAACTCCAATTAATATCCCTTGTAACTTTTAGGGACAAGGTTTACGTGATCAACCAGAAACTTTATAAACAAAACAACATTACGATTAAGACTGCTCAACGCAATTCACTTTGGTTCGTCATGTTTCTGAACAATTTATACATCTTATAACTGAACACAGTGTTACAAATTGTTTTTCATGTTTGTGCAAGCATTAATTGGATAGCGTTATGCAGAAAACAGCCAAACTGATATAACGTTCAAAGGCAGATGGCTGTTTTCTGCATAACGCTATCCAATTTAATGTGGTTGTGAATGCGGTGCGCTGAATTATTTTGATCAGATTTTCTGTATAAAACGCACATATCTGGGACAACCGGCTTCAAGGCTTCAAGGTTAAAATTTATTTAATACAGTTCCTACATAGTGTTTTGATGCCTGCCTGTTTCAACCAAATTATAATTGGTAAAATTCGGATCGGAAAATATGCGACTGGAAAAAATTAAGATCGGAGAAAAATGCGAATAGAAAGTTTACGTCAAAAATATATATTGTGAAAATAATCTAATAAATCTTACAAACTACATTATACTCGTAGTCTCGTATATCCAAGACCAACCAATACAAACTACAGTGTATAGTACAAAGTATAAAAAAGGGTAGTAGTCTATATCAGGGACGCAGCCGCAGTGGACTGCGTGAAACGTCTTGTGCGTGCTAGAGAGTGTGTTATAAGCACTATAGTGTTTGTACTTTACAGTACGGACCCTGTTATAGATAATCAAACAAATACATATGGTATGCGTGATGGTAGTCCATAATGCATCGTACTGCGCGCAATTACAGCTTCATTTACGCCAGCGACATATGCAATACCGGGTAATGGCTCCTTTCCTCTAAATAATGATAATAAAATAATGCCGGTAGGTGCTATGCTACCTTAATTGTAAAGTTATAAGCGATCTTGTCATAATTTCGTTACATTTGATTACTGACCGAAATTAAAGACGTTTCACGTCAAAAATGCAAATTTCTAACTACAGGTTTAGCGCTTTTAGCCCTGTACACCACCCTTTCCCTAACCCTAACGAGAGGGACGCCGCAATACGTTAGATACGCATAGAGATATCTCCATCTCATTCCAACATATTGCGGCGTCCCTCTCTTTAGGATTAGGGAAAGGGTGGTGTCATCGCTACTTTAGAGTTGGAGGTTCTTGCGGTAGTGGGAGCGGTACGGGAGGGGTGCGTTTTCGTTACGTCAAATGACGCGAGACTTCCGTCGGGCGACGGCATCGCTGTCATCAACACGAGTTATTTGGACTGGTCGCCGAGACAAACCGCACACGAGATTTTACAACCGAAGATGACTCCTCCGATTAGGTCTCAAACTAAACAAGTTGTTTATAAAGTGTACAGTCAGCTGCAGAGAAAAGTATCCCCCTCTGCATACAATTTACTTAGCAGGGGGGGGTTACTTTTCTCTGCAGCTGACTGTACGAATATTTTAAAGCAAGAAAATCAGATCCCAATTCGCACTGAGCATAAAGATGACATTAATATGACATAAACCCAAGTACATAAGTACTACAAAAATGACCATCTTAGCGACTAGGTAGTGGATCAATTTATTATAAATTTACGACATGGGGAATCAGATAATAAAAGCGATTCAAATCATACCTCTAAAGACAGCGATTCGAGTAGCGATATGGATACAGATTAATTTAAATGGATTTATAGTTCAAACAATTATATTACATAAATCATATTGTAACTCATTGTCAGTTTATTTTGTAATACGCTAATATACAAATTCAATGTAGGTACACACTTGTAACTATCGTAAGATATATTTTCATTACTATTCATCACGTGTATAGCGAGACAGTTCTGTAACATCACATACATTCAGTCAACAAAGTATCGGGAATGGATGATTTGTTTATGGTTCCAAATTCAAATTTTTGTTTTTTTGTTGTTAGATTGGCACAACTGTTTTCTATTTTGGCGCGGAGTTTGAGTTGCATCTGTTATTTATATTAAATACAGTGCTGTTTTTAGTTATATCATATCTAGTGTGTATTGCGAATTTCATAATGGACAAAAACATTGAACAAAGAGTTTGTCTTAAATTTTGCATCGCCAATGGAATTTCGTGTTCGGAATCACTGAAAATGTTACAGAAGGCTTACGGTGATTTGCGTTGCTTACGACTTTATCAAAAACACGTGTTTATGAGTGGTACAAAGCGTTCAAAAGCGGTCGAGATGTGATGGAAGATTTGCCTCGCTCTGGTAGGCCATCAACGTCTGCAACTGAAGTTAACATCGCAAAAGTGAAGGAAATAGTGACTGAAAATCCTCATTCAACTTTGAGAGAGATAGCCGCCGAACTTTCTGTATCTCACGAGTCGATCCGTACTATTTTAACTAATCATTTGGGTATGAAACATGTTACCGCTCGGCTAGTCCCAAAAGACCTGAATTTTCTCCAAAAACTCAATCGCATGAGAGTCGCTGAGGACATGCTAGAACGAGTCAATTCCGACCCAACATTCATGAAACGCATTGTTACTGGTGACGAGACGTGGGTTTACGAGTTTGACATGCAAACTAGTCAACAAGCTTCGGAGTGGCGCCTTCCAACTGAACCGAAACCGAAGAAACCACGCCAAAGTCGATCAAAAGTCAAAGTCATGTTGACTGTTATCTTTGACTATCGCGGTGTTGTGCACTCGGAATTCTTGCCGGAAGGTCAAACGGTAAATAAAGAATATTATTTGAGCGTTATGCGGCATTTAAGAGAGCAAATTCGACGAAAAAGGCCAGATTTGTGGAATGAAAATTCTTGGATTTTGCACCACGATAATGCGCCTTCGCACAAGGCCATCATTGTGAAAGAATTTTTGACCAAACACTCAACAAATACCATCGAGCAACCACCATATTCACCAGATATGGCTCCTGCCGACTTCTTTCTTTTTCCTAAACTCAAATTACCACTTCGTGGCACCCGTTTTCAATCGGTAGAAGACATAAAGGAGAAATCGCGCCGAGAACTGAATTCAATTCCGGAAACAGCGTTTAAAAAATGTTTTGATGATTGGATTATTCGTTGGCGTAAGTGTATCATTTCTGAAGGAGCATACTTTGAAGGTGATAAAATAAATTTGGATGATTAACAAACAGTTTGTGTATTATTGATCTTTTCCCGGTACTTTCTTGACAGAGTAGTATATCCCCTCCCGCACCACCCCACTACCGCAGGAACCTCTAACGTTAAGCACTAGACCTATAGTTTCGTTGTAAGATAGAACTAGCCATAGACACCAAACAAAAACAGCCTAAAACTGACCACTTCGGAGGCCTTCCATTTCGTTACCATTCATTAAAAAAAAATGGTTTTAACGAGCTGTAGAAAATAGTTAGCCCTACACGCAAGGGTAGGTTTTTATTGTCCTCTCAATTTTCATTCATGGGATGTATAAAAATCAAATAATCCTCATCCGGTTTTAAGTCAAACTTTTAATGTCCAAGTTATAGATCTGTAATTTATTCCCTCTACGAGCTGGAGACCCTTAACATATGGACGTACAGACGCACGGAGTGTCAGCAACAGGGCTTCCAGTACCCTTTGGGCACGGAACCCTAAAAATATTGATTGACCATTTTACTCTAGGTAAGTCTCATAGATCATATCAAAGGAGAGTTTGAAGCATGCCTCTTCCGTTACAGGATTAATTCTCGCAAACCCCTTCGTTAGCGGTGAGGTGTCATCTGATAATTCTATATTTTTATGACCTGGAATAGGCAAACGAAGGTATCCAGGTCACCTAATGGTAAATAGGCTCTGAACCCCATGAACTATTGCAGTCTCAAGACTGCAAAGATCAATCAATCAATCAATCAATTCTTTATTTGCAATAAATACGGTACAAAAGCTCTTAGGAGTTGCAAATCCTGCCAGGAATTAGATGGAATGCCTCTTTGTAAGATGGTGATGGCAAAGTTCTTTCAAAATAAGCAAATCTTATTTGTTTGGCACCCTATATTCATTCGCGCGTGTTAGGATCAGTTTCTGTATTTGTTTCAGAAACAACTAACATTCGCTTTTAAGATATACCTATAGAGGAAAAAAAATCGCACCTCTACTCTACGCAAATCATTTAAAAGGCTAATATACCGTACCCTTCCTTGATAATTTATTTTACCCTATCAATATCGATACCAATAGAAAGTACATCGATTTGAAAATTATCGCACAATTTCATGGTTCGTAAAAAGGTGTTTAAAACCGAAGAAGTATATTATTGTACCATGTTTAAAACAATGCTGAAATACGTATGGAAAGGTGTCGAATCCGAATCCAGCCATGACCCAGGCCCTGGATACCAGGGGAATAAAATCAGATTGTAGACGTATTAGTGTAGGATACATCAAGGAAAGGTCGAAGTATTTGTCAAGTCAAACACTAGACTTAGTAAATGTATCCACAGACAGATTTACCGCGATTAAATTTCCATCACGTTTCGATCTGGTTGGGGCGATCATGAACGCGGGGACGTGCGCATTGTAATAATAGGTACTTAGTTTACGTGACGGTTGCGTAATGCCAATTACTCACGAGTCGCTTACAATACTTTATACACGATTATATATATATATATATATATATATATATATATATATATATATATATATATATATATATATATATATATATATATATATATATATATATATAATCGTGTATATATAATCGTGACTCGAATAAATTCGAAATTCGAAAACCATTACAGTATCGGCAGCGAACATGTAATGTGAACTTTACAGTATTACCACAGACAAGATTTTTATGACAACACTGACTGATGTAATGCTAGCCTTCAGTTTCTGAACGCGTCATTAGAGGTTTTACTATTATTGATGTAGGTAAAACACCACCATTTTAACAGATGGATTGCACTTCTCACAAATTCTACAGAATAAATTGGCATGTGTTCCCATATGAGCAAACTGGCGATGGGAAAGGCCAGCTGCGTAATCTTGGATTTATAGAACTGGGAAACCCCAGATGACCAAAGACTATATTTATCATCTTGTCAATTTTGGGCTCAGGAACTAAAATATTGTACCTATCTGTGTTCATAAAAATCAGGATAATTTCTTATAAAAATGCTAATAGCAAACTAAATATAAACGTGTAATTCCAAATTTAATACTGATCATTTCAATAGTTACATTACAAAGAATATAATATCATACAGGGACGTCTCCTGCTTCAGAGAACACAGTTGCCGAATTAATGGCTTCACAAAAATGTTACGCAGGTAACGTTGCGAGCACAGCTATTTGTTAATTTAGTAAGTACGTAAAGAAATACAAATTTTCACAGTAAACAAAATAAAATAATATATTCATAAAGGATTTTAATTTTATGATATGACTTTAAACCTTAATTGACTTTAATTAAGAGAGACCGGATCTTTATACAGTATTAAGCATACTTTTGTATACGATCATGTTTTTAAATCCCCAAAACACTCCAAATACTAAGTATAAATAGAAACTACTTAAACAAGTAAATAAACAAAGAATAACAGAGTACAGCCAATTAATACGCGTGACTGAAAACATGGCCGGATTGATTACCTGAATGCAACCATTTGGACGCAAGGCAGTTGCAATAAAGGTCACAAGTCACTTGTAAACTGTCAATGAACACAAAACACAGTTCTGGGGCAGGTTGACATAGCGTTGCATTTAGCAGCGGGCGCGGGCGGTGCGCATCCCGCGCGGCTCGGTGCGTGCGCGACACGCCACTGCGCCCGCGCGCGACCTCACGCCTTCCCTTTGCCGAGTCGAGTACAAACTGCCGCGTAAATATAGAAACTCGACGCAGATGCCACAGAACAGGAACACGCAGCACTCAGCAAAACGCCACGCTTGACGCGCCTCGGGGACTCTGTTAAATTATTGCTTTTATGCGACTAAACACGACCATTATAAACAAGTTTTTTAACGGAGTGCGCCATTTTTTTTCTTTTTCACAAATAAGTAGGAATTTAGGATAAAAAGTTCCCAACTAAATAAATATTAATAGTATAAAATTCCATGAAAAAAATTAAAACAAAAAAATAACAAAAAATTTAAAACATGTACCTACCTAGGCTGTCATCGCTCATCAGTAAAAGGTACTTATCTAATACAAATTCGATTGTTAGTTTGTCATATCAGTTACTACCAGTGATCGGAATAGGTATTTACCTAAACTTGATGCATGTTCATTCAATAATGTGTTCCCATCTCACTCACGCATGAATGAACAAGCGTCAAGTTTAGGTAAATATACTTTACCTATTCCGATCACTGGTTACTACATTAATTTATTAGATTTTATATAATTATAAAACAAAAAACCAAGTCTGCGCCGCGTATGTCTGTCTGTCAGTCTGTCTGTCTGTCAGTCTGTCTGGACGCGACAAACTCAAAAACTACTAATAGCTAGTATTGTTTTTATTTTATTTACTTAGCGGTCCCCCGACGTGCCGACGCTTGTATCAAAATATTACTACTGACATTAACCTTTAAGGGCCATATTATTTATTTACTTTTTAGAGTTTTATTTTTGTGCCGGGGGTTTTTTAATTTTTTAGTTTATTTTTTTATTTCATGCTTTTTAAACTTTATGTGACACGTTACCATTCGACACTATTCCCCTAATCATGCGCTTAAAACACTTAACGCGCTCCGAGCACGTATGTACGTCACAGGACGAACTTCGTCACTACAAGATTTCAAGTATTAAAAACTCACAAAAAAGTCGCTTTCAGAGCTCATAACTTTTAAACGGCTTAACGGATTTCACTCGCGATTAAGGCACCTTTCTAACAAAAAAAAAACAAATCAAAATCGGTTCATCCGTTTAGGAGCTACGAGGCCACAGACAGATAAATACACAGATGCACACGTCAAACTTATAACACCCGTCTTTTTTGCGTCGGGGGTTAAAAAAAAATTAAAGGTACAAAGCACTAGTGTGAAATATCCAACTTTCCGCACGATAAGCAACTACAAAAAAGTAAAAAGCACTATAATACAGCTTCAAAAAATACCACTTTTTGACCAACTGTATAAAAAAAAATTAGATATCATCACTTGCAACAGTTGCAACCACTTATGAAACTTGGAAGAGATTGAAGGTTTTTAGTCACGCAGTTGGAAACCTTGAGGAGGTGCATTGTTAACAACTTTTAGAGCCCCAAATTTAATAATATTTATAATCAGTTTCAAATAAGGTATTTTACTGTATGAATTTTTGGCGGCATAGATACTCGTAGATCACGTACTTACCAAAAAGCTTACTTGCAATATTCTAGTAATGTGTGTACTGTGTAGTAATTATGTAGTGACAAAATAAACTGATTATAACAGAATTTATATTATAACAACTTCCTGATAACAATAAATAGAACTTTCGTAAAAAAATCTCTAAATGACAGTGAAAACCGTATCAAAATTCGTTGTGTGATTTAGAAGAAGTTATACAGCGGAGAAACAGACAGACAGACGCGGATCGTCTTTAACTTATACTATTTAGAGAAAAGAAGAGAGAAGAGATTAGAGATTATTGGTTTTAAATCAGATCAGTATAATAGTACCTACCTACAGCAAAAAATGCTATAAAAAAACTGAATATTACCTACCTCTTGCTGACACAGCTTCCGACATCGTCTCCAGAGCTTTCGCTCGATTTGGTTGCCTCATCCTGAAACAAGTAGCAATAAGAATACTTAAATAACCTTATGGTTTTGCATCTCAAACTGCAAATTCACGGTCACTCCAATCGTAGTAAATCAAATGGAAGGATGCAAAAGTTTAGGGTACTTATAGATAGGCAGCGGCGGGTATTTATTAAATATTATAACCTATTAAGAGTATACACCGGAGATGGGTATCTATCGGCAAACAGTTACACACCTGTATAATATATATCAAATTTACCTAGTATACCCAAGTATTCACCTGAAAATTGGGTATTTACTCAGCTATACATCTATCTACCCGGTGGGTATATTGGATAAATAACCCAACGTAAGGCCATCAGTCCAATGGCTTTGACATCGGATTTTCAGTTAGTCCATTTGCAGTCTAAAATGTATTTTTCGTAAACAATAATTTTCGTTCTAAATACAGGTGACTTGTTTAAAAAACACAAGTATCAAAAAAGATGCACAAAATATATTTCTATCAATTTTTAACCGACTTCAAAAAAAAAAGGAGGTTCTCAGTTTGACCTGTATGTTTGTATGTATGTATGTATGTATGTTTGTCCACGATTATCTCGCGTTTGGCTGAACCGATTTAGATGCGGTTTTCAGCAAAGTATTTGTTACATTCTGGAGAAGGTTTTGGTATACAAGAATAATGGATACCACGTGACGTCATCCGCATGGATCCGTTATTAAGCGATATATTAGTTCAACTCGACCGATTTTGTGTTGACGCGATTTTTTTATGAATTGTTATAAAGTATCACTAAAAAGCGAAAAAAAATTTTTAATAAAAAATAGAACCGTCTTCAAAAAAAACCCACTAAACAAGACTAAATAATGACCGGCTTCCTAGGAATTGCCTATTTGATGGGTGCCTAATAGGTACATGGAATATATCGAAGTCGGTGGCAAGAATCATGTGACATTGCTATTGTGTAAACCTACTTGTATATATATATATATATATATATATATATATATATATATATATATATATATAAAATTCTTTTTTTGTTTAAAAGAGTATACTTCCGAGGTGGTCCCATTATCACTCCATGAGGAATCCATGAGGAATCGAGGAAACTCCTCAAAAGTTATAGGCACACATACGGCGATTTTGGTATTTCCTGTAAGACCTTAAGAATTTGCATTCTAAAAGCACCTCTTGGTGAAGAGGAACTGATGATGAAGACGAGAGATGACCACCGGAACTTTTTAGGCGTAAGTGATTGACGCCAGCAACGACATTTCTTTATTAAGAATATGAAGCTACTTTTATACTCATTATAATAAATGTGGTGAAGTGCAACTGATCGTGAAGTACCGGGAGAACTCCTCAATGATTGACGACCCTGCATCTTGGACAGCGACATTTTGATAAGGGTGATGAGAAATTGGTATTAGGCTATTGTTTCTTAATGTGATATTTATGTGCTTTAGTTTATCACATAAATAATATTAGCAGCATCACTAAAAAGCTAAAAAGAAAACACACAACACAACAAAAGTTTTGCACATCTGTTTAGCTTTTTTTTGTAAAATGCTATAACTTAAAAACCAAACACTTTTTAGATCAATTAATAATGATAATTGTTGAAATATGTACTGGCTATATTTATACTGTCTTATTCGATATGATCGAAATTTGTATTCTTATTGCTTTCAAAAATTTGCTTGTCACCATAACACTTCAAAATAAATATTTTTCTTTTTTCTCAACAAAATAGGTACCACAAACCGTTATCAGTTCAGTACGAAGATTTTTTGTCAGGAAAAACAACTATTACAAAGAAATAATCGTTTGTTACGATTTTTTCGAAGTAATATTATCGGAAAGTAAAAATATTAGTTACGAGTTCCACAATTGTCACAGCTGATCTGAGGCTATACGATGGCTCATTCGCGTGGAGATACCAATGGGGGAGGCTCTATTTCTTCCTCACTGCCCAATTTTTATTTAACCAATTGAGACGGATATAGCTCATGGAAATTCAAAATGTGTAATTATTTGATGCATGAGGAATTGGGAATATGCATGAATTTTTTTATCGCATTTCTTAACAAAATATGAAAATACCGTAAAAGTCATGGCAAAAGTGAAATTAAAATTAAATGCGACCAAAAAAAACGGATAATATAAGCATTTAAAACTAGAAATTAGACACAGAGATCCGACATGTATTGTGATATCAGCGGACACTACGGCCATATAAACTCCATGTTAAATTCTGTTTTGCTAGGAATAGATAAAAACAAATCTGTAATGGCTCATATCTTGGTTATTTTTATATTGTCCGGCAGCTTGAGCACGTCATGCTCGCTCAAAGGTCTTTGCTTACGGCGGCGTCGTTGATCGGGTCGCCACCTTCCCGAACATATGGTTGAGGGAGGCGATGGCCGAGATACGCGTCATACTCGTGAACGGGTGCTGTTTGTGGGGTCCGGTCTGTTCACGTCTGCAAGGACTTGTTCAGTTAATTATTCCAGTTATGGCTTTTGACGAAATCAAATCAAATCAAATCATTTTTTTGTGAACAATAGGTACACACATAAAGTAAATTATGCTAGATGGTGAGTATCATAAATTGGTTCAGCTATGTTCTGCCTCAGGGCATACAAATTTGGATCTTATAACTAACATGCTCATTTTTCTGTATTATAGCTATTATTTAAGTATTCGTTAACTGAATAATAAGCTTTTTTAACTAGAAATTTGCTTAAAGCCTGCTTAAATTCTAGAAAAGTTTCTTTTTCCTTAATAACGACAGGTAGATGATTAAAAAATTTCGGGGCCATTCCTATAATATTTTTTGACATAAGTCTTGTTTTAGATGGGGGTGGACATAACTTGTTTTGTAATCTTCTACTTGAAAAATACTGAAACTCATTAGGATTCAATTTCAAGAACAAAGCTACTTCAAAAATATATAAACTAGGAAAAGTGAGAATGTTTAATTTTACAAAGTGAGTTTTACATGAATCCGTAGGCCGCAGCCCACACAATGCTCTTATGCATTTTTTCTGTGCCCTAAAGACTAATTCCCGATCCGTAGAGTTAGGACGTAGTTTAGGAAAAAGGATCCAACCCACAACACAAATGTATTTAAATTTGAATTCTATTGCTGTCAATATTATGTCAAATTCTACAAATGTGAAATGGTTGAATTGGATCCTTTTCGCTAAACCACGTCTTTAGTACTCACCGGCGCCAGTTCTCGAAAATGGTCGTGCTACGCTATATTGGGAACGATCTGTCATCACGGACAAGACTGTGGTCGCCAATAAGCCTGATAGGTATCGTGTTGACAGATCGATGCCAACGCCAGGCAGTGCTCGTCGACATCCCCATCCCACATGACGATAACCTCGTCAAGGCTGAGAAGGACAAACTCAGCAAGTGCCTTGGCTTGGCTCACGAGGTGACCGCCACGTGGGATGTTGACTCGACGATCATTGTCCCGATAGTTATTTCGGCGAACGGTCTCATAGAGAAGAGTCTCGACCAACATCTCAAGAGACTCTCGCTAGATGGCTAGATCAAGGTTCAGATGCAGAAAGCAGTACTTCTCGACACGGCATGCATTGTCAGGAGGTTGCTCTCTTTGCAGCCCTAACCACCGGTAGCTTGTGCCTTGCCCCGCTACTGGCGCCACCCTTAGGTTAGGTTTTTTATAATGTTTATTTTTATATTAGTATTGAAATTTTAATTTTATATAAATATTATATAAAATGTAGCCTATAGATAAATAAATAATATCTACATAATAATAATAATAAATATCAGGGGACAATCTCGCACAAATTGACCTACTCTGACCTATTGAACAATAGTAAGCTTCTAAACATGTCAGCACGGCGTTCCTCACACCTAGGTACATTGCTATTTGGAGTTCTAAGCAAAGGTGAACCATCTTACCTCTTCGAAAAGCTCAAATTTCCTAACTCAAAAATGCGGGGGGCGCCGCGTTTGATTTGCCCGCGACACAAAACAGCTGCATTTCGTGGCAGCTTTCTGTATGCTGCCACGAAGTGTTGGAACAATCTTCCACCGCCAATCAGAAACTCAAAGTCTTTGGTCTCTTTTAAGAACAACCTCAAAGAGTATCTGTTTGGCCTGCAGGTCTGCCCCCGTTAGTGAGAGGGACGCATCTAACATGAAGTCGAAACCGAAAACTTACTCAATTTTGACAAAAGTATTGGATGCGCCCTTTTCACTATCAGCGGGAAAGTATCAAATACTTAACGGCTGCATTGTGTCGCGTTATCACATTATAAGTATTTTACTATTTATGTAAGTTTATCTTCTCTTTTACTTATACATGATATGATACACACATTACAATTACACGCTCATATACACATGAAAGGTCCAGCAGCGCTTTCTTCCCGTTTGGTTGCCCTGAAAATCAGTGTCACGGCACTTATGCCGGACATATGCTGAGTGGCACCCATTTTGGTGCATTAGGAAATAGTTTTAAGTTAGTTTCTAAGTTAGTTTACTGTTTAGGAATCAATTTTGTGTTGAATTATTTTACTTTGCACCAAATAAACGATTTTCTTTCTTTCTTTCTTTCTACTCCCAAACTAAGCTCTAGGCTATTACTATGGGTACTAAACAACGATAAACATACTTATATAGAGAAATACATACTTAAATTCATATAAAACATCCATGACTCAGGAACAAATACTCACACTCATCACACAAATATTTGCCTAGACCGGGATTCAAACCCGGGATTGCTAGCTTCATAGGCCGGGTCATAGGTTCTGTACCATCATACAGGATTACATTATGTATGTTCTAGTTTTATTTTATTTTTATTATTTGTTGTTGTTAATAGAAATACACACACTGTGAAAATTTCAACCATCTACTTATTAAGGTTCATGAGATACAGCTATTATTTAAATTGAGCAAAAACAAATGTTTAAGTTTTAACTTTAATTTATTTTCATTATTTGTTGTTATAGCGGCTTCAGCATTGCTCACTTTTAAAAGATTTCATGTGTCTACCTATTACGGTTCACAAGATACAGTGATTGTTAATTTTTTTCATGAAAGGTCAAGTAAAAAATTCCAAAAAAAAAACATTTTTTACTGCACAAATATGGTGATTTACAAAAGACACTTGAATAATTTTAATAATACAGTCTTAACAACACCTGATTCAAATGGCAGTCACATACTGATGGAAAAACATGGAAAAATTTATAAAAACCTGATTTTATGGTTTTGGTAACAAGAAGTTAGTGAAGAAAAGATTTTTATGATTTCTATTTGTTTGAATTCTAACTATTAGCTAGAGCTCTAACCATAACAATATTGACCTTCGATCTAAAATATGGTCAACATGTTTTATAGAAATTCTGATTATAAAATCTGATTCTGATTTCTGAAATAGATATAAGTATTAATGCAAACATTAAAAAAAAACAAAGAAGACTATTCAAACAAAATTTAGTAAACACCCAGTTACTTTTAACTAATTAAAATTGTTATTTAATAGTTATTTTTACATTATTTTTTTTTAGACTTCCAGTCACTGAAATAAATAAAAAATACTTAGTACTAATATTTCGATGTGAATACATAACATATATAACGAGCTGAAAAAACAAACTATATTATAGATAAAAGCTAGTGTCTATAAGGTTTATTTTGCTTTATAACTATCTTAGATCAAGGACGAAGGAAAGCTTCAGTTAATTAAACTCAATGTTTATAGACTGCACTGAGTGTAATAAAATCTTGTAGGTTACAAAATAACATATTGGAGAGACACTATTTAGCACATACTGCTGCTCTATTCTTTGTTACTCACCGTTTTCCTTGGTGTTTGTACACTCGAAGATCGTCGAATTGTAACTAGTGCCATACCACATTAGTGCAAACGAATCATTATCAAAGTAACACAATCATGAGCATAAAAGGTAAATTACTTCTCATAATATTAGTATCCTCACTTGAACCACTAAATCCTAAAATAATTGTACATATTTCACATCCTGGACAGACAGACACTGCACCTAGTAACACTGTAGTAGGTAAGTAAAAGTTTTGATTCTGCTAAAAATGCCATTCTGTTATATTGTCTGAGGCAGAGCAAGGAGTAATTGAACGATACGATACGATGTTGAAAATAAGAACTAACTGGAACTAACTTCCTTCTACCGTTCTGCAATATCCGTGATACAAGACAAGACAGCACAGATTAGTTAGAGGTAGATAGACGATAGATTTAAGGCATTTTTCCATTTTTACCTTACACCAAACACGTTTACTAGGTACCGCCACCGTACTAGTTATTAAACTTGGCATAAGCTTGGCAAAAGAATGGAGAAATGAGGGCTCCGAAGAGTATAATTGGTAACATGATTAAATTTTTACCCAAAAACTGTGCGAAACTCCTGCTTTGTGATGGTCACTACATCAAACTCATTTTTGTAAACTTTTTGAATTATGATGCTAAGTTTATTTGTAAACTATTATAATCAGTCTGTATTCCCACGGACGACGTTTTTAATTTTATCGCTAATCACTTATCAATTCATTAATTTTATCACGCAAACAAAACTCGAATATACAACATAATATGGGCTGCAGATAGCTTAGCACATCTTGTATTTTCTCGTTTGTCGCTCAGTGCGTCTCAGTCATTACCGACTAGTTAGAAAGGGATATCCGAGCGTCAAGCATGGCGCGGGCAAGTTGTGCTAGACGTGACGTTCACACAAGCGATTTTTCAATCAACCTTAACTATGGCCTATTTTTACTACAACGGAAAAAAATGTAAGCAAAATTACGATTGGTACCTAATGACGAGGCGTATGGCCCTTGACCTTAGGCTGTCCAAATCCACGAAGACAGTATTATCTCTTTAAATTAATATAACAAAGAGTTTATGTGAAAATATAGTAAGCCATCAACAAATTAAATTATTTTAACTTGAATATAATATACGGTTTATTTATAGATAGTCGATTTAACTCAATTAAATCCAATGACAATGTATGATGTCAATGAGCAGATCTGACGATAGAGTCGGAAGGTGGCAACGATCCTCAGCTTTACTTAACGTAGATGGGACGCGTTAGTTTGGTCTTGATAATTTGATGATGACAGTGCAAAAAAAGTACAGTTATCAATAAAAACTTGTTCCAAAATGAAATTTTTGACAGAAACTTTTTGTCATATGAAAGAAAAGGAGAGTGCTAAAATGTATCTGGGAGAAAGTGTAATCTGGAGATAAAAAAATAACAACATATAAATAAAACTTTAGCAGCTTAAAGTAATACACAGCAGGTCAAGGATATTTAAAATATGTTCAATAATTCAACGTTTTATTTAGAATATTTGGGATAGCAACCAAACAAAAAAGGGTTACAGGATCACTCGCGTGACTGTCTGTTACTTTGCCATAGTTTGTTGTATCTCTTCGGTATCAAGTTTTCATCGTTTGGAAATCACTAATATCAATGCAATGATAATATGTACTCTTGTGTGAAAAACGAATTTCGCAGATTAAGACTGAGAAGTTTAGTGGCAAACGTAACGCAACGACTTCAAAAAAGGAGGAGGTTCTCAATTCGTCTGTCTGTTTTTTTTTTGTATGTTTGTTACGAGATTACTGAGTCAATTGTGGACCGATTTTGAAAATTCTTTTTTTGTTTGATAGGGTATACTTTCGAGGTAGTCCCATTGTCACCAAGTCAGTATTTGATGAGGTAATCCATGAGGAATTGAGGGAACTTCTCAAATATTGTAGGCATACACATAGCGATTTTTGTATTTTCAGTTACAAGTCAAGCATTTGCATTTAGACAGTATGATTTGGTGAAGTGGAACTGATGATGAAGACCATAGATGACCACCGGAACTCCTCAATGGTACCTATTTTAAGATAGTTAAGCGACTATGACGAAGCACATTTAAATAGTTTAAATATATAAAACACTATGACTTTCCCACATCGTTTCTTGCGGCGAGCTTGAAATATCCCATAGTTTCTTATTCATTGAGAAGTGGGACTACATAACAGCATATTATGATCACTAAAAAGTATAAAATTAAATGTTTTAAAAAACAAAAAACCGCCTTCGAAAAACCAAAAAATAACTTATTTTCAAATGATAATAGGGCAGTCAAACCGAAGTCGGCGTCCCTCAATATTTTAAACCAAAAGCAGATTTCAGTTGGACTGACCTATTATCATTTGAAAATAAGTTATTTTTTAGTTTTATGAAGGCGGTTTTTTGTTTTTTAAAACATTTAACATATTGTTATGTATGTTAGTATGTAAGGTATTTTTCTGACTGAAATAAAATTCTATTCTATTATATTTTGTTCTATTTTAAAAATAAAAAAATAATTTACTTAGTTACTTTTTATTGCGACTATTTTTTTTCGTTTCGGTACTTTAACAGCTTTATTTTGTACACCTGTTTACCTGTTGGTCAGACGCTGCACGCTTAAGAGAAGCGACAAGCAGTCTTTTTTGAAATTTAGTGCCACATTTCAATTTATGGTATTTATCTTTACGCTTTCCCATTTTCTCTGAAACAATTTTTTTTAATCAAACAAAGAATTAGGTACTAAAAGAACAAAACGAATGAGCCTAATCTCACTGGGGTGAATTTATTTTACTACCGGATTTTTATGGTTACCGCCCTGCTCCATAATCAGACCCTGAATACCATCTAGGATCAGAATACTTGTCAATACAAAACAAACGAGCCCAATCTCGATGGGGTAACTTTGTTTCATTACCGAGTTCTTGTGGCTACCGCCCTGCTCCATCATCAGACCCTGGATACCATCTAGGATTAGAATACTTGTCAAGACTAAACAAACGAGCCCCAGCACGGTGGGTCTGCGTTAAGTATAGCCGAGATCCTGTCGCCACCTTCCGATTCCAGCATCAGATCACCTCTATGTCATCATAATATTGCATTATCATGCAATATACATATGCATGCAAAATTTCAGCTCAATCGGAAACCGGTAAGTGGGTCAAATTTAACTTGCAAGATTTAATTACATACACCGGGACAGGTGAAACTAAATAAAAGCTTTTAAAATATAAACTTCACAAAAATACACAGTACACAACAGACGGCGATCGGTTTGAAGGTCAAATCGTTCCGCAAAGAGACGTCACCTCTCTCTGAGCTCTCGTGGTCGACTAAATTTTTCGCCGCGCCGGCCGCGTTTTATATCAAACGCCGTACGCCCATAGTAATTTTGTATGGCGGATTCGAGGTGCTTTTTCAAAAAATCATATTTAAATAACTATGATACATTTTCAAATACTGAAAGTGGTCTTTTGTAGTTTGATCATTTTTGATCCATTTACGATGAAGGTTAATGTTTACTTTTAGATTTTTTTATTGAAATTTAACAAAACGCCGGAGTGCTTTTCTTAAATTTTTTCTCAACTTTACGTAGATATAACTATTAGATTATACATTATTTCATATTATTGAACATGTATTATTGTTAACACATTCTTTGCGATTTTAAATATGATTTTTTTATATTTTTTACTCAAAGATTATAGACTACATCAACTTAACCGTAACCACTGTTTTCGCTTATTTTGCTCGGCGCCCTCTTAATTTTTTGTTCAAAGCAGGTCAAGGATATTTCAAATATGTTCAATAATTCAACAATGTTTAATTTAGAATATTGGGGCTGGAGATAGCAACCAACCAAAAAAGGGTTACAGGATCAGTCGCGTGACTGTCTGTTCCTTTGCCATAGTTTGCTGTATCTCTTCGGTATCAAATTTTCCCTGCCTACTCCGAATACTACTACTACTACTGCCTACGCCGAATCCAATCTGCTATCAAGTTCTTATCTCTTGGAAATCTGGAAATATCGATATAATGTATTCACAATACTGTCAAATTAATAAAGCTACTAAATGTAAAAGTCACCCTGACACAAAATTAACTATTCGTGTACCGACTTTTAAATTTGGTAGTACTGGAGGTTCGTGTAGGGGTCCAATGGCGGGCCCATAGCGATCGATTCAAATTTGACGTCTAAAACACGAAGGAAAACGAAAGCATACCTATAAAGACATCTCTTTCTTACTCGTTATGAATGCCTTAAATAGAAAAAGGTCAAATATATGTCTTTTGCTGTTTCTTATAGTCTGGTTTCTATGCAGGGTACTTATTCTGTGCTTTAGACATACCCTTACGCCGGGAGCACACCTCTGCCGCGAAATCAATGCATTGTAACCGCTGACTATCCGCCACCGTTTGTCCGTTATATGACGAGCGAAATACTACGGACGCGGAGATGTGAGCGGCGTCGCCGATATTCCGCGAGAAAGAGATAGAAGCACGGTCAATTTAACGTGGTAGAACAGGCGGTTTCGCTAATGTTTCCCCTGTTATATAGCGGACAAACGGTGGCGGATCGTCAGCGGTTTCGGTGCATCGATTTCGCGGCGGAGGTGTACTACCGGTGTTATAATCTGTGCGTTTGACTTGCTTGACAGACAGTTGCAAATAAATATAGCTTGCTGCGGTCTTGGATATGAACCTACGAGCTTGCGCAATCAAGTTTAAGTTTATTATTTAACAGAAAAGTAAATCTAATGAAATAAAATCTAATGATTAGGCGTTTTTCTAACTATTTTGTAGAGTCCACCAGGATTGTTATGAAATCTTTACAACTTTACAAATATTTATTACGTCAGTGCGAGAGATTACCGCCCGACGCCTGTAAATATTACAAGTTTTCTATCAAACAGGTAAGTTTTCAGGCAAATTATGTGGCATCACGGTGCGTTACCTGAAGCTTTTTAAAAACGTTGTTTAGTTTTTTTAATTCATCAATGCCTATCGCAGTTATCGTTCATATTAAATGAGAACTTGTCGAAGTGTAATCCAACATAATAACAATTCTTATTTTGTTTTTATTTCAGAGTTTTAAACAACATAAAATTGAACCTGACCCAGACAGAGTTAAGGAAATGATAGCTAAAAGTGTTGAGGATGCCAAATGGATTGTAAATAAAGTGAGTTTATTATAAGTTTATTACTTTCCAATAATACAACTCATGAGTTTATTATTATATACCTACTTTCCTTCTTTATGTTTCAGTATACTCTAAAATAATGGATGTTCAAAAGCCATCCTTTTATAGACTTGACAAATCATTTAACTTTGTTTATGATAAAAGGATATACTAAATATGAGTGCATTTGGTGAGAAGATTGAAGACTATGAAATATTTGAACACTTAGGTAAAGGAGGATTTGCTCATGTTTACCGAGCAAGATGTCGGAAAACAAATGTATTTGTTGCTATCAAAATGATAGACAAAGCATCAATGGCAAATGCTGGCATGATTGGGAGAGTGAGACAGGAGGTCACTATACACTCTCGCTTAAAGCATCCAGCTATTTTGGAATTGTACACTTTCTTTGAAGATGTACATTATGTTTATTTAATCTTAGAATTAGCTCATAATGGTGAATTAGCACGACATTTTAAGCTAGGTACTTGTAGCCTTTCTGAAAAAGCTGCTGCCGATATATTTAGACAGGTTGTAAGGGGAGTTGTGTATTTGCATTCCCATAATATAATACATAGGGATTTGTCATTAAATAACTTGCTTTTAACAAAAGACCAAAATGTGAAGATTGCTGATTTTGGACTAGCAACACAACTGAATGGACCAGATGAAAAACATGTAACCATGTGTGGAACTCCTAATTACATTTCTCCAGAAGTGGCTTCCAGAGAACTCCATGGGTTACCAGCTGATGTATGGGGCCTAGGATGCTTATTGTACACTTTATTAGTGGGCAGTCCGCCATTTCATACCCAACATGTTAAAACTACACTAAACAAGGTTATTCAAGCTGATTACAAAATACCAACAGTACTATCCATGCAAGCTCAGGATATTTTACAAAAACTATTATGTAAAGATCCAACAAAAAGAATAACGCTTAAACAGATCATTGATCATCCCTTTGTCAACTGCATGGTCACTGTTCCATGTGTCGGTAGACAAGACCTGTCAAGAGATTCTGGATTTACCACTACCCTGCATAGCACTCAACACAGTTGTAAACTAAGAAATGAAGATAAAACCGGATCAGGCTGTGCCATTTGCCCAGATTATAATGTTCCTGGGTTAGTCAATAGAGAAGTCGAACCACCTTCAGGGAATGTATTAGCAGGTATGCAGAATAATTTATCAGCTCATAGCGTTGGTTACAAGTTCAACCTTTGTAGAGGAAATGACAATGCACTCACAAATCACCTGGATATTAGAAATCAAAATCAGGCTAGCAATGATTATGCACACAAGATTGGTATTACCTCAATTACTAGTGGGACATCTTTTTTAGACAATATTAGACAAAGTGATTCCAAAAATGTGCAAGATGGGACCAAATTTCAAACTGATGAAAATATTGAAAATACACCTAAAGTATGCAATGTTAATTCCAATGTTTTAAGTGTACCTCCATTATGTGCTGACAGATTGCCTGTAATATCACATAAGACTAGAAATGCTATATTAAAAATTGAAGCTACTGGTGTGATAGTTGAATTTATTAAAAGGAGAGGTAAAGATAGAGAAGAAAAAGTTGTTGAAATATGTAAAATATCCAAAGATGGAATGAAGATCATAATTTATACAGTTGATAATAATAAAGACAAACTTAAAGTTTTCAATGTTGAACATGAACCTAAGCCTGATGAAGTGTTTTCATATCACAATTTACCTCAAAAACATTGGAAGAAATATTTGTATGCTTCCCGCTTTGTTGATCTTGTTAAAGCCAAAACACCTAAAATAACACTGTATTCTACATTAGCTAAATGTCAGCTGATGGAGAATGGTACCGATCTAGAGATTTTTTTTTATAGTGGAGAAAAAATTACTTATAACTCAACTGAAGGGCTTAAAATAATAGACAAAAATTTGAAAACTCATCACAATGTTTGTGGAAGTCGTGAATTGAAGCACTTAACTGATCATTTTGAGGATTGTTCCAACAGAATGAAAAGGATTCAAAATGCATTATCTTGTATTTCTGATGAATGTTTTCCTTTGATAATTGGCAAAAGGCCAATCCAATCCACTATGAATGAAGCATTGCCTTGCCAGGGTTCTGTCAGTACAAATTTTAGCACTCCCACTTGGAATCTGGGCTCCTTTCACCGCACAGCAACTAGTTCTGCTCAAGCTCCCAGTGATTATAACACAAAGTAACAAATTAGAAACTCTGGAGCATGTATGATTTTCTTCTGAAATTAATTTGTTTTTGAAAAATATTTCAAATATATTATGGAGTGCCAAAAGTTGAAGTAAATAAGAAAATATCTAGGCAGGGGCCATGAAGGATGATTGGGTTGACCTAGGCAAATATTTTTTATAACTAGACATGAGCACTTTATTTTTCAATATATATTTACATAATATGTAATTTTGTTAGTTTGCCATGCTGCAAATTTCAAGTATAGGTCGGTTCACGAGAGCTGCAACGAAAGGATCAAATGAATCAATGAAAGTATACATGTGTGTAAAATAAAATTACAAGTTTTCGGTTTGAAAATCAAACTAAGTTTTAACAGACTAATTTTTTTAAAAGGATTAACACAATCATAGGTGACGTTAGTTTTGTTTGTTCCATTCATCACGGCTCTTTTGAAACGACCTATAAAACTAATATGATATGATACTTGGGCACTTGTCCCACCGCCGCCGGCGAGGAAGCGCTCAAGAAACGACCAAAAGATATAGATCCCGTGTCAATAAAAGAGACATATATTAATAGTTACTCGCTGGTTCCCGTGTCAATAAAAGAGACATATATTAATAGTTACTCGCTGGTTGTTCACACTGCCGGCGAGAACTCTCGCCACGCAGCGACAAGAGCTATCAAAGTTAAAACTCGCTCAGCGATGCTCGCTTGGCGGTCGGACAGATCTCGCCGAGAGGCCAATCAGCCGTCATTTTACTCTACAGTGCGAATCTGAATGCACGCATCTAAAATGAATTTAGAACCATCATTGTTGTTTAGTTCAGAAGACGACGATGACGTATTTTATGATGTGTAGTGGCAGCGACAGTTCTGAAAAAACGTAAGAAAAACCGGACAAGAGCATGTCGGACCATTCTCAATGTAGGGTTCCGTCGCAACTCTAGCGAAAATGACACTTTTCGAGTTCAATATTTCCTAAACGGTGTCCCTCAAATCTAAAAATTCATAATGAATGACATCCATGATTATTTTTTAAGAGCTATCCAATGATAAAAAAATACCTTTGTTTTACATGTACATAAGTGATGTGAGGTACCCAAAAACATTTTTTTCAAGATTTCATTTTATAACTTTGTCGTCGTAATTTTAATGTATAACTATGACAGATTACAGCTTTGAAGTACCAAGTCCCTGAGTTAAACCTCGGACAGACAGACAGACGGACGGACGGACAGACGGACATGGCGAAACTGTAAGGGTTCCTTGAGGACTACGGATCCCTAAAAAAATGATATTTTGAAAAGGAAAAAAAGAAAAATTTGGATGCAAAATATTAATTATTTCAGAATACATTGAGTTCAAACTATTGTATGAGTTGCCAAATGATCACCTATTCATTTATTTTACTTATAACACCCCTCTTTTTTCGTCGGGGACACGGGGGTAGTACGTCGCGCGTGCAGGTTTGCGCATGAATTGTCTCTGCCGCCCCGAGCAGTCTATTCCCACTAGTTCTATTAAACCTACAAAATTACTAAGCTAAATGGTACTGATAATAGAACTAGTGGGAATAGACCCCCCGAGCGAGTGTTGCGAGTAATCGCCCGTCGCACTCTGCTAATAGCCCAGCGACAAAACTATCGGACTACACACTCGCTATTCGCTGCTCGCTAACTCGTTTCTAGCTCATTGTCGGCGGTGGGCAAGTAAGTGCCTTACCAGTGGCATACTTTGTAGGTCAGATAGGGCCTTATCGATATTTTGTAGTGATAGTTTAATGTCTTATATTATTTTTAATATTGAAGTATACCACACGCAAACCACCGTTGTTAAAATATTCATGATGACAAATATAGTGACTATATTAGACTATAATAAATTTAGTTTTGCTTTTTTTTTATAGAAGTAAGTACCTAAGTCCCTTTTAGCCTTTTAGGTGTTCTCTACGTTTAATATTGGGAACAAATTCATAAAAAAATAAAACAAAATATCTACAGTAGGCTATTTGACTAATGTCAAAATAAATAATTTTTACTCTACCACTAAATCAAGCTTTCGAAAATAACACGGAATAACCTAGCTATCGCTTATTTTTGTAATTTAAACGATTTTTAATTCAACAAAAACCTTATAAAGGAACACTGAAAATTGTGATTGGTCGCAGGTTCCTATTTTCATACGAACTTCATTTCATACTACTGGATCGTTTTGACGTTTCATTAAAAGTTGCTGATTTGACTCGCTCAACTAGCCTGTTCGATCATTGCCTAAAGAAACGAGTTTCGACCCTCTGAATTTTTATCCCTTTAACCAACTAGCGACATCTACAAAGAGTAGAAGACAACCAGGTACGCCAGTGCTGCCCAGCGATGCCAGACGTACGATAATTGGGTAGGTAAAGTTTTTGGAAGAGGTGTAAATTATAATTTTTTTTGATAGTCGTCATCCTAAAGATCAAGGAACTGCGGCTCTTTTATTTTTATTTCCTCTAATATTTTAGAAATAATTTTTTTAGTTATTAAGTTGACATTTGTACACTTTATTGGCCGACAAGCTTGTTGCCTTCGTACTTAATGAAAAAGAAAAAAAAACTGTCACTTCTATAACTGTCATTGTCAATCAAAGTAAACAAACGATTCAATTCAACGACTCTTTTCTGTTTGCCTTCGTTTCATGTGATCAGTGTTTTTAGAAATATTTTTAACGACCTCAGAACGATCTCCGGACTTTCGATTTTGCCGCTTTCCTCCAGCTTTGCTCGCTTTGAACTTTGCACGATATTTGGACTACGATTTATTTTCGACCCCATTGGCACTGCTTCTTGGACACCGATTTCTTCCTTTCACGACGACTCTTGCCCTGTTTTTCGATAGCCACGAGAGCACGTTTGAATCGTATACACGCAATGAATTTAAGAAATCCCACACGGACTTTGGAAATGGAGTATTACAAAGATTTACTCAGATGCTTGAAAGAATTGAATCGTTTGTTTACTTTGATTGACAATGACAGTTATAGAAGTGACAGTTTTTTTTTTTTTTCATTAAGTACGAAGGCAACAAACTTGTCGGCCAATAAAGTGTACAAATGTCAACTTAATAACTTAAAAAATATTTCTAAAATATTAGAGGAAATAAAAATAAAAGAGCCGCAGTTCCTTGATCTTTAGGATGACGACTATCGAAAAAAAATATAATTTACACCTCTTCCAAAAACTTTACCTACCCAATTATCGTACATGTACAATAATTTCGACTCCGGTACGATGTACGATACAATTTGTATTATCGTACGCAAAAGTACGATAATTTGCAACCCTGCTCCGAAATGGGGTGAAAAGACTAATATTCAGGGCCAATCATTCAAAAATACAAAATAATGTCTACGGTGAAGTGAAAAAGTAAATTGTCACTTCGATTTTTCGTCTGGCAACACTGATTTGGTCTTCTTCTAGGCATAGATTTTAAAGTCAACTGTCAAAAATACCTCAGTTCCTATAGGCGCGAGTGAGAAATAGCCAACATTGCTACCCTACTTCTAGTTTTGGGAGCTAGCTACGCGTTCGGCGCGGCTCTGACAGTCGTACGATATTTTTTTATCTGGTACGATAATTTTCGAATATTGATACGATAATTCTCTATCACTCGTCTGGCAACCCTGGCACTGCCAACGTCAGTTCACGAAACTAAACTGAGAAAAGCTTTCACCTCGCACTCGTGTCATGTCATACTATTGCGTGGGCTAAACGGTTTCAAATAGTGGTTTTGGGGTAAGGGAAAGGGTGGTATAGAGCTACCTATTACACCACCCTTTTCCTTACCCTAACGAGAGGGACGCCGGAATACGTTAGATACGTATAGAGATATCTCCATCTCATTCCAACGTATTGCGGCGTCTCTCTTGTTAGAGTTAGGGAAAGGGTGGTGTGATCGCTGCTTTAAACAGGTGGTTTGAAACCGTGTAGACAGTGGTTTTAAAAACCAAATTTCGCATGACCTTAAACGCCCTTGGCAGATGTCAAACAAATGGGGTGGTTTGAAACCGTGTAGCCGCTGGCTTCTACCAAGGTCACTTTGAAACCGAAAGCTGGGTCCATATTTGTATCATTTTGGCGATCACGATCATGAGTATCGTAACGAACACGCGTATCCTAAGTATGGCCGCTCACTTTGGGCATACCGTATTCTTAAAAATGTGCTAAGTATAAATATCTTGAATGCTTCGATTTTTTTTCATTAACGGCAACACCTTTGTTTACATTTTATCCGTGATATTAAAAATTCAGGTATTACATTACTATTCGGCTTATTACACTACCCTAACTTTACGAGAGGGACGCCGCAATAAGTTGTAATGAGATGGAGATAGTGCTCAAATTATAAGCACACAGTGTTGCCAGATTTTTTCCACCTTCCCCCTAGATGTATTGAAAAACCCCTAGTTTTTCAGGTACGATGTATAAAAATCCCTCAGATCAGAAAATCTCCTATATAGATTTAGGGCCGTATTAATAAACTCATCTCAACTCTGATCCCCGTCTCAAGATACGTCAAAGTAAACGTCAATACATAGAAAACTGTCATTTTTGACGCATCTTGTGACGGGATCACAGTTGAGATGAGTTTATTAATACGGCCCTTAGTTACATCGAAACCTCAAAAAACGTCAATTACCTTAAAAAAACCCTAGGTTTAGGAAATACCTCTGAATCTGGCAACATTGTGAGCACACTTGCTCCCAGCCTCCCAATCTCTTATTATAAAGTACACTACGCTACTATAAGGTACACTGCGCTATCGAAAGGGCAAGTGCGGTCGGGAGCACGCACTATATGTAGATCTCGATGATTATGAGCCTGGCAAAAAAGTCGAGCAAAAAAATGAGGGCGCTATTTGGAATAATATTGGCAACATGATCGTTTATTCTAAAATGTGCCGGTTGCCATTTGAATATATTGTAGTTCCAGCAGTCACCACACGCTCGACTTTTTTTGCTAGGCTATATCCGACTAATAAGCCTTTTACGGTTTCGATTTCGTTTGCTCTGTGCTCATTATTGTTACTAAGGTAACGCTTATAGTTCCGACAAATCCTGAGAAATGTTACGATTATATTTCCAGCAAAACGACACAAAATAAAAATAATACAGCTATAGTTTCTTGATTCCTAGACCGTTGACTATCAGAAAAAAATATATTATACACCACTTCAAAAAACTTTACATAGGTACCCAATATTTCACCCAATTATACAATGCGGTCAGTTCGTTGTTAGGTAAAAAAACCGGCCAAGTGCGAGTCTGACTCGCACACGAAGGGTTCCGTACCATCGTACAAGATTTAATACTATGTACTTTTTAAATATTTTCTTAAAAGAAACAAGATAGGCGCTATAACAATATGTAAAGTAGATAATTGTCTAAATTCATTACATCCCTTTATTTAGGGACCCCCTTAATTTTTTTATTTAATGTAATTTATAATTTAATTTTATTATTATTATTTTTTGTCATTTATTTATTTATTCGTATGGCAATTATTATGTACACATTGTTGAAAAATAGATGTCATAGGCAAGTTTCTTAGCCATTTGGCGGCGTCGGGGGTAAAAAGGATGAAGTCATCGGGGTGACCAGGATAAGCCCGCAGGGGGCACTCCCTCGTGATGTGCTCGATGGTCTGGGACTCCGCACCGCAGTCGCAGCGGGGGGATTCGGTCCAGCCACATAGGTGTTTATAATGGGCGCATCTACCACGGCCGGTGCGAATCCTGTTCAGTGTACACCAATCGCGTCGAGGCAAGTCAGCACCCCTCAGCTGCCTCCCAGGTTGGATACTGTCGCAGAAGATTACCCACCGCTACCCTGCACGTGCCCCCCGGGTGGTGTTAACGAGCAATCAACTTTTAGCGGCTGTACTTGTCTAAATGACCTCACAGCCACTACACAGAAAAATGTCAATTTTTTTTTTGTCATAGTGGCAACAGACATACACACTCTGTGAAAAGTTCAAGTATAACGGTTCATGAGATACAGCCCGCGGAGTGACAAAGTTTAATAAAATCACGTTTCTTGTATGGGGCCCCTCTTTAATTATAAATTTTATTTTATTTTTATTATTTGTTGCTATAGCGGCAATAAGCTATGTCTAATGTCTACACCTGTGCCCTTCATGTTCAACTTGCGCTTTCCTGTGCCGTATGCCTCTGCAACCACAGCGAATGTAATAACGCATGCGCTCAAACTGGTTTGATATAAGCGCATACCCGTAGCGCACGCTGATCCGTCACCGTTGGGTTGACGTGCAACATTTTGCAAATAAAATGGCGGAAGATAAAGTCAAAACATTGGATTTTATTGAATATTCAGTGTCACCCTCGTATTGCTTGCGCTTGACGCAAGACGATTTGAAAGTTGAAAGCGCAAATTGAACATGAAAGCGCGTAGGTATGGACATAGCTATTGACATACACATTCTGTGAAAATTTCAGCTGTCTACATATTTCGGTTAATGAGATACAGATACCGCCCGGCGACAGACAGACGAACGGACAGCGGAGGCTTAGTAATAGGGTCCCGTTTGGCACCCTTCGGGTACGATACCCTAAAAATCAACTCTATCTCCCACCAACAGACGATCTACAGCTCTATTTTAAAATAAAGCCCATTTGGACATGCGGCATGCGGAATTCAGACGTCGCCCACACAGTAGGTAAGGTACAAACGGGCAACGCCTTTGAAGGGTGTAAATCAACATTCATCTCATAAGCTATGTCTGCACCGGGCGCTTTCATGTTCAACTTGTGCTTTCAAGATTTCAATTCGCCTTGCGTCAAGCGCATGCAATACGAGGGTGACACTGAATCTTCAATAAAATCCAATGTTTTGACTTTATCTTCCGCCATTTTATTCGCAAAATGTTGCACGTCGACCCAACGGTGACGGATCAGCTTGCGCTACGGGTATGCGCTGATATCAAGCCAGTTTGAGCGCATTCGTTATTGCATTCGCTGTGGTTGCAGAGGCATTCGTCAGAGGAAAGCGCAAGTTGAACATGAGAGCGCACAGGTGTAGACATAGCTATAGCGACACCGGCAACATGGATGCAGGATTTCGGTTCCTACCGATTGTGCAATGTGAAACCTCTTTAACATTTATTTTCAACGCATACATTCGTTAGACTGGCAACACACAAAGTGACTCCATCTTTTCTGTCACGATGCCTCCTAAGAAGCAGCCCGAGAAATCTGGTATATTATTTAATTAATCAGTTATACCTTTAAATCTACCACAATTGTTTAATTCCATTAAAGTCCAAGCATTATTCCTACAGTAAATTGCAAATTGTAATCGTAATAAATGAAGTGTTACTATGTTATTCTAAGTTATTGACATTTGTGTGGCCACGCGGTTGTTTCATTTATCAATGGTTTTACTTTTTTACGGTTCTTTAAAACTATAAGGTCGTCATAAATAAAATGGTTTTTCGTGTAATATTATTGTAATGAAGCAGGTTACCACCTTTATTTTGAATTTGAATTTCTAATTGTGTTTGACAATTATGATCGTTTTAGGTTATATACTCACCCGTACCTATTATCACATTTTTATATAAGTTGCATTTGTATTATTAAACTGATTTCGGCGTATTCAGTAAAGTGGTGAATTTGGAATCTATTGATGTTCTTTTTTTTTTTAATTCCTTGTTTCGTCTCCTGACGAGGCAATTATCACGAATTGTTTTTATGATCCGTAGTTTACACTCGAATAATATTTAGTAATCATATTTTGTCAGCACAAATTTATTGACAAATTATATTTCAGGGTCCTCTGGATCCAAACCCGCAGAGAAGAAGCCTGCTACGGCCAAAACTCCAGCAGCAGCTCCTAAAGCCGCATCCACCACAGCTGCGCCTGCTGCCAAACCTGCTTCTGCTAAGACTCCTGCACCTGCTCCTAAGGCGGCAGCGCCGAAGTCGGCTCCAGCTGCCAAGCCTGCACCTGCCAAGGCTGCATCAGCACCAACTGCCAAGCCAGCTGAGAAGAAATCTGCTGTACCTACAGCCAAACCTGGCTCTGCTAAGGCTGCTGCTCTGAAGGCAAAGTCTAGTGCAAAGCCTTCAGCCAAGAAAGCTGCATCTGCTACTAAGCCAGCCAAGCCTAAACCGGCTGTGGCCAAGCTTAAGATTGCCCCTAAGCCCAAGAAGACTGGCATTAAGGGACAGAAGAAGGTTGTCAAACCAGTGGTCAAAGCTCTTAAAGCGCAAAGAAAGGTAAGAATGTCCAATCTTTTTATTTATAATTAAAATCTATTGCTGCATTATATTTCTTACTAAACCAAAATCTATTGCTGCATTCTATTTCTTACTAAACTTCATGTAATGCTATCCCTTTTACTCTCAATGTGTAACGCAAGGAAGTGACGGGGCGATCCGAAGATCGAATTTTGAAGTACAGTATTAGAAGTATTATTTTCAATACATACATTAAACAGCATTCATACATCAATTTCCATAAGAAAAATATAGCTAATATCATTTCTATCTATGAGTTTTAAGTGACTTTGCCTCCTAAGCTAGAATGTACGGACAACACATTTTCTACAATACTTTTTGAAATTGAAACCAGTACCCAGGCAGTCTGTTGGTGTTAGCTACAGCCGTTACAGGTGATACAGTATAGTTTCTTGTGCTGTCATTATAACTTTTATTTGTGGTATTCGAGTGCCACATCACCAGATACAACAGACCAGCTGAGAACTTTAAACATCTGACAAAGTATGTGTGTTTATATCTGCAGAATTGTACGTTTTAATTTTAATGGTCAGAAATGTTATTAACTAGTGAGTTACTGCTATATGATGAATAAATAAATAATTTGTATGTTCTAGCTTTGGTGACAAAGTCGCTATTCAAATGAATTCTTTTGTTATCTATTTCATTCTATTTTGCACTGATCATTTGCGGTTGGACTTAACAATAGAACCAATACCATCATTATAATGATCATGAATATCAATAATAAAGGAGAAGGAAGCAGCACAAGTAAAAGAAAAAAAATCCGAAAATTGTTAATTTGTGCTTAAATATATACTGGGTGTTTTTTTATTCGTCTTAAACATTTTGGGGGTTAAATCAGTAAGTCATACTGACCAACTTTCACTATGGGACCAACCCCGAAATCGCTGACTAGCTAAAATGTATGGGATGGGAAAATTTTTTTTCGCGAATTCGGGGTTGGTCCCATAGTGAAAGTTGATCAGTATGACTTACTGATTGTATTTTTATTATGGGTGTTCTGCCTGCAAATTAATCTTATTATTATTATTATTAACCCCCAAAATGTTTAAGACGAATAAAAAAACACCCTGTAAAGCATAAAAAAACCGTAAACATCTTCTAGTCTCAATTCGCGTAATGGACAAATAAAATATCTAAATACAAGTTTTACTCAGTGCGTGAGTCAAACTCTCACTTATACGTTTTTTTTGTATGAGTACGCACCGCGCGGCGCCGCTTCTACTCTCAGTACGTTTGTGACTTAAAAGTAAAATAAACATCAATAAAACTTTCTTTGTGTTATCACTAATATAAATACATTTACTTTCAGGTTGTCAAGGGAGAACATGGCAAACGGGTGCGCAAGATCCGCAACTCGGTGCATTTCCGCCGTCCCAAAACTTTCGAGGCACCTAGGCAACCTAAGTACCCTAGGAAATCCCTGCCTAAGAGGAATCGGTAAGTATTTTATATGTTTTTATAGTGATTTTTATCACTTGCAGCTTATTAGATGTGTCTTGCGGTTTGTAAATAGGCTTTGTTCTAATTTTTATTTTTGCTGACAAACAATATATAAAATTAATATCATAAATTAATGTTATTTTATTATTTAGTCAGCATTAAGAAGATTGTGAGGCGACGCTGAAATCGCGTAGCTGTCAAATTTTTCCATACAAATTTTGCTCTAGAGAGTCTAGGCGGTATCGTTTCTCACCCCCTAAATCGAGTCCGATACCCACGATTTTTGAATATGTCGTAGTTATATTGAAAAACTAGGTTTGTATGTTTCCGTTTCTTATTTTTTTAATTTTTCCTTTACAAGAAATATATTCTTGGAAAAGAAAACGTAAGGTAAGGTTACTACCACATTCCAATAACTCTATATACACAACTTCCTACTCTGATTTGCTATGTCGGTAAAGCAGCAAACACTCCCAAAAGTCCCAAAACGTTCCCGGATCAGAACACAGATGTCGCTACACGTAAAACACTGTGAACATGACATTAAAAAATTACATTCGAGGAAACAAAACACGAGGTCTTCGGTTAGTTGCTTTTTATAAAATGTTGGTGGAAAAAGTGGTAAATTTGTAATGCTATAAACGTAAGTAGTATTTCAATAATATTTGCTGTTAATTAATTGTACCGGTCCATTGTAAAACCATTTCATTTAAAAACTACTGATAGAAACAAATACATTATCTCAAAATTACTAGGTGGTGTAAGACTTCCATTACATCTGGGGCTAGACAAACACATGCTAGTCTTGCCCCAAATCAGATGTAATGAATTTTTTTGTAGATTTATTATCTACAGTACTTATTCTTCTTAAACCTTTCGCCTTAAGTAAAAAAGTATTACTAAAGTAATTGGTTATAATTATTAATAAGTCAACTTATATTCCGTTTATTAAAAAAAACCAGTTTTTTTTCTCTAATTTTTTACAAGATTGCCGTAGTTCTACACCCCTGATTTCAATCATATGTTAGTCTTCCCCCAAATTAATAAAAACACGCATAAATACGAAATTGAACCATATTCCGCTTAGCATTAAGTTTGAAATATAAATGGTCACATTAAATGTAACGGTTTTTCTGTCAGGACATAAAAGCGTATGCTTGTTAAGATAATAAAAGCCACTGTTAGTCTTACCCCGTTACTGGGGCAAGATTAACAGTTTGAAAATTCTGTAGTTTTCCCTAAATATATCTTTATTGAGTAAACTTGCGTAAAAATCACTACAATTTTGTAAAATTTTACAAAAATCTCAAGTTAGTTCAATTATTCATTTAAAAGTAACACGTAAAATTTTGTCGTAAAAAACCGTTCTTTATTTCTAACAATAAACTGTGTTAGTCTTACCCCACCTTACCTTACTGGTTTAATTTTTAATAATATCTACAACACTATAAAAAATCGTAAAAATCGGACTAGGTTTGAGGGAAGAATTAATATCTTTTAAGATTCATGTTTTTTTGCAATTCTGTGCTTTCATTTTCATTTAGCACCACTGTTTGATACAGTAATTGTCTTTTTTTATATATTTTTTTTAATTCTGATCTATGAAGTACTATAGCGTTAAAATTGTGTA
Source organism: Tortrix viridana (assembly GCA_963241965.1). NCBI lineage: Eukaryota > Metazoa > Arthropoda > Insecta > Lepidoptera > Tortricidae > Tortrix > Tortrix viridana. The sequence goes on from OY725174.1 coordinate 9,142,796, forward strand.
GCCAGCTGAACATTGCCTCGAGTCGAAACTTGTCTAGTTTGGCCATAAATTAAGTGCATATCAGCGTACTCACTTTGGAGAGTACTGGGACGTTGTACAATTATCCATCGCTGTTAGGCAATTTCACAAAGATCCACAAATCCAAGAAAGCAATATCATATCAATGTAGTATATACTAGATTCAAAATCCCGAACCAAAATCTTGTATAAACTGGGTGAGAAATGACATGAATGACATTGACAGGTATATTCAGATACATGCTAATACCGCTAATTTTTACCTTGTAATGCAAACAATTTTTCATGCAAAATAGAATCCAATGTACTAAACGTAAAGTGTCAAATTTGCAAACTTAAGTTTTAAAATATTGAAAACTTTTTAGTTAAGTGGTCATTGTCGTAATATTATAATACTTTACGTCAAAAGCGGACATGATAAATCATAATTTGTACGTACAATAAAGAGTTTACATACATACATACATAAATTACAAAAAATCATGAAAGCATTATTAGTTTAACTAGAATCTCTTTAATTATAAATAGAACTAACGTAAAATAAGACATTCCATCTCTTTTTTTCTGTTTTATTGCTGTTGTTTACGCATTTTTCTATCGAACATTTAACCATTATTGACAACTGAGACTGTCTATGGTCGGAGCAAGACTAAGAGCAAAACTTATGCCAAAGTCGATTCGGCATAAGTTTTGTCGTGCCACTTTTTCCTGCTGATTGTGTATCTAGTATATACTAAATCAATGTTTTAGTTCCATAAACAGTCCAAGTCACAAACAAAATCAGAGTCCAGTGGAATGCCAAGTCGATTTAGTTCAGGAACACAACACAAATACAGGGACGCAGAGAACACGGGTATCGCACGAAACGGAAGGTTTGGCTCTCAGGGCCACTGCGTAAAATTAAGGAACAAAACACTTCTTTTGTTTGTTCGAAGCCCGTGAGGCTCTGGTAGCAGTCGACACGTTCTTCAAAACAAAGTGGAAACAAAGATCAAAAGAGCGAGATAGAGCGAGCGGCCTCACTTTCTGAGAACGTTGAATAATCCGTTTTAGCAACAACTTTCTTTTTACTTAATAATTGTTTTGACTCGTGGTCTGTCTGTAGGAAAGGTAACGGGATTTCATTTAGTAGGAAACCATTTTTGAATGAAGTTATTTGCTCATTTCGTTTCTAGTAAAAAAAATCACGGCAGGGTGTTCAAAATCGAAGTTTAGCTGTTTAGCTGATAATTTAAGTCGAGATTAATCCAGTATTAATCCGCTTTGATTAGTTATTGACAAAATAATGCTTCTGTTGTCTAAATTAAACTATTAACTAGTCATGACAGCGTACAAATAATAAAAACTAAATTGGAGAGTTATCCAAGTAAATGCTGGCACTACAATGTCAAAAAAGGTGAAAATTAAAAAAAAAAAAACTTTACATTGGCAATATCTTGAAAACCGGTAAATTTTTACTGAGGTCATGTTAGGCTGGTTTGGTACGTATTAGGCTGGGCTATCGCCGGTGTCACTGTGACGTGCTATTTTTGGGACACCTGTATGGATGCATTAAAAAACAGGACTGATTGTGATTTTGGAATACAACATTTCTGTACAAATTATATGAGTAAAAATAATACCAACGCCAACGACGGATATATCCGTCATGGTTGACAGCATATAATAGACTCTAGTATCTTTGAGCTAAGGTTGACGCTCAGTTCAGCTGTCATTAGCGTGTCAGTAACATCTTGTCTTTGACATGGTGTGAAAATGTTAAATGCTTATTCTATATTTACTTTTATTAGTATTTTAGGAATGATTTCATGATGATAACTTTGTGGGAATCTCATTGAAAGACAATGATATAAAAATACACACTACTGATTTATTGAACAGTATTTATTTTGTAATATTTAGCAATAATTGTGTTTAATTGTAACTTGAAACTATTTTCAGTATGGATGCTTACAACATCATCAAGTTTCCATTGACCTCTGAAGCTGCAATGAAGAAGATTGAAGATAACAACACCCTGGTGTTTATTGTCCACACCAGCTCAAACAAGCACCACATTAAGGCAGCAGTCAAGAAACTGTATGACATTAATGTTGCTAAAGTGAACACCCTTATCAGGTTGGTGTAGTTTTTCAATAATTGTTTATAGCTCATCTTATACATCCTATCTAACAGGTATCCCATTGTTGGAAAGGTTTTAAGAGACAAAACATCTATGTATATAAAAAAAATATGATGATAATTTTGTGGGAATCTCATTGATGAATAATGATATTACAATAACACATCTCTGATTATAACTAAAGAAACAACACTATAGAAGAAACACATTTTCAAAGAAAAAATACAGTGTTTTATACATAATTTTTGTTTCAGACCCGATGGCAAGAAAAAGGCGTACGTACGGCTAGCCCGAGACTACGACGCGTTAGATGTTGCCAACAAGATCGGCATCATATAAGCGGATGTTATTCTGTATATTATAATAACAAAATACTAATTTTTTTTTCATTATTTGGCTCGTCACAGTGCAAGAGGTCTTAAAAGTTTTTCGGGTTCGGGTAAAGTCGGTTAACAAGTTCGGCGCCGGTGACACACTGAGCGGCTAGCACGTCTTGTATTTTCTCGCTTGTCGCTCGGTACGTCTATCGTTACAGACGAGTTAGAAAGCGAGATCCGAACGAGAAAAAGTCGCGGATCACTTGTGCTAGCCGTCCTAGGTGTGTCAAAATAACACACATTAGGAGGTTAGACGGCGGCTCACGTGTTAACAGCGTATGAGATCGAGTGAACAAACCCAAAGGCCGTTGTCACTTTCTTTGCTACAGCAATAGAAATACTTAAAAATTAATTGAAGTCTCTTGAATTTTCTCAGCGATTTTTAGCCGGCAATCTATGGGCGTCTCTTTCTCTCACGGAAGAGTCAGACTGCTATTTGACTGGCAATTATATTACATAAAACATTGCACGAGTAAGGGCCTGCGCAAACCGGCGGAGCGCAGAGCAGATCACCTAACAGGATTTACTCTGCGCAGCGCACACCGACGAGGTCGGTCTCAGAGCATTCAAATTTATACCTTAATATAATTAAAATAGAAAAGAACATACATTGATAAATTTAAAGTGATCTGCTCTGCGCTCCGCCGGTTTGCGCAGGCCCTAAAGTGCACCTGACTAAACGTGTAAAAGTGACCTAGCTGAACGACGTCCTTTTCGCCGTTATTGCATAGAAATAAAAGCTTTTTCTGACCGGCTTAAACTTATTCCACGTCAATAGGTTCGGGGAGACCTTTAGAGCGGTTAAGCACTGCGTCCGATCCGAGAAACGTCGGTCCGAACTAGCAGTACAGTAGCGGTTCAACTATTTGGATGAGAAATCGGATGACTGAACTCTTGATCTACGCAACCTCATACAAACAGAATACCTCTACTTCGAACCGATATTTCTCGGATACGGACGCAGTGCGTAACCTCTACTCTGGAAGGTTTCGGAACACTTTCAGTCTAATAAAACCTTACGTCGTCATAGTAGCTTGGTAAATGAGTGCTCACAAGGGGGGTGTGGATGGAAAGGTCGAGGGCAGGAAACTGTCTCCAGGACACTGTTTGGACTAGTTCGGAGACAAACATACTAAAAGTACCCACCCCTAGGAGGCAAGCCATAGGACAGAGAGTCCTGTTTTTTTGTTTACATCTCGATAAGATGCGTCATAGGAAATTTTGGTTTGCAGGCTATAGACACCGATTGGGAATAGGTAAATAGTGTAAATCATTTAGTCCTTTAATTGTAGAGAGAGTCAACATAAGTCTGTCAGTTCTGAAATGGCCGGAAGTACTTGACAGACGGTGCCAAAGATAGCCAGCCACTGGATACGTTTACCTACGTCATGTGACATCTTGACGAAAATTATTATACCTAAACGTTTTGAAATAATAGTGCCGGAATAAATAAGTCTGCCAATCCATATCTGGCCGGAAGTCCTTTAAAAGTGATTTTTTAACTGCTAGCTAGAATTGACTGAATCATGTTAAATGCGCATGATTTAACAAATTATTAAATTTTGATCGTTTGACAAGGATTATCGACTCGTCCGTCGTGGTAGGTATAAATAGTATGAAAGAAATTTTTACAAATCTGAAAAATCTCAATAAATTCATACCAAGAATTAGAAGTTACAACTCGGATACTCGTTGTCTCGTACTATGCCACTGTGGTTTAAGGTTCTCGAGCAATAAAATTCAAGAACTGTATTTGTTGCCAGATTGTGGCAAGATGCTACAGAAAAAAAAACCAGTCAAGTGCGAGTCGGACTCGCGCACCGAGGGTTCCGTATTTAAATCCGTACTTCAAAAATAAACCTTTTTATGTACTTCGCTTTCCGGTCCGCGGCCGCCACTCTAGAACCTTTGCCCATAAACATGTGCCCCGCCCACTGCCACTTAAGGTTCGCAATTCGCTGGGCTATGTCGGTGATTTTGGTTCTCCTGCGGATTTCCTCATTCCTGATTAGATCTCGAAGAGATGCGCCAAGCATAGCCCTTTCCATTGCCCTTTGGATGACCTTGAGCTTTCTTATGAGGCCCTTTGTAAACTACCACGTATGTTCCATAAGTCATCTCTGGCAATACCTACACACTGGTCTAAGACTTTTGACTTTAGACACTGCGGTAACTGGGACGAGAATATGCTCCGTAGCTTACTGTACGCTGCCCAGCCGAGTTGGATTCGGCGATTGACCTCTTTCTGGAAGTTGGATCTACCTAGCTGGATTACTTGTCCTAGGTAAACATAATGATCAACAACTTCGAGCGTAAAGTTTCCAACTTTTAAATATTCATTTAGAGACCCGTTTGTTGAGAAACTCAAATGAGGTCATCGAGCATTGTGCTCAGTTCCTCCAGGGTCTCAGCCCTGACTAAAATATCGTCGGCAAATCGAAGGTGAGTGAAGTAGTCGCCGTTGACGTTAATGCCAAGTCCTTTCCAGTCTAGAAGCTTGAAAACATTTTCCAACGCAGACTGCTGCCCGAAACACACTGGAACAGTTTCAGAGATATAACATCTCCCTGTGTCACTCCTCGCTGTAATTGAATGGGTTTCGAGTTCTGGTCCAAAAGATGGACTGACATGGTTGCGTTTTCATACAAACACTTCAACACTTCGATGTGCCGGTAGTCAATTTGGCACCGCTGGAGAGACTGCAGCACGGCCCAGGTTTCGACCGAATCAAAGGCTTTCTCATAGTCTACAAACGTTAAGCATAGTGGCTGGTTATAGGGGAGACCTAGGAGAGCTGTGACAATTTTTGATTTAAGGGATATATCTCGCTTAAGAAACATTCCACAGTTATGACCTATGTGAATTAATGTAGCACCATTCCTTCCCTTTCTAAAACAATAATCAAAGTTAATTAAAGTATTACGGTTTCCGAGAAAATCAACAAAAAGGAAGGTAAGTTGTGACAGGTACCGAGGTAAGTTGTGACAGCTTTGTATTTAGACCATTTGAGTATTAAAAATACCATTACACATATTATAAATAAATGAAACGTGGTTTTTTTTTTGCAAAAGGTAATTTAATCAGCTTTTAGTACATTAAGTACCAACAAAAACAACATATATCATTCCCATAACAAGTAATTACGGCATCGCTTTGAGATCAATTATATTGTAATGACAGTTTTTTTTTCTTTTTCATAAGTACGAAGGCAACAAGCTTGTCGGTCATACAAAAGGTAGTAAAAGTAGGTATACAAATGTCAACTTAGTAACTAAAAATTTTTTTTCTAAAATATTAGAGGAAATAAAAGAGCCGCAGTTCCTTGATCTTTAGCATGACGACTATCGAAAAAAAATATAATTTACATCTCTTCCAAAAACTTTACCTAGCCAATTGTGGACCGATTTAAAAAAATATTTTTTTATTTGAGAGCGTATACTCTCGAGGTGGTCTCATTGTCACCAAGTCAAAATCTGATGATGGGATGAGGAATCGAGGGAACTCCTCAAAAGTTATAGGTACAGGGTATAGTTTGGTATTTCCTGTAAGACCTTAAGAATTTGCATTCCGAAACCACCTCTCGGTGACGAGGAACTGATGATGAACACCAGAGATGACCACTGGAAATCTTTAATCGTAAGTGTTCAATTCACAAGTTCTATTCAAAGTGAGTTTTTTTCCATTTATTTCCGATTTTTTCGTTTTTATCGGAAAAATATAGACACTAAGTGACATTGTTTTTTTCCGAACAAAACTTGAAAAAAACATTGCTTTTAGAAAGAAAACGGGAATTTTTCCGTGTTTATTCAACCCTACCTGCGATAAAGTGCATAAACGAATAAGGGTGAAACTACATGTGATTTTATCTCGCAAAAAAAATGAAAAAATTAACATTTTTTTTTAAATTTTGTTTAGACTTTACAATAATTATTATTTTAAACCCCATACATTTTTTTTTCTGTGATAAAATCACATGTAGTTTCACCTTATTCGTTTGTGCACTTTATCGCGGGACAGCCTGTAGGTATAATGCATGTGGTCAAGTGCAACCACAGATCATATAAAGAAGAGATACGCCATGAGCGCAAATTCAATCGAGAACCGGTGTCGCCACTTTTAAAAATGTGTGCGTCTTTACGCTTACGCTCTATGAACCACTACAAGAACAACTTTCTCATAATTGGTTACAGCTTACGACTTAAAAACGCCATAACATAATTTTGTTAGTAACACAAAATTAAGCTTTATGTTCATATAGCAAGGTCTAAAAATGCTGAAAGGTCGTTTTTTGTCCATCGCAGTTCAGTTACTCTACGTTAGATAGCGTTTACCAGTTCGCAGCTGCCATCTAGCGACGAGTAACAGCCCTGCTATTCAGCGCTAGATGGCGCTAAGATAGTAGTTCTTATGTATAGCGCTTTAAGGACTACGAAATAACAGCGACTGGCCGGCCGCACCGATACGAACCGGTGACGTGTCACCCGGGAAATAAAGACTTAGTGCGTAACGAGCGTAACTATTGCCGCGCAATACGCGCGTTGTTCCAATAACGTCAGCAATGGTTAGCTAGCAATGTAAGCAGTTACTGTCGTACTAACGTATTATGAGTAAATACCATAATAGATTACTGGATTTTCTCGAAATATTAATAAATACACTTAAGTCACTTAATTCGTCGACCAAGTCTGTACTACAACTGAGCTGCGTTTGACAATAACATGAGCGTCTGATCATAAGTGCAGTAACACGCGCCACGCCCCTTACCGCGTCTATAGTATTTCCTTGGTCTGTGAGTGCAACTGATGGTGACGTACCGGGAGAACTAATAAATGATCTTGGACAGCGACATTTTGTTAAGGGTGATGGATGAGGAATTGGTATTCTTCTTTATTTCTTAATGTGATGTGTATACATGTGCTGTAGTGAATAATCACAATAATTACACCTAATATTATACCTGTGGTAGGTAGGTACTTAAATCACGAAAAAGTGAAAAAAAACCGTCTTTAAAAACTGAAAACGGTTAATAAAGACCGGCGTCCTAGGAATTGCCTATTTAGTGCGTAACAGGTACATGAAATATATCGAAGTTGGTGGCCAGAATCATGTGTCATTAATTGCTATTGTGTAACTTACCTTGGTACTTAATTGACAACGGCTTGGATATGTCGCAGCCGGTTAGTATAATCCGCCGTATTACATTACGGCTAACCCTAAACCTAACCAACAGATAGCCGCAATGTAGGTAATACGGCGGATTATACAATCCGACTGCGACAGCTATAATCGGATTTTTAATCTCACGGAAAAAATGTAAACAAAGATACGTCATTGTCAAAGTGACATTTCAGGGGATCTCACAGTATAGGCGGGTCAATTTCCGGGCGTTTCAACCGCCGTCATTATTGTTTTCAATGTATTGACGAAATCAATGACAATTTATGATGTAAACAGTTGCAGAACCGTGGGTGTAGTCCTTATTAGCATCAGAAGTTGGCCAATTATTATAAACGTGCTTAAATGTGTTTAACAACATATTTTACTCCATCTCCTTTAAAGAGCAAAGACGTAGTCGTTTCTTCACAGGAGATAACATATAGTCTTCCTTTGACCGAGAATTACTCGGACCAGGGCCATCCTTCCACACAACAATGAACGAAAAACAACGGAAAACGTAACAATGAGCAACCTAACAACAATAGAAAACGTAACAACAATAAAAATGTAACAGAACAGTCACTGGAAAACGACTACGGGATCACGGGAGCATTCAATCTAGAATGTTCAGTGAAGCGAGTGACGTCTCACGTAAAGCGGCCCGCAACTTCATGAACCAGATGTATCGAGACAGTGATACCAGTGCAATAAATAAATTATGCATACGAAAACAGTATTCTCTCTTTAAATTAATATAACAAAGAGTTTATGTCAAAATAAAGTTTGGCATCAACAAATTAAATTATTTTATCTTGATTATAATATGCATTTTATTTATACAAAGTCGATTTCTTAAAAATGTGTTGAGTATAAATATCCCGAATGTTTCAAATTTTTTTCGTTAACGGCAACACCTTTGTTTACATTTTTTCCGTGAGATTAAAAATCCGATTATAAGTATACCTATCTCATGTACCTATTAGGCACCAAATAGGCAATTCCTAGGAGGCCGGTCTTTATTACCCTTTTCAGTGTGTTTTTGAAGACGTTTTTATTATTTATTTATTTTTTTCACTTTTTAGTGATGCACCTAATATTATTATATGATAAACTTAAGCATTTATACATCACAATAAGAAACAATAGCCTAATACCATTCTCATTACCTACCCTAAACAAAATGTCGCTGTCCAAGATGGAGGGCCGTTAATCATTGAGGAGTTCTCGCGGTATTTCACCATCAGATTCTGACTTGGTGACAAGATGACCACCTTGGAAGTTTCAACACAAATAAAGAATTTTCCAAATCGGTCCACAATTGACAAATCGGTGAACAGACATAAAAAAAAAACATACATTTAGCCGAACATAGAACCTCCTCCTTTTTTGAAGTCGGTTAAAAACGAATATATTCCCGCTCTGTATTTAAGAGTCCGCTCCTGTCGATGGAGTATCCGCCGACCTCTTCTGTCAATGCTTGCTTTTATGGTAAGTAGATACCTGTTCTAAAGCCTCCTTCTTTATTTCCTCAATTTAATTTGTTCTCGATATCTCCCCCTGCCTCCTTCAATCTCTACTTTTATTATTATTTTATTTTTACGGAACAGGTCGTGTCGCAGCAGGTGCCCCATCATATTGATCAACGTAATTAAGTCGTTAAAATAAACATGTTTAAGGAAATTAGCTAATTTACGTCAACTAACATTGTGCTTGTTACGTCAGTGCGTGTTGATGTCGTACATACGTATCGTGTCGTGACGCCGCTGTGAACTTGTGCGAATTAATTATTTCCATTCCATTAGACACCACGTGTGCTGTTACGATAACAGGTAGCTACCTATCCAAGGACGTCAAATTATTCTAGATCAGTGTTTCGCGGACCTCTGGTAAGCGGTCTGTGAAGGCTTGGATAATAGTAGGTACGTAATACCCTATCAGTCAGGCGGTCACTCATAATACTCTTATATCCAGTGGTCACGCATAATACTCATTTATACTAGTTCATCCAAATTAAAAAAAAGGAAAAATAAAAAGCTAGTGCGAAAAATGAAACTTTTCGCACTATATATAGGTACCTACATCTACATTACCTACAGCTACAAAAAGTATAAGTTGCATTGGGGTAATTCCGTCTGCGGGGCAATTCCGTAAACAGGCGTTTGTGCCCATTCATTATGGCGTCACGCCGCCATCTCTTTTAAAAATTGAACTAAAAAAAAACCCTGCTTTATCGACAGAGTTAACAACGGTGTGCCGTTCTAGAATGGGCACAAAAGCCTGTTTACGGAATTGCCCCGCAGACGCAATTACCCCAATGCGCTATACCACTTTTTGAGCAGTATTAAAAATTACTTGTTTACATAAAGTTTTTGTATCCAGCGTAGTTCATATTATTATTAGTTATTAGATCCCATTTAGTAAACTAAAAACCAGTTACCAAAACCCATTCTGAACCTATACGTGGGGCATACTGAAAGTTTCTGGAACTGGCCACTTACAATAACAGAATTTGAAAATGGAACTCTCTATGAACATATTACTTTTCAATTTACGAGACTGTCATTCACGTTTAAAAGTAATAAAAATCTCGAAGTATGGTCACCGTACAGCCGTACATTCAATAATCGAGTGTCATAGGTACTTGTCAAGTTTACGAATGTTATCACTGTTATCAGCTATCAATCTCAATTTAACTGTTATCTGTTATCATTAGCATTACAAGAGACACAACTACACTCTTGAGTATCTACCTACTGCTAAGTGTAGTATTTAAATAAGTAATTTTATTTTCCAATCGGGAAAATGATTTACTTAATCACACGTATTTTAGCATGTGTTCAAATATGACTACCGCCTTCCTGTACACAAAACTTCACCGGCTTCTTTCTTGGGCATGCACTGGGACGGAAAACTGTCCATAATCCCTTAAATTTTGTACGTTCTGTTTATTAATGCACGAGTAGGGGTTGGACAGTCCGGATAACGTTCGTGAAAGAGTGTTTGCGTCTGCACTGTACTCTGAGGCCCTTACTAATAAACGTTGAGTAACCGCTGAGTAGTTATATCATGCTTTGTCCTTATCTGTCGAATTCAAATGTCACAATGACAGATAAGGTCAAAGCATGGTATAACTACTCAGCGGTTACTCAACGTTTATTAGTAAGGGGGTGTGAGGGCTATTCCCAGTTGTCCACACCACACTGCGGACAACTGGGAATTTTTTTCCCAGTTGTCCGCAGTGTGGACAACTGAGAATAAAAATTTCGCACACTAGAAATTAGGTGTAAATAAAAATTCCTTCGAGGGTGCGGACAACTGGGAATTTTTATTCTCAGTTATCCACACTGCGGACAACTGGGAAAAACATTCCCAGTTATTCGCAGTGTAGACAAAGGGGTGCGGACAACCGGGAAGGGAATAGCCATAGCCCCTCTGAGAGGTAAAATAGAACGCTAACATATCCGTTTGCTGGACAGGGGTGTACGGATAGGCATGACCACGAGGCATTTTATTATTTTACACAAATTTACGATGAATCTTATTGTTATTCATAACAAGACAACCAACGTCAAAAATAATCAAAATGAGTTTTCTTTACAAATTATCTGTCAGATAATCAAAGACGATCGGGTTAATTAGGTACTTAAGAACTTTTTACTGTAAACATAATGGTAAGGTGACCGAAACGTTTAGGAATAATTGAAACATGAAAAAATAATACTAATGATAATTTTAACAACATGAGACCTAGCTAGGGTTTTAGTACAAGGGAGACGCATTTAAAACATTGTTTTGTATTACGTTATAGATGTCGTCACCCTGTACTTAATATGCTTAAAGTAGAACGGAAAATGTATATGATTTACTAGGTACATTTTCCCGTGAATTGGGATTCCCTACCAACAATCTGTTTTTAACCGACTTTAAAAAAGGAGGAGGTTCTATATTCGGCTGTAGGTATGTGTTTTTTATGTATGGTTTATCCGTCAATTGTGGACCGATTTTGAAAATTATTTTTTGTTTGAAAGGGTATACATACTTACTCCCGAGGTGGTCCCATTGTCACCAAGTCAGAATCTGATGATGGGATCCATGAGGAATCGAGGGAACTCCTCTAAAGTACAGTACAGGTCATCGAGCATTGCGTTTAGATTTTCCATGGTCTCAGCCATGACCAAGTGTTAGTATACACTCGTATAAAGGTAGGGACACACTTATACCACGTACGCAACGTATGCAATGCATTATGATAATCTGGACTATTGAATTTGTATGAATAGAAACACACTTATCATACGTGGCGTTGCGTATGACAAGTGTGTTTCTAATCATACAAATTCAAGAGTCCAGATATCATAATGCATCGCATACGTTGCGTACGTAGGATAAGTGTGTTTTTACCTTAATAGCATCATGTTTGCTCATATTTAGGCCACAGCAGAACTTAAAGTGAACTTTTATGCAGTTATGTAACAGCGAGCTACAAATAAATTCACTTGTACCTACCCCTTGATCCTGTTTTGGGCTTAGGTAATAGTTGTACATACGTAGGCATTTAATCTGCTAATTGAATTATAAGGGCCTGCGCAAACCGGCGGAGCGCAGCGCAGATCACTTTAAATTTATCAATGTATATTCTTCCCTATTTTAATTACAATAAGGTATAAAACTAGAGCCGCAGCTGCAGAGTAGAAATCCCCCGTGATGCTCCGAGGTCGGTCTCAGAGCATTCAAATTTATACCTTATTGTGATTAAAATAGGGAAGAATATACATTGATAAATTTAAAGTGATCTGCGCTGCGCTCCGCCGGTTTGCGCAGGCCCTAATATATCGCGATACCCCAACCGAATAAAGACGTATTTGCAAAAACCCCACCGTCTTTATTCCGTTGGGGTTTTTGCAAATACGTCTTTATTCGGTTGGGGTGTCGATATGTAGTGGAAAGTAGCGATAATTGGACCACTTAACTATATGGCTGTATATCTCTTTAAGTTCGGTAATAGAATGAAACAAGTTTATTATTTTTATACATAACCTTACACACAAGTTAATCAAAGTAGGTAATAGTCTTCGAAATAAATCGCGAAAAGGATACCATACTCGTACCTACCAAATGTATACCAGTGGTTCCATCAAGGTGACCTATCGCATTCAAGATTAAAATAATATTTTATATGCTCTATATATCTTAAAGGGATAAGTTTGCCTTTGTACATTACCTACTGTATTTCTGTTTGTCATTTGTTGTTATTTGTGTGTACAATAAAAACATTACATACATACCATACCATACATATCAAATATTATATACCTACCTCAATACTTATTTCCTAGAGTACCTACTTGTCAAATGTTAAAGCGTGTGTGTGTGCATGTGTGTTTTAAAGCTTATAAAAAAGTTTCCATGATTGGACCGGTGCGATGATAGCACATCTATGTGGACTAAGGATGGCAACCAGGTATTAAGTGAGTAAAATAATAATAAAAAAAAATACTAGATGGCCAGAACCTACTATTATAAAATTTATAAATTTGATCACAAATAAACTTCTTACTATTATATTATTAGTACATTAAAACAAATCGTTATAAATATAATATGTCGGAGATTGACATTAGTATAGGAGCTCAACGGAACAACTGTGCCATCGGAAGGCGACACCAACGCCCTCTACAACCTTTTTGGCGCGCTCGACAGAGCCTGAGTGGTCGCTCCAGTGCGACGGCAGCACACGGCTACTTGAGACTCCGTCCAGTGAGGACTTCTGCTTTGGAACCATCCAAGAAACACTCCTACTTGGGAAACCGTCCAGTAAACACCTCTGGATGGAACTGCTCTTCGTTTTCAAGTTACGTTTGTAGGGAGTGAAGAAAGTGCGCGTCAGAAAGAGCCTAAGCAAGTATAGCGCGCATCTCCCGAGATTCGGTCTGTTATGCCGCGAGGCAGGAAGAACCATGGGTTGGTGGTGGGACCAGTAGGGCTATACTGTTAGTACGTTATAGTTGACGTGTTACTGTTAATTAAAGTCAGTGAAGATCAAATGTATCGAGTTTAATGTCCATCAAGGAAATAAACCTACCTACGTCTATTTTGTGTTCTCTTTGCTTCGACCCTCACTCAACTAGAGACCAAGATATCTGGCCATATCCTGAAGATTCCTGACACATCTAGCCGCAGCCGCCCCCTGTCTCCGACAAATATATGACACTAGCTCCGCTGCATCTTGCACATAACCCAGTCTCTTCTTGTTTAATAAGTTAATAACAAATTTACAGTTCTTATTAAGAAAAATAAATTATGCTGTTATACGCGCCCTACTCTTGTGCTACTTGATGAACCTTAGATAGGTTCTAGGATATAGACTAGATTTACAATGCCAATCGTTTCGACATTGAGGATAATGGCCTATCTGCAGCCAAATAATTCGTTGCTCGGCAATAATGTCGTTATTTATTTTATTTAAATAGGCTGGTCAACAATACACATGCGACATACATTTAAAATAACAATAACATAAAAACAAGTACACATGCATACAATTTAAAGGCTAGCACGTCACTCAATGTAAAAAAAAACAAGAATAAATTTATGAATTTATTTATTTATGAGCAAAGAACATTTGCATAGGTACTTAATTACAAATTTTCAAATTTGAAACATTAAAATAAAAATAAAGGTAAATTGTGATTAAAATTAGGAAAATTATTAACATAAAACGATTACCTACCAAGCATAACTACAAGAAGAGATCAAGGAGTTCCTGAATGAAGACAGGCTTTGACTGAGGATGTCAGTTTTTGTACAGCAATCCAAGGCATCATACAGGCGGCACATGCGTTGGAGTGGGTTGTTGAATGATACCCTGTTGTTTGATAGGGACATTGCAAAGAGTCTGTGATGCAAACCTTTTTCGGTCGCACTCAGAGACGTCAATTATTTTTTGTTTGATTAAAGTTGCTGCATCTTATTCTATTGCTATAGCAAAAAAAAACCAGCAGCGACTTTAATCAAACTTAAAAGTTAATTGACGTCTCAGACCTCTGAGTGCGGCCGTAAGTGGCGCAACTCGATAAATATTAGGAGTCTGTCTTTCCATTGATACCGCATCACACCGCATGCCATCACTGTTACGCTAGTACAGTCGAATTCTTCTTCTTCTCTTTAAAAAAAAATGGCCTCTGTCCACTTATGTAGACAATTTTGCCAATGTCAATGTACGGTTAAAATATATTTATAAAATTGGTATTGTTCGGTAATTTGGAGAACTGTGGCGAAAGTGTCGATCGCCTCACGCACCAACCACTCCGCCGCGCACAACACCGCCACGCTTCACTTCTCCAAAGAGAAGCCCAAGATGGCGATCGGCTCAGCAGAAGCGATCGACACGTGCAGCAGCCAACACTCCCACCACAGGACTCTCCACAGTCGAATTCATAAATATGTGTACATGGTTACTACCTTGTCACTTTAATCGCTGTGACAATTCAAATGTGGCAGTTTAAAAATGTCATTAAGAGATAAGGTACTGAAATTTACTCATATTTATGAACTCGACTGTATACCACAGTCTATATAAACCCTTTCTTACAGTCGTCTAAGCTACGTCCTACGAGGGCGATTCAAAGCGAACGCGATTGCGAAGCGATCCGATGCGGTGACACGCGAATTCAATGCGATGCGGTGCAGTAGGACGCGGCGGCTTTGCCCTACTTGCGCGCGAATCGCCCCGCACCACCGCCGCCGCCACATAACGACGACACCGCGTCCCGTTCACACGAAAATTCAACTGATCGCGTTCGCTTCGTTTCGCGCCGCACTACCCTGCGTGCGTTTGGTCACGTAGGACACTTCAATAGGTATCGACTGTTTGTTGTTTTCGCGCCGCGCCGCGCCATTTCGCGTTCGCGTCAAGATCGCCGAGTCTCGAACACGTTCGCGCGGAAACACGTTACGGACAGTAGCGAGCCCAAGTTGCATAGCACTCGCTTGGGCGTTGTCCCACTGGTATAACTTTTTATGCTGTACTAGTACTATGAGATATTATTGTACATCGTTAAGGAAAAAATTAAGAAATTTTAACTTTTCCAGTGCGTCACGAAAATTAGTCATACATTTAGTATCGTTAATTTTCGTGACGAACCGGAAAAACTTCAAATTTCTTAATTTTTTCCTTGTACACTTTTTTTTTTGAAAAACGCCCTTTTACAGTCTGGCTATAGCGCCATTAGGCCCCAGAGGTCACGTAGGCAAGTGAGCGATGATTTACGAGTAGGTAATTTGCTGGTCTGCTACACAGTCTTCTTCGTCTGAAATCTTTATACCTACTTAACCGTAATAGAGACCCAGTAGGTACGTGTTATCATATCATCCGCCATCATAACATTTAATAACCGATTATTACTTTTTTCTAACACAAAATAAAAAAACGTCGCAAAACATAGATACTAATAAACAACAAACGAACGTTTCTTAGTATGGAGAAAAGATTCTCGAAGCACAAGTCTGACTCGCACTTGACCGGATTTATTTTTTACTTCTATGCGATATGGATACGTTACATACTTATGCTTTTGGAGATGAGACGTTTAGAAGATGCTCTTGGAGAAGGATTTGTGAATTCGGGAATTGTTACCTACCTATTACCTATCAGCGATGATGACGCCAACGCGCCGTTATTTAAAACCAGTGTCAAACCAGTTTGCTTTTGAAAGACTGTGCAAGTTGTCCTCGTGCGCAATACTTCGACTTTTGCTACGTTAATTATTATGACTTTTCGATGAACAAAATTCCCTGCTTTGGGCCGGTCTGCTAGCCCATTCCCTCCTTTCCTTTCTTTATGAATTTCGTGTTTTTTTTTTATTTATTAAAGAGATACACTAATAGTATTTACACAATTAGAAAACATAAACAATATTATTAACAATTATATTCTTAAGCGCGTGCTAGACGGTTTCAAACCAAGTGACCGCGGTAGTTTGATTGAAACCATGTAGACAGTGGTTTCAAACCAAACTTTGCGAAATTTGGTTTGAAACCACTGTCTAAATGGTTTCAAACTACCGAGGTCACTTGGTTTCAAACCGTCTAGCACACGCTTTAGACTGTGGTGTATGCAGTAGGTATAGTTGATTTTATTTAAAATGTCGGAATCCACTTGAGAGCTTATCTTCCAATGAATGGCTTTGTTATCTATTGTGAAGCCCGACCGCTAATTAGCAGTGCAAAATGAAACGCACAAATAACAAAAGATTTCATATGAATAGCAACTTTACCGCTTAAAGAAGAAGGTTCAAATTGCAATGGCAACGCATTCGAGATAGTACTGTTTCAAATTGAAAGCGGCAGCCAGGAAGTTTGTGTAACAGTACAAACAACAGTACAAACAGTACTATCTCGAATGCGTTGCCATTGCAATTTGAACCTTCTTCTTTAAGCGGTAAAGTTGCTATTCATATGAAATCTTTTGTTATTTGTGCGTTTCATTTTGCACTGCTAATTAGCGGTCGGGCTTCACAATAGATAACAAAGCCATTCATTGGAAGATAAGCTCTCAAGTGGATTCCGACATTTTAAATAAAATCAACGGTACCGAAGCAAGTGTATACAGCACTCTAAGTAATTTATTTTATTATTATATTAATTAATTTATATCTGGAAATACCTACCGCATTTTGCATAAATTCAGCAAAACCGTTAACTTTACTGCTCAGTGAGATTCAACGACGATCGAACCTGTCCGGTCCGAACCACCGTACTGTGTGCACAACCATCTAACAGCCGGACAGGGTAATAATAATAATACTAGTTGGCTCTGTGAACTGTACCGTAGACCTCGCGATAAACTTAACTTTGCCGTTGGATAACTGTTATCCCCATACATCGACATAGGTCGGTATCAGTTCACCAACACCGCAAATAAGTTTGTAAATCGCAAAAACCCCTATCTATATCTCCGCCATTTGAAAAATTTCGAAAACCTGAATCGATAAAAAAATTCCATATACTTATTGAATCTGCTCACAAAATTTCACGAGAATCGGTTCAGAAATACGGCCTGTAGAGGAGAACAACCGGACATACGAAAGAATGTTTGCCCAAGCTGAAACGGAGACGCTTCGCTCGCTCGATCCCTTATTGTACAGCGGACCGTTCCCCACACGATCGAACATGGTACGGACCGTCCAAGGTCGTAGTTCGGAGCAGACATGTCCGATCGTCTGTTAGGGCCTTTAGAGCTGTCACTCTCAAATCGAATTGGGGATCGCCTAAAAAAAAAACTACTTGTTTTTATTCGAAAGAATAGACTTTTATAAGCAAATAAAAAAAATATCAGATTTTTTGATTGCGTCATATAATTATAAAAAATAAAAACACTTTATTAAATCTGGGACGGATTAAGATGGACACTGACCTTAGTCCGTCACATAATTAAAAAAACAGTGACAGATGTGCCATTGACACAAAGAGTAAAGTAACTATAGAGGAAAAGAGTGGCAACTCTATGGCCAAACTTGCATGTATGACAAGTGCTGCCACCTAGAGAGCTGTGGTTGAACTAAAGCTATATATATATATATATACGTACCTAGGCATGTGTCGTAGAGTATACCACCGAAACATTATATTGAGACTCTCCATAGAACCGAACTCTTCATAATAAAGTGACATCCATTTTGCGCCTCTCAGTATGTCACTTTATTATGACGCGGTTCTATGGTGTCACAATAACAAAGTAATCAGCAATACATTTTAATATTGAGAGAACCCGGAGAAACGCATTTCCGCACAGACAACGCTTGACTGATTGACATTGGACTGACACATGTTTGACAGTTGACGTTTTGTATTTTCATCAACACTCCAGAGGTCGCTGCCGCCAATGAAAATGGTAACCATTCTAAGGGCCGTATTAATAAACTCATCTCAACTCTGATCCCCGTCTCAAGATACGTCAAAGTAAACGTCAATCCATAGAAAACTGTCATTTTTGACGCATCTT
This sequence comes from Tortrix viridana, assembly GCA_963241965.1. Classification (NCBI taxonomy): domain Eukaryota; kingdom Metazoa; phylum Arthropoda; class Insecta; order Lepidoptera; family Tortricidae; genus Tortrix; species Tortrix viridana. Next base: position 9,161,472 of record OY725174.1, read on the forward strand.
GTGACGGGGATCACAGTTGAGATGAGTTTATTAATACGGCCCTAAGTGTGCCCCCCCGCATTGACAGCTACCTTGTCATGAAATAAACAACATAACCTTCGCTTGTGATTTTATTCCCGCGTCTTTCTCTAAGTTTTCGGTATTTTCTCTGGATTTCTTTTAATTTTTCAACTGCTTACCCACGATAATAACTACGACGCTCTTGCTTTGTACCCTGAACCTAACCTTGATAGCTGCTACGACGACTTGGAACTGATACTGGAATTAGAAAACTGCAAAATTTGAATAGAACCACATATTTTGCTTTTAAGGTCATCACGGCAGTCTTATGTGGAGAGTGCAGTTGGCTATGTTGAGGTGAAAAGAACTGGAAGTTTATGTGATGTACGAGCAAAAATCGGGCATACAAAATTCACAAGCGAAGGTTATGTTGTTTATTTCATGACAAGGTAGCTGTCAATGGCACATCTGTCACTGTTTTTTTTAATTATGTGACGGACTAAGGTTAGTGTCCATCTTAGTGCGTCCCAGATTTAATAAACTGTTTTTATTTTTTATAATTATATGATGCAACCAAAAAATCTGATAATTTTTTTTATTTGCTTATAAAAGTCTATTCTTTCGAATAAAAAAATAAAAACAAGTAGTTTTTTTTTAGGTGATCCCCAATTCAGAGGTCCTAGTCCAACTTTTACTTGATGATACACAAGTGGAAAAATATTATTTATTATGGGACCTGTTTATTATATTGTTTCCTAGAAAAACCGAGAAAACTGAATAACAATTCAGTTACCTATTTTTAGTTATCAGACTAACTGCCGCACTCAGGGCCGTATTAATAAACTCATCTCATCTGTGATCCCCGTCTCAAGATACGTCAAAGTAAACGTCAATCCATAGAAAACTGTCATTTTTGACACGTCGTGTGACGCGCATCTCACACAAGATCAGTTTATTAAAACGGCCCTCAGAGACGTTAATTAATTTTTAAGTATCATTAATGTTGTTGCATCTTCTGCTATAGCAAAGAAAGTGACAGCAGCAAAATTAATGACACTTACCCCCTTACTAATAAACGTTGAGTAACGGCTGAGTAGTTATACAATGCTTTGTCCTTATCTGTCGAATTCAAATGTCACAATGACAGATAAGGACAAAGCATTGTATAACTACTCAGCCGTTACTCAACGTTTATTAGTAAGGGGGTTAAAAATTAATTGACGTCTCTGAGTGCGGCCAATAGTCGTAAATCTGTCCATTTACGAAACAAAAGTATACGGTGATAATACAAAACACTTATACAAGTCTAAGGGCTTTTTTTATTTCTATGTACCTAGTTAGGACTAAAATTAAAAAAAAACGGTAATTTTTCCACTGAGTTACGAAAATTAGTCATACATTTAGTACCTATGCGTAAGTTGCGTAACTCATCGGAAAAGTTACCGTTTTTCTTAATTTTAGTCCTTAACTAGGTACATAGATAAAAAAGCCCCTAAAGTGACAGTTTTCTATGAATTGACATTTAATAAACAAGTCTTCAACGGTTGTTTAAATTTTTGTATTACCTAGTACAGTACCTACACCGAAGGTACACCGTTAGTTTTTATACTTTAGGGCCTAGCCTAAACTTTAGCCACTCAAACCTGAACAGAACTTGCAAAATATGATTCAAGTAAGTAACTATTTAAATTGTTTCATGTGGCGTTGGCAAATAAACACTCAGGTAGGAATAACAAGAATTATCATTATAGATTCAAGTCAGTCGTCATCTGGACGCAAATTACCACAAACGGCAGCGTGAGCCCGACTGGCCGTCACCTTGAGCGGCTGACCCGTTGTTGCGTCACTTTGTCATACATTATTGAAACGGGGGCGAAGTGTTTTTTCTGTCATATCATCTTTTGTTTGTATCACGGTTTGAAAAGCTTTTGATTTTAGTATCTTTCAAATTTCAATTTATTCGTTGATTGTTTTAACTGACTACTCGCTTGACGAACTGATCGATGACTAGTAAGTTTACGTTACATGTAAGTAGTTAATGCAAGACTGGGGGTCAGGTTGTCAGGTCTCGTACCGAAAGGGACAGTTTTTGTAGAAACATCCGCACTAGTGCCCGTGCGGCCTACTTACTGAATAAATATCTTTTATCTTTTTTATCTTTTTTTTTACTACTTTCTTCTCCAGTGCCGAGTCCCACGTTCCTCGCTTTCTGCCAGACTTAGGCAGATCTTGCAAACCAGTAGTTTTACTAAACTGTTTTATTAATTTGTGCACACCTGACGTACTAACGTTATACACGTTTAAGAGTTTTCTTTAATTTGCACCAGTCGTCCACAATATTTTTGCGAACTTCTAAACTTATTCGTCCCATCTTGGCAATGCATTAGAATTTAAACTGGTGTTTTTCACTGTCAAAAATACACTAAACTGGCCTTAATAAACGACTAAAAAGTATTAAAGTCTGAAATAAAGTTTAATTTAATTTAATTTTAATTTATACTCTTTGACGCAGGCAGGATCAAGTATTTATCTATACATACTATAATAAAATCGTTAAGACCAAAAACTCTGTACATTGAAGATTAAAAAATACTGATCAGGGCAACTGATAATAATTTTTGAGTTACTGAAAATATTAAACTGTTTTTAAAATTTTCGTTTCTTTGATTGGCCACACATATACAGGGTGTCCCAATATCAGTAACCCACATTGACACCGGAGGTAGACCAGTCTAAGAGACGGACCGAACCAGACACTTTTGTTTTCCTTTGCTTTTTTTTGTACTTTTGTTTGTGTTTTTTTTTTTGTATATTAGGATTGATGGAATTTTCACAAATCTATTTAAATAAAATCAGAATGACATCTAGGCTATAGAAGTTTCGGAAAATTTTAGAAGAAGGGGGTAAAAGAGGGGGTAAAGTTTGTACGAAAAAAATAGATTGTTCTAGAATCATGAAACTCAGAATGAATACTTACTTATTAATAAAAATAAAGAAATATCAGTTGCAGCATTTTTTTCAATCTCACCCCTTTAGGTGAGATTGAAAAAAATGCAAAAAGAGGGGTTTATGTTTAAAATTACTGGACTTCATACCACTATATAATAAAAACCAATGAAGTTTGACGTTTATCCGTTCAGTAGTTTTAACGTGATATGCAGTCAAACAAACAAACAAAAAATTAAAAAATGGTTTTAATATGTTCAGTTATGTGTCACCCTGATCGGTTTTTTTTAATCTTCAATGTACAGACTTTTTGGTCTTAACGATTTTATTATATGTATAGATGGATACATTGAAATGTTAAAGTTATATTCTGGACCGATATAAAGTAGGCTTTTATAAACAATATATTTATGTCGAGTTCTGGGTCACCTTCATATTAATTCTAAGCGTGAATGTTAGGTATTTTTGCCCTCCCCCTATCCTCAATCACGGAGTTAGGATTACCTGTCGGGAGTTTTGGGCTCAGTTTGACTTATAATACTCAAAAGGTGTAACGCTTTTAAACAACATCCATTGGATAATTGGACTAAACATAATTTTTTAGGAAAGTTGAACAGCTTTATTACTTACCCCAAATTCGTTTTTCTAAAACGCATAGTTAATGACTTATAGAGCAAAAAGTGAAAAAAGTCCCAATATTTCGCAGCTTTTTGCGTGGTGCGCAGCGAGCACAAGTTTTTAGAAGTTGCAAATTTGGATTAACACTAGCCTAACTGGTCCATACAACAGTCCCCAGTGCCAGTACCAAGTGTAGGGTAGAAGCTGAATCAGATGAACATAAAGATGTACTTTTAAATTACTTTCGTAAATGAAACAAGATTGGCGCTATGTAAAGTATGTAATTGTCTAAATTCATTACATCCCTTTATTTACCCCCTTTACTTTTTAATTTAATTTAATTTTCATTATTTGTTGTCATATTGGCAACATACATATACACTCTTTGAAAAGTTCAACAGTCTATCTATTACGGTTCATGAGATACAGCACGCGGAGTGACAAAATGTAATAAAATCACGCGTTTAGTATGGGAGTCCCCTTTAATTTAAAATTTTATTTTATTTTTATTTTTAGCTGTTATAGCGCCAATTAAAATAAACACCCTGTGAAAACTTTAACTGTCTACCGGTTCATGAGATACAGCCGGATTTAACAAAAAATCACGTTTCTTTAATTTTTGATTAAATTAATTTTTTATTATTTGGTGCTATAGCGGCCATAGACATACATATTCTGTAAAAAAATTCAGCTGTCTACCTATTTCGGTTCATGAGATACAGCCCGGCGACAGACAGACGGACGGACGGACGGACAGCGGAGGCTTAGTAATAGGGTCCCGTTTGGCACCCTTCGGGTACAGAACCCTAAAAATTATCGACCTCCCGACTGCTCAAGCCACTTACTACGCCTCGAAATCTAAATATATAAAAGAAGAAACTGACTGACAGACTGACTGACTCACTGACTGACATATCAACGCACAGCCCAAACCGCTGGGTCTAGAGATTCCAAATTTGGCACGTAGGTTCCTTATGAGGTCTAGGGGTGCACTAAGAAAGGATTTTTCAAAATTCATCCCCTAAGGGGGTAAAAATGGGGTTGGAAGTTTGTATGAAAGTCATCCATTTTTGAAGATAGAAACGTGGAAATTGGTATAAAGGCTACTAATTACAAATGAAAAATATTACCTTCAGCGATTTTGGCTAAACTACCTCTAAGGGGTTAAAATGGGGGATTAAATTTTGTATAGGGGTTGGATATTTTTGAAGTTAGGAACGTGAAAATTGGTTTATGGGCTACTGTTTACAAATAAAAAAAGTACTACTGGCAATTTTGGAAAAACTACCCCTATGGGGATGAAAAGGGGAGGTGAAAGTGTGTATAGGAGTTTGGTCAATTTTGAAGTAAGAAACGTGAAAACTTTTAAAAAGACTACTTTTAACAGATTAAAATAACTTCCGGTGATTTTGGATAACTACCCCTAAGGGAATGAAATGGGGGATGGTAGTTTGTATGGGAGTTAGGTCATTTTTGAAGTTAAAAACATGGAAATTTGTGTATAGGCTACTGTCAACAAATAAAAAATTCTACTTTAGGCGATTTTGAAAAAACTACCCCTATGGGAATGAAAAGGGGAGATGAAAGTGTGTATAGGAGTTTGGTCAATTTTGAAGTTTTAAAACAACAAGGAAATTAAATGGGGGGTGGTAGTTTGCATGGCAGTTTGGTCATTTTTGAAGTTAGAAACGTGGAAATATGTATATAGGCTGTTAATAAATAAAAATACTATTTTCGGTGATTTTGAATAACTATCCCTAAGAAGATGAAATGGGGGGTTAAAGTTTGTATGGGAAGGAGGTTGGTCCTTTTTGAAGTTAGAAACATGAAAATTTATGTATAGGCTAAATGAACAAATAAAAAATACCGCTTTAGGTGATTTTGGAAAAACTACACCTAAGGGGGAGAAACGGGAAGGGTGAAAGTTTGTATGGGCGTTTGGTCATTTTTGAATTTAGAAACGTGGAAATAGGTATATAGGCTACTTACTGTTAATAAATAAAAAAACACTATTTTCGTTTTGAAGTTAGAAACGTGGAAATAAGTATATAGGCTATTGTTAACAAATAAAGTAATACAACTTTCGGTGATTTTGGATAACTACCCCTAAGGGGATGAAACGGGGGTAATATTTGGTCAATTTTGAAGTTAGGAACGTGAAAATTTATTTTGGCTACTGCTTACAAACTAAAAGTATTACGTTCGATGATGTTGGAAATACTACCGTAAGGGGGTAAAATTGAGGGTGTAGATTTGTTAGAGTTTGGTTATTTTGGAAATACGTTTCTAGACTACTTATTATATAAAATATGAGTTTTCGCGTTTTTTATCCCAGACAATTTGATAGTGTCCAGGGTAAAAACGATAAACGACTTACTTAAGAAGAGGAGAAAGAGGTACTTAATAAGTTTGGATGTAGGGAGTAATCTCCGAAACTACCCATCCGATTTCTAAAATTCTTTCAGTGATATTCAGAATGAGGTTTCAGGGTGGACATAGGCTATATTTTAACTTATAACCGAAGCTAAGCGAGGGCGGGTTGCTATACTTGATATTATATAAACACGAAAGTAGACATACTTTTGCGTCTGTCTGTCTGTAAAGCTTTCCCTGCTAATTCGCTGAACCGATTTCGATGAAATTTGGTATGGATATAGCCTGAGTTTCGAGGAAGGACATAGGCTACTTTTTATCTCAGAAAATTGAACAGTTCCCGAGAGAGCAGTGATAAACGACTTCTACGCGGACGAAGTCGCGGGCAAAAGCTAGTATTTAATATACTAGGCTTTATTTATATTATTGAAAGGATAAGTCTCCCTCTCTCTAAATACATTTTGCTGTGCCCGACAATGAAACATTTATTATATATTTCCATCTATGTAGATACATTATGATTGCAATAAAATATTGAGTAAGTATTGAGTATTGAGGACGGTGAAAAAATTATTTAATTGAGAAAAAATATTTACTAATATCCTAATGGACGAGAAAAATAAATTGAAACTATACAAATATTCATTACAATAGCGGCGACAGCAGACACCCTGTCATCGCTGAAAGAAGGAAGAGGAAACGAAGAGAGACAGAATTCCTGATCACTATAGCCACACCGCCACAGCCGTCGTCAGCTCGTCTCGTCGAAGAATGACATAACCCAGAATTCGGAAAAGAGAGTCCGGTTTAAGCCATGTCTGACAGGGTGGTAACAAGAGAGTTATTTATTATGAAGGTGAAGTAAATTGCGCTTCTGCAATTCCATTGTATTATTTGGTCGTAGCTGTGAACTGGATTTTAAATTAGTTAAAAAGGCAATCGTCGGGCAGCGATGTTCGGTAGAATTATTATTGGACAATATGTTAATTTCAGTTAACAATTGATATCAGATACCTATGGAAAAAATTGTTTCATTGTTCTTTGCGAGGTTAAAAGCAACAACGTTGGCAGGAGCAGGAGCATCATACTCTTTTATAAGAATATTGTGTTCTGATTTGTTATATCCCCGGTTTATCTTCGGAGGCACTAAGGGTTTTGTGAACACTGTTTTTTTATAAGACCTGATAATTGGAGGGTATGATTTAAGCGATGAAGACGCTCGATACGTGTGTATGAGGGGCGTCAGACAGAGGATAAGATTTTCTGAAAACATCAGCAAATGATTTAGAAACTGGCTCGTATACTTTATTTGTTTCAGCATATGAAACACAGTTTTGAGCCATATAAGTAAGTATATAGGTCTTTATTTTTGTCTGTCTTTCAAACTCTGGACATTTTTTATTGGTAGAGAAATGAAGCCCTGAACACAAACATGACAGGCATCTGTAAATATGTGATGCCACGTACCTACCTAGTTAAAAGTTAGCTTTTGGTTAAGGTCTACCTTAAAAATACCCATGTTAAAATGTATTTCAGGAAGGAGGGTAAGAATAATAGAACTTGATCGGTGAGTAGGGGCTTTAAGAGAGACATTTTTTTATAACTATCACTATCAACGAGACAAGGTGGCTTTTGTTTCTCCAAAAGTTACTAGTTACCCGGAGTCAGCTCGAGTTTGCCAGTATCGTGTGGAACCCCTCGTATGTCGTACATTCCCAGCGCATTGAATCAATTCAGCGGGCGGCCACCAGACACTTGGCTTCGTCTCCCAATCTATGTATATCACACAGATGTTCCTATAATGCCCGTATGAACTTTTTGAGCATCACTTCGCTTCGCAATCGTCGGAAACTTCAGGAGTTAACATTTCTCAAAAAATGTATAATATTAACGGATGCACTGAGTCTGTATTAATACTCTACCTTTATTTAAATTTTCTGTCTCCCCGCCCACCTAGGAAACCTGTTAGCAAAATCCTGTCAGTCCCCTCATATATTTAGTACCATTGTTGGCAGGCATTCTCCGTTGTCTCGTGTCTGTAATGCGTTCAATGGCATGAGAGCAATTTTGCCTGATCTAGATCTGTTTTTTGATTCGCTTACAAAATTTAAAACTAAAATCTTGGCCTGTTTGTTACGTACTGATGTTTAGTGTTACCCATCTACTATACTGTTTTTATTTAATCCGCTAAGTTCTCCATAAATGCTGTGTATAGGTACATTTAATTGGCTTGTGCACTAGACTTAATATCCCGATCTGTTACTAGGTATGATACAAATGCTTTATGTACTTGCTGTAAGTGTACCTTTCAATAAATAAATAGTTGCCACTTGAACAGCGAGGCGTGATAATTTTGTAATAAGGGAGTGCTCAGAGAAATGGAAACATCTAAATAGGAATTTATTATCGTCTTAAATTCAAAGGAGGCTCTCCAGATTCCACCTGCATGCAAATTAAGTATTGGACTAGACTTCATGGCACCTAAAATAATTCTCATTGCTTTAGCCTGTATGTACCTACCTATACTTCTAATATTTGAAGGCAAAGACACACAGAGAGGTATCTCAAAATTTTTGAATTGCGCTCACATCTAGACACTTGGTAACTATAAGAATTAAATTTCTTCTTCTTGCTTTCCTCCTTTTCCTCTTCTTCTTCTTCTTGCTGTGTTTGCGCTCGAGTGCTGTCTGCCGCCACGCGTCAGCTCAAGTGCCGACCTGCCGCGCGGCAGTTGCAGTCGTGTCGGAATGGGTCCCCTCCCTACAAATTCATACTGCGAAGTAGTGCCCTCTGCCGTTGTCGTCTGCCGCCTGCCGCGAGGCACGGAACGCTACCTTTAAAAGTACCTACTCCAAACGATATTGGTTGTAGTAAAGGTGGACATTCACGGTCAGTTAAACTGATCAGTTAACTGACGTACATCCAGAAGCTGACCTTGAGTTCGTAAATTTCAACTTAAGATTTCACATTCACTGTCAGTTTTGTACGTCAGTTCAACTGATCAGTTTAACTGACCGTGAATGTCGACCTTTACTAAAACCAATATCGTTTGGAGTACTTCAGTCAAACAAACAAACGAAAATTTTAATAAAAATGGTTTTATATGTTCAGTTAGTCACCCTTATCGGTTTATTTTTAAATCTTCAATGTACTGACTTTTTGGTATTAACGATTTTACATATGTATGTGGATAGATTAAACTAGAAAATTTCAAAAGTCAGCTTTCGAAACTACTTCGGCTTATTCCAATCGGTTAATCATTTACTTAGGTATCCATTAGACGATAGGTTTTACTGTCAGTTATGCCTCAGTCACTGCTACTGTGACTGACGAATAACCTACCTACCGTCGAATGCGATGACTGATGTTTGATCATTAGGCGTCCATTAGACTTTAGGTTTCGCGTCAGTCAATTGAATCAGTCATGACTCATGACAGTCATGACTGATGGTTCATGACGCAAAAATCAAAATATCTGAATAATTATCATGCGAACATCAGTCATCGGCGTCATCGCATTAGACGGTAGGTTATCCGTCAGTCACGGCAGTGACGGTGGAAAAACTGACAGCAAAACCTATCGTCTAATGGATTCCTTATCCAGATATTTTGATTTTTGCGTCATACACCATCAGTCATGAGTGTCATGACTGATTGAATTGACTGACGCAAAACCTATCGTCTAATGGACGCCTTTCAGTTATTGCGTTTGGTTAGTCACAATTTCGTTACTTAGTTACATTAAAAAAAACCGGTAAAGTGCGAGTCGGACTCGAGCACCGAGGGTTCTGTACTTAAGTCCTTACTTCAAAAATATACCCATTTATGTACTTTAATTGTATGCAATAAGGATAATTTTGACTTGCCTAAATTTTAGTACAGATCTTTAGTTTTTCGTTAATTTCTCGAAAACTATAAATTTTGAACACTTCGTTTTATTTTTCCCGTAAAATATTAAGTAATTATCTCGTAAAATACTTCGGAGATACGGTCATTTTTTGAACATTTTTGGTTATAAATCAAAAAGTAAGTCACGAAAAATTATAAAAAATAGTTTTGAAATGTGCAGATTGAGCCCTTTTATATGATACCCCACTTGCTATAATCAAATCACTTCATTTTTTTTTTCAACCCCCACTCTAGACCCCTTTTCAATTGGCTAAGTAAAGTTTTTGGAAGAGATGTAAATTATATATATTTTTCGATAGTCCTCATCCTAAAGATCAAGGTACTGCGGCTCTTTTATTTTTATTTCCTCCAATATTTTAGAAATATTTTTTTTAGTTATTAAGTTGATATTTGTAAACTTTAATGACCGACAATCTTGTTGCCTTCGTACTTAATGAAAAAGAAAAAAAAACTGTCACATCTATATCTGTCATTGTCAAGTCAAATCAAACAAAGTAAACAAACGATGACTAAGTAGACTTTATTGGTTCTTGAGTTAAAGATTATTAAAATGTTAATACCTACCGAAAATCAGCTAAGATAACTTTAATTACAAAATTTGCTAATATTTGTGTTTTTAGAGATTGTTTGTGTTTGTAAGAATGGCGACGGAACCCTACATTGAGCATGGTCCGACATGCTATTGCCCAGTTTTTTACCATTTTGGTACGGAACCCTAAAAACGTAATAATTCTTCTTTTGGGTTCGCCGCAGTCGGGTAATGAAGCAGTTAGCTTTTCAGTCACGGCATTATTTTCTTAGACAATACATTCAGATAAGATTGTATTGAATTGATAAGTAGGTAAATGTCGCAACCGCGGGTTCGCGATGTGTGTGTGGCCGACGGCGGCGACGCCGCTCACCGTTCGTGGCACGTGGAGGGGCGACTCGTTCGCAGGTCGAGCTCGCTCACCACTACAGACAGAAACACCATCTACGAGACAGATTTGCCTCGACGCTTCGATCGGTGTAGACGTGTAGCGCGCTGTGAGGCAGCCCCTGCCACTCGGTCTTGTGTTACGTCATTTAATTTTTGCTGTCGTGTCCGCAGTGCGAAGTAGATAACCGATTGACATTGACTGACAGTCAGCCGCTCTCGCTCGCTCTCGGTTGTGTATTTCGACATATCTGTCAGTCAGTGTACTTTTTGAAGTGTAACCAGCGGGTCGTGCCGTTATAGGACTAGCAACTCTACGTCCTTGTGTAAAGTAACTAAATTAAACGCAAAAAGCGACCTTGTATCCTGACATTCAAGTGATTACGAGCATAACCTGCTTTTTGTGCAAACTCACATAACCTAAAAATGTCGGAGAATTCGCAGGACGTGCTAAAAGATGCAGCCGCGGCGGCTGCAGTTGCAGGCGGATCACTCTTCAGCACTTTCGACATAATAATGCTAGTAGTTTTGCTGGGAGGTGCCATCTGGTGGTTGTATAGTTCTAGAAAGGACAACAAAAAAGATGAAATACTTCTTAGTAAATATTCCATACAGTAAGTACATTCAACTGATACAACTTGTTGCGTCGTTTAATTATAACCACCTATTGATAGACAGTTTGAAACGTTGTGGCATAGTGCTTTGAAAATGTACGAAAATTAAGTATTAGGCAAATTAGGCATTGTAATGGTTATTAAGCATTCGAGCAAGCTACGAACTCATGACAACATGACTATCATCTGCCACTGGCAAATGAAGTCAAGCAAGTGACATCCGCTATTAGGTACCTAGGTAGGTAAAGTTAATTTATCTACACCCATATCGTAAGCCGCGTCACAGACGGATAGCACGGTATACATATTCCGATGTATTACGATATATTTTCCCTACTATTGACAGAGTCCACACACGCAGCTGGGCGTATTTTTATTTCTATGCTTTGTAGGTACCTAGTTAAGAACTAAAATTAAGAAACGGTAACTTTTCCGATGAGTTACGAAAATAAACTATACTAAATGTATGACTATACTTCCGTAACTCAATGGAAAAGTTACCGTTTCTGAATTTTAGGACGTTTTTTTTATTTCTATGTACCCCTACGGAAATTAGTCATACATTTAGTATCGTTAATTTTCGTAACTCTGTGGAAAAGTTACCGTTTCTTAATTTTAGTCTTAACTATGTACATAGAAATAAAAAAAACTCCCTTTATTCCTAACTAGGTACATAGAAATAAAAAACGCCCTAAAATTCAGAATTTTTTCCATTGAGTTACGAAAATTAGTCATACATTTAGTATTGTCATTTTATATTATAGCTCCGTATGTGACGCGTTTAAAACATCTACGACGCGTTCAGAAACTAGGCTTCTAGCTTTACGTCAGTCAATGTTGCTGACGTCATGTCAAATGTTATCTAGTGGTTGTACTGTAAAGTTCACTTTACACGTTCGCTGACGATACTGTAATGGTTTTCGAATTTATTCGAATCACGATAGGTACAATTTGATTCGGCGACAATTTCTCATGTCACTCGAAATGAAGCTCAATCAAGATGAAATACCAACATAATTAGGTACCTATATATATTATTATAGAGGATTTACAATATTACTGTAGATAAAGTATTGGACGCGAATCTTACTTACGCAACCGTTACGTAAACTACAAGTACCTACCATGTTGTTGGGTTTCAGGCTTCCGTACCAAATAGGTACTGAAAAACTGGAGCAATGAGGCTGAAATTTGGGTGTAGTAGGTATTTAGTGGTCTGCGCAAGGCGTCATTATTAGGTTTTATAAAAAAGTAAAAGTAATAGGAAACGGGGTCCAAAAGGGGGTTAGAAATTTAAAGTAAATGAGATATAGCCATTTGACAGGTTGTAGTACTAGTAGTAGTAGGGTACCTAGGTATCATATGAAAGGGCTTGAATTGCACATT